>CM030358.1:276009497-277409081 GCA_017893485.1 Hemerocallis citrina
CCCCTTCTTTACACATGTCGCCACGCCGAGGTTTCTCTGCACCTCGGCAGGAGACCCCGAACCCCCCTGGACTTCGGCCTCCTTTCTAACACATATTTGGAGGGGGTCGACAACGTCGCCGAAGCAACTTGCCACCGGAGCTCATATGAGAGAAATTTTTTTACCTCGGAATTCGTGCTTAAATACGATCTGCGGCTCGGATCCGATCAATAAAAAAAATAAAAATAAAATAAAGGGGCTAAACGGGTCGGTTTGGACCCGTTAAAGGACCTAAACCCACTTCAGCTTTCACTCTTCTTCTCCTCCAGACTTCCCGCCAAAATCAAAAAGCTCCAAGAGCTGTCTTTGAGCGTCGGCGTCGACACCACCTCCAAGAGCACTGCCTTTGAGCTTCAACGTCATTTTCAAACTGCCATCAACCTCACCATCGAGTTCCTCTCCTTCCCCTCATCACAAAGCTCTAATCCAACCTTTACAAGCTCATCAATGCCGATATCACTCTTCATCAAAGATACTCGAAGCAACTCCGAAACCCATTGCTGAGCTCCATGCCTCCGCTACCGAGCTCCAGCTCCAGTGACGAGCTCCAACATTTCCTTGTCGAACTCCGCTCTCGCCGAAGGCCTCGTCATCATCAGTCGTCGCCGAGCTCCCCATTGCGAGCTCCGAACCCGTCGCCACCATTAATGAGCGCCAAACTCGAGCTCGCAACCAAGCCCCGCCACAATGCCGAGCTTAAAAGCTTCAAGCTCCTCTCCACTGCGTTCAAGCTTCGTCAAAACTCCCATGGCCGAAGCTCGAGCTCCACATAGTCATCGCCGACACCTTCACGACGGAGTTGGAGCGTGAAGGTCGGTAGTGATCGCCAAGCATTCGCGGCACTGGAGCTCAAACGAGAAAAAAAGCTCCAACTTCAGTCTTCACCGATCTCCTATGAACTCCTCTCCATTGCCGACCTCCTTCGTCGAGTTCCCCCCGAGCTCCACGTCCGACGAACTCCGCCATGGTCTCGCCGAACCCAATCACCGAGCTCGAGCTTCACAAGCACCACCACCATGCCGAACTCTCCCTCTCGGAGAGCTCCGTACTCCTACCACTTTGTCAACAAGCTCTCCTCCAAAGCTCCGAGCTCCTCTCCTTCGAGCTCCACGTCGCCGAGCGCCAACTTCGCATGCCGAGCGTCTTCAACCTCAGCTCCTCTCGCCACCTCTGTCAAAAGCTTCGAGCCCATCACAGCGTTGAGCCCTTCTCGTCGAGCGTCGATGCCATGGCCATTGCTATCATTCCAAGGGGTCGAAAGCCTAGACGAGGAGACGAAGAAGAAAAAAAAAAGAGGAAGTGGAGAAGTAGAAGACAGAGAAGAGCGGGAGAGAAAAAAAAGAAAGAAGAGAAAAGTGCAACAGCAAAGAAAGAAAGAAAGAAAAAAAAGGTCAACGGCTCACCGTTGACTTTGCCACGTGGCGTCGACAGGGAGTTCGACAACTTTTGCCGAGAGTTCTTGGCACCGGAGCTCATATGGGAGAAAAAAATGACCTCCTCCCGATGCGTGCTTGCTTGATCGCGATCAACGCACATAATCATGCCACATCACCAGGTATTTATTTATTTATTTATTTAAATAATCGAATTAATTATTTAAAAAATCTGAAAAAACATTTAAAAATCGGAAAAAATTAATTAAAAATTCTAAAAATAATTATTAATTCAGAAAATAATTTTTAAATTCTGAAAATAGTAATTATTAAATTAGAATAATTAATTAAATTTTTCGATAATTAATTATTTAATTCGGAAATTAAATAAAAAATTCGAAAAAATTCAGAAAAATCTGAAAAAATCACAAAAATTCTAGAAAAATCTTAGAATAATTTTGGGTATTTTACAAGCTCAGAAAATTACCATTACATCCTGAGCTAGATCCAACTCCCTTGAGAACTCCGATAAAATTTCGTATGCCATTTGAACAACAAACTATTCCTCAAAGGCAGTTAAACTCAGCCTTCAGGAGTGGGGGGTTCGTGATATGGCTAAAAATGGGATTAAATCGGGACCGTTCGAATCGGGCATGAATCTTAAAGCTCAGGGGTAAAACGAAAGTTTCACCTACGAACGGGTCTGAAATGGGAACTGGACTTTTCTTCAAAGCCCAATAACCCAGAAACGGATCTGCCTTAACTGGGTGCGGGTTCCAACCAGCAAGAAACTCAGTCCAACTGGATAGAATTAGGGTTTCTGATTGTCCTTAATCAACGACCCTGATCACTTCTATTCATCCACTGGGAAGTAGGGATTTAATCTTTTCCCGAAACTGGTTCCTAAGATGGCTATAAATACCCCCCATCCCCCACTGTTACCAGGTAATCAATCTTTTGCCAATCAAAGCTCTTTCATAATCTTTCTGATTACTGACTAGAGCGTCGGAGGGTGCGTCGCTGGGATCAACCTTGGTGTTTCGCACTTTTTGCAGGTTCGCAGAAGCGGCAAGAGACCAAGTCAACAAGTTGGTGAAGGTCAATAGGTCAACAGGTTTGCTATATTATTTTCTCCATGAATCCACAAATTCATCTGTTTGCTCCCACACAAAAATTAGCAGCAACAGGCATGATATCAAAATAAACAACTAGCATGGCAAGGTGATCAAGTGTAAATGACATGAATCAAGTGTCAAGTACACAAGTGTCTGTAAACATGCATCAAGTATCAAGTATCATGTAATCATTTATCAAGTGTCATGTTTCAGCATGTATCAAGTTCAAGTATCAAGCAAGCATGTATCATGTTCAAGTATCATGTATCAAGTCTTGTAGTGATTACTATCTAGGTAACACTTCATGCATCCCAGCTTTTACTACATGGTTGCTACAACAAACAGTTTCGCTTTCGATTTCATAGTGGACCGTAGAGGGCAGTGTACTCAAGGACAAGTCAAGAATCGAGCTCCGAGCTCCAAGCTCCAAGTATCATGTATCATGTATCATGTAATCACGTGTCAAGTTGTGCAAGTGGCAAGTATCGTGTCTTGTGTGCAAGTGTCAAGTAATCACGTGTCAAGTATCATTTCTCAAGTCATCACGTAGGATCAGTGGATCCCCTTCTGAGTATATGTTTCTGAATTATCCACTATTAGATCTTTCCCTTAAACCCCGGCTTGATTATTTATTATTAATGTCAACAAGCATGTAGGTGTGCAAATAAATCAAGAATAACATGGAATTATTATGTGACAAGTTCAAGTTGTAAGATAAACATGTACGGTGCAAAATAACTCATAAAAGAATAAAAGAACCAAATCTCTAGTTCAGGACAACAAGACCACACTACAGTAAAACAGTGATTTCCAGTGTTACAAACATGCAAATCTAAATTCGTCGAAACTTCTAGAAAATAGTCTTCCAACCGAATTTAGAGAATACAATTAAGTCATATACTAATTCACAAAAACATAACTGAAAACTGATTTGAATTCAGAAATTAGGTTAAGCCAGAAATCAGGAAATCGAATTCAAGAGCAGGAAAACAGCATGAAAACTCATTAAATAAATTCACGAAAAATCTGGGTATTCTCCCATATGTTTAGTATCAGAATATAAAGTTTCATAATTTTCCAGTAGAATTAGATCAGTCATCAAAAATCAGAAAACATCAATAGACAATAGTTTGGAAAATCTGGATTTCCCAACACTGCTGTACGAAAACTATAGTATCTCACAAACCGTGAAACGAAATCCAAATCCGCTTAAGGGAGATAAAAATAGACAAAATAAGCTAACTTTTATATTTCATAAATATCTTTCATACAGGGAAAGGAATCAGGGTGAAAATACTAATCCTTTCAGAACAACGAACAAATCCCAACAACTATAGTCTTTATAAACAAGCATGAAACAGCATATAAAACTCATCAATAAAATCCACCAAAATTCTGGGTAATCCCTAATTAGATATAGAAACACTGACCAATATTTCAGATTACAATATTATGCTGAGCACTAGTATCAAAATAATTTAGTCATCAAAATTATCAAGAAACGAAACCTGAAAACGAATTACGCCTCTGTAGTAAAACAGTTATATCTCACACATACGAAAACGAAATCCAGAAAGGTCAGAGGGGTTGGAAAGAAGACGAATTTCTCTACAAATCATGTTTTATACTGAAATTAAGATACTGACCATAATGTGGTCTAAATTACTGATCAAGACAGATCTTCGACAAAACACAGAATTTTCTTTAGGAACAAATCCAACATAAGTCACACGAAACTTGATCGAAACATAACTAAATATGAATTAGAGTCTACTAAGTGTCCAAACATCATAAAATAGGGTATATAGCATGTCCACAACAAGTATATCAAATTGATCTCACAAGCACACGAGTTCTCATAATTGATTCACATAAACATCATATCAAGAACGGGCAAAACCTAGGGTGTTTCATGTCAAATTTTGTGTCGTGAGGCCACTATGGTCAAAACACTATTGAGAAAATACTCATCAAATATACATCACACACACGAGTTGTCTCTAGAACCCAACTTCTAGACATGCGGTATTTATGACTTATATCATACGGAGGAATTTAAGTACAAGTTACTTGCCTTAACCGATGACGAAAACGAGCACCAAGAATAAGAATAACGGGAACTATTCCTGGGGCACGAACACAACACCCGAATGGATCACGAACAAGAATCACGAACCAAGCGGATCACATGAACCGAAGCGAGCACACGAACCCAACGAACCAACGAGAACACACACCACAATCACCCGAGATCCAGCACACAATCCATGAACGAGTAACCACGCACACTTAACCCCGAGAGCATGAGGAAGAGAGGGAGAGAGAATGGCAGTCGGGAGAAGACGACAGCAAACAGTAACCTAGGTTGCTGCCGCTGTTGCTGTCAGCTGCATGACGCACCACGGAAGAGGCGCAAGGGTCGAGTGCAGTGAGGTTGAGGAGAGGGTGCCGGAGAATGAGAGCGGGATGGAGATGGAGGTGGGGTTGCAGTGGATCGAGGAGAGACAGAGGGTGGAAGTCGGGAGAACCAGGAAGAGGTTGAGAGCGGGGATCAGACAGGAAAGTGAGAGAGCACGGTGTTGATGGGTTGCGGCTGGAGACATAGGAGCATGCACAGGTGTGGGGTATTTATATGGGGGAGTTTAGGGTTAGGCTATAGCACAGATCGGGTGGGCTTCAATGGGTGCAACTGGGTAGTTAGGAATAGGATTATTTAATGGTTAGGCTAATGGGTGATTAGGAGGTCTGGATATATAATTGGCTCAGAAATGAGTTCAATTGTGTAATTTAGTGTATGGATTTAAATTGGGCATATGTTGAATAATGAGGAAATGAGTAATAAGTAGTGGGTTGGGTAAAATTGGTCCGATAATAGGTAATTAATGTCTATCAGTAATAATTAGGTTGAAGTATAAATGGGTACAAGTATCAAATGAGTCTTGGGATTTAAGAGATTAGAAAAAAAAAATTATAGGGCAACCAAGAATTATTAAAATAACCAAATGAAAGTAAAAAATAAATTTAACAGTGAGAATAAAAAATAATGGCATGAGCAAAAAGAGACAAATCGAAAGGGGACAACCGAATCAAGAATTCAAATAAAGAGATGATAACAATAAAAATAAATATATTGAAACAAAAGGTCCAATATACGGTCCAAAAGAAATACAAAATGAATACAAAGAGGGAAAATAGATTAAAATGAAAAATACACTCAAAAATACCCAAAATAAAAAACAGGGGTTACAATCCTACCCACCTAACAAGAAGAATTTCATCCTCGAAATTCAAAAAGAGATACACAAGGTAACCCCAAAAGAAAGAAAAACAAGCAAAACAAAGCAAAACACCACTACTCAAACAAATAAGGAAACTTCTGCTGAATCTCCTCCTCCAGCTCCCAAGTCGACTTACTAGACGAGTGAGGATTCCAAGCAACGCGAACCAACTTGATGACCTTGTTCTTAAGTACTTTCTCCCGCCGATCCACAATAGCAACTAGCGGAATCTCACAAGTCAAATCCGACCAAACGGTCAACTCATAATTGTCGATCACGTGGCTCTCATATCAGATATACCTCCTGATTTGTGAGACATTGAAAATATCGTGCACTCCTGATAAAGCTGGCGGCAATGCAAGATGTTAGGCCACATTGCCTTCTCGCTCTAGAATCTCAAATGGTCCAATAAACCTAGGGCTAAGCTTGCCCCCACCACTGAACCGAATAACACCGCCCCACGGTGATACCTTTAGGAAATCATGGTCACCAACCTCAAACTCTAAAGCTGTCCGATGGACATCAGCCCCTCGCCTCTGCCTATCCTGAGCTGCCTGCAAATGCTTTCTAATCTGAACCACAACATCAACTGTCCTGGTGATCAACTCCGGACCCAACAACTTCCTCTCACCAATGTCATCCCAACACACTGGCCATCTGCACTTCCGCCCATAGAGCGCCTCGAACGGAGCAACTTTAATACTGGCTTGAAAGCTGTTATTGTACGAGAACTCTATGAGATGCAAATGGTCCTCCCATGATCCACCAAACTGAAGCATACAAGACCTCAACATGTCCTCAAGAATCTGAAAAGTCCGCTCTGACTATCCATCAGTCTGGGGATGGAATGCTGTACTGTACTTTAACTTACTCCCCAAACTAGCCTGAAGACTTTCCCAGAACTGAGATCTAAATCTCGTATCCTGGTCGGATACAATACTGACTGGAACCCCATGAAGTCTAACAATCTTTTGCATGTACCTCTCAGCAAGGCGCTCAATAGACTACCTGACACGAAAAGGAATGAAGTGAACATTCTTCGTCAAACGGTCGGCAATCACCCAAATGGCATTATGACCCTTAGGACTCCTTGGCAAAGCGGTCACGAAATGCATAGTGATATATTCCCACTTCCACTCTAGAATAGGAAGCATTTGAAGAAGTCCAACGGTTCTCTGATGCTTTGCCTTAACCTGCTGGCAGATCAAACACTGAGCAACAAACCGAGTTACGGCTCCCTTCATACCATGCCACCAGAATTGAAGCTTCAAATCCCGATACATCTTAGTACCACCAGGATGGATAGAATAGGATGACTGATGGGCTTCCTCGAGCAACCTCTGACGAACTTCACCTTTCGGGAAACAAAATCTGAACTCAAAATGAAGCGATCCATCAGCATGAATAACCATGTCCTTTCTGGACCCAGACTCAACCTCAGCTAGAAAACTCTACAACTGTGCATCACCAGCCTGCACCTCTCTTTAATCTGATCAACAAGAGACGACTGAAGCTGGAGCACAAAACAACTCCGATCAGAACTCGGCAACAAAACCTCCAACTCCAACCTCCTCATCTGCTCAATCAAATCCCTCTGCTGAGTCAAGAACATCACTACCGATCTCCTGCTCAAAGCATCAGGCACCAAGTTTACTTTAACAGGATGCTATTGTAAACTGATGTCATAATTGGCTATAAGTTCCAACCAATGCCTTTGCCTCATGTTTAACTCCTTCCGGGTGAAGACGTACTTGAGACTTTTGTGGTCTGTAAAGATCTCCACTCGGTCTCCAAGTAAATAATGTATCCACAGCTTCAAAGCATAAATCACTGCTGCTAACTCCAAGTCATGAGTCAGATAGTTCTTCTCATGCGGCCTCAACTGCCTCGATGCATACACAATGAATCGGCCCTTTTTCATCAAAATTGCTCCGAGACCCTTACCAGAAGCATCACAATGAATTACAAATCTGCCTGAATCATCGGGAATAGTCAACAAAGGCGTTAACGCCAACCTGTTCTTCAACTCAACAAAAGCCACACCACACTTATCAGACCAATAGAACTTCTGATCATTCCCAGTCAACTTAGTCAACGGTCCTGCTATCTTCGAAAAATCTTGGACGAATTTCTGATAATAGCCAGCTAAACCAAGAAAACTCCTGATTTCAGAAACTGACTTGGGAACAGGCCAATCCTTCACAGCCTCAACCTTGGCAGGATCCATAGAAATACCATCGCCTGAGATAATGTGCCCCAAGAAGGAAACCCTGTCGAGTCAAAACTCGCACTTGCTGAGTTTTCTATAGAGCTGATTCTCTCTCAAAGTCTGCAGAACCACTCTAAGATGCTCAATATGATCTTCCCGATTTCGAGAATACACCAAAATATCATTAATGAAGACCACAAAAAATCTATCCAAGAACTGCGAAAAGACCTGGTTCATAAGACTCATGAACACAGCAGGCGCGTTCATAAGATACTCATAGTGGCCATATCTGGTCCGAACAGCATCACAAGATACTCATAGTGGCCATATCTGGTCCTGAAAGCAGTCTTCTGCACATCAGTTGCCTTCACTTTGACTTGATGGTACCCCGAACAAAGATCCAACTTTGAGAAAATAGCAGCCCCACTCAACTTGTCAAATAAATCATCGATCCTAGGCAACGAATACCAATTCTTCAGATTAACACTATTCAGCTCCCGATAATCCACACACAGTTAATGACTACCATCCTTCTTTTTGAAAAAAAGGACTGGAGCACCCCAAGGCAAAACACTAGGTCTGATGAAACCCAAATCAAGCAACTCCTGAATCTGCACCTTAAGCTCCGCTAACTCAACCAATGCCATTCTGTAGGAACTCTTCGATATAGGTGCCGTACCCGGCTGAACTCTAATACTGAACTCCATATCCCTATCAGGGGGTAAGGCAGGCAACTCCTCTGGAAAAACATCCAGGAAATTCCGAACTACTAGAGGCGCAGCCTCACAGCCTGAATGCAACTCTATCGCACAAATCTCCTGAACTGCAGCTCGGCCAAGGGAAGACTCCCCAGTATGGAACTCAAACTCTGCGCGATCTAGAATCTGGAACACAACTTTTTTGGCACGGCAATCAATAATGGCATAGGTTTCACCGAACCAATCCATACCCAGAATAACGTCGAATCCTGAATTCCCAATTACAATTAGATTGGCTTTGAACTCTGCGCTGCCAATAATTACGGGACACTGCCTGCACTCCCAGGAACAAATGAAAACTCCACCATTTGTCATAATATTCCAAACCTCTGACATGTTGCTGCACTCCAACTGATGACGAGCGACAAATCGAGAGGAGACAAAAGAATGGGTTGTCCCAGAATCAAAAAGAACATGAGCAGGGAAGGAGAAAACAAGGACAATACCTAAGACAGAAAGCAAAAGAGACAAAGAAAAGAATGGTTGAACAGGGGTGAGGAAAACAAAATACAGAAAGAACAAACAGAAAGAAATAAATCAAAGGAATTGAAGAAACAAAAAGAACAACAAAACAACAAAATAAAAGATACATGCAACCATACCCTTAGCTGACTCAATATCTGCAGCAGTCAGGTTGAAAGCCTGACCTCTCCTGGGAGCAGCGGTCCTCTGACCGATAATCTGATGCTGCGGAGGAAGCGGTGGTCTAACTAGACCACGAGCAGTGGCAACTGGCTGAACAGGACCCCTAGCTGGAGAAGCCAACTGCGGGCAGTCCCGCACCCAATGGTCATGTAATATCCCGGATGGATATTATATTTTGGCAATTATTATTTTTTTAAATTAAAACATTTTAATTAGGAAATTCTTAGTTTCACTCATAAAAAGTTACCTGGACACATATACTAGTAAGTATATACAGGTATTGTATCAGTTTTGTGCACTTGTACAAAATCCTGAAAAACTCATTTTTGAGAAAAATGTCTGGAAAATCCCGGGCTCGTATTAAAAATAATTATTTTATTATTATTTTACTTTTATTTTCGGAATTGAAATATTTTTGGTGGACATCATCCAGTTTTGTTAATAAACATTATATATGTATATATAGTAGTCGGTATACGACTGTTTTGTTTCAAATTGATAATGGAATCTTCCAAGCCAGTAATAAAATTATTTTATTTTATTTCTAGGAATTAAGTTATTTTTGTACTGATTTGCTCGTTTTCACGAACAAAAAATATCTGTATAATCAGATATACGTACGAAATTGAACTGTGTCGATTTCGGGCGTTTGAACAAATCGTGTAGTATGTGATTTGACAAATTTATATTTCATTATTGATCCATCATGATGAGATGAAGGGTTAGGGGGAGTTTGGGTGTTGATCGTAATATAAAAATTACAAATAGAACTCCAATTGTTGGAATTCTCCTCCACCACATAAACCCTCCCCTACAAAACACCTCCCTCTCACACCCCCTCTCTCTCTCCCTCTCCTACATGTTGGCCGCCCCCTCCCCCCCCCCCCCCCCCCCCCCCCCCCCCCCCCCCTCTCTTCCCATTTTCATTTTTCCTTTGTGTTCTCATCCCTTCTCAAATCCATCTCATTTCCAATCTCTTCTTCTACTCATTCTTCTACTTGTTTTTGGTTAAGAAAAAAATTGAAAAGAAAGAAAAGAAAGAGTGAATCAAAAGAAAAGAAAAAGAGAGTTAGGTTTTCATGGGTTCTTTTCCATGGAGTTCTTGAAGAGGAGCAAGAACGAGGAGCAAGAACAAGGAGGAGAAGGCGAAGCTAGTCCTTCCTATACGCTTCAAAGGTGGGGGGTTTCTTAACTCATTTTCGTTTTAGTTATTATTAGGTTTATTTGGTTATATATTATTTTATTGAAGTGGTTTCATGTGCATATGGACTAGAGTAAAGTTTATGCAAAGTTTGAAGTGATAGAACACAAAATAGAACGAAAAAGATTCGATTTTTGTGGTTGTGGAGTTGATTTAAATTAACTATGTAAACGGAGGAATATTGACCCGAAATTTATGTGGAAGGTTCTCCTAGGTGTTATTAGTGTTCTATAATTTTTATAGATTTTTCGGAGTAGTTTTGATGGGCGAAACGGGTGTATTCCCCAAAACAGCGAGAATTTCGCCCAAATAGTGAGCACACTGTGTTTGGATGGCGTTACAGTATGTTCGAGGGGGTTTTAATTGATATTCCTGGCGAAATTAGAAGTTTGGACCCTGTAGAGAAGTTGTAGTAGACATCCTTCCCTTTCCGAATTGACCTCTTGCGCTAAATTCGGATAAGAGACGCAAAAGTTATGGTCGTTGCAAAAACAGGGCAGCAACTTGACTGAGTTGCTCACTGCTTTTGTTGATTGCTGTTTTTGAGCCTCTTAGTGGCCGAATCTGAGGTAGAGAACCATTGGAGAAATTTTAGTAGACATTCTCCCCTTTCCGAATTGGCCTCTCGGTCTAAATTCCGATAAGCGGAGTAGGAGTTATGACATTTGGAAAATACAGCAAAAAGCTGGCTGACTGAGTAGGTGCTGTTTTGACTCATTGAGGTTTTTGAGGGTCTTAAGGGTTGAATCTTAGGTAGAGACCCATTAGAGAAATTATAGTAGACATTCTCCCCTTTCCGAATTGGCCTCTCAGGCTAAATTCTGATAAGCAGAGTAGAAGTTATAGGTTTTCAAACTTTCAGTTTTTCTTGAGTCAAGTTGGCCGTTTTTGTTATCGGTTGTGTATTTTCGACGGGTAGAAACTCGAATTTCCTTATGGAATCTGAGCAACTGGTCAGCTGGAAAGTTTTAGTAGACATTCCCACCTTTTCAAATTGTCCATTTTCGTTAGATTCCGACGTGTGGAGCAAAAGTTACCAGCTTGCGAAGTTTCAGCTTTTTGTTGAAAATCTGCAGTTTAGGTGAACTGTTTGCGTCTGTTCGATGGACCAGATTTTGGATTCCTTATGGAATATGAAAAAGTGTTCCACGAGAAAGTTGTGGTAGATGTTCTTACTTTTCTGAAAAGTATATTTCTATCGAATTTCGACAAGCGTAGCACTGGTTGCTTCTAGGCTGTTGGGAGGTTTTTATGGCACTTAGGACTTTTCTTGGTAGAATGTTTGTATTAGACTATTAGTAGATTCCTCTGTTGCTTCTAATTGTAGAAGATCGAGAGTTGCTAGTAAGCACGTTTGGTTGCTTCTAGGTTGATTACCCGTATGGTTGTTTTTGTATGTAGTTTTGCTCATACACGGCTCGCTTGGCTGTATGTAGCTGTTGGTCTCATACGTAGCTTATTTAGCACGTATGTAGGTTGTTGTCTCATACGCGGCTCGACTGGCCCGTATGTAACTGTTGGTCTCATACGTAGCTTATTTGGCACGTATATATGTTGTTGTCTCATACGTGGCTCGCCTGGCCCGTATGTAGCTGTTGGTCTCATACGTAACTTATTTGGCTCGTATGCATGTTGTTGTCTCATACGCGGCTCGACTAGCCCGTATGTAGCTGTTGGTCTCATACGTAGCTTATTTAGCACGTATGTAGGTTGTTGTCTCATACGTGGCACGCCTGGCCCGTATGTAGCTGTTGGTCTCATATGTAGCTTGTTTGGCTCGTATGTATGTTGTTGTCTCATACGCGGCTCGACTAGCCCGTATGTAGCTGTGGTTTCATACGTAGCTTATTTGGCTCGTATGTATGTTGTTGTCTCATATACGGCTCGACTGGCCCATATGTAGATGTGGTCTCATACGTAGTTTATTTGGTTCGTATGTATGTATGATCTCGTATGAAGCTCATTGGGCTCGTATGTAGGTATTGCCTTGAATAGGTAGGCTGTGAGTGGATCCGAGGAGATCTTGAGAAGTCTAGGTTGAGACCTAGTTAATTGTGTCGACAAATAGTTACACTCTCTTGAAGATGGACATGTATGGTGCTTTTCATGCCGAGTTGGAAGCACAGTAGTATGTCTCACTTGTTTAGTTAGAAGAGGAACACGTACGGTGCTTTTCATGCCGAGTTGGAAGCACAGTAGTATGTCTCGCTTATTTAGTTAGAAGATGGACACGTAAGGTGCTTTTCATGTCGAGTTGGAAGCACAGTACATGTCTTGCTTGTTTAGATAGAAGAGGAACACGTACGGTACTTTTCATGTCGAGTTGGAAGCACATTGCAAGTCTCGCTTGTTTAAATAGAAGAGGGACACATACAGTGCTTTTCATGTCGAGCTGGAAGCACAGTACACGTTTTGCTTGTTTAGATAGAAGAGGGACACATACGGTGCTTTTCATGTCGAGTTGGAAGCACAGTGCATGTCTCGCTTGTTTAGATCGAAGAGGGACACGTACGGTGCTTTTCATGTCGAGTTGGAAGCACAGTGCATGTCTCGCTTGTTTAGATCGAAGAGGGACACGTACGGTGCTTTTCATGTCGAGTTGGAAGCATAGTGCATGTCTTGCTTGTTTAGATCGAAGAGGGACACGTAAGGTGTTTTTCATGTCGAGTTGGAAGCACAGTGCATGTCTCGCTTGTTTAGATAGAAGAGGGACATGCACGGTACTTTTCATGTCGAGTTGGAAGCACAGTGGCATGTCTCGCTTGTTTAGTTAGAAGAGGGACACGTTTTAGTTAGAAGTGTAATACCCTGATTTTTCAATTAATGAAAAATTATTTATTTTGCACGTAGTGTGCACGTGCAATATGTTAGTTGAATTAAATCTTATAATTATTTTTATTGTGATGTGTATAAATATTTAAATATGTATTCTCAAATTATTTTATGTACAAAAGCCTTTCTTTAAATAAATAGAAAGCCTTATTTTAATTAGATTAAAAGGCCTTTTCTTAAAAGCCCAAATTGTGATTTATTTATTTTATTTTAAATAACTATTTTGGCCCAAAAATAAAGCCCTTGGATTAACCTATTTTTGTTTAACTTGTCATGTAAAAGACAACTTAAAAACTATTTTATTTTTATACAAAATTAAAATGTACAATTTTGGCCCTAGTTGCATGCACGTGCACTACACGTACACGTGCAATGCACACTTCTCCATGGGGGCCGGGATTGCTTCTTTTTGGAGGGAGATTCAAAAAGTTGAGTGGTGATCATGGAGGTGGTTATGTGGGTGTGGGTAGTTTTTATAACTCCTACTCTAATCTTGGCCCTCCATCCTACAACCAACTAGTCAATCCTAGCCCTTCATTCTACTTGTTTTCTAGTATAAATATCCCCTCCCATGGCTAGTATTCATATGCAATTACATCTTTCCAAACCAATAGTCTAATTTAGTAATAGTTGTGAGTTAAAAAGATTGAGAGATTGTGTGGGATTGCTTGCATTTTTCCAAGGAGGAGAGGCCGGCTAGTTCAAGGAGGAAGCTTTCGGTTGCTTTGGTGTTCGTGGAGCTTGTGTGCGCATCGTCTAGGAGGAGGTGCATCTCGTTGCAAGGACTTTGTTGCTATTGTGTTGTTTTCTCTCCATACAAGGTGAGTTTGATTTTCCTTATTTCTAATTAGAAATGATGCATGGAAAATATTAGTAAGAATACATTTTAATGGAAAGTTAGTTCATAAATTGATTGGAATGTTAATGAACAAATTGCATGTGGTTCTATTGTTAAATTAAGTTGTGGGTAAAATTCTCCATGCTTGTTAGAATGAATGAATGATAGTGGTTAAATTTCCTTAAGAATGATGCTAGTATGATATTGAGACTTGATGCATGAAAATACTAATAAGAATGCTAGTTTAATTGAAAATTGGAAGCATGAAATTGATTAAGAAAGAGCACACTTTTGAAAAGAGTAACTTTCTTGAATGTTTGAGTTGTGAGCATGCTAACTGATAGGTGGTTATATATTTTGTGATGTACATGATTTGACTAGAGGCATATATTGGTTAAAGAAAATACATTTATTACCATCACAAATTATATGTAAAAGTTAGTACTTTGTTAGTGCTAATTTATGAAGAGATCTTTTTGAGTTATTTTGGGGTTGGATAAATTCAAAGAAAATAGATTTGAATGTTGAATAAAAGATTAACATCAGAAAATTTGTATAAGGAATTGTGGAAAAAAAAATATTAGAAGACCAATTGTTAAGCAATGTCGAAAATGAAAAATATAGTAGTTATAATGAAAAATTCATTGAATTGGGTGAAAAAATATATTTTTATTAGTACAAAAATTATTTTATTCATACTGATATGAAAGTCATGTGAGGGGAAGTTAATCTGGAATTTTTCAGTAACTTCTACAAAAGCAATATGAAACAAAGATTGATTGAACATCGAGATGTTTTTAACAACAGTGGCAATTGATTTCAAAAGGGTTTTTAAATGGTACTGTGACAACCTGAGCATATGGCTCAAGTGGTCACTGTGTGCGGCTGGGTTCTCTTGGGTGACTGGTTCGAACCCCTGCGGCATACAATTGTTTTCATCTTTTTTTAAAAACATGAGAATCAGTGACAGAGAGTAATAAATACTTTCTGTCTCCTCTTCTAATCGCTAGCACAAACCGGCCTAGCGGTCTGTGCTGTTGGCTGTGTTCTCTGGGGTGCGGGTTCGAATCTTGCTATCGGCAAGATTGAAAAAAATTATTTTTTTGGGTTTTTAAGTGTCCAAAAAATGTGAAAAAAAAATATGGCTATTCTCCTAAAAATGTAAGGGACTTTCTAAAAATGGTTTGGGAATTGTTTGAATGAAATTAACTATGATTTGGAGTTAAAATACATATATAGAAACATGATTCTATATGCTTATTGATGTGAAATTATAACTCAAAAGTATAAGTGAAATGAAGGACTAGAAATTGATTTGGCAAAAAGAAACTTGGTTGTGTGACATAATGCAATTTAATTCTCATTTGTGGAACAATATGAAGTATGCATATTGTTTAGTAAAGTGGAATTGATATGATGTGATAATTGATAAATTATATGCAAATTTATATACAGTTATGGACTTGTGAACAAATTAGGAATCATGAATTGAAAAGAGAATATACATGTGAGTATGAGAACTTAACATGGAGAGTTTATGAGTTGAAAATTGTGAAATGAAAATTGAAATAGAGTAGCTAAGTCTCCCCCGGCATTAAGAAATGCAATGAAATGAAATTAGACCAAGGTTGGTCATGTTGAAATGAATGAATAAATCCGGTTCAGTGGAGAGGCTAACTCTAGAGATTTAATTTTTTGTTCATGATTCTTGATAAAACTAAGGATTAGTACATAGTGAAGACGTGATGAAAGTAGAAGAAAAATACGAGTATGGGGGCCATCGGATTAGCGGTGTGAGAGCGATCCACAGGCTGCCTGCTTGATGCGTCAAGACATGGCGTGGGCGCTACTCCAGAATTATCGTCCCGGTGGCGACGCTTGTGGGATGTTCGAGTGGCTATGGGTGGTGCCACTGTTCCATGGCGGAGGCTGAATTGTCCATAGGTTGCCTGCTCGATGCGTCGTGTCAGTGCGTGGGATTCCCCTCCAGGCTGCCTGGACATGGGCTCATAGATCATAGGGCATCTAAGACACTACCGTAATTACAGTAGTAGATTAAGACATAACGAGGGATTGAACCCTACAAAGATGAAGAACGAATAAGGGCTTGCCCTCGGACCTATGTAGTATGGGATGCATAGAATCCGAACAAGTGCGCATTAGTGTCATGTAATATAAATAAATACATTAAGGACTAAGTGCACAATCACAACACGACATCAATAGGGTAGTCCCTTTAATTGAAATGTGACAAGTTTGTGTTTGCTAAATATGGAAAATTAAGTTATACTATATTCGGCATAGAGAGGATGGCCGTGTATAATGATCGTCGGTTGAATAAACTGACGTACCCACAGTCTTATATGCAGGTAAATGACATGTTAAAGATTAAAGAGGAATGGATGCTTAAAGATTATACCATGTTGTTGTACATTTATTTAATTGTTGTAAATTTTACTTCCGCTGTGCAAAATGTAAAGTGTAATATTGATGTAACTCTGATGTAAAGTGAAAAGTTTAAATTTTCTTGTAAAATTGTACTAAAGAAAGTGAAAAGATCCTGTAGAACATCTCGAATTCAATGTATTTGGGATTCGGGGCGTTATAGAGTGGTATCAGAGCCAGGTTTTCTACGCGTTCCACACTTGTACAAATTTATAAGGAACGACACCCTAGAAGTGGACATTAGAGTGTGTGTTTGAGTCTAGAGATTTAAATGTAAGTGACTTACATTTGTGTTGCTCTAAGATTTATATTTCCTCCTCTCTATTCTAAGATGGCTGATCATTTCGACCCTGCTGGAGATGACGACTGGCATATCATTGAGGAAGAGTACCATCCTGGACAAGCTGATTCCGAGGACGAGTACTATCCAGGGCAAGCAGATTCTGACGGTTAAGAATGGCCTGAATCCCGAGAGATCACCCCACCTCCGGATTCATCTGATGACTCTTCTTCTGACGAAGAAGAAGAACCAGTTCCAAATGGTCTTGTGACTTCTCTTCAGAGGCAGGTAGAGACACTGCAAGAGAGAGTCGGACTGTTGGAGGCTCAGCTGGCGAAACGGAAGGATGACTTTTCAGTTCTCAGTCATCGAGTATGGGAACTCGAGAAGAGGAAGAACCTGACTGATGTGCTGAAGGATGAAGTTGATGAACTACGGGAAGAACTTCGAGCAGCGAAGAGGACCCGTAGGAGTTAGACTGTCTTAGCTTCTTTTATTTTCCATTCTGATGTCAAAAATGTTTTCAATTCGAATGTATAAACTTTGGAATTCAATGAAATGCAAGTTGGTTTAAATTCTTGTCTTATACTTCGAATTTAATGGATCTTTTGCATCAGAATATGTCGAGAAGAGGAGCTAGGAATGGTGAGGGGTTGGATCTGGAGACCGAACTTGCAAGGGTCTACCAGATGCTTAATGCAGTGGCTATGAACCAAGGAAGGGGACCGGTGAATCCAGTGCCCGAGGCGATTAAGCTGGTGGAATCGTTCAAACGAATGAAACCACCTGTATTCGAGAGAAAGTTAGACCCAGATGCGGCTGACAACTGGATCCGTCAAGTGGAGACAATCTTCGAGGTGTTGGAGACCCCGGAAGGCAGCAAGGTCAAGTTGGCGACTTTGCAACTGGAGAAGGATGCGGCGGTCTGGTGGCAATCCATGAAGAGGACCATGGGAGGCATAGTGCTTGGCTGGGAGAAATTTCTGGAAGAATTCCGCAGTCACTATTTCCCCTCCGATGTTCAGGAGAAGAAGGCTATGGAGTTTCTGTCACTTCAGCAAGGCAGCATGTCGGTAAGAGCGTATGAGACCAAGTTTACTCAGCTCTCTAGGTATGCTCCAGAACTGGTGATGGATGAGGCTAAGAAGGCTCGTAAGTTCGAGCATGGTCTGAGGCCGAGCTTGAGGTCCCGGATGATACCTCTTGGTATCAGGAGATTCGACAAGCTGGTCAAGAGGGCGGCAGCGACGGAGGCAGATATGGAGCAGTTCCATATTGTTCAGAACCGGAGGAACAACTGGCAGTCTGGAAAGAGGCCTGCACATTCTGGGAGTTTCAAGGGGAACCATCTGCACAGAAGTTCAAACCGATAGGGGCGAACGCTATTAGTGTGGCTAGAAAACCTGGAAACAATGTGGTGAGACCTCCTATGGTAACTTGCTTCAACTGTGGTGAAACAGGACATTACCGATCTCAATGTCTCAAGCCACAGAGTGGTAATAGCAATGCACCAACGCAGCAGACTGGGAAGAGGCCGTACCAACCAGGGCGAGTGTTTGCCTTGACTGAGGCTGATGCTGATGAGGCAGATCAGGTCATCTCTGGTACGAGGGCTGGTGTTTAGAGTTTTTGTCATTTCTTTTCCCGCTTATATTGTGAAACTGTTACGTAATGGTGTGTATTATGTAACAGGCGAACTATATCTTAATGGAATGAAAGCTGTTGTGTTGTTCAATACTAGATCCTCTCATACCTTTGTGTCTCCAAAATTTGCTAAAGTGTTGGGAGTTGAACCGAAGATTTTTCCAGGCAAGATCTTAGCAGTAGCTACTCCATCAGGGGAAACTTTAACCACTGATCGGTATTATGCTGATTACGAGATTGTGATTG
This sequence comes from Hemerocallis citrina, assembly GCA_017893485.1. NCBI lineage: Eukaryota > Viridiplantae > Streptophyta > Magnoliopsida > Asparagales > Asphodelaceae > Hemerocallis > Hemerocallis citrina. Next base: position 276,028,401 of record CM030358.1, read on the forward strand.
GAGATCGAATTTTTGGCATTGATCTGATCGAGCTGACTATCTTGGGAGTCGATGTTATCATTGGCATTGATTGGATGTCGGTGTACAGTGCAAGCATCGAGTGTAAAACCAAGACGGTAACAGTGAAGGCTCCAGGTGGACCTGAAGTCACTTTCTAAGGAAAGCAGAAATGTTCTAAGCTGGTGGCAACTATCCGCAAGGAAGAGACTCCTGTGGATGTGCAAGGGATTCCTGTGGTTCGGGACTATCCGACTGTGTTCTTGGATGATTTTCCTGGGTTACCCCCGCATCGTGATGTAGAGTTCAGCATCACTGTTCAACCGGGAAGTGCACCTATTTCTAAGGCACCGTATAGGATGGCTCCAGTGGAACAGGATGAGGTGAAACGGCAGATTGAGGAACTATTGGAGAAAGGCTTTATTCAACCTAGTGCATCACCTTGGGGAGCACCAGTACTTTTGGTAAAGAAGAAGGATGGATCGATGAGAATGTGTATCGATTACCGGGAGCTGAATAAGGTCACTGTTCAGAATAAGTATCCGATTCCTCGAATTGATGATTTGTTCGATCGTCTACAAGGAGCAGCTGTTTTCTCCAAAATAGATCTTCGATCGGGTTACCGCCAAGTTCGAGTGAAAGCTGAAGATGTGCACAAAACTGCATTTAGAACTCGACATGGGCATTACGAATTCTTAGTTATGCCATTCGGAGTGACGACTGCACCCGCAATCTTCATGGATTTGATGAACAGAGTTCTGAGGCCGTTCATTGATTCTTTCATCGTGGTGTTTATCGACGATATTCTCGTGTACTCCAAGTCAGAGGAGGAGCACACCGAGCATCTGGCAGCAGTTTTGCAGAAGCTGGAAGAGCAGAAGTTGTATGCCAAGTTATCCAAGTGTGATTTCTGGAAATCTGAAGTGGCATTCCTAGGTCACATCCTTTCTAAGGAGGGAGTGGCAACTGACCCTCAGAAGATAGAGCCAATGAGAGATTGGGCTAAGCCTACTACAGTGAAGGAAGTTAGAAGCTTTCTTGGGATGACTGGATACTACAGAAGATTCATTCAAGGTTATTCTCAGATAGCTGTACCGCTTACTGGACTGACCAAGAAGAATGTGAGCTTCAAGTGGACTGAGCAATGTGAGGAGAGCTTGCAGGAGTTGAAAGAGAAGCTGACTACTGCACCTATTTTGGCTTTGCCTAGAGCAGGTGTTGAGTATGATGTTTATAGCGATGCTTCACATCGTGGGCTTGGTTGTGTCTTAATGCAAGAAGGAAGAGTAATCGCTTATGGGTCTAGGCAACTACGACCACATGAGAAGAACTACCCGACTCATGATCTGGAGTTGGCTGCGATTATCTTTGCCCTGAAGCAATGGAGGCACTACGTGTACGGTGAGAAATTGAACATGTACACGGACCACAAGAGCTTGAAGTATATATATCAGCAGAGGGATCTGAATCTGAGGTAGCGGAGATGGTTGGAAGTGCTCGAGGATATGCGACCTGAGATCAAGTATCATCCTGGGAAGGCTAATGTTGTTGCTGATGCACTTAGTCGCAAGAGCAGTTTGGCCAGTTTGATTACGACTCAGAAGCATCTGATTGAGGAATTGGACCGAGCAGGTATTGAAGTTGTCTTGCAAGGATTGGGAGCATCTTTGGCTCAGTTGAGGCTTCAGCCTACTCTGAATACAAGGATCATTGCAAGTCAGGAGGTTGATGCTGATATCTTGGAGATGAAGGAGCAGGTTAGTGCTGGTAGGTTGCCCGGATTTCAAATCAGGGATGGAGTGCTGTGGTTCGGAGAGAGACTGTGCGTTCCAAATCAGGCGGACCTGAAAGAGAGTATTCTTCAGGAGGCGCATGCTACTCTTTTGTCGGTACATCCTGGAAGTACTAAGATGTACAAAGACATCAAGCAGCATTTCTGGTGGTCAGGTTTGAAGCGGGATGTGGCTGAATTTGTTGCGAAGTGTGAGGTTTGTCAGCTAGTCAAAGCCGAAAATCAGAGACCCGGAGGTCTATTACAGCCGTTACCTATTCCGGAATGGAAGTGGGATAACATCAGTATGGATTTCATTACGGGGTTGCCTAAGAGTTCTAAAGGCAATGATGCGATTTGGGTCATAGTCGATCGACTAACCAAGTCCGCTCACTTTCTGGCGATGAAACTCACTGCTTCAATGGACAAGTTGGCTGAGATGTATGTTGGCGAGATTGTCCGGCTTCATGGTGTTCCTTCAACTATTGTGTCTGATCGAGATGCGCGGTTCACTTCGCATTTCTGGAGGAGTCTTCAGACAGCTTTGGGAACCAAGACAGATTTCAGCACTGCTTTTCATCTGCAAACAGATGGGCAGACCGAGAGAGTCAACCGTATTCTTGAAGATATGCTTCGGTGTTGTATACTCGACTTTGGAGCAGTTGGGAAAGGCATTCACCTTTGGTAGAGTTTGCCTACAACAACAGTTTTCAGACTAGCATCGAGATGGCGCCGTACGAAGCTTTGTATGGCAGGAAGTGCAGAACACCTGTTTGTTGGTTTGAAGTTGGGGAGCGTCAGTTGTTTGGTCCTGAGCTTGTACATCAAACTTCTGAGAAGATTGATCTGATCAGGAAAAGGTTGGTGGAAGCTCAGAGCAGGCAGAAAAGCTATGCAGACCACCGGAGAAGGGACCTTGAGTTTGAGGTCGGTGACTTCGTCTTTCTGAAGGTATCACCCAGTAAAGGTGTGGTTCGATTTGGCAAAGGCGGGAAGTTAGCCCCGAGGTTTATAGGCCCGTATAAGATATTGAAATGGATCGGGAAAACTGCTTACCGGCTTGAATTACCGGAAGAGTTGTCTCAGGTACACAATGTCTTTCATGTGTCTATTGTGAGAGGGTATATTCCAGATCCGAGTCGTCATTTGCCTGAAGTGCCGGAAGGTTTGCAGTTAGACCTGAATTACATCGAGTCTCCTGTCGAGATTGTTGATCGTCGAGAGAAAGTCTTGAGGAATAAGACGATACCGATGGTCAAGGTAGTCTGGAGAAACCACTTGGTTGAAGAGGCTACTTGGGAGTCTGAGGAGAGGATGTTGAAGGACTATCCTGAGCTTTTTGCTTGATTGTATCTTTGTATCTTTTGTTCTGGTGTGAGTGTTGTATATTTTTGTTTTATTTTGTTTTTCTCGCTCTTGACTGTAGTTCCGGGGACGGAACTATTCTAAGGAGGGAGTGTTGTAATACCCTAAATTTTCAATTAATGAAAAATTATTTATTTTGCACGTAGTGTGCACATGCAATATGTTAGTTGAATTAAATCTTATAATTATTTTTATTGTGATGTGTATAAATATTTAAATATGTATTCTCAAATTATTTTATGTACAAAAGCCTTTCTTTAAATAAATAGAAAGCCTTATTTTAATTAGCTTAAAAGGCCTTTTCTTAAAAGCCCAAATTGTGATTTATTTATTTTATTTTAAATAACTATTTTGGCCCAAAAATAAAGCCCATGGATTAACCTATTTTTGTTTAACTTGTCATGTAAAAGACAACTTAAAAACTATTTTATTTTTATACAAAATTAAAATGTACAATTTTGGTCCTAGTTGCATGCACGTGCACTACACGTACACGTGCAATGCACACTTCTCCATGGGGGCCGGGATTGCTTCTTTTTGGAGGGAGATTCAAAAAGTTGAGTGGTGATCATGGAGGTGGTTATGTGGGTGTGGGTAGTTTTTATAACTCCTACTCTAATCTTGGCCCTCCATCCTACAACCAACTAGTCAATCCTAGCCCTTCATTCTACTTGTTTTCTAGTATAAATACCCCCTCCCATGGCTAGTATTCATATGCAATTATATCTTTCCAAACCTATAGTCTAATTTAGTAATAGTTGTGAGTTAAAAAGATTGAGAGATTGTGTGGGATTGCTTGCATTTTTCCAAGGAGGAGAGGCCGACTAGTTCAAGGAGGAAGCTTTCGGTTGCTTTGGTGTTCGTGGAGCATGTGCGCGCATCGTCTAGGAGGAGGTGCATCTCGTTGCAAGGACTTTGTTTCTATTGTGTTGTTTTCTCTCCATACAAGGTGGGTTTGATTTTCCTTATTTCTAATTAGAAATGATGCATGGAAAATATTAGTAAGAATACATTTTAATGGAAAGTTAGTTCATAAATTGATTGGAATGTTAATGAACAACTTGCATGTGGTTCTATTGTTAAATTAAGTTGTGGGTAAAATTCTCCATGCTTGTTAGAATGAATGAATGATAGTGGTTAAATTTCCTTAAGAATGATGCTAGTATGATATTGAGACTTGATGCATGAAAATACTAATAAGAATGCTAGTTTAATTGAAAATTGGAAGCATGAAATTGATTAAGAAAGAGCACACTTTTGAAAAGAGTAACTTTCTTGAATGTTTGAGTTGTGAGCATGCTAACTGATAGGTGGTTATATATTTTGTGATGTACATGATTTGACTAGAGGCATATGTTGGTTAAAGAAAATACATTTATTACCATCACAAATTATATGTAAAAGTTAATACTTTGTTAGTGCTAATTTATGAAGAGATCTTTTTGAGTTATTTTGGGGTTGGATAAATTCAAAGAAAGTAGATTTGTATGTTGAATAAAAGATTAACATCAGAAAATTTGTATAAGGAATTGTGGAAAAAACAAATTAGAAGACCAATTGTTAAGCAATGTCGAAAATGAAAAATATAGTAGTTATAATGAAAAATTCATTGAATTGGGTGAAAAAATATATTTTTATTAGTACAAAAATTATTTTATTCATACTGATATGAAAGTCATGTGAGGGGAAGTTAATCTGGAATTTTTCAGTAACTTCTACAAAAGCAATATGAAACAAAGATTGATTGAACATCGAGATGTTTTTAACAACAGTGGCAATTGATTTCAAAAGGGTTTTTAAATGGTACTGTGACAACCTGAGCATATGGCTCAAGTGGTCACTGTGTGCGGCTGGGTTCTCTTGGGTGACTGGTTCGAACCCCTGCGGCATACAATTGTTTTCATCTTTTTTTAAAAACATGAGAATCAGTGACAGAGAGTAATAAATACTCTCTGTCTCCTCTTCTAATCGCTAGCACAAACCGGCCTAGCGGTCTGTGCTGTTGGCTGTGTTCTCTGGGGGTGCGGGTTCGAATCTTGCTATCGGCAAGATTTAAAAAAATTATATTTTTGGGTTTTTAAGTGTCCAAAAAATGGGAAAAAAAAATATGGCTGTTCTCCTAAAAATGTAAGGGACTTTCTAAAAATGGTTTGGGAATTGTTTGAATGAAATTAACTATGATTTGGAGTTAAAATACATATATAGAAACATGATTCTATATGCTTATTGATGTGAAATTATAACTCAAAAGTATAAGTGAAATGAAGGACTAGAATTGATTTGGCAAAAAGAAACTTGGTTGTGTGACATAATGCAATTTAATTCTCATTTGTGGAACAATATGAAGTATGCATATTGTTTAGTAAAGTGGAATTGATATGATGTGATAATTGATAAAGTATATGCAAATTTATATACAGTTATGGACTTGTGAACAAATTAGGAATCATGAATTGAAAAGAGAATATACATGTGAGTATGAGAACTCAACATGGAGAGTTTATGAGTTGAAAATTGTGAAATGAAAATTGAAATAGAGTAGCTAAGTCTAAATTGTGAAATGAAAATTGAAATAGAGTAGCTAAGTCTCCCCCGGCATTGAGAAATGAAATGAAATGAAATTAGACCAAGGTTGGTCATGTTGAAATGAATGAATAAGTCCGGTTCAGTGGAGAGGCTAATTCTAGAGATTTAATTTTTTGTTCATGATTCTTGATAAAACTAAGGATTAGTACATAGTGAAGACGTGATGAAAGTAGAAGAAAAACACGAGTATGGGGGCCATCGGATTAGCAGTGTGAGAGCGATCCACAGGCTGCCTGCTTGATGCGTCAAGACATGGCGTGGGCGCTACTCCAGAATTATCGTCCCGGTGGTGACGCTTGTGGGATGTTCGAGTGGCTATGGGTGGTGCCACTGTTCCATGGCGGAGGCTGAATTGTCCATAGGTTGCCTGCTCGATGCGTCGTGTCAGTGCGTGGGATTCCCCTCCAGGCTGCCTGGACATGGGCTCATAGATCATAGGGCATCTAAAACACTACCGTAATTACAGTAGTAGATTAAGACATAACGAGGGATTGAACCCTACAAAGATGAAGAACGAATAAGGGATTGCCCTCGGTCCTATGTAGTATGGGATGCATAGAATCCGAACAAGTGCGCATTAGTGTCATGTAATATAAATAAATGCATTAAGGACTAAGTGCACAATCACAACACGACATCAATATGGTAGTCCCTTTAATTGAAATGTGACAAGTTTGTGTTTGCTAAATATGGAAAATTAAGTTATACTATTTTCGGCATAGAGAGGATGGCCGTGTATAATGATCGTCGGTTGAATAAACTGACGTACCCACAGTCTTATATGCAGGTAAATGACATGTTAAAGATTAAAGAGGAATGGATGCTTAAAGATTATACCATGTTGTTGTACATTTATTTAATTGTTGTAAATTTTACTTCCGCTGTGCAAAATGTAAAGTGTAATATTGATGTAACTCTGATGTAAAGTGAAAAGTTTAAATTTCCTTGTAAAATTGTACTAAAGAAAGTGAAAAGTTCCTGTAGAACATCTCGAATTCAGTGTATTTGGGATTCGGGGCGTTACAAGAAGAGGGACACGTACGGTGCTTTCATGACAAGTTGGAAGCACAGTGGAATGTCTCACTTGTTTGGTTAAAGGTTAGTGGCATCGTTCGGGTAGTAACAGTTACTTAACCATTTTATCTATAAATTGCCGAAGGATAAGAGTTGGTGTTAGGGGTGATACCCTATAATCCAACCTCTCTATAGACTGACACTAGGTGGTGTTATCGGGATGTATTCCCCTGTCAAAGGGATACGGGCGGTGCTTTCATGACAAGTTGGGAGTACGGGTTCCGTATCTTGATTGTTAATTCCTGAATGTGCCATGATAAGAACGAGGGTTTTCTAGGGAAATAGACCCTACGATCCCGGCAGGTTCTATGACTTCTCATGACTAGTTGAGGGCACGGAAGAAGGTTGACAAGTACCTTGTAGTTCGTGTTGGCTTTTGAGTGAGGTCCGGTATGCCGGCAATAGTCACCAATCATGTAGTATTATGACAGGAACAGGATGGGTACAAAAGTAGAATTCATGGCATGGGTTCAAATCCCTATATGGAGAAAACGGCTTGAGATGGGGCGTATGTAGTATAGGATGCATACTGTTCCGGAGACTTGTTTGCTTTAGAATAAGTGCATCATTGCGTTGGTTAATCTTTCATCAGGGTCTAAGTCATAGCATACACTGACACATCAAATATATATATACACGATTCTCTTTTCATCAATCTGTTTGCTATTATTGAGATCCGCTGCTAGTTATCAGCCTGAAAGCATCAGTGAATACTGATGTCCCCACTTCAATAGGTACTGGATTGCAGAAGTACAGGTACTGGATTGTAGAAGTACAGGTACTGGATTGCAGAAGTACAGGTACAGGTTTCAGGAGGACTCAAGGCGAGAGAGCAAGGAATCGATTTCATTAGAGTTTTCCGTTGTAAAATTGTTGTAAATTTATTGTTGGGAAAGCATCCAGGTGGAATACCAAGTGTTGTTCTTTATTCATTGTACTCTGATATAATATGTTGAAGTTGTAACACTTGGGATTGTAAAGGTATTATTGTAACACTGTTGTAATGTATTGCAATTTTGTAACATTCGGATTTGTAATACATTTGTGTTGAATAAAAAGTTTTAAATTTTCCTGTATTTCTGTGTATTGTGACTAATTGAAGAAAAGATTCTGGCTTATGTCACGGTTTTCCAGTTACCGGAAATCGGGGCGTTACAGGTCAGCAGCACCACATCCAAAACAGCGACGATTAGCACGTCGGTAATCCTTGCGCTCATGCCCTGGGAGACGTCAAAAGTCGCAGAAGCCAACTTTCGGAGGACCCGCAAAAGAGTAAGGAGATGCCCTGACCGGAGGGACTGGAACAGGTCTTCGAATAGGCCCACCCGAAGACCTAGCAACTGAGTGCGAAACAGTTCGCTGAGAAGGAGCCAATCCACCACAAGCCTGCTCCTGGGCTCCAGCTGCCTTAAGAGCCTCAACATAGGTACATAAGCGAAAAGAGACAAGCTGCACCTTGATGTCTCGCTCAAGCCCCAAAATGAACCTACGAGCCTTATCCTCTTCGTTCGCCATAAGAACGGCTGCGAAGCGACGAAGTCTCGTAAATTCAGCTGCGTACTCATCTACAGACCTGGAGCCTTGTTTCAAGAAAGTCTCATGTTACAACATTGCATAAACAATATATAACAAAATTCCATTACTAGAAATAACGACCAACCTGTTTCAGGGTTAGGAATTGTTGCTCCATCTCCACTCTGGTGCTGATAGGAAAAAAAAACTTCTCCAATAAGCTCCTAGTGAAAGTGGCCCAAGTGATCGGTCGTTCGAGCCTTTCGGATTCGGACCTCCACCAGATATGAGCCAAGTCCACCAACTGGATGGTCACCACATCCACACGATCTGCATCTGCCAACCTAGCTGCCAAAAGCAGTTTCTCTGTGTTGATCAACCACTGTTCATCCTCCAAAGGCGTCTCAGTGCTTGAAAATCTGTCGAGATGCAGCCTCATAAAGTCTGTGACTGTTCCTGGATGGGGAGGAAGAACGGCCTGCACATGCGCAATGGGCGGAGGAACTCAAGCGGCTTCCAACGCAGCCATCACCAAATCACTATAGTTCTGCTGCATATTGATTAAGCACTCAAGCACAGCGGTGATAGCCTCAAGCTCAGGCTGATCACCCGGGACACGAGAAGAACCTCTACGAGCCATAGTCTGCACAAAACCAAAAATAGTTATCATCCAGATCAATGTTGATAATAATAATTCATTTATGCATGCATGGTTGGTGAAATGTTAAGAAGATCCCAGTTCGAGCCAAGCTTGTCTAATATATTAGGCAACTAATACATTAGCCAAACCTTGGCTCTGATATCACTAAAAACCTTGTCACGCCCCGCTTCCCAAAAGAGAATACGGAATACAGATACGTGAATAAGCCCAGCGAATGATTTTCATCATCCATAAGCTGTTAAAAAATCTTTATATTTTACAAGAATAATTAGAGTCGAAAGCAAAAGAATCAACCAACATGCACATATGAACCAAAATACCAACAAGAATACTTGAAACCAAATATATTAATCTCAAATAGTCATGATCTGAATAAGTCAAAAATCCTGGGTCACATTGCCCAAATACAAGAATAAATCCAAGTATCAAAATACAATTGTTCAAGCAAGCTACAAAAAATAATAATAATAAGATCCAGCACTAATACTTCATGTCACCAATACCGTCTGGAACCTGTTTTCCAAAATCTGCAATTTAACAATTGCAGGGAAACAGGAAAAGGGAAAACAAGTACCCGTCAACTGCAAGTTACGAGCCGCTTGTAATGCAGGATACAAGTACATGGAGAAAACTAACTAATAACATGGAATAGGCATGATATCAAAATAAATAACTAGCATGACAAGGTGATCAAGTGTAAATGGCATGAATCAAGTGTCAAGTACACAAGTGTCATGTAAACATGCATCAAATATCAAGTATCATGTAATTATGTATCAAGTGTCATGTTTCAAGTCTTATGTATCAAGTTCAAGTATCAAGCAAGCATGTATCATGTTCAAGTATCATGTATCAAGTCTTGTAGTGATTACTATCTAGGTAGCACTTCATGCATCCCAGCTTTTACTACATGGTTTCTACAACAAACATTTTTGCTTTAGATTTCATAGTGGACCATAGAAGGCAGTGTACTCAAGGACAAGTCAAGAATCGAGCTCCAAGCTCCAAGTATCATGTATCATGTATCATGTAATCACGTGTCAAGTTATGCAAGTGGCAAGTATCGTATCTTGCGTGCAAGTGTTAAGTGATCACGTGTCAAGTATCATTTCTCAAGTCATCACGTAGGATCAGTGAATCCCCTTCTGAGTACACATTTCTGAATTATCCACTATTAGATCTTTCCCTTAAACCCCAGCTTGATTATTTATTATTAATATCAACAAGCATGTAGGTGTGCAAATAAATCAAGAATAATATGGCATGATCATGTGACAAGTTCAAGTTGCAAGATAAACATGTACGGTGCAAAATAACTCATAAAAGAATAAAAGAACCAAATCTTTAGTTCAGGACAGCACGACCACACTGTAGTAAAACAGTGATTCCCAGTGTTACAAACATGCAAATCTGAATCTGTCGAAACTTCTAGAAAATAGACTTCCAACTGAATCTAGTGAATACAAATAAGTTATATACTAATTCACAAAAACATAACTCAAAACTAATTTGAATTCAGAAATTAGGTTTGGCCAGAAATCAGGAAATCGAATTCAAGAGCAGGAAAACAGCATGACAACTCATTAAATAAATTCAAGAAAAATCTGGGGTATTCTCCCATATGTTTAGTATCAGAATATAAAGTTTCATAATTTTCCAGTAGAATTAGATCAGTCATCAAAAATCAGAAAACATCAATAGACGATAATTTGGAAAATCTGGATTTCCCAACACTGCTGTACGAAAACTATAGTCTCTAGCAAACCGTGAAACGAAATCCAAATCCTCCAAAGGAAGATGAAAATAGACAAAATAATCTAACTTTTATATTTCATAAATATCTTTCATACATGAAAAGGAATCAGGGTGAAAATACAAATCCTTTCAGAACAGCGAACAAATCCCAGCAACTATACTCTTTATAAACAAGCATGAAATGACATATAAAACTCCTCAATAAAATCCACCAAAATTCTGGGTAATCCCTAATTAGATATAGAAACACTGACCAAAATTTCAGATCAAAATATTATGCTGAGCACTAGTATCAAAATAATTTAGTCATTAAAATCATCAAGAAACGAAATCTAGAAATGAATTACACCTCTGTAGTAAAACAGTCATATCTCACACATACGAAAACGAAATCGAACAAGGTCAGATGGGTTGGAAAGAAGACAAATTTCTCTATAAATCATGTTTTATACTGAAATTAAGATACTGATCTTAATATGGTCTAAATTACTGATCATGACAGATCATCGACAAAACACAAAATTTCCTTTAGGAACAAAACCAACATGAGTCACATGAAACTTGATTGAAATATAAATAAACATGAATTAGAGTCTACTAAGTGTCCAAACTTCATGAAATAGTGTATATGCATGTCCATAACAAGTATATCACATGAATCTCGCAAGCACACGAGTTCTCATAATTGATTCACTTAAACATCATATCAAGAACGGGCAAAACCTAGGGTGTTTCATATCAAATTTTGTGTCGTGAGGCCACTATGGTCAAAACACTATAGAGACAATACTCATCAAACATACATCACACACACGAGTTGTCTCTAGAACCCAACTACACTACATGCGATATTTTTGACTTGTATCATACAAAGAAATTTGAGTACAAGTTACTTGCCTTAACCGATGATGAAAACAAACACCAAGAATAAGAATAACGGGAACAGATTTCCGGGACACGAACACAACACCCAGATGGATCATGAACAAGAATCACAAACCAAACGGATCACACAAACCAAAGCTAGCACACGAACCCAACAAACCAACAAGAACACACACCACAATCACCTGAGATCCAACACACAATCCACAAACGAGTAACGACGCACACACACTCAACCCCAAGAGCACGAGGAAGAGAGGGAGAGAGAACGGCGGATGGGAGAAGACGATGGCGAACAACAGCCTAGGTTGCTACCGCTGTCACTGTCAGCCACGCGACGCACTAGGGAAGAGGCGCGAGGGTTAAGTGCTGCGAGGTTGAGGAGAGGGTGCTGGAGAATGAGAGTGGGATGGAGACGGAGGTGGGGGTGCAGTGGATCGGGGAGAGACCGAGGGTGGAAGTCGGGAGAACCAGGGAAAGGTTGAGAGCGGGGATCAGATGGGAAAGAGAGAGAGCACCGTGTTGATGGGTTGCGGCTGGAGACAGAGGAGCATGCACAGGTGGGGGGTATTTAACAATGAGAATCAAAAATAATGGCACGAGCAAAAAGAGACGAATCGTAAGGGGACAACCGAATCAAGAATTCAAAAGAGACGATAACAATAAAAATAAATATATTGAAACAAAAGGTCTAATATACGATCCAAAAGAAATACTAGCGGAATACAAAGAGGGAAAATACATTAAAACGAAAATACACTCAAAAATACCCAAAATGAAAAACAGGGGTTACCGTAGTGGTAGATGGGCTCAGTCAGAAGAGTAGTCTATCTAGTTTAATCACCACTCAGATGGAGTTGGCAACAGAGTTAGATCGGGCAGGCATCGAGGTTGTACTGCAGGGTTTGGGAGCATCGTTGCCACAATGGATGGTTCAACCTTCAACGAGGGAGTAGATTATGGAGGGTCAGAAGTCAGATGCAGAGGTTCAGAAGATGTTACCGCAGATTTCCAAGCCAAACTATCAAAATTTTGTTCCAAGATGGAGTTCTATGGATGGGTGAGAGGTTGTGTGTACTAGAGAGTAGGGATTTGAAGGAAAGCATCTTACAGGAGCCACACAGTACCTTGTTGTTAGTACTTCCTGGAGGCACGAAGATGTACAAGGACATCAAGCAACACTTTTGGTGGCAAGGAATGAAGAGAAATGTTGCAGACTTTGTGGCGCGATGTTTGACTTACCAACAAGTCAAAGCAGAGAATCAGAACCCTGGAGGCTTGTTACAGCCATTGCCTATCCCGTAATGGAAATAGGAGAATATCAGCATGGATTTCATCACTGGGTTGCCGAGGAGTCCGTAGGGCAACAACTCGATTTGGGTCATTGTGGATCGTTTGACCAAGTCGGCACACTTCTTGTCCTTGAAGATTACTTGGTCCTTGGAGAAACTGGCAGATTTGTACGTCGGGGAGATTGTGAGACTCCACTGGGTTCCAGTGTCGATTTTTTTCGACAGAGATGCGAGGTTCACCTCGAGGTTTTGGAGGAGTTTGCAAGCAACCTTGGGTACCAGAACCGACTTCTGTACTGCTTTTCATCTGCAGACAGATGGTTAGACAGAGAGGGTGAATCGGGCATTAGAGGATATGCTGAGGGCTTGTGTCATGGATTTTGGTGGTGTAACACCCCATACTTAATTGGTGTATATATATAATATTATATAGAAATATATAATATAACTAGATTTTCCTGTGGGCACGTACCTATGACACGTCTTCAGAATGATACATCTTCTGAAAGACTTGTAAACAGTAAAATAACAATTATGTAGCTCAAGTTTGAATAGTAAAACAATAATTAGTTGTAAATAAAAGTCCTGGTTTCCATAATTATATGTTGAAAAATAATTATAAATGGGTGTAAAATCCAACTTCTTATAACTTTGAGTATGGAAAATGATGAGATTTAACTGTTGATGAGATATTTGTTATTTTCAATGTAACATGAGCAATAAAAAAATGCATAAAAAATCTGATAATTTACAAACCTGAAATCTAAAAATATAAATTTCTGAGTAAATAGAGAGAGAATGAGAGTGAGAGAGAGAGAGATAAATAAATAAATGAAGGAGTTGTTTTGGGGGATTTGAATTTGAGTTTTGGGGAAACTTTTGAGCGGTAAAATATGTTTTTTGAAGTTAGATCTGGACCATTGATTTCAACGCTATTGAATGAGAGCCGCTTGATAGCTTTCTTTTTGTTTTATTATATATATATATATATATATATATATATATATATATATATATATATATATATATATATATATATATATATGAGTGAGAAAGGTGGTGGCCTATAAGAATTCTATAGGCTATAGGATTAAAAGGGATTATTGGAGGAAGTCTATAGAGAGTTCTATGGTGCTTAGAGGAAATATGTGTGCAAGCATTAAATGAATGAAAGAAGGTGTGCTGCATGGTGACGTGGTGACTTGGGCGTTGGGAATTATGTCCCACATCGGATGTGGATGTGGAAGAGTGTGAGTTTATATAGGGAAAACCAAATGATAAAGGTACCTATAGGGTTAACCACCTTTTGATGGTGCCTGTGGTGGGCGTGGCTAGAATTTTATGTCTGTTCTTTAGCGTGCACGAACGTGTAGCCACGTGGGCAGTTGAGCCGGGCTCGGGACATTACAAATGATATCAGAGCCGACTTTCGACATCAAGTGTGTGCAAGATGTACTCCTGAGATGGAGCGAGGTTGGTACAAGTTGCTCAGGTAGGGGACTGTACAACTAGTAGAATCAGGGTAGCCCTCTCCACATCGGCTAGAAAGACATCCTGGATCATGTTGCAAGTCCCGAGCTCAGCGAGGACGCTGAGTTCTTAAGGGGGGTGTGTGTATCACCCCGTACTTAAGAGGTGCATATATATATATATATATATATATATATATATATATATATATATATATATATATATATATATATATATATATATATATGGATAAAAGGGAAATGAGCAATTGATTATGTGGCATGCATGTGATACATTGGACAACTAACCCTTTTAATGATTATCCAATCACATGTATCACACATCATCAATTACTTATTTACTAAATGAGCAAGTTGCTCATACCCCTTTTCCCATATATATATATATATATATATATATATATATATATATATATATATATATATATAATAAAACACAAAGAAAGCTATGAAGTGGCTCTCATTCAATATAGTTGAAATCAATGGTCCAGATCTAACCTCACAAAACATATTTCCCCGCCCAAAAGTTCCCCCCCAAAACTCAAATTCAAATCCCCCAAAACAACTCTTTTATTTATTTATTTATTTATTTCTCTCACTCTCTCATTCTCTCTCGATTTAGTTAGAAATTTATGAGTTCAGGTTTCGAGTTTGTAAATTTTTAGATTTTTTATGCAATTTTGTATTGCTCATGTTACATTGAAAATAGCAAATATCTCATCAACAGTTAAATTTCATCATTTTCCACACTTAAAGTTCTAAGAAGTTGGATTTTACACCCCCATTTATAATTATTTTTCAACATATACTAATGGAAATATGGACTTTTATTTACAACTAATTATTGTTTTACTATTCAAACTTGAGCTACATAATTATTGTTTTACTGTTTACAAGACTTTCATATGCTGTATCGTTCCGAAGACGTGCCGTAGGCACGTACCCACGGGCAAATCTAGTATATATATATGAGTGAGAAAGGTGGTGGCCTATAAGATTTCTATAGGCTATGAGATTAAAAGGGATTATTAGCGGAAGCCTATAGATAGTTGTATGGGGCTTAGAGGAAATATGTGTGCATGCATTAAATGAATGAAAGAAGGTGTGCTTCATGGTGACGTTGTGACTTGGGCATGGGGAATTATGTCCCACATCGGATGTGGAAGTGGAAGAGTGTGAGTTTATATAGGAAAAACCAAATGATAAAGGTAACTATAGGGTTAACCCACCTTTTGATGGTGCCTGTGGTGGGCGTGGCTAGAGTTTTGTATCCGTTCTTTCACGTGTGCGCACGTGTAGCCACTTGCACAGCTGAGCCGGGCTCGAGGTGTTACAGGTGGCAGCTGGGATAGGTACTTGGCATTGGTTGAGTTTGATTATAACAAAATTTACCATGTAAGTATCGGTATGGTGCCTTATGAGGCTTTATACGGGAGGAAGTGTAGAACACCCGTCTGTTGGTACGAAGTTGGAGAGAGGCAGATGTTTGGGCCCGAGATTGTGCAGCAGACGTCAGAGAAGATCGATCTAATTCTTAAGTAGTTGGTCGAGGCTCAGAGTCGGCAGAAGAGCTACGCAGATACTCGGCATAGGGATTTGGAGTTTGAGGTTGGCGATGCAGTGTTTCTCAAGGTGTCTCCGACTAAAGGGGTGATCATATTTGGGAAGTGAGGCAAGTTGGCGCCAAGGTATATTGGACCATACAGAATCTTGAGGAGGATCAGGAAGACGACGTATAAGTTAGAATTACCCAAGGAATTGGCACAAGTACATGATGTGTTCCATGTGTCATTGCTGAGGAAGTATGTGCTGGATAAGAGTCACCAGTTGTCAGAATGCCCGGAGGACTACAGCTGAACTTGAGCTACAAGGAGCAGCCTGTGGAAATTGTTGATCATTGAGAGAAGGTGTTGAGCAATAAGGTCATACCTATGGTCAAAGTGCTTTGGAGAAACATCTGTTCGAGGAAGCCACTTGGGAGCCTGAGGATCGCATGAAGAAGGATTTTTCCGAGCTTTTTGTATGATTGTATTCTTTTGCTCGAATTGTATTTATGTTTATATGATTGTATTCTTTTGCTTGAATTGTATTTCTCTTTGTATGATTGTATTCTTTTGCTGGAATTGTATTTCTCTTTGTATGATTGTATTCTTTTGACTTGTAATTGTTTTGTCCCTATTAGCGGTAGTTCTGAGGACATAACTATTATAAGGAGGGAGTGATGTAACATCCTAGAATTTTAAATAATGTTTTTGGAATTAATAAATAAATTAAAGTGAAATTTGGTGATTTAATAAACTTTTTTCTGAAATTTACCTTTTTGCACTTGCAAAACACATGCAAATATTTTCTTGGGAAACACAAAGTCAAGAATTTTTAATTGGAGGACCTAATATTGTTAGTGAATAATAATTGCAAATTTTTTGGATTTTATAAATCACTATTGGTATTTTTGAAAATATTGCTAAATGAAGTGGTCGTTTTTGCAAAAGTGCCACTTGGAGGCAAAATTTTAAAAAGTCAATTTTCTGGGTTGCAATATGAGGTCGGGCAGATCTGAGGGATTTGAGGGATTTAAATCTACCCCTTTTTGTTTATCTAACTACCTAATAAGATGAGTCTATACATGTAAAGCTTTTTCTTAAAATAATATTTTATAAAATCTTCACAAAAAAAACCCCCTAAACAGAACAAATCCTGGCCTATTAAACCCTACAGCCCCCAACCCCCCCCCCCCCCCCCAGGAGGAGAAGTCTTTCTTTATTATTATTATCTTCTTCGTTAAATCTTCTTTGAGGTGAGTGATACTTTTCATCCCTTGTTTGTTCTATATTTGTTGAATATGATGATTTGTCTAGTAGGATGCATGCTAGGTGATTTTGTTGATGTAGTGAATAATTTTGGATGAATGAGTAGTTAAAGTAAGATCTTCATGAACAAGAATCTAACTTGGTGAATGATTGTACGCAAAAGATTGATTAAGAATGATAGAGATTTAGTAGTACTCATGAAAATTTTGTTTTCATCTACGCTATGCCTTGTTCGATCGTGTAGAGATTGTTGCTATTAAATCTATATGAAACATTATGCATATGGATAGATAAGGATGTGTTATAATGCTCTGTTTGATGTTTTGATGAGAAAAACTTGACTCACAATTGGTTTAGAAGCAAATGGTCAGGAGCAAATTGTTTTAACATGATTGTGAATGTGTATAATGAATTGTATAATGGATTTTGGAAGAAAGAACTTTATGTTAAAGATGGGGGAAGTTTTTCAAGTCAGTCAAGGTTAATTGATGTGGATAACTTGCATTTCTAGATTTGTCATGATCCATGTTAAGGATCACAGTTTATGTCCCGAGCCTTTAAATGGTTACTGTTGAGTCTACAGTTCATATGAGAAGTCTTCAAATATGAGAGTTATGCTTTAATTAATGGAATGTATGTCCAGGATCATAGTTATGTCCCAAACTTTAAATGGTCTCTATTTGAGTTTGAACTATATGCCTAATACGACATGGATTACTTTTACAGATAAATTAATATACACATGCATGTTTTCATCTTGAAGAAGCATCACCAGAATACTCTTTTTGTAAATGAAAAATTTGTATACAACTTGAAGTTCTTCACTCAAATATTGAAGTTTTAGAGTTGCTTTATATATGCATATACATATGCTTCATCACAGGACAAGGATTTCTCTTATATCATATATGCATATACATATGCCCCATTACAGGAAAATAATTTCTTCTATATCATATATACACATACACAGGCCCCATTACAGGAAGGGTTCATAAACTGATTATTGATTTTTCATAAGTGAATGTATGGAAAGTTTCTCTTTAATTCTTGCTGTTGAGATTCTAAGACCCCAAAGTTTCCTTCTACATATATATATGTATATATGCATGGTTTTCAATATTTTTATCGAGCAATACGTCGCAAATGTGTGTAGACATATTCGGTCAATTGTTTACATAGGATAGAAAACTGTAGACCGCATGTCGGTCGACCGCAGTGCTAGTTCAGCTAGCACGTCGGTCGACTGCAGCAGCTGCTACTTGCAGTTGGACTGCAGTCGGTCGACTGCGAATTATGAACCAGTGCTGACAGTCGACTGTCATTGCCTGACTGTTTCGCGGTTACTTTTATTTCCTCTGAACAAGTGTTTCTTCTAATGTATGAATTAATGATTTACAGTTCAAACAAATGTTTTGGCTTCGGATTTCAATGTTTTTTGAGAGTTGGACTTCAAATTGTAATAAAATTTAACTCATGTTTCCATGGTTTTAGGAAGTGAAATGTGTACAGATTTCAAGAAAATAACGTTCAAGAAACTTCCATCGGTTCTGACTATATATATATATATATATCTCAGTTTAACTGATGTTTGAAATCTAATTTCCTTAACAAATTTCTTGGACTCATATGTATATTGATGTATTTTGGATTGGCCATCATTTAGAGGAAAATTCTCGTTGTGGACTAGTGACTTGAACTTGTGAGATTAAAAGAAAGGTTGTGATGATTTTTTTAAGATTTTGGGACCCTAGAGGTTGAGTGGGACCTTAGTATGCCGGCAGATGAGATTTTGTGATTATGGCTAGTTAAGGCCTTGATGTTGATTTGTTGAGTTAAGTCAGGTAGGGTACACCAGCTCTAGGGGAACTGTGGTTCATTAATGAACTTAATAAATATAAGAACAAGCACTTGAATGGTGATATGATGAAATGGGGGCAAACATGAGTTATGGACTCCAGGATGATCCGCGGAGTGAGATAATCCCCAGTATTCTGGGAAGATGGATAAAATAGGCCACAAAATGATCCACGGAGGGGATTGGTCTACGGTATTCCAAGGACGAGAAAAACGCTCATGAGGTATTTGTGCAATGAGGGTTCCAGGATGACCTGCGGAATGAGATAATCCCTAATATTCCGGAATGATGGATGAAATAACCCACAAAATGATCCACTGAGTGGGATTGGTCTCCAGTATTCCAAGGGCGAGAGCCGATACTTGCAAAATGTCTAAATCTCGTAGTAGTCATTCTATTATGATAGTTGCATAACGTGGGATTGAACCTTATCTAGTGGAGAATGATAAGGGCTTGCACCGAACCTATGTACTGTGGGATACATAGAATCCGACAACTATCCATTAGTAATTATCATAAGCATTGTGTTTTCTTGACTTGTATTATGCGTGCTTGTTTTCTGTTTTCTTACACTTGACAATTAGCCTAGTTTCACTTGATGATTTAGGTTTCATTCATTGTTATTTCATGTCCCATCAGTATTTACTGTGTTAATATATTTTACTTGTTGACTTATGATTGCATTCTTTATGTTCATTTAAGTTTGTATTTTTCTTGAATATCACTCACACCGTTATGGTTGACCCCGATAGTTTTGGGGGTTAGGGATATCTCTAGCCTCATGTTTCATAGGTAGGTACCATTAGCATGAAGTTGCTTGCATGTGGTAGAATGTTTAATATTATTACATGTGTTGCAAAAAGATTGATCGTAAAGAGTAAATTTGTAATTATGGTACGGTGTTGTAAAAAGAATTGTAATTCAAGGTGTTTAAATTCTGCTGTGCTTTGTAAAAGAATTGATGTAATAAAAAGTTTTAAATTTTTTCCTGTATTTGGATACTATGTTTATGTTTACAATTGAGGTAGATGCTCAGAGTTGTGCCACGTATTTCTAAGTTTATTTATTGGAAATTTGGGGCACTACATAAGCTCCAAACAATATGCTACAGTTCCAATTCTTTCTATAAACCTGAAGGACCCAACAAATCTCGGGTCTAATTTTTCCTGGTTCCCAAAACTGCGCACTTTACGCATAGGGGAAGCCTTTAAAAATACTAAATCTCCGACTTCAAACTCAAGAGGCTTTCGCCGCTGATCTGCATAACTCTTCTGTAGGCTACACACCTAAAAAAGAAAACCATGTTAACATATTCTTGGAAACTATTATTATAAGCAAATTCGATCAATGGAAGCTGATCCTCCCAACTACTTCCAAAGTCCATGACACAAGAACGAAGCATATCCTCTAAAATCTGATTCACCTGCTCAGACCATTGTCTCAGGGTGATAAGTCGTGCTCAAATCTAATTGTGTCCCCATCTCTCTCTGAAAAGATCTCCAAAATTCAGATACAAACAAGGAATCCCGATATGATACAATAGACCTGTGTACTCCATGCAACTGAACTATCTACTGAATTTTCAATCTAGCCAAACTATCCGTTGTCCTGGTGACCCGCACCGGAATAAAGTGAGCCAACTTCGTCAATCTATCCACAATTACCCAAATACTCTCATTTCCTCTATGAAAATGAAGAAGTCCATCAATAAAATCTATACCAATCATATCTCATTTTCACAAGGGAATTTCCAAGGGCTGCAACAACCCAAAGGTATTCTAATGTTCTGCTTTTACTTTCTGACAAGTAAAACACTTTGCAACAAATTCACCTATATCCTTCTTCATTACAGGCCACCAAAAAGTCCTCCTAAGATCTCGATACATCTTCGTGCCACCGGGATGAACAGTATATTTAGTATGGTGACCAATCTCCATCACCTGCTGCCGTAAACCATCTACATCTGGAACACAAAGTCTACGATGATAACGAAGACCTCCCGTACTGTCCACTGACCAATGTGTAGGACATTCATCAATCTCATCCAGAATTAGGTCATGCATCATCTGTAACAAATAGGAATCTCAAATCTGAGCTCGAAAGATTAGCTGTAGAATAGACGGCTGTACAGATAATCTGCTCAAATATGAAGTCATGCCACCATCTGCTACTGAGGTAAAATCAAATTGAGCCAGTATCTCTAATACCTTCCACTCTTGGGACATCAGAAGAGCCAACATCTCTTCTTCTACTTAAGGTATCCGCCACCACATTTGATTTCCCCTGGTGGTATTTTATTTCAACATCAAAACTACTAAGAAATTCGAGGCACCTTTGTTGCCTCATGTTAAGCTCCTTTTGCGAGAAAAAGTACTTCAAACTCTTATGATCCATGAAAAGCTGAAACTGCTTCCCAACAAATAATGTCTCAACATCATTAATGCATACACTACTGCCGCCAATTCCAAATCATGAGCAAGATAATGCACTTCATGCGACCGCAACTGCCTGAATATATAAGCCACAGGCCTGCCTTCCAGCATCAGAACCGCACCTAAACCAGCACCACATGCATCTGTATACACTTGGAGAGGTACTTCCTTCTCAGGGTAATCAAAACGGGAGTTGTAGTCAATCTTTTCTTTAACTCTTGAAATGCTCTTTCACACTTTTCGGACCATACAAACAACACATTCTTCCTGGTAAGCTGAGTCACCGGTGTAGTACTTATAAAATCGAGGAATATACCTCCAATAATAGCCTGCCAAACCCAAGAAACTTCGAATCTCTGTAACATTCGTTGGCTATTCCCAGTCTTTCCCCGCTGCAACTTTCTCTAGATCCACTGATATGCCTTCAACAGACACAATATGCCCCAAAAATCAAGCTTCTCGCTCCCAAAAATGACATTTTAAAAACTTAATATATAACTTCTGGTCTTGAAGTGTCTACAACACAATTCTGAGGTGCTGTTTATGCTTTTCCACACTACGAGAATATACCAAAATATCATCTATAAGGACAATCACAAACCTTTCGATATAAAGACGGAAGGTCCGATTCATCAAATACATGAAAAATGCAGGGACATTCGTCAGCCCAAAAAGTCATCACCGAAAATTTATATAGCCATACTGGGTGCGAAAAGCAGTCTTTGGGATGACGATACCCGGTCTGCAAATCTAGCTGTGAAAACACTGTAGCTCCCCGCAACTGATCCAACAAATCATCTATTCACGGCACTAGATACTTATTCTTAATGGTCACCTTATTCAATACACATTCTCAGTGGACCGTCTTCTTTGTTACAAAGGTTGCCGTTGCGTCCCACGGAGAATTACTTGGACGAATTGTAACACCCCAAATTTTTTTATTTATTTTTTCTATTCTTTATTCAATGTTCACTGACTTTATCTATTACTTATCTACACCATTTCTTACTTAGATAAATATTCGCAGATTTTTATTTAAATTTTGGCAGAATTTCCCCTGAAATATTAGCCCTTTTACAGATTCCTTACGAAAATTTGCAAACAATTACAGAAATCAAGGTACATGTAATATATATCAATCCGCTCCAGGCCAAGTCATTTAACATCACACAGGCAATAATATATAAGACTATGAGGGCATAATTCTTCATAACAAGCATGATACAAATTTAAAACCAAAAATTATTTTGAAAAAATATATGATTTTTAGAAAAACTTTAGAAAAACCTTTCAAATACCAACCACAGAACTCAGTACTCCACAGCGAGGGGGGTACGAGCTTTCAGACTTCATCACAACATTGTATATATCATTTTACCTTACAATCATACACATAATCTCCCATAATACAAAATAATACATCATACTATCCCCATTTCCACATATAATACATATATAAATATATATATAACCTATTCTATTACGAGCAAAAATAAAACTACCAAAACCACAACAACTATCTCACCTCGCTGCTATCAAAACTTGTAGGAGGGTTACGGTCTTCTACCCTACGGGAGGGACTCCCCTAACCCCCAGAAAACAACAGGGGGTTAGCCACAACTGGTGTGAGTATAATCTACAAGGTTAGTTACTGCAATAAATAATATTAAAGAAATTAAAGAACATACTACCCTAATGATAATTCAGTATAAGCTGAGGTTAACATGAAAATATAAATAAAGAAAACTAGATATTATACAAAAAGTAACTTTTTTTCGAATCTTCAACCAATCTACCATATTAGCTTCTACCCATTCTATGATACTGCACCCAATCCATCATCTCAACATCTACTCAAACTGCCTTGAAGTTGCGCCTTGGAAGGTAGTTCCCACCATTTCCGTAGAAACAGCAGGCAAGTAGTTCCTCGGTACAATTCCAACGCGTATGAAACTTATATTATATTTTGTATTTAATTTAATACTCATTCTTACCTCATAGTACATTAACATTCGTTCTCATTCCACACCAATATTCTTTTACAGCCCATGATACAACTTACTTTACCTTTTTATTTTCTCATCTTTCAAATAAAAGTCACTTTGCCTTTTTATTTACATTTTATCATATTACTCACTTTAATTCTCGTTCTTATTTAATAATACACTTAACTTGATTTTCCTTCACATTTCCTCACACAACTTACTTTTCTTTTCATTCATAAAATGTGTAATACAGTTTCTTTGCTTCTCATATTCATGCCCATAACTTACTTTCTTTACCTTTCATATTTATTCTCATAACAAATTTTCTTCACTTTTCATATTTATTTACCTAACACCATTCATTCATGTTTTCTATTCATTTTATAATATAACTCTCTTTACTCTTCATTCTCATGTCATAATACATTTGCTTAACTTTTCATTTTCATCTCAAAACTCACTTTACTTTTCTTTTCATTCTTATCTCATAATATAACTTTGACTTTCATTCAATCATGGGGAAAAGGGGTATGAGCAAGTGATGAGGTGGCATGCATGTGATTGGAAAATTTTTTAAGTGGTTAGATACGCAATGTATTACATGCATGCCACCTCATCATTTGCTCATTTATTAAATGAGCAAGTTGCTCATATCCCTTTTACCCTTCAATCATATATTATCACATGCATCCATTCATATAATATCACCCTTATTCAACCTTATAATATCACGTTCATCTAATCTTATAATATCACATTTATCCATATCTTAGAACACATCTCATAACATCTTATTTATTCACATCTCATGGCACATCTCATAATACATTAACCTTCATTCTCATTATGAGTTACAATTTACCTTCTTTTCATTCTAACTTCATCATATCGCTTATTTTAATTCTCATTCTTATTGTATCATATACTTTGTTTTATAATTCATTCTCATCTCATCATACAACTTAAGTTACTTCTCATTCTTATTGATAATACATCTTTTTTTCATTTCATTTACATCTCATATCACAATTTACTTTAACTTTCATTCTTATCAAATAATACACCGGACCCAAAACATAGTTTGAGTAATATAACACCGCACCCCAAAGCCGATAGCCTGGGTAATAATCACCGCATCCCAGATAAACTGGGTAATAATCACCGCACCCCAAGTAGAACTCTGGTAATATAACATCACATTTCAAGCCGATAACTTGGAATATTACTTTACTTTATCTTTATTTTCATCTTATAATTTACTTTACTTTATTTTCCCTCTCACAATCCAACCATCTTATCAACAATCCACCAATTCACATCGGGAGTTGTGCCAAGGCAGGTAGTTCCCACAATTTCCATGGAAATAGTGGGCGAGTAGTTCCTCGACACAATTCCAATATACATCAAACTCATGTCATATCATATTTTACTTTAATAACTACTCTCATAACAATTCTCATCACCTAATACCACTTACTTTTATCATTCTTCACATAATATATTTTATCTCATGTTTCACACTCCTACTATATATGTGACTTTACTTTTCATTCGTATAATACATACACATTTTCTTTACTTCTCATATTCATTTTCATACCACAAATTCTTCAATTTATTCACAATAATTCACATACATAATTCCTTCACTTTTATACCCATATACATAACACCATATTGTCAATTTTCATATTTAATCACACAACATAATTTCTTCTCTTTTTATAGATATTCTCACAGCACAATTTCTTTATTCTTCATATGTAATCACATAAAACAATTTCTTCACTTTTCATTCACATTCTCATACATACTTTACTTACTTTTTCATATTCATTTACATACTTATAACACAATTTCTTCAATTCTCATCTTCATTCATATACACATACTTTCTCTACTTTTTCATTCTCATTTTGTATTATACACATTCTATACTTTCTTATATTCATTTCATATCATACACTTTATTTACTTTCTCAATCTCATCTTATAATATAACTTATTTTACTCTTTATTCTCAACTCATAATACTTGCTTTAATTTCTCATTCTCATTTCATATCATATGCTTTCTTTACTATCTCGTTCTCATTTCACATCATATGCTCTCTTTACATTATCATTTTTGTTTTCATTTCAAATTTATTCATTTTATTAATTTGTCGACTAGTGAGCCACTGTATCCCAATATACTGAAAGCCGACATCTCAGTAAACACGCGAACCTCTGCCCACCAAGGGTCTTACGCGTCCGAAGCTACGTCTTCCTCCCAGCCTATGCCAGCGAGGGAAACACTGCTGCCCACCAAGGTCTTACGCATCCATCAAGACTAGAGCCGATAGTTCCGGCAAAACACAAATCGCTGCCCACCAAGGGTCTTACACATTGCTGCCCACCAAGGGTCTTATGCATCCATCAAGACTAGAGCCGATAGCTCCGTCAAAATACAAATCGCTGTCCACCAATGGTCTTACGCATCCATAAAGATTAGATGTAACCCGTATTTTTCTATTTTGGATTTTATTGTATTTTATTTTCTTTTTCTTGATTATTGTATCTGAATTCCTTTTAATAATAAATTTCTACTTTTCTTGGGTTCATTTATTCTCTTTTAATCATTCCGTACTCTTTTGTCTTGAATCCTGCTATTTTTGGCTCATTGTAAATTTTGCTCTTCCTGTTTTGAGTTTGAATTGATCTGCTATATGTTCATCTCATTGAATTATATTTATTCATCTCTTTTTGGAGCCTAAACCCGTATGCTAAACTCATTAACCCGCAACCCAAAACCCTACATCTTAATTACCCTATAAATACACCTTTAACCCTAATTGTTATTAACCCTAATATTTCTAATCTCTGTTTTTCTCTTCCACCGCACTCCTCACCCCCGACCCATCCTCTGCTTCTCTTCAACCATCCCCCGTCGCTCGCCTTCCCGTTCTCCGACCACCCTCATCACCACCTCGACCAACCACCTCTCCTCGTCAACCCCTCGTCATCACCACCATCCCCGACCATCCCCTCATCCCATCATCTTCCCGCCAAACGAACCCAACATCGCCATTGCCTCTGATCGCTGCCACCGCCTCGTCAACCACCACCTTCACCCCCTCGCCCTCGTCGTCATCGTCCAGAGGTCGAACCCCCGACCATCTCCGTACCATCCTCTGTTTCAGTGTGAAACAGAGTTTCCTTGAGCACCGCCTTCCCTTGTCGCTTCCCGACCGCCAGCACACCGCCGTCAGCACCCCCGATCACCTTGAGTTCGCCGCAGTCGCCGTTCCCTTCCTGCCATCTCTCTCTCTCTCCGTCGCTATTGAGAAGGAGAGGGATTGAACTTGGTGTTTGCTATTTTGCAGAGTAGGGGATTGATTTGTTGTGTGGGATTGTTGATGTGTTGGTATTGTACGTAACTCGCACGTGTTTTCCGTTCGTGGATTCGTCGCCCGGGATTCTCATCCTGTTATTCTAAATATTCGAAATTAACAACTAAAAGGCAAGTCTCTTCTTGAACTAGTTTACTATTTTGTTCAAGATCCCTTGATCTCCGCAAGTAGATCCAAATCTTTTTTTTATCATATTGTTATTGGAATTCTGTTAAGCGTATTGAGGGTTTACACGAGCTAACCCGATATATTCTTAATATCATGCTTACATCTTTGATCTAAAACCTAGTCCCTCTTGCACATTGCATATGCAAGTTTACATGAACAATAACTAGATCCATGTTATAGGATTACTTGATGAATTGAATATGTTGATTGAATTTGATTTAATGAATTGATTACCATGCCTATGAAATTGCGTCTTAAAACTAGGATTATGCATGTTAAACATCTAGCATCACTTTGATTATTACTTAGCATGAACTATATGGTTGTATGATTAAGTTGTTGCCTATTCACATCAAATTAAATCCTGATTGTTGTTTGTTCCTTTTGTATCAGATTTTCGACCATGTTGCTGTTGTAATTTGAAATAAGTTTCTGAATATGAATTATAGCCCTATGAATCTATTTTCCAGAACTTTTGACGGATTTGAATTTCGATGAATAATCTGTTAGATATCAGTATTTTAGTACAGCTAGGTTTGAACTTCCAGATTCACAAATTCGTGTGTATCTTTCTATTTCATAATTAAATAGAACATGTTAACAGTAAAAAAAAATGAAATAAAATCGACTGAGACTAGACATGTGTAGGAACCACTCTAAATTTTTGTAGATTTAATTGATGAGTTTTCTGACCTAAAACATATGTGTTTATACAATTTATAACTTGTTGCCTGAACATAAAATCTGAAAAGAATAGGATTTTCACCCTAGTTTCTGTAACTTTTATATGTCGTATACATATTTGCTGGAACCATCAGAGAGTCTAGTTTCTAGAATTTCTGATGGATCAAAATTTGCTTTTCTGTAGTAGCGGTAATCTGTATTTTTGTAGATCAACGTCATGCTGTCCAGATTATATGATTTGTGTTAATTTAATATGTTTGTTTCTTGCTTTGTCTGTAATGAGTAGAATTTGACACACCTAGCATGATACAACATTGACACCTTCTTGCTCACATAGGATGAAATAAAATGATAACAAACTTGTGTATTATGGGATGACTTGGTAGTGAACAGTCAGAAACTGTACTCGGTCGGGCCCTACTACTTGACTTGTACTGACTGATGGCCATAAAATACTGCTTGATAATCATTATCATTGAACATTAATCACTGATTACTGGGCCGAGTACACGAACTCTGAATTCACCATCAGTCTAAGGTGTTCGTTGTGTGCTTACGCTGAACCTGTGGAATGGGACGCAGTAGTACGTGCACTAGATAGGTTAATAAAATGATTAATAACCCACATTTGACGTTCATGCTTGATCCCGTATACTGTCATCATCATTGGACTTGAATTGAAACTATTAATTAAATGCACGATGAAACATAGACCCTTGACACTATGCCAATCCTTGAATTTTGCTATTGACTTTGATCCCGTCCTTTTTCTTTTTGATAAACCATATTTCTATTATTCCCTGATTTCTCTACTTGCTGTCCATGATTTGCTCTAAGGATATTATTTTCTTTCTTTTTAGATCAAGAATTTACAGGTACTGAAGGAACAACACCAGAAGAAATTAGTGAGCAACAATTCTAGCAGATGGAACCAAAGATTGCGCTGCTTAATTTACGTTATTGCTAGATTTATTCTCTTGAACATCGCCTTGACATTATACTTTGTTTAGGGCTTTTATGACCCGAAGTTTGTTTTTATCCCAGATATTGGATATTATTATTAGGATTATTTCATTTATTATTGAAATTGATCTTGTTTATATGATTATATCTTCTTGCGTGGTTGTTATTGTTATTTCATATTGTTGAGTTAGACTGGTATAGCTTAAGGATGGTGTTTACATCATTCGCTGGGCCTACGTTACGTACTCGTATTCCGTATTTTGGGAAGTGGGGCGTGACAGGTTTTTAGTGGGATCAGAGCCAGGTTTGGATAATATATTATTCGAACATGACTAACTTTATGATGGTTTGGCTTTGATTGATATATTTTTCATGTTTGGCTCTAGCCAGGTTAACTCAGTAATGTGCACGCCACGATGATCACATGAATATATATAATAACCAACATATAATCTGGTTACTGACCATATTTGATCGTGTTTCAGGCTATGGCTCATGGAAATTCTTCTTCTTCCCGCCTGAGGGATGAGCAACCAGACAACGCTGCTATTCTTCTGACGAATCAGCAGTTTATGGCTCTCCAGCAGGAGCACATTGAATTGATGAGGGCCACTTTGGCGGCCAATGGAGATGCCGCTGGACCTGCACTTGGGCCACTGCCACCAAGGCCCGGTACAGTAGCAGATTTCATGAGGCTACACCCGGATAAGTTTTCGGGCACTGAATCACTGCTGGAGGCCGAGCAATGGCTTATCCGGACGGAGCAACTATTGATCGCCGCCCATGTTGCTAATGTTGATCGTGTGGATGTGGTTAACATCCAATTGGTGGATCTCGCCTATATCTGGTGGCAGGCTGAAACTGAAAGGATGGCGAGACCCATCGAGTGGGCTACTTTCTCGGAGAGCTTCATGGCGAAGTTCTTCCCCAGTGTTACCAAGGCAGAGATGGAACGAAAATTTGTTTTCCTAACCCAGGTCAGCTAGATAGTGTTCTTAAATGTCATTGTTATTGCCTACTTCACTTGTGACAATATTAATTTGACCATTGTCTTAACTAGGAAAACCATTCTGTGGACATGTATTTTGCAGAATTTTCTCAGCTCAGTCGCTTCACTCCTGCCCTGGTGGCCACTGATGAGGACAAGTCTATTCGATTCCAGTTGGGCTTGAGTTTTCTCCTCCAGGACCACTTGGCTGCTCTTCGGCTTTGTGCTTATGCCGACACTCTGGATGCTGCTCAGATCCAGGAGTAGACCCTTAGTAGGTCAGGTGTTCCCCAATGGACTGTTCCGCACCCTGTTGCAGGTCGGCCTACCGAAGGACCTATTCGGAGGCCAGTCCCTTCTCCTCCCAAGAGGGCACAGTCGTACGCACCTGTTGTTCCGAGGACTGTCGAGACTTGTGGCTACTGCCATAAGGTTGGGCATTCACAACAGGACCGCAGGGGTAGCTAATCAACCATGCCTTGCATGTGGAAACAATGATCATATGATTCAGGACTGATCCAGGAGTAGGGCAGTTGTTTAGGCTGGAGGTACCATTTAGCAGAGCACTAGCTCGTGGTCATGGTAGACCGCCTCTTTCACCACAGAGGCAAACCTTTGAACAGAGGCATGTGGCCCCTAGAGGAGGCTGGACTGAGAGTCGTGATCAGGCTTATAACCTGATAGCTGAGGAAGTGGAGGTAGCTGTTGGAGTGGTTGCAGGTATATCACAGTAGTTGTGCTATTCATTTTTCTTCATTTTAGTTTTCTCCATGTTATTTCCTTCTTTTGTACAATAATTCGTGCATAAATCCTGCTAGCATCTTATCTTTTTTTTTGATCATCTTCTAAGTGTTATTTTAGTCTTCTCCCTTCTAGCTCATGTTTTGTTTAACTCTGGTGCTACCCACTCTTTCATTTCCCCCTGCTTTGTTGATCAGCATAGTTTGGCAAGCAATGCTATGCCCGCAGCTTGGGACATTACCACAGGTGGAGGTGTCATTGTTTGTTTTAGGTTATGCAAGCAAAGTCCGTTGTTGATTAGTGGTGTGGGTTTCTTGGCTGATTTGATTGTGATTCCCAATTCTGGTTCTGATGTCATTCTGGGCATGGGCTGGTTGGGTGTTTCTTATGCCGTGATTGATTGCCAAGAGAAGAAGGTGACTTTCAGGCTTCCTGGTCAACCAGAGTTTGTGTTCCATGCAGGTGAGACACCGTCAGGGCGTGTCAAGAACTCGATGGAACCTAAGGCTATTTCGCTTGTGTCATTGGAATCGGATGGGGTTGTTGCACCCTTAGCTGTGCGGGACTTCCTTGATGTCTTTCCCAAGGATTTTCCCGGTTTGCCGCCAGACCGAGATGTGGAGTTCAGCATTGATGTTCAGCCAGGTTCGGCACCTATTTCCAAGAGTCTGTATCGTATGGCACCGGTTGAATTGGCGGAACTGAAGGTGCAAGTTCAGGAGCTACTTGATAAGGGTTTTATCAGGCCTAGTGTTTCACCATAGGGAGCCTCAGTTCTGTTCGTTAACAAGAAGGATGGTAACCGCAGCTTTGCATTGACTACAGAGAGTTGAACAATGTCACTATGAAGAATTGGTACCCATTGCCAAGGAGTGACGATTTGTTCGACCAAATGGGAGGTGCTTCGGTGCTTTCGAAGTTGGATCTTCGTTTCGGGTATCATCAAGTTAAAATGAAGTCAGAAGATGTTCCGAAAACGGCTTTCCCAATAAGGTACGGGCATTATGAGTTCTTGGTGATGACTTTCGGAGTTACTAATGCACCGGTTGTGTTCATGAGTCAGATAACAGGGTGTTCTCGCCGTTCTTGGATCAGTTTGTCGTGGTCTTCGTTGACGACATATTAGTGTACTCTCGGAATAGGGAAGATCATGCTGAGCATTTGAAGGTTGTTGTGCAGACCTTGAGAGAGAACCAGCTGAATGGGAAGCTCAATAAGTGTAACCCCTGTTTTTCATTTTGTGTATTTTAGAGTGTGTTTTTCGTTTGGTGTATTTTTTTCTCTCTTGTATTTTTCGGAACCGTATATTGGAGTTGTTTTCAATATATATTCGTTTTATTTCATTTTGAGCTCTTGTGATTTGTTGTCTCTTTGGGTTCGTTCTTCATTACTTTGTTCTTTCTTCATTTTGGTCTCGTTCTCTTTATTTTTTTTATTTTTTTTATTTTGGGTGTTTGTGGTGGTGGTGATTTGGTTGTCCTATATTTTTTTTTTTCCCAATCCTATTATTTGATCCCTACTAAGTTTTTGCCAAAGCCAAATTAAAATCTCCAATCCTATTTGTTATCCTACAGTTGTATTCCTATTTTATTGACCCAAACCCAAAACCCATTTCGTAAAACTACTACTAACTCCTAATACCCACAACCCAATACCCCTAAACCCACATCCTAAACCTTATATATATGCGCTCTCCCTCACAAACCCTAACCCTAACTCCATCTCTTACAAATCCCGGCCTCCCTCTCCTTTCTTGCATCTCGACCCGCACACAACCCCACCCCAGGCCGACTCCATTCCCCGGCCTGTGTGCCCCATCCCGGCAGCCACCCTTCTCCTCTCTCCCGGCCTGTGTTCAACCCCGGCAACACCCTACACCCGACAACCCCATCTCCTACACCACCATCATCCGTCCATCTCATCGCACCACCATACCAAACCTCTTGCACCACAAATACATCATCTCTCTCTCTCTCTTTTGGTCTCCCTCTCGCTTGCTTGAGAGTTCGCACGTGGGATTGTGCGAGTTGTTCGTGGGTTCGTTGCTTGGATCCGTTGATTCGCGGATTTTCGTTTGTGGGTTTCGCTCCTTACTCTTGATTTGCATCGTTCTTCTTCTCGGTTAAGGCAAGTAACTTGTACTCCAATTTATTTGTTTGATACAAGTCAAAAATACCACCTAAAGTGTAGTTGGGTCTAGAGACGACTCTTGTTTGTGTGTTTCTTGATGGGTTTAGTCTCTATTGTGAAAATTTGACCATAGATGACTTACGACAAAAATCTTGACATGAAATAACTTAGGTTTTATCCGTTCTTGATTTGGATCATGTATGTGAGACTTTTGTGAGAAATTGTGTTTTGGTTGAGACCCATGTAATATTTTTGGTGTGGACATGCTAGATATCCTAATTTATGATGTTTGGATACTTGGTAGACTCGATTTTATGTTTGGGTGTGTTTGGATCAATTTTCTTGAATCTATGTTGATTTTGTTTTTAAGGGAAAAATCTGTATTTTGTCGCTGCTCTGTTTTGTTTGCTGTTTTGAACTGTTTTAAAGTCAGTATCTTAATTTCGGTATAAAACATGAGTTTTAGATAATTTCGTCTATTTTCAAACCCCTCTAACCTTGCTTGATTTCGATTTTGTATCACTGAGTTATGACTGTTTTAGTACAGAGGTGTCAATCTTTCCAGATTCTGTTTTTTTGTAATTTTGATGAAAAATCATTTCAAAGAACTATGCTACATATATTATTTTGATCCAAAACATTAGTTAGTATTTCTTTATCTAGTTAGAGATTACCCAGAATTTTGGTGAATTTTATTGATGAGTTTTATGTGTTGTTTCATGCTCGTTTATGAAATCCATACTGGCTGTATTTTGCTCGCTGTTCTGTAAAGAATTTTATTTTCACTATGATTCCTTCTACTGTATGAAAAATGTTTGTGAAATATGAAATTTAGTATATTTTATCTATTTTCATATCCCTTTGGCGGAATTGGATTTTGTTTCACTGGTTGCGAGATATCATAGTTTTCGTACAGCAGTGTTGGGAATTCCAGATTTGCCAAACTATGGTTTATTGATGTTTTCTTATTTTTGATGACTGGTCTAATTTTACTGAAAAATTCTGAAACTTTATATTTAGATACTGGACATATAGGGGAATACCCCAGATTTTTCGTGGATTTATTTAATGTGTTTTCATGCTGTTTTCTAGTTCTTGAATTCGTTTTTCTGATTTCTGGCTGAACCTATTTTCTGTATTCAAGTAAGTTTTGAGCTATATTTTTGTGAATGAATATATGACTTATTTGTATTCGCTGGATTCTTGTGGAAGTCTAATTTCTATATCCTTCGACGGATCCAGATTTGGATGTTTGTAACTATGGGAATCACTGTTTTACTACAATATGGTCTTGCTATCCTGAACTTGAGATGTATTTATTTTGGGTCTTTTATGAGATATCTTACACTTGTACATGTTTATCTTGCAACTTGCACTTGTCACATGATCATGGCATGTTATTCTTGATATATTTTGTACATATACATGCTTGTTTGACATTAATAATAAATAACCAAGCCGGGGTTTAAGGGACAGATCTAATAGTGGATAATTCAGAAATGTGTGCTCGGAAGGGGATCCACTGATCCTACGTGATTACTTGAGACATGATACTTGACACGTGATTACCTGATACTTGCACGCAAGACACGATACTTGCCACTTGCACACTTGACACATGATTACATGATACATGATACTTGGTGCTTGGAGCTCGATTACTTGACTTGTCCCCGAGTATACTGCCCTCTATGGTCTACTATGAAATCTAAAGTGAAACTGTTTGCTGTAGCAACCATGTCATGTGGGATGCATGAAGTGCTACCTAGATAGTAATTCACTACAAGACTTGATACATGATATTTGAACATGATACTTGAACATGATACTCGAACATGACACATGCTTGCTTGACAACTTGATACTTGAACTTGATACTGGACTACATGATACTTGACACTTGATACATGATTACTTGATACTCGATACTTGACACATATTTATAAGATACTTGTTTACTTGACACTTGATTCATGCCATTTACACTTGTTCACTTTACCATGCTAGTTGTTTATGTTGACATCATTCTTATTCCATGTAGCCAGTTAGTTTCCCCATGTGCTTGTATCCTACATTATAAGTGGCCCGTAACTTGCAATTGACGGGTATTTGTTTTTCTCTTTTCCTCTTTCCTGTATTCGTTGAATTGCAGATTTTGGAGAACATGTTTCAGATAGTATCGAAGACATGAAGTATTAGTGCTGCATTTTATTATTATTATTCTTGTAGCTTTCTTGAACAATATTGTATTTGAGACTTGGATTTATTCTTGTATTTGGGCGATGTGACCCAAGACATTTGTTTATTCAGATCATGACTATTTGAGATTTATGTATTTGGTTTCAAGTATTCTTGTTGGTATTTTGGCTCATTATGTGCATGTGGTTGATTCTTTTGCTTCCGACTCTGATGTTTCTTAAGAATGTTATAAAGATTTCTTGAACAGCTTATGGATGATGAAAATCATTCGCTGGGCTTTTGTTACGTATCCGTGTTCCGTATTTTTTTGGGAAGCGGGGCTTGACAATAAGTGTGAGTTCTGGCTGGATCAAGTTGCTTTTCTGGGCCACATTATTTCTGGTACTAGTGTTTCTGTCGATCCGTCGAAGATCTTTGTGGTCAAGGATTGGCCGATTCTGAAGTCTGTTCCTGAGGTTCGAAGTTTTCTTAGTTTGGTCAGGTATTATCAGAAGTTCGTTCAGGATTTCTCAAAGATTGCTGGGCCTCTGACCAGTTTGATGAAGAAGGAGCAAAAATTTGATTGGGATGAAGCTTGTGATGAAGCTTTTACAGAGTTGAAGCATCGGTTGACGTCAGTGCCTGTGCTGACTATACTCGACAGTTCGGGTGGTTTTGTGATCCATTGTGATTCATTGGGTAGAGGTCTAGAAGCAGTGCTGATGCAGTAAGGCAGGATAGTCACTTATGCATCGAGGCAGTTGAGACCTCATGAGGAGAACTATCCCACGCATGATCTGGAGCTCGCGGCTGTGATTTTTGCCTTGAAGTTGTGGAGGCATTATCTGCTTGGGGATAGAGTGGAGATATTCACAGATCACAAGAGCCTCAAGTATGTGTTCACGAACAAGGAATTGAGCATAAGGCAAAGAAGATGGTTGGAATTGATGGCAGACTTTGACATCAATTTGCAGTATCATCCGGGCAGAGTGAACTTGGTGCCCGATGCTTTGAGTAGCAGACATGCTGCTATGTTCCTTACCAAGCATAAGGAAATAGTGGAGGATATGAGGAGGCTAGAGTTGGATTTGTAGCTTCCTGGTTCAGCTCAGCAGTTCATGATGTTGCAGTTGCAGTCTTCCTTAATAGAGCAGATTAAGGAAGCCCAAGCAGGTAACCAACAGTTGCAACAGTTTTGGAGTGAGGTGGAAGCCGGTTTGAGATCCGATTTGGTCATTCATGTTGATGGATCATTTTGTTTTGGCTCTAGGTTGTGTGTACCTAGAGGAGAAGTCAGGCAGAAGCTACTTGAGGAAGCTCATCGGTCTCCTATTCTATTCATCCAGGTGGTACTAAGATGTACAGGAACTTGAAGCAACATTTCTGGTGGCATGGTATGAAGAGGGATATGACTAGATATGTCTCTCAGTGCCTGATCTGTCAGTAAGTGAAGGTAGAGCATCAGAGGACCGCAGGACTTTTGCAACCTCTTCCAATCCCAGAGTGGAAGTGGGAGAATATCACGATGGATTTTGTGACATCTTTGCCAAGGAGTCCCAATGGTCATAATGCTATCTGGGTGATAGTGGAACGACTGACGAAGTGTGCTAACTTCATTCCTTTCCGTGTGGGTCAATCCATGGAGTGTTTGGCTGAGAAGTATGTTCAGGAGGTTGTTTGTCTACATGGAGTTTCTGTCAGCATCGGATCAGATAGAGATACGAGATTCAGGTCTCATTTCTGGGAGAGTCTGCAGAAGAGCTTGGGTACTAAGTTGAGCTACAGTATAGCATTCCATCCTCAGACAGATGGGCAGTAAGAAAGGACGATTCAGGTCCTAGAAGACATGTTGATATACTACGTTCTTCAGTTTGGAGGTTCGTGGGAAAATCATCTTCACTTAGCCGAGTTCTCTTATAATAACAGTTATCAGGCGAGTCTCAAGGCTGCCCCATTTGAGGCTTTGTATGGGCGCAAGTGTAGATGCCGGTCTGTTTGGATGATATCGACAAGAGGAAGCTTTTGGGTCCTGAGTTGATCACGAAGATAGCTGATGACGTGGATCAAATACGGAAGCACTTGCAGGCTGCTAAGGATAGGCAGAGAAGGTGGGCTTCCTATCGCCGTAGACCTCTAGAGTTTGTGGCAGGAGACCATGTGTTCCTCAAGGTATCGCCTTGGAAAAGTGTTATCCGATTTGGAGGTAGGGGCAAGTTGAGTCCCTAGTTCATCGGTCCATTCGATATTATGGAACGTGTGGGCAAGGTAGCCTACAGGCTTGCTCTACCGCCAGCTTTAGCGGGTGTCCATGATGTATTCCATATTTCTCAGCTCAGGAAATACATAAGGGATGACAGTCATGTGATTGACTACTCAGACTTGTTTGTGAGGCTGGATTTATCCTGTGAAATTCAGCCAGTCTCTAACTTAGACCGTCGAGAGAAGGTGTTGAAGAATATAGTCATCAAGTTGGTTCGAGTTTCTTGGAATCCTCACTTGTCAGGTGAGTCGACTTGGAAGTTGAAGGAGGAAATTCGGGAGAATTTCCCTTATTTGTTTGAGTAGCTGTTTTGCTTTGTTTTGTTTTGTTTCGGGGTTCGCCCTATGTACCACTTGTATGAATTTCGAGAACGAATTCTTCTTGTAAGGTGGGTAGGATTTGTAACCCGTATTTTTCTATTTTGGGTTTTATTGTATTTTATTTTCTTTTTCTTGATTATTGTATCTGAATTCCTTTTAATAATAAATTTATGCTTTTCTTGGGTTCATTTATTCTCTTTTGATCATTTCATACTCTTTTGGCTTGAATCCTGCTATTCTTGGATCATTGCAAATTTTTCTCTTCTTGTTTTGAGTTTGAATTGATCCGCTATATGTTCATCTCATTGATTTATATTTATTCGTCTATTTTTGGAGCCTAAACCCGTACCCTAAACTCATTAACCCGCAACCCAAAATCCTATATCTAACCTTAATTATTATTAACCCCAATATTTCTAATCTCTATTTTTCTCTTCCGCCGCTCTCCTCACCCCCGACCCATCCTCTGCTTCTCTTTAACCATCCCCCGTCACTCGCCTTCGCATTCTCTGACCACCCTCATCACCACCTCGACCACCCACCTCTCCTCGTTGACCCCTCATCATCACCACCATCCCCGACCATCCCCTCATCCCATCGTCTTCCAGCCAACCGAACCCAACATCACCATCGCCTCTGATCGCCACCACTGCCTCATCGACCACCGCCTTCACCCCCTCCGCTATCCCCGCAACCACCGAAGACCCTCTTGCCCTCGTCGTCATCGTCCAGAGGTCGAACCCCCGACTATCTCCGCTCCATCCTCTGTTTCGGTGCGAAACAGAGTGTCCTCAAGTGCCATCTTCCCTCGTCGCTGCCGTCACTTCCCGACCACCAGTGCACTGCCGGCAGCACCCCCGATCACCCTCGAGTTCGCCTCAGTCGCCGTACCCCTCCCGCCGTCTCTCTCTCTCCATCGCTGTTGAGAAGGAGAGGGATTGAACTTGGTGTTTGCTGTTATGGAGAGTTGGGGATTGATGCTGTTCGTGGAAGGGTGGATTTGCTGTGTGGGATTGTTGCTATGTTGGTATTGCACGTAGCTCGCACGTGTTTTCCATTCATGGATTTTTCTCTCGGGATTCTCATCTCGTTATTCTAAATATTCGAAATTAACAACTAAAAGGCAAGTATCTTCTTGAACTAGTTTATTGTTTTTGTTCAAGATCCCTTGATCTCCGCAAGTAGATCCGAATCATTTTTTTATAATATTGCTATTGGAATTCCATTAAGCGTATTGAGGGTTTACACGAGACTAGACATGTGTAGGAACCACCCTGATTTTTTGTAGATTTAATTAATGAGTTTTCTGACCTAAAACATGTGTTTATACAATTTATAACTTGTTGCCTGAACATAAAACCTAGAAAGAATAGGATTTTCACCCTAGTTTCTGTAAATTTTATATGTCGTATATATATTTTCTGGAACTGGCAGAGAGTCTAGTTTCTAGAATTTCTGACAGATCGAGATTTTCTTTTATGTAGTAGCGGTAATCTGTGTTTTTGTACAGCAATGTCATGCTGTCCAGATTGTGTGATTTGTGTTAATTTAATATGTTTGCTTCTTGCTTTGTCTGTAACGAGTAGACTTAGACACTCCTAGCATGATACAACATTGACACATTCTTGCATGCTCACATAGGATGAAATAAAATGATAACAAGCAGGTGTATTATGGGTTGACTTGGTAAAGAACAATCGGAAACTGTACTCGTTGGGTCCTACTGGTTGACTTGTACTAACTGATAGCCATAAAATACTGCTTGATAATCACTGTCATTGAACATTAATTACTGATTACTGGGCCGATTACACGAACCGTGAATTCACCATCAGTCTAAAGTGTTCGCTGTGTGCTTGCGCCGAACCTGTGCAATGGGACGCAGTAGTACGTGCACTAGATAGGTTAATAAAATGATTAATAACCCGCATTTGACGTTCATGCTTGATCCCGTATACTTTCATCATCATTGGACTTGAATTGAAACTATTAATTAAATGCACGATGAAACATAAACCCTTGACACTATTGCCAATCCTTGAATTTTGCTATTGACTTTGATCCCGTCCCTTTTCTTTTTGATAAACCATATTCCTATTATTCCCTGCTTTCTCTACTTGCTGTCCATGACTTGCTCTCAGGACTTTATTTTCTTTCTTTTTAAATTAAGATATTATAGGTACTAAAGGAACAATACCAGAAGGAATTGGTGAGAAACGATTCTAGGAGATGAAACCAAAGATTGCTTAATTTACTTTATTGCTAGATTTATTCTCTTGAACAACGTCTTGACATTATACTTTGTTTTGGGCTTTTATGACCCGGAGTTTGTTTTTATTCCAAAGGTTGGATATTATTATTTGGATTATTTCATTTATTATTTAAGTTGATCTTGTTTATGTGATTATATCTTCTTGCGTGGTTGTGAATGTTATTTCATAGAGTTAGACTAGTACAGCTTATGGATGATGTTTACATCATTCATTGAGCCTACGTTACGTACTCGTATTTCATATTTTGGAAAGCGGGGCGTGACACTAGAGCCGATAGCTCCATCAAAACACAAACCGCTGCCCACCAACGGTCTTACGCATCGCTGCACCAAGGGTCTTATGCATCCAACCGAGCCTCAAGCCGATAGCTTATGCGATAAAAATACTGCACCCCAAACATAGTTTGGGTTATAAACACCGCACCCCAAACCGATCCTTGGGTATTAGGAGGTCTAGCCCAAACCCCCAGGATTTCTGTAGGTACTGGTCTTCATCTCATTTTTTAAACTCATTTTATCATCACATAACATCTCATCTTTAATTTCAATAACTTGTCACATCTTTGAGTTTAACCATGAGAATTATTATCTCATTTTTTATCACATACCATCTAATCTTTTATCTTAACATATTAACACATATTCGGTGTTCACCATATTATTTATCATCTCATTGTATCACATATATGCATACACCATGTTATTTAACTTATAAAATCGTCACATCATACTATTGCATCTCATGAATGCGCCATATTATTTATTTTGTCACAACATCACACATTATGTGTATACCATGCTATTTATTACCTCAGTATATCACATATTTACATAAACCCGGTTATTTAATTTATAAGATTCTTACATCATATTATTTCATATTATGAATTCACCAAAGTATTTGTTTAGTCACGTTATAATATATTATGAAAATGCTATGTTAGGTAGATGATTATATCATATTATCTCCCATTAGTTTCACTTTGAATCATCACTATATTTTACATATATGCACTCAATAATTTCATCGATTATGATACCACAACTCATTATCACTCATATATATCACAAACACGCACCATATAGGTCAATACATCATAACACCATATATATATATGTCATTTTTTGTTTATCTTCCTTATATTATATGTATATCAACTCCAATTACTTCATATTATCATACATATACCCAATATATTACCCATAACACTAAATCTTCAAAATCACACAAATTCATCAGATAACACAATTTCAACATATAAAAATTTCGTATTTTCTATTAAATCCTCATTTGGCTATGACTCAAACAAATCACATTGAATCCGTATAAAATTTTGTCACAACATAATATATACC
This sequence comes from Hemerocallis citrina, assembly GCA_017893485.1. Lineage (NCBI taxonomy): Eukaryota > Viridiplantae > Streptophyta > Magnoliopsida > Asparagales > Asphodelaceae > Hemerocallis > Hemerocallis citrina. Next base: position 276,069,325 of record CM030358.1, read on the forward strand.
TAGTATAATCATATTCACCTGACGAACCGGCAAGAAGATGCTCCTCGCTCGCCCGGTCGCCAATCAAACTTTACTTTTTAGCACCTATTACAAAAATTATTGAACCCATAAGCCATTTACTCAAAATACACATTATCTATCCCCCGAATGCACATCAAACATGTTAAATCAACAATTCTTTAGTTTTATCACCAAATCCCAATTTTACCCCTCGATCGGAGGAGTTCTAATCATCATTTTATATTTTAAAGGTAAAATACCCCGAATTAACTTCTATATCTCAAAATTAACTCATATGAGCATCTCGGGAATAAAGTCTAATGTTTATGCATATTTTCCCATAATTATCCTATTTTTAAACCAACAACCTTTATTTTCATAATTTTACCGGAAAAATTCATAATAATTATCAAACAATTGTTAAAATTTATCATAATTACTCCTAAATTATCAAAAAATATTCTACATCATCCAAAATAATTATTAGCATTGCATAAATGCAATTCTCCATACCCTTCCTAAACTCAAACCCTATGTTTAATAAAATTTTCATATTATTACGATAGAAATAAAAATCTTTCACCTCTAGCATGGTCTACATACTCTAACCTACCTTCTACTTTGATTTTTATGAAAAGAAATGAAAAGCATACAATTCTATAAACAACTATACAAATGGGTATACCTTCAAGATGCTATCTGGAAAAACCGACACTACCATGCTGAAGAGCACCTTAAAATCTCCTAGATACCCCAAAAAATTAGAAGCTTGAAGTGGAGAAGGTGGGTCGATTGAACACCCTAGGGTTTGGGGGTAAATAGGTTTTGACCGAACGAAGGGAAATGGTCTAGATCGACGGGATGAGAATGAGAAGGAGGAATGGGTGGGGAAATTATTAATAAACCGGAAAATTTATAATAAACCCCTTAAGAGCTCACTTATTATTTATATACCCTAAAAGTGCTATTCTACGTAATAATAATAAAACCTACTCCACCAGATAAATAAATAAATTAAGGAGTATAAATAAAATAAAATTGCATATTAATGCACAATAATAAAAGTAATGATAACTGATAGCAATAGAAGAATTACAAATGATTATTTTAAAATTATAAAATAGGATGGTTTTACACGAATAAACCCTTTCATAAGCCTTGCCTCCAACTCCTTTTCATCTCTTCCAATTCCTTAGGTGCCATTAAAAAAGCTGATTTAGAAATCAGAGTTGTACCAGGTATCAAATCGATCCTGAACTCCAGTTCTCGTCGAGCAGGAGGCCTAGGGATCTCTTCGAATACATCAGGAAATTCACAAACCACATCAACATTTTCAATCTCCACCTTAGACATTTCAGTCAACTAAGAATGAGGTTTCATCGGGCTTTCTCACTCGAATCCTTCCTTCATTGCACTCCAACTGTGCATAATACCTTCGCAACCCATCCATCCCCAAAATAAAATAATAACTACCACAACACATCACCACACAATCTATAGGACACACATGGGATCCCATAGAAACCTGCACCTCTCGGCACACACCAAACAATATAATAGAGCTACCCAATAGTGTACTAACTCTCACCGGCGCTTCTAAAGGGGACATACGAATACCATGATGCAAAACATATGCACGCTAACCCAAAGTCAAAAAAAAGGCTAAAAGGGACCGCACGACTCAATAACTTAAGCAACACTTAGCAAAACACCCTCAAATCATTTAACACGCTTCACATTCTCTACTTAGCAATAATGAACACATACACACACAACAAGATCACTAGAATTTGTAAGAAATTCCTAGTTAACCTAGGCTCAGATGCCAAATGTAACACACCAATATTTTTTTTTAACCATTTCTTTTTCAAAAGCTTTCTTACTTAAACAACTTCTTACCTGCACCATTTCTTACTTAGAAAAACTTACATAAATTTCAATTAAAATTTCGGCGGAATCTCTCCTAAAATATAAGCTCTTTTACAGATATTCCTTACAGAATTCTGCAAACAATTACATAATTCCCATCACAAGCAATAAATATTAATCCCTCCGGCCAATCCAATCAACAACACACATGCAATAATACATAGGGCTCTGGGAGCATAACTCATCATAATATGCAAGATACAATTTAAAAACCAAAAATTCATTTGAAAATATATAAGATTTTTAGAAAAACTTTAGAAAAACCTTTCAAAAACCAAACCACAGAAGCCAATACTCCACAACGAGGTGGGTGCGGATTTTCATATTTCATCCCATCACTATATATATCATCATCCCTTATACACATAATCTTCCATAATACAAATATCACACAATTACTATCTCCATCTGTGACGACCCGGATCCCCGCTATCGGACATCCGTGACATCACCAAGATCATTGCCTTCAAATGCATCTCAACACAGTAAATATCGTGGAAATTTAAACATTTTTTTATTGCCATCAGAGTTGTTACATTAATAATTACAAATATCAAATTGTCCTTGAATAAGGAATACAAATTACATAACTTTATTACAATTGACTACAAAGAATACTTGCACATTTCTTGTGAAGCCATTGGCTGTCTTTCAGATCGGGCAATCCCTTGGTAACTGCCGAAACTCCGTTGAGTGGTCTATCTGCCCCTCTGGGACCTGCCCCTCGGCTTGAGCCTCCTGCTGCGCGACCCTGATAATTCTACACCTGCTCGAAGGGTAGACGTGCATACTGTCACTACTTGGATGCCCTGCTGATCTTGGGCTCTCCTATATTCGTGACCTGATATCCATGTACCTAAAAGGTGGGGTACGTCAGTAATTCTACTGACGCAATGCTGATAAGGAAACAGCGATCCTCAAACTATCACATTCACAAATTCATCTTGAATGGAAAATTCAACGTGCATCCTGATTTCCTAGTGTTCGTGTATGTCATGACCTGAGACTAATGCAACAATACAGAGTGTAGAACAGAAGTACTTAATCTAACTCAAGTCTATTCAAACACATGGTACAGAACAGATGCACTTAATCTAACGTCAGCAAGATTCTGGATGCACATGCATCCCATACTACATGTGACCCAAGTCGAGCCAACGTACTTAGTCTAATGCAAGCGAGACTTTGGAAATGTATGCATCCCATACTACATACTTTCCAAATCAAGCTGTTGTCTCCATGTTTAGGGATTAGAACCCTCGCTATGCAATGCATTCTAATTTGGTCTACTTCCCGTTCCTGATAGTATGACATGGTTGAGGAGGTGAAATAAAATAAAAGAATATAATGCGGGGCGCTACCCCGAAGTCACCAATAATTACTGCGTCGAACCATCCTCGAAAGCTGTGACGAACTTACAGATATACCGCCGTATATCCATTGCGCAAAGATCCTTTGTGATCCGTTCGTGTCCACCAACATAGAACATGACGACCTCGGAGGTCCTAAAATATTTATACCCCCGATCCGCCAGGATATCAGCATCCCGTTCTTACCATGGTACTTCAGGAATTAACAGTGCAAGATACCCACCGCAGTGCGTATCCCTAATGACAGGAAGAGACAACCAGTATCACCACTTAGTGCTAACTCTCAGAACAAGTTGGATTATAGGGAATCACCCCTAACACCAATTTGGTCTTGAAGCGAAACAATAAAAGAAAAACTAACCAATCCAGTTTACTGAAAATATGTTGTTATTCAAACCACACTCGGTGTCGATCAACAAAGTCGAGCCTGACTGGTCTGTCAAGGTAACAACCATCTCGGAATCACATCCACCGATTCCCAATACCTTCATAGGTCAGCGACCCAAAAATAATTCCGGCCCGTGACCCTCAGCGAGTGGCCTAACGGCGCCCTGATCGTAATATAATTTAGTGAAGGTAAGCACGCACATAATTATCCTTTCTGGACTTTTGACAGACTCAGGCATCGAGACACCCAATACAATCCAACAGAGCTATATCCCAACTCACTCATGTCCACCATGAGTACATGCACAGGAACTTGCCTAAGTTCCGAATAAAATGCTAAAACCCATCTTTTAAATCTGATAGCTCACGATCACCATATTGCGGTAGGCAGAAGGTTCCTTATCAATGGTCCGATGGAACAATCAAGAAATACCAGTAGCTGTATTCCCAGCTACACTCATCGGAAACCAATACGCTCAGAACTTCCTAGAAGGGTGAGGAGATCCGTTGCCATCCCCTAGTCGATGATTCCCTCAATTTCCTTTTAAAGGACCCAAGTCCCCGAGTTAACTCCAACCTTGAAGTCAGTCTAGACGATAGGTTGCTAAACTCACAATGTCCATAACTTCCCGCACACACGTCAGAATTGCTTGGTACCTCCCATTCTGGAAAGGTAAGACCCTTGTCTATAACTTTTCAGTTGACTATTTCCTCAATTTCAATCACCTCGACATCCAATATCCCTCATATACTCTTAGTAGTACGTTCCTTTTCACACTTGCTGCATTTGTCCAATATCATAAGAGTTCGCTTGGTTATCGAGATCACTCAATTCCGGGTCCTATGGGAAGGTGGGATTGTCTACCTTAACTTCCTATTTGGATACGTCCTCATATTCGACTCTTAATGTTCTCACAGACACCAATTTCCATTGGTTACATCACAAGGGAAAAGTTTATTTCTCTAGTAAACATTTTCTCGACAAGGCCAAATCTACCCTATTCTTGGAAAATCTTAATCTCCAACCTACAGCCTGGAATTACAAAATTCCAATTGGGTTAGAGAGTTATGATTCCCTACTGCAAATCTCTAGTTGGCCAGTCGCCCAAATTCTTAACAGATAAGCCTAGGGATATCTATCTCCACGAACTAGACAACTCATACTAGGATGAACGTACCCTACTTTAAAATTCACCAGTAAATCATCCCTAAGTCCAACGATCATGAAATTTGAGATTCTCTATCTACACATATACCATTTCACCGTGTCCAAAATTCACATTCAAATTCATTTCACACAACGATCTACGACTCCTCAAACATGGCTACATTTCAGCCGTTCTGTTTCAGCAGAGTATTCACTGCCCTTCACTAATTACCTTTGAAACTTCATCAAATGACCTCCAAAAATTCTAAAATTTGAGATTCGTCAATTAGACTCATACCCCATGCTACTCCCAAAATTTCGTAGCAAAATAATAAACGTACACGAAGTTATGGCTTTTTGAACTTCAGCACAAAGCGCAGTCAGCTTCAGCCGACACCTGCGGACCAGTTGAGTTCTACAATTTTTCCGGGGCATCAAACGACCTCGGAAAAATACGAAATTTAAGACTATGGTTCTAGACATATACAAAAGAGTCCACAAAAATTTTCAACTCAAAATGACTTGTCGTTTCCGAGATACAAAATCGGAAAGATACCCAAAAATCATCACAGCCAGCAGCCACTCTGACTGCTTACTGTCCGGATTTGGTCCCACTGTTCGGGCTACTAAAATGTATCCAAATATTACGAAAAAAATCATGGATACTCTACATACATAGAGGAACAATACCCCAGAATTTTAGCCCAAGATTCCAAACCGTTTGGGCGTAAGAAATTTCCCAATATGCCCTCACAATCATGCTACTCAATCAAACTTCAAAAGAATAATTCTCTACCATACAATTTATTTTTTCCTAGCATTCCTCATACTCAAACATGGCAACAAAATCATGTCTACCACTACTACACATCCATTCATGCCAAAACAAAAATAAATACAAAAGAGTTCAAGGATCACCCACTTTGAAGTTTGCAAAATCTCCTTGTGGCTTGACTCCTAGCTTTGGTTGCTTGCTTGCCTTTGCTCCTTGTGCTTGTGTAACTTGGCCTCCTCAATCTTTCCTACTTCTCCACCTTACTACAACTCCCTACAAAAGGTTCCACCTTCTTTTTTTTCTCCTTCTCTTTCTCCTTCTTTTCTCTCTTTTTTTTTTTTTTGAAACAAGAACAAGTGAAGAAGGGAAAGAATGAGAGAGTGTGAGTGGAGGTGGGTATATATGGAGTGAATGGAAGCTAGGGGGGGAATGAATCCGGGATTGGAGAGGTGGAGGGTTAGGATGGGAGGATCTAGGACTTGTGGAGGTGTATGGTGAGATGGGGTTCCAACACATTAAGCTAGAAGTTTCATGGAAGCTTCCTTGAAGCTTCAAGGAAACTTCTCAATCTTCAAGCCAACTTACACATGGTAAAAAATCTCCACCCTTGGATCCTTATCAAGATTAAGCCATGATGTGATGCTAGGGTTCCTAACCCTAGGTTAGGTCAAGGAACCCTAGGTCACCACATTCCGATTCTAACCCTAGTGGCCCAAACTCAATTCATATTCGCTCCACGCACTAGCTTAATTGAAAATAACTAGTACATATAAATTAAAATCCATAAAAATACATTTTTTATAGAAATTATCATTTTCACCCGACAATTGTCTGGTCGAAATAATCGGGACAAAACCCCAGTTTAATCGAGATGATATTCCGAGTTTACTTCATCGGATTCAGAACAGCCCGCATGTCTGAAATCTCTCAATTTTAACTGATAATTTCTAGGAGAAAATGTAATCGTGTGCAATACTTAGTTAATGCACGGGTTACAGTGCAAAATAGCCGTATGCTATTTTGCGGGGTATTACACCATCTCTACATGACTTAAGATAATAAGGTATATAATAGGTACATACATCATCACTCTATAACGAGGAAAGTATAACTACAACACTAAGTACTACTAATATATCTCACCTCGCTGCTATTCAAGACCTGCAAGAGAGTTAGGGACGTCCACCCTCAGGAAGGGACTCCTCTAACCCCCAGAAAATAACAGGGGTCAGCCATAACTGGTGTGAGTATAATCTACTAGATTAGTTACTGAAATAAATATTATGAAAGGAATTAAAAGAACATACTAACATTATGATAATTTAAGATAACCTGAGATTAAATAGGAAAACATAGTAAATGAAAACTGGATATTGCACAAAAGAAATTCATTAGTCTTCATCCAATCTACCATATCAACTTCCATTCTGTCTACACATCATATCATATTTCTACTTTAATATCACTTCCCATCTTATACTATATTCATATTCATTTACGTATCACAACCTCACATTCATTCAATCTTATAATATTTTCACATTCATTCTCACCTCAAAACATATCACAACACTTTAACATTCTATTCTCTTAATACAATTTACTTTCCTTTTTATTCGTATTACATCATATCACTTGCTTTAATTTTACTTCTCATTTTAGATTTTCATTATCATTTCATCATACAACTTACTTCTCATTCTTATGTTATCATAAAATTTACTTTAATATTCATTCACACCTCATATTAAAATTAAAAAGTTACTTTATTTTTTTTCATTCTCATCGGATAATACACCACCCCAAGTCGATAACTTGGGTAATATAGCACCGCACCCCAAACATAGTTTGGGTAATAAACACCACACCCCCAAACTGATAACTTGGGTAATATAACATCACAACTCAAGCCGATAGCTTTGGTATTACTTTACTTTATTTTTTTCTCATCTTCATCTTACAGCTTACGTTACTTTTCACTTCCATCTCACAATACATCTATCATATCAACACCCCACCGATCCACTCTGGAGTTGTGCCAAGGCAGGTAGTTCCCATCATTTTCATAGAAAGAGCAGACTAGTAGTTCCTCGACACAATTCCAAGGCGTACCACCTTATATCATATCATGTTTATATTTTAATAACCATTCTCATCACTTAAAACCACTTACTTTTATTTTTTCATCACATAATACACTTTATTTTACCTTTCATTCTCATAATACATCTTACTTTGCATCTAATTCGTATAATACATTTTCTTTACTTTTCATTCACATAATACATAACACATTCTCTTTACTTGTCATTCTTATCCACGTAACACAATTTCTTTATTGTTCATATTCATTCACATAATGCATTTTCTTTACTTTTCATGCTCATTCTCATAATACATTTTCATCACTTTTCATATTCGTTCACATAGCGCAATTTCTTCACTTTTCTTATTCATTCTCATACATACTTTCTTTACCTTCCATATTCATTCTCATAACAGAATTTCTTTACTTTCTCATTTTCTTTTCCTATCATACACTTTCGTAATTTATTTCATTTTATTTTCATATCATTTACTTTCTTTACTTTCTCATTCTTATTTCATATTTACCCATTTTATTAATTTGCCGACCAGTGAGCCACAATATCCCAAATACTGAATGCCGATAGCCCAGTAAACACGCGGATCTTTGCCCACCAAGGCTCTTATGCGTCCGAGGCTATGTCTTCCTCCCATCCTATGTAGCGAGGTACACCACACCCCAAGTAGAACTTGGGTAATAATCACCGCACCTCAAACATAGTTTGGGTAATAATCACCACACCCCAAGTAGAACTTGGGTAATATATCACCGCACCCCAAGACCGATAGGGTGGGTAATAATCACCGAACCCTAAGCAGAACTTGGGTAATATATCACCGCACCCCAAGGCCGATAGGCTTGGTAATAATCACTGCACCCCAGATAAACTGGGTATTAACCGAGAGGCACACCACACCCCAAGTAAGGTACCACCAATTAAGAAAAATGTACCACCGATTATGGTACCCTGGGAGGGCCCTCAACCCCAGATAGGTCCAGAAATAGTTTAGATTCAGGGGAACTTTGTTCTCATTGCATAGCATGACGAAGCTAGTCAGCTGCTTCCACAAGTTAGGCCAGTATTGTGTGGGGCTCATCCCTGCCCAATTCAAGACCTTTTTGATGAACGTATGGAGCGGAAGATGTAAGCTCGAAGGTATAGGCTGGGAGGAAGATGTAGCCTCGGATGCGTAAGACCCTTGGTGGGTACGTCTTCCTCCTAGCCTATGCCACCGAGGTATACCACACCCCAAGTAGAACTTGGGTAATAATCACCGTACCTCAAACATAGTTTGGGTAATAATCACCGCACCCCAAGTAGAACTTGGGTAATATATCACCTCACCCCAAGGCCGATAGGCTGGGTAATAATCACCGCACCCCAAGTAGAACTTGGGTAATATATCACCGCACCCCAAGGCCGATAGGCTGGGTAATAATTACCGCACCCCAGATAAACTAGGTACTAACCGAGCCTCAAGCCGACAGCTTGGGCAATAAAAACACCGCACCCCAAATATAGTTTGGGTAACAAACACCGCACCCCAAGCCGGTCCTTGGGTATTAGGAGGTCTAGACCAAACCCCCCGGATTTCTGTAGGTACTGGTCAACAAAATTTAGATTTTATAATCATTTTCATCTCATCTTTTTATCTCATTTTATTGTCACATTTCATCTCATCTTTTATCTCAACATATCATGACATATTTGGCCTTCACCATGTTATTTATCTTCTCATTGTATCACATATATGCATACATTCAACTTATAAGATTACTACATCATATTATTATATATCATGAATGCACCATATTATTTGTCTTGTCACATTATCACATATTATGTGTATACCATGTTATTTAGTTGATCACATCAAGTTATCACACATTAATTTCCCCTCAAACATCTATATATCATTCGTATACCAAATCATTAATTTCATCTTTTATCATATCAATTCTCATTTATCACCCAAATATCATATATGCACCGTATTAGTCAACACATCATAATACCATATATATATATATATATATATATATATATCATTTCTGTTTATCACCAGCATATTATACGTATATCAAACCCCAATTACTTCATATTATCATAAATATACCCAATATATCACCGATAACACTAAATATTCAAAATCATGTTAATTGACCTTGTGGCACAATTTCAACTTATTAAAATTCCGTATTTTCTCTTTAATCTTTATCTGCCAATAACTATTACAAATCACATCAAATAAATCTAAAATTTTATCACAACATAAAGGATTACCTAGTATAATCATAGTCACATGACGAACCGTCAAGAATTTACTCCTCGCTCACCCGTTCGCTAATCAAACTTCACTTTATTGCACCTAATAAGAAAATTATTGAACCCATAAGCCATTAACTCATAACACACGTTATCTATCCCCCCGAATTCACATCAAACATACTCATACATCACATACAACATACATAAGCACATCAAATCAACTATTCTCTATAAATCCAAATTTTACCCCTCGATCGGAGTTCTAATCGATATTTTATATTTTAAGAACAAAATACCCCAAATAAACTTCTTTATCCCAAGATTAACTCACATATAAACCTCGGGAATAATGTCTATTATTTGTACATATTTTTCCACACTTATCATGTTTTATATCAATAAATTCTATTTTTACAATTTCCCGATACCGGAAAAATTTCTTAAAATTTTCAAATAATTATTAAAATTGTTCATAAATGCTTCTAAATTATCCAATAATATTCTACATCATCCAAAATAATTATTAGCATACAATAGATATAACGTTACCCTTCCTAAACTCAAACCTTAGGTTAAAAAAAGTTTCCATATTACCATCATTAAAATTGAAATCTTTCACCCTAAGCATGTTATATATACTCCAAACATCATCCTACTAAGGTTTTTATGAAAAGAAATGTAAAGCATACAATCCCATATACAAAAATACAATTTGGCATACCTTATTAAAGTTCTCTCCACAAATCAACCCCACTATGCTGAAGAGCACCCCAAACATCATTAGAATCCCTAACAATTTCGGAGCTTGAAGTGGAATAATGGGTGGATTTCGAGCTTGGTTTTTTTTGGGGGAAATGGGTTTCAGTCGGTCAGCAGAAAGAAGAAGGGAAGGGAGAAGAAGAGTGAATGGAAATTTGGTAAATAGAAGGTTTTTTTAAATAATTAAGATTTAAGGTTATGGGCTTAAGGCCCAAAATCAAATAAAATTATCACTTTAAGGGTTATTTTCAACTCCGAACTCCAAAATTTTCAACTTCATGCTAGGACTGTGCAATTCCTTCAAATTAGCAAATATCCAACCCTCTATTATGCACAAGTACTCAGAAAAAATATCAGGATAAATCGGAATCGCCTCCTCCGAGAAAACTCACCTCAAAACTCCTATATTTCTAATTTTTCCCGTTTAACCCCGAATTCCAATTTAATCATCATAAAATAAAATAAAGCCAATTAATATAAGAAAATATACTCAAAATCATAATTAAAAATAATATAATTCAAATATTTAAGGGTTACAAAAAAAAACATATGTTACAATAATATTGATAAAACCAGCGACTCCAAAACTTCAACAACCAAAATATTGATGCAAAGAAAAACGAGTTGTCAAACCAAGCGTTGGTGTATTCCATGGCCTAAATCTAATGCACTCTAATGCACACCATGCTCCCAGAGCTAATGCACGCTTGATTGAAAAGATATGCATCCCATACTACATACACATTCCCCAATCAAACGGCGTTCTTCAATTGTTGGGGTTCAAACCCCGGCCATGCATCCTACTCTTGTGCTCTCTCCTGTCTCTGATACTCTAGTGACGATGAGGTTGTAGCCGTCCAGGCTTATTCCAGTCGTTGCCGTGCTGGTGGTGTCCATTACCTCATGTTTTACCCACTACGTCCGGGGTCGCAGTCGCACGGCTTACTCTATCGCGGCTAAACCGATGTAGGTCATGGTAATTCTGCCTCCCCGAACCTCTTCGAAAGCTGATGTATGGACCTTAGGGCTCCCCACCGAGGATGTCGTTTTAGAGCCCCCACAGAGTTCACTCACATGGAAGTTTCTAAGTCCTTTGCCCGCATTGATCAACATAGGACCTGACGGATATGAGGGTTTCCCAACCTCTCCGCTGCCCTCATCCTTACAATAGACCAGAACTTGCAGTCGGGACAATGCCCCCACTCCAAACCTCTTCAAAGATTGTTACAGACATAAAGGCAACCACGCTGAAGACGATAAAGCCCCCACAGAGTTCACTTACTGGGCAGTCCCTAGTCCCCTTGTCCTCATTAAACGAACCTAGAATTCGACCAAGTGTGAAGACGCCACGCGTCTCCCTGACAGGCGAACACAACACCCACTAGTGCCTGTCCTTAAATTCAACAATGACTTGAATTAATCCTATAACACAACCAAACCCAAAGTACTAGTGCTAATCCACTCTGGGACCAAGATTTAGAATTAAGGCTGATTATGCAACCACTAGCTTTTTTATTTACTCATCTGATTCCCTTAATCCCATGACTCTAATTTTGTCTCTAATCCCCTTTTTCATTAACTCATTATAGAAGTTAGTTATTAGGAGAGTCTAGGCCTATTTCATTTTAACAAATTCTCTTCTTGTTAAGAGGTCCATCATTTATTTACATGCCCTAACTTGGTAACAATATTTGCTTATTTATGAACAACTGGTTATGTTCTACTTGTAGGCTCTTTTCTAGTTAACCTATTTTTTTAATATTTTGAACTTAACCAATCCCACAAAATGACTCATTCTAGTCCTTCAATCCGGCCCAAGGGTTGGCCCACCTCGGCCCACACTTGGCCCAACCAAAAGACGAACCGACTCCGTCGATTGCCGCAACCACCATCTATACATGGAGTTCGATCGCAACCTTGGCCCGACCCAAACATGTTTATCCCGCTAACCTTCATGCTCTACGGTCCTCGACAAGTGGTAGCACCAAACACAACCATAGAAATCCTTTCATGAATGGCGAGCATGTCGGCACACGAGTCATCTCCTCCAATGCGTTCGATGTGACACAGGTACCTCTCTACCCGTCTAGATATACCATCAGGACTTAAACCTAAAGTCTCAAAACTCTATCTAAGTGGCCCAAAAAGAGTACACTACCCTAGGAATAAACCCTACACCATGAATACCCAAAAATAGTGCTAAAAAGTTCTAAAAATAGGAAATTACATGTCCAAATAGCAAGCATACAATTGGCATTCATGCCAACATAGGATCACTCTCGATCCGCTTCAATAAGGAGACACGATCGGGTGATCCCCGTGCCTCTACCCAAGGTAGACAGTGACAAACAACACAAGTTGGTATGATTCTCATTCCAAGCAATCAACATCAACACTTAATTACTTATTGCAACATTTATCCCGAAACAGTGAAGAACCCATTTCTATTTGCTCCTACAAAGCATATATTAGCCACACCACAATATGAAACCTAGATAATTGAAATCATACTCCCTTCCCACATCCATAACATGCTTTATTAGCCACAAAACAGCAATTCTAAGTTCAATCTATGAGTTTTAATCAAGTTCATGAACATGGCATCAAACCAGTAAAAATACTGGATCTACATGCATTTGCTGTATTTTGTAAAAACCGTCACAAATCATTTATAGCTTAGAATCTTAAGTTCTTAAACATTACAGAAAGCTCTCCGTGTCTACTATAACTTACTAGTTACAAGTTTCTTCAGACTATATCTTATAAGTGGCCAAAGAAGTCACTATTTGACATGCATGCGATAATTTTCAGAACAGAGCAACAACTAACTAATGCTAACATAAAAAAACATTTAAAATACCAAATAATATCTAAAATTGATAAAATTTGGAACATAAGCTCTTTGTACATGATAACAGAACATATCTAAATTTCAAGTGAATCTACAGAGTATTCTTGAATTTATGACTTTTTTGAAAAGTAGCTAAAAACAGAACAGTTCACATTCAACTCTGTCTTCTCTTTTAGAACAATTAGTGGTTTTGGATTTTATTTATATAGCAAACGTTGTCCAAAATTATGAAATTTAACATGCATGGTATCAACACAAACTAGTTGCACATACTAAAATTTCAGCAATAGATACCTAGTAGTTAAAGAGTTATAAGCTTTTGAATATCATAAACAGAACGTATGTTAAATCTGTTTTCTGTCCAGCCAGTAGTCAAGTTCGTATTTAATTAAAATAGCGAATAAATTCAAAAAATTATGAAAATTGGTAGGAAGGTGCCCAAAATGCATATATTGCTGCCATAAATATTTCAAGTCGAAAGTCCTAGTATTTTTCAAGTTATGGTTTGCAGACTAGCATGCATTCACAGATTCAGCATTTTACTGAGTTTCATTAACTTTCTACCAATAAGACTAGCATGCAACAAATTTTTTTACCACTAAATCAAAACTCAATGACCTACTCATGCTGAAAAGAAGCACATCAAGATCTCACCACAAGAATATTAACACATCAAAATATTTAGAGACACCCAACTTAAAATTGTAGAAAAGAACACCTTCAAGCTTCACCTAGTTTGCTCTTCTCCTCCTTGCTCCTTACTCTTGCCCTTCTTGCTCCTAGACCTTAGCTCTCCTTCCCCTTGACTCCTCCATCTCAAATTAATAGCTTTAGGGTAGAAATGAAGTGGTTGAAGTAGGTTGAGGTGTAGAAAAAATGTTTAAGTGTAAGAGAATGATGAAAAATGAGCTAGTGCAAAAAGAGGGGATTAAATAGAAGAAGCTACATGATGGAGGAGAGGGTTGAGTGTGAGAGTGAACAAAGATGCTTAGGGTTCTACAAGATGGTCTTGGAAATTCTCACACACATCATGATAACCATTCAAAAATCAAAACCCTACTTCTCTTCCCTCCAAGCCCATGGTTTTGCAATATTATATTTATATATGTGTACATAGTGTATTGTGTAGTATATTATATATATAGATATGACGTGCACATGACATGTTAGGCTCATAGAATCAAATTGATTATGGCTAGAGCCAAATCGTCCAACCATGTTGAGTTTGGTTGACTCAAACATACACACAAGTTGATGCACAATAAAAATAAATTTGTACAAACAAATTATAGCACACACAAAGATAAATTTTAAGATAAAATTTTACAAACACAAGCAATCATATCCATATATTATTATACAAATAACAGTCAATTATTTATATATTTCATCTTCAATTATAATTAAGACAAGTAATCCCAATTTCAGTTCTACAATTGCACCTTTGTTAGTTTGAAACATATCGAATAATAATATGTTTCAATACTTACTCAATTAAAATTGAGAAAAATCCATTAATACTTGAAACTCTCAATCGTGCAAGGATTAATATACAAAATAGATATTTACTATTTTGTGGGGTTTTACACAAGTGGGGTGGTTGTCGGGGTGAGAGAGAGAAGAGCTAGGGTTTGGGTTTGGATGCAGTGGAGAAGAAGAAGGAGAATGGAGTTAGAGTTGACAATGAGTTGGATTTGGGGATTAGGGTTTTTGGATTTCTAATTTAGGGATTTGAGTGGAGTTTTAGAGTTTATCACAAACCCTAATACTTTATTAAGACTTCTCCCAAACCCTAAAAATTCTCTCAATTGTCTCACACAAAAATTGGGATGAAGAGCAATAACTCAACACAACAATTTTTTAAATCAATAATAGCATATTTTCTCATTATTCTCAAAGCCTATGTATAGGCTCAAAATAAATCAAAAAAAAATCTCAAACAAATCTAAAACAAATCTCTCAAATCTAAAACAAATCTCCCAAATAAACTACATATGGCTAAATCTCGAAATAAAAATAAAACATATTTTCTTTGCTCTTCACACTACCATTTAGTCTCTTACTTATGCTTCTCCCTTTCCTTCTTCATCAGTTGTGCGAGTGCCTATAAACATCAAGAAAGAGTTTGCATTGTTAGAATCAAGTAACTAGCAAACCAACATGGAATTATGAAGTTAAATTTTTTTCATTTCGATTAATGCTAAAAGCTAAAATATAGGCCCTAAAGTTAAAAGGGAGAAGCAGTCCTGGATATCATATAATCTCAAAATTATTGAGAAATATTTAGATAGTTATATGACCAGAATGTGTTTCCGAATGTTGGTCAATTAATAATAAATCCATAAAAGATGCAAAACATGGTATGAAAATCGTATTGTGAGTATCGGAAAACCCTAAAGGAAGCATCTATTAGAAAATTAACGGTAGCTTTGATAGGGGATAATTTGTAGTAAGTTATACATACTTGGACTAAGTAAGTTAAGAAGGACATGGTATGTGCTAACATAACGAGTTAATGACCATTACTATAATAACAAACAACTTCTTAATATACCCCACCTACATATAGCAGAAAGTGTAATATAGGAGAACTGAATAATAGCATAACAGCAGAACTGGATATAACAAAGTGAAGTTTTATAATATTCAAACCCTTATTCTAAACTTTCGAAAGATAGTCCAATTTTGGTTTACTATCTTCATCAACATCATCCCACCCGTTCCAAAAATCTTGGTTCAGTAGTTGGTCATTTTCAATCTCCATGCAAGTAATAAAATATATAAGCATGATATTGTTTTCAAGTTATATTTCTTTTAACATACATCAATCGTCGTTAAGAAAACAAGCGATTTTCACATACATCAGTGTCAGTTATTTCAACTCCACTATCTAAATTTTTCTCTCTTACATTAATAAACTTTAGCTTCCCAAACACCCAAATAAAAAAAATCACATACTCTTCAATTGTATCACTAGAGTAGCAACCTTAAGATCCAACCAAATCATAATACACATAAATCCAACCAATTCACATCAACAGATATGCTCTCTATAAGTTAGGGTTTAGCGCTAAAATTCCAACCAATTCACATTACACATAAATCCAACACATTCGATTTGCCCCAATTAATTTTTTTATTAAAAAAATAGTAAACCCACAAAAACTACAGTTAGGGTTTCATTCTTTTTTTAGAGTCAAAACAATTGTCGGGGATGATCGGAGGTTGCGGTAAGTAGGGAAGGAAGTCGGGGGCATCGAGCGGTGATTGGTGGAGGAGACTTCGATCACGTCACGTGGCGGGGTCCAACATCGTACTAGTAGGCAACTAGTCGAACGACGTCGCGGGAGGAGAACAGGCGTGGTGGCAGTATGGACCTCTCTTCAATAACATGGCAGGGAGGATCTTCGGGGGGTAGGGGAGGGGGTAAGAAGGTGGAGAGGGTGAGAGGAGGTTAGGGTTTTGATTTGAAGGAGTATGAAGATCGGGATTTGGTTAGGGATTTTTGATTTGGGGGGAGTATGGAGGTCGTTTGATTTGAGGGAGTTGAAAGAAGATGAGAAGAAAAGAAGAGCGAAGGGGAATAGATCTCAACATGTGATATCCCCAAAATGCCTTCCATAACTTAGACAGTTCTCAACATTTCGGTGGAATAGATCTCAGCCATCGGATCGCAATCCGATGGCCGAGATCTTTTGCTCACGATAAGGGCCCTCTTCTCAACATCTAGAGGTGGACAACTATTATCCGAACTGACCAATCCGAACCAATCCAACCCGAACTGACCGGTTTTTAACCAAACTAATTGGGGGTTTGGGTTGGTCGGTCCTTGATCTTCAATAACCAACTGGACCGGTTCAATTATTGGATGGTGCTTTCAAATAACCGATGAAACCGGACCGACCGTACCTCTATGAATTAGTCCATGAAAAATCTAGTTCTCCTTTAATTTCTTAAATATACAAACAGTCATTGCTCATTTTCTTGGAGAAACAAACAGTCGCATTTAATTTCTTTAATACAAACTGAGCAGTTGTTCTACGTATGTTTTGATTCTCCATAATCATGTGTGTTATGTTGTTGAGAAATGCTTGATTTACAGTATGGCCCAGCTTTATATATAACATTTATTAGTTACTTTAATCAAGTCAAGCAGAAATTATTGTCTAAATCTTTTTTATTGTACCTGAAATTCAATAAGCTATGATGTTCCTTTTATAAGAATAAACTTAGATTACAGAAGTATGCATGTGAAAAAGCAATGTATCTCACCCATTTAAACGTCATCATCTCAAACAATTAGTGTGAAATTCATTGGCAACTTGTGGTTTTATGAATCTTTATTTTAAATTCATTTTTGAACAACAAATAACAGGTTGTTTCTTAAGTTTGATTGAAGTTTTTCTTTTAAATTTCAACGAATTCGTGAATGATGTAGGAGGTGAAAAGTAGCACGCCAAATCGACCATCCAATTCAATCCAAACTGAGCTTAATCGGTTTGGATGGAAACCGATCCAATTAAAGCTCGGATTTGTTGCAAATGAGAAAATTAAAAAATCGATCTTCTTTGGATCGGTAGTGGATGGTCTGTATTAGGTCGGATACCGATCGATGCCCACCCCTATCACCATCTCATAATAGAATCAGACTATATTCTGTTTTGAATCATACAATTTCTTGCATCGTTTACTACTAGTATAACAAAATCAGACAGTTGGTAAGAATGTTTGATATGCCCATTAAACACAGAGTCGTCCCCCACCTTGAGGCAGGTGAGGCGGCCGCCTCAAGCCCCTGATTCTTTTGCACTTTTAGGGACCCCAAATTTGTATTCCCTTGTAAATATAGGCAGGCATTTTGCACGTAAAAAAAAAATTGTAATTAGGGGTCTCAAAATTTTTTTTTGGGTCTTTCGCCTTGGGCCCCCGGGAACTCAGGGTCAACCCTGATTATACAAAATAACAATTACTAGTAAAGCATAATAGAGATTTGCCGGGAACATGTCATACAAGTATATGAACTACAGTTTACTAAATATTACTGGCTAGATGTCTGAACAAAAATATATATATATCAGAAAGTTGGATTTTGAAGTTTTTAGTATCCAGAACTTACTTCCTTTATTGAGATTAAGTTGGGTGTGCCTCTCATTTAGAAGGATCCACCACCACTAATTGAGGCACAAATTAAGACCTAAATTAAAGGCTTAAATGAGGGAATTGACACTACAAATTGCACAGCTTTCCCGACATTTTTTTGGGCTATCCCGGCGTTTAGTTTGTAAACGCCGGGATAGACCGTAGCGGCATTTCTGAAAATGCCGCCAGAAATGCCGCTATAGCGAGTGTCGGGGCAGATATAGGGTCTATCTAGACGTTTTCTAGGAACGCCGCTATAGCCTGTATCTATCCCGGCATTTATTTGAAAAAAACGATGGTATAGAGCTTTTGCCAAGAAAAAAGGAAAGGTAATCTATCCCAGCGTTTTTGGTCAAAAACTCCGGGATAGGTTATTAATTTCTTTTTAAAAAAGCACCATATCCCGGTGTTTTTGTCTAAAAACGCAGGGATAGATAGGTCTTTAAAAAAAATTGAATTTTAAAACATTTTTAAATAAAAAATTACCCTACATGAAATAAAATTTTATATATATGTTATAAAACAACATAGAACTCCTCAACTCCATTCAATACAACCAATTGAAAACCAAATTTCATAGTACAATTAACAGAATGATCCCGATAGCTCACATAGTTTTCTTTTTCCTAACAAGAATAGTGGTTGTATGTTATTGGTTCAGGAACGGGAGATCATCACACTTGATACAGACTCTGTAACACCGTAGAAAAATAATAAATTAATTTTTCACATTTTTCACGCGCAATGTACGTGAGAGTTTTTATATACATGTTTCTAAAATTTTCTAAGTAGTAATACACATTTTCTTCTCTTTTAAACTAGTACACTTTGTATCATTAAATTATTGGGCCTAAAAATATTTTTTTTAAAGCCATCAAAGAAATTCATGTAAGAATAAGCCCATTTGCATTTAAAAAAAATAAAAATAAATAAATAAATGATAAAGGTATGGTGTACACAAAGCACGTGTGCACACGTGCAATGTGCACACCAAGAGAGAGTGGCCGGTTATGGAGTTGCAGACCTGGGTGAATGGAGAGAGAGTGTAGGATTAGTGTGCAATTAGTTTTAATAACCACCCCTTAACCTATAATTACCCCCCCCGAACCTAAATCATCCCATACCCCGTTCATTGTTTATTTTTTTTAAAAAAAAAGAGCCAGAGGGCTCGGGTGTGCTTGTTGAGGAGTTTCGGTGATGAGATTGGCTTGGTTTTGGGGAATTCTTGGAGTGCTTTTGTGAGGGGTTATTGCTACTAGTACTCTTCTATTATGTGGGTGTTCCTATATACTTTCTAATTTGTAGTTTAATTGTATGTTGAGGAGTTTTATATTAAAATTGTAGATGTAATTGCATAGTTTATCCTTTAAATTTTGATGTGATGCATGTTGTAGGAAAATTTAAAATTTTATTGAGTGATGAATGAAATGCATGATTAATGGAGAATTTAAGATACATATTTTATGAGAAATTAAACTTTAAGTTATGCAAATGATTATATGTGATGCCATGCAAATTTTAATTTGATGTGAGTAAATTTTATAGACAAATTGTGAAGGAAATTGAATGGTGCATGAATTGAATTGATTATAAAAGTTTGGGGGAAAAATTTCCCACCATATTAACTGGCATTGAAAAGAGAAAAAAATAATAATGTATGAATGTGTTGTAGAGTAATATTTTATAATTTAGTAAGGGCATATTGTGTTTGTAATGTCTCAAATTGTTACGTACTTTCAAATTGTGTAGAATCACCTTCTTACATGAAAACTCACTATGATTTTGTTACTGTACATTTTAAAGTGTGTGGTATGAGCCAATAAAATTGATGTGATGAATCGAAGTCGTTTGAATGTTCATGTTCTAAGTGGATTAAACTGAGAGTTGATACATAAATAATCTAACCCCCATATAGTCAGTTAAGTCGTTGGGCTTTGTGGCTAGCGCACGCACTTGTGCGCTAGGCGCTGCCACCTGGTGGCCCGAGGTCTGTGTGGTTGCGGTTTCGAGTGGCTTCGTAGGCTCTGTTGTGTTTTTGATTTTTTTTTTTAAGTCGGTGAAGAGGAAAGTTTGGGTATTTAATAAATCAAATCTATATGGCTGAGTCCTGAGCTTGGCTCAGTGGGTAGGTGATTTGTTACCTTGCTATTGGCGCTGGTTCGAGCCAGGGGGTTTGTTGTTTTGGGAAACACTATTTTTTTGGGGGAATTTTGAGATTTTAAAAACAGTGAAAACTTCATAAAATTCATTAAATGTTTTTTTTTTGAGGAAAAGGTGGAGTCTAGCCACCCTGTTTCATTAATCAGAGATTAAAATTCATTAAATGTTACTAGAGTAATTTTGGATTTATTTTACACTGTTTTAAAGATATTTTAATGAATTAAGAGGCATGATATGTTCATTACAAGTTGGGGTTCACATTCAAAATAAATATGGTTGAAAATATTAAAATTATTCTTCTCAAAATTTAAAGGCGAAGTTTGAATTGGAAAATCAAGAAATTTATGTGATCATTTTAAAGAAGTTTTGATGCTAAAAATAAACGATGTTAATTGAAGAAAAGTGTTGATTTGAGATATAGATTATTTGTTTGGAAATGGTTAATTTTGAAGAAATGAGTTTCGAGATAATTTTGGAAGTGATTAGTTTGTTTGTTAATTTAAAAGTTGTTTATGAAAAATTTCATATGGAAATTATGATTGAATAAATTATAAAAGTGATCACTTCATGGATGAGGAAAATTGTCGAATGAAAGTTGAAATAATATTGTTGAGGTTGGATATAACCTATTTGATCTCTAAAATGAGATGGTTATTGGAATCTAGAGGCTAGGCGAGACTCTAGTGACCGGCAGTTGTTATTAATGAGATTTTGAGGAGTAACCAGTGTGGGTTGACTCTCTCTTTGAGAAGTAACAAGTGTGGGTTGGCTTTCTTTTGTGTTGGTTTAAGTCTGGTACGATAAGGTAGCTTTAGGTTGTGATGATTTTAACTAAACTTAAGGACAGAGACTAGTTGGAGACATGATGAAACAATGGCAAACGTGAGTTATGGACTCCAGAATGATCCTTGAAGAGAGACAGTCCCCAGTATTCCAGGACGATGGACGTAAGGGCCACAGAACGATCCATGGAGCAGAAATGATCTCCAGTATTCCAGGATGAGAGCGACGCTCATGGGATATTTGTGCAATGAGGGCTTCAGAATGACCTGCAGAGTGAGACAATCCCCAGTATTCTGGGATGATAGAAGTAAGGACCACAGAATGATCCACGGAGTGGGATTGGTCTCCAGTATTCCAATGGTGAGAGCCAATACTTGGAAAGTGTCTAAATCTTGTAGTAGTCATAGTAGTAGGTTGCATGGCAAGGAATTTAACCCTATAATGTGGAGTACGTGAGTGCTTGCCCTCGGACCCATATAGAATGAGATGTATAGAACCCAAATAAGTATGCATTAGTGTCATCATAGCGTAAACACCTGCATTAGGTGTTAAGTCATTGCATACACTGACATATTTAGGATAATCACTTTTCACACTTTGTTTTACATTCAAGTTTATGTTTGCTAAAGTAAGAAAATCGTTATATTACGGCATAGTGAGGATCGCTGTTTTATAATATTGCGTCGGTTGTAAGCAACTGACGTGCCCACAGTTTTTAGTGCAGGACTTAGATTGGAAAAAAGAACACACAGGTGAATTGATGCTAAAGATTGCTTTCGGATCTAAGTTGTTGTTATTAAAGTTATATTTAGCATGTTGTATTTATTTAATTCCGCTGCGTTAATGTAAAAGAACAGTGTTATATGAAAAAATTTAATTCCTTGTAAAATTGTACGAACTTGGAGTAAAAGATCCTGTTGTGCTACGAATTAACGTATTTTGAAATTCAGGGCGTAACAGACTCTTTACATCATCATCATGAAGTACGAAGCTGATGATGTCCTTGCAACCCACCCATCCTTTCCACTGCCCTCCAATCCTCAACTGTTAGGTTTTATCCCAACCATGTTTTGTCCATAAGCAAATTTTTTCTTGCTCCTCTTGTACACTAACAGTTGCCCTACAAATATCATCGTTGTCATCAAACTGCTCATGAATCAGACTGGACAAAGTGAGTCTCCACCAAGTATGAACATTCCTTCTAGAAAAACATAAGATCCACTTCCCTCCATTTGCACACACTGGATCCTCCGGCATGGGAGCTATTCCATGTTGAAAACAATAGAATTCTGCTCCCACAGGCATCTTGCTTGGCTGGTGCACATTATTGTCAAGCGCCCAATAGTTTTCAATGGTGGAGCAGGTCTGCATGAACCCTCTGGTCCATTTGGTCTTCAGCGAATTGGGTGGGGACTGTGAGGGATCTTGATCTCCAGTTGAGAATTTAATCTGGGCTTGCTTGAATTCATCCTCAAAGTTCACTTGATTGGTGATTCACCTGCTTTCGGAGCTTCCATTGTTGCTGCATAAATATTTAAAGAATGTTAATACTAAAAGACCTGATATGATTAAAAAATATATGCTAAAAGACCTGAATGCTTCTAGACTTCGACTATTTACATTGACAGCAGCATCTCGTCTTATGACTATTGACTAAAGAGCTTTATTTCAGATAAACATCACTTATCAATGCATAAAGAAATTTATTTCAGATATTGACTGTGGTCTACTTAAGATTTGTTCATAGTTCAGAAAACTCATTTTTAGGATCAGATATTGACTGTAATTGCTATTAATAAGCAAAATACTAATTGCTAGAGCACCTCGGTATCAACAAATATTTCAAAGAACAATTACTGTACCACGTGAACTGTACCAGTAAAAATGAATAAAATGGTAGCTTATCTTGTAGAGTTTTATACTCACAGCTGATATTTTGATTGGCAGCCTCAAAGAAAATGGTAGTAGGTAGAAAACCAGATTCCTTACAGAAAGTGATAACACCATCCCAACCACCATCTCCTGCATACAGTAATAGCTTGACCAGATATGATAACAGAAAGCAATGTAGGGGACTTTGAAGTAGCTTACATTTGCAGTCAGGTCATCATACATGACCCAGATTTCACAGGGATTGCGAATAAAGCAAATATAATGTTTACAACAAAAACAAACCTGCGAAAAGGGGAAAATGAAAAATAAAATTTAAAAATTTAAAATCAAAACTCATACTCTCTGTATCTGCTTGATTTAACTACTTAAAACAACAACTAAGTAGGTTTTCTTACTTACAACTGAAACCAGGCGATATTTGCTTTTCTCAACTATCCCTCCACACGAAGCAAGATAAACTTCGGTAGGCATGCTTTCAAGTGTTTCAGATATCTGGGCTTTGAGTTCATCAGATATCTAGTCTGCTTCAGTTGCTATATGGAGGCAAAGCTGAAACATATGACCTGACCTCAATACAACTTGACTTGAGCGAGATTTATAAGTATGTACGGTGCACATGTTTTCCTCTCCAATTTTGTTCATAGGTATATTTGTATGTGCTGACTTGTACTAATTCCCAATTTGCGATTGTGAAAAAAAGCATGTGTATTACCGGTGTAAAAAACTTTACATTACATAGGGGTTCAATTCCCCCCTAAGGCAGGCTATTCCTTCATGTGTGTTATAGATAGACAAATTTGTCCAAGTTAACAAAGCTTTTAACCGCACTCCAACTTTTCACATCAACTAAATGCAAAAACAACTCTCGGAGACAATGTCGATACTTCCATCCACATCAATCAATTTA
Organism: Hemerocallis citrina; assembly: GCA_017893485.1. NCBI lineage: Eukaryota > Viridiplantae > Streptophyta > Magnoliopsida > Asparagales > Asphodelaceae > Hemerocallis > Hemerocallis citrina. Next base: position 276,093,780 of record CM030358.1, read on the forward strand.
AATTAAGCTAAAATTTATACACTTTTGCAAATGTATACACTATTGCATTGATGCTAGAATCTTATTCAAATTAAGCTTTCTAATACTATCTATGGCTACCTGCAATGCTGTTACACTTCGCTCTAGCTCCGATATGTACTGGAGCTTCTCACTCGAGATCGCTGTGCTGACTACCTGTTTGCCAAAATCCTAATCCAACCTGGCGAACATATATTAATATTTTACTATAATCATATATACAACTGACTTGCAAAAACTTCTACCTCTATTTTTGAAAGCAACTTATGCATTAACATATATTAATATTTTACTATAATCATATATACAACTGACTTGCAAAAACTTCTACCTCTATTTTTAAAAGCAACTTATGCATTTATATTGAAGCAAATGAATATATATATATATATATATATATATATATATATATATATATATATATATATACAGAACAATATGAGCGGTTCAGATTTGTCATATACATTAGAACAATATGAGCAGTTCAGATTTGTCATAGGTGCATTTATATATATATATATATATATATATATATATATATATATATATATATATATATATATATATATATATGGGTAAAAGGGATATGAGCAACTTGCTCATTTAGTAAATGAGCAATTGATTATGTGGCATGCATATGATACATTGGACAACTAACCCTTTTAAGGCTTTTCCAATCACATGTATGTCACATCATCAATTGCTTATTTACTAAATGAGCAAGTTGCTCATACCCCTTTTTCTCTATATTGGTTATATATATATATATATATAGAGAGAGGGAACTGATTAGTTGCGAACTGGTTCGCACCTGATCAGTAGCGAACTTGACTAATGTGCCATCGGATCTGCAATTCGATCATGGGATTGATCCAATGATCTCAATTTCTTCCGCTCATCTCTTCAAGCTTGGGGGTAGTTTAGTCATGTGCTTCGATTTCGAACGCTCTCTCTCCCCTGTCTCCCCCTTCGACCCTGGAAACCCTAGACAAAGGAGGCTTTCGACCTCTCTCTCTCTCTCCCCCTTCTTCGACTCTGGAAACCCTCTCTCTCTCTCCCCCTTCGACCTTGGAAATTTGAAGGCTTGTTAGAAATCCCCTGAATCCCCCTTCGACCTTCCACTTTTGACCTTCGAAAGCCTTCTTCGACGACCGCTGGACGTTCAAAATCCCCCTTCGACCTTTGATATCTCTTGAAGCCCCCGACCTTTGAAATGCCTTGTTCTCTCCACCCCCACTCAACCTTCAAAACCCTAAACTGATCTCCATCTCCATCTCCAACTTGGGTAGAGGTAAAATTTCAATATTAAGGTTTTTCCCAGTTTTGTTTATACACATCCAAAATCAGTAAAGTTGATATCTTTACTAGAAATACCTGCATTAATTTTATTTTTGGCCATGAGATTGTTGTTGCTCTCATTTTTCCTGAAACTGGGCAAGTTTGGAAGTGTTCTGATGCAGTTTTTCCTGAATCTGGGTTAAGATGACTGTTGATTTTGATGCTCATGCTTTGATGTCAATATTTTTGCTATGGCAGTGATGAGATCACACTATTATGCTCCATTATGAGAGTACCATGTGGTGATATTACACTAATGCACTTAATTTGGTTATGATTGTGATGATATTACACTGTTATGCTTCATTCATATTTTAGGGATTGTAGATTTTCTGAATTTGGGCAATGATGAACTTAATTTGGATCTCTTTTAGTTTTGCACTTTGTTTTGTCATGGTGCATTACACTTTGCTCCTTCTCTTAATATGAGTTTTGTTTCTGAGGCTCTATCCTTCAATGCATGGAAAGAAGTTCTTGCCCGGTGCTATATTTTTGTGATGCATTCATTATGCTTCCATCGGGTTTTTGACTTTATTGATTAAGTCTACTTTATGAATTGCTGAATGAAAATTTCAAAGTTCATGAAATTTGATATTCAAAAAGTTCTAAGCCTAGATAGTGAAGAAAATTAGCGTGAAGCTAAGCCATACAGTTGTATTCATAACTTTATTCATTTGTTTTAGCGTTCTGTTAGCCCTTAAGATGAAGGAATTATATGTGTACTGAGCACTTTGAAATATTTAACTGCTAGAAAGTTTTTCGAGTATGAATTTGGGCAATGATGAACTTAATTTGGGTGTCTTTTAGTTTTGCACTTAGTTTTGACATGGTGCATTACACTTCTATTGCTTCTCTGAATATGAGTTGTGTTTCTGAGGCTCTATCCTTCAATGCATGGAAAGAAGTTCTTGCCTGGTGCTATATTTTTGTGATGCATTCATTATGCTTCCATCGGGTTTTTGACTGCACTGATTAAGTCTAGTTTATGATTTGTTGAATGAAAATTCTAAGTTCATGTGTGATATTCAAAAAGTTCTGAGCCTAGATAGTGAAGAAAATTAGCGTGAACTGAGCCATACAGTTGTATTCATAATTATGTTCATTTGTTTCAGTGTACTCTTAGCCCTTTTGAGGAAGGAATTATATGTGTACTGAGCAATTTGAAATATTTAACTGCGAGAAAGTTTTTTGAGTTTTAGCTTCAAGAGAAACTTTTGATGATTTTAAGATGTGCAAGAGCAACTGAGAAGAGCTAGAGCATCATCAGCAGACAGTTACAAGCACAATACTACAGGCAAAGACTTGACTTGTTGTTCTGAACCTACAATGTTTAGAATTTTGTTGAATCTTTTGTATAATCTTTAGCATTTTGTGTGAAGATGAAAAGTGTAAAGATGAGAAGTCTAAAGATGAGTAAAATATGTATTAGAATTTTTGAAGTGTCTGTCTATAAATGCATTAGAATTACAATGTTCCTCTTCACTGTATATATGGTAACTGAATTGGAAGGCATAGAGCAGATTTGTTGTTGATGTTGTATGCACTTTAAGAGCCTTAGATGAGTGAATGAATGAATGAATGAATGGATGCTTTATAAACTTTGTTCTTTATGTTCATATCATGCCAAAGGTGCTTAATTAGAATGTTCCCAAATGGATGCTTTATAAACTCTATGCTTACTTAGAGCAACTGTTGAAGAAGATGATGAACAAGAAGTTATAGTGCATAATAAAGAGTATTCTTTCAGTTAGCTTGATAAAAAATGGTTTGTACAGATTACATCTTAGCACTGTTTTGTGAAGTTCTCTAAATTGTATCTCGATGTAAGAATGCTTCTAAAAGTTGATGAACTTGAAACTTGTTTTACTTTTTAAGCTTCCACAATTACTGATTGTTGATGGTTGACCTTTCTATCGATTTGCCAAAGGGTATCAATTGCATGTCAAGTTCACAACAATACTGGAACAATATGACGAGTTCAAAACCATAACGGAGTTTCCACAATCAAACAAATATGTATATCATTTATCACTAGAGCAATACTGGAAAAATACTGGAAAAATGGAAAAATGCATGCTTGATATTGCCTGGTATTGTTGAATAACTGGAACGATACCGGAAAAATGCATTCTTGATATTGCCAAACATTTGAATATAAGATATAATTTGTCACTCAAACAAATATGTATATCAGTTGAACACATTTCCATAGAACCAAAATGTACAACTCTAAAGCACATTACATTGAGGGAGGGAAGATAGGATTCTGTGAGGTTGGATCATTCAAATCATTCAACAATACAGGCCTTATTTAAATCCAGTGCACATTAAACATTCATCTCATTCAACAATACAAACAGTTGTTTTTGCCTTGAATATAAGAAGAAGAAGAAGAAGATGATGATGATGGCCTGCTTTAGGATGTGCACCAACCCATTTCTACGACTGAAAGTCCATATACCATAACGAAAAGTAATTGATACCAGAACAAAGCTCTCCATTCTTCATTTCCTTGTTTGTATTTCCAGAACTGACTGTTTGTGTATGAGAACTCAAATCTGGAGCAAAAAACCTGCTAACTAACAATAAGGGATGAAGAAATCAATAATAAGACAAACGGATAAGGGATGTTAAATTATTAACAGCGTGGTACCTGCTGGAAGCTACACTCTGTAATGAAGGTTGCAGTCGTTATCGCCCTTACCATCTACACCTTCTGGGCAACAAGTAATGGCCCATGACTTCAGATTCCTCACACCCAGATTTTTTTAGACAATTTTCTTTCATGATAGTTCTGCTATGTAATCGTAAGTATTACTTCACAAAATGATGTCAATGGCCCATCCATCCGCCTTCCAACTATCACTAACCTACTAAAGAAGAGAATCTAGCTAGTCTATAGACATGTAGACATGCAGGGATCCTTGATTAATAATAACAGAAACGGGCAACATTAAGAGCAGAATTAAAACAAACTACAAGAGGATGACAATAGTTTAGCAATTACAATATAAATCTAATACTTCATGATATGTAAATATCTAGAGTACCTAAAATGCTTAAAGCAGGAATAAAATCAGGTGTAGAAACTGACAAAAATAGAAGCAGATGATTTGAACAATCTTTTGTCAAGGATGCAAGAAACACAATTTTAAAGGCAACTGTATGGCTCAGCATCACACTAATTTCTTCACTATTTAGGCTCAGAACTTTTTGAATATCACATTTCATGAAGATTAGGAAACTGTGTGAGGAAGCATAATGAATGCATCACCAATAGTGAAATATACCATGTCAAAACCAATCTCATATTCAGAGAGCCATAATGGTGTTACCCTATCATAATGACTTCACTACATAGATTGAGAGAGAGATGAAAGAGAAGTTAAATGACTTAACTACCCCCAATGTTAAGTGAGATGAGCGGAAGAATTGTAGGCAACCGGATCACTCTCATGATCAAATTGCAGATCCAACGGAGGGCTGAGAAGTCCGCGACTGATCATGTGCGAAATGGTTCGTACATGATCAGTTCTCTATAAATATATATTCCCAAATTAAGTTCATCATTGCCTAGTTTCAGAAATTACCAGATTTAGTCTGAATATCATCACATCCATAATGCTGTGAATTTCTTAATACTGAGTTCAAAGCCTAATAGTGTGGATATCATCACAACCATAACCAAAGTATTGTTTTCATTGCATGAGCATTAAAAGAAGTTCATCTTCAGCCATAACCAAAATATTCAATTCAAACAAAGCATGAGCATTAAAAGAAGTTCATCTTCAGCTACATTCAGACCTAAAATTTAGACATAAAAGAATGAATGAACCCCCACCTATTTCAAAGGGACGCAGAACTCAAAAAATTTAGACAAAACCAAATACTTCCCTCAATTCATATTATCGGAAGTATCATCTTCACTGTCTCCAGTGGAGCCATCCACCTCTTGAGCATAAGATTCACTAAACAAATAACAGTATAGATGAAATTAGTCAAGATCAATATTTAAAATAAATCACGATAAATGAAAACATAAAATTGGTTGACAATAAAACTGGTTAATAAATAACCTTTCTACTCTTTTTGGGCAATTTCTCAAATCATGCAAAACTTTTTTCATTCCGCACGCATTACATGTTCTTGGTCGACCCTTGCATTGTTCTCGTATTGGCTTCCATCTCTTTCCACTAGGTCTACCTTTAGTTTTAGCATGAAGAGGCTCTAGCACCATGATTTTGGACGGTTTCATCCCTTTCTCACCTTCTTCTGGAATTTTTTCATTTAACCCATCACTTTGCTTGCGTTTCAAACAATGTATCTCTTGAGTAGTCTTGCACAAGTTATTGCGAGCCAGTTCATAAATTTCATCATTAGTGACTCCTTCATCGACAAATTTGATTGGCTAAATAAGTTAACTTGGCAAAGCGAGAAGCAAACTCTGGGATATGGACGTCGTCATTACATTTTCCACCTTCATCAACACATTTTCTTTTCACATCTCGGCACCATCGCCTTACAATATATTGCTCCGGCAATTTACTTTGATCAAGGTATTTAAGAAATTCTAGAAGATGTTTACAAGGAATCCCTTTGAACTTAAACATAAGGCATGAGCAACTTTCAATTTGACTGAGTTTGCGATACTTAACAAATTTATTTGATTCGGCATTTCCACACAGTTTAACACAATAAATTTCTTCACTACCATTATCTTCAACCAACACTGCGTTGTATAACATACTTGAGCAAAGTTCCTTTTGAAATAAGAAGAAAATTTTCAATGTGTACATTTGGGACATTTGCTTTTCTATCGGAAATAAGGTCTTCAATTTTCGTTGCAACTCTAGAGTTCGATGATCCTCTTTGAGTTCCTCCTCTCTTTGTCTTGCCAACACCCTTTCAAATTGAAAGACAAACTCATGCAAAGAAGTTTTTTTGGCCGTATGCTTCTTTAGAAAAGAATTCATGTCCTCACTTCTTTGGCTACTTGACATACCCGCCCAAAAATGAGTATTATTATAAATAGGTATCCATTTTTCACGCAAGCAATAAATTTCAATCAACCATTTATCATCTCCTAAATCATACTTATTAAGGATTGCTTTCCACTTTACCTCAAAATCAGTAATACTTTCGGCTTCATAAATATTTCCGTAGAAAGATCTATTAAATTCTTTGTCAAAGGACTTTCCCTTCCATTTCTTCGGTACCTTATCAAAAATATGCCAAATGCAGTATCTATGATGCATTTGAGGGAAAACTATTTTGATTGCACCATGAATTCCAAGATCTTGATCTGTCATCATACCTAACGGGGGATGACCAGTTACTTCTAACCATCTCTCAAATATCCATACAAAAGACTTTGTTTCTTCATTAGGAATCAACCCACACCCAAGAAAAACCGACTGCCAATGATAATTATTTCCGACAAAAGCTACAAATACCAACCCATGACGATTTGTATTATGTGTTGCATCAAAAGACACCACATCACCAAAGTGTTCAGCATTTAGCCTACCAATGTCATCCAACCAAAAGCAATGAGTTAAACGATCATTCTCATCGGTCTCATATTTAGAGAAGAATGAAGGATTTTTGTATTGTTGCAATGCAAAATACTCTATCAACATTTGTGCATCAAAACCCCGCAACTCTTCCCTCAAGTCTTTCTCAACATTACGAATATCCCTTTCTGTGCATCCAGTTTTATTAAATCCTCCACTACAACTTTCAAAGAATGCCATTCGCTTATGTGTAGGAATATTTATATTGTTAAATTGATTCATTAGTACCTTCTTTGATTTAGAGACAATACGATTTCCCGGCAACAAGTGCATCCTTCTTGGTGAAGTAAGTCCATGATTATGAACTTCATTAAATTTTGAATTAACCCATACACCTCTTTCTTTGTGTAATTTCAACCAAATTAATGCATTGCAATTCGTTCTAACACTATCTCCCCTCTTAACCTTCTTAAGTCTGCTAACTTCTTCAACTTCCTCTAACTGCTTCTTTTGCTCCCCCGCTTTTGAACAAACAAAGTATTTACTAACAAGCTCTCCTTTCACATATTTTGTTGAGCTACTATGGACCTCAAATAGTCCAACCCTTCCATAAGTTTTATAATAATGCTCAGCCTCTTCTAAAGAGTTGAAAGTCATACCAACGTGGGGCTTCACATGGTCATCAACAATTGGGATAAAGGAACTTTGTGGCTCGATTATTGGATTATCCATCGCACTAGCACTTCCTTCTTGGCCTTCCATACCTACAAACAACATAAAATTATATAAACAATGATATAAACAACATTTATTTCTAATCAGGTTTCTAAAAAAATTCAAAACAATAAATAATAATTCACCAATTTAAGATGGAGCAATTGTCCTTCTGAGGTGGCGCGCAAAGTCAATTAAATCAACCCAAAATTAATTAAATCAACATCATGAATGAACAACCCTAAATTAACTGCTATTTGATAATGGGGTAATTCTAATAAAGATATCAACTATAGTGATTTTGGATGTGTATAAACAAAACTGGAAAAAAACTTAATATTGAAATTTTACCTCTACCCAAGTTGGAGATGGAGATGGAGATGGAGATCAGTTTAGGGTTTCGAAGGTCGAGTGGGGGTGGAGAGAACAACGCGTTTCGAAGGTCGGGGGCTTCAAGAGATATTGAAAGTCGAAGGGGGATATCGAACGTCCAGCGGTTGTCGAAGGTGGCTTTCGAAGGTCGAAAGTGGACGGTCGAAGGGGGATTCAGGGGATTTCTAACAAGCCTTCAAATTTCCATGGTCGAAGGGGGGAGAGAGAGAGGGTTTCCAAGGTCAAAGAAGGGGGGGAGAGAGAGAGAGGTCGAAAGTCTCCTTCGTCTAGGGTTTCCAGGGTCGAAGGGGGAGACAGAGAGAAAGAGAGCGTTCGAAATCGAAGCACATGACTAAACTATCCCCAAGCTTGAAGAGATGAGCGGAAGAAATTGAGATTGTTTGATCAATCCCATGATCGAATTGTAGATCCAACGACACATTAGTTCCCTGATCAGTTCTGTATATATATACATGTGTATATATATAATAAGGGTAAAAGGGATATGAGCAACTTGCTCATTTAGTAAATGAGCAATTGATTATGTGGCATGCATATGATACATTGGACAACTAACCATTTTAAGAATTTTTCAATCACATACATGTCACATCATCAATTGCTTAGTTACTAAATGAGCAAGTTGCTCATACCCCTTTATCCCATATAATAAATGTTTATTAAAGCTAAAAGAATGAACTTGTGAAGAATTTCATCGTACTGTCCGGATTCACAACCTTCTCTTAAGAGAAAAATTGGACTTGTAATAGAAGTAACTAATCTCAGATTAAGATCGAGAGCTGATGATAAAAATACACTTTTTCAGTATGTTGTTAAAGATATGAGCAGCCTATAGCAGTTAAGTTTGAGAATAAGTTAAAGGAGTGTCTCAAAAGTGCATATCACTAAATACTCAACATTTAAGCATAGGTATAGTACATATTTTTATGGCTAATCATGACCTGATGCTAAATTGCTAATCACAATTACAATTACAAGCTTTTTCCATGTTTTCAGTTATGTTTATAGTGTCAATATATAAATATTAGATGAAAAGAGGGCATACCTAAAAAGAAACAATAAAAGATAGTGAAACCATTCTTTCAGACCGAAGAGATCCTACCTAAAAGAAACAGTAAAATATATAAATACACAGACAGATTATTTTGCTTGAATTATGTTAATGTATATAAAACTCGAGCCAAAAGAGCATAAGATATCCTAGCTTCTTGGTCGGCTAACTCTAAATAGTATTCCGTTAGTCAGTGTTAATAATTCTATAACCATAAAGAACATCTTTTGCTAACTACCTTATTTACTTAATCATGACAAACAAAGAGTTCAACGTAGCTTAGAAGAAAGAAAATCAAAAGGCCAAAATGAATAAAGAGTACCGTGATGCACAATGTTCCTAAAACAAGAAGCATACTCAATTGACAAGTGTATCTGTATAATAAGGTTTCAGTTGATAGAAGTCTCTTTCGAATGCATCCTGATCTTCCACCTTGACACTTAAAACAACTGCATGCACATATATCTCTCCTGAAATTTTTTCAAGAAAGAACTACATTAAGTAATTGATATGACATAAAGAATTTGTTTTGCTAGTCAATTTAATGAATGAGAGAGAACAATTACTACAGCTTGCGTTCAGATAGTTACATTCATGATATTATAAGACCTACGAAAGATTAAAGAAAAAGGACCTACAATTTATACTCTAATGATTAGCTAATACACACATGACAATGGTTTAAACCCTACGTGCTATACTTAGCTCCTGAATTTTGTTATGTGTTTTCTGAAAAGATGGTGGCAGGCTAGGAACCTTTGTCAAGAGGACCTGCACACAAGACATCAAGATCAAAGGAGTATCCAATGAGACATATGTGAAAAGGAATATGTGTAGAAAATTTCAAGTGATGTAAATATAAGAACATCATTTCTGGTTGATCTTCTCAGCATGATACATTGATTTGGATTGCCAATATAATCATAACAATTTGGTGAAGGTACACATAAATCCAACAATAATGAATATAGCCATAATTTACATGTATAGATGCATAGGTTAATGTTCTTCATTTATATAACATGAAAAAATACAGTAAAAAATATTACTTTGCCACTACTCCCTTAAAAGGGATAACATTTAGTCAGTCTAACGTGCTAATCATCTAGTACCCATTAATTATCATAAAGCCCTAAACTTTTCCAACACACTACTTCAAATACATTCCAAATATAACAACCTCAATAAGCTACAGAAACCCTAACAAGATCTCACCTTTCTCTTACGAGAAAGACAATGGCAGCATATAAACCAAAATTAACCAAAAAACCCAAAACTAAAACAGCCCTAATTAACAGAAACAAACTCATCCAACTCAAACTTAGGGTTTTCTGAACCAATTTCAGATCAAAAGATCTCGAAAGAAAGAGAAAAAGAGTACCTTTAGATTAGGGATGAGACTGATGCATGAACTGAAGTCGTTTCGAGTGAAACCGTCCTTGAATCGGGTGACAAGCTGAGAAATTTCATTGAGTTGGTGATCCATCACAAGCATAGCGTCCTCTTTCTCTTTGGTATGCTCTTCAAGTTAACAAAAAAGACCTTGCTTTGGGTCGAGTAGGGCTGTAAATCAGACCGGATAGGATCGGATAACCATATATTCAAACTCGGATCGAAATTCTAATCGGACGGGCTTATGTCCGGCTCGGTCTAGGTCGGACAAAATTGTTATAGTCCGAACTCGGTTCAATAAAGCATCGGACCGCAATAATACTCGAACGGACTTATGTCCGGTTCGAACTCGTAAAGAATCGGACCTAATAATTTGTTCGAGTTCGGTTCGTATAACAGTTCGGACGGTCCACGGTCGGACCATTTCTTGAATCGGACTCGGACGGACGATGGACCGTCCTATTCATTTTACACCCCTAGGGTCGAGTCAGGGATTCGGGTGTGAGAGAGAGGAAGAGAGAGAGAGACGGTCGGGTGTGAGTGAGAGAGAAAATTGGGGGATTTGGGGGAAATAAAAACATGATCTACCATGGCATTTTATCTATAAATGCCAGAATAGGTCCTATCTATCCCGGCGTTTATGCTTAAAATGTCGTTATAAACCCTATTTATCCCAAAGTTTATTGCGAACGCCAGGATAGATAGACAAAATTTTTAAAAAAAATTAAACATTTCATCAATCCCGCCGTTCATACCCAAACGTCGGGATAGACCTTGCGACTTGTAGTGTGATTGCCAACCAGATCAATTCATCTCCAATCTTTATTGACTTGGGCCTCTCTCCATTAATGCCTCTCTCTCTCTCTCTCTCTCTCTCTCTCTGGTCAGCCTGTATATCATTTTAGCTTAGCTGTGGATGAGGGTATGCGACAAAATCCGAATTGTCATCCTATATACTCTCTTGGCTTAGCTACGGGTGAGGGTATACGACAAAATCCCAATTCAAAAGAGACTAAAAGAGAGAAGGGAGAAATTTTCCACATAAAAACTAATTTTTGTCTCCTGTCTCATATTCTTGTTCATTTATTACCGTATTTATATTGTACTAATTGTGGTTGCACATAGAATTCAGTTGGAGTATTAATCCCTATAGATTGCCAGGTCCAGTCCTGAGATTTCATGAGATATATAGGGTCTTGTGCAGAAAGAAAAAACTGAGTTGTTCTTTACATATTATAATACTAATTTTACTTTATTTTGATTTCGACGTTATGTGTACATATATTGATAACACAACGATAGGGGCCTTCTTGATTTGTAGACCATATACAATCGTACATGTCATTACAATCGTACATGTCGTATGGGTTTAGGACTGGCCCTGCAAATTGGACATATGAAATTCGAAAATTTGGTATGACAATGTATGGAGTGATGCTTCCGTACCTTTTGAAAAAAGGTTTGAACTACTAGTCTGTTCTTAATGGCACTCTATACGACCTTAATTCTTTATTAGCTCTTCGAGGTTTTTACAAACTTTAAACAATCCATTACCAAAATTACTTTAAAAAATGATTTCTGTTATATTAAAACTATATAAAGGAGCGCTAGTATAAATTGCTACTTGTTATAAAAAATAATATAAAAGGTTCTAATGGTTTATATTGCTTTTTTTTTTTTTACGTGGAACAAAGCCACCCTATTTCATTAATAAGCAGTTAATAAAACAACCCCGATGAACCGGGAAGGATACAAAGATACATAGCAGGAAAGACAAAATAGTGCAGGAAATAAAACATAAATCCCCAACAATACCCTGGGGGGTGGGTCGAATCCTCCATATATCAAAAAACCAAAAGTACAGTAGGTTAGGACCAAACTAGCATAGATTGCAGCTTTGAAGATTCAGACGGGTATTGATTGCTCCACCCCTCAGTCCAGTGTCGGCCCAAACTCTACCTCCTTATCATCAAACTCTTTCACTTGGAAGTCCCTGGCAATCCTCCCTCTCGCTCTTGTGGCGGCAGCTGTAGCCTAAAAAAAATAAGATGCATGATATAAGTAAGGTTACCAGAAATACTACTACATGAAGTACGAAAATAAAAGTTATTTCATTCTAGCCATAACACCCATGTAGTTGCCACAATGGCAATGTACCACGCATCCTTCATTTCATGGCGAACCTTTGCGAATTTGGGGCCAACCCACAAATCCTCATATTTGCTGGGATAATCACTTGTTCCTAGGGCTCGTAAAACCTCTACCATAGTGGCCTTACTCCTTGGGCAGTGGATTAAAAGGTGGTTCAGAGTCTCTGTGTGCATGTTGCAAAATCCACAGTCGGTCGCAATCTGGGATTGTCTTTTGGACAGGTTCTCCCTAGTGAGAATTGCGTTATTGATGGAACTGAGATGAATCCCAGGACTACGGATTGGTGTGCGTATCGATCGTTAAAGATAAATAGATTGCTTAATTGTGATCTAACCCTATACAGCGGAAACTAGGGTTCACAAAGTATACCTGCGGTGAGAAGAAGACGACAGCGACCCCAAGATCTTCTGCACGTATTCCTTCCTCGGGTTGGACGTCGTGTGGGCGACGATCTCCCAACCTTTCTCCCTTGGCTGACCTCTCTTTCTCTCCTTACGTGAATCACGAGATTTGAGAAAAAATCTTATATTTCAGATTGTCAATGACGGCCAGAGAAATAGAGGATATATATAAGGCTACGGCAGGGACCATGAGGAGAAATTAGGGTTAGGTCTCCTAACGGATCTGGGTATCCCGTGTTCAGCCCGAACACACAACCCAGGCCCATTAACAATAGCTCGGTCCACTAAGGAACTATTGTTGCACTACCTTCCTAATCCCAAATTATATTTATGGGCTCCTTTTATTATATGCTCGTTCAACTCCCCATGTTAAGATATCGAATGTCCGTCGATCAAATTAAGTTACTGACAACTATATTGATCAACATCTTATATTCTTAAGTAGTACCACTCAACTTTATTTATCATGTCGGATGTAATCCACCTGCAGGGTTTACATGACAAACCTTATGAGCTCCTTAAGGGGACATCATCAACCTAACGTATCGGGACATGGATTCCTTTTACAATCAACAGCCCATCATACATACAATGCTATTACCCAATTCATAGAGGTTGTTGATCCATAATGAATCTCACTCTTTTATGAGTCAAAGTAATGCACACTGCATATACATGTCTGTTATTATATCTGGATTAAGAGCATAAGCATCCATAATAACAGAGGTGTTTGTTCTCTTTTGTAGTCAGTACAAAGAGAACAACCTCAAGTGGTCCTGTTCAATACACACAAAGTGTACTAGTGTAAACCTATAGTCAAGACAGACTAATACCAGATTACACTACAACCTTTCCAATGGATTGTCCAAGTCCGTCTAGGTTGTGAACTATTTATATATTCCATAGGGAACTGATAATATGATCTTCTGTGTGTCACCTCACACCATATTATCAACCTTATAGAATATCAGACACTTGCATTAATATTATAATAAACACAATATGCAAACATATGCCCATATGATTCTCATTCAAAAAAAAATAAGGAAATAAAGTTAATACAAAAGTGATGCTTTCAGTATATAACCTTAACAATTTTCGCCTTCCATAAAACCTGTGCCCAGCTGGGTCTGCAACCCCGATAGTGAATCCGATGGTACAGGGACCTGACCATGAACGCTCCCTTGGGATCGAGTCCCCATCGCATCTAATCTGGACCTTGGACGCATCTCGTCCCGGTCCGTGTGATGTGTGCTTGTAGTTGGCGCAGTTGCTGGTGCAAACTTAGGGTAAGAGCTCCTCTGAACGGCGGCTTCCAACTTTCCCTCTTCCAAGTCTCGGCTACAGATATATTGGGTCGATTCGTTTTGTCATACAGCTCGGGGAAAGTATCCTTCAAAGTATTGCACCACACCATTTGTCCCACCAAAATCTGGTGGACCGCCCATTCCCGATAGTTGACGTCACTGCTGAACTGAACGGCCCACTAGCTTTGGTAATTCCTTTCCAAAATCGTGAAACCTTAGGCCCTACTCGGAAGCCCAGGTTTCTCGTGCCCTTTCCTCGCAGGTATGGCTGAATGAAATCCTGCCATCCGTCCCTGCTGTGGTGAAAAACCTTCTACCACTATTTCCCTAAAAGGGCAAGATTCATATCCCTAAGGTTGATGATGCCAAGCCCTCCATGCTTCTTCTTCATGCAAGCGATATTCCATTTGATCAGGTGGTAACCTCTCTTATTCGAATCTGCCCCTTTCCAAAGGAATCGTTTTCGAATTCGGTCAATCCTTTGGATAACCCACTTAGGGAGCTCAAAAAAATGACATGTAGTAGATGGGCAAATTAGACAATACTGCGTTGATGAGTACAACTCTTCCTCCTAGCGAAAGCGATTTTCCTTTCTAGCCAGCTAGTCTATTCTCCACCCTGTCAATTATAGGCAGCCAATCCGACTTAGTTAGTTTCTCTGGCTTGAGTGGAAGTCCTAAGTATTTGATTGGAAACTCAGTCTTCACACAGTTTAATATGGTGGCATGTTCCCGCGCTTCTTCATCAGGGAGTGAAATGGGAATCAGTGCACTCTTGTGTTTATCCGAAGACCTGACCAAGCTTTGAAACAGTAAAGGGCTCCTTTAAAGCAGACTGTTTCTGATCGGGTCCCATTTCCAAAGAGTAGGGTGTCATCAGCATACTGGAGAATCATGCACCCTTGATTGGAGTTGCTACTGGCCACGGGCGTAATCCAACCCTTTTTCCGGCAGTTATCTAACATTCCCCTAAGCACATCTGCTACGATCGTGAATAGCAGCGGGGATAAAGGATCCCCTTGCCGGAGTCCTTTCTTGCAAGGAAATGGCGGTCCTGGTCTCCTATTCACCGATATTACCGTCTTACTAGTGAGTAAACACTGTTTGATCCATCTAACCCATTTGTCCCCGAATCCTCGCCCTTTGAGAACCTCCAACAAACAGTCCCAATCAACAGAGTCGTATGCCTTCCAAAATCCAGTTTTAGGAGGAATTTCTTAGAATTGCTTTTATGACAGTGGTGGATAACTTGTTCAGCAGTAGCCACACAATCCAGGATACATCTGCCCTTGATGAAGCATGTCTGGGTTTTGTTGATTATACTATCCATTATACTCCCCAGGCGGATGGCCAGGACCTTTGTGATGATCTTCACCGAGCAGTTGATGAGGCTAATTGGTCTAAAATCCCCCACGCACTTAGACTCATCCCGCTTGGGTATGAGGACCACTTTTGCAAAATTGAACATGCCCAATCTGAGATTGTTATGAAAAAATTCCTCCATCAGTGTCATAATGTCCCCTTTAATTTCATCCCAGAACACTTGGAAGAACATCATTGGAAAATTTGGACCAGGGGATTTGTCTGCACCCATTTGGTTGATGGCCTTTTTCACTTCCATTTTCGTAAAAGGTGCCTCCAGAGAGGATAAAATTTGCGTTGAATCACTCTTGTATTCCTGCCAATAATCCTCCCTCAATGGGATCCTGAAATCATTCTTTCTTCCAAAGAGGTTCTTGTAGTAATTCTGGAAGGTTGCGGAGATCGCATTTTCGTCTTGCAGTGTTCCCGTCTCCATCTGAAGTGAGAGGACGATATTGGATCTACGTCTTGCGCTTGCCACGCGGTGGAAGTAGGCTATATTCACGTCTTCCTCTTTGAGCCACGAAATCCTTGATCTTTGTTGCCACTTGATCTTTTCCAACTTGTACAAATTGGCGACATTTTCCTGAAGTTCTAGCAGCTTGCTTCTTTCTTCCTGTGTCAGAACTCTCGTCTCCTCCACCCTTTCAAGCTCATCAATTCCTTCCAGAAATGAGTGTTTTGCCTGCCAGATGGTCGAGAATCTAGACCGATTCCATCTACGTGGCCTCTTTCTCAGTCTGCGGATTTTTTCACACCATCGGGATGTCGCGTCCCTGCCAGCAGTTGGAAGCACCTAATTCTCCATTACCATGTAATGAAATCCCTGAATTTCCAGCCAAGCCTTCTCAAATATGAACTTTCGTGGCCTGTGGGCTCCACGCACCCCCACATCGAGAAGGATCGGGGTATGATCTGATGTGGATCTAGGGATCGACCTAGCTGAAGCTAGCGGACATTCAGCTTCCAATTCCAACGAGACTAAAATCCTGTCCAACTTGGCCATAACCGGAGCCGCTTGCATATTAGACCAAGTGAATAGTCTGTCACTGATTGGGATATCGATCAGCTCTAAATCCGTAATCACTCTATTGAACTCCTCTCTGTGTCTGTCGCTAGAGCCTCTTCCCTTGTGCTCAAAAGCAAATCTAGTGATGTTGAAGTCCCCCCCAACAATCCAGGCCCCCAACCAATGTTGTTGAATGTCGACAAGTTCTCGCCAAAAGGCATCTGGGTCTGTAGCCACATTTGGCCCGTAAACAATAGTCACCGTCTGCACCCAATCATCGGACCGTCGCTTAAGTCGAGTAGTCAGGGAGAACGTTCCACTGTACACATCCATGCAAGAGAGAATATCCGAGTTGAACCAGAAAGCAATCCCTCCTGAGGCTCCAGCTGATGGTCGTAATACCCATTCCTTAATTCGGTTACCTCCGATTCTTTTGAGTTTGAGCTCATGCTGGAGTTTGGTCTCCTGCAACCCTACCACTTCCGCCTTGGAATTGTAAATGACGTCCCTTACCATATCTCTCTTCCCTCTATTCCCTAGCCCCCTGACATTCCAGAATAGTGTATTCATTGGGGGACAGTGTCTTCGGTGATCGTTGGTGTGGGTGTGGGGCCGGCTACATCCTCGGGGATGTCTGTCGACCCAGCGCTATTTCCTAGGGCGTTCTCACAACTAGTCTTAACCCTTTCAGTTTCCCAACCCCTAATTTTATTGAGTAGTAATGCATTGCGCTCTGTGTCACACACCTCTAACCCACATATTTTAGCTAGCAAAAAAACATCTGAGTCTGACATGAAATTTAATATAGTTGCTAAATAACTGCTTGTACCTCCGTTGTCGAATTTTGCAGCTTTGGCTGCCGCCGCTACTTCAAGGTAGTCATCCAAGGACTCCACATGAGCCCTCTTGGGTGAACGCTGCACTCTGAACCCAACCTTCCTGTGTGCTGTACCAGAACTAATTGCAGGTGCTGACTCTGGGAGTGTGGATAGAACCATTTCTGGCAACATCCGTGTGTTAGCGATGAATTCTAAATCCTCTGACTCCTCATCTGTGAATACGAATTCTTCGTCTAGGTTTAGGCGCCCTTCCAGGTCCTCATCACTATATGTATGCTGAGTTGCCAGTTGTGGAGCAGTCTCTCTTGTTGCGGACTCCTCATTGAGCCCGCAGGTTGACGACCCAAAAATACTGGTGGAGTTATCCATTGCGTTCCCCTCAATGGGCCCGCTACCCGCCTGACAAATTGTCTGATTGTTCGAAAAAGTAGATTTATAGGCCCCAGAGGCAGTAGAGTGCATTTTGGGCTCCTCTTTGGGCCCAATAACGCTAATAAATAGCGAATGCTTCACCTTACACTCGCTGGAACCGTTTGAGGCTAACGCTAAAGATCCTCCGCGATCCAGCATATCGGGAGTCTCGAACGGAGCGCGAGTCAGTGATTTAACTTGGGCGGTAGGTATACCTCCTATGCCAGCTGGCAATAGGGGGTTGGTGGTTGTATCGGCAGGTTCAGAGGGCACTTGAAACGACGCGAGCGGCGTGATTAAAGAGGCTTTTAAAGCTCCTTTTTCCTTTTCTTTCGATACCAAGGCGACGAACCCTTCTTCTTCACTCTTGTCTTCATTCCCAAACCTGGCTACCTCCAAAAACCTTCCTTTGTTACCCACTCCCTCAGCGCCAACCTTGCTCTCCTTTGCGCTCTTTTTCTTGAGATTGAGCAGGTCCTTGGTCGTCTTTTTTCCCAGCGAGTTCTCCGCTTCTTGTCGCGCTTGCTTCAGAGGGGCTCCTTTCTCCTTTTCTGTTGAAAACCAGTTCTTTGTCACCCACTCTTTGGTCGACAGTGCTCTTTCGTCAGCCAACTGCCCCAGACTGGAGGTGTCCTTCACCAACTCCTGTCTCGGAGCCTGCATGTTGCTGCAAAGTGAAGTTTTTCCCTTTTTGGGCTCTGTAAGCCCTGTCCCTCCCCTCTGAGCCACAATGCTTTCCTCCAAAATAGGGGTGTTGAGTCGTACCACCGTTTGATCCGGCGAGTTGAAGGTTCGATAGGACTTTTGACCGTTGGGTTTGACGGCGAGACTCCTGCCTCGAGCTTCTTTGTATGGAGGGTCTGTTTTTGGCCGTGTCCCATCTGCCGGAGCCTCTTAGCGCCGCCCCTGCCCCATTGCCGCCTTGAGAATCTCCCGGTGAGCCCTTTCCACTTCAGAGACCCATCTATTGTGAGGCATTTTGTTGGCAAGGCCACTTGCTTGTATGTCCTGTGATCTCTGAGGGTTGTATTAGTCTTGGGAGAGATGCTAGCCGCCTATTCCTTTGGTGAATCTACTCTCTTGTCTAGCACAAACCTGACAAGATATGACTCTTCAAAGGAATACACCTTGGCGAAGCGCGACATCAAGGAGATGTCAGTGCTTCTGATAAGTACCCTTGCCGAGACTAACTCCGACCGTCGCACCGTCTTCTCATCTATCTCTTCTACACTCCCGAACTCCGCAACTATCTCTTGAAGAGCTTCCCTCTTCCAAAAGTGCAAGGGTACGTTATGAATCCAAACCCAGAATTTTTCTTCCTATGGGAGCTCAACTACGAATGTCGGCGTCCAAGCGCTGAACTCGACTTGGAAATGTCCAAAATCGACAATCCCCAAGCTTACAACCTCTTTGACTTTCTCCGGTGAGGGGAATGAGACCAAAAATTGCAAATGGCATAACTTCTTAGCAACCCAGTCTCTATCGGCTCTCATCGGCCATTTTTCAGTATGCGCTTGTGTGAGGTGTGTCTCCGACGACCTTCCTGCTTTAACTTTGGCAATCGCACACCATTTTCGCAACCATCGTTCTTCGTTTTTAATGACCTCCAGGCTGTTCGCCAATTGGATAACTGTGGGGTGGTCAGGGGATTTCCCCTGACTAATTGGACGCTCTTCATCACTTTGGGTTTCCACCACATTGGTGCACACGTAAGAAAGATGCCCCCACTTCATGCATTTGAGGCACCGTACTTCTTTGGTGCACTCACTCCTGTAATGGCCTAGGTCTCCGCAGTTGAAACACGGGGCTGGCTTGCACTTGCCTTTCCTCTGCTTCTTCTGGTGTTGGAGCTAAACATCTTGACGGTGAGTGGAAATGGTCTCATTTTTGTTTTTCTTACCTCGCACCTGAACCCACTGCCCCTCGCTCTCCTCATCGCCGGGGTACCCAACTTCAATAGTCCCGTCTAGCGCAGCCCTTTGAGGGCCTCGTTTGGCGTTGGATTTAGTTGCTGGGCTCTCCAAAGGTGTTGGAATTGCAGGTTGGTAGGTGGTGGGATTGGAAGGGTAGGGGGGTGGTCATGGTATTTAGTCGTGATTCATGGTGGGATTATGGAGGGTGATCCTGGCCTTTTGGCTCCCTGTGAATGTTGTGGTGATGGAGGGGGTCAGATGGGAAATGGTGATGTTGGTGGGATTGGGGAGGGTGGTCATGGCATTTTGGCTCCCTGTGGGAGTTGTGGTGGTGGTGGAGGGGGGGGGGGAGGGGGTCAGACGGGGTGAAGACGTGGTTGGTACAATGGTTTGGAGTTGGTGTTGGTGGGAGTGTGATGTTGCCTGTGTGAAACATTATCGATATCTCTCTGAATGTGGCCCCTGGGGTGGTGGTGATGGAGCTGTAATGGTGGGGTGTTCTTATGCCTATACTGGCCGGTAGGAGGACCCGATCGTTGGGCCCTTCCTCCGTAAGACTCCTCTTGTTGGTGAAGTTGTTCGGGGCGATGATGATCGTAGTTCCTCCCCTCACGACGTTGGTGTGCACGCGTCGGGGAGCGAACACGTCTGAGCTCACGATCTCTTCTCTCAAGAGGATGTGGGATCATCTGTCGAGGGGCCACCGGATGGGGGACTGGGATGTTCACTTCAGTAGGCAGCACGGGTAGAAGATGTTGCTGTTGGGGTACGAAGGGGGAAGTTGGTGCTTAAGGTGGAGCAGCAGTTGTGGTGGTAGTAGGTACTGGCGTCAGTGGGTGGCGGACCCCCTCATTGGGCCCGCACCCACTGAGCTCAAGAACCGACAACAAGGTCGAAGACATGAAGGCGAAGGGAAGAGGAAGTGAGGTTAGAGTAAGAGAAGAAAACTCTGGTGAGAGACAGATTGGATGAGGTTCAGTCGCCGGAGATGAGAGTCAGTAAGGGAGAGGGAGTTGGGTTAGGTAGGAGCTCCATTTTTCTTTTTGAGTCTTCAAACTATAGAGTTTTGGTTTATATTGCTTGTTCTTGTTGAGAAGTACATACTTGAGAGTATTATTCCCTCGGCCTTAACCAAATTTTTTGAGTTTTGGTGATGTGGTAGGAATATTTTTGCAAAACCCAACCTCATTTTATGGTTTTCATACCTCTACTTGTACATTGTAAAACATACGAGTTTAGTTGATGTAAGGGTAAAAATTTAATTTTTCCGTTTTTCAATAGAAAATCGTAACCATTTATTTTATGATGATAAAAAAGTTTAACCTAATGGCCAAAATTTAATAGTTATTAACATTTAAAAAAAACTTTAAATTTGTTTCTCAAAACAGGTCAGATTTTTAAATTGAAAAAGGAAACATGAAAAAAAGTAAAAAGTAAAAAGAAAAGACCTAAAAATGACATTCCAAATCGTAGGCTAATGATTGGTTCCCAATTTCAAATGAGGGAAGAAGATACTCGAATTTTCTAAAACATAGCATCTTTGCCACATATCTCAAATGTGGAAATTTCAAAATTTAATTGAACTAGATTAGGATAGAAAAACAATACCAGAAAATTCAAAACAATTAGATCTTTTGAATAATGTCAATAAGAGAATTATTATAATTATACATTATACATTAGGATAATGGATCTATCTCTCTCATTCCTTTATTTTGAAATAAAAAAATAAGAACAAAAGTAGTAAAATCCCATTTAAACAAATACATGCAGCCCACACATTTTCATAGAATAAAGAAGGACAAAAACTCCAAAACCCTCACCAGCCACAATATTAACCTCTTTCAATTACAAAAACCTCTCCAACCCTCACCAGCCACGATATCAACCTCTTCCACTTAGAAAACCCTCTCCAACCCTCTACCTCGCCTCCGACGCTGCCCCCTCCTATGCGGCCATCCACCTTGCCGACGCACCCTGCCGCCACCTTCAACGAAAAACTCTCTGCTTACGCCACCAACGAACTGCGTTGCTAACCTCCCAAACCCTCGAACTCCATTCCACATGCACCTCAATCTCCCTAATCCTCCACCATGCCTCCAACGCTACCCCTTCCTGCGCGGCCCTCCTCGAAAATTGACCTAGCCTACGACACTACCGCCTCCCATGCATCACGTCGCCTCCTTCGCTGTTTCCGAATCACCATGTTCATCTAGGCAGTATTTCCGATGGAATTGAGGAAGAGTACGGGCTGAAGACAGGGATGATTGTTGTGTCAGATTGAAGAATGAGATTTGATAAGGTTTATTCTACTTTTTCCTTTTTGCTATAGCCTCATGCATATTTGAATAGGAAACACTTGAAAACTTAGAAATCTGGTACTTAATTTGTAGAACTATGCTATGAGTCTAGTACTTAAAGTAACGCCCTAGGCCCCGCTCAAACAAATTCTAACAACTATCCACCACAGGCTACCTCATAAAAAGTGTCCAGACTATTTGGTGCCTTTTGATCTTAGGCAATCTAATATATACACACACAATCCTAACTCACCTTCCATGTGAGACTAAGTCACCACCACCTACCGTGAACACCATGACCTATAGTAAATAATTCATTCTTTCTATAGGCTTTATACACACTACCAAATCTATAGACCCATCTAACCATAAATTAATTACTAAGCCCACCATGAATGCTCATCTCATACGGGGCATTACATACACCCCACCTTGAGATCTCAGTGTCATCGCTGAACCCGAGACTTGCAACCTGATCCATGATCCTTTTCTAGCCGATGTGGAGTGAAGTACCTTGATTCTGCTAGCATACTGCCCCTGGTCATACTACCAGCATACTGACCTCAGCTCCCTCTCAGGCATACATCTTATCCACTCTTACCCACAATCGGTGTCGAATGTCGGCTCTGATACCATTTGTAATGCTCTGGGCCCCGCTCAAACAAATTCTAACAACTGCCCACTGCAGGCTGCTTCACAAAAGGTGTCTGGACTATTTGGTGCCTCTTGATCTTAGACAATCTAATATACACCTACAATCGTTACTCACCTTCTATGTTGGACTAAGTCACCACCACCTACCATGAACACCATGACCCCATAGTAATTAATTCATTCTTTCTATAGGCTCTATACACACACTATCAAATCTATAGGTCCATCTAATCATGAATTAATTACTAAGCCCACCATGAAGGCCCATCTCATACAGGGTATTACACTTGTTCTCTAGAACTATTCTATAAATTTGATACTTAATTTCTACAACTGTGCTTTGCTTATCATATGTTCGATGAAATGACTATGTAGCACACAAGAAGTTTTTGAAAATGCTTTTGATAAATTTTACTTAACTAAATCATTTGTATCTATGCGTTGTGTATGTATTACACATAATTTATTAATTGATTTCATTTAAAATTTTTAATTTGTGGTTAACCCCAAAATTTTGATTAAGGAAGAGTACGGGTTAAAGGAAGGGATGATTGTGGTGTGCCAGATCCAAGAATGAGATTTGGTAAGGAGGCTGGTGACGAAGGGCTTGGTGAGGCGGACGGAGATGTGGAAGAGGTGTTGGAGAGGGGGACGTTGTGGCGGTCGAGAATTTCAGAAACACGGGAGAGGAAGGAGTGGAGGGCGGCATCAAAGAGGGTGGATTTGGGAGGGCGAGGGAGATGATAGGGAGGGGAGGGTCGAGATGAGGTGGTCGAGGGCATAGGTGCTGCCGGTGAGTAGCACCCCTCACTACCATTTTTCTCTTGACTTTTTCAAGCGTTTTTCCGATAAAGTCTTAAAGATTACCGAGTTCTCATTGTTTGCAGTAGGAGCAATCACCACATTGGATTTGCACTTTTTCATCTGGGTCATCTTCGAGCGAAAAATCTATAAGACACTACAAACATAACGTATACCCCGTTGTTTTTAGTAAATGAAGGGATAGAGGGGCCGGAATATAAATATACATATATCCCTCTCTATCCCGGCGTTTACTAAAAACATCAGGGTAGACGTTATAATATATAACTTATAATCAAAAATCTGGTCTAAATCTACTAAATAAGTCTTTAGAAAAGAAAAAGAAATAAAAGAGTATAGAATCTCATATGCTAATGTTGCCGTGTAAAATATATCTTTTGGGTACTTCCAAGTATTACTAAAATATTTTTGTTATAATGAATATAGAATCACCTTAACTATCATTTTTTCCTGACATACATATATAGAATTCTCTAAAAGTATACAAAAAGTTAAAGTTTTAATAAAAAAATATTGTATGCTTCAGATTTCATGGGGTTGCAAAATCATTATATCCTCGACATCCTGTATAAATTATAAAATCAGTTACTGTATAAATTATAAAATCAGTTACTAATGACTTAATAACATTATTAATAACAAAATACATAGAGAATTTGAAATATCATATATGATCCAGGCACATAGCTTATCACTATCAAGGATATGTGTACTAATTGTTATAGTTATATCTTTGGCAAAAAAAGAAGAAGTAATAGTTCCTAAAGAAGACGGATGGCTTTAGGCTGTCGATATCTTCCATAACAAATAGTTCCTAAAGAACATGATCTATAGTTTATAATATATACTTTAGATCTCAAGTTCTATTAAATGTGATTAAGTCAACTTTCATTTAGACCGATTACAATTGCAGATAACAAACCTTGAAAGCATTGATCCTTTGAATTGTCAAAAACATGAATTATGACACAACTGTTTGGTAAGAGAAATAACCAAGTAAGTGGAAGAAGCTGCAACTTATAAGTGCATTGAATAAACAAACAATGGCTCAATTTTTTTGTATTTTGAAGAGAGCAATTTTATACTTGAGTTCACTAAGACATTTCCATAAGCGTTTGGTGTGCACTGCAAAAAGTTCATGACAACCATTAGAACTGGTTCCATCTTAAACTCTTTCATGGAGATTAAAATAACGAATAGTAATGAGAAAATAAGAAGAAAAAAAAACTTAACTACCCTACCTGCATTAGAAGTTCCACCCAATTAGTCAATTCCTATACATACATCTTATTTCTTTCATTATGACCTTTTCACGAATGCTTGGTGTAGCCTGCATAAAACATTTGTCATTCATCACAATGATTTCAACATTAAACTCCATTATAGAGAATAACATCATCATACTTGCCCAACAATTGAAAATATTATAAGAAGAAACACGAACCTCAATTCCTCTATTAGATCTAGTGAATTCTTAAGCTTGTGCAATTTCCTTATCAACAATCATATTAATGTTCAATTAACATTTTGGCATAAGAATACAAATGTTCATCTAAGAAATACATCTCAAACTTTTCTAGTAAAAATATCGATAAAAGATTTTCTGTAAAAAAATTTAAAAAGATAAATTGAAATAATACCTTTCATCTTTGATGAAGGAATCTCTATCTTAAACTATAACACACACCTTTATTTTCCTCGACAAAATAGTCTTTCTCAACACAGTTGCGGCCTCCCTTGTCGTTTGAGTGAGTTAGAAGGGAGAACTCGATCAATCAAGAGAGATGTTGAGTTTCTGGAGGTGCGAAGTTGATGGTTTGGATTTTGGGAGCGGTGAGATCTTTTAGGAAGTGGGTCAAGATTTTTGACAGAGAGAGAGAGAGAGTAGGAAATTAGAAGGGATTTATTAGGGGAAATATCTATCTTTAAGGAAGTTATTAATAAGATTTTAAAATTTGAAATTTGATAGTTTTTTTTGCTTTTGTTCTCATTTCTGTATTTCAAAATAAAGAAAGAAGAGAGAGGTAGACCAATATATTGTTATAATTGCTTTTAAAACATTTATGGTTGATTCTTTGAAGTAGCTCACCTAGTATGGTAACTATGGATATAATTTGTATTCATTTTTCTTAACACTATTCATTGATTAGGTTTAACTATATGTAGTAAATCATTTATCAAGGTGGTATGGTTGGTACTATTTATGGTTATGGCATCAGGTTGATTGTAGGTACCCATCTAGTTGGAGAACAACCAAGGGGTTTGTTTTAGAAAAGCTACACATACATGAGATTCTACCCCAAACTTATATGGGGCTTGTCTTTAGTGATTATTAGGTCTTACCCATTTGTCATTTAGTGATTAATGAACTCACCAATTACTAAAAGACAAGCCCTTTGTATGTTTGGGATAGAATCTCATATATGTGTAGCATTTCTAGGTTTGTTTAGGCTTCAATAAATAAATCCTCCACTTACGTCCAAGAAAGAGCTATCCAGACAAATAACATTATAGTCGAATTTAAAGTTAGGATGTATGGGATATATTGAATTTAAGGTATGAAGCTCCAACGGATATTGATGGCAAGGGCATCTCGTACTCAAAATTTGAAAATAATGGACACCCAAAAAGAACATTCCTATGTTGAAGGGTAAGTCTTTACAAAGTTTAAAGAATGGAAAGCTGAAGTTGAGAACCAAACATAGTGCAAGATCAAATACTTGCGTAGTGACAATGAATCTTGCCTCTACTTTTCAAGTGGAGGCAAGATTAAGATTTGAAAGGGCTTAATGGTGATTATGCGAGGAGAGAAGCTTCTAAACAACTTGTACAAGCTCTTGAGAGATACTATTTCAGGTGAAGCTGCTATATCCACAACAGAGAACTCAAATGATAAATTGGCTCATTTATGGCATCTTTGTATGGGCCATATAAGTGAGTGGTGTATAGTCCTAACAAGTGGGCTATGGAGGAGCTGCAAAAGATGAAATTATTAAAGAACATGAAGTCTTGCAAGCTGAATTTATGCAAGTATATTATACTTATGAAGCAAATCAAGGTATCTTTCAAGGCCATAGAAAGGGAGAATCACACAAAGGGGTTTCTCAATTACATTCACTCTAATGTGTGGGGCTAGCACCGGCAAAATCTCATGGCAGCACCTGCTATTTTAACACCTTCATGGATGATTATTCACAGAATATTTGGGTCTACTTCATGCGGGAGAAATCAAAAGTATTTACAAAGTTTAAAGAATGGAAAGCTAAAGTTGAGAATCAAACATAGTGCAAGATCAAATACTTGCGTAGTGACAATGAAGGTGAATACCGAGATGGACGGTTAATGGAGTTTCGCAAGCAAGAAGGCATTACCCGACATTTCACTGTGAAAAGACTCCTATAAAAAATGGTGCAGCTGAGAGGATGAACTGGATTCTCAAGAAGAGGAAAGATGTATGAGAATTTTGTAGGTAGAATCGATTAACCATGCTGCATATTTGATTACTCGATCACCATCAAAGTTGTTGAATTTCAAGTGCGCCAAGGAAGTTTTGTTAGACAAAGATGTTGATTATTACCTTGAAGGTTTTCGGATGCATTGCATATGCTTATATTCCCAGTGATGAACAGAACAATCTGAAGCCAAAGTCACTTGAGTGCATATTTCTCAGTTTCGAGAAGGGAGTAAAGGGCTACAGGCTATGGGCTCCAACAAACAAAAAGAATGTTCTATCCAAGAGAGCCAAGCTGAGGTGGAGCAACAACAATAATCCAAGGAGGTTAATATAAAACCTACAAGCATCGCTCAGTCAAGGCAAAGAAGAATAACTAAACCTCCTCAACGGTTTCGATAGGGAGATGAAGCATACTACGCTCTCTTATCTAGTGTAAATGATCTATCAACTTTCCAATAAGTAGTGAAAAGCAATGAGCGCCAAGAATGGATGAGTGCTATGTTGGAGGAATTGGAATCTCTCCACAAGAACTCCGTTCGAGAGTTAGTTCTGAAACCCAAAGATCGAAAGGCCATTGGCTTCAAGTGGGTTTATCGAAAGACATAAAACATAAATGAGAATAAGGCTCCTACCTACAAAGCAATGTTAGTTGCGAAGGAATTTTTACAATTGGAGGGAGTTGGTTATGATGAAATTTCACTCCAATGGCCAAGAATACATATATTCGGATGTTACTATCTCTTGTGGCACAATATCACATGGAATTAGAACAACTTGACATGAAGACGACTTTCCTTCACGAGGATTTGGAGGAAATTATCTATATGGCTCAGCAAGAAGGATTCATGGAAGCAAGAAAGGAAGACCTTGTGTGCAAATTAAACAAGTCTTTGTACGAGCTCAAGCAATCTCCAAGGCAACGGTACAAGCGCTTCGACTCTTTTATGCTCCAAATTGACTACATGAGAGGTGAGTATGATGATTGTTGTGTTTACTCACATACATTTGATGATGGACACATGATTATCTTTACGCTATATGTGGATGACATGTGGATTGCATGTCGGGATATGTCAAAGATAAATGAACTCAAAAGAATGTTGAATAGAGGGTTCGACAGGAAGCATCTTGGTGCCGCCAAGAAGATCCATGGAATGGAGATTAAAAGTGAGCGGGAAAAAAAGTGAGCGGGAAAATAAGAAGTTGTGTCTTTCTCAAAGCACATACATCAATAAGGTATCCATTGGCTTCACACTTCATCTTGCAAAGCAAAGTCCGTCTATTGAAGCCGAAGTTTAAGAAATGAAGAAGATTTCGTATGCTAGCACAGTTAGGTGCTTACTATATACAATGGTGTGCGCAAAACCAGATCTCACTCAAGCTATGAGCGTGATGTCAAAATATATGTCAAATTCAGGTAGAGTATTGAAAAGCTTTTAAGTGGATTCTCAAGAATGTGAAGGGCACACAAAACAAGGGCATTATATTTGAAAGACAATTGTAAGAGTTGTACATCATCGATCAAGGGTTTCATCTAGCAATCTCCCAGTGTTTGGGCTGGGATGAACATGAGCTCCAGTGTTTCATGTTCGATGGTTGGCTTGAGTAGGACCTCAATAAGCACAGTATGGTCGAGTCCATCAAATGATGAGGAGAATAAATTAGAAAGGGCATATGTTTGCCCATTTTCCTCACATGGGATAAGAGTGGCTTCGACTTCCTTGATCGTGGATAGGAGCTTCTTCGACTTAGGCCAAGTATTTGACCATGCTGTGATCTCTAGATTTATAGTCACCTCAAGTTTCATTCACTACAGTTGGGAGTCGCTGAACACCCCAACTATTTGTGCCCCTGCTTTTCGTGCTAAGAGGACTCCGAAGATGAGAGTTTCGTACTCGGCCTCATTGTTGGAGGCTGGAAAGTTGAGGAGTAGTGAAAACTGGAGAGTGAATTCGTCGGGACTGAACAATTTGACTCTGGATCTGCTTCCTTCGAGGCAGGAGGACCCATCAACATAGACGTTCCAAGGTCGGGGGGTCTTCTCCCTCCTCGGGGGATGATAGATAATGCTCTCAATGATAAATTCGGCCAAGGTTTGGGCTTTGATTATCGTTCTCGGTCAATAGGTGATATTGTGTTTGCTCAACTCAATGGACCAGTTCATAAGTCTACCAGAGCTTTCCGGAGTGCGCTTGCAAATAGGGGTGGAGCTTTCAGGTGGTTGTGACTAGTGCGTAGGCCATCTTCTCCATTTTAGAGTATCGAAGCTCGGCATCGTGAAGTACTTTGCTTACATAATAGACTAACTTCAGTATTTTATCTTCTTCTCTTACCAAGACATTATTGAGGGGCTGATATGTTGTAGCCAAGTAGAGGTAGAGGGCCTCTCCTAGCTTGGGCTTGCTAAGGAGTGGGAGATTGACGAGGTGTGCTTTGGAACGTTCAAATGCTACTTGCTATTCTTCTCCTCACTCTAAATTCTTTGCTCATCAGAGAGCTTTGAAGAATGGGAGTTACTTCTCCCTAGACTTGGGAAGGAAACGCCCAATAGCGCCAAGTCATCCCACGAGCTTTTGGACTTCTTTGATTGTAGATGAGGTAAACATGTCAAATATGGCTATGATCTTTTCAGTGTTGGCCTTAATTCCTCTCTGGCTGACCAGGAATCCTAAAAACTTCCCCGATGAGCCCCCTAAGGCACATTTTTGTAGGATTCGGTCTCATGTTATGTCTCCGTAGTACATTAAAGGCTTCATGGAGATCGGACACATGGTCCTCTTTCTTGAGGCTCTTGACGAGCATGTCATCTACGTAGACTTCCGTGTTTCTGCCGATTTGCTCCTTGATGACTTGGTTCACTAAGTGTTGGTATGTGACTCCGGCGTTCTTCAATCCGAATGACATCACTCGGAAGCAATAGTGTGTCCTTGGTATGTGATGAAGGACGTCTTCAGGATGTCTAGTGGAAACATTCGGATCTGATTGTATCTCGAAAAGGCATCCATGAAGCTTAAGAGCTCATGACCGGAGGTGGCATCGATCAAGGCATCTATGCTAGGTAGAGGGAAGGCGTCTTTTACATAAGCCATGTCTAGGTCGGTGAAGTCTATGAACATTCTCCATTTTTCGTTGGCTTTCTTTACCATTACCACATTCGCTAGCCACTCGAGGTAACTACCTTCTTGAATGAAGCGGGCGGCTAGGAGTGCCTCGATTTCCTCCTTAACTGCTTTCTGTCTATCGGGGACAAACTTATAGCACTTTTTTTGACAGGCTTGAAGGTCGGGTTCACGCTTATACTGTGCATGATTAGATATTCGAAGATGCCAAGCATGTCAGAGGTGGCCCAAGCGAATAGGTCTAGGTTCCCGCTTATGCAAGCAACAAGTTTCTTTTTGACTTGATGGGGAAGAGCCTTGCTTACCCGAAAACATTTGGCTTGATTTGTTGTCACGCCCTGCTTCCCAAAAGAATACGGAATACGAGCATGTGATAAAGCCTAGCGAATGATTTTCATCATTCATAAGCTGTAAGGATCGACTCAACAACACAACAAGAATATACAAGAAATATACAACCATGTATGCATGAAACAAATCTCATAATCAACAGAATTATTTGAAAACAAATACAAAATTCTCAAATAAAATAAGATCTGGTAACAATAGTAAACTTCGGGACAACATGCCCAATACAAGTTCAAGTAATAACAAGGAATTTATAAGCTCAAAACAATAGTAAACTAAACCATAAAGATTCCAGCCCAAGCTCAAAACACTTGGTCACTCACTCCGTCAGGTAGCTGATCTCCAAAACCTGTGTACTTATCATTTGGAAGAAACAGAGAAGCAAGAGACAAGATGCCCGTTAGTGCAATCTACGGGCCGCAAGTAGTACAGGAACAAATACAAGAAGTATAGAATAGGAAACTGGAATCAAGAACATACAACATATTATGGTAGGAATGCAACTAGTGATAGAGTCTAATGAAACTAGTAAGCAAGTAAACTGAGTCAAGTAACAGAATCATGTAACAAGTAAACATGTAATTTGTAACAGGTATCAAGTAGCATGCGAGACAAGTAATAGGTGTGTAAGGGCAAAACATGTTATTTTGCTATTGTTTAATCCTATCTAATGCACCACCCATGCGTCCTATATATATATCACATGGTCGTTGCATACAAATAAGTTACATTTAGTCCTTGTGGTGGATTCTATAGGTCCGTGTACTCAGGTATCAAGTAATAAGCAAACAGGTTCATGAATCGATAATAATATAACAAGTTCATGAATCGAGTACTAACGAGATTATGAATGCAATAATAATATAACAAGTTCATGAATCAAATAATAACGAGTTCATAAATGCAATAATAATATAACAAGTTCATAAATCAAGTAATAACAAGTTCTTGAATGCAAAAATAATATAACAAGTTCATGAATCAAGTACAGATAGAAAACACGGGGCCCCTTCTAAGTACACTTACGTATATTGTCCACTACTAAGGTCTTTCCCTTAAGCCCGGCTTGTTACTTATTATTATTATCAAAATAGGCATGAAAGTGCACAAAGAGGGCAAGTAAACATGATAGTAACAGAAAACAAGCTCAGTCTAGGTAGAAAACAAATTCGAGTGTCAAATCAATATATAATTATAAAAAACAATGAGAATTTCAATTATGGACAGCAGGACGTTGCTGCACCAAAACTAGTATTCCCGTTGCTACAGAAATGCAAACCTGGATCCGTCAGAAGATATGGAAACTAGACTCTCTGCCGGTTCCAGCACATATACACATGATATATAAAAGTTACAAAAACTGGGTTCAAATCAACATCCTACACAGATTTTGTGTTTAGCCAGAATTTTTAAAGTTGTGTTTACATGCGTGAATCAGGTCTGAAAGCTCATCAAATAAATCCAAGAAAATTAAGGGTGATTCCCTAGCATATCTAGTCTCTGGAAGATAAATTTCATATTATAATATTACTGATAGCATGTTCAAATTAAATTACAAAATAGGGTGACACGGTGAAATTATGAATCTGGAAATCCAGACCCAGCAGAACTAAAACTGCAATATATCATAACTCATAACTTGGAATTCGATTCCCTCAGATGTTCTGAAGATACATGGGGCTACAAATCATATTCAGAAACTAACTCAAAATTTTGTCATTAACATGATTGAAATTATCAAGCAAAATCAGAACAGCAGCATTCTCAGATTTCTTTGCATGAAATATAGCATGATTAATAACTATCATGGATCTAAGTTAATGTGTGATATAAATCAGGGTTTAATAATTATTCAAACAACACATCATGTCTATTCTCAACTTATAAAGAAAGGAAAACAAGATTAACATATTCATCATCCAATAAAACATATATAAGTCATGATGATTCATAAATTCATGTAGCCAAATAATTAGGTAAATAATTAGATCTAACTTGTTGTTGTAAAAAGAGTGTATTAACAAATGGTTGTGACCCTTACGATTATGAAAATTAATGGACATGAACAACGAGTAGGATCAAGATTATCAACGATAACAAGAGGCGAGTCACAACTAAAATCTACTTGCGGTATTTCAAAAAGATGCTTGTATGGGGAAACAAAAGAATCGTACAAGTTAGTTGCCTTGGTTGGATTACAATGAAACTGCAACAAGTGGAAACACGTGCAGATTACATACGAGCAACCCTACGTGCAATGCACGTACAACCAAAGACGACAACAACAGTGGGGGATAGCGAACAACAGGAAGAGACCAACGGCAACACAGCCAGGCCAACAACAGCAAAAGGAGCTTGTTACAGGGGTTGACGGCACGGCGGTCCAGAGTAGTAGCTCGAAGGTGGATTCGGCTGATCTTCGAAGAAGGGGGAAGAAGATGAGGAGGATGATGGTGGGTCAGTCGATGGGGCTCAGGGACATCGAGGGGGGAAGCAGCAGTGGTGGATGGTGCGGCGACTAGTGGTGCGACGGGGACTGGGAATGGGTTCTGGAGTCGAGCACAGGATGAAGGTTGTTCGGTGGCTACTATCGAAGGGGTGGATGCATGTGCTTAAGGGATTGCGATGAAGAGAATGATGGGTGAGGGCGACGGGGTTGGGGTGGTTCGACGGGCATGGAAAGCACAGCGGGAATGGGTTTGGAAAGTCGGAGGTAGGGGAAGAGGATGAAAATGAAGATGGGGTTAGGTGGCTAGGGTTGTGCAGTAGCTAGGGTTAGGGTTTAGAAGGGATTGGGTTATATATATATATATATATATATATATATATATATATATAGGGTTGCGGGTTGGGTTAAATAGCTAAGCGGGTTTGGGGTAGAGAATTTGGATCCAATAGGGAAAAAGTCAATGAATAAAATGAATTAGGCCATGAATTAGATGATTTAAAATTTGTCAAATTATTAAGAAAATAACAATTTAGGGTTGAAGAGAACAATTTAAATTAATAGATTGGAACAAAATTGGAACAAAATTTGAGTCGAAAGCAATAACGAATTTCATTAAGAGAGAAAAATCAAATACAAGGTTCAGAACTGAAAGGAGAAGAGTACAATGATCGAATATACAGATTAAGATACAAAAATGGAAGCAGGGGTTACAATCCTAACCACCTAACAAGCAGAATTTCGTCCTCGAAATTCAGACAAGTGGTACATAGGGTAATCCTGAAAAGAAAAGAAAACAGAGGAACTACTCGAACAAATGGGCAAACTTTTTCTGGATTTCCTCCTCCAGTTCCCAAGTCGACTCGCCCAGCGAGTGAGGATTCCAAGAAATCCGAACCAACTTGATAACCTTGTTCTTCAATACTTTCTCCCGCTTGTCCAAGATGCCAACTGGTGGGATCTCACAAGACAGATCCGGCTATACGGATAACTCTGAATAGTCAATCACATGGCTCTTGTCTTTAATGTACCTCCTGAGTTGGGAGACATGACATCATGCACCCCAGATAGAGCAGGTGGCAACGCGAGTCTTTATGCCACCTTGACTACTCGCTCCACAATATCAAACAGCCCAATGAACCTGGGGCTTAGTTTGCCCCCACCAACAAACCGTATAACACATCTCCACGGTGATACCTTAAGGAACACATGATCTCCCACTTCAAATTCCAAAGGCCTTCTATGTACATCTGCCCATTTTCTCTGCTTGTCCTATGCTGCCTGCAGATGCTTCCTTATCTGAGCCACTGCATCGACTGTCCTTGTGATCAACTCTAGTCCCAACAACTTCCTCTCACCAATGTCATTCCAGCACATTGCCGATCTACACTTTAGACCGTAAAGTGCCTCGTACAGTGCAGCCTTAAGACTTGCTTGGTAGATATTGTTGTACGAGAACTCTACCAGATGTAGGTGATCTTCCCAAGATCCTCCAAACTCCAGAACACAAGACCTCAACATGTCCTCCAATGTATGAATAGTCCTTTCTGACTACACATCTGTCTGAGGATGAAAAGTTGTGCTGTAGTTCAATTTGATTCCAAGACTGCTTTGAAGTCTCTCCCAAAATTGAGACCTGAATCTCGTATCCCTACCGGATACAATACTAACCGAAACTCCATGAAGGCGCACAATCTCTTGCAAGTACTTCTCTGTAAGGCTCTCAGTAGACTGACCAACTCTGAAGGGAATGAAGTAGGCACTTTTCGTCAGTCTATCCACAATCACCCAAAATGGCATTGTGACCCTTAGGACTCTTCGGCAAGGCAATCACAAAATCCATCGTGATGTTCTCCCACTTCCACTCCGGAATGGGAAGAGGTTGAAGAAGCCCGACAGTCCTCTGATGTTCCGCCTTCACCTGCTTGCAGATCAAGAACTATGAAACAAACCTTGCTACGACTCTCTTCATACCATGGCACCAGAAGTGCACCTTCAAATCCCAATACATTTTAGTACCACCAGGATGAATAGAATATGATGACTGGTGGGCTTCTTCAAGTAACTTCTGCTGAACATCACCCTTTGGGACATACAACCTAGCCCCAAAGCGAAGTGTTCCATCTGAGTGAACAACCATATCAATCCTTGTACCTGCTTCCACTTCATCTCGGAACTTCTGTAGCTGCTCATCGTCTGATTGGGCCTCCTTGATTTGCTCCACCAAAGAAGACTATAACTGAAGCATCATACATAGCCGCTTGGCACCGGGCAAAACTACATTCAAATCCAATCTCCTCATATCTTCCCATAGCTCTCTTTGTCAAGTAAGAATCATGGCAGCAGGCCTCCTACTTAGAGCATCGGGCACCAAGTTCACCCTACCAGGGTGATACTGTAGGTTGATATCAAAGTCGGCCATCAACTCTAGCCATCACCTCTGTCTCATGTTCAGCTCCTTCAGTGTGAACACGTACTTGAGGCTCTTCTGGTCAGTAAATATCTCCACTCTATCCCCAAGCCGGTAATGCCTCCATAACATCAGGGCAAAGATTACGGCGGTAAGCTCCAAGTCATGCATAGGATAGTTTTTTTCATGCGGCCTCAACTGCCTGGATGGATAGACAACAACTCGGCCTTTCTGCATCAACACTACACCCAAACCTCTGTCAGAAGTATCACAGTGAATCACAAAACCACATGAACCATCCGGAATAGTCAACACTAGCGCTGATGTCAGTCTGCTCTTCAGCTCTGCAAAAGCTTCACTGCATGCCCCATCCCAAACAAATTTCTAATCCTTCCTAGTTAACTTAGTTAATGGCCCAGTTTTCTTCGAGAAATCTTGGACAAATTTCCAATAATACCCTGGTAGCTCGAGAAAACTCCTCACCTCTGAAACTGACTTCGGCACCGGCCAATCCTTCACTGCAGCAATTTTGGATGGATCAATAGAAATTCCCTCACCAGATATAATATGCCCCAAAAATGTAACTTGGTCAAGCCAGAACTCGCACTTGCTGAGTTTCCCATAGAGCTGATCTCCCTCAGAGTTTACAAGACCAATCATAGACGCTCAGCATGCTCCTCCCGGTTCCAAGAATACACCAAGACATCATCAATAAAAACCACCAAAAACTTGTCTAGGAATGAGGAGAATACCCTGTTCATCAAGCTCATGAACACTGCTGGTGCATTCGTGACTCCAAAGGGCATCACCAAGAACTCGTAATGCTCGTATTGTCTGAAAAGCAGACTTCTGTACATCTCCCGCCTTCACCTTAACCTGATGATACCCCCAAACGATGGTCCAAATTCGAAACTACAGTTCTACCCAACTGATCAAATAGGTCATCAATTCTGGGTAGTGGATACCGATTCTTCACTGTAACACTATTCAGCTCTCGGTAATCAATGCATAGTCTGCAGCTTCCATCCTTCTTATTGCTGAACAAGACCGGAGTTCCCCATGGTGAAATGATGGGCCTGATGAAACCCAAATATAATAATCCCTGGATCTACACTTTTAGTTCTGTAAGCTCAACTAGGGCCATTCAGTAGGAACTTTTCGATATTGGCACCGTACCCGGCTGAACTTCAATGCCAAAATCCACTTTTGGGTGTGGAGGTAACCCGGGAAACTCCTCTGGAAACACATCTAGGAATTCTCACACCACCAGAGGCGCAGCCTTACAGCCTGCGTGCAACTCCATTGCACAAGTTTCCTCACCAACCACCTTCTTGACATGCCCAAGGGGTGTTTCCCCAGCATGAAACTCAAACTCTAAATGTCCTAGAACTTTGAACACAACCTTCTTCACTCAGCAATCGATAATAGCATGGGACACACCTAACCAATCTATCCTGAGAATAACATCAAACCCAGAATTCCCAATCACAATCAGATCGGCCTTGAAGTCTGCACCACCAATTACCATAGGGCTCTGCTTGCACTCCCTAGAACAAACGATAACATCGCCACCTGTAGTGATATTCCAAGCTGCTGGCAAAATACTACACTCCAACTGATGCTGATCCACAAAGCGGGAAGAGACGAAAGAATGGGTCGCCCCGGAATCAAATAAGACATGGGCAGGAATAGAATGAACTAGGATGATACTTATGATAGAGTCAAAACACAAGGGAAAGATGAATAACGAATGATGGATAAAGAATAATGATGTGAGGAAGACTACATGAATGAATAATGCAAGAGAGAAATAAATAAAGTAAGGAAAATAATAGAACAATAAAGCACAAAATACTTGCAACGACTTCCTCTACAGTCTCAGCTTCCTCCGCTGTCAGGTTGTAGGTCTGACCTCTCCTCGGAGCAGCGGTCCTCTGACCGAGAATCTGATGCTGAGGGGGAAGCAGCGGCTTGACCTGACCACGAGCTGGCGTGCCTGCAGGTGGCCCATACCTCCTCTGAGGGCAATCCCGAACTGAGTGGTCACTCGCACCACACTCAAAACATCGGCGATTGGCCCTCCTGCAATCCCTGCGCATGTGCCTCGGTATCTGGCAGAAGTCACAGAACCCTTCTCTACGTAGAGTGGCAGGAGGGTAGGGAGTTGCCCTGATAAGAGGGGCCGGGACTGGCCTCCGAATTGGCCCTCCAGTGGGCCTAGTAGCAGTGGCAGGGTACTAAGCAACCTGCTGAGGAGGAGCCCGCTAAGCTCGAGTCTGCTCCATTAATCGAGCCGCCTCAAAGGCATCAGCATATGTACGGAGGCGGTGGGCGGGCAAATGCATCTGGATCTCATGATCAAGCCCCAAAAGAAACCTCTGTGCTCGGTCCTCCTCATTCGCCACCAAAGCGGTAGCAAAACGACTAAGCCTGGTGAATTCCGTAGTGTACTCATCTACGGATTTAGTTCCTTGCTTCAAGAAAATTGTTCATGTTACGATACCACATATATAATATGTAACAAAATTCAAAACACCAGCATTAACCGACCAACCTGCTTCAAGGCGAGAAATTGCTGCTCCATTTCCACCCTGGAGATGATGGGAATGAACTTCTCCAAAAAGCTCCGGGTGAAAGTGACCCAAGCGATAGGTCACTCAAGCCTCTCGGACTCAGCCCTCTACCAGATGTGGGCAAGGTCCATTAACTGGATGCTCACAACATCCACACCATCTACATCATCGACTTTAGCTGCCTGTAGTAGCTGCTCTGTCCGGATTAGCCACTGTTCAGCCTCTAGTGGTGTCTTGGTGCCTGCAAACTTGTCGGGTTGTAGCCTCATAAAGTCTGCAATGGTACCAGGACGAGGGGGAAGAGTTTCCTGAGCGGGCACAGCGGGAGTCTGCACAACAGGGTTCCGGTTGGTCGCCTCCAATGCGGTCCTCACCAGTTCACTATGCTCTTGCTGCATTTGGACTATTTGCCGCAGCACCTGTGTAACAACCGCCAACTCAGGTTGATCATCTTGGGAGTGGGAAGGAAAAGAATTTCTGTTGGCCATGGTCTGCACAAAACCCAAAATAAATAGTATCAAGATCAAGTTGATTATCAATTTTTCAAGTAATTGCATGACCTGTTATTGTTGAATTAATCCTGGCTAAGCAAGTCTGACTAACATATTAATCAAACTAATACATTAGCCAAACCTGGCTCTGATATCACTAAAAACCCATCATGCCCCGCTTCCCAAAAGAATACGGAATACGAGCACATGACAAAGCCTAGCGAATGATTTTCATCATTCATAAGCTGTAAGGATTGACTCAACAACACAACAGGAATATACAAGAAATATACAACCATGCATGCATGAAACAAATCTCATAATCAATAGAATTATTTGAAAACACATACAAAATCGTCAAATAAAACAAGATCTGGTAACAAATAAACTTCGGGACAACGCGCCCAATACAAGTTCAAGTAGCAACAATGAATTTATAAGCTTAAAACAAAATAAACTTAAGCATAAAGATTCCAGCCCAAGCTCAAAACACATGGTCCATCACTCCGTCAGGTAGCTGATCTCCAAAACCTGTCTATTTATCATTTGAAAGAAATAGAGAAGTCAGGAGACAAGATGCCCATTAGTGCAAGCTACGGGCCGCAAGTAGTACAAGCAAAAGGGTATAGGAAGAAATACAAGAAGTATAGAACAGGGAACTGGAATCAAGAACATACAACATATCTTGGCAGGAATGCAACTAGTGATAGAGTCGAATGAAACTAGCAAGCAAGTAAATTGAGTCAAGTAATAGAATCATGTAACAAGTGAACATATAATTTGTAACAGGTATCAAGTAGCATGCGAGTGGAGATGGCATATGGGTTGGGTCAGCCTGCGACCCACCCGTGACCCGCCCAATTCGACCCGACCCACCTTGGCCCGGTTCGGGTTCGGTTCAGACCAGTTATCCCAACCGGGTCAACTCGGGTCGGAAAAATTCCAATATCAACCCGCTCAACCTGACCCGTCAACCCGCAAACCCGTTTAAACCCGCCCGAACCCGACCCGTGACCCGCAGGTTTGTGGATTCGAACCATTTGAATTTTTATTTAATTTTTTTAATATTTTTTTTGTGCCAAATATATGTATATATACGGATACATATATTGAAAAATATATGTATATATATAGGTATATATGCATATAGATATACTCTAAAATTTATCAAAAATTTAGAAAAATGAGTGTGGACATCAAAATTAATTGATTACTATCCACTACTCAATTAGACAACCCCCACCCTAGCTATTTATAGCCAACTCCACATCCTCACATCTCTCATCTCACCAATGTGGGACTAAAAATTTTCAAAGTTTAAAATCCAAATATATGTAGTCCCACTTTGGTGCGATGAGAGAAGTGAGAAGATAGAGTTGGTTATAAATAGCTAGGGTGGGGTGGGCTAATTGAGTAGTTTGATTTAAATAGCTAGTGAGCAATTAATTTTGTTGTTCATAACTATTTAATATAAAATGTACAAATTTTTATTTTTTGATGTTAAAAAAAATGTTTAAATAGTTGGGCCAACCCGCGATCTGACCCGACCCAACCTGTGTTGGACCCGAATGGGTTCACAGGGTTGGGCAGGTTGACATTTTGCAAATTCAACCTGGCCCGGCCCAGTTAACATTCAGACCCGACCCGAACCCGCCCTACTCGGGTTCTGACCCGGACGGGTTCGACCCGACCCGACCCGGCCCGGTCGACCCGTTTGCCATCTCTACATGCAAGACCTGTAACAGGTGTGTACCGGCAAAACATGTAATTCTTAAGTTTATTATTTAATCCTATCTAATGCACCACTCATGCGTCCCTATATATATACCACATGGTTGTTGCATACAAACAAGTTACGTTTAGGCCTAGTGGTGGACTCTATAGGGCCGTGTACTCAGGCATCAAGTAACAAGCAAGCAGGTTCATGAATCAATAATAATATAACAAGTTCATGAATCGAGTAATAACGAATTCATGAATTCAATAATAATATAACAAGTTCATGAATCAAGTAATCACGAGTTCACGAATGCAATAATAATATAACAAGTTCATGAATCAAGTAATAACGAGTTCATGAATGCAATAATAATATAACAAGTTCATGAATCAAGTACAGGTGGGAAACACGGGCCCCCTTCTGAGTACACATACATATATTGTCCACTACTAAGGTCTTTTCCTTAAACCCTCGCTTGTTACTTATTATTATTATTATCAAAATAGGCATAAAAGTGCATAAACAGGGCAAGTGATAGTAACAGGAAACAAGATCAGGCTAGGTAGAAAACATATTCGAGTGTCAAATCAATTTATAATTATAAAAAACATCGAGAATTTCAATTCTGGACAACAGGACGATGCTGCACCAAAACTGGTATTCCCATTGGTACAAAAATGCAAATCTGGATCCGTCAGAAGTTCTAGAAACTAGAATCTCTGCCGGTTCTAGCGCATATACACATGATATAGGGTTCAAATCAACATCTTACACAGATTTTGTGTTCAATTAGAATTCTTAAAGTCGTGTTTACATGCATGAAACAGGCCTGAAAGCTCATCAAATAAATCCAGAAAATTAAGGGTGATTACCTAGCATGTCTAGTCTTAGCAAGGTAAATTTTATATTATTATATTACTGAAAGCATGTTTAAATTAAATTGCAAAATAGGGTGATACAGTGAAATTATGAATCTGAAAATCCAGACCCAGCAGTACTAAAACTGCAATATCTCACAACTCATAACTCGAATTCGATTCCGTCAGATGTTCTGAAAACTAGACACATGGGGCTACATCCAGAAACAAACTCAAATTTCTTTCATTAACAGGCTCGAAATTATGAAGCAAAACCAGGACAGTAGTATTTTCAGATTTCTTTGCATGAAATATAGCATGATTAGTAACTACCATGGATCAAAGTTAAAGTGTGATACAAATTAGGGTTTAATAATTATTCAAACAACACATCATGTCTATTCTCAACTCATTAAAAAAAGGGAAACAAGATCAACATATTCATCATCCAACAAAACATTTATAAGTCATGATGATTCATAATTTTTTGTAGCCAAATAATTAGGTAAATAATTAGATATAACTTGTTGTTGTGAAAAGAGTTTATTAACGAATGGTTGTGAACCTTACGATTATGGAAATTAATGGAGATGAACAACGAGTAGGATCAAGATTATCAACGATAACAAGAGGCGAGTCACAACTAAAATCCACTTCCGGTATTTCAAAAATATGCTTGTACGGGGAAACAAAAGAATCGTACAAGTTAGTTGCCTTGGTTGGATTAAGATGAAACTGCAACAAGTGGAAACACGTTCCCATTACGTGCGAGCAACCCTATGTGCAACGTACGTACAACCAAAGACGACAGCAACAGCGGGGGACAGTGAACAACAGGAAGAGACCAACGAAAACACAGCAAGGCCGACGGTAGCAAGGGGAGCTTGTTGCAGGGTTCAACAGCATAGTTGTCAAGAGGAATAACAGGAAGAGACCAACGACAACACAGGGTTCGACGGCACGACGGTAAAGAGTAGTAGCTTGGAGGTGGATTTGGATGAACTTCGAAGAAGGGGAAAGAAGATGAAGCGGATGATGGTGGGTCAGTTAACGAGGCTCAAAGATGTTGAGGGGGGAAGCAGCGGTGGTGGACGGTGCGGTGACTGGTGGTGTGACGGAGAATGGAGAATTTGTTCGGGAGTCAAGCACAGGATGAAGGTTGTTCGGTGGCTGTATTCGAAGGGGTGGACGTGGGTGCTTAAGTGATTGCAATGAAGAGGATGATGGGTGAGGGCGACAAGGTTGGGGTGGTTTGACGGGCTCGGAAAGCATAGGGGGAATGGGTTTGGAAAGTCGGAGGTGGGGGAAGTGGATGAACAATAAGATGGGGTTAGGCAGCTAGGGTTGTGCAGTAGCTAGGGTTAGGGTTATATATATATAATATAGGGTTGCAGGTTAGGTTGAGCGGGTAAGCGGGTTTGGGGTAGAGAATTATGTTCCCATAGGGAAAAAGTCAATGAATAAATTGAATTAGGCCATGAATTAGATGATTTAGAATTTGTCAAATTATTAAGAAAATAACAATTTGGGGTTGACAGGAACAATTTAAATTAATAGATTGGAACAAAACTGGAACAAAATTTTAGTTGAAAGCAATACCGAATGTCATTAAGAGAGAAAAATCAAATATATGGTTCAGAATTGAATGGAGAAGAATACAATGATCGAATATACAGAAGAAGATACAAAAATGGAAACAGGGGTTACATCTGTAGCGCCCCGAATTTTCATAATAGAAATAAGAGACACAAATCCAGAATCTTTAGTTCTAATGTAATCCAAATATAGTATAAAATACAGGGAAATTTAAAACTTTCTTTATAACAGTCCATATTACAATGCACAACAGAAATTTAAACATAGTTAATACAACTCATTTCAACATTTAAACTCCACTCATCTCGAAGTCTAAGCTTTAACCCTTGTTCAAACCACCCACTTGCAAATCCTGCAAAACTGTTAAAAACTTTGGGTACGTCAATTAAATGCAACTGATGCAATGCTGATAAAAGCAGTGACTCTCCAAAGTCTCACAACCACAAACTTATCGCACAATATAATATAAAACAATAAATGAAACAAAACTAAAAGAATAAGTGTGTTCTAGGAAAACAAATGTAACCCCTATTTTTCATTTTGAGTATTTTGGAGTGTATTTTTCAATTTGGTGTTCGCGGGCTCGTATTGGGTTCGTGGGGTTCGTCGCTCTTCGTTCGTGGTTGTTCGTGTGCTCGTGGTGGTTTGTGGGTGTTCGTTCGGTTTGGATCGTGCCCGGGAATCCGTTCCCGTTATTCTTGCTGGGAGTCGTCCTCGTCCTTGGTTAAGGCAAGTAACTTGTACTCCAATTTATTTGTTTGATACAAGTCAAAAAGTTCACCTATAATGTAGTTGGGTCTAGAAACGACTCTTGTTTGTGTTAGGTTTGATGATTTTTGTCTCTATTGTGAAAATTTGACCATAGATGACTCACGACACAAATCTTGACATGAATTAACTTAGCTTTATCCATTCTTGATTTTTTCATGTGTGTGAGACTAGTTGTGAGAATTCGTGATTTGGTTGAAACCTATGTGTTATATTTGGTGTGGACATGCTAATAACCCTAAATCAAGATTTTTAGACACTTGGTAGACTCGTTCATGTTTGGGTATGTTTGGATCAATATTCTTGAATCTATGTTGATTTTGTTTTTAAGGGAAAAATCTGTATTCTGTCGCTGTTCTGTTTTATTTGCTGTTTTGGACTATCTTGAAGTCAGTATCTTAATTTCGGTATAAAATATGAGTTTTAGATAATTTCGTCTACTTTCCAACCCCTCTAACATTGCTTTATTATGATTTCGTATGACTGAGTTATGGCTGTTTTAGTACAGAGGTGTCGATCTTTTCTAGATTCTGTTTTTGGGTTTTTGATAACAAACTATTTTCAAGAACCATGTTATACATATTATTTTGATTTGAAACATTGGTCAGTGTTTATTTATTAATTTAGGGATTACCCAAAATTTTGGTGAATTTTATTGATAAGTTTTATGTGATGTTTCATGCTCGTTTCTAAAATCTATACGTGCTGTATTTTGCTCGCTGTTCTGTAAAGAACCCTATTTTCACTATGATTCCTTATACTGTATGAAAAATATTTGTGAAATGTGAAAGTTAGTATACTTTATCTATTTTCATATTCCTTTGGCGGAATTAGATTTCGTTTCATTGGTTGCGAGATATCTTAGTTTTCGTATAGCAGTGTTGAGATTTCCAGATTTGCTAAACTATGTTTTCTTAATGCTTTCGTATTTTTGATGACTGATATATTTTTACTGGAATATTATGAAACTTTATATTTTGATTCTAGACTTATAGGGGAATAGCCCCAGATTTTTTCCGAATTTAATTGAGAGGTTTTGATACTGTTTCTCTGACTGAGAATTTGTTTTCTTGATTTTTGACTGAACGTGTTTTCTCTTTTCAAATCAGTTTTGAGTTATGATAATCTGAAACACGATATGACTTATTTATATTCTTTGGATTTGTGTTGATGTCTAGTTTCTAGATACTTCGACGGATCCTTATTTACATTTCTGTAACGACGGAATTCACTATTTTAGTACTGAACTGTCTTGCTGTCCTGATTATGAACATATACTGTTTTGCTCGTTTATGCGACTGTATATCATCTAGGCATGTTTATTTGTTTCCCTATACATAATACTAATTATACCATGTTAGTTCGACACTATTTCATGCACTATCATGTCTGTTGATAACCATAATGAAGTAACCAAGCCGAGGTTTAAGGGAAAGATCTAGTAGTGGGAAATTATAGAA
Source organism: Hemerocallis citrina (assembly GCA_017893485.1). NCBI lineage: Eukaryota > Viridiplantae > Streptophyta > Magnoliopsida > Asparagales > Asphodelaceae > Hemerocallis > Hemerocallis citrina. The sequence goes on from CM030358.1 coordinate 276,138,609, forward strand.
ATGTGTACTTGGAAGGGAGCTCGTGTTTTCCATACTGAGCATCTGTTATACTGTTATACTGATTACCTGACTGCACACTTTCCTATAGGAAGGTGTATTCGGAGGAGGACCAATAGGTTCTGACTGTTACTGTTACTGATTACCTGACTGCACACTTCCCTATAGGAAGGTGTACTCGGAGGAGGACCACTACGTTCTGACTGTTACTGCTACTGCTACTGTTACTGATACCTAAGTACACTGCCCTATATGATCCCCTACGAAATCTACAAACACCACTGCTTTGAATGTAGCAACCATGCGATAAAAGGATGGCACATGAAGTGCTACCTAGCTAGTAATACACACAAGACTATAAGAACATAAGACTGATACTGTTAGACTAATACTGTTAGACTGATACTGTTAGACCGATACTGTTGGACTGACTCTGTTAAACTGTTACACTGGCATTTTGAGCTTACTGTTACTAGATACTGTTAGTTGCCATATGACACTGCATTTGACATAAACTTCTGTACTGTTAGGATACTATGCTAGTTATTACTGTTGATGCATTATTCCATGCTATTAGTTAATTTCCCCATGTGCTTGTATCCTACATTATTTGTGACCCATAACTTGCAATTGACGGGTACTTGTTTTCTTCTTTTCTCCTTTTTCTACAAATTTATCAATTGAAGATTTTGGTGATCAGCTGCCCGATGGATTATGTGATCTAAAGTTCTAATTGGCTGGAGCTTTTGTTATCTTCATTTATTTCCTGTTGCTCATTTTAAACAATGTATCTTGTACTTGAATTTATTCTTGTATTCGGGCAATGTGACCCAGGATTATTTGTGTATTTCAGATCATGACTATTTGCGATTAATATATTTTATTTCAAGTATTCTTGTTGGTATTTGGTACATATGTGCATGTGGTTGACTTTTCTGCTTCCGACTCTGATTATGTCTGTGATGTGTAGTAAAGATTCTTGAACATCTTATAGATGATGAAAATCATTCGCTGGGCCAATATTACGTGCTCGTATTCCGTATTTTTGGGAAGCGGGGCGTGACAACAAAGAAAAAACATAAAACAATGTTTAAGAAAACACAATGCACATGATGTGCACTAATGTATATTTGTTCGGATTCTATGCATCCCATACTAAATAGGTCTTAGGGCAAGCCCTTCCCGTTCACTTTATTTAGGGTTCAATCCCTCTCCATGCAATCCTACATTGGTGACAGAAGCAACACTCCGTGAATAGAACTCAGCTTCGGAATACATCCCGCCAGATTGTACATGTGTAAACACGCAATCATCCCGTAAGCAGCACTCTAACTCTGGAGAATCACCTCTCTGTTGTACATTCCGCAAATAGATATCAGTCTCAAAATTCATCTCGCCAGACTGTACAAGTGTACCGTGCATACCGTACATTCTGCAAATTGACCCCAATTCCAGAACTCATCCCGCCAGACTGTACAAGTGTACCGCGCGAACATACCAAATCCAGCTCACTTCTAGACATTCCGTTAAAAGACACCAGTCCTGGAACGCATCCCGCCAGACTATACAAGTGTACCGTGCGAACGTACTAGAAAGACATACAAATCACACAGTTCCGGAATACATCTACCACACTGAAAACATAGCTCATACTTATGTTGCCCATTTTCCGTTACAACTCTCAATACAATGCTTGTCTTTAGGTTCAAAAACAGGTAACCATAGCCACCCAGAACTAGCTCACGACCATCAAACTTCACTCACCAAACTAGGAATGCTAGCTCCTCTGGCAAATTTCCTACAATCAAAATTACCATTGCCAGTACCCTATGGTTTGCTCGGTCTCTAGTGCTCACAACTCAATGCTTCAAACATTCATCTACAAATCTCACAATATCCTTAACTTTAAAAATCGGAACCGCCACCCTGTTCGCTATATAAAAAATGCCTTTCTTTTCTCTTTACCAAAATATTTCTTTTCCCCACAACATCACAGCTGTAAATCAATTCTTCAGTTAAATCATCTCATACCAAATTTAAACATATTCACTTATCACAAAATTTTATTTACATCAACACACTTTTCAATTAATAAACCATAACTTCCCAAAATTTTCCATTTTTATAGAAACAACCAATTTCACCATAACTCATCATTTCCAAATCAAAATATCCCTTTCTATATTTGAAAACAAAAATAAGTTTTCTTGAATATTTATCAACTTAAACCGAAACATACATCTTTCAATTAGTGGATTCATCCCTAAAAAGTTTAAAATAATCATTTTTGCCAAAATATGAAACTTATTCTTTCTTATCCTTGAAAACAGTCCATTAAAAATTGAATACTTAATTCTAGAAAGTTGAGTTTATAATCACTCAATGAACGTAGATTATACCATCAAAGTTTAAATCCAAACGCACTAAGTTTAAGGCTTTAACTCATCAAAATTCTGAAATTAACTTTTATTAAACATCTGAAACATGCCACATTTCAAACTTGAACAATCAATTTAAATAGTGATGTTATTACCATATGTACACATATAAAACCATATCTAATCACGTACTAAGGTCTCAACCCTAGCACATGAGCCCCACCTCACACAAGCCCTCAAATCCGAGCCCTATGAATAGGCCGATCCTAGCACTGTGCAGACCCGAAGTCAGCACAGTGCCGACAACACTATTCATGGCCAACCGGAGCCCCCATGAATCCTAGCCTTAGTTTTAAACCCGGGTTAAGTTCAACCGAAACCCTAGTGCTACAAATATCAACTTTTCATGCCTCTGCAACATCATTTATACATAGAATCAACTAGGATTTTAAAATAAAAATTATTATTATCTAAAAACAGTAAATTATACTTAATGATTCCATCTTTATAATCCTTAAACATGGATCGATACATTACACAATAAGATCTAAAATTCTATATCATCATATGGTTTCTTTGATCTATTTCCATGATAAAAATATCAATTCTTTTTGCATCATATCAATCACTTATTCAAGCATAACAAAAATTTAGATCTCCATGCATTTTTCATTAATATCATTCACAACATATATAAAAAATCATCTCTACAAGTTTCACTAAATCAATCATCACAACATGCTAAGAACTTCATCACAGATTTATAAAAGAGTCCTAACATGGTACTAAGAAAGAAATAACAACCAAGAGATGTAGAGATGTCGTCCACCTCAAGTAGATTCCGAATAAAACTGCTAAAGCTTCTCCTCCTAATGCAAGAGTCCTTCTCCTTGCTCCAAGATCTCCAAAATGGCTGAAACAAAAGGGAGGTTGAAAACTACTGTTCATGCCTTCTTTTATATGGCCAGTTTTAGAATATTAGGGTTTTCGACGAAGTTTTGCACTTAAGTCCCCCTAGAGATCCATAATTACATAATAGGTTATTTACTTAATCTTTCCCTGTAAAATCCAAACAAATATAGACTAAATCCACCCTTAAATCTATTTACTTTTAACCGGCCCACCAAATGCAGCCAACAAGCTTTGGAAATTAAACTTTGGCTCCAAACTACTTTTTACACAAAAGTCCTCTACTTTCAAATTTTTTTCAAAAGTAGTTTCTTTGATTAAGAAATCCAAAAAAAATTATATTCAATTTTAATAAGAGAATTATTTTAACAACTCAAAATTTTTGAATTTGCATTTCAAAATATTTGCACGAGCAAAACGAAAATTTCACAGAAATCAAAATAAATAAATAAATATAAAAATTATTTATTAATTTGAAAATATTACATTTAAATTTCTGGAGCATTACATTGTTCCCTACTTAGAAGAGTTCTGTCCTCAGAACTACCTCCAGTAGAGGAAAAAAACAAATACAACCCGGAACTTACACAAACAGTTCCAGAAAATCATTCCACATCCGATCCTCAGACTCCCAAGTCGCTTCCTCAAATATCTGGTTCCTCCATAGCACCTGGACCATCGGTATGACCTTATTTCGTAGTACTTTCTCCCGACGATCCAAGATTTTCACATGTTGTTCCTTGTAGCTCAAATTCAGCTGTATTCCTTCCGATACTTCAGGTAACTGATGATTCTAATTTGGTATGTACTTCCTCAACATAGAAACATGGAATACGTTGTGTATGTGCCAACTCTTCTAGTAGTTCCAACCTGTAAGTTGCTTTACCAATTCGTTTCACAATCCTTAGGGTCCAATGTACCTTGGTGCCAAATTCCCTCCTTTCTTAAATCTGATGACTCCCTTCGTAGGCGATAACTTACGAAGTACAGTATCCCTAACTTCAAACTCCAAATCTCCGCGTCAAACATTTGCATAACTCTTCTGCTAGCTATGAGCTTCGACTAATCTTTTTCGAATCAATTCGATCTTCTCCATTGTCTGCTGCATGATCTCTGACTCAAACATATGCCTTTCCCCAACCTCATACTAACAGACGGGTGTTCTGCACTTCCTCCCTTACAAAGCTTCATATGGTGCCATGCCAATACTCCCTTGATAGCTATTTTTGTAGGCAAACTCCACCAGTGCTAAATACTTCTCCCAGCTTCCAACAAAGTCCATAACACATGACCTCAAGATATCCTCTAGTACTTGAATCACCCTTTCGGTTTGTCCATCAGTTTGTGGATGAAATGTTGTATTGAAGTCATTTCTGGCCCCCAAAGTGGTTTATAAAATCCTTCAAAACCTTGATGTGAACCTTGCATCCCTATCGGAGATGATTGTTACATGAACTGTTAGTGTATGCCCTAGAGGCCAGTTGTGTATTGACATTACTAGTTTACATTGTATCATGATATTATTTCATATATGAGGCATTTCATTTATTGTGTTGTTTATTGTAATTAAATGAACATAATAAAGTCCTTAGAATAGTAGGTTCCATACCATAGGATATCAAGTGCATGACTTGATTATGAGATCCTATTGGTTGTAATCAGACCACTATTCTTAAATATCCCTAGTCAAGTATTATTGTGAATTAGAACACAATAATACATAGAGACTAGTATGTGCGTAGACTGATGACCATTTCTCACGGGTCATGGATATGAGATATCAAGTCTTCACATGGGTACATATTAAAGTAATAATGTAGTGGACTGACCCACCATGAGAACGCTGCATGGATCGTTACGTGAGTGTCATAAGTGGTTCTCACAGTGACCATGGTGTATATAGTCCTTTGACTTGAAGTCACTATGGCTCCCTACATGAGAAGTTATATATTTTAATGTCGTCAAATGTTGCCTGCAATAAGGTGATTATAAAGTCGACTATTATATATACTACAAATAATGCGGAGGGATGTGAGTGACTTAGATAGGATTTGTCCCTCTTACATATCATGAGCGATATCTATGGGCCCCTTGATTGAGTGAGCTTGCAAAATGCATAGCTAGGCTCAAATGAGTCAATATGAGATATTGAGCTCATTTGTTTAGTAAGTCCACTCGGACATCAAGAAACCAAAGATTGAACTAAGTGTAACGCCCCGATTTCAATACTCTAGGAAACCGTGACATAAGCCAGAATCTTTTCCTTCAATTAGTCACAATACACAGAAAAATAGGAAAATTTTAAAACTTTTTATTCAACACAAATGTATTACAAGTCCGAATGTTATAAAACTGTAATACATTACATTAGTGTTATGATAATGCCATATAAGCCCAAGTGTTACAAACTTTCAATAAAAATTACATCAGAATACAATGAATAATATATAATACTTGGTACTTTCACTTGGATGCTTCTCAACATAAATAAATTTACAATTGAAACAATGGTAACCAACATACATTACAGTTGAAACAAAATCAACACTTTGCTTCTCTTGCCTTGAGTCCTCCTGAATCATGTACCTGTAATTTTGCAATCCAGTACCTATTGAAGTGGGGATGTTAGTATATATACTGACGTTTTAAGGCTGATGACTAGCAGCGATTCTCAACTTTAAACAAACAGATTGATAAAAAGAGAAACATGTATATATAATTGATGTGTTAGTGTATGCTATGACTTAGAATCTAATGCAGGATTAACTAATGCAATGATGCACTTATTCTAATACAAGCAAGTCTCCGGAACAGTATGCAGCCCATACTACATATGCCCATAACAAGCCGTTTCTTCATATATAGGGATTTGAACCCGCGTTATGAATTCTACTCTTGTACTCAACATGTTTCTGAAGATACGAAGTGACTGATGAGGTTGCTCTGAAACGGTCTAATCCAGCCATTCGCGGTCATATAGTGGTGTCCCTGTTTGCTACTATTTCCCGGCATACCGGACCTCACTCAAAAATCTGACGAACTCTTAGAGTTAACTACAACACAAGTTAGCTCGAAGCATCCCCTGTGGCCCCCTAGCTGATAGATCGTAGTCTATGGCTTGTTCTCCTTTCTTGATATAGAGCATCACGGAGTTCTGGGGGTCTATCCCCTAGCTCCGACAGGATACTTCCCGCCCTTATCATGGCACTTCAGAAATTAACAGACGAGATACGGATCCCGTGCTCCCAACTTGTGAGAAGACACAGACCGTATCCCTTTGCCAGGAAGGGTATAACCAATAACACCACCTAGTGGTGGCCTATAGAATCGGTGGGATCATAAGGTATCACCCTTAATACCAACTCTTTCCCTTCGGCGAAATGATAATAATTAAAGGATAAGTAGTAATAGCCATAAGTTACTACCCTAACGATGTCACTAATCCTAAACAATCCGAGGGATGACAACATGCTAGGTCTTAAGTTAGACTTCGCAAGATAATTCTACTATGTGCTCAACCTAGACTTACCAGAATCCCTAAGGATACTGTTCATAGCCTATCGATCCAAGACCCCCGGCAATACGAACGTATTCGCATGCTACTACCCTGAACTTGGATTCCGTCTACACTCCCGGCCCGCGATCAACCTACACCGGTTAGGATCTGACGGTGCACGTGGGGTGACTCGTCCACAGTCCACAAGGACTAAAATAAATACACGTCTTGATGGTCGATGGCCCCTTGGGCAATGATATCACCCTAGACGAGCACAACAACCTCATACTAGCTAATAAGCTACATACGAGCAAAACAACTTACATACGAGCCAACTAGCTACGTATGAGCCAAACGAATTTCATAGAAGCAACCATAAAGGTATTCTAACAACCTAGAAGCAATTAAACGTTGAAGCCAAACGAATTTCACTAGTAAAACTTGATCTTTTATATTTAGAAGCAACAGAAGAATTTTCTAATAGCCCAATATAAACATACTACTAATGAGAACTTGATCTTTTATACACAAAAGCAACATAGAAAGTCTTCTAACACCCTAGAAGCAATTAAAAGTGCTACTCTTATTGGAATTCAAAAAAAAATAGACTTTTTAAAAAGGTGAGAACATCTACTACAACTCTGTAGTTGAGAACTTTCTCAGATTAAGTCAATAAGTGGTACAAAAACCTCGGACAATCTAAACAGCGAAGCTTCAAGCTGTTGTGACTTGTAACGGTCATAACTTATGCTCTGCTTATCAGAATCTAATAAAATATGACATTTTGGAAAGGTGAGAACATCTACTAAAACTCTCTAGTTTAAAACTTTTCCAAATTCAGTAAGTAAGAGGTACAAAAACTTTGAACAATCTAGACAGCGACTTCAGCCAAAAATGCTAGTTGCTGTCAATCTTGTAAAAGTCATAACTCCAACTAAGCTTATCAGAATCTAGAAAAATTGGACATTTTGGAAACGTGAGAACCTCTACTACAACTCTCTAGTTGAAAACTTTTTCAGATTCCTTATGGAACTCAAAATCCAGCTCTTTAAACACAATAGAAAGAACAACAAAGACAGCCAAAAGCTGAAACTTCTAAAGCTCGTAACTTTTGCTATACTTGTCGGAAACTAACAAAATTGGACTTTCTGGAAAACTAATAATATCTACTACAACTTCCTAGTTAACGACTTTCTCAGATTTCGAATGGAACCCAAAATCCAGTTCTTTGAACATAATACAAAGAACAACAAAAGACACCAAAAGGCTGAAGCTTCTAAAGCTCATAACTTTTGCTATACTTATCAGAAACTAACAAAATTGGACTTTTTGGAAAGCTAATAATATCTACTACAACTTCGTAGTTAATGACTTTCTCAGATTCCGAATGGAACTCAAAATTCAGCTCTTTGAACACAATACAAAAAGAAACAAAGACAGCTAAAAGCTGAAACTTCTAAAGCTTATAACTTTTGATGTACTTGTCGGAATCTAACAAAATGGGACTTCCTGGAAAGCTAATAACATCCACTATAACTTCTGAGTTAACAAATTTCTCAGATTCCGAATGGAACTCAAAATCCTGCTCTTCGAACAAAATACAAAGAGCAACAAAAGACAGCAAAAAGCTGAAACTTCTAATGCTCATAACTTTTGCTATACTTGTCAGAAACTAACAAAATTGGACTTTCTGGAAAGCTAATAACATCTACTACAATTTCCTAGTTAACGACTTTCTCAGATTCTGTATGGAACTCAAAATCTAGCTCTTTGAACACAATACAAAGAGCAACAAAGAGGACAGCAAAAGCTGAAACTTGTAAAACTTATAACTTTTGCTATACTTATCGGAATATAGAAAAATTGGCCATTTTGGAAAGAGGAGAACATCTATTACAACTCTCTAGTTGAACACTTTTTCAGATTTCATAAGAATCTCAAAATCCAGCCCTTTAAACACAAGTCGAATCAACAAAACAGCAGTTTTGGCTGAAGAACTCGCTGTTTTGGGGAAACGATTTGTTTAACCCATCAAATTAACCCAAAAAAATCTACAAAAATTAGATCATGGTAATAACAAATATGAGAACCTCTAAAATTGATTTGGAGTCAAAATTCTAACTTTAGCACAAGTAATTAATCTTAACTATCAAGAACTACATACTAGTTTTATGAGTTGAATCTTAGTGTCTTATTTGTGTTCTAATACTTCAATCTTTATATGCATTTTTATTCTTGTCCACTATCATCATATGCACATTAACTTAGTTCAAATTCTTCGTTAATTAACATACAAAATAAGCAACAATTAATAAAAACACAAATAGAAGAGAAACCCCCACCCCCAAAAGTGTAGGAAGGACTTGCTAGTTCTTCTCCTCCTTGCTCCTTGTTCTTGCTTCTCTTCAAGAACAACCTCAAGAACACTTACCCCATGAAAACCTAACCCATCTTTTGATTCTCTCTTTCTTTTCTTTTCTTCTCAATTTTTTCCTAAATTAAAAACAAGTAAAGAAGGAGTAGAAGAAATAGAAGAGGTGGAGTGAGATGAGAAATCAAGAAACAAAAAAAATGAAATGGGTTTTTTCCCCATAGGGTTGGCCGACCAAGGATTTTATAGGAGGAGAGGGGTTGAGTTTGTGGTGTGAGAAGAAGCCACTTGTTTCTCTTATTTGTGGCTCAAACAATTGGAGTTCAATTTGCAAATAAATATTGCAGTCACACCCTAATCCAATCCCTACCCTCCATTTGATCATGATTGATCAAGAATAAGAGGTATTTCTCAAAATTACATACTACATGATTTCGTACAAACATGTACAGATAATTTTTATTAGTTAAAACGAATAATCTCTACCAAAAATATTTTAATTCAGAAATAATAATAAAAATAATTTTATTATCAGCTTGGAAAATTTCAGTACCAATTTGAAACAATACAAATATATATAGACATATATATATATATATATCTATCTATATATATATATATATATATATATATATATATCTAGATAATGTCTATTAGTAAAACTGGGTAATATCCCCCAAAAATACTTCAATTCTGAAAATAAAAAATAAAATAACAATAAAATAATAATTTTTTAATATCATCCTGGGATATTACAGATATTTTCTAAAAATGCATTTTACAGAATTTTGCACAAGTGCACAAAACCGATACAATACATACATATACTTACTAGTATATATACACAGATAATGATTATTTATTAAACTAAGTAATTTCCATAAGAAATATTTTAATTTTAAAAATAATTATAATACAAATATAATATCTGACCGGGATATTACAATAAGGGTGACACGCTCTATGCCTTGTGGTCAATTAAGATATTTAGACAACGGGACTAGACAACATGGTAACATTGGTCACGGATAGGTTATGTCTAATCACTGACATTCCCGTTAGTTGAGTAGCAGTGATGTATTGCTAGATACAGCTCACTGTTTGTAATACTAGAATATGATTTTAGTATTACTGTCAACGTAACGGGAACCTACAGGGTCACACACTTAGAATGGATCGAAATAGGGATTTAAATTCATAAGATGAATTTAATTGGGAATTCAAGTAAGACTTGGACTCCTAACATTGTTTGGAAATTTAATTAGATTAAATAGGCTGACTAAAGTTCACAGGCCCATACACGAAGCTGAACCAGGTCAGATTGTGAGTCCAACAGCCTCATTAATCTCTTAGAGTTGATTTTCTACCGCCAAATATATGATACGTATCTGCAGAAAAGGTGGACATGAAAAAATCCTAGCCATCACAGAAATTGTGAGAGAGAGAGATCGTGAGGAACACCCTCTTCCCACAGCTAGCACCGCGGCATGAGGGAAAGCTTGATTTGATCTGTTCGTGTAGATATCGTAGAGGGACAGCAATATTGCAGTGCTATGATCGAAATTAATTGGAGACAGCAGATCCATCTTCAAGGTATAACTCCTAAACACGATTTATTATTTTCGCATGGATCTATGGCTAGGTTTCGATATTTCTTTGTAATTTTTCTGCTGTGTATTTGATCTGAGACTGTCATCGTAACCTAACAGGAACTCCATGCAGTTTCACTACCTTATCAAAATACACCTCGGCCAACTTCTCTAATGACCATGTGATCTTCATTGATAATAAATGTGCCGACTTGGGCAACTAGTCCATAATGACCCAGATCGAGTCGTTACCCTTCGAACTCCTCAGTATGTGATGAAATCCATGCTGATGTTCTCCCATTTCCACACTGGAATAGTCCTCCAGGTTTCCTGTTTGTCCGCTTTGACTTGCTGACAAGTCAAACACCTTGCCACTAAATCTACAACATCCCTCTTCATGCCTGGCCACCAAAATAATGCTTGATGTCCTCATACCTCTACGTGCTTCTGGGAAGTACTGACAATAAGGTCATATGTGCTTTCTTCATAATGTTCTCCTTCAAATCTTCCTTTTCCGGTACACACAATCTTTCACCCATCCAAAGCACTCCATCCTGAACACAAAATTCTGACAATTTGCTGACAAAAATATGCTCTAACATCTTCTGAATCTTTGCATCAGCCTTCTGGCCCTCGATGATCTGTTCTCCCAAAATAGGCTAAAGTTTCAGCTGTGCTAAGGATGCCCCCAATCATTGCAATACTACTTCAATACCTGCCCGATCCAGCTCCTCGGCTAAATCCTTAAGTGTCGTAATTAAACGAGACTGACTGCTCTTTCGTCTAAGTCATCGGCCACCACATTTGCTTTCCCTTGGTGACACTTGATCTAAGGACGAATGTCTTCTAGCACTTCCATTAAATGCCTCTGAAGTAAATTCAAATCTCTCTGCTGGTAGATATACTTCAAACTCTTGTGGTCGGTGTACATGTTAACTTTTTCTCCATAAATATAGTGCCTCCATTGCTTCAAGGCGAAGATAATTGCTGCATGCTCCAAGTCATGCATCGGATAGTCTTCTCATGCGGACGCTTCTACCTGGATCCAAAGGCAATGACCTTCACTTCTTGCATCAGAACAAATCCCAAACCTCTGTGAGACGCATCACTGTAAATATCTTAATCTACACCTGCTCACGGTAACACCAGAATATGCGCTGACATCAACCTCTCCTTAAGCTCTTGGAAACTAGCTTCACACCACTCTATCCATGTGAAACTCACACCTATCTTGGTCAATCCTATCAACGGAACTGCTATATGTGCGTAACCTTGAATGAAATAGCGATAGTATCTTGTCAACCCTAAGAAACTCAAGATCTCCTTTACTGTCGTCAGTCTAGGCCAACTCTTCACTACCTCGGTCTACTGAGGATCAATAGCCACTCCCTATTTAGAAAGGATGTGACCCAGAAATGCCACCTCCGGCCTCCAAAAGTCACACTTCGACAACTTGGCATACAGATTCTGTTCCCGCAACTTCTTCAAAACTTTCGCTAAATGTTCATCATGCCCTTCCTCTGATTTCAAGTATATCAGGATGTTGTCGATGAACACCACGAAGAACGAGTCTATGAACGACCGTAGAACTCTGTTGATCATATCCATAAATATTGCTGGCGCATTCGTTACCTTGGACGACATCACCAATAACTCATACTGCCCATGCCGAGTCCGAAAATCTGTCTTTTGTACATCCTCCTCCTTAAGTCGGAACTGATGATTACCAGACCAAAGATCAATCTTTGAAAACACAACTGCACCCTGTAGTTGACCAAATGAATCATCAATCTGTGGAAGCAGATACTTATTCTAAATCATCTCCTGGTTCAGTTCTTGATAGTCAATACACATACTCATTGACCCATTCTTCTTCTTCACTAGCAATATCGGTGCACCCCATGATGAAGCACTCGTTCTGATAAACCCTTTATGTAACAATTCCTCATCCTATATGAAGCCTTAGATATCGGAGCACTGTCTGGTTGAACATTGATGCAAAACTCAACATCACGCTGCAGCGGTAACCCCAGTAGCTCATTCAAGACTACAGTTGAAACATCTCAGAATGCGTTAATTTCCCTGACTTCATATGGAATCTTCACCTTAGACATGGTTGCTACCACATTCTTGCAATCCTTTCCCCTTTGAAAATCACTGTAGGTCTTCCCGGTGATTTCACCACCTCTTTACTCTTACACTCGATAGTGACATCGTAGATCGCCATCCAATCTGTGCCCACAATCACGTTGACTCCCAGACTCAACATCACGCTGCAGCGGTAACCCCAGTAGCTCATTCAAGACTACAGTTGAAACATCTCAGACTGCGTTAATTTCCCTGACTTCATATGGAATCTTCACCTTAGACATGGTTGCTACCACATTCTTGCAATCCTTTCCCTTTTGAAAATCACTGTAGGTCTTCCCGGTGATTTCACCACCTCTTTACTCTTACACTCGATAGTGACATCGTAGATCGCCATCCAATCTGTGCCCACAATCACGTTGACTCCCAGACTCCCAACTCAATGATATCGATTCCCAAAAGTCTTCCCCGATCTCGATATTGCAACCTACATCGATTGACAATCAACTCCTCTCCTGACGGCATTGCCACCGACAGAACCCTGCTTGGAAACACCTTAGGTTCCACACCTAACACTTTTGCAAACTTGGGGACACAAATGTATGCTAAGACCCAGTATGAAACAAAACCTTTGCTTTTATTCCATTGGTTAAAACATGTCCTGGTACACGAAGAATTTCACATTCAGTACCGTACATTATTCTTACACAAAAGTTTAATTCAATATGAACTTCATATATTTGTCCAGTTTGGCGAATTGTTCCTCTGCTACACGTTGACCATCTTCAAGATGCTTTATCCTCTCTTGCATATAAGTGATATGTCGTTGGTTCTCCATATGATGCTCATTCAAGTTGGAAGCTCGCCACTAGTAAACATGCATCTCACGTCGAAGTGATGTGATAACACAATCATTTGGGGTTAATCTAGGCGATTCATCTGAAGATTCACCCGGAGATTCCCTAGGAGGGGGAGTGATCTCCCGAGACTTCGATGGTTCCTCTTATTCCACTGGTTCTTCTTCATACTCCTCTACCGGGTCCTCCTCGGAGTCCTCTCAAGGATCCTCCCAGAAGTCATCTCCTTCTACATTTTTCATAGGATTGTGATTATTCGCCATCCTACAGAAAATGGAAAAAATGGAACATCAATACAAGTATAGAAGAACATAAATGCAAGTTCAAACAACTACACATTCATGACTCTAAGACTGATACATACACTCTAATGTCCACCTAGGTTCATTTCCCATACCATATTTAGTGTTACTTATTGAAGCTGCTCTGATACTACTTCTGTAGCACCATGAATTTCCATAATAGAAATAAGAGACATAAATCCAGAATCGTTACTTCAAATGTAATTCAAACACAATATAAAATACAAAAAAATATAAAACTTTCTTTACAATAGTCCATATTACAATGCACAATGAAAATTTAAACACATTTAATTCAATTCATTTCAACATTTAAACTCCAGTCATCTAAAAGTCCAAGCTTTAACCCTTGTTCAAGCCACCCACTTGCAAATCCTGCAGAACTATTAAAATTGTCGTTACATCAGTTGAATGCAACTGATGCAATGCTGATCAAAGCAGCGACTCTCCAAAGTCTCCCAACCACAAACTTGTCGCACAACATAAAATAAAACAACAATGGAAAAGATTCGTAATTCAAGAAGTGAAACAAAACTAAAAGAATAAGTGTGTGTGCTAGGAAAACAAAGAAAAATGCATTAAAAAATGTTTAAGAAAACACAATGTACACGACGGGCACTAATTCATACTTGTTCGGATTCTATGCATCCCATACTATATAGATCCAAGGGCAAGCACTTACCGTTCACCTCATTTAGGGTTTAATCCCTCGCCATGTAATCCTACACCGGTGACAGAAGCAAGATTAGACACTCCATGAATAGAACCCAGCCCCGGAATACATCCCGCCAGACTGTACAAGTGTAAACATGCAAACATCCCGTAAGCATCACTCGAACTCTAGAGAGTCACCTCCATGACATACATTCCGTAAATAGACCCCAGTCCCAGAACTCATCCCGCCAAACTGCACAAGTGTACCGCGCAAACATATCGTACATTTCGCAGATATACCCCAATCCCAAAACTCATCCCGCCAGATTGTATAAGTGTACCTCGCGAACATACCAAATCCATCTCACAACTAGAAATTCCGCAAATAAACCCCAATCCCGGAATGCATCCCGCCAGACTATACAAGTGTACCACGCGAACACACTAGAGAGACATACAAATCACACAATTCCAGAATACATCCGCCCGACTGAAATAGAGCCCATACTTACATTCCCCAAGTTCCGTCAGAACTCTTAAAATTTTGCTTGTACTTAGGTTCAAACACAGGTAACCATAGCCACCTAGAACTAGCTCATCCCCACCGGACTTCATTCACCAAACTAGGAACGCTAGCCCCTCTGGCTAATTTCCTACAATCAAAATACCCACTACCGGTACATATGGTTCGCTCAGCCTCAAGTGCTCATAAATCAATGCCTCAAACATCCATCTAGGGTTCTCATAATAACCCTTTCTTTCAAAATCAGAACCACGACCTGGTACGCTATATAAAAATATGCCTCTTTTTTTCTCTTTTCCAAAAACATTTATTTTCCCTACAACATCACAGTTGTAAATCAATTCTTCAGTTTAATCATCTCATACGAAATTTAAAAATATTCATCTATTACAAAATTTTCTTTACTTCAACTCACTTCTTAATTAATAAACCATAACTTTCCAAAATTTTCCATTTTTATAGAAGTAACCAATTTTACCATAACTCTTTGTTTCCAAATCAAAGTATCACTTTCTATATTTGAAAACACATATAAATTTTCTGTGATAATTATCAATTTAAACTGAAACATACCTCTTTCAATTAGGGGACTCATCCCTATCAGAAGAATCATTTTTACCCAAATCCGAAACTTATACTTTCTTATCCTTGAAAACAGTCCATTAAAAACTGAATACTTAATACTGAAAAATTTAGTTTATAATCACTCAATAAACATAGATTATACCATTAAAATTTAAATCCGAACGCACCAATTTTAAGGGTTTAACTCATCAAAATTCTGAAACTAACTTTTATTAAAAATTTGAAACTTGCCACATATTAAATTTGATCAACAATCAATTTAAACTTTCATATTCTTGCAAAATATACACATATACAACCATATTTACTCACGTACTAAGGTCTCAACCCGAGCACACGAGCCCCACCTCTCACAAGCCCGGAAATCCGAGCCCTAGGAACAGGCTGAGCCTGGCACTGTGCAGACCTGAAGTCAGCACAGTGCCGACGACATAGTTCCTTGCCAACCCAAGCCCCATGAACCCTAACACTAGGTTTAAACCCTAGGTTTAGTTCTACCGAAACCCTAGTGCTTCAAATCTCAACTTTTCATGCCTCTACAACATCATTTATGCATAGAATCAACTAGGATTTGAACATAAAAATTATTATTATCTAAATACAGTAAATCATACTTAAAGATTCCATCTTTATAACCCTTAAACATGGATCAATACATTACATAATAAGATCTAAAACTCTATATCATCATATGGTTTCTTTGATCTATTTCCATTATAAAAATGTCAGTTCTTTATGCATCACATCAATCACTTATTCAAGCATAACAAAAATTTAGATCTTCATGCATCTTTCATTCATATCATTCATAACCTATGTCAAAAATATTCTCTACAAGTTTCACTAAATTAATCTTCAGAACATGCTAAGAACTTCATCATAGATTCATTAAAGAGTCCTAACATGGTACTATGAAAGAAATAACAATCAATAGATGTAGAGATGTCATCCACCTCTAGTAGATTCCGAATAATACTCCAAAAGCCTTCTCCTCCTAATGCAAGAGTCATTTTTCCTCCTCCAAGATCACCAAAATGGCTAAAAAAAAGAGAGGCTAAAACCTATTGTTCACGCCCTCTTTAATATGGTCGGTTTTAGAATATTAGGGTTTTCGATGAAGTTTTGCACTTAAGCCCCCCTAGAGATCCATAATTGCGTAATTGGTTATTTACTCAATCTTTCCAAATAAAATCCAAACAAATATGGACTAAATACACCCTTAAATCTCTCCACTATTAACTGCCCCCCCAAATGTAACCAACTAGATTTTGAAATCAAATTTTGGTTCCAAATGACTTTTTACACAAAAGCCCTCTTCTTTCAATTTTTTTCAAAAGTAGTTTCTCTTGTTAAAAAAATCCCAAAAATTAAAATTATATTCAATTATAAATAAGAGAATTAATTTATCAACTCTAAATTTTAGAATTTGCATTTCAAAATATTTGCACGTGCAAAACAAAAATTTGACAAAAAAAAAATCAAAATAGCTAAATAAATCAATTTAAAAATTATTTATTAATTCAAAATATTACATTTAAATTTCTGGGGTGTTACATGATCCTCTTCGGAGAAGGAGAAGGAGAATTCTTCTAGTTCGTCTACAGGCTCGGAGCTGGCTTGTCCTTTATATTGTAAGAGCAATGTAGGTGGTGTAACACCCTCGAGCAGCTTCTTGGCTCCCTTTGGCTTCCCTAACCCTGTTGTTGTGGGGAACTTCATCTTCATTTGGATGGCTGAGGCAACAACGTTAAGGACCACTAGCCTAGGGCAACCAAAAATGGCATTATAAGTGGACTTCATGTTGAGAACCATGAAGTCGAGTGCTTCTGTACGAGTGGCTAGAGATTTCCCCACAGTCACATCGTTGGTGAATATTACTTCATTCTGAACTAGGCTTTAGAGAATCCATGAGGGGTGTACCCGATGGGTTTGAGATGGTCTCGTGAGAGCTTGAGACCCTTGAATACATCCAGGAAGAGGATTTTCACCGAGCTAGCATTTTATACTAGGATGCAGCGCATCTCATGGTTTTCCACACATATGCTAATTATAGTGCGTCATAGTGAGGTGTTCAAACACCTTTGAGTCTTGATCTAAGAATGTTATTGCAACCCCAGAGTTCTTAGGTGGGGGAGGTTGTGCAGCGAATTTACTTCATGGTGGAATGCTTTTCTAGAGGAGTTGGATAGTCCCCCCATTGGTCCCCCAAGGATGGAGCAGAACAGTGGCATATGTCCCAAGTCTTGAGACTCAGAAGACCTCTTTGGTTGCTTGTTGGCTCCCCTTACAATAGGAGGTTCGAAGCTGCTTCTTTGGGTGAACTTGGTGAGGTAGCCCTGCTAGAGCAGAGCTTCAAGTTCTTCCTTGAGGGCTCGATAATCATCTGTAAGGTGTCTGTATTCTTTGTGAAAAGCACACCATTTGTGCATGTCCCTTATCGTACTTGAAGTGTTCATCTTAGGTCGAGGTTGAAGGAGGCCGTCATTTTCAACTTTCATGAGGATTGAGGAGATACTAGTGTTGAGCGGAGTGAACTTCTCGAAATAAGGCGCTAAAAGGAGGGCGGCGAACATCCTTCTAAGACTTCTTGGGTCACACTTTGTTGGTATTCTTCCATTTTTTCCCGGAACCCCCTGATGTTCTTGTGGATGGATGACATCTTCCACTCGGATGTACTTCTCAACTCTTTGAAGGAGTTCTGAGAATTCCCACGGAAGGTTTTTGACAAGAGAGGCTTTGAGGTGGACGTGGCCTATATTGTACCTGAAGGCAGTCGTGGCTTTGGCTGAGTCGGGTGAAGGGATGGATTGAGACTCTGCTATGAAGCGTCAACCATAACTTTTGAGATATTCTGCATCTTTTTACTTCAAGTCAAGTAGGGAGGCGCTGGTCTTCTCCATCTTGCGGCTGGTGATGAAGTGTGTGAGTAAGAGTTCCTCAAGCTGGTCATAGGAGAAGATTGACCTTGGAGAGAGATGAGAGAACCACTCTCATGCTGATCCCTTCAGGGTTTCTGGGAAGGTCTTGCAGAGGTGGGAGCCAGATGCTTGATGGATCACCATGAGGGTTTTAAAACTCTAAAGGTGGTCTTCCGGTTTGGACTCGCCATTATATGACCTAAAAGCTGGAATTTTGAAGTCGGACATGACATGAGCCTCGAGGATTAATATGGGGAAGGGAGTGTGTGTGTGTGAGGGGGGGGGGGGGGTCAAACGGGACTGTATGTTCCCTCATGTCTTTCCTCTTCTTGTTTCATTAGAGCTAGGAGGTCCTCCATCTTTTGGAGGTGCTGAAGGAATATGTTGCCTTGTTCTTCCATCCTAGTGGACCTGCGGGGCTCCTCATGTTGTGTAGGAATAGGACGGTGACTGTTGGTTCGTCAGGTCCAGCCGGGAACAATATGAAGGGCTTGAAGTACCTGGTGATGGGCACTTCTTCCTCCTATCACTCCTAGGGGCTAGTTGGCTGGTTGGGTTCATGCTTCTTCTCTTGTGAGGGGAAGGAGTCCTTTTCTCTTTCCTAGGAGAGGGAGTTCTTCTGCGCCCCCTAGGAGATGGGGTTCTTCTTGACCTCTGTTTTCAAGGAGAGTGACTCCTCTTACTTTCTGACGTGCTGGCCCGGAGATCTCGTCCTGGACTCGCCTTTCATTCAAGCAATCTCGGAGGTTAGACCCATATTATTGGGAGAGTATGAACTGGTGGCGGTCTTGTTATGCATGGGGTGCCACATAGGGCACTGTAGAGGGTGTTGAGGTGTAGACCAAACCCTTGTTTTCACCTACATGCCCCATACAGTGCTAATCGGGATGCTTCTTTGGGACCCCCCCCCCCCCCCCCCCCCCCCCGGTGCAGTCCCTTGGAAGGGAGGCTGAGTAAGCTGTTGAGGGGGCTATTCCGGCTGAGGTGATGGATCTGTTTGTAGGGTTGGATCCTGCTGAGGGGTAGGAAGGATATCCTCTGGATAAGGAGGTCAAGAAAGAGGGTTGGCTCATCGGCTTAAGGCCGCCGCCTTCCTTTCCCCCTTTGGATGCATGGCTGAAAAAGATGGTTATTTGCCTACGAAGTTGGGTCAGATTTCCTCACCCCCCCCCCATTATATGGCACCAATCTGTTGCTTCTAATTCTGTGTTGGAGCAAATGAAAATAAATAAAAGAACTAACCTTTACTTTTTTCTGATGTTGATTGATGTAAACTACCTACCGTGGACAGTTAAATTTGATATGAACGGTTGTGATTGCTCTGATTAACCTGTCAAACAGTCTGGAACACTAGGGTTGGCCCTGACGATAGACCCTCTAATGCTTAAGTCAGAAAACTCATAAGCTATGAAGAGTTTTGTGTGCAAAAATTGTGATTACTTTGTTCCTGAAGAGGTCATGGTTTTTATAGTCGCTGGAGGGGCCAGTTTCAAGATATTGATTTATCTCTAATTTCTGGTGTTCAGATAAGATTTTTTTACCACATTCTTCATGAAGAGATAGAGTCAGTTTCTCTTCTCTTGATAAACAGATAGCATTTTTCAAAAGGTCACTAACATATGTCACTGACAAATGTTCAAATTCCATATACCTCACTCACAAATTGTGATTTTCATATAACCCACTCACAATTAACTCAAACCATATACATCACTTATAATTTATATACATCACTCACAATTTATAAGAAATTTGCAAATTAAGTAGTTTTTCTGGTTAAATTAAAATCGTGAGTGAGTTATATGGAAATCACAATTTGTGAGTAAGATATATGGAATTTAAATATTTGTCAGTAACCCGTGTGGGAAAACCCCATTAAAACAAAACTTAAAATTTCATTTTCTCATGATTATATCCATGGTTATTGCCACATCTACCACAACATATTACCTACAAGTTAAATTTGTGAAGATTTGCATTCAATGCCCACAAAATTAGTCCAGCGAGAAAGTCTGGTGGCACAAGTCCATTTTCCTGTTGTGCGTGGGAGCTTGTGGGATGTTCTGGTCAGTGATATGGGTAAAAAACTTGGTTAATCAGACTCATATGATTCTTGCACAAATCTCGGGGCTCCTAAGGGAAAGACAATAATCTCACAGTAGCTACAGGCCCATGATCAGCACACGGGCAGCCTGCATGCCCACTACCTTGGATCAGCCTTCAATGGCGGATGTCTTGCAGCCCAATTGAGGGAGATTGACTAGTCAGCCATGACTTACAATCAAATCCCTCATAATTAGGAAGATAATAACTGATTATATCCCTTGATTTGGGGGTTCTCCCAAATCAGTTATGGAAACTTCCCAATAACTGCCACATTCCTTGTGTATAAATACAACCCCACCTCCTCCATTATCACGTAATCAACATTTTGCCCATTAAAACCCAGTTTTTCAATTCTAGTTACTAACAATATCGTCGGAGGGTTTGTCACCGGGATTCGTCCCGTTGCAGGTTTTCGGCGGTCAGCAACAAGTGAAACCACCACCAGTTCCACAGATCCAATCAAATACTTGCTTCACATAGGTACCAGATCGATGGCTGTGATCTATGATTTCCACTACAACATATGAACTCATTTTCTATTGCTCTTACACAGAAAAAAGCTGCATTAGATTGGCACCGTCTGAGGGAAAAGAACGGATCCAACATTCTGACCAACACCACAATCTGAAGCATCCTTCGGCTGTGGCTCGTAAAGCAAGAAGGTGATGACGATGAGTCATCAAGCATACCCCCACCTCCTCCTCCACCGGTGCATCTTCAGGCGGTCACTCAAAGGTCGCAACGACCATGCTATGAACGTCGGCAGAGTCCTGTTTCATGTCATTGAGCTCAACCGCTCACGAAAGGGGGGCGACCGTTCGGATCGCTTGTGAAGCCACGATAGTCATTCCCCATTCAGGAAGGAGGAGCGAAGCCTCTCCCCAGTGAGTTGGCGTGCCCAAAGGTCGATAGGGAAGAAGGAGGCTAGGGTTGGCAAACGAGTCAACCAGGCCGGGTCGGGTCGAACCCGTCTGGGTTGGAACCCAACTTGGGCGGGTTCGGGTCGGGTCCTAGTGGCGACCGGGCCGAGCCGGGCTGGTTTGTAAGTGCAAAAAAGTCGACCTGCCCAACCTGCGAACCCTTTCCGGTCCAACTCGGGTCGGGTCGGGTCGCGGGTTGGGCCCGTCTAAAGTTATTTTTTTACTCTAAAAAAATGTAATTTTAATAATAATAAAGAATGTAATAATAATAATAAGAATCAAAGAGTAAAACTACCCAAAAAAATGCATATATTATTATATGATTTTAACTTATACAAGCTTCACAATTTGTAATCAGAAATAAAGATTTTCTACAAATTTGTTTTATACAATAACAAATTTCTTAGATACAATTTTAATTTTCTTCAACTATGCTAATTTTTAATAACAAACAAAGATTTTATACATTTACTATTGTCTTCAATTTGTTGGTCTTCAATTTGTTGTTGTTGTTGTTGGTCTTCAATTCTTCATTTTGGTTGCTATTGTTGTTGTTGTTGTTCTTCCTGCGAGTTGCTTCCACTTGTAGACGTGTCAAACGCTACTCCTTGAGTCCTATCTTCGGCCTTCATCCAGTCTTCCGTGTAGACGAGCATCTCCAACGATTGGGGCTTCAAGCGATTCCTTTAATCTGTTAGAACCCTGCCACTTGTAGAAAATGCACTTTCTGAAGCAACTGTAGAGATTGGAGGAGTTAGTAGATCTTTAGCCATATAATTAAGAATATTATAAGTATGTTCATGGTCTTTCCACCATTGTAAAATATCTAGTGAAGAAGTAAAACTTTCAGAATCTTGTTGATTATACCAATGTAATTCATTTGGTTGATTAGTCCTAGCTTTTTTTGATTGAATTTTTGCAAGTAAATTAAATGTGGCATCATCTAATTTATTCTTACCCTTACCTGTAGAAGTAGCAGAAGAAGAAGTAACTAAAATAGTTATCTACTAGATGATAATTTTCTATCATAATAATCATACAAGTTATTTAATGTTGATTCAAATTTAGCTAAAAATGTTCCTCAATCAATTTCAGATTCATCTTCCCTAAGTAAAGTAAAAAATATTTCAATCAAACTCTTCGTACCTTCTAATTTGATACGAGGATCCATCACAGTAGCAATGCAATACAATATAGGAGGATGATTAAAATACTTCAAAATTTTGGTCTATGCAGGTTTCACAATATCACCAGTAAATGCATCATTCATCATTTCATCGAAAATTTTCATTATAGTAACTATTGAAATAAAAATGCTACTATAAGTAGATTCATAAGATTTTGAAAATTTGAAAGTTGCAGTTTTAAAAGGTTCTAAAAATTTTAACAAAGATTCGGCATAAAACCAAGCTTGGAGAGTCATTTCAAACTTTGGCATATTTTTTGCCATACAAAAATCATTTATATTTATATTCAGTAACAACATGTAGCAAATCAAAAGTAGAGTTCCATCGGTATTTAACATCCTTTGGAAATTTTCTAAAATGTACATTTTTAAGCCTACACCAAGCTTTCCATTCTTGAAATATAGGGCCACTTAATGCAATAAAATATACACAATTTCTAATTTTAACTATATATGGTTCGGCAATTTTTAATGCATTTTGAACACATAAATTTAAAATATGACATGCACATCTAACACGAAAAATATTGTGAGATGAAGGGTTTAATGTGGTTTTTAATATACTAATTGTTGCATTGTTGTTAGATGCATTATCAAAATTTATACACATAATTTTATCCCGAATATGAAAAATATCACAATTTTCTAAAATACGATTATTATTTCAATACCACTTGGGGATAGGGCAACGCGACAGGTGATATGATCCTTTTTTGAATAATCCAATCACTGTCGATCCAATGATAAGTTATTCCATCATTAGAATATTATTGCAACCCGTCCAACAATAGGATGTTAAAGAAACTCTACAAGTTAAACTCTATAAAATGGCAATCAAAGCTTCTCTCATTTCATTGTATATTTTAAAGCAATCAGATTTGCAAGTATTCCTAGGGATTCTTTTAAAATGGGGGTTTACTGTGGTTTGATTAAAAGTTTCTAAGTCCCTACTCTCGGAATAGGAAAATGGTAACTCTAACTTGATTACTAGTCGGGCCAATTCCCGACGAACAAGTTCGGGATCATAAGAATGGCTATCAACTACACCGGTCCTAGGATGGATTTTTTGTTGGCCGGTGTAGCGCCCCGAATTTTCAATATGATATCTCAGAAATATGTAGCACAATTTTCATCATCAACTTCAATTGCAATAGTAAACATAGAAAAAAACACAAATAATTTTTATTTCAACTTTTATTACATCACTTGTTTACAAAACACAGCGGAATACAAAACACCTTGAATTACAACTTTTTCTTTACAACACATTCTTTTACAATTTTACATAAGCCATAACATCATTCTATCTCAAGCATCCAAATCCAAAGCTATAGGCACCTACCTGTATAACATGAGGCTAGAGATAACCTTAATCCCCAAAACTACAGGGATCAGCCATAACGGTGTAAGTGACATCAAAGAAACAACATAAATAAAACATAAGACATAGAGTCATAACACCATGTATTAATAGCAAGAATAAATGAAATAAGAAATAACAATACATGAAACATGAAAAGATCAAGGAATATAAGGTAGTAAATAGTAGGGCATGAAAATAACAAATAAAACTAAACTAAGTGTTAAGTGTAGAAAAACAGAAAACAAACATGCATAAAACCAAGTCAAGAAATCATCAATGCTATATGCTGACTCTCTATTGCATACTTGTTGGATTCTATGCATCCCACAATATATAGGTCCGGTGCAAGCCCTTATCGTTCTCCACTTTATAGGGTTAAATCCCTTGTTATGCAACTAATCCTACTACGGTGATGGAAAACAAGATCCATAATACTCCGCGAATAGGCATCACAGTCCTCGACGTGCAAGCATCATGTAAGAATAGCTCAAAAACCGGAGAATCACCCTCAACCGTGTACCCCACGAATAGGCTTACGAGGCCCTCGACGTGCAGATACACCGGGTTCATTCTGTGAATAGGCCTGCCGACCCTCAACACGCGAATGCACCCTGCATGATCCGTGAATAGGTCTGCAGACCCTCGACATGCGAACATACAAATGTCCTCTTGAGATAGAACAACAAACAGTCCTGGAACGCATCCGTTGGACTAACAGACCATGAGCATATACTTACGTTTTCCAAGTTTCATCATATCTCCACTAGTGCCTATCCTTAAGTTGATTATTATTATTAAAACAAAAAATTCTCATCTCTAGAGTTAGTGTATCTTGCCGGACTTAACTTTCACAACAACAACCCTAAGACTCAACTGGTCTAAATGAACAAAGTCTCATCTGCCGGTTCACAAGACTCTCACTCAACTCTTAGAGATTCACAACTCAACCATCAATACTAAGACTTTCAATAAAACTCACAAATCCATCATCAAAACGTTTATATGAAGAAAACTTCTTAAATCAACAAAACCAAATTCATTTAATGTGTTCATAAAATTCCAGAATTCAAATAAAAGATTAAATCCATTAAATAACAGAAACCATATTTTGAAATCACAGAAAATCATCAAAACATCAATTTGTTGAAAAACACATATAACTCACTTAAATAAGATCATAAGAATACTTTTAAAACTCAATTACAAATAAAATGCAATTCTCTGTAAGATACTGTAATTTGTAGTAAAAACATCATTTAAACAGTAGATTAATAATCTATAGTCGAACAAATGATCATTTAAAGAAACATCAGAAAACTCAAGAAATTCATCAGTCAAAGCAGTAGTAGTCGACTTCATGAGGTATTCGGTCGACTGTCCTGCGTAAAATCCAAAACTCAAGAAAACATCAATCGGAGCAGTGGCAGTCGACTGTATAAGGTAGTTGGTCGACTGTCCCGCGTAAAATCCAAACTCAAGGAAAACATCAATCAGAGCAGTGACAGTCGACTGTATAAGATAGCTAGTCGACTGTCCCGCAGAAAATCTGAAACTCAAGAAAATGCTTCAGCCGGGACATCGACAGTTGACTATCGACATTGGTCGGTCGACTATCGAACCTACAAACTGCAGTTTAAGGTTCTATGCATGTTTAACCGATACATCGTTTTACTTTATAAAAACACAAACTTGTAAATACTAAATTCCTGAGATGTTTGAATATGTGTAGTATGACATGTATGAGTCATCAAGACACTTCAAAACACCCCAAGATCTCAAAATATAATTTTTTCACAAAAATCTCGAAACAGTCAATGCATATACATATATGTTCAAATAGAGTTTAGGCATCCAATTTAGCATCAGAAATTCACCAAATAAAAGTAATAGGTTATTTAAACCATCTCAGGACAAAAGCAATCGAAAATCCAACAAAACTCCATCAAAATAACAAAATCTTCAAAATAAGTGTATATATAAATGTAAAGGGTATATGTGTTGATATACATAAGTGTATAGATCAATAAAATCATGGTAAGGAGTGGGGTAATATTGTGTTTCATTTCAGTATCTTATAGAACTCCAAAAACCAATCGAAAACATCAAGAATGTCAAAAAACCCCTTTTCGGCCTGCACACAAATAGACCCCAAATGAACCCTACCTTAACACATCAAACCTGATCACTTCTTTTTGTTCAAAAATGCCTCTTGGACTTATCAATTTGCACACACATTTACTAACATAACAGATTGCCCATGAATATATGTGAAAACAACAAGTATTTAATCAAGTTCCTCTTCATCAAATCCAAAACAGAGCATATCTCAATATGTATACACAGTGAGTTCATCATTAGTTAATTTTGTTTACTTTTCATATATCAACATCACACAACTGAACATACAACATCAAATCAACAGGCTTATGATAGAAACTAATTTACCCATAATCTATTTTAGGTTCTTTAACAATCATAAGTCATCAAATTAGGGTTTTGGTCATCAATTGTATATTTTAAAGTAAAGATTCAATTTTTAACTCATCTACTCATTAAATTCATTATATCTTCATCCAAACCCTAATATAATTTCTAATAGATAAATCATCACATACAACATGCATAGAACAAAAGAAAACAAAAATATGTCACTCACATCTTTGAAGATTCAACTGAAGAAAAATAAAGAATAAGAAAATCCTCCTTCGCAAGAAAACCAAGAATCCTCTGTTGAAAACTCCAAGAAAATAGTAATAATAAAAATTCTTGTGTAGCACAGCAAGAGACGGCTGCACCCCACTCTTAAATTGGCCGGAAATATAGGTTTTAGGGTTTTGTAAATAGATTTGCAAAATACCTCTTTTAAATATATCTTTCTATATATAAATCTTTATACTTGGAAATCAAATAAAACCAACTTAATTAAGTTTTAAAAAACAAAAATAACCACCTTACAATCATCTGGCACTGTTTGAAAAACCCAGAAAACAAATTTTGCACTTTTGCCCCTCTAAGTGGCCATTTTGCAAAAAGACCCTTCTTTATCAAACTTGTAAAATAAACCAAATTTGTTAAAATAAAAAATAAAATATTTACCTCTGAGTTAACTAGGCATCATGCCAAGCCCAAAAATCCAAAAATCTGGAATTTTCACTCTAAGTGGTAATTTTGCACAAAAGTCCATCTTTTTGTAATATTTGCAAATAGGTTCAAAGATTATCAGAAAAGTTCAGAAAATTCACAAATAATATATAATAATAAATAATGAGTTTTCCCAAAATAGTTTTTGACTTTGAACTTCCCATGAAAATTTTGCACGTGTTTTGCACTTGTAAAACGGTAAATTTCAGAAAAAATATTTATTAAATCACCAAAAATCATTTTAATTTATTTATTAATCTTAAAAACATTATTTAAAAATCTGGGGTATTACAGCTGGGTAGGTCTACAAGAAGTTCTTTATGTACATTTTGGATGTGTCGTCTTATTCTACCCGTTCCCTCACCCCTCTTCCATTTGTATGGGTTCGAACATGTTTTACAAACTTTTATGCCTACACCCGGATTTTCTTCATCCGGAATATAATTATAAAATTTGTGCCAATCACTAGTTTCCTCTCTAGTTTTCCTACTACTACCCGGATGTGTTGTTTCGGTTGCTTGTGTTTGTGGTTCTTCTTCTATGTCTATGTCTCCTACAAACTCATCGTGTGTACCGATGCGTAGGGTCATAGGGTGCTCTTTGGCGGGCTCATTTTGTGGGAAAATTTGAGGCCTAGGAGAAGTGCCGGTGGAATGTTGACCACTTTGGCTACGGCCGTTACCTCGTAATCTAGACATGTTGATATAGTAGTAGTAGAAGTTCGGACTCGTCTATAGATAGAAAGACAGCTTCTTTATTAGATCCTTGGATAAGTTGAAGACTTGAAGTCGTAGTTGAATGTTGAATTGGATACGATTGGAATTTGTCGTTTGATCGTTTCTATGTTGCTAGCTTCTTTGTTCACAAAATTTGGAATGAATTAAGTTTGAATTGAGTAGTAGTAGTAGTAGAGAGAGTAAGAGAGTAAGGTGTGAAAATTTTAGTTTGGGTTTAAGGGGTATTTATAGGGATTTTTTTAAAAAAAAAACAAGAACAAAAAAAACAAAAAAAACAAAAAAAAAAAACGGCCATAACAGTCGTTAGGCTCGGTTTCGGTCATTGGACTCGCGGGTCGAACGGTCGACTAGCGCGGGTCGAACGTTCGACCTGTACGGGTCTAATGATTCAAAACCCGCGGGTCGGTCCACGGGTTCGCGAGCGGGTCGAGCACTATTCACCGGATCCACGAGCCGGGTTCGACGGGTCCAAATCCATGTTTTAACGACCCGAGTCGACCCGCTTATAATCGCGGGTTCGACCCGAACCCGAACCAACTTCTAACGGCCTGGTTTGGCAGGCAGGTCGCGGGTCAGCCCGGCCCATTTGCCGTTACTAAAGGAGGCCCAGTAACCAGAGCCGATTTCCAAGACTTTAGGAATGAGGTTCTGCAAAATCTCCAAGGGGGACCCAGGAATGACCGTTGTTCGGACAATCCACACTCCAGTCCTAGTGATAATGAGTTTTATGGGTCCACCCATTTCAAGGGACGTGAAGACGCCATCCTAAAGTGCCTTACGGAGATGGAGGACCTACTCACCCAGATAGGGGAGGATGGGACAATGTCGAACAGGAGGTCCCACCCAGTCTAGCCCCTTCTACTCTTCCATTCTTGTTGCCCCAGTTTCGAGAAGCTTCAAGCCCCCAGCATTCAAAACCTATAACGGCGACTCCGACCCATCTGGTCACATTTAGAGTTTCAAAACTCTTATGATGAATCGAAACTCCTTTGACACATTCATTAGCATAACCTTTTCCGCCACGCTATGAGGTTATGCAAGAGTGGAACTCCCGATGCACCCCTGGTTCCATCACTCCTTCAACCAGCTCGAGGAGGGTTTCCTCACCCGCTCCGTGAACAATCGCAAGGCTGATAAAATGAATGCCTCCCTGCTATATTTGAAGCAGCAAGATGGGAATTCATTGTGGGACTTCTTCCAGAGGTTTACGCTAGGTCTATCTGCTCCCTCGACGTAGATGTTGCAGTAGCTGCCTTTGTGCACAACTTCCACCACGACCTCATGAAGACCTCTCTATCTAAGAAGACTTCCTCAGATATATTTGACCTCCTCCTCTGGAGCGAGAATATATCTGGGCCGAGGAGGCCCTAAATTTTGGGGGACGTAAGGAATCCCCGCCGAAAGGAAAGAGGAATATTGGTAGTACATAGTCCCCCAGGAAGACTCAGAAGGATGCCTCAGGACAAAGGCATCCTCCTCCGACACCTCGATTCAAAAAAGGCAATACTCATTGTAGTGTAGGAATAGGGGCTGATACATCTCCCTCAGATGAACACCCCCAACAAGAAGAGAGATAAAAGGTTTTGGTGCTATTTCCATGGAGACCACGGTCATGAGACCGATGATTTTCGGGCCCTTAGAGAGCTCTAATCAGGAGAGGCTACTTGTCCAAGTTTACTAAAAAAGACTAGAAGGTCTTACCCCTACCACGAGGGCCCAATAAAATGTCCGAGAAGGAATCCAAGCCATCAATGTCTGAGAGGATGGCCATCCTCCACTCCATTCATGGAGGACCTATGGGGGGAGACTGTAACTCCTCCCGAAGGGCGTTCGTCAAAAAGGTGAACTCGGTCCACAACTATCCTCACCCTAAAAGTCCCGAATTACTCGTCTCTTTCTCGGGCGAAGATCTAGAAAGCATCTGCACTCCCCATTGCAATGCCTTGGTAATTTGTCTTTGTTTGGGAAACCATGAGGTTCATCACGTCCTCGTTGACAATCAAAGTTCCATCAACATCGTATTTCTGGCCGCCTTCGAGGACTGAAACTTTCCTTAGATAAGCTCAAGCCACCTAGCCACACTCTCCATGGTTTCTCCAGGTTCTGGTTCAGATCGAACGAATCATCACCCTCAACGTGACTGTTGGGAAGCGTCCCATCACTTGTACCTTACCAATGAACCTCATGGTGGTTAGTTTCAAGGCCGCCTATAACGCTATTTTCAGATGACCCGGCCTCGCATCCCTCCAAGCTGTGGCCTCGTTAATATCACATGAAAAGGAAGTTCCCTACAAAGTCCGGCATTGGAATTGTCAAGGATAGTCAGGAGGGAGCCCGAGCATGTTATAACACTATAGTTGGCGGTTCTGTGCTACCCCTTGATGCAGTGGAGCTCCCCTCCGATAGAAGCTCCGCTGGCTCTTAGCCAATTGTCAAACTAGAAGAGGTCCCCTTCTCTGAGGAGGATGATACTAAGAAATTCCTGGTAAGCAAGGTACTGCCTCCTGAACTCAAGGAAAGGGTCATTTATTGCATATAACCCCTGCTCCCAATTGTTAGTTTTCTTTGTATTATTATTCATTTATTTTTCTTATTTATCTTTTCTGAATCTTTCTAATTTTTCTAATAGATAATAAAAGCAAATAAAAGCTCGACCAAATAGAAACAAAACAATAGACTGACAGAGTGAATCAAGAAATGCAAATAAAAAGACGACGAAATCAAATAGGTGGATATATAGAAATAGAAAATCCAATGCATGGTCCAAAAAGAAATACAAGCTGAATAAATACTAAAAAAGAAATACATCCAAAAAATACAGAAAATGGAAAACAGGGGTTACAGTCGCTTGCTGTGGTTGCTGTTTACTATGTTGGGATTTCACTGTTTGCCGTGCTTGCTCTTGTTGGTTGCTGTGTTGGGGAGCTTGGTGTTGCTATTTTGTTGTGTTTGCTATTTCTACATTTTCTGTTTGCTGTTCTGTGCCTTGCACGTGTCTCCGTGCACGTAGTTTGCACATGCATCGTTGTCATCGGATTCTCATCTCGTTATTCTTATATTCGGACTAATCGTATAAGGCAAGTCTTCTTGAACTCCTTTATTATTCGCGTTCAATATTTTTGTTGATCCCTGTAAGTAGTTCATAATCCAATATTCACATCTGTATTTGTTAATATTTGTTCAAGAGGTTATCACAGGTTCAACGGCGAAACCAAGTGATAATTATCTATATTTTACAAAATACATTTCGAAATCCAGATCCGTCAAAAGGGTGATAAAATAGATACATTAGGCTACAACTCATATTCAGAAAGCTTTTATACACAGCAAATAGAATCAGGTTGAAATTAAGGATCTTTACTGAACAGTATGAAAATTCTGCAAGTACAGTAGTTGTTTGCAAGCATAGAATAGTATGTGAAAGTCATAAATTAAATCCACAAAAATTAGGGGTTAATCCCAATCAAGACTAGTTGTACTTAGCAAAATATAGGATCAAAATATTATCTTTAACATCAGTATAAAAATAAATTACCATACAGAATTCATATAAAACTGGATCTGGAATTTTAAACACATCTGTAGTAAAATAGTCATAACTTGCAACTTATAAATCAAAACTGAGATCTGTCAGAAAATCTGAAAAGTAGACAAAATTCTCTATAATTCATATTCACAAATAATTTTCATATCCTGACCTTAATAGGGCCTAAAATACTGAACAAAAACGAGGTAACTGAAAAGACAGAAATATTCTTCATGCATAAAATAAACTAGGTCATGTGAAACACATCCAAATCATAACCAAACATGAAATATGGTATACTAGATGTCCAAGCAACATGGTATAGGGTATTTTACAAGTCTACTACGATTTATACTATGACTAACACAATCAAGCATACGAACAACATGCATGTATACATCAAGAACTGATATCCCTAAGTTATTTCATGTCGTGTGTGTCATGAGACAACTACAGGTGGATCGACAACAAGAGACAAGATATTACAGAGGTTTTGCACAAGAATAGTCTCTAGGACAAACCTACACTACATGCGATATTTAGTACTTGTATTACACAACAAAAAGAACACAAATTACTTGCCTTATAGTCGACAACGAGCACAAAACAAGAACAAGAATAACGGGAACGGTTTTCTGGACATGAACACAACCCAACGAACGGACGAATACACAAACCACGAGCACAACTCACGAATAGCAAACCACGAGATCACACGCACACCCAAAGACAACACCCGCACACAAGAACTCAACGACGGCAATCCCCGACAACGCACGGCATCGGGAGAACGGCGATGTAGCAAGTTTGCTACCGCTGTTGCTGTGCTGCTTGCGTCGGAGAGAGAGCAGCGCAGTGGGTGCTATTGCCGGAAGAGGGTATGGCGGCACTATGGGGTTGCGACGCAACGGGTATAGGGAACTAAGGAGTCATTGACTGCTGGCTACTGCAAAAAACAATGAGAGGGTGATCGGTATGAAGGAGGATGTCGGGAGATGGGTTTAGGCCGGAGGGGAGCTGTGAAGGTGCTAAGGAGGAGCACAGGGAAAGAGTTTGGGGAATCAGGGTCGGGATGAGGGTTTCGGAGGTCAGGAGGATGCTGAACGGGGAGAGAGTAGGGCAGCTGGATAGATGAATAGGGGGTGCAGCATGGGTTATATATATAGGTAGTTGGTTATTAGGGTTTTGGTTATAATGGGTTTGGGTAACGGGTAGGATGGGTTATTGGGTTAATATGGTTTAATTTGGGTAGTGGATTTTAATGGGTTTATATGATATAAAGGATCCAAAAGGAATGGGGACAAAAAGAGTAAATAAAATAGGGCATGAACAATATAAAATAAAGACGATCAAAAATAAAAGCTCGATCAAATAGAGAGGAAACAATAGACTGAGAAATTGAATCAAGAAGAGCAAATGTAAAGACGAAAAAATCAAATAAGTGGATATATAGAAAAAGAAAATCCAGTACATGGTCCAAATAGAAATACAAGCTGAATAAATACTAAAAAAAGAAAATTTATCCAAAAAATACAGAAAATGGAAAATAGGGGTTACAAATCCTACCCACCTACAAGAAGAGTTTCGTCTCCGAAATTCAAACAAGAAGGACATAGGATTACCCCGAAAAGAAAAGAAAGAACAAAACAAAAGATACTCGAACAAATGAGGAAACTTCTGCTGAATCTTCTCCTCCAGCTCCCAAGTCGACTCACCCAGCGAGTGAGGATTCCAAGAAACACGAACCAGCTTGATGACCTTGTTCTTAAGCACCTTCTCCCGCTGATCCGAAATAGCAACTAGCGCAATCTCACAAGTCAAATCCGGCTGAACGGTCAACTCAGAATAGTCGATCACGTGGCTCTCATCTCGGATATATCTTCTGAGTTGTGAGACATGGAAAACATCGTGCACTCCTGATAAAACTGGCGGCAATGCAAGACGGTAGGCCACCTTGCCTACTCGCTCCACAATATCAAACGGTTCAATAAACCTAGGGCTGAGCTTGCCCCAACCACCAAACCAAATGGCACCTTGCAAAGGTGATACCTTTAGCAAAACATGGTCACCAACATCAAACTCCAAAGCTCTCCGATGGACATCTGCCCATCGCCTCTGCCTATCCTAAGCTGCCTGCAAGCGCTTCCTGATCTGAGTCACCACATCAACTGTCCTGATGATCAACTCTGGACCTAACAACTTTCGCTCCCCAATGTCATCCCAGCACACTGGTGATCTGCACTACCACCCATAAAGTGCCTCGAACGGTGCAACTTTAAGACTGGCCTGAAAGCTGTTATTGTACGAGAACTCTACGAGATGCAAATGGTCCTCCTATGATCCACCAAACTGCAGCATACAGGACCTCAACATGTCCTCTAGTGTCTGTATGGTCCTCTCTGATTGTCCATCTGTCTAGGGATGAAAAGTTGTACTGTACTTTAATTTACTCCCTAAACTACTCTGAAGACTCTCCCAAAACTGAGACCTGAATCTCGTATCCTTGTCGGATACAATCCTAACTAGAACCCCATGAAGTTTGACGATCTCTTGCATGTACTTCTCAGCTAGGCTCTCAGTAGACTGTCCGACACGGAAGGGAATGAAGTTAGCACTCTTTGTCAGTCGGTTGACAATCACCCAAATGGCATTATGACCCTTAGGACTCCTCGGCAAAGCGGTCACAAAATCCATAGTGATGTGTTCCCACTTCCACTCTGGAATGAGAAGCAGTTGAAGAAGTCCAGCGGTCCTTTGATGCTCTACCTTCACCAGCTAGCAGATCAAACACTGAGACACAAACCGAGCCACAAATCTCTTCATACCATGCCACAAAAATGAAGCTTCAAGTTCTGATACGTCTTGGTACCTCCAGGATGATTAGAATACGATGACTGGTGGGCTTCCTCAAGCAACCTCTGACGAACTTCACCCTTCAGGACACACAAACTAGACCCAAAACAAAGCGATCCATCAGCATGACTAACCATATCTGTTCGGGAACCAGACTCAACCCCTGCTCTAAAACCCTATAACTGCTCATCACTAGCCTGAGCCTTTTTGATCTGATCAACAAGAGATGACTGAAGTTGGAGCACCAAACAACTCCGATCAGAACTCGACATTAATACATCCAACTCCAACCTCCGCATCTGCTCAACCAAATCGCTCTGCTGAGTCAGGAACATAGCTGTCGGTCTCCTGCTTAAAGCATCCAGCACCAATTTCACTTTACCAGGATGGTATTGCAAACTGATGTCATAATCGGCCATAAGTTCCAACCAATGCCTTTGCCTCATGTTCAACTCCTTCTGGGTGAAGAAGTCCTTGAGACTTTTGTGGTCTGTAAAGATCTCCACTCGGTTTCCAAGCAAATAATGTCTCCACGGCTTCAAAGCAAAGATCACTGCCACTAACTGCAAGTCATAAGTCAGATAGTTCTTCTCATGTGGCCTCAACTTCCGCGATGCATAAGCAACGACTCGGCCCTTCTACATCAGAACTACTCCAAGACTCTTGCCCGAAGCATCACAGTGAACTACAAATCCACCTGAACCATCTGGAATAGTCAACACTGGCGTAGACGTTAACCTGCTCTTCAACTTAGAAAAAGCCTCACTGCTAGCCTCAGACCAGCAGAACTTCTCATCCTTCCCTGCCAGCTTAGTCAATGGTCCTGCTATCTTTGAAAAATCTTGGACGAATTTTGGATAATTGCCAGCTAGACCAAAGAAACTCCTCACCTCTAAAACTGACTTGGGAAGTGGCCAATTCTTCACAGCTTCAACCTTGGACGGGTCCACAGAAATACCATCGCCCGAGATAATGTGCCCCAAGAAAGTAACCCTGTCGAGCCAAAACTCATACTTACTGAGTTTCCTATAGAGCTGATTCTCCCTCAAAGTCTGCAGAACCAGCCTAAGATGCTCAGCAGGATCCTCCTGATTTTGAGAATACACCAGAATGTCATCAATGAAAATCACAACAAATCTATCTAGGAACTGGGAAAAGATACTGTTCATAAGACTCATGAATATAGCAAGCGCGTTCGTGACCACGAACGGCATCACAAGATACTCATAGTGCCCATATCTGGTCTTGAATAAAGTCTTTGGACATTAGTCTCCTTCACTTTGACCTGATGATACCCGAAACGAAGATCCAACTTCAAAAAAACATCTGCTTCGCTTAACTGATCAAATAAGTCATCGATCCTACGCAATGGATACCGGTTCTTCACAGTAACACTATTCAGTTCCTGATAATCAACGCACAGTCGATGACTACCATCCTTCTTGTTGACAAAAAAGGACTGGAGCACCCCACGGCAAAACACTGGGTCTGATGAACCCCAAATTAAGTAACTCCTGAATCTGCAGCTTAAGCTCTGCTAACTCAACCGGTGCCATCCTGTAGAGACTCTTCAATATCGGCGTCGTACCAGGCCGAACTTCAATACTGAACTCCACATCCCTATTAGAGGGTAAGCCAGGCAACTCCTCTGAAAACACATCCAGGAAATCCCGCACTACTAGAAGCGCAGCCGCACAGCCTTAATGCAATTCCATCGCACAAACCTCCTGATCAACTGTAGTCTTAGCTCGGTCAAGGGGCATCTCCCCGGTATGGAACTCAAACTCTGCGTGTCCTGGGATCCGGAATACAACTTTCTTGGCATGGGAATCAATGATGGCGTGGGACTCACCCAACCAATCCATACCAAGAATGACATCAATTCCTGAATTCCCAATTACAATTAGGTCGACCATGAAATTTGCATCGCTAATAACCACGGGACACTGCCTGCACTCCCGAGAACAAACGAAAACACTGCCACCTATCACAATGTTCCAAGCCTCTGACATGGTGCTGCACTCCAACCGATGGCGATCCATGAAGCGGGAAGAGACGAAGGAATGGGTTGCCTCGGAATAAAAAGAACATGAGCAGGGAAAGAGCAAACAAGGACAACACCTAAGATAGAATCAAAATCAAGAGGAAAGGAATTGATGATCAAGGGTAAGGAAACACAATGCAAAAAGATAACATGAAAGAATAATGCAAGACAAATGAAAGAAGCAGAAGAGAAAAAACAAAACAACAAATACAAAATATACCTGCAACAACACCCTCTACTGACTCAGCATCTGCAGTAGTCAGGTTGAAAACCTAACCTCTCCTGGAGGCAGCGGTCCTCTGACCGACAATCTAGCGCTGAGAAGGAAGCGGTGGCCTAACTGGACTGGGGCTACCTGCTGAACTGGACCCCCGGCTGGAAGAGCCATCCTCTGCTGCAGGAAACCCCGCACTGAATGGTCAGTAGCACCACATCCAAAATAGCGACGATTGGCATGCCTGCAGTCTCTGCGCACATGCCCAGTGATCTGGCAGAAATCACAGAATCCCTCTCTCCGAGGAGCGCAGAAGGGTAAGGAGCTGCCCTGACAAGATGGGCGGGAACAGGCCTCCTGAATCGGTCCACCATAAGGCCTAGCAACAACAGAGTGCGGAACAGTCCGCTGGGGAGGAACCAACCCACCACGAGCCTACTCCTGAGCTCGAGCTGCCTCAAAAGCTTCAACATATGTATGCAAGCGAAGGGAGACAAGCTGCACTTTAATATCTCATTAGTCCCAATGTGAATCTACGAGCCCCTTGCTTTTCGTTGGCCACAAGAACGGCTGCGAAGCGACTAAGTGTTGTAAATTCCGTTGCATACTCATCCACAGACCTGGAGCCTTGTTTCAAGAAAGTCTCATGTTACAACATTGCATGAACAATATGTAACAAAATTCCAAAATAGAAATAATGACCAACCAATTTTAGGGCCAGGAACTGTTGCTCCATTTCAACTCGAGTGCTGCTAGGGAATAACTTCTCCAAGAAGCTCCTAGTGAACGTGGCCCAAGTTATCGGTCATTCGAGCCTTTTGGACTCGGACCTCCACCAAATATGGGCCAGGTCAACCAACTGGATGGCCACCACATCCACTCTATCAGCATCGGTAACTCTTGCCGCCAAAAGAAACTGCTCAGTCCGGATCAACCATTGTTCTGCCTCCAAAGGCATCTCAGTGCCGGAGAATCTGTCGGGATGCAGCCTCATGAAATCTGTGACTTTACCCAAACGGGGAGGGAGAGCTGCCTGCATAGGTACAGCGGGAGGCGGAACCCGAGCAGCTTCCAAAGCATCCACATATTCAGCATCCAAATCAAAGTTAATTAAAATTCATTCATGTATGCATGGTCTGTATACTTTTGAGCCTATCCCAGACCAAGCCAAGCTTGTCTAATATATCAGTCAAACTAATTCATTATCCAAACCAAGCTCTGATACCACTAAAAACATTGTCACGTCCCGCTTCCCAAAAATGAGATACGAAATACGGATACGTGACTAAGTCTAGCGAATGATTTTTATCATCCATAAGCTATCAGGATCTTTACAATATTTCACAGGAATAATCAGAGTAAGAAGCGAGAGAAGTCAACCATGCATGCACAAATAAATCAATATACCAGCAGGAATTTACTTGAAATAAATTTAATAATTCTCAAATAAACCAGATCTGAACAAGTCAATAATTCTGGGTCACAGTGCCCAATACAAAATAATCCAAGTAGCAGATACATTATTCAAAATAAGCAACAGGAAATAATAATAGTAATAGTAGCAAGAACTCCAGGACTAGAATCTCATATTACCTACTCCATCAGGCAATTGGTCACCAATATCTGCAATTTAGTAAATTGTAGGAAAAGGGAAAAGAAAAAAAAATGCCCTTCAATGCAAGTTACGGGCCGCTTGTAGTGCAGGCATAAGTACATGAAAAGAATAACAAATATAGAATAACAGTAGAAATGAACAAAGCATGGAATAGGCATGTCAACAAAGCAGGATAACTAATATGAATCAGGAAACAAAATTAAGTAATATGATATACTAACAGGTATAGGTAACATGTATCAGATATCAAGTATCATGCAAGCAGGAAAATAGGTAACAGGTGTCAAGTAGCATGTACATGTATCATGTTATGTCAAGTCTTGTATTATTACTATCTAGGTATCAATTCATGCGTCCCAGGTTTTTATCACATGGTTACTACTTACATGCAGATTACATTTAGGCTTAGTGGTGGGTTTCTATAGGGTCGTGTACTCAGGTGTCAGGTAACAGGTAACAGGAACGAATCACGTAGTTGTGAAATTGCAGCAACAGGAACAGGCATGAATCATATAATCATGAAATATGGCATCATATAGTAATAACAGGCATGAATCATGTAATCATGAAGCATGTAAACATATAGTAATAACAGCCATGAATCATCACGAATCATGAAAACATATAATCAGATAGTAGTAACAGGTATGAATCATGTAATCATGAAACATGGCAACAGGTAATGGAAAACATGAGCCCCCTTCTGAGTACACATACCTATATTGCCCACTACTAAGGTCTTTCCCTTAACCCCAGCTTGATTAGTTGTTATTATTAAAAAGGCATGTACGTGTCACAAAACAGAACAAGTAACAGGTTCAGGTTGGAAGATAAACAGGTACATATGAAAGACAACTCATAAAAGGGTTAGAACAACGATAATTCTAGTTCAGGATAGTAAGACAGTACTGCACAAAATCAGGAATTCCCGTTGCTATGAATGTCCAAACCTGGATCCGTCAGAGAATCTGGAAAATAGACTCCCGGCTGAATCCAGTAAATATATATAAGTCATATGCTATTTCACAGAAATAAGTCTTAAAATAGATTTGTATCCAGAAAACGTGTTCAGACAAAAATCAGAAGTTTGCATTTATAAACAGGAAAACAGCAATAAAACTCACTGATTAAATCCAAGAAAAATTTGATGTATTCCCTAGTATGTTTAGTATCAGAAAATAAAGTTCCATAATTTTCCAACATAGATAGCTTAGTCAAATAAAATCAGAAGACAACAAGATACAGAAATTTTGTAAATCTGAAATCATGAACACAGCAGTACTAAATAGCAATATCTTACAAAATACATATCGAAAACCAGATCCGTCAAAAGGGTGATAAAATAGATACATTAGGCTACAACTCATATTCACAAAGTTTTTATAAACAGCAAATAGAATCAGGTTGAAATTAAGGTTCTTTACTGAACAGTATGAAAGTTCTGCAAGTATAGTAGTTATTTGCAAGCATAGAATAGTATGTGAATGTCATAAATTAAATCCACAAAAATTAGGGGTTAATCCAATCAAGTCTAGTTTTACTCAGAAAATTAGTGGATCAAAATATTATCTTTAACAGCAGTATAAAAATAAATTACCATACAAAATTTATACAAAACTGGATCTGAAATTTTACACATCTGTAGTAAAATAGTCATGACTTACAACTCATAAATCAAAACTGAGATCTGTCAGAAAATCTGGAAAGTAGATAAAATTCTCTATAATTCATATTCGCAAATAATTTTCATATACTGACCTTAATAGGGTCTAAAATACTGAACAAAAACGGAATAACAGAAAAGACAGATGTATTCTTCATCCATAAAATTAACTAGGTCTTGTGAAACGCATCCAAATCATAACCAAACATGAAATAGGGTATACTAGATGTCCAAGAAATATGGTATATGGTATTTTACAAGTCTACTACGAGTTATACTATGACTAACACAATCAAGCATACTATATCATACGAATAACATGCATGTTTACATCAAGAATTGATTATTCCTAAGTTATTTCATGTCGTGTGTGTAATGAGACAACTACGAGTGGATCGACAACTAGAGACAAGATATAACAGGGGTTTTGCAGAAGAATTGTCTCTAGAACAAGCCTACACTACATGCAATATTTAGTACTTATATTACAAAACAAGAAGAATACAAGTTACTTGCCTTATAGTCGACGACGAGCACGAAACAAGAACAAGAATAACGGGAACGGTTTCCCGGGCATGAACACAACCCAACGAATCGACAAATACACGAACCACGAGCACAACTCACGAACAACAAACCACGAGATCACACGCACACTTAAAGACAACACTCGCACACAAGAACTCAATGATGGCAAGCCCCGACAATGCATGGCATCGGTAAAACGGCGACGCAGCAATGTTGCTGCCGCTATTGCTGTGCTGCTTGCGTCGGGGAGAAAGAGCAGCGCAGGGGGTGCTGCTGCCGGAGGAGTGTAGGGCGGCGCTGTGGGGTTGCGACGTGATGGGGAGAGGGAACCAGGGCGATGCTGGCTGCTGGCTATGGCAGAGAACATGGCAAGGGTGATCGGGATGAAGGAGGATGGCAGGCGACGAGTTTAGGCCGGAGGGGAGCTGTGGAGGTGCTAGGGAGGAGCACAGGGGAAGAGGTCGGGAAATCAGGGTTGAGATGAGGGTTTCGGAGGTCAGGAGGATTCTGAATGGGGAGAGAGAGTAGGGCGGCTGGATAGATGAACAGGGGGGTGCAGCATGGGTTATATATATAGGTAGTTGGTTATTAGGGTTTTGGTTATAATGGATTTGGGTAATGGGTAGGATGAGTTATTGGGTTCATATGGTTTAATTCGGGTAGTGGATTTTAATGGGTTTATATGATATAAAGGATCCAATAGGAATGGGGACAAAAAAAGTAAATAAAATAGGGCATGAACAATATAAAATAAAGACGATAAAAAATAAAAGCTCGATGAAATAGAGACGAAACAATAGACTAACAAATTGAATCAAGAAAAGCAAATAAAAAGATGACGAAATCAAATAGGTGGATATACAGAAAAGAAAATCAAATACATGGTCCAATAGGAAATACAAGCTGAATAAATACTAAAAAAAATACATCCAAAAAATACAGAAAATCGAAAACAGGGGTTATAGTCGCTTGCTGTGGTTGCTATTTACTGTGTTGGGATCTCACTGTTTGCCGTTCTTGCTCTTGCTGGTTGCTGTGTTGGGAAGCTTGGTGTTGCTGTTTTGCTGTATTTGTTGTTGCTACATTTTTTGTTTGTTGTTTCGTGCCTTGCACGTGTCTCCGTGCACGTAGTTTTGCACTTGCATAGTTGCCGTCAGATTCTCATCCCGTTATTCTTATATTCAGATTAATCGTATAAGGCAAGTTATCTTGAACTCCTTTATTATTCGCGTTCAAGAATTTTGTTGATCTCCGCAAGTAGTTCATAATCCAATATTCACATATGTATTTGTTAATATTTGTTCAAGAGGTTATCACAGGTTCATCGGCGAAACCAAGTGATAATTCTCTTTTCGTGCCATTATCTTTGACTCAAACCCATGCCTCATTGCACATTTACATATGCACGTAATACATGAAAACAATTAGAACTATGTTACAGAATTGATTGATGATTGAAATGTTTCTGATTGAATATGATTTTCGTGAATTAATTGTCATGATTATGAAATGCATCATAAATGTTAAAATTGCATGTTGATAATTAAAAAGAGCTTTTGTTATTTAATTGCCATGAAATTGCATGTTTACATGTTTAAATTATTGCCAATCCAATTCTATCTATTTGCTGGCCTGCTGTCTTCCTCATTTTGAATTAAATATTTGAACCAGCTTCTATATGAATTTGTTGGAACTTTGTAAATAACAATTGTAGCTCTGTGAGTCTACTTTCCATAACATTCGACGGATCTGAATTCTGATTCTTAATCTACAAGATAATAGACTTTTAGTACTGCAAGGCCTAGATTTTCAGATTCGCAATTACATGTATATCAACATGAATGGTGAATGAAAATAAAATATTAACAGTCCAATTAAAGTCTGAAATTAATCTGGTTGAGACTAGACATGATTAGAAGTCACCCTGAATTTTTGTGAAATTAACTGATAAATGTTCAGACCCAATACAATATGTGCACATGACCTTTAGCCTGCTGCCTGAACATAAAATCTGTAAAAAATAAGATTTATACCTATTTTCTGGAATTCTAATATTCCGTGTGTATATGCGTCGGAACCGGTAGCAAGTCTATTTTCTAGAACTTGTGACGGATCCAGTTGTGATGTCCTATAGCTACGGGAATCTCTATTTTTGTACAGAAACGTCTTGCTGTTCAGAATGTATGCTTTGTATTGATTTAGTGTAAACGCTTTTTGCCTTGCATGTAATGAGTAAATTTAGTCACACCTTGCATTACAAAACCTTGACATCTTCTTGCATGCTCACATTAGGAAGTAATAAAATATTAACAAGCAGGGGTATTAAGGGTCGACTTGGTAGTGAACAATCAGAGACTGTACTCGGTAGGGATCACTTACTGCTTGATTGATTACTGTTACGGACTGTTGGCCATGGATTACTGTTTATTGACTCTTAATTACTGTCACGCCCCGCTTCCAAAAAATAAGGAATACGAGCACATGACATTGGCTGAGCGAATGACTAACGTCACCCATAAGCTGTTTATCCGATCAACTCAACAATATAATCAATACAGAACAATTGCGCAGGCAATAATAAATTTCTTATGAACAATAATACTTGGAATGAAGCAATATGAAATATCCAAATACAATAAACCAACATATGGAAACAATAACAAAATTTGGGTCATAATCCCAATACAATAATAATCCAATCACAAATAGATAATAAGTCTCAATACATTAAGTTTGATAAAACAATAAGCAATTAAACGCATTAAAATCTTCAAAATCTTTGTTCTCCAATCCCAGTAGGCAATTCTCCTTCATTACCTATGAACACTTCACCTAAAAGGAGGAGAAAATTTGTCCTTAGAGCAAGTCGTGGACAGCAAGTAGAGAAAACAAAGAACAATAGAATAACAGTATAACAATAAATTCAATAGATCAACAAGAATCAATAACATGGGACGATAATCAATAATCAATATCGCGGTAATCGATGCAATTGGTATAAATAATG
This sequence comes from Hemerocallis citrina, assembly GCA_017893485.1. Taxonomy (NCBI): domain Eukaryota; kingdom Viridiplantae; phylum Streptophyta; class Magnoliopsida; order Asparagales; family Asphodelaceae; genus Hemerocallis; species Hemerocallis citrina. The sequence continues at coordinate 276,182,179 of CM030358.1, forward strand.
ATTCAATATTTGATAACAATGTTCAATGGTATTAATAACACTTAGACAATATTCGATATCAATAGGAACAATGATGTACAATATGCAATGTTGATGATGTGTCAATCCTTATGTCTATTAATCATTTTAATCCTAACTAATGCACGTACTACTGTGTCCCATATGTTCCATACCACAGGTTCGATGCATACATCCAATTTAGTTTAGACTGTGCTAAATTTTATAGATCATGTGTCGGTACGATAATCACTAATACGATACAATATTGTTGCATGGTATATATTACGATGATTCACTGATTCACTAATATGATACATTGATTCATTGATTTGATACATTGATACAATACACAAAAGAATGGGGTGCCATTGTCAGTGATCCACAATCAATCGATAAACACTGGCCGACATAGTTACTATATTATTCACTACTCAAGTCAATTCCTTAAACCCCGACTTGTTAAATATTTTATTAATGCAACAATACAATATACAAATATGAGACATGAGACGAATGATGGTAACAATAAGGAAACAATAGGATGATAACATGAAGTAGGACAATCAGAATTATGACAATAACTCATTAGGATCATGCAATGCAATATAAACACTTCGATTCATGCAATAAAATGATATAAGATTAATTAATCGACTAAAAACAAAAAAGTGAAATTCTAGATAGCAAGAGTAGTATGTACAAAAATGCAATTTCCTACAGTTTCAGAGCACAAAAACAGAATCCGTCAGAAGTTCTAGAAACTAGACTTCCACACGGTTCCAATGCATATTTAAAGTTCAAAATCTGACAACAGTAGCTAGGTCAAACACATTGTTCTTTATAGATTTCATGTTCAGGCATAAATTCGACATCATGTTGTTATATTTTTAGATATAGCAAAAACTTAATAATAAATTCATTGAAAAATATTTTCTAGACTCCTAAACATATTAAGTAACAATCTGGAAATTATCAGTGCAAAATTTTATCATTTGATTAGCCTTTTAACAGTTTAAACATGAAAGATACAAGAATCTAAAAATCTGGAAATAAAAACACAGTTGTAGTAAAAAAATCATCACTTTTGCTGCACAACTCGGAATTCAGAAATTCAAGATTTTCTTGAAACTAGAAAGAGAAGGCTACAACTCTTAGTCAGAAAGTAAATTATTTTTAGATCATTTACGAAGTTGAAAATAGCAGACAACATACAGCCAGCAAGCAACATACAGGGTTTTGGGTATTTTTCATGAAATACTTTAATGAGACATGATGGGTATCGTTTATATTAGTTGATAAACTTCTTAGTTCGCATGATGAGTGTCAAACATGATAAATAAAATTAGAATACACACATACATAAATTTACCATCAACAAACACCAATCAATCAACCAAACATACAACCTAACAATTATTTCTACAAAAGATTAATTGTGTGACAATTATGAGTACTCCTATTATGATTACTATATGGATGCATGAAAGATTCAATCTTTAGAGTCAATGGAGGCACGATGTCAAGAATATTGGGGTTAGCTCGTGTAAACTCTCAGTAGACCCAATGAAAGATAATCAATACAATGATACGATAACAAATAGGATCTACTTGCAAGAATTTAAATAAAACTTGAATTTGATACGATCAATTCAAGGGAAAAGTGACTTGCCTTTTGATGACGAAATTGAATACCAAGAATAACGGGATAAGGATCCCGAAGCAATGAACCCACGAACACACAAATTACGTGCAAATCACGTGCACAAAATAACCCACAAAGTAAAGAGACACAGCAACTGCAGCAACCACTAGCAACGGGGCTCGAGATCTAAAAGGTGGCGAGGCATCGACGTCGACGGGTGGCGAAGCATAGGGAGGTGTTGTGCTTTGGTTTGTTCATCGATCAGAACAAGGACAGCAGCGGTGGGGTTTCGTCTGCTGTGGAAAGAGGTAATAGTGAAGAAGAGGTCGGGGGGGTTTGGTGTGCTGGGCATCGACGGGGGAGGGGGTGTCAACGAGGGGGTGGCCGGAGTTTGGCCAGGGAAGAAGCACAGTAATGGGTGATCGGGATTTGGGCGGGAAAATGATCGGGGAGAGAGAAATAGATAGGAGAGAGAAGATGAGATATATTAGACGACTATTAAGGTTTGTATTTGTGAAAATTAGGGTTTGCAATAGAATTGTATTTATAGATTGTAATTAGGATATTGGGATAGTGATTTAGGATCCAATAATAGTGATTTTCGGTCAAGAACAATTGAAATTGGGTTTTAGGGTTCAATAAGAGCATTTGTAGTCGTCTGCTAAATACCCTAAAAGTGGAAAAAATAGAAAAAAAGTCGCTCGACTCGTCTGCCATTTACCCAAAATTTGGGTGCTGCATGAACAGTACCGTGCCAAATATATCAGATGGTTTGGCATTTGCCAAATTATAGCTGACGAAAGATAATCCTTCCTCCCTTAAATGAGACGAAAGATAATCTTTCGTCTAAAACGTGGGACGGCAAACAAAATGCTGTCCCTTCAATTCAGCATACGACGAATTCGACAGACGAAGGATAATATTCCGTCTGATTAATTAAATTAATAAAAAAATAATTTGACGGACGGTACATTATGTACCGTCCAACACAATTTTGCTACAGAAGACCAATAGCCTTGGATGGGACTTCATCCCTCGTCCTAGGCAATTGAGGATTTTTTGATTTTTTAGTACTTTTTTTTGTCCTTTTCTCAATCATATCACTGCCATTTTGTTTTTAAAATTTTTTTTTTGTCCCTTCTCCATCACTTCAATGCATTTATATATATATATGTAATTGTTACCGCTGATTTCGGTGTGGGGGTAAACAGATAGAATTTGTGAGTTCGTGGAAAAACCTGAATAGCAGATCCGAACCTGTTCGTCTGAATTGGGCTGCTGACTCCCGCCGTACACCTGCAAGGAAAGTGCGAAACACCGGGTTTGATCCCGGCGACGCACCCTCCGACGCTCTTGTCAGTAACCATAAGAGATTAAAAAAGAGCTTAAGCAGGTAAAAAAGTGATTAACCTGTAACAGTGGTTGGTGGGGGGTATTTATAGTCGCCGTTGGGATCAGATTAGGAATGTGATTCCTGTGATCTGATAAGGCATAAAATCCTCGTAATCAGATTAGGAATGTAATCCCTTAATTCCCGGTGAGAGCAAATCAGGCCTGTTGATTTGGTCAAATCAGTAACCCTGATTTTCCTCTTGCTGATCTGGGTTCGTCTTGGGTCGGGACCCGTACCTAGTTGGAGTGGATCCGTTCGCGGGTTATTGGATCTGTGAGAAGGAGACCCAGTACCCGCTTCGGACCCGCTAGTAGGTGAAATTACCGTTTTACCCCTGAGCTTTGAGATTCGCGTCCGATGTGAACGGTCCCGATTTAATCCTATTTTTAGCCATATCACGAGCCCCCCACTCCCGAAGACTGAGTTTGATCAGCCTTTGAGGAGTAGTTTTACTGTTCTAATGGCGTACAGGATTTTATCGGTGTTCTTAAAGGAGTTTGGAATCTTGCTCGGGGTGTAACGGTGTTATTATGGGCTTGTAAAATGCCCAAAAATATTCTCAGAATTTTCTGGATTTTTGGTGATTTTTCCAGATTTTTCTGAATTTTTTCTCATTTTTTTGAATTTTTTATTCATTTTCCGAATTAAATAATTAATTATCGAAAATATTAAATAATTATTCTAATTAAATAATTATATTTTTCAGAATTTAAAATATTTTTTCTGAATTTATAATTATTTTTAGAATTTTTATTTAATTTTTTCCGATTTTTTAAATATTTTTTCGGATTTTTTAAATAAAAAATACAATTAAATAAATAAATAAATAAATTTAAATATACCTGGACACGTGGCGCGATCTGCGCCGTCGGATTCCTGCGCGAATAGCGAGGCGGCGCGCTTTTCGAAAAATCGCAATCTTGTCGTTTAGTGCACGTGGCGCGATCTGAGCCGTTCATCAACTTTTACGCGATTTTCTGGAAGATCCAACGACTGTAGTTGCTCGGCTAGCTTTTTTCTCCGTTTACCAGGTCGGGAAGGGGGTTGCTCGGCAGCCGACCGAGAGCTTGGCAAAAAATTTTGCGCAGCTCGGATGTGAGGCCACGTGGCACGCCACGTGGCACTTAACACATTTTTTTTTTTTTTTTTTCTTTCTTTCTTTCTCCGCGCTGTCTGCTTCTCCTTTTCTCCTCCTTCGTTGCTTTTTCCCCTCCGTCTGCTTCTCCGTTGGCCACGCCGCCCTGCCCCCGAACTTGCACCCTCTCCGACCTCGACTGGTGCAGTGGAGAGGTCGAGCTTGGAGGGAGAGGGGCTCGGTTGAGGGAGACGAGGGAGGCGTCGGGGCTTTGGTCGAGGAGTTCGCAACTTGGAGGTCGGAGTTGAGCTCGCGAGAAGGTGGGTTCGGCGACGGATTAAGGGAGCTCGACGATGACGAGGGTGACGGAGTCCTCGAGCTTGGCCATGGAGTTCTCGAACTCGGAGGAGGCGGTGATCGTGGAGCTCGACGGAGGATATGAGTGTCTGAGCTCGCGAGAAGGTGACGAGCTGGTTTTTGGTTTTGGCGCCGAGGATATGAGTTCGGCCATGAAGATGGAGGCGGAGCTCGCGTAGTTCGGAGCTCGTCGAGGCGGTGACGGAGCTCGACTGTGGGAGAGCTCGACGCGGTGGTGAGCTCGATGAGAATGGGAGCTTCGGTGAAGATGGAGCTCTTCGACGGAGTGAGCTCGTCAGAAGTGGAGGTGGTCGGCCATGGCGGAGCTCGGAGGCAGGCCAGGTGGAGCTCGACACTTAGGAGCTCGTCGAAGTGGAGCGGAGCTCGGCGGAGTTGAGCTTCACGACTTCGATAGTGGGGGACCTCGACTGCTGTGGCGAAGAGATCGACGGAGCTTGGCAGCGACGGTGTGGAGCTCGAGCTTCGGCCATGGGAGAGCTCGTCTTCGGCAGTGGAGCTCGGTGTGGCTCGGAGTGAGTGAAAGAGAGCTCGACTGCGGTGGAGCTTTGTGATGACGAGTGGAGATGAGCTTTGCAGCGAAGCGAGCTCGGCGACGAAGCGAGCTCGGCAGGTGAGCTCGGCGACGAAGCCTCGCGATGAGTTCGAAGCTCTTGGCGGAGACTTTGTGAGCTCGGCGATGGGGGCTGTGCTCGACGGGAGGTGGAGTTTTGCTCGCCGAAGGAGGAGAAGGGGCTCGGTGGTAAGGAGAGCTCGGAGAAGAGTTGGGTTTTGAGCTTCGACGAAGTGGAGGTTGGCGAGTTCGGAGCTGAGCTCGCCGACGGAGAAGCTCGACGCTGTTGAGGGCTGAGCTCGTCCATGGAGGTGGAAGTGCGAGCCTGGTGGTTTGAAGAAGAAGGTGGCGAAGCGTGCTTTTTGGTTTTTGTATGGGTTTGGCGCCAGAAGTATTGGAGAAGGAGGTGGGAAGGGGTTCGGGTCGGATCCCCTTAACGGGTCCGAACCCGGCCCCTTGTGCCTTTTTTTTTTTTTGGCATCTTGTTCGGCGAATCCGAGCGCGGATTTTGAGGCAAATTTTTGGCCATTTTGCAGCTCGGTATGGCAGTAGCTCGGATTGGAGATCCGAACTATGTGGCTTGATCTGAGCCGTTGGATGGTGGCACAAATCTCGAGACGGGCGCAGTTTCCAAGAAAACACTATTTTATCGTTTAGTGACGCTGGCAAGATCTGGGCCGTTGGATGATGGCACGAATCTCGAGACGGCTCAGTTCCCAAGAAAACGTTATCTTGTCGTTTAGCGTCGCTGGCAAGATCTGGGCCGTCTGATCGAGATCTTACACGAATGTTGAGGAGAAAGTGTGTTTTCTCCGTTTACCAGATCGGGAAGGCACTTGCTCGGCAGCCGACCGGGCTCTTTGATGTTGGGGCTCGGATGGGAAGAGCTCGGATGGGAGTGGCTCGGCTCGGCTCGTGCGAGTGGCTCGGATGGGAAGAGCTCGGATGCCTGCTCGGATGGGAAGAGCTCGGTTCGGATTGGAAGAGCTCGGTTCGGATTTCCGAGCTATTCGGCGCAGCTGCATTGAGATCCACTTTCCCGGTTCTACGGAGGTCCGATCGGGGCGTGCGACCCCTCGTTTCGAAGCTAGTTCGAAGATCTACAACTTCTCTTTAGGAGTGGGATGAAGACTCACCCTCCTTCATGGTCAAAATAGCCCCGCAAGATGCTTGTCTTCATGAAGTTGATAAGTACTTTGGTCTTGGGGATTTTGGAAGAGGAGCTCCACTCCTAGGGGCGGAGAAGATGTGTTAGGAAGACCTTGTGCTTGGAAGACCCTTGGGCTAGGAAGACCCTTGGGGCGAAGAAGAGGCGCGAGTGGGTCGGATCGCTAGTCGCTCGACTAGGAATACTGAGCGACGTGGAGCGATATGAGCCGCTGGATCTCAGCGCGGATCTCGAGGCGGGCACAGTTTCCAAGAAAACACTATCTTGTCGTTTAGCGACGCTGGCAAGATCTGGGCCGTTGGATGATGGCACGAATCTCGAGACGGCTCAGTTCCCAAGAAAACGTTATCTTGTCGTTTAGCGTCGCTGGCAAGATCTGGGCCATCTGATCGAGATCTTACACGAATGTTGAGGAGAAAGTGTGTTTTCTCCGTTTACCAGATCGGGAAGGCACTTGCTCGGCAGCCGACCGGGCTCTTTGATGTTGGGGCTCGGATGGGAAGAGCTCGGATGGGAGTGGCTCGGCTCGGCTCGGCTCGTGCGAGTGGCTCGGATGGGAAGAGCTCGGATGGGAAGAGCTCGGCTCTGGAAGAGAGCTATTTGTGAGACGAGTGTGAGGAGGGACCCTATGAGAGAGTTGAGCTCCAAACTCGGTGAGAAGAGGTCCGCTTCGGGGGCGAGCGGAGGGAAGAGCTCTGCTCTGGAAGAGAGCTATTTGTGAGACGAGTGTGAGGAGGGACCCTATGAGAGAGTTGAGCTCCAAACTCGGTGAGAAGAGGTCCGCTTCGGGGGCGAGCGGAGGGAAGAGCTCTGCTTTGGAAGAGGGCCGTTTGTGAGACAAGTGTAAGGAGGAACTCTAGGAGAGAGTTGTGCTCCAAACTGGTTTGAGAAGAGGTCCGCTTTTGGGGGCGAGCGGAGGGAAGAGCTCGGCTCTGGAAGAGAGCCATTTGTGAGACAAGTGTAAGGAGGAACTCTAGGAGAGAGTTGTGCTCCAAACTTGCTGAGAAGAGGTCCGCTTCGGGGGCGAGCGGAGGGAAGAGCTCGGATCCTCCCTCGGATGGGAAGAGCTCGGATGGGAAGAGCTCGGATTCCTGCTCGGATGGGAAGAGCTCGGCTCTGGAAGAGAGCCATTTGTGAGACGAGTGTGAGGAGCAACTCTAGGGGAGAGCTGTAGCTCCGAACTTGCTGCTTATGTGAGAGAATCAACGGTTGTGGGAGCAATTCCGAATGGCGAACCACTTCTAACCCGCTGAAGAGCAGGTTATTTGAAGCAGAATCGAGCCAAGTGTTGGACTCCGAACCATCGGTAGAGGTGTTCAACGGTTGTGGGAGCAATTCCGAATGGCGAACCACTTCTAACCTGCTGAAGAGCAAGTTATTTGAAGCAGAATCGAGCCAAGTGTTGGACTCCGAACCATCGGTAGAGGTAGTCAACGGTTGTGGGAGCAATTCCGAATGGCGAACCACTTCTAACCTGCTGAAGAGCAAGTTATTTGAAGCAGAATCGAGCCAAGTGTTGGACTCCGAACTCGTTGGGAAGAGCTTAGTAAGTTGCAGGAGCAGCCATGTAGAAGAGGCTGGACTCCGAACTCGTTGGGAATAGCTTAGTGAGTTGCTGGAGCAGCCATGTAGAAGAGGCTGGACTCCGAACTCACCCTTCAGCGAGTCACGACTCGGGGAGGTAGAGATGAAGCAAGAGCAATAATTTCAAATGAGAAAACATAAAGTTTTATTGAAATAAACTAAGTGGCTGCTTCAATATGGCGAGCCCTTATTACATGATATTGGCCGGATTACAAGCATCGGCCTTATTAAAAGTCAAGATCCTGCTTCTATGATAAGGTGAAGACCTCTTGGGAAGAGCCGGGAGGTTCTGAGTCTCAAAGCTCGGTGGGCCCTTCGGTTCGTTTGTTGGCTCCTCAGGGGGGAAGCTCGGCCCCTTCTTTCTGGACGAACTTGGTCAGGTGCCCCCGCTGTATGAGTTCTTCGATCTCCTCCTTCAGAGCCCGACAATCTTTCGTGTCGTGGCCGTGGTCCCTGTGAAAGCGGCACCACTTATGCTTGTCCCTCTTCTTGCCAGGTGTATTCATTCTCGGGGGAGCGCGGAGGAGCCCTTCCTTGTCCACCTCCATAAGAACTTCTGATATATTGGCAACAAGGGGGGTGAACTTCTCAATCCGAGGAGTCGGGCGGTGCTGGCCACTGCCCTCCTCCTGAAGCTTCCTAGCCTCTTCTTCTTCGGTCAGCTTTCGTTTCGTCCCTGAGGCGGGCCCTCCGAAGCTTGGAAGGTAGGCGGCCTCTTCGGCACGAATGTACTTGTCACACCTGAGAAGGAGGTCGGCAAAGTTCCGTGGAGGCTTCTTAGCAAGAGAGGAGCGGAGTCTGGAATTGAAGACGTTGGATTGGAAGGCGGCTGTTGCAACGGATTGATCGAGGGAGGCTATGGACCTGACCTCCGCAGTGAACCTCTTCACATAGTCTCTCAACTTCTCTCCCTTCTCCTGGCGGAGCTGGAGTAATGAGAGGCTGGTCTTCTCTGTGTGTCTACTACTCATGAAGTGAGTGATGAAGAGGCTCTCGAATTGCTCGAAGGAGAAGATGGAAGAGGGAGCAAGGCGGGAGTACCATTCCCTAGCCGACCTCCTCAGGGTGGCTGGGAAGGTCTTGCAAAGTAAGGCGTCCGAAGCCTGGTGGATGAGCATGAGGGTCTTGAAGCTTTCTACGTGGTCCACGGGGTCTGACTCCCCCGAGTAAGTTTCGAACTTGGGGGGTTCGAAACCTCTTGGGATAGGAGCTTCCATGATGGTCCGGGAGAAAGGGGGTCTGCTCGGACGAATGGTTCTGCTGTTCGACCCCTCCCCCTCGTCCATCCGACCGATTCGCCTCTCCACCTCATGGAGACGGCGGTATAGGGCATCGTCCCTCCCGCGGTAGTCGAACGAGTCTCTGGACTCGTCTTCGTAGGAGGGAGAGCCGGGGCTACGACGATGGTCGTCCCGAGAGCGGCGAGGGCTAAGTTCATGCTGCCGGCGGTTAGGAGTTGGCGGAGGAGAGGCGGACCTACGGCGAGGACTGGGAACCTGTTGGGGCGAAGGAACCCTTTGGGCCTCATTGTTGTTGGGTCGGAGGTTAAGAGCCTGCAACATCGTTGCTTGAAACTGCAGGAACTCGGCGCGAGTGATGGGCGCCTCATTGTTCCTCGGCTGATGCCGACCGGCAGGGGAGTGGCGCCTCCTCCTGTAATGCCCGGGTGACTCTCTTCTTCCCCTTCGGACAGGAGACCTTCTATAATCTCGGTGGTGAGGGGACCGCTCACCCGGACGTTGTTGGCGGGAGGCTCCCTCTCGGGCCCGCTTCTCGTCCAGACGGTGGCGTAGGTCCTCTTCCTTCTTCTGATTTTGGGGATTGTGAGAGGCCATGGAATCCGTAGAGGTGTTGTGTATGGAGACGCGGTCCTGATTGAGCGGTTGCTTCATACGAGAGCCCCCCGCACCGGCGTTCTGCGGACCGGTGGGAGCCCTGGGGGGTTGCTGGTTCTGAAGAGGAGGCTGGTCTTGAAGAGGGTCCTCCACTTGAAGCGGGGGTTGTCCCTGCTGCGGAGCGGGTTGGATGGGGACTACCTCTTGCTGATCAGCGGGGTTGGGTCCACGGTTGGACCCCCTAGATCTGACCTTTCTGGGAGGCATGGCTGGAGAAGAGCTGATCGACGAGGAAGAGGCGGAGGCTATTCGTATGGTTTTCCCACAGACGGCGCCAATCTGTTACCGCTGATTTCGGTGTGGGGGTAAACAGATAGAATTTGTGAGTTCGTGGAAAAACCTGAATAGCAGATCCGAACCTGTTCGTCTGAATTGGGCTGCTGACTCCCGCCGTACACCTGCAAGGAAAGTGCGAAACACCGGGTTTGATCCCGGCGATGCACCCTCCGACGCTCTTGTCAGTAACCAGAAGAGATTAAAAAAGAGCTTAAGCAGGTAAAAAAGTGATTAACCTGTAACAGTGGTTGGTGGGGGGTATTTATAGTCGCCGTTGGGATCAGATTAGGAATGTGATTCCTGTGATCTGATAAGGCATAAAATCCTCGTAATCAGATTAGGAATGTAATCCCTTAATTCCCGGTGAGAGCAAATCAGGCCTGTTGATTTGGTCAAATCAGTAACCCTGATTTTCCTCTTGCTGATCTGGGTTCGTCTTGGGTCGGGACCCGTACCCAGTTGGAGTGGATCCGTTCGCGGGTTATTGGATCTGTGAGAAGGAGACCCAGTACCCGCTTCGGACCCGCTAGTAGGTGAAATTACCGTTTTACCCCTGAGCTTTGAGATTCGCGTCCGATGTGAACGGTCCCGATTTAATCCTATTTTTAGCCATATCAGTAATTATTGATTAAAATTTCTGAGACGAAAGATAATCTTTCGTCTGAGCCAAATTTTGGCTTTTGACGACTACAACGCAAACCCATTTTTGCCATTTCTATTTGCCAAATACCAAAAATCTGACTCAAGACGACTACAAATGCTCTAAGTGATGGATCTAAAATAATAGGGTTCAAATAAAAATACACACAATTAAATAAAAGAAAATAGGATCAACAAGAATAACTCAATTAAGAAGAACAAAGAATTTCATGAACAAATTTAATGAAAATAATCAAGAAAGAAAAAATAGAGAATTTTATTCAATTGCAATTAAAATATTACAAAAGGGGGGAAAATGAAAATAGCAGAAATGGTAGTTACAATCCTACCCACCTTACAATAAAATTTCGTTCTCGAAATTTAAGCAAGTGGTAGTAGGGTAACACCAAACAAATGAAAAGAACAAGAGCTACTCAAAAAGATGGGGAAACCTCTTCCGAATCACATCTTCAAGGTCCCAGGTCGACTCACCAGGCGAGTGAGGATTCCATGCAACACAAGCCAACTTGATAACCTTATTCTTCAAAATCTTCTTCCGCCGATCCACAATCGAAACTGGATGAATCTCACACGACAAATCTGGTCGAATTGACAGCTCCGAATAGTCAATGACATGACTATCATCCCTGACATACTTCCTGAGCTGAGAAACATGGAAGACGTCATGCACTCCAGAAAGAGCTGGCGGCAACGTGAGTCTATAGGCCACTTTACCTACCTGCTCTGCCACATCGAACAGACCAATGAATCTAGAGCTCAACTTGCCCCCACCACCAAACCGAATCACACCTTTCCGTGGAGACACCTTGAGGAACACATGGTCACCCACTTCGAATACTAACGATCTCCTTTTCATTTCCTCTACCTGTCCTGTGCGGCCTGCAAATGCTTCCTGATTTCGGCCACTACATCAACAGTCCTCGTGATCAATTCTGGCCCCGAAAGCTTCCTCTCATCAATTTCATCCCAGCACACTGGTGATCTACACTTCCGACCAAACGGGACTTCATAGTGAGCTGCTTGAAGAGTAACTTGGTAGCTATTGTTGTATGAAAACTCCACCAAGTGTAGATGATCTTCGTAGGATCCTCCAAACTAAGCACACAGGACATCAACATATCCTCTAAGGTCTGAATAGTCCTCTCAGATTGTCCATCTGTCCGCAGATGGAATGAAGTACTGAACTTTGGCTTACTCCCAAGATTGTTCTGAAGACTCTCCCAAAATTTAGATATGAATCTAGTATCTCTGTCTGATATAATACTGACAGGAACACCATGCTATCTCACAATCTTCTGCATATACTTCTTTGCCACGCTCTCTGTAGACTGACCAACTCTGAAGGGAATTAAATGAGCACTCTTCGTCAAGCGATCCACAATCACCTAGGTGGTATTGTGACCCTTGGGATTTCTAGGCAAGGCAGTCATGAAATCCATAGTGATATTCTCCCACTTCCACTCCGAAACAGGAAGCGGTTGAAAAAGTCCAGCAGTCCTCTGATGTTTTGCTTTCACTTGCGGACAGATCATACATTAAGAAACAAATCTTGCAATAACTCTCTTCATACCATGCCACCAGAAAAGCAATTTCAAATCCTGATACATTTTTGTACCACCGAGATGAATAAAATATGGCGAACGGTGAGCTTCTTCGAGTAAGTTCTGCCTGACTTGACGAGTCCCAAAGGGAGAGATCCATCCTCATGAATCACCATATCAGTTCTTGAACCAGCTTCAACTTCAGCTCGAAACTACTGCAATTGCACATCACCAGATTGTGCTTCCTTATCTGATCCACCAAAGACGACTGCAACTGAAGTACCATACAACTCTGCTCAGTACCAGGCAATACCACATCCAATTCCAATCTCCTCATAGCTTCCACCCGTTCCTTCTGCTCAGAAAGAACCATAGCAACAAGTCTTCTGCTCAAAGCATCAGTTACCGAATTAATCTTGCCAGGGTGATAACTGAAAACTGATATCATAATCTACCATCAATTCCAACCATCGCCTCTGCCTCATATTCAGCTCCTTCTGAGTGAACACATACTTGAGACTTTTGTGGTCAGTGGAAACCTCCACTCGGTCTCCAAGTAAATAATGCCTCCAAAGCTTCAAGGCAAAAATCACAGTAGTAAGCTCCAAATCATGTGTAGGATAATTCTTCTCATGCAGCCTCAATTTTCTAGATGCATATGCGACAACCTTGCCTTGCTGCATCAAAACAGCACCCAAACCTCTACCTAAAGCATCACAGTAAATTACGAACCCTCCTAATCCATTTAGTATAGTCAACACAGGTGCTGATGTCAATTGATTCTTCAGTTCAACAAAGGCTTCTTTACAGGATTCATCCCACACAAACTTTTGATCCTTCTCAGTTAACTTGGTCAACGGCCCTGCAATCTTCGAGAAATCCTGAACAAACTTCCTGTAGTAACCCGCTAGACCAAGAAAACTCCGAACTTCAGATACTGACTTCGGCATTGGCCAATCCTTAACTGCAAAAATCTTGGACGGATCGATAGAAACTCCATTACCAGAAATAATATGACCCAAGAACGCCACACGATCCAACCAAAAATCACACTTGTTAAGCTTCCGATACAGCTGACTCTCCCTCAAAGTTTGCAGAACAACCTTCAAGTGCTCAGCATGCTCCTCACGGTTCCGATAATAGACCAGAATATCATCAATGAACACCACCACGAACTTGTCTAGAAAGGGAAAGAAAACTTGATTCATCAAGCTCATAAATATTGCTGGAGCATTAGTAACTCCAAAAGGCATCACCAAAATTCATAGTGCCCACATCTCATACAAAAAGTGGTCTTCTGTACATCCTCGGCTTTTACCTTAACCTGATGATAACCAGAACAAAGATCCAGCTTCGAAAATACAGAAGCGCCTCCCAATTGATCAAAAATAGGTCATCAATTCTTGGCAACGGATACCTATTCTTCAATGTGACATTATTGATCTCTCGATAGCAATGTTCTAAAAAGCACTAGGCAGTAGTCGGGCGGTCGATGGGGGCCTAGCTCCTAGACCTTGTAATCGGGGATTAAGCGACTAGGCGCTAGGCGGTTTTTTAAATTTATTTATTTATTTATCGATCTTTTGGGTTTATTTTGTTGTTACCCATTTTTACTCTTTATTGCTACTCATTCTTAGTTTCTTACTATTGAACTTTTTCTCCTTGCAATTGTAGGATAAGCTTCACATAGTCAAATCGGTGTATTATTGTTCTTTTGTCTTAAAAATTATGTATGAAAATCCATTCGGACCAATCCTATACTTCATACAAATACTTATTCTCAAAGTATGCCTCCTATAAATAGAAATTGATCCATGAATACAGCCTCATTGTATCTTGAGCAACCTTTGTATTTGTTAGTGAACTACATTAGCTAACTGATTAGAGCATAAAATAATAATCAAAATAAGAAACTACATTAGCTTGTTGAGTAAAAGGCCGGTGAACTGAACATACATATTGTCGACTGACAGAACAAAATTATACCATTAAAATTATCAAGAAAAAGATGTGAACACTAGTAGCATAAATAACAAAGAAAACATCAGCATTAATAACTTACAATATCAGAATCCACAAAAACATAAGTAGCTGTACTAAGAGCACGTAAAAGAATGTGAAAGGGAAAGAAAGATAAGATAACCAATTACCAATATATTTGGAGATCTATCGAGGTCACTATTAGAACTTAGAAGTTTTGCATACATTGTCGGAGGACGTCGGAGGGAGGCGGAGGAGGACGACGGAGGAGGACGTCGGAGGAGTTGCGATTCGGAGGGAGGCGGGCGAAGGGAGGACGTCGGAGGAGCTGTGAACTTTGAGAGAGAAGAGGAGGATGTCGGAAGGAGGCGGAGTCGGAGGGAGGCGAAGGAGGAGGAGGTGGAGGTGGCGAAGGAGGAGGGAGGCGGACGAGGACGGCGAACTGGTGAAGTAGGAGGGAGGCGGAGGAGGACGGCGAGGGAGGAGGGAGGCGGAGGAAGACGGCGAAGGAGGCGGAGGAAGAGGAGCTGCGATTTGGGGTGAAAGTGAAGAGCGTGATTTGGGGGTGAAAGTGAAGAGCGCGATTTAGGGTTTTTTATTTTTTTTATTAGGAGGAGAAAGTGAGTAGCGGTGGGTTTTTTTTATTTTTTTTATTTTTTATTTATTTAAATTACTAAAGGCCTAAGCGGGTCTAGTCCGCCTAGACCCCGCCTAGACCGATTAAACGCCGCCTAGGTCCGATTTTGGCTGCCTGGAACCCATTTCCGATTTTCATAAATGCCTAGGCCCTAATCGAGGCGTTGGGGGGCCGCCTAGCGCCTAGGCAACGCCTAGGCGGCCGCCTAGGCCGCTTTTTAGAACACTGCTCGATAGTCAATGCACAACCTCCGACTACCATCCTTCTTATTGACGAACAGTACAGGAGCTCCCCAAGAAAAAATACTTAGCCTGATAAAACCTCTATCCAGCAATTCCTGAAATCTGCTCATTTAACTCAGCCAACTCAACAGGATCTGTACGGACTCTTAAAGATTGGAGATGTACCCGACTGAACATCAATACTAAACACCACTTCACGATCTGGCAGTAATCCCGACAACCCTTCAGAAAACACATCCAAAAAATCTTGCATAACTATCGGTGCAACATCACCATCAACACACACTTCATTCATAACTCCAACTTCTTGACTAGCCAACTCCTCCACACAAGCAAGCGACGTTTCACCAGCACAGTATTCAAATTCTTGACATTCTGGCATACGAAACACCACCTTCTTCTTGCAGCAGTCAATCACAACATGAGTGGCACCAAGCCAATCCATCCCCAAGATAACATCGAAACCAAAATTGCTGATGACAATTAGGTTGGCAACAAAACCAATACCACCAATAACCAAGGGACTCTGCTCACAATTCTGGGAACACACGACAACACCTTCACATATCGTAATGTTCCTAGCTGCTGGCATAGCGCTGCTAGCAAAGAGATGTAGATCGACGAAGCGGGAGGAAACAAAAGAATGAGTAGCACCAGAGTCAAAGAGAACATGAGCAGGGAAGGAATGAACAAGGATAATGCCTAGCAAGAAGTCAAAATGAAAACAGAAAAAGGCAGAAGCAAAATGCAAGTAACAGACATGAATGAGAGGCTAACATGTAAAAACAACATGATAGAAGAATAAAATAGCAAGGAAATCCAAAATAAAATACAAAATGAAAACAACTGAAGATATACCTGCAACAACGTCCAAAGCAGTCTCAACATCCTGCATAGTCAAGTTGTAGGCCTGACCATGACTCGCAGGAAGATTACCCCTAGGAGTGGCTCTCCTTTGATCAAAGATCTGCCTCTGCAGAGGAAGTGATGGTCCACCCTGACCACGAACAAGCGCTCCCTACGGAGCAAAACCTCCAACTGGTGCCTAGGACTTGGACTTAGGGTAATCACGGACCATATGATCATTGCCTCCGCATAGAAGGCACAGGCGATTAGCTATCCTGTATTCTTGGTGTAAATGCCCAGTCTTCCGGTAGTATGAACAAACCAACTATGGCCTCTGATCAGCAGGTGGGTATGGCAGGGCCCTAGCAGGAGGGGTGGAACTGGCCTCCTAATAGGCCATCCAGAAGGCCTAGTGGCAACAGGGTGCGGGGCATTTTGCTGAATAGCACGTTTCTTCGTACTAGTCTGCTCCTCAATTCTTGCAGCATCCAGGATATCTGCATAAGAACAAAGTCACAAGGCAGCAAGACAATCCTAAATCTCATTATCCAAGCCCAATAGGAAACGATGACCTCTATCATCGTCATTCGCCGCCATAGAGGTAGCAAAATGACTTAGTCGGGTGAATTCCGTAGCATACTCGTCCACGGTCTAACTCCCCTGAGTTAAAGAAAAAAATTATCATTCCATTTCATTCTTGGTGGCATTAGGGAAAAACTTTGTGAGGAAGCTGTCAGTGAAGGTCGCCCAGGGGATGGGTGGCCCCAATCGTTCAGCCTCAGCTTGCCACCAGATGTGGACAAGATCAACAAGTTGGATGCTCACAACATCCACATGATCAACATCTGTTATACACGCTGCAGTCAACAGTTGCACAGTCCTGATAAGCCATTGCTCGGCTTTAAGTGGACATTTAGTGCCCGAGAACTTGTCTGGATGGAGCCTCATGAAATCAGCCACATTACCAGGTCTCGGTGTTAGCAATGTGGGGACAGACACAACGGGTTCCCTATTAGCAGCTTCGTAAGCCATCCTCATTTGTTCATTATGTTCCCGTTGCATCTGCAACATCAGTTTGTTGTGCTCACGCTGCATTTGCAACATCTGTGCAATAGTGGGCTCATCAGACTGATCATCCCCAGCATGAGAAGATGAAGCACCTCTCCTAACTATAGTCTGCAATAAAAATCAATTGGTTAGCATCCAGATCATAAGTTGGTTATCAATTATTCATGCGATCTCTGTATTGCGCATAATGTTGAGTCAAACTGATAAAACTCAATTCTGATTAATTTATCAATCAAAGCCAAACTTCCTTTCGTTAGTCATGTTTGACTGATATATTATCCAAACCCGGGCTTTGATACCACTAAAATTCTTGTCACGCCCCGGTTCCCAAAAATACGAAATACGAGTACATGATATTGGCCCAGCGAATGACTAACGTCACCCATAAGCTGTTTATCCGATCAACTCAACAATATAATCAATACAGAACAATTGCTCAGGCAATAATAATAATCTGATGAACAATAATGTTTGGAATGAAGCAATATGAAATATCCAAATACAATAAACCAACGTCTCGAAACAATAACAAAATCCGGGTCATAAGCCCAATACAATAATAATCCAATCACAAGTAGATAATAAGTCACAATACATTAAGTTTGATAAAACAATAAGCAATTAAAAGTATTAGAATCTTCAAAATCTTTGTTCTCCAATCCCAGCAAAACAATTCATTTTCATTACCTGTGAACATTTTATGTAAAAAGAGGAGAAAATTTGTCCTTAGAGCAAGTCATGGACAACAAGTAGAGAAAACAAAGAACAATCGAATAACCGTATAACAATAAATTTAATGGATCAATAGGAATCAATAACATGGGACAATAATCAATAATCAATATCATGGTAATCGATGCAATCGGTATAAACAATGATTCAATATTCGATAACAATGTTTAATGGTAACACTTAGACAATATTCGATATCAATAGGAACAATGATGTTGAATACGCAATGTCGATGATGTGTCAATACTTATGTGTATTAATCATTTTAATCCTAACTAATGCACGTACTACTGTATCCCATATGTTCCATACCTCAGATTTGATGCATACATACAATTTCGTTTAGACTAAGTGGTGAATTCTATAGATCATGTATCGGTATGATAATCACTGATACGATACAATACTTTTGCATGATACATTACGATGATTCATTAATTCACTGAAACAATACACTGATATGATACATTGATACATTACGATGATTCACTGATTCACTGTCCTCGTCTGGGAAGAAGACCATTTTCAGATGCCCATTTACTATGTAAGTAAAGTCCTCCACGATGCAGAGCTCCAATATACGAAGATGGAGAAAATGGCATACACACTAATTACAATAGTTCAGAAGCTCCACCCTCATTTACCAGCTCACTCCATTCAAGTCCTTACCGACCAGCCCCTGAAACAAGTCCTCCACAAGCCAAAAAGTTCCAGACGATGGATCAAGTGGCCGATTGAGCTGAGTCAGCATGACATCAACTACAAGCCGAGAACTGCTATTAAAGGTCAGGCATTGGTCGAATTCCTCACAAAATGCACCATTTCGGATGCACCTTAACCATAGGAGGACTCGCCCGTCTGGAGCCTCGGGGCAGGAGTGATATAGCAAGGCCCGGACGAATTCATCATTGTGCTTGAACTTTCGAGCCTCTAATAACGAGGCTGAGTATGAGACACTGATCGTCGGGCTACTCTTGGCTAGAAAAGCCGGGCTGTAATGCCCCGAATTCCAAACACAGGTAATTCGTAGCACAACAAGATCTTTTACTTTGACTTCGTACAAATTTACAAGGAATTTAAAACTTTTTATTTACAACAATGTTCTTTACAACCGCACAGCAGAATTACATAAATACAATAAAATCTACAATAATGAAAGTCCTTCAATCTTATGACAACTCATCATAGTGACTTCAAGTCCATACCAAATCCAATCTTGCAACTAGGAAACGGTGGGCACGTCAGTTGCATACAACTAACGCAATGCTATAATATAGTGATTCTTTAACTTTAGCAAACACAAACTTGAATGCACAACAAAGTGTGAAAAGTGACTATCCTGAACATGTCAGTGTATGATATGATTTAATGCCTAATGCAGACATTTACACTATGATGACACTAATACATAATTGTTCGGATTCTATACATCCCATACTACATAGATTCGAGGGCAATCCCTTATCGTACTCCTCATTACAGGGTTCAATCCCTCGTTATGAAATCCTACGACGGTGATGAAAACAAGATTTAAACATTTCACAAGTATAGGTTCCAGTCTCGGAGTACATCTGCCCGACCATACAAAACTCTCATCGCGGAAACATCCCGTAAGCGTCGCTAGCTTAGAACACTGGAGACTCGTTTCCCTTCCGCCCGACTATACATACCCGGAGTACATCCGCCCGATTATTCATAGTCCCGAAAGTAATTGAGACTCATCTCGCATAAATCTCGCAGTCCCAGAATATATCCACCCGACTGTAACCATAGTCCCAGAATACATCCGCCCGACCAAGTTGAGCCCAGTCCAGGAATACATCCGCCCAACCATGTTGAGCCCAGTCTCGGAATACATCCGCCTGACTGTAACTATAATTCTGGAATACATCCGCCCGACTATATAGATTCATCTCACTCACGTTTGCTCAAGCTTCATCACAACTCCTTTTCTATTGCATGTCCTTAGGTTTAATTATAATTATTAAGACCTAGAGCTAGCTTACCCAGCAGACTTAAACCAAACACTAAGAATATTATCCCACACTAGCTACTTCTCAAAAAGAAAGTTAACCCACACTGGCTACTTCTCAAATTTTCATAATCACAAATTTGCCGGTACCCTGGGTCTTGCTTAGCCTCTAGAATCGAACCATCTCAAAATATAGATCAATTAGGTTACATCTAATCTCTTATAAAAATTTCCATTCATTAAACATATTTTAACTTCTTTTATTCATTCTCTTTATGTATATTATCAATCATGAAGTAACCAACTTCTTATAGCAACATTCAATAACACTTGATGAGTAAAAAACCCTTATAAATATCACATGTTTAACATTCCAACTTCATTCTTTAATTACCTCTTAATTCCTCATAAGGTACATATTACTAATATTCCAATTTTAAATTCAATTTTATACATTGTAAAAATTCTAGGACAACTAAATAAAAGACATCAACCCAATGATGTTGTAAAAATCCTATAAATTCCAATACTACTCCAAAAATAGATTTTTTAGTTTCATAGGAATCATAAATGAATCTACTACAACTTTGTAGTTAACTTCATCTAAAATCATCCTCAATTACTTCGTCTAAATTAATTTGCAAAACAGAAGGTTCATAATCCGAAAATTATAGTTCATGCTACTTGTAAAATTATATACTTCATGAAAACTTATGTTCTTTAGACCAGAATAAAGGTATAAAAGTCTACTATAACTTTTTATTTATAAGTTTCCCCAAACTATGGTGTCTATAACCCTGAATTCTTCGAAGTCTACAGTAGGATCGAAATGTTAAAGTACTGCCACTTGTCCAGTGTTGTAAAATTCATTATAAATTCAATTCTTCATAGAAAATTGATTTCTTAGACTCTAAAGAAAGTTTAACGAGTCTACTTCAAGTTCTTAGTTTTGACTTTTCTCAAAATACTTCATCTAGAATGCTGAAGTGGTCAAAATCCGATATGTGTACAAATTTCCAGCAACTAGCCAACTGCCAACCAGTCCTAAGTTTGGATTTAATTAAAATAGTAACGACTTCCAAATATTATGAAACTTTAAGGAGATGTTCCTGACATATACAAGATGCTCTTATAAAAATTTTAGCTTTAGATTCTATCTAGTTTAATAGTTATGATTTTTTGAAGTGCAACTAGAACATAAAATAGAACCTTATGAAAATATCCCCAAATCAAACATACCATAATTTCACACATTCAATCAACAACAAATAATCCAAACATGAACACTCAATCTATATGAGTTATCATGCATCTAACAATTCACACATATTAAACAATCTATTAATAAAACTATATCAGAAAGTTGGAGAAACACCCATCTCAAATGTAGAAGTCCTAGTAGTAGAACTCCTACAAAATAATGCTCCAAAGCTCCAAGCTCCATAAAAAATGGTCGGCCTCTTCCTAGCACAACCCGGAAGCTCTTCTCCCTCTTCTTTTCTGTTTTGTTTCTGTTTGAGTTGTGTTGTTCATGACAAATATAGGGACTATTTGTAGGAAAATTGTGTGGTCAAAATAGCTCCCTACTTCCTAAAATGACTCCCCACTGCCTACTAACTCACACCACTCTCCCTCATTCTCAACCATGGTGAGAAACACATGCACGTGTAGTCAATGTGTGTGCACACTCTTTCATAGAAAATTTATTATTAGTTTTCATTAGGTTAGATGTATGTGTTACACATGGCAAGGTGTACCAAACTAATTATATTTTAAATGTACATTTAAGTGCACAGAAAATTAATCATGAGCTTTAAATTTGTAATTAATTTTTAGTGAGCTACAAAAATGAATTTAGGACTAGGGGATTTTAATTAAAACAAATCACATAATTGTGACTATAAAAATGAGAAGAAAAATATTCATGACTGAAGAAAATTTTAGGAACCAACATGTGCAGTACAAACACGTGCGTTGCACGTATCAATACAAAATAAAGTTGAGAGAACGAAAAACAGTCAAAATATAAAATACGTTGAACATGTATATTAATAATGTTACAGATATTTCATGTAATGGGCAAACATATGTAATCGACACATGTATTGAAAATACGTAAAAACACAAAGATTAAAATTAATATTTGAGTTGGCTCAAAATAGGATAAAAATAAATTTTGAGAGAACGGAAAACATATAAATAATCGGAATATAAAATACGTATGACATTTATATAAAAATACGTTACGAATATTACTCGTAACAGTATAAAATACATGTGCGTAACACCCGTGGGCAAAATTGTCATAACTCAATTTTGTGGGGGTGTTACAAGGGCAGGACGGGTGAGAGTTTTCAATGATTCATAGCTAGTAGTTGAACAGTTTTTAGGGGAATATGGAGCCCAAGATGCCCGTATGATCACGTACTTGGCACATGTTAAGAAGTTGCTAGCTGGCTTCAAAGAAGCCTCGATCTCGCACATCACTCGCGAAAAGAATAGTCAAGTGGATTCCCTCTTCAAATTGGTGTCATCCTCCTTCGAGGGGCTCGATCACACTGCTCATAGAAGTGCTGATCAGTCTGAGCATTGATAGGGAGGACGTAGAAACACTCTGCATTGGCTCTCAAACACAGTCGGGGTGTTGGATGGACCCTATAGTTAACTTCCTTCAAAGATGGATCCTTCTGGCTGAATGCATCGAGGCAAGGAAAATTCGGGTGAGAGCGAAAAGGTACACAATTTTGGAAGGGTTGCTATCCAAACGGTCATACACATGGGGTCTAGGTCAGTACACCCTCAAGGAAATGCATGTGGGAGTCGGCAGCTGCCACATAGGAGCTAGTTCCCTCACTTGAAAGATCCTCAACAACGAATACTATTGGCCAACATTGCTACATGATTTGCAAAAGCTCAATTGTCAGTGCATAATCTGCCAAAGGTTCTCCTCGATCAAGCACACTCCCCAAGCCAAGCTCAAGTAGATGTCGAGTCCGGCCCATTTTTCCATGTAGGGGATGAATCTGGTTGACCCTTTCCACAAGGCAATGGGGCAGCAAAGCTTCCTCGATGTGGCAATCGACAACTTTACTAAGTGGGTCGAGACCAAACCATTGGCAACCATCACGGAGCACAAAATTTAGCAATTCTTATGGAAGAACATCATTTGTCGGTTCGGGATCCATCAGATCCTTGTTACAGACAACGGTATTCAGTTAACTGGCAAGGGATTCTGAAAGTTCTGCACCGACTTAGGGTTCCAACATATATTCCCTTCATTCTCACACCCTCAGTCCAGTGGTCAGACTGAGAATGCTAACCGTCACATCCTAGACGGCCTCAAGACTAGACGTGTCACTTAAGGGATTATGGGTTGAGAAACTTCCAAGTGTGCTCTGGTCGTATAGAATAACCAAGAGGATATCGACTAGAGAAAATCACCATTCAATCTCACATTCGGAATCTAAGCGATAATCCCCTTGGAAATCAGAATATCTTTGGCTCGGGTGATGACCTTCAATCAAGATCTGAACTCAGAGTCTAAGAGAATTCCACTAATCGAATTCACCTCACCCTGTCATGCCAGTCTCGGCAAAGTGTCCAACAAAATGAATGAACGAGCTATCTCCTTTCACTAATCCCTTCCCTCTATAAGGTTTTGATTTTGGATGATTCACTTTTTTTTATGTTTTTCTGGCATTTGGCTGTAGCTGCTCACATAGGGGAAAGAGTAATTTTTCAATTTTCAACATTCCAAATTAAATTTGTCTATAGTAGGAATCTAACATGTGGCATCTCATTTAAGAGTGAAATGCCTTGCCACTTGCAATACAAATGCTTGATATTTTGGGTGATTCACTTGAGTTGAGATATATTTACTTTGCCTACATACCTTTTCATTTTTTTATTTATTTATACAGTTAGATCTAGAATACAAGTTTAAGGTTTACTTCAAGAACAAAAGATGATGGCTATTATTTTTCTTAAGGTATAATACCCTAGATATTCAAGATAACTAGCATACTTCTTCGAGGCAGCGTATATGACACAATAGCAGCTTAACGGACAAGCCACTTCATGGTGGGTAGACTCGCTATTCGGCCCAATACTCAATGATCTGACATTCATAACGAAAGACACATATACAGCTCATGTCCCTTTACCACTTAATTATACAATTTTATGGGAATGTATAAATCTATGCATATAGCATCAACAATCTCCTCCTATATTCTCATAAGATTATTCAACCATTGTAACATTAATTATCTACAGGTCGGAATACATATAAGGAAGGCTACTATATCAAGATTGGAATGGAGAGCCAAGTCAATACTAAACTTGTTCACAAGAACAATATATTGCACTCAACATTTCATCAAGTTTGGAATGAATGATTCAAAAAATATATAAGCATGTTTTAACAAAATAAATACAGTTCAAAAAAATAAATTGACTCTATCATAATTGGGGATAAATTAAATCAATCATAAATAAAATAAAATAAACTAAAATAACAAAGAGATGCAAATTTAACTAATCCAAGAACTTCAAAACAACCATGCACTTGTATTGCAGCTGGCAAGACTTCTCACTCTTCAGTAAGAGGTCACATGTTAGATTCCTGCTTTAAATGAAATTAGTTAGGGATGTTGGAAAATATCTTTCTCCGAAATGTGGGTGGCGGCTAAGGCTGAATGCCCCGCCTCCCCCCCCCCCCCCCCCCCCCACACACACACACACAAAGTTGATATAAAACTTGTGGCCATCCAACAATTTTACTTCTCTGTGGTTGAGAAAGTCCTCAACGAGTAAATCATCCAAGCTAGGGTTGAAGTTGAACATCTCTTTCAAATCTCCCAAATCCAAGCTATCTTCTGTATAATTTAATGACAAGCGCAATGTAAGAATTTCATTTAGATTTCATTTTTGTTGCTTCATAAAAAAGTTTCACACAACTTAAAAAGAACTTAGTACGTAACATCATGGTTGTCATATAACAGAGCATTCATACCGCATTTCAAATAAATTAGAATATGAATCTTATAGTTTCTAACTCCCTTAGAACCGTACAATGTTTCTTATTTGGAATACTTAAAATCATCAATGAACCATTCTACAAATTCAATCATCAAGTTTGGAATAACTGCAAAGTATCTTGTCATGGAACATGTCATCAAGTTTGGAATGACATTCAGACAAAAAGAAATATAAACATATCTTACCATTTTTTCCATGCATTATTTTGGAATAGCTAGTAACTAAACCTTATATAAAATTATAATAAATCATCACGTTTGGAATAAAAAATCACAATTAAATATTTGACCTAAATTTGCTAAATTATCAAAATACTTCAAAAACTATGATGCTCAACAATTTGATTGTTTCTCACCTTCTTAACTAAATATTCGAGAGAAACACTAAAACATATAAATACTATGAACTAACTTCAAAACACAAGATTGATAAGATATCACTCTCAATTCTCCATTGGTTAGAGTAATTGCATTAATCTTATTAAGTATTTAAAACACATATTTGAGGGATCTTCAAACCGAATTCCCCCACTTGTTTTAAGTGTTTTCTAGATAACCATTTTATAAGGACATCAACCTTGTTGTCCATAAAATATACATCAAGTAACTCAATATACCCCTTGACATGAGGAGAACTCAACTAGGCGTGTCTAAGTCTTATATTCCTCTTTACCATTGTTGATTGAATTTGTCACCATTACTATGGCAAACGGATTATTATTATTGATAGGTACATAACTTACTGTAAAGCATTTTATTGGAATATCGAATAATAAGTCCATAACAAACTTTACTTCATTCCATGCAGAAGAAAGAGCAACTAGTACAGACAATATGGAAGATTCAGCAAGAGAACTTTGTCCATTTGATCTCCATCCAACATCCTCACCACTCAATGTAAATACATAACTGATAATGAATTTACTATCCCCCAATTTAGACCCCTAATAGGCATCTTACTATCCTTCTAGGATGAGCGAATGATCTCCATAGTGCAATACATAGTGTTGAGTATCAATATATATCTCATTAGCCTGCAATGGCCTCCCCATGCTTACTACTTGGATTGCTAGTGAAGCGACTCAAACAACCTACAATGTAATCATTGTCTGGCCTTTTGCACATCACAACATACATTAGGCTACCAATTAGCTTTGAATTATCAAGTAATCTAACATAATCACCTAAATACCCTCGAATTTATTATTATTATTATTGTTATTATTATTATTATTATTATATGGAGTTTCTATGGTCATTCTACCAATATATCCCCACTGTTCCAATAGTGACAATATGTAGTGTCACTAATTAACTGTAATTCTTGTTCTTTAACGTCCACTTTCATACCCAAAATAGTGTTCACTGTCCCTAAGTTTTTCATGCTAGATACTTTAGATAACATTGTTTTGACTACAATAATTTAATATCAGTGTCACATTTTAACCTGTCATCAACATACAAGCAAAGTAACATAACTTTATCACATTTATTAAGAATGCATAGACATTTTCATATAAACTTGGATCGAATCCTCACTTTCTAACAGTATTATCAAACTTTTTATGTCATAGTTTAGGTGCATATTTAAGAACATACAAAAATTTAATCAATGTACAGACTTTCTTTTCTTAGCCTACGATAACAAATCCTTCGGGGTATTGCATATAGATCTCTTCAATGAGATCACCATTAAGAAAAGTTGTTTTAACATCTATTTGATGTACTACATATATTTTAATAGATGCAAGAGCTAACACAATTTTAATAGTAGCTTGGTTGCAAACATGTGAATAAACATTAAAGTAATCAATCCCATGTACGTGTGTGTACCCTTTTTCTACTAAACGTCAGTTGTTACATCAGGGTTAATTTTCTTTTTAAGTAACCATTAACATCATATGGCCTTTGCATTCTTTGGAAGGCCTACCAAAGTCCAAGTACCATTATACAATGAAGAATTATTTCATCCTCTATCACCTCCATCCACTAACAAGAATCCCTATGTTTTACTACTTCGTCATAACTAGTATAATCATTTACTAAGTTATAGGTCAGGAAATCATTACCATAGTCTTTAAGTGATCTATCTCTTGTGGAAATTCTCGTAGTCTCGAATTGACCTGGTGTAGGGTCAATAACCGTAGCCATCTTAGTTTGTTCAGTTACTAACTCGGAGTATGTAATTGTGTCTATAGAACCAGATAAAGATATGTGCATATCTTTAAGAAATGATTCTAAAAATGACATATCATGAATTTATCACATGATTAGTTGATGGATCCAAATATCTGTCTGCAACACTGTCTTCTGCTTTTTCTATGTATACACATGTGATAATTTTAATCCCTACTTTAGTAATTTTGAGACCATGAATTTTAACATATGAAACTCAATTGCAAGCTTTTAAGTCACTTAAATTCTCATAAGGTTTGGTATAAAGTTAAGCATCTAGTAATATGCTTAGAATGTAATTTGTTGCTAATGCAGCTTCCCACAATACCTCAATGGTAAGCCAACTATTAGAATCATCTAGTTCAACATAGCAGTCATTGTTCTGTTCTTACATTCTGCGATTCCATTTGATTGAGGTGAATAAGGATGAGTAGTTTTTGCAACTATTCCATTTTTATTACAATACTCTAGAATTCTCTAGATAAATATTCCCCTACCACCACCCTTGGGGTCACATCCAAATCTTTTAATTTAAAACAAGTTGGTTTTCCACATGTTCTTTAAACAATTGGAATACATCAGATGATTCATCTTTAGATTTTACCAAATAAATATGACAAAATCGAGAACAATCACCAATAAAAGTTATCAAATACTTTTTACTTCCACGAGTTTGAAAATATTTAAAATCCCAAATATCATAGTGTATAAGTTCTAGCAATCGTGCGCTACTAATTACCGATTTAAAGGTCTTTCTAGTCAACTTGATTTGTGCACACACATCACATTTGTCAAATTTCGTGCTTGTGTCTAGAGGTAAATTACAACTTTTAGCAATATGTTGCATTTTACGATAATTCACATGTTCTAATCTGTAATTCATAGTCATTGGGTCCATTGGAATATTATTTCTAACATGGTATAATTCATTTGCTAAACTTAATCTGTA
Organism: Hemerocallis citrina; assembly: GCA_017893485.1. Taxonomy (NCBI): domain Eukaryota; kingdom Viridiplantae; phylum Streptophyta; class Magnoliopsida; order Asparagales; family Asphodelaceae; genus Hemerocallis; species Hemerocallis citrina. The sequence continues at coordinate 276,209,981 of CM030358.1, forward strand.
TAAATTGTTCAAAGTAAGCACATAAAAAAATATGGCTATACCACTAGTCATATGAAAAGACATCCCAAGTTTGCATAGTCCATTAAATGAAATTAAATTTTATTCTAAACTAGGTTTATATAGATCATTATAGGGCAAAAGCCAAAATACCCCCCCAACGTTTGGCCCGAGTACAAAATGCCCATACAACGTTTGAAAAAGTACAATAAACCCATTATTCCGTTAACTTAACCATTTCCGTTAAGTTATAATTATTAAATTACTTTTTTACCCTTACCCTTTCATATTTAATCTCTTTCTTCCCTTTCTTCATTCCTTTATATCTTCTAAACCAATTAGATAACCAGCCTTATTACAGAAAAAGATGGTTAGCAACAAACTGTAAAATTCATCCATATTCTAAACGTTAAAGAACTAGGTATGAAGATAGATTCACGTAAAGTCACTCTTCAGTCAAAATTTTAACACTAGCCAACATGAGCAGGAGGAAGGGGCTTGCCGTACATACTAGGCCAACTGACACAGATAAAAAAACGATAGACAGCGGTGTGGTAACCGCTGTTTAGACTACTGAAAGAGATTCAAGATAATTGTTATGCCATCATAGTGATAATTTTTCTTAAATTTCACTTGAACCTGTAATATTTTCCATCTAAATTTTGCATAGTAGACCGCGAGTTGATCCACGGGCACGAGTGCAACTACTTCCCCGTTACTGGCCTAGAATTACAGATCAAGAGCTTCAACAGATATCTGGAGAGTATCCTTAAATCTGTGTTTTTTTTTTCTTCTACCATCATTTGCTTTACATGATAGAAATAATGGTTCAAATTTCAGATATTCATTTGGCCCTATCATTTTTAGGTGGGTAGTCTTATGTTCCTTTCTAATTTAGCTCTATTCTGACCTTAACTATACTGAAGTTCAAATTCTGTCATCACGCCCTTGTTTGAAAAGATGCTGAGTGCTAGTGATGCTGGCCGCATTGGACGGCTGGTGCTACCTAAAAAGTGTGCTGAGGTGAGTCCTTGGCAGTTTCTTGTTTTAAAGTTTTAGATTATTATTCGGTGCCCAATATGTCTGAACATTGAAGCATTTATTGTTATGCATTATGATATTTTTGCCTTAGTTATGGTTGGATTGGTTTTAACTATTTAGATGTTAACAAATTAGACAATTAGCAGGACATGTAGTAATGTTCTGGTTTTTCCAAATTCAACGAGACCTTCTGCTCGTTGCCTAATTTGTTTGCATGTATGTACTCAGTGTATTATTAGTTGTGTGCACTTATGTAGTGTCAGTTTGAATGCAGATCAAACTTCCTATGTTTCAATGCTAATCTAGGTTGTCATTTAGGGTCTTAATTTTGTCATCTTCGGCTTCAAGGTTTTAGAGTTCCCTTATGGAAGGTATTTATGCAAAATTTAGATGGAAAATATTACAGGTTCAAGTGAAATTTAAGAAAAATTATCACTATGATGGCATAACAATTATCTTGAATCTCTTTCAGTAGTCTAAACAGCGGTTACCACACCGCTGTCTATCGTTTTTTTATCTGTGTCAGTTGGCCTAGTATGTACGGCAAGCCCCTTCCTCCTGCTCATGTTGGCTAGTGTTGAAATTTTGACTGAAGAGTGACTTTACGTGAATCTATCTTCATACCTAGTTCTTTAATGTTTAGAATATGGATGAATTTTACAGTTTGTTGCTAACCATCTTTTTCTGTAATAAGGCTGGTTATCTAATTGGTTTAGAAGATATAAAGGAATGAAGAAAGGGAAGAAAGAGATTAAATATGAAAGGGTAAGGGTAAAAAAGTAATTTAATAATTATAACTTAACGGAAATGGTTAAGTTAACGGAATAATGGGTTTATTGTACTTTTTCAAACGTTGTATGGGCATTTTGTACTCGGGCCAAACGTTGGGGGGTATTTTGGCTTTTGCCCATCATTATATAAAATCAACATTTTACTTGATGAGAGTTTCATCTTGGCAACTCCCTATTCCTTGACTTGGACTATGCTACATTCTGCCATGGACACACTCTGCTTTGCCTTGTTGATCTCCTCCATGCTGGATCTGTTGTTTATTGCATGCACTGTTGCTCCTGAGTCCAGAACAAAATCACTCTTCTTAGTGTCTACATCAGTCATCATGCATGTATACCCTATAGTCCCTGATTCAATCATGTTTAATTTTTGGAAGGAACTACAGTTTGAGTTTCATGGGTGCCCTTCAATCTATTGTCTAGTATTCCCACTTTTTGCAATTTTGCATTTGTCCTTTCATTTAACTAGAGTTGGAATAGTTTTGAACCTTTGGGAATTATAGGCAAATAGAATTAGCTGGCTTCACGATAACGAACATAGGAAATTTTAGCGTGTAACTTGCTTTTAATCTTTTTTAACAATCACTTCTAACTTGTTCCTATTCCGAGTCTGATCATAAATTAGTATGATGTGTTCCATATCTACTAACCTAGTCTGGACTTGTTACGATACATAACAATTTTATGGTTCTCCCAATTATTCGGCAATTCATAAACAATCAAATCTGCAAGTAAAGTATCGCAAAAAGTTAAGTCTTAATTATTAATTACTTGAAACTGAACTTATCAAGATTAGAGTCTCCTAAAATTATCATATCCTTCAAAACATGTTTTATTGCACAATTTTAAATGTCTAATTTAAAACACCTAAACATTTCCAAATATAATGTTTATTATTATATCACCTGCACCTAATCTAGTTTTGTGCAAACAATTACGAAACTCTAAATAATAAATCGAAGTAATAAAAGAGACAGAGTTATATGCCTTTGAACAACACATAAATATTTTTATACCTGAATACAGGTAGCCCAAGTGTTTTTTTTTTTATGTAACGGATAGAGTCTAGAGACTCCAGCCAACAGATCAAATAAATAAATAATAGTTTACAAGTAGGGTTTTACCAGCGGTAAAACAAGCGAGATAGCAAGGAAGGATTATATACAGCTAGCAGTATAGACCCTACAAATAGAGAATACAAATAAGTAAATTAAACATCTGAAGGGACGCCCGCAGGAGGGGAACCACAAGAGCAGCACGCCCCAGTTGCTGCGCAAAAGGAAGGCAAGCCGGACGCCACGTGCTGGAAGAAAACGCACACTGACCATAAGAGCCGCAAAGCCAGCATGGATCCAGCCTCCCAAACAACTGCGAGGCAGGGAGCATAACACCAAAGAACACAGAGCAGTGAAGTACCAAAGCTATAGGAAAAGCAGAATAAGACCCAATCGCTAACAGATAAGCGAAGAAGGGAAAAGAAATGCGGATCGATGCAGAGGAGCTCCTCCACTTGTGCTACGCAATAACACACAATGACCGAAACCAAACCCAGAGCCAAGATGGGTTCGAAGCCCACTCACGAAAAACAACCACAACAGCTCCAGGGCAACACCTTGGAAACCAAGGCAAATGGCCGAGCAAAGAGATGATGCACACAACTAAACTCAATCGAAGTAGCAATTAAATCAACCAACAGAAACCAAGTGCACAGACAGAAAATAAAGAGCCAAGAATACCAAACGCAATACACAGCGACAAGCTAAATAACGTAGAAGTGAAAAGAACTAATAAACACCAGATAAAGCAGAAAAAGGGATAGTAGAAGGTAGCAAAATAAACCCAACTAGACTATACAAACAGGACCAGAAAAACAGAAGAAATATCCAACAGCCACCACTACCGATACCAGCCAAAAACAATCCCCAACCCAACAGGAAGAGTAAAGTCCATAGAGGGACCAAAAAGACAAAGCTGGAAAACAGCCAGTCACAACAACAGCTAGAGCCACCAGAGACCAGAACGGAATCAACCCTGCATAACAAAACATGAGAACATAAAAAAAGAGTGAAAGAAGGAAAGTAACTTGAGCGAAAGAAAGATAAAATAAGAACTATAAAGCCTGAAGATTTTTAAGGCAATTAAAAGATTGCAGTAGTTTATCAGACGCCGAAGCGGCGTCCTCTTTGAAGGTTGGGTTAGAAGCCCAGAGATTAAAAAGAAAAAAGAACTCGTCTATAATAGCAGCTATTGGCTTACGATGAAGACGGAATAGCCTACTATTCCTTTCCTTCCAAGTGATCCAAATAATGATGTGAATAGTTAAAATCCACGCACTTCGAAACTTGCTGTTCGAAGGTGTGAAGGTCCAAACCGAAGATAAAGAGTGAGGTAGCACTCTCGAATTCCAAGCTAAAGTGACAATCTTCCAAAGAGGAAGAATGAAAGAGCACTGAGTGAAAAGGTGATGGATGTCTTCTGGGGAATGATCGTACAGCGGGCAAAGTTGGCCCCAGGCGAGATTTCTTTTGTTGAGGATCTCGACAGTGAGAAGTTTGTTGTTAAAGGCTAACCAAGAATTAATTTTTACTTTCATAGGAGCACTAGATGCCCAAATGAACTGCGATAACGACGAACGCGTTCCTCTAGAATTGAGGAAACGGTAAAAGGATTGGACCGTGAAGATTCTCGACGCCGTCCAGCGCCAGGAGATCCCTTCAAGAGGGAACCAAACGTAGCCATTGAGGAGACTTAGGAGATTATTGAATTGATCAATGAGATGGTTGGGGATCTCAGAAATGAAAGGGATCGACCAGTGTCTCACATTATCAATAACAATAAAGGATTCTGCTACAGTGGCCTCAGGGAGCGCCGCCAAGCGAAATAAAGAAGGGAATGCCGAAGACAGTTTAATGTTACCGATCCACAAGTCGGACCATAGGTGCGCTGATATCCCTTCGGAGCACAAACGGGATATGCTACAAAGGAAAGCATTAGATGCTTTCCAAACACCTTTCCAAAAAGGAGAGGCGAAACGAGAGGGCGAAGGAGGAAAATCCCACCAATAAGAAGAGGATCGGTAATTTTTGATACATTGAATCCAAGGTAGGTGATTGAGGTTGTGGAATCTCCAAAGCCACTTGCCGAGAAGGGCGATATTATGATCTCTAAGGTTCAGAACTCCGAGCCCTCCCTCCTCTCTAGGAGAGCAGATGAGTTTCCAATTGGCAAGATGCGATCCGGGATTATAAGAAGCAGATCCCGACCAGAGGAAGTTACTCCTGATCTGATCTATCCTTTTGATCACCCAGGAGGGGAGGAAAAAGAAAGACATCATATATTGGGGCATCGCCGAAAGAACAGAATTGATGAGAATTAATCTACCACCTCGAGAGAGGATTTTGCCTGACCAGACAGAAAGTCTAGACTCGACTTTGTCTATCAGAGGAATCCAGTCAGCTCTGAGGAGCTTACCCCATCTAAGAGGGATACCCAGGTACGAGATAGGAAAGTTGGCAATGGGGCAATTAAAGACATTGGAAACTTCTGTTTGACGATTGGGGGAGCCGCTCAGCCAAATCACCGAAGATTTTTGGAAATTGATAGATAAACCTGATGCCAATTCAAAACAATAAAGGAGCAATTTCAGGTTACGAAGAGAGTGCAGGTTAGGCTTGGAGAAGATAATAGTGTCATCAGCGTATTGAAGGTTTAGAACGCCCTCGAAGAGGGGAGAAGAACCCAGGCCCTCAATCATATGCGTGTTCCAAGCATTCCTAAGAAGTCTACTAAAAACATCCGCAACAAGGGAAAAAAGAAGGGATGAGAGGGGGTCTCCTTGGCGGAGACCGCATTTAACTTTGAATTGATGGCCCTCTGTGCCGTTGATATAGATGGCAGAGGTGCCAGAGTATAGGCTGGATTTGATCCAGGCGATCCATTTGGGACCAAAACCCCGAAAGGAAAGAATATCTAAAAGGAAGTCCCAATTGACATTGTCATATGCTTTTTGAAAATCAAGCTTCAGAAGGATACCTTCCTCTCGAGATCTGTGACAATGGGAAATGATTTCCTGAGCTGAGGCAACGCTATCAAGGATGAATCGGTCCTTGATGAAGCCCGACTGAGCGGAGTCAATGAGGGGAGAAATGATGGCACTAAGCCTAGTCGAAAGAACTTTCATAATAATTTTAAAGGAAGTGTTGATCAGACTGATCGGCCTAAAATTGGTCAACAAATGAGCTCCCGCTATTTTAGGAATAAGAACAATATGAGCGTAATTAATGCGGTCAAAAGAGAAGTGACCCTGATGGAGGTCCTGGAATAATTTGAAAAGGTCATCCTTGAGCCAATGCCAAAATTTTTGATAGAAAAAGGCAGGGAAACCATCAGGTCCAGGAGCGGAATCGCTTTTTAAGGCAAAAACCGCGGAATGAATCTCTTCTATAGAGAAAGGAACTTCGAGGGATGAAAGATCGTGAGATTGATTGCCATAAAGATGGAACCAATCAAGCTCAATAGAACGAGGTTTATTAGAACCAATGAGATTTTTATAGAAGTTAAGGAATTCCATATGGATTTCTCCATCAGTAGACACCTCTCTCCCTTGAACCGAGAGAGATGAAATGTGATTACTCCGCTGCCGGTGGGAAGCAAAGTTATGGAAGAAAGCAGTGTTAGCGTCGCCCTCTTGCAACCATCTAATATGAGCTCTTTGAGCCCATTTAGAGTGATCTTGCTGGAGGATATTAGAATAGTCCTGCTTGCAAGAGAGACGCTCAGCACGGGCGGCTTCTGATAAAGGATGAGATTCTTCCATCTTGTCGAAGGATTCTATAGAATGGAGAAGAAAATTTTTGAGGTAGACAGTATTTTGATGCCTCTCAGAACGCCAGATTTTGCAACCGTGCTTGATAGCATGGAGTTTGAGGAGAATGTTACCCAGACCAGAGGAGCCTGTGATCGAAGCAAGACATTCCCCCACCAGATTAACAAAAACCTGGCCTTGCAACCAAAATTTTTCGAAACGAAATTTGTGCTGGTGTTGGAAAGGGAAATGGGACGACAGTGAAATCGGGCAATGGTCAGAAGCAGGATTAGGAAGAGCCTGAGCTGATGTCTGGGGGAAGCGGTTCAGCCAAGATAGAGATACAAGAAAACGATCAAGCTTGGCTAGGGATGGAGGTTGACGCTGGTTGGACCAGGTAAAAGATCTACCAGAAATCGGCAGATCGGCTAATTGAAGGGTGCGGATACAATCGTTGAATAGGCAAGATTGTTGAAAAGAGGAACCCGGGGAAGATCTTTCGGAAGCGAAACGGGTGACGTTAAAATCACCGCATAAAAAATAGAGATCAGATAAGAAGGGTTGTAAGGATAGAAATTCCTCCCAGAATAAAGGCCTTCTCTCCGCAGAAGAAGGTCCGTAAACCGATATAACATTGAGAGGACAATTGAAACGGGACCAATGAAGTTGAACTATGAGAAAAAAGTTAAGACGATGAGTAGCTACGAGGGAGAAGGTCGATTCTTTGAAACCGACGAGAATACCTCCTCTCGATCCAATGGCATCTAGAGATATCCACTTTGAAATAATGGAACCGCCCAGATTCCGATAGATAGGGGAGGAGGGAGCATCTAATTTAGATTCCTGAATGGCGATTAAATCGCAACGGGAAGTAGTTATAAGGTCGAAAATTGCCCGTTGTTTAGACGGGCAATTCAAGCCACGAATATTCCAGGAGACGCTAATCATTGGGCAGACTATGTGCCATGACGCGGCGACGTTCCAATTTTCTAATGGTACTGATACTATGAGTGTCGGTAGGGTAGAGTAGAAAGCCCATATCACGAGCTAGGGAGGCAATATTACAATCCGAAAGAGAGTCGAAAATGGGGAGATAAAGAGATCCGAACTGATTATTGGGATTAGGGAATTGGACCGAAGATGTTAGCGAAGGAGAGGAGAGAGCTCCACTCGGGAAAGACTCACTTGAAGATGGTTCAACGGGATTCGGCGACTTTTTCTTTTTTAAGGCCAATAGTCGTGCGCTGGCTCTAATGAAGCGTAGGGAAGACTTTGAGGGGGAACTAACCTCAAAAACAGATCCGCTAGGCTGTAAAGAAATCGAGGAGAGAAGGGGAGAGGAATTCGAATTGGAGAGGCGAGAAGAGACTGGGGTAGAATCCGATGCTATAAATGAAGCTCTGCGAAGAGGTAGAGATAGAGGAGAGAAATGAGTCTGAGACTCTGAGAAACTAAGAGTCTTTGTATCGGTGGGTGGTGAATACCACAAACGATACAATGATCCAAGTTGAGCAGGAATACTAATGACAATGTCCCGGTGGTACATGTTCACTAAATGTACTAACACAGCCAGATGAAGTAATTTAAATAAGCAAAAACCAAAGGCAAGAATGAAAAAATCAGAACGATTGGTAAGAAGAGAGAAACATATATGTTTGTCTTTCGACGCTCTATTAAGATCCTCTTCCTCCTCCAGAAGCAGGGGATCCTTATCAATCCAAGATGGCGCTTTGGAAGACTTCGAAGCATTGAGGATGGCCTGTTCGAAAGCAGGCTCGGCACGCTTGGGGGTGGGAAAATGGGCAATCTGTATGAATTGCTCCCAATCCGATGCAAAATTGGGATTGACCTCCCACGCAGGCCAAGGAGAGGAGGGCGACTTGCCTTTAGCAATATAAGAAGAGGTGGCAGGAGGAGTCGCTGATGAAGGGGCAGTCGACTGGAAAATTTTCGGAGGAGAAGAAGAGGTAGTAGATTTATTCGGAGTTGCAAGAGTGGAGGAAGAGGAACCTTTCGCGGGGAGAATATCAGGGTTGATCCACACTAGATTAGGAGCTTTGGAAGGAGAAATCTTAGGGGCTGGAGGGAGAAGAGCAGGCCTGTGGTGGTGAGGGAATTTGCTGCGCGCTGAACCCACGCGGGGAGCTTTCAACGCCGGAGAAGAAGAAATAGCAGGAGAGTCATGACCCGGATGAAAAGAGGCTTTAAGATCAGCTTCAAATCTCGGAGCAATGACCTCAGATAAGGAAGAGGGATTAGCAGAAGTGGAGGGTGCAGTCTCATGGTAATGAGCTGACACAGAGTACGAAGAGCAACCGTCTGATAAGCAAAACGCCTCAATACGGGGAAGGGATTTGTTACAACGGAAAATCGCTTCTATTTGGACAGAGCCGGAGGCTAACCACGCTTTGGAAGAAATGCTGACTAAGTCCCCAATGCATTTGGCCATCTCACCAACCGAGTGGGGAGAGTCACAGAACGGGGGCAATCCCACTAAAGAAACTTTGGAATCCACCCAATCAGAATCCAGAGTTAGAGAAGGAATATTCACCCATTGACGAACAGAGAGATTGATAGAACCGATGGATAGAGAGGGAGACGCGATCAATTCTTCCAATAATTTAGGTAAGGGGCAGCGGATAACCATGTCACCGTTGGAGCAGTTGTAAAGAACCCAGTCCCAATCCTTGATATTACAGAAGTTGCTAAGAAAGGTATTGAGAGTAAAGAAGGGAACCACACCTCTAGAAAAAGAAATCGCTCCATACGTACTGAATGACTTCATACGATCCGAAAGCACTGATTTGGGAACGAACACACTGGTGATTTGCTGAACGGGATGAGGAAGAGAAGAAACTGCCGGAGACTTCTTCAGATCCTGAGGACGCTCGGGGATGCGGAGGGTTGAAGAAGGTGTGGGGAGAAGAGGTGGTTTAGAGGAAACAGACTGCTTACGAGGTTTAGGAGGAGCAGAAGGAGGAATCTTGTTGCGAAGAGAAGGGAGATCCACAGCACTGATAACTTGATCGGAGATCGGTGCACCAATAGAAAGCCCCAAGATTTTTTGAAGAGCAAAACAACGCTGAAGCGCATGCCCATCTTTGAGACAGAAGAGACATTTCATTTTGTTGGGACAAAAGGCTTTGATGTTTCCACGCTCAAGGCAACGGAAACAAGTAGGCCAGGATCGGAGAGAGAGAGAGGAAAAAGTTGAGGAAGATGAACAGGTTAGATGAGGAGGGCGGGAGATAGAAGTGGAAGGGAAAAAAGGAAGCTTCGCGAGGAGGCTTCTCATAGGATGGGTTGGGCCCAAGCCTTTAAACATAGTGGGCTCAGAATAGGAAAGAGCGATATCTTCAGCATTGATCTGTTTTTTCTTTTTTTTTTTTACTACCTCAACCCATGATAGGGCCATGGGCCAAGAGAATAATAAGCCCACACCAGAAAAAGATCACAGATCAGTAGAGAAGAGAAGGGAAGAAGAAAGAAGAAGACGAGTTTAATGGCTAGAAGCCAGAAAAATCCAACCGCCGTTGGGAAAGGGGGCAATCATCAAGGAACCTCCCTAAGGAGGCACAAGGCAAAAACGAAAACTAAAACGCACAGAGCTAACACCGCGAAAAAGAGTCACCTCTTACAACGGCAAAGAACCAACCAAACGCACACAAAGAGATCACAGAAGCACCAAAAAAAATTTACAGAAGACAAGATGATAATAAGTAGAATAGTTAAAAATACTCACAGTGCTGGAGAAGAATGCACTACTGATAAGGAGAGGGAGCTGACGCGCGCACTGTGGAGAAAACAGAACTGAGAGAGGGGAGGAGCTGACGCAAACACCGATACCCACCGAGAAGGCATAAGACCGAAACTGGTGGAGGAGGAGCGCTGGCTGGAAATGGCGCCGCGCTGAGAAGGGGGTGAAGGCAAGCTACCCAGGGAGGCAACACAAACAACAGGACGAGGAGAGGGGGGGAGGAGGATGGCACTTCCTCAAAATAGCTAGATCTGAGCTAAGAAGAAAAGGGTTTGGAGAGAATCGACCGACGAGCAACTTTAGTGAAGGGAGAGAGGGGGTCGGGAGAACCCAGGCGCCGGATCGGAGCCAAGAAGGTAGCCCAAGTGTTGAACTCACATGCAAATTTTTTGTTCGATTTGAAAATTTGAACCACACTAAATGCATTATCTAGTGATAAATTATTCACCCTGAACTAGTACAAAAGTTGAGGAAAAATAATAATCAAATAACCAACTAAAAATAAAATTAAATCTTTAACAAAATCGATGATATCAGCTGCATGAGATGATGACATCAGCAATAACTGGATCGAGAGTCAAACAGGTTGGATCCATGGCTAAAACGGGACTATTTAGCTGGGTCAGGTTGGATCAACAAAGGGTCGGGTCTGGCAGGCTGTTTTGGATCGGGTTAGAGCTCAGTGGACATAGATCTTGGTATGGTTTGGAGGACACCCGAAAGACAACAACAACAATAATCATCAATTGTAACAGTGGCAGCAATCAACGGCTGTGCGGTGGAGGCTGGTAGTCGGTGAATCCGACGATGCCAAGCAACAGGAGGTTTGGAGATGGTGACGGTGAGATCAATGGAGATGGCTATGGCAAGGAGAAGAAAGAAACCAAGAATAAGAAGATGATGATGTTGATGATGGAATCACCTATTTCTCTCTTCCCTAATTTTTCTATATTATAATAATAGATACTAAGAATAACTATTATGCTTTAACATTGTTAAATATAGAATAAAAAATTAGGATTTACTTGAAGAACAAAAGATGAAGGCTATTATTTTGCTTAAAACATAATATCATAGATATTCACGATACCTTGCATCTTAATATAGGTAAAATTGGAGCCACACGATCTCAGCACACATCTCGAAGCTTCCCAGGGAAGAAGAGTAATTTCCCAACAACATAAGGTCTACTAGAAGAATATGGGCTGTCTTCAGGCCCATCAGCTCAACCAAATCCACAAATTTGGCTTACAGCTTAAGAAACAGAAATTTCATGTTAATTACAGCTGTCAGTAAAATCCCCTAAATCAGGAATTAATTAATTAATTCTATCCCTTAACTAGTGGATTCTCTGGACGAATCTTTAAAATATGCATTTTCAAGTCCATCTTCTACAATTAATTCATTGTTTATAAATACTCCTCCCCCCTTAAATCAGTAAAAAGTAATCAATCTTTCTCGACTAAACACCCTAATCGCTTTTCTAGATTATTGACTTAAGCGTCGAAGGGTCTTTCCCCGAAGCCATCTCTGGGGTAAAGACATTTTGTAGGTTCACGAACATTTTCAGCCGTCCATATCCAGATCAAGACGATTCTAGCCACCTGTATCGAGATTTAGGGGATCATCAGTCAACCAGACTCATATCAAGATGAACGGTCGAGATTAGAGCCTTTCTCCTCAAATACAGAACTCATCATCTGATTGCTCCTACACTGGAAAAAGCAGCAACAGATTGGCACCAACTTAGGAAAAGTCATGATCTACCACTTCGACTAGATCCGTCCGTCAAAAACACTTCCATCCTTGCCTCCTACGAGAAAGCAAAAAGTGGCTGCTACTAGCTGCCTAGCCAACCTTGTTCCTCCACCGTCACCACCTAATTGTCCTCTGTCATAGCCCTTCCCAGTATGGCTGCATCGGTCGGCTATCGGCACAATCGTCCAGAAGAACCCCATCCTATCGAGAACCGAGGATCGATCCATACCTCAACCCCCTTCATGGTGCCCCTGTGTAGAGAGACCTCAGCTAAGTCACAACTCCCGCCTCTAATTGGTATATCTTCATCATTGCCTAAATTATAGGTGCTCCCGCGATGGTGTTTCCCACTCAGAATGCCAAAAGATCTAGTGAAGCCCTTTACCTTGGTGGCAAAAACATCGTCGAATGCCCTCCCCACGAGGACGAAGATGTAAGAGGAGTCTGGCTCCAGTCAGTCGGCGAGCTCCTAGGTGTGACAGAGAAAAGGAGGTGCTCGTGACTTGCTCTTAATTCCAAGATTTCGCCGATCAAGTCCTTAAAGCCCTCCAAGGAGCCCCAAACACAGGTCGCCCGATGAGTAGTCCGCACCATGAAACCAACCAAGAGGAAGAGTCTCGTGGGTCAACTCTAGCCGAGGGGTAAGAAAATGTGGGGCTCCGCCGCAAGATGGAGAACTGCCTTTATCGGATCGGCCAAAAGGATGGTCACAGAAATGGAAGATATCACCCCATCCGACCGCCTTTAACTAGGGCTATCCTCGAAGCCCCTGTCCCAGAGAATTTCAAGCCTCCTATGTTCGAATCACATGACGGTGAATCTGACCTAGTAGATCACATCGAGAGCTTCAAAACTCTCATGATGATCTCAGAGCCTACGATACATTCCTCTGCAAAACCTTCTAGGCCACATTAAAGGGATCAGCATGGAAGTGGTAGTCTTGTCTCACTATAGGTTCTGTCTCATCTTTCATTCTGTTCGAAGAGCTCTTCCTCACGCACTTCATCAGCAGTCGCAAAAACCAGAAGACGAGTGTCTCTTTGCTCGAATTGAAATAGAAGGTGGAGGGAACCTCCCAAACACATCGTTTGATGCTTCACATCCAAGTCTAGGTTTATCCCCATCCTTGATTCAATAGTAGTAGCGGTTGCATCCACGTCACCTTCCTCAAAGGATATTTTGACGAGAATCCTCTGTTAGGTATCGAAGGTATTCACAGCTTAAATACACAGCGGAAAATTATTTAAAAAATATCGAAACCTAGCCATGGATCCATGCGAAAACCATAAATCATGTTTAGCAGTTATACCTTAAAGATGGATTTGTTGTCTCCACAGTATGCCAATCACAGCAATGTAATATTGCGGTGCCTCTACGGTATCCACACAAACGGAACGAAAAAATGACTCTCCCTTAGACTGCGGTGCTAGCTGCGGGAAGGGGATGTTCCTCACGATCTCTTTCTCTCACTTTCTATGACGGCTAGGGTATTTTCACATGTGTCTTTTCCAAAAATACATTTCATATATATAGGTGCAAAAAATCAACCCTAAGAGAGTAATGAGGCTGTTGGGCTCACAATCTGACCTGGGTCACATTCATGTGTGGGCCTTTGAACTTTAGTGGGTCCATTTAATCTAATTAAATGTCCAACCAATGTCAGGTGTCCAATTCTTACTTGGATCCCCAATTAAATTCATCTTATGAATTTAAATCCCAATTTCGAACCATTCTAAATGTGTAACCATGTAGGTGTAACACCACGAATTCCAAATATAGGTAATTCGTAGCACAACCCGGATCTTTACTTCAATTTCGTACAAAAATACAAAGAATTTAAAACTTTTTCATTACAGTATCTAATTACAACACAGAATGGGAAATTAAATAAAGAAATACAACTTATAACATTGAACATCTTCAATCTTGCAACAGCCATCGACATCATCTCATGCCCTGTTGTTTGCTAATCTGTGTCCTATAACTTGAGAACTATGGGCACGTCAGTTGCATACAACTGACGCAATGCTATAATATAGCGATCCTCTACTTTAACAATCACAAAATTGATGCAAAAAACAAAAGGCAATAATGACAAAGATAAATAAAAACATAAAGTGAATCAAATCTAAGTGTGTAAGTGCTTAGCTATAAAAGAAACCCAAAATGCATAAAACAATGGCATAAAATAAGTATCCAAGAAAGCAAAAAATGAACACATTGCAACTCTAATGCACACTTTTTCGGATTCTATGCATCCCATACTACATAGGTCTGAGGGCAAGCCCTTAACGTACTCCTCATTATAGGGTTCAATCTCTCGTTATGCAAAACCCACACCAGTGACTAATGTAAGATCTAGATATTCTGTGAGTATCTAGCCCACACACTGGTAGTCCTTGAGACTCATTCTCCCACTACAAGTGATTTTGGATACCTTCATCACACCCTGAAAATTCTGGAGATGAAACTCACACCGCAAGCCATATGGTACCTAATCAAATAAACATCACAGAGCGTCACCATGATCCTGATAATTCTGGAGATAAATCCCACACCTCAAGTGATTTTTGATATCTCCCTCACACCCCGATAATTCTTAAGATAAATCTCACACCGCAAGTGATTTTGGATATCTTCCTCACACCCTGAAATTCTTAAGATAAATCCCACACCACAAGTAATTTTGGGTATTTTCCTCACACCCCGATAATTCTTGAGACGATCTCCCAACACAAATCATATGAGGCCGCCTTAACCACATTTTCTCTCACTTCATCACATCTCCATCTAGTGCCTGTCCTTAAGTTCAAAACATAGATAAACATAGCCTCCTAGAGCTAGCTCACCCTACCAGACTTAACTCAAGAAACCAGGAACTCTAGCCAACACGGGCTAAATTCCAAAGCCAAACCAATCAGGAATACCAGTCGACACCGGCTACTTTCAAAAAAACATCTCAACTACTCGTAACTAGGGTCCTGCTCAACCTCAAGGGCTCACACACTATAAAATTCTTTCACTGCATAGGTTATGCATAACTTCTTTCTAGAATTCTCAATCATTCAAAATAATTAAATTACATTTCTCAATCAATATAAATTCCACTCAACTAGTCATCCTCAAATAACTAAATAAAAATTTTCAAACTATTACAATAGGACTTCAAATGCCTCAATTAAATCAACATCATCTATGTTCTAATATTTCAAATCAAATTACCAAATCTCTGTTTAATCCTTTATCTAAGTGGGGAAAATTCAAAAATGTTTGTACAAATAGCCATCAAAATATTTCTCCATAAATCAATTCTTATTTCCAAAATACTCAAAATAGCAACTCAATGGTATTGTAAAAATCAAATAAATTTCATTACTACTCCAAAAATAGATTTATTAGTTTTATAGGAAACATAAATGAGTCTACTACAACTTTGAAGTTAAGATCATCTAAATTCATCCCCAAATACTACATCAAATTTCATTTGCAAAACGGTAGGTTCAGAATCCAAAAACTGCAGCTCACGCTACAAGTAAAAATCACAGAAAATTTAATGCTTCATGAAACTTTGTGTTCTTTATCTTAAATTAAAGGTATACAAGTCTACTATAACTTTTCAGTTATAAGTTTCTCCAAAATATTATGTCTATATACCTGAATTCTTCGAAATATACATTAGGGTCGAATTGTTATATAGACTCAACTACAGTTAAAGTACTGCCACTTGTTTAATCTTGTAAAATTCATTATAAATTACATTCTTCATGGAAAATTGATTTCTTAGAGTCTAAAGAAAGGTTAATGAATCTACTTCAAATTCTTAATTTTGACCTTCCTCAAAATACTTCATATAGGATGCTGAAATGATCAAAATCTGAAAGGTATACAAATTTCCATAAACTAGCCAAACTACCCATCAGTCCTATGTTTGGATTTTATTAAAATAGAAAATGACATCCATCTTTTTTGAAATTTTTTGAAGTAGTTCTTGACATATACGGGGTACTCATATAGAAATTTTAGCTCTAGATTTCATTTAGTTAAATAGATATGATTTTCTGAAGTGCGACTAAAACTTATAAAAATGTCCCCAAATCAATCATATCATAATTTCACACAATTAATCAACAATACATAATCTAAACATGAATACTCAATCTATATAAATTATCATGCATCTAACAATTCACACATATATATATATTCTACAATCTAGTATTCCACAAAAAAAAATTAAATTAGAAAGTTGGAGAAACACCCACCTCTATTGATAAAATTTTGCAAAATAACTCCTAGTACAAAACTCCAATTCCCTCTCCTCCAAATTCAAGCTCTAAAGCCAACAGCGAGGTTCCTTTTTTTTCTTTTGAAAATGCAATGAAAATCTTCACGCTTGGCTGGGATGGATTTTATAAAGAAAAAGAAAATGGGAGTTTTAAGATTACCCATGATTAACTATTAACCACCCCAGTCAATCCTAATAACTACCCACACCTTTAACATAATTCAAAATCATTTCTTTGCCCTCCATGTAGTTTGGCCGCCCATAATGTGTGGGCAAAGCCCGGGTTTGTATAATTTCAACATGCATATGAGAGTATATTATTTTATACATGTGTAGCATATTTATTATAAGTGAGCTTAAATTAATTCTATCAAGGATTAAAATCAAAAATTCTATATATATTAAATTTAAGCACAAAAAATAAAAATACACACATTTTATTGATTTCATAAAAAATATGTATATACGTAATTGATGTGTATTGAAGGCACGTGTAATACACGTAATAAATAAAAATACATTTGAGTTGGCTCAAAATGAATTCAAATACGAAAAAATGAATTCGACAAAAAGATCAAATACGTAGAAAAATACGTACAATATTCATAATATTACGGATATTATAGGTAACTGTACAAAATACATTTGCGTAACACACATGGAGCAAAATTGTCGTAACTCAATTTTGTGGGATGTTACACTCCCCCCCCCCCTCCCCCCCCCCCCCAGAAATAGTTCTGTCCTCAGAACTTAATAGGGTAAAAATTGTATTTTGAACATACCTTATAAAGAATTTAAAAGATAATTATGTTTAAGAATACATAATGTAAAAAACAATATAGACCTAAAATAAGGTAGATATAGAATAAAGAAAAAAGTGTGTCAAGTAAGATATACGAAGGTAATAAGCATACAAAGCCAGAAAGATTAATAAGGATAAAAACACCGGAGTATTAAACAAACTAGAAAAATGAGTGGAACAAAGAAAATTTGATAGTGAAAGATAATGTTGGTTGAAAGTACTTTTATTCAAAATGATAATTGGTTAAATATTAGACAATACAGTAAAATATAAATTAAGTAATCGATTGTGAAAGAAATTGAAAAGCAAAGTATATTGGAAGGATAAAGAAAAACATTGTAAAATAGATGATTTAATAAATTAATAATGTGTATTATAAGCAAAACAAAAAAAGTAGTATGAAGTAGAAAATAAAATATACTTGAAGAAGAAAAAAATATATAGATCATAGTATGAAAGTAATAAAGACACAAAGGTAAAAAAAAATTAGTTTAAAAGTTTTTTGTAGGGATTCTTGACTAAAGTAGTGCATGAGTTAAGAAGAAAGATAGTTAGAAATATAGTGAAATTAATGCAGTTAAAGTACAAGGTAAACGAATAAAATACAAAAATAAAAATAGAAACTTAGCTTAATGGATTATAGTAAAAAAGTAAAACAAGTTAGGCTGTAGAGAACAAAGCTATAAAGAATAGAAGAATTAAAATATGATATATAAATTGCAATGCAGTAAGAAATTTAAAAATAAATAGACTAAGAGCTTAAATAAATATTAGGTAGTTAAAAAAAATTACTCTAAAAACAAAATTTAAAAAAAAATCGAAATGTATGGTAAGTTGGTAAAAAATTTGGTAGAGCATTATAATTGAAAAATAGTTAGCAATAGCTAATGAAAATTTGATAAAAATTAAAAGAAAAAGAAATTAACTAAAAGCAAACGTGAAGAATTGAATGAATAAAATCGTAAACTAAACAAGTATTATATATTACGAGATAAAAATGAAGTAGTAATTTAAGAGATAACTGTTGAATAAAATTTGAAAAAATATATGAGTGTGAAATTTTTTTAAGAAGTATAAACAATAGAAGATAAGTATAAATTAATGATGTATATAAAAATAATATTATAAAAATTTTATTTGTAAAAGTTATTTAATAACTATATATAGGATTTAAATTTAAATATATAGAACAGTGATTAGTATACATCAAATTATCTATAAATTGCCAAGTATAACAAGAAAATCTACATATAATATTTTATACGTAAATAAGAGTAAAAACTATATGACGAAACAAAAATACTATAATATGAAAGATGTAAGCGATTGGAGAAACAAAATAAAATAGTAGTAATTTAACAATAGATTTTTGAAATAATATATAATATTGATTGTAGAAAATGTAAATAGTAAACAAAAGTATAAATAATAAAATTTATATTATATGAGTATCAAACAAATAGAAGACAAGTTAGTAATAAAATATAAATGAATAATGAAATTGTATAAAAATACAAAAGTATTAACATATGTAAAGATAACGTTTAAAAAAATAATATTAGGATAGCAAAATAGTTAATAGTAACAAGTAATATAGATTGAAAAATAAATAAAATAATAATAACACATATATGATAGATATAAAAGCAAGTATAAATAATACGGTAATTATTTAAATATGTATATAAGTATAACTGTATTATAAATAATAAATTCGACGTAGTATAGGCTAAATTGTAAGACATTATAAAATGGTATAAACTAGTGCAAAAGAATGCAGTGGTAAGTAATATATATATATATATATATATATATATATATATATATATATATATATATATATATATATAATAGAAATAAAAGTGGGGGGTTAGTAGAAGTACAAAATCTTCTTTGTTGTGGGTTCACCTCATTGATGTCCATCTACAGTCTTTCCTCCTTAACATCAGGTTGCAGATTTGCCTCCACGACATCCGGTTGCAGGTTTGCCTTCTGGACGTTCGGTTGTAAATTTTGCCTCCCCGACATCCAGTTGCAGATTTGCCCGCTCGACATGCGATTGCACCAAAATGATTAATGGAATGATGTAATCTTCCATATGTACTTTGATATTGAATGTTTAATTAAGTATGATGTTATGTTTTAAAATTTGTGATATAAAAATAGAAGAGTAGGAAATGAAGTAGAAAATGACAACGATAAAATATTAAAAATAGACGTATAGATTATAATTGTCAAACATAAATAGTAGAAATTAGTAGTAATGGAAAAAATTTATAAAAGTAAGAAGAAAAATGGAATGAAATACATGCATAAGTTTAAATGCGAATGTGAATGAGAAAATAAATAAGTAGGGTAATAAGTTGACATAATAAACATATATTATAAAATATATAGTAATGTAGTAATAAGATAAGTGTAAAATTATATGTATGTAAGTATGTTGAAATATATGATGTATATAGTAATCAGTAGAAAGTATATGTAATAACGAAGAATGTAAAAAATAGCAAAAATTGAAATAAAGTAAAAATGTAAGTAGTGAGTGAATATAGTATATTAGTGAAGTATAAAACAACAAAATTAATAAGCAGCTATTGACAGCGAAAAATAAATATAACAAAAAGTAAAAACAATAGCATTGAATATAAGCTGTAAAAAAAAATATTTTTAAAAAAATTATAATGTGTAGAAGTATATTATATTTATATAAGTAAAAAATATTACAGTCATATTAAACTATACTGAAATAGATAAGAAAATAAAAAATAAAAAATTTAGTATCGTAAAATCAAAGCATATATAAATTGAATTTACATATACCAAAATGAAGAATTTCAAATAGAATTGAAATAATAATAGAATAAAATAAAAGTTGTAATAATGATTTAATAATGAGTAAATAAAACTAATAAAATACATAAAGGTAATAGCAAAAAATAAATGAGTAACGTAAGAGCGCACAAATGTAAGAAGCACAAAACAATAAGAAGGACAATTAGTAAGACAAAATTAAAAGATTAAGACTAAAGAATGTAGATAAAATAATAAGCATCGAAGTGAATTAATGGTAAAAGAAAATCGTTCTTTGAAAAAAAAATATATGTTAAGTGTTATAGATGAAAATTAGTATAAAGAAAAATAGAAGAAGAAAATAAAAAAGAAAAGTTAGTGTACATATAACGTATCATGAATGTAGGATCAAACCAACCATAGCACTCGTGATACAAAAGAAAACGTGTTTCGCATACAATATCACATCACTGTATACGAAGTGAGTTTTATGAATGCAAGTTTAATAACTGCACTATTCATGACTCAAAACTTACAATCACACATCTAATGTCCACCCTAACTTTGTTTTCCTTATTATATTTGTCGCGCATGACATTCGCCCAGCGAATGACTAACGTCACGCATAAGCTGTTTATCCGATTAACTCAACAATATAATCAATACAAAATAATTGCGCAGGCAATAATAATCTCATGATTGAACAATAATACTTGGAATGAAACAATATAAAATATCCAAATACAATAATAATCCAACATCCGGAACAAATAAAATCAATATTCGGGTCAAGCCCACAATACAATAAAATAACAATAGTTCAATAATTAAGTCTTCAGAATCTTTGTTCTCCAACCCAGTAGGCAATTCTCCTTGATAACCTGTGAACACTTTATCTAAAAAGAGGAGAAAATTTGTCCTTAGAGTAATTTATGGATAGCAGGTAGAGAAAACAAAGAACAATGGAATAACGATATAACAATGATTTCAATGGATCAATAGGTTTCAATAACATGGCACGATAGCAATAATCAATTTCAATAGTAATCGATACAATTGGTATAAACAATGATTCAATATTCGGTAATAATATCAAAGGTCAATAACAATAACACTTAGCCAATATTCAATATCAATAAAAACAATGAGGAACAATATGCAGTGTTGGTGATGTGTCAATTCTTAAGTCTATTAATCATTTTAATCCTAACTAATGTAGCACTTCATGCGTCCCATTTATTTACCACATGGTTGCTACATGCAAACAAGTTACGTTTAGACTTAGTGGTGGATTTTATAGTTCATGTACTCGAGAACGATAATAGTGTTCAATCCATAATGGTAATTTATCAATAAGATGCTATAAGATCACAAGATCACAAGATCATAGGAACACAAGATCCCAAGATAATAGTATAGGGAACCACGAGCCCCTTATCTATGTATAGTTCTTATATTGTCCACTATTAGATTCAACCATTAACCCCCGGTCTGTTAATTATTTTATCGATGCAACAATGCAATACAATAGGCAATCTAGAGACATTAGATAAATGATAGTGACAATAGGGAAACAATAGGATGATAACTTGGATTTGACAATTAGAATGATGATGATAAGACATTAGGATCATGCAATGCAATATACACACATTAATTCACGCAATACTACGATATAGGATAATTAAACTATTAAAAACTGGAATATAAAATTTTGAACAGTAAGAGTATGTACAAAAATGCAATTTTCCGTTGTTTCAGAAATTGAAAACTGAATCCTTCAGAAGTTCTAGAAACTAGACTTCCACATGGTTCCAACGCATATTTAAATTTCAAAATCCGACAAAAGTAGTTAGGTCAAACACATTGTTCTTTACAAATTTTATGTTCAGGAAGAAATTCGACATCATTTTATTTTATTTTTGGAATCAGCAAATACTCCATAATAAATTCATTAAAAATATTCGTTAAACTCCCAAACATGTCAAGCAATAATCTGGAAATTTTCAGAGCAAAATTTTATCATTTGATCAGTCTTTTTACTGTTTAAGCATGCAAGATACAAGAATCTGAAAATATGGAAGTAAAAAAATAGATGTAGTAAAACGGACATAACTTTTGTTACACAACTCGGAATTCAAAAATTCTAGATGTTCTGGAAACTAGAAAGATAAGGCTACAAGTCATATTTAGAAAATAATTTATTTTAAGATTATTTACTGGTTCAAAAACAGCTGTTAACATACAGGCCAGCAAGCAATATACAGGATTTAGGATATTATTCATAAAATAATTTAATTAAACATGATGGGTATATTTTTCATTAGTCGATAAATTATACAATCAACATGATGAGTGGAAAAACATGATAAATAAAATTAAGAACATACATATACACTAATTTAAGATCAATCAAACAACAATCGATCAATCAAACATACAACCTAGCAATAAAATCTACGGTAGATTAATTGTGCGGTGATCATATACATAACCCTATTAACGATACTATATGAGTGCATGAGAGATTCATTCTTTAGAGTCAAAAGTGGCATGATGTCAAGAATATTAGGGTTAGCTCGTGTAAACTCTCAATAGACCCAACAAAGATAATCAATACAGCGATATGATAACGAATAGGATCTACTTGCAAGAATTTCAAAAAAACTTGATTTTGATACAATTAATAATTCAAGAGGACGGTGAATTGCCTGTTAGACGGTTAAATTTGAATATGCAAGAATAACGGGATGAGAATCCCGGGCAACGAAACACGTGCGATAACCAAACTCACGAAGAACACATACGATGCATGAACTGACGAGCACACCCATGCACACAATGGCACGTGCGAACAACGTGCGAAGAATACCCGGCACACCAAACAACAAACAAGTCCAAATAGCAAACAATCAAATCCCTCTCCACTTCACAAAACAGCAAATACAGCCCTCAGATCCCCTACTTACCAAACAGCAAACACCAACCCACTTCTTGTCTTCTTCATAACGATAGAGAGAGAGATGGTGGGAAGGAACGGCAGGGCAGCGCTCGTGGCAACTAGCGATAGCGATAGCCCACGGCGAGGTGGCTGACGGCGGGGTGCTGGCGGTCGGGAAGCAACACAGCGGCAAGAGCTCGAGTGGAGCTCTATTTCTCGACGAAACAGAGGAGGAGACGGTGAGGGGGAAAATTGAGGTGACTGGATGACGACGAGGGCGAAGAAGGACCTTCGGTGGTTGTGTGAGCGGCGGTGATGAGGTCGGAGGCACTAGATGGAGATGGGCAGAAGCACAAGCGGTGGTCGACTGATGGGTTCTCAGGTTAGGACGGAGGCGATCGGCAATGGAGGGGCGAAGATGGGTCTGGGGGGTGTGACTGGGGTCCTCGATGGGGGTGAGTGCTGACGGGCTGAAGGTGGAAGACGATGGCGGTACGGGGTGGCGATGGGCGATGGTTTTGTGGTGATGGCGAAATAGAGGAGGGGAAAGGGAGAAGTCGATGGTGGTGGTAGAGCGGTTGGAGGACGGCGAGGGGAACAGGGGAGCAAGGCGAAGATGAGCGGGGATAGGTTCGCGAAGAGGCGGAGGAAGGAGGAGACGATGGGATGAAGAAGAAAAGGTGAACAGGGGTAGGGGTAGGTTTCAACAGTGGCGGCGGGTTAGGGGCTAGGGTTTTTGGGTTAGATAGGTCAGGGTTTAGGTTTTAGAATAGTGTATTTATAGGAGATATTGGGTTTGGGTATTGGGTTTCGGGTAGATACCAATAAGAGAATGGCTTGGGTTTTGGGTTTAAATCCAATAACAAAATGGGCTATAGGGTTTATAAAATATACATATACATATATATATATATATATATATATATATATATATATATATATATATATATATATATATACATTAATTCATATAGTGAAATACATATAAAATGGAGCATGTTCGGGCTTAAAACAAAATAATAATAATGATAATAATAACGATAAAAATAATAATACTAATAACAATATTAATAACAATAATAATAACAACCATAATAACAATAATAATAATCACAAGGATAAAAATAACAATAACGATAATAATAATAATAATAATAATAATAATAATAATAATAATAATAATAATAATAATAATAATGATGATGATGATGATAATAATAATAATAATAAGATTATATAACAAAATAAAATTATTAAAATAACCCAAATAGTAATAATATATTTAAATTGGGCTTAAATATAAATAACCGATCAATTAGGAACAGAAAAACAAATTAAAATATACCTTTATTTGAAATAAATATAGTTTTCGATTAGAAAACACTTTGATAAAATATCCAAAATAAATTTAGTACAAAATAAATTTATAAAAATTAAATGATTGAAAATATACGAAAAATACTTATTAGCAGAAAAGGGGGTTACAATTTTTGTACTACTTATTGAAGTTCGCTGTGATACCACTTTGTAACACCCGGAATTCCAAATATAGAAAATTCATAGTAGAACCAGGATCTTTACTTCAATTTTGCACAAAAATATAAGGAATTTAAAACTTTTTCATTACAATGTTTTTAATTACAACACAGCGAAAAATTACATAAAAAATACAATTTCTAACATCGAACATCTTCGACATCATCTTATGCCCCCATCGTTTGCTAATCTATGTCCTGCAACTTGAGAATTGCGGGCACGTCAGTTGCATACAACTGACGCAATGCTATAATACAACGATTCCTCAACTTTAACAATCACAAACTTGATGCACAAAACAAAAGGCAATAATGACAAAGATAAATATAAACAAATAGTGAATCTAATCTAAGTCTGTAAGTGTATGCCATGAAACAGAAACCAAAATGCATAGAACAATGACATAAAACAAGTATCCAAGGAAAGCAATAAATGCACACAATGCAACTCTAATGCGCACTTGTTCGGATTCTATGCATCCCATACCACATAGGTCCGAGGGCAAGCTCTTAATGCACTCCTCACTGCAGGGTTCAATCTATCATTATGCAAACCCTGCACCAGTGACTAATGTAAGATCTAGATATACATTGAGTATCTGGCTCACGCCCTGGTAATCATTGAGAATCATTCTCTCACCACAACTAATTTTGGATACCTTCCTCACACCCCGATAATTCTGGAGATGAAATTCACACCGCAAGCCATATGGTACCTCATCACATAAACATCCCATGAGCGTTGCCTCGAAACCGATAATTCTGGAGATAAATCCCATACCGTAAATGATTTTGGATATCTCCCTCACACCCCAATGATTCTTAAGATAAATCCGAGACCGCAAGTGATTTTGGATATCTTCCTCACACCCCGACAATTCTTGAGATAAATCTCCCACCGCAAGTGATTTTGGGTATCCTCCCCACACCCAAGTAATTCTTGAGATGATTTCCTACCGCAAATCATATAAGGCCACCCTACCCATATTTTCTCTCACTTCATCACATCTCCATCTAGTGCCTGTCCTTAAGTTCAAAACATAGATAAGCATAGCCTTTTAGAGCTAGCTCGCCCTACCGGACTTAACTCAAACAACCAGGAAATATAGCCAACACGGGTTAAATTCCAAAGCCAAACCAATAAGGAACACCAGCCGACACTAGCTACTTTCCAAAACCAAACATCTCTACAGCCGGTAACAAGGGTCCTACTCAACCTTTAGGGCTCACACACTGTAAAATTCATTCACTTTCTAGGTTATCCATAACCTCTTTCTAGAATTCTCATTCATTCAAAATAGTTATATCACATTTCTCAATCAATATAAATTCAACTCAACTAGTCATCCTCAAATAACTTGATAAAATTTTCCAAACTGTTACAAGAGGACTTCAAACGCCTCAATTCAATCAACATCATCTATGTTCTTATATTCAAATCTAATTACCAAATCTGTGTTTAATCCGTTATCTTAATGGAAAGATTAATCCAAAAATGTTTGTACAACTGAACATCAAAATATTTTCCAAAAAATCAATTCTTATTTCCAAAATACTCAAAACAGCAACTCAATGGTATTGTAAAATTTATATAAATTCCAAAACTACTCCAAAAATAGATTTCTTAGTTTTATAGGAAACATAAATGAGTTTACTACAATTTGGTAGTTAAGATCATCTAAATTCATCAATACTTCGTCTAAATTCATTTGCAAAATAGTAGGTTCAGAATCCAAAAACTGCAGCTCATGCTACTTGTAAAAATCACAGAAAACTCAATGCTTCATAAAACTTTGTGTTCTTTAACTCAAATTAAAGCTATACAAGTCTACTATAACTTTGTAGTAATGATATTTCCCAAAATATTATGTCTATATACCTAAATTCTTCGAAATATACAGTAGGGTCGAATTGTTATACAGACCCAATTACAATTAAAGTACTGCCACTTGTTCAATCTTGTAAAATTCAATATAAATTACATTCTTCATGGAAATTTGATTTCTTAGACTCTAAAGGAAGGTTAACGAGTCTACTTCAAATTATTAGTTTTGACCTTCCTTAAAATACTTCATATAAGATGCTAAAATGATCAAAATCCGAAAGGTGTACAAATTTTCAGAAACTAGTCAAACTGCCCACCTCCTAAGTTTGGATTTTATTAAAATAGAAAACGACATCCAAATATTTTGAAATTTTTAGGAGATGTTGTTCACATATACGGGGTACTCATATAAAAATTTTAGTTCTATGTTTCATCTAGTTAAATAGATATGATTTTCTGAATTGCAACTAAAACTTAAAACATAAACTTATAAAAATATCCCCAAATCAATCATATCATAATTTTAAACAATTAGTGAAAAACACATAATCTAAATATGAATACTTAATCTATATAAATTATCATGCATCTAACAATTCACACATATATATTCTACAATCTAATATTCTACACACAAAAATTAAATTAGAAAGTTTGAGAAACACACACCTCTTTTGATGGAATTTTGCAAAAGAACTCTTAATACAAAACTCCAATTTCCTCTTCTCCAAAGTCAAGCTCCAAAGCCAACAGCAAGGTTCCTCTTTTTTATAAAGGAAAATAAAATGGGAGTTCTAAGACTACTCAATATTAACTATTAACCGCCACACTCAATCCTAATAACTACCCACACCCTTAACAGAATTCAAAATAATTTATTTTCCGTCCATGCAGTTTGGCCGGAGATAATGTGTGGGCAAAGTTTGGGTTTGTATAATTTCATACATGCATATGAGAGTATATGATTTTATATGTGTAGCACATTTATTTATTATAAGTGGGCTTAAATTAATTCTACCAAGGATTAAAATCAAACATTTTATATATGTTAAATTTAAGCACCAAAAATATGAATATACACATTTTAATGATTTCATAAAAAAATATATATATATATACATAATTGACACGTGTAATGAAGGTACGTGTAATGCACGTAGTAAATAAAAATACATTTGAGTTGGCTCAAATGAATTTAAATACGAAAAATGAATTATACAAAAAGATCAAATAGGTAGAAAAATGTGTACAATATTTATAATGTTACGGATATTACACGTAACGGTACAAAATATATGTGCGTAACACACGTGGAGCAATATTATCGTAACTCAATTTTGCGAGGTGTTACAGTAGGTTCCCATTACGTTGACAGTAATACTAAAATCATATTCTAATATTACAAATAGTGAACGGTATGTAGCAATGCATCACTGCTACTCATGTAACGAAAATGTCAGGAATTTAACATAACCTATCCGTGACCAATGTTACTATGTAGTCTAGTCTCTTTGTCAAGATTTCTTAATTGACCACAAAGCATAGAGCGTGTCACCCTTGTATAGTTCAATATTTGGTTTCTTGATATTTGAGTAGACTTATTAAAACATATGAGCTCAATATCTCATATTGACTCATTTGAGCACGACCGTGCATTTTGCTGTAACCCCTGTTTTCCCAAAAAAGTACTTTCTGTATATTTTCAGATTTTTGATTTTTGTAATTTTTCCGTTCTTAAATTATTTTTCTTAAAATATATTGTCGGATCTCCTACTAAAGTTATTTTTAATCAATAATTTTTGTAACTAATTACGATGATTTTTATACCCTATTATTCTTGTTATTATTATTGTTCTGCTATTATTATTATTATTATTACTGTTATTGTTTTTATTATTATTATTAATATTTCTATAAAATCCTAATCGTATATTTTTATTAGTTATTGTATTTTCCTAATACCCAAAACCCATTTTTTATTTTACTGGATTTCTTTTTTTTAACCCAACTGCCCTATAACCCATTTTAACTAACCCACACCCGTTCACTCTACCCGTTATCCCCATCAACACCTAACCCTAAAAACCAACCCTATATATATATTTACCACGCATCTGAGCCTGTTCATCTTCTACAAGCCAGCCATCATCTAAACCCTCCTATCTCTCTCCTAGCTTCTCTGTGTGCACCCATCTCCCTCTCCCTGCACCTCCGCAACCCGACCTCCTACCTCCCCCCTCCAGTGCTAGCTACCCCCGATGCCTTAACAACCAGTCGCACCTACCCCCTGCACTGATCAACACAAGCCCGTCTCCACCATCCTGCCATCGCAGCCAGCGTCGTCTCCTCTTCCTCTTGGCGACAGCAACAACAGCCAGCGACTAGAGTGCCCTTCTTCTGCAGTGCCTGCCAAGCAGCGATGACCCCCTTTCCTCTTCCCCTGTCTGTGCTCTTCTTCCTGTCGCATCTCCACGACACAACCAGCTATGATGCGCCCCCTCGCTGCCAGCAGCCCAGGCAATGCAGCATCAGATCCCCGTCTCCCCTGCTCCTCCCGATGCTGCTCGTCTCCCTGTGCTGTCCCTTTGACGCACAGCAGCCGCAGCGATAGTTCCCTGCCGCAGTCTCCCGTCTTTCCCTTGCTCTCTCTTAGTGTGCGTGTTTGTTTCGTTGTGCTCGTGTGATCGTGTGGTTCGTAGACCGTGTGTTCGTGTGTCGTATTTGGGTTTTTGGTGTTCGTGTCCCGGGAATCCGTTCCTGTTATTCTTGATCATCGTCGTTTTCATCGTCTCTCATGCAAGTAACTTGTATTCTTTCCTTTGTGTAATACAAGTACTAAATATCGCCTGTAGTGTAGTTGGGTTCTAGAGACAATTCGTGTGTGAAACCGCTTGTTGATCTTGTCTCTATTGTGCTTATTCGACCATAGTTGCCTCACGACATACATAACTTGAAACAACTAGGGAAGACCACTTTTTGGATGTATATATGCATGCTATTTTTTGATATCGTGTGCTTGATGTGTTATTCGTGCTATAACCTGTCGTGGACTTGTGAAATACCCTATACCAAGTTATTTGGACATCCAGTACACTATATTTCATGTGTGGGTTGATTTGGATGAGTTTTACATGAACTAGATGATTTTATGTTCGAAGAATAATTCTGTATTTTTCTGTGACCTTACTTCTGATCAGTATTTTGGATCTTATTAAGGTCAGTATATGAATTTTATTTGTGAATAAGATCTATAGAGAATTTTTTCTATTTTCTAATCTTTCTAACAGATCTCATTTTCGATTTATGGATTTTGAGTTGTGTCTATTTTACTACAGAGGTGTAAAGAGATTTTCAGATTTTGTTTTCTATGAATTCTGAAGAGCAATCTATTTTTATCATGATGCTAAAAGTACTATTTTGATCCAATATTTTGCACAATACAACTAGACTAGATTGGGATTAACCCTGAATTTTTTTAGATTTATTTGATGAGTTTTACAAACCATTTTATGTTTCGAAAACAATTAATATACATGCAGAATTTTCATACTGTTCAGTAAAGAACCTGATTTTCGACCTAATTCTACTTGATGTTTGTAAAATCTTTCTAAATATGAAATTTAGCCTACTGTATCTATTTTATCACCCTTTTGACGGATTTGGATTTCGATTTATGGTTTGTGAGATATTACAGTTTTCGTCCTGCAGTGTTTGTGATTTCAGATTTACAAAACTAATGCATCTTGATGTTTTCTGATTTTACTTGACTATCCTATTTATATTGAAAAATTATGAAATATACTCTGAGTCTACACATATAGGGGAATACCCCAGATTTTTCATGGATTTAATTTGTAAGTTTTCATGCTGTTTTCCTGTTCTTCAATACAAACTTCTGATTTCTGGCTGAACGTATTTTCTGGATTCAAACCTATTTTGAGACTTGTTTTTTTTTGAAATACCATATGAATTATATATACTTGCTGAATTCCGGGAGTCTATTTTCTAAACCTTTCGACAGATCCAGATTTGCATTTTTGTAGCAACGGGAATTCCAGTTTTAGTGCAGTATTATCTTGCTGTCCGGAACTAGAAATTTCATTGTTTTATCCTTTTGTGTGTTATCTTTCACCCATACATGTTTATCTTACAACTTGAGCTTGTTACCTGTTTATACCATGTTATACTTGGCTTGTTTGTGACACATACATGCTTGTTTGATAATAATAATAAAATAACCAAGCCGGGGTTTTAAGGGAAAGATCTAATAGTGGAAAGTACAGAAACATGTACTCGGAAGGGGATCTATTGATCCTACGTACACTTGAGGCTTGATATTTCATACTTGAGGCTTGATGTTTCACTTGAGGCTTGATATTTCATACTTGGCTTGATATTTCATACTCGAGGCTTGATACTTCACTCTTGAGGCTTGATACTTGATACTTGAGGCTTGATACTTGGTACTTGATTTATTAAGGCTTTTCCCTGAGTACACTGCCCTATATGATCCACTATGAAATCTAAAATGAAACTGTGTTGAATGTAGAAACCATGTAGTAAAAAGATGGATGCATGAAGTGCTACCTTGATAGTAATAAATACAAGACTTGACATGACATAATATATGATACATGAATATCTGTTACATGCTTGCTTGTTACATGTTTACCTGCTTGCTTGCACTTACTACTTGTACTTGATACTTGATACTTACTACTTGTTACTTGTACATGAAACTTGATACTTGTTCACTTGATACTTGCTACTTGATACTCGATACTTGACACATGATACTTGTTACTTATTTACTTGATATTTGTTCACTTGACACTTGATACATGCTACTTGCACTTGTTCATCTTGCCATACTAGTTGTTCTAGTTTATTGTCATGCCTATTCTATGCTGTTTGTTTAGTTTTCCCATGTACTTATATCATGCACTACAAGCGGCCCGTAACTAGTATTGACGGAAGTTTGTTTTCTCTTTCCTCTTCCTACAATTTATTAAATTGCAGATTTTGGAGAACAGTTGCCAGATGGAGTTGGTGACATGAGATATTAGTGCTGGAATTTTGTTATTATTATTTCTTATTGCTTATTTTGAACAATTGTATTTGATACTTGGATTTATTTGTATTTGGGCAATGTGACCCAGGATATTGACTTATTCTGATCTGGTTTATTTGAGATTAATATATTTTGTTTTAAGTAAATTCTTGTTGGTATTTTGATTCATATATGCATGCTTGGTTGACTTTTCTTACTTCCGACTCTGAGTATTCTTGTGAAGTGTTGTAAAGATCCTGACAGCTTATGGATGATGAAAATCATTCGCTGGGCTTAGTCACGTATCCTTATTCCGTATTCTCTTTTTAGGAAGCGGGGCGTGACATTTGCAGTCTTACTCAATCAAGAGGCCTGTAGATATCGCTCCTGTTATGTAAGTTATCTAAGTCACGCACATCCCTCCGCATGATTTGTAGTATATCCAATAGTCGACTTTATAATCACCTTATTACAGAAAACGTTTGACGATATTAAAACATATAACTTCTCATGTAGGGAACCATAGTGAATTCAAGTCAAGGACTAAGCACACCATGGTCATTGTGAGAACCGCTTATGACACTCACGTAATGATCAATGCAGCGTTCTTATGGTGGGTCAGTCCAGTATATTATTACTCTGATATGTACCCATGTGAAGAGTTGATATATTTATATCCATGACCCGTGAGAATTGTTATCAGTCTACACACACACTAGTCTCTATGTATTATCGTTGTCCTAATTCACAATAACACTTGACTAGGGACATTTAAGAGCAGTGTTCTGATTTTAGCCAATATGATCTCACAATCAAGTCATGTACTTGATATCCATTGACGTCGAACTTACTATTCTAAGAACTTTACTATATTCATTTAATTTACAATAAATGACACAATAAATAAAATGCCTAAATATGAAATAAATGTCATGATACGATGTAAACTAGTAATGTCAATACACAACTGGCCTCTAGGGCATACACGAACAGCCTCCTCGGGACTTCTCTGAACTATTGCAAAGATGTTAGAAGTACATCCAAGCTGAAGAATCTCTCCATCCCAAGGATAAAAATGAACCCTTGTTTGGGAACAAGCAAAGAAGCTTGAATGATGAGGGGCAAAGAAGTCCCAGAAGGACAGATCTGGCCAGCGCTGCCCTCCTCCGGTCCTTCGCTTTGACAAATTCATCCTGCTGTATATTGACATGTCAACTATCTTCATGGAGATCATTGGAGATGGGATACTCTGCCCCCTTCCTTGGGTAAAACAAGAAAACACAAGGAGGGATAAGAACCGATGGTGTCGGTTCCATAAGGACCATGGTAATGATACGAGCAAGTTCCAAGCCCTCAAAGATGAGATCGATGCTCTTATTTGCTAAGGGTAGCTCTCCAAGTACACTCAGAAGTATGCACTTGAGTCTCCACCGGCTCGAGGAGCCAAAAGTGTGCAGAGAAAGACCCCAACCCCAAGACTCGGTAACTATGTCTGTTCTCCATTCCATCCATGGAGGCCCTATGGGTGGAGAATTCAACTCCTTTAGAAAGGTGTTCATCTAAGAATTCAAATTTATTCACAACGTCCTCCTAGCCAAGACCGTGGGAGTTCCATTGACTTTCTCAAATAAAGATCTTGAAGGCGTTTGAATACCACACTATGACGCACTAGTGATATGCCTTTCCATGGCCAACCATGAAGTGTGCCGAATCTTGGTGGATTGTAATAGCTCAGTGAACATCCTCTTATTAGAAGCTTTTGAAGGCCTTAAGCTCTCCAAGGACCACTGTCACACCCCACTTCCCAAAAAGGAGATACGGAATACAATATGTGACTAAGTTCAGCGAATGATTTTTATCATCCATAAGATGTCAAGATCTTTACAACAAGCCCAAGTATAAGCAAGAGAGATACAAGAAGAATAGTCAACCACGCATGCATAACTGAATCAATATAGTCAATAAGATTACTTGAAACAAGAAACAAGAATACTAAATTTCAAATAATCGTGTCTGGAACAAAACACAAGTCTAGGACACAAAGCCCAATACAAAATAATCCATGTAACCAAGTACAATTATTCAAGGTAAGCAACAAGAAATAAATAGATATAGCAAGAGCTCTAGTCAACTAGAATCTTAGATCACATACTCCATCGGACAACTGGTCACCAAATTCTACAATTTAACAAATTAAAGGAAGATAAAAAAGAAATAAAACGCCCGTCAATGCAAGTTACGGGCTGCTTGTAGTGCAGGCAACAAGTACAGGAAAGGATAAACAAGCATAGAGTAATAGCGGAAGCAAACATAGCATGGAATACAGGTGACAGAATGGTTAACATAAAATAGGAGCAGGAACAAGTAATATGATGTGATAACAGGGTGCATATGACATGTGGCAGATAACAGGTATCATGCAAGCAGGTAAACATGTAACAGGTGTCAGGTAGCATGTACAGGTAAGCGTGTAACGGGTATCATGTTATGTCAAGTCTTGTATTCATTTCTATCTTGGTAGCACTTCATGCGTCCCATCCATTTACCACATGGTTTCTATGTTCAAACAAGTTGAGTTTAGATTTCGTAGGAGATTCTATAGGTCATGTACTCGGGTCTTCACAGGACTACAAAACTTGGTCGGTAAACTTGATCAGTAACTTAGTCGGTAACTTGGTCAGTAAACTTGATCGGTAACTTAGTCGGTAACTTGGTCGGTAAACATGTCACACGGGAAACACGGGTCCCCTTCCGAGTACAGGCTCCTATATTGTCCACTACTAGATCTTTTCCTTAAAACCCGGCTTAGTTGCTTATTATTATTATCAAACAGGCATATACGTGCAAAAAGTAGAGCAAGAATAACATGGTATAAATAAGTAACAGGTTCAGGTTGGAAGACAAATATGCACAGATGAAAGACAACACATAAAAGATAGGACAACGAAAATTCTAGTTCAGGACAGCAAGACAGTACTGTACCAAATCTGGGATTCCCGTCCCCACAAACATGCAAATCTAAATCTATCAGAAAATCCAGAAAATATACTTCCATCCGAATCCAGCAAATATATATAATTCATATGGTTTTTCACAAAAACAAGGTTCAAAATAGAATTGTATCCAGAAAACATGTTCAGCTAGAAATCAGAAATTTGTATTCATAAACAGGAAAACGACATAAAAGCTTACTGATTAAATCCATGAAAATTCTGGGGTATTCCCTAGTATGTTTAGTATCAGGAAATAAAGTTTCATAATTTTCCAATATAGACAGAGTAGTCAAGAAAAATCAGAAAGCAGCAAGATACAGAAAATTTGTAAATCTGAAATCATAAACACAGTAGTACTAAAACAGCAATAGATTACAAAATATAAATCGAAATCCAGATCTATCAAAAGGGTGATAAAATAGATACAATAGGCTAAAATTCATATTCACACAATATTTATAAACAGCAAATAGAATCAGGTCGAAATTAAGGTTCTTTACTGAACAGCTTGAAAATTCTGCAAGTGTAGTAGTTGTTTGCAAGCATAGAATAGTTTATAAAGGTCATCAATTAAATCCACAAAAATTAGGGATTATTCCCGATCAAGTCTAGTTGTACTCAGCAAAATATTGGGTCAAAATATTGTCTTTAACATGAGTATAAAAATAAATTAATATATAGAATTCATATAAAACAGAATCTGGAATTTTTCTATATATCTGTAGTAAAATAGTCATAACTTGCAACACACAAATCGAAACTGAGATCTGTCAGATATTCTGGAAAGTAGACAGATTTCTCTATAATTCATATTCACAAATATTTTTCATATACTGACCTTAATATGGTCTAAAATACTGAACATAAATGGGGTAACAACAAGGACAAAATTATTCTTCATGCATAAAATCAACTAGGTCATATGAAACACATCCAAATCATAACAAAACGTGAATAGGGTATACTAGATGTCCAAGCAACATGGTATAGGGTATTTAACAAGTTCGCAATAAATTATCTACTACTAACACATCAAGCATACATGATCATACGACACCTCATAAATCACGAACAATATGCATGTATACATCAAGAACTTATTAAATCTAAGTTATTTCATGTCGTGTGTGTAACGAAACGACTACGGATGGATCAACAACCAGAGACAAGAGAAAACAAGGGTTCTCATGGGAATAGATCTTGAAGCAACTACACTACAGGTGGTATTTAGTACTTGTATTACACAACACAAAGAATACAAGTTACTTGCCTTATAGTCGACGACAGAACGATGCAAAGAGCGAGAATAACGGGAACGGATTCTCGGACACGAACTTAATAACAACGAACGAATCACGAACCAATAATCATGAACTCGCACACAGAACAACATGTGCAAAACACCAAAACAACAAAACCCAACTCAAAATCCTCTTCCCAACACCAAACACCAAACACCAATCTGGGATCTCCTACTCCACAACACATCAAATGCCTAAGAAACCCACCTGACTTCTTCTTCTCAAACACGAAAGAGAGGGAGAGACAGCGGTCAAGGGGCACGGCGGTGGAACGGCACGACAATCGGCGTGGCAGCGGCTGACTGGCTGCTGTCGGTGTTGTGCCTCGCATCGGAGAAGAGCAAGAGGAGGAGTGTTATAGGGCTATCATGGTGCCGGAAGGAGACAGAGGAGGAGACTGGCGCTGTTGCAGTCGTCGCTTACTCCTGGGGTGAACAGCGCACGGAGGGCGGCGCTATGGGGCTGCCAGCGCTGCAATCGCTACTGGCTGGAGGGTCACGAGTGGATCAAAAGAGGGGACAAGGTGGCACTGTAGAGGTGCGTCAGGGCGCTGTAGGGCATCGAGATGGAGGGAGGCAGCTCCGGGAGAAGTTGACTAGGGGGGTCATGAGCAGTTGGAGGGAGGAAGGATCGAGAGTGGGTTTAGAGGAGGATGGGAGTAAGGATGAAGGGGATGAGGTAAATAGGTGACTGGGGTTGCAGTAGGGGGTAGGTTTAGGTGTGAATATATATAAGGTAGTTCATGGATAAAGGGTAAATGGGCATTGGGTTTATAATGGATCCAATAAGGAATTGGGTGGGGTTTTAGGGTTAAAATCCATTAGGGAAAATAAAGTAACCAAATAAAAAAATATAATTTATAAGAAAATATAAATTGCATTACAATATAGAATTTATTTGAAATAACTACAAATACAATTAACAATAAAAATAGATTTTTAAATTATCAATCAAAGGTAATAATAATAATAACAATAATAACAATAATCATAATAATAATAAAAAATAAAAATAACAGTAATAATAATAATATTGATAACAATAATAATAATAACAACATTGATAGGGTTTGTATTACGGTATAAAAATCGTTTGAAAATAACAATAAATACAATTAATGAAAATAACATATTTTAACAGGAGATACAAAATAAATTTGAAATAGAATGAATTTAAGAAATTGATTTTTTTATAAAGAACCCAAACTCAATTAATACACAGAAAATACGTATTTGCGAAAACAGGGGTTACAACCACTGAGTAACCCTCCATGGGTTCTCGAGGTTCTGGGCTAGACTGAAGGAATAGTCACTCTCAACGTGACTACAAAAAAAGCCCTAACCACCCAGATGAGGTCATGGACTTCATGGTCATTGATGTGAAGGCCACCTAGAATGCCATCCTTGGCCACCCCGACCAAGCAACTCTCCACGCCGTAGCCTCAGAATTCCATATGAAGATGAATTTCCCCACATCAGCTGGGCTAGGAGAAGTTAACGGAGGTCAAGAAGTGGCTCGAACATGTTACACAGTCATAATGAGTGGCTCCGTCCACCCACTCAAAGCCTTGGAGCTCCCTCAAGAGTGAAACCAGGCCGTATCCGAGCAAGTTATGAGCTAGAAGATGTCCCCATCTCCCTAAATATCCATCTAAGTATTTTGAAATCAGCGAAGACCTCTCTCACTATTAGGTTTCGAGGGTAATCTCATATTAAATACACAACGGAAAAATTACGAAAAAAATATCAAAACCTGGCCATGGATCCATGCAAAAACCATAAATCGTGTTTAAGAGTTATACCTTGAAGTTGGATCTACTGTCTCTATAGTATGCCGATCATAACACTACAATATTGCAGTACCTCTAAGGTATCCACACGAACGGATCAAATCAAGCTTTCCCTTATGCCGCGGTGCTAGCTGGAAGGGGATGTTCCTCACGATCTCTCTCTCTCTCACAATTTCCGTAACGGCTAGGGTTTTCTCATGCGTGACTTTTCCACTGATACGTATCATATATATAGGTGCAGAAAATCAACCCTAAGAGAGTAATAAGGCTATTAAGCTCACAATCTGACCTGAGTCAGATTCGTGTGTGGGCCTTTTAACTTTAGTTAGCGCATTTAATCTAATTAAATGTCCAACCAATGTCAGGAGTCCAAGTCTTATTAATTTAATTACTAATTTCAATCAATTCTAAGTGTGTGACATTGTAGGTTCCCATTACGTTGACAGTAATACTAAAATCATATTCTAGTATTACAAACAGTGAGCGGTGTCTAGCAATACATCACTGCTACTCAAGTAACGAGAATAACAGTGATTTGGCATAACCTATCCGTGACCAATGTTACCAAGTAGTATAGTCCCTTTGTCCAGATATCTTAATTAACCACAAGGCATAGAGCGTGTCACCTTGTATAGTTCAATCTTTGGTTTGTTGATGTCCGAGTAGACTTACTAAAACAAATGAGCTCAATATCTCATATTGACTCATTTGAGCCCATGCATTTTGCATTCTTACTCAATCAAGGGGCCCATAGATATCATTCCTGTTATATAAGAGGGAAAAATCCTATCTAAGTCACTCACATCTCTCCGCATGATTTGTAGTATATCCAATAGTCGACTTTATAATCACCTTACAGGCAAAGTTTGACGACATTAAAACACACAACTTCTCATGTAAGGAACCATAGTGACTTCAAGCCAAAGAACTATGTACACCATGGTTACTATGAGAACCGCTTATGACACTCATGCAACGATCCATACAGCGTTCTCATGGTGGGTCAGTCCAGTACAGTATTACTCTAATATGTACCAATGTGAAGATTGTTATCTCATATCCATGACCTGTGAGAATGGTCATCAGTCTGTGCACACACTAGTCTCTATGCATTATCGTTGTCCTAATTCACAATAATACTTGACTAGGGACATTTAAGAACATCTATCTGATTTCCGCCAATAGGATCTCACAATCAAGTCATGCACTTGATATCCCATGATATTGAACCTAATATTCTAAGGACTTTATTATGTTCATTTAATTTACAATAAATAACACAATAAATGAAATGTCTAAATATGAAATAAATGTCATGATACAATGAAAACTAGTAATGTCAATACACAACTGGCCTCTAGGGCATACTCCAACACTCACCTAATCAAGGAACAACTCATCAGTTGCATTGGAGATAACCGATACTGGTTTGCTTGGACCACTGCTGACATGCTTGGCATCTCAGTGGCATCTTAGAAGATCTAATCATGCACCACCTAAGTGTCAACCCATATGTCAAGACGGTCCAACATAAGTGCTGCAAGTTCACCCCCGATAGGCAACAAGCAGTCAAAGAAGAGGTCGACAAACTCCTAGCTGATCGCTTCATTCAGGAGGTTAGCTGCTCCATGTAGCTTGCCTATGTAATCATAGTGAAGAAAGCCGATGGCGGGTGGAGGGTTTGCATCGACTTTACATACCTTACCAAAGCTTGCCCAAAGGATCATTTTCCTTTTCCTAGCATTGTTGCCCCGATTGATGCAATGTCCGGACATGAGCTACTCAGCTAAATGGACACCTTTTTAGGGTACAATCAGATCAGAAAGTTTCCTCCTGACATCCCAAGGCATCCTTCATCACCAACTAGGGCATCTACTGCTGTCGGATCATGCCCTTCGGGCTAAAGAATACCGCTGCCACTTATCAACAATTGGTAAACAAAGTCTTCAATGAACAGATTGGCCAAAATAATTCTATGTCGACAATATTCTTGTGAAGAGTCTTGAGAAGAAAGATCATGTGGTAGATGTCCAAGAAGCCTACGACGTCCTGCAGAAGCACGATATGAATTGGGGCCTCCTCAGGGAAGTTCTTGGGATTAATGTTTAGCTAGAGAGGAATGGAGGCCAACCCGGAGAAGGTCTGAGCATTAATCAACATGTCTTCCCTATCCAGCATCAAAGAAATTCAGAAACTCACAGGGGCTGCCAGCTACCATTGGACGTTTCCTCTCTAAATCAGGAGAAGTGCCTCCGTTTCATTAAATCCCTCCAAGGATCAATCGGCTTCGAATGGGGAGGGGGGGGGGGGGGGGTAGCACAACAGGAGGCCTTTCAACAACTCAAGGCACATCTAACCAACCCCTAACTGTTAAGAAATCAAGAGTCGGGGTATGTACTCTACTGTTATCTGGACACCTTGGATCAGACCCTCAACACTGTCTTAGTAAAGGAGGTAGACATGGCCCAGAAGCCAATCAACGATGTAAGCAAGGTACTTCATGATGATGAGCTTCGTTATTCCAAGACAGAGAAGATGGCCTATGCTCTCATTACAGTTGCCCGAAAACCCTTCCCATACTTCCAAGCACACCTATCACGATTCTCACTGACCAACCCCTCAAGCAAGTACTGCACAAGTCGGAGAACTCTGGGCGACTCATGAAGTGGTCCATTGAATTAAGTCAATACGTCATTAAATATCGGTTGAGGATGGCTATCAAGGCCTAAGCCTAAGGTGAATCCATTGTCAAAAGCACTATCCCATATCCTGTCGAGGAAGGCGATGATCCTCCGGTCTGGAATGTCTACATTACATTGATGGCTCCTCTTGCATCGATGGGAGAGGAGCTGGTGTCATCTTACTCTGCCCATATGAGTTGACTCTCCAATACTCACTTTGTCTCAATTTTCACGGCTCCAATAACAAGCCTGAATATGAGGTGATGATTGCGCCCACCTCGTAGCTCGAAAAGTAGAGCCCCGAAAGTTGAAAGTATTCCGCGACTCCCAGCTGGTGGTGAATCAGATCCAAGGAAAGTATGAATCCAGGGATGATCAATTACTTAGCTTGCGTCCAGAAATTCTTGGCCACATATTTAGACACAGTAGTCTCTTGCATCCCCCTAGAGGAGAAGGAGAAGCATACACCCTCTCAAAGTTAGCTTCCTCCTCATTCGGAGGATCGACCGTACTATGCTCATTGGGGTCCTACTCAAGCCAACTATTGAGGAGGAATCTTGGGAGCTCATGGTCGTCACTCCTCGTACTCCTTGTGTAGCGCCCCAAATTTTAATAATAGAAATAAGAGACACAAATCCAGAATCTTTACATCAATATAATCCAAACACTGTCAAAACACAAGAAAATTACAGCTTTTCTTTACAACAATTCTTTATTACAAAGCACAACGGAAAATTAAACACATTTATTACAATACATCTCAACTTTTAACTTCAGTCATCCCAAGTCCAAGCTTTAACCTTGCTCAAGCCACTTATTCGCAAATCCTGCAAAATTGACCATAAATGTGGGCACATCAGTTGAATACAACTAACGCAATACCATAGTAATAGTAACCCTCCAAAATCTCACAATCACAAACCTGTCACACAACAAGAAGTAAAATGAAAATAGGAGATTCATAAAATCAACAAGTGAAACTGTGCTAAATGAATAAGTGTGTCAAGAAAACAAAGAAAAAATGCATTCAACAATATCCTAGAAAACACAATGCACACGATGCACACTAATTCATACATGTTCGGATTCTATACATCCCATTCTACATAGGTCTGAGGGCAAGTTCTTAGCGTTCACCATATATTAGGGTTCAATCCCTCGCCAAGAAAACTACATCAGTGAAAGTTATGATTAGATAACTCCTTGAATAGACCCCAGCCCCGGTACGCAATTGGAAAAGCTGTACAAGTGTAAACACGCAAGCATCCCGCATGTATCGCTCTAACTCTGGAGAATCACCTCCTTGTCTGTACCCCGCGAATAGGCCTGCCGACCTTCAACGCAAAGATACACCGTACATTTTGCAAATAGGCCTGCCGACCCTCGACGCGCAAATATACCGTGCGTTTCATGAATAGGCATGCCGATCCTCGACGCACGAACATACCACATCCGTCTCACTTCTAGATATTCTACGAATATGCCTGCAGACCCATGATGCACGGACATACTAGAGAGACACAACAAATATACAGTTCCGAAATACATCCGTCTAACAGACAACAGAGCGCATACTTACGTTCCCCAAGTTCTGTCACAACTCACAACTTTGTGCTTGTCCTTAGATTTGTAATAATAACCTCCTGAGCCACCAAGGGCTAGCTCTACCCTACCATACTCACTTGCCAAACCAGGAACACTATCCCCGCAGGCTGATTTCCCACAATCCAAAATATCCACTGCCGGTACTCTTGGGTTTGCTCAGTATCTAGTGCTCCCAACTCAATGCCTCAAGCATCCATCCAGGGATCTCACAATAACCCTAATCACAATCAAAAACCCCACTTGGTTTGATCATTCAAAATATTCAAAATATTCAAAATATTCAAAATATTCAAAATAATCTCTTTTCTGAAACACAAAACTTTTCCCACAACACCACTGATGTGAATCAAAAATCTCAACATGATTATCTCATTTCAAAAAATACACATTTGTACATCCACAATCTCTTCATTATCCACATTTGATTTACTAAACCGTTACTACCAAAAAAGACTCTTTCTTATATGGAAACAAAATCCAATCCATAAATTCTTTAAATTTAACTTTTAAATCTCACTTTCCATACATACATAAAGTTCAATAAATTTCTTTTTAACCCAATCAACTTAAACTAAAACGAGTCTTTTAATTATATGGGATCTCATCCCTAAAATCTGAAATTCTTTAGTGCTAAAAATCTAAAATTTACCTCTTTAGAAACTAAAAATAAACACTTTTGAATTTGAATTTCCGTCTTTCAAAATTGAAGCATACACCTCTCAAAGCTGAGAATTTGATATATAAAAGTATAGATTTGTTTACCTCAAAACATTGCTTGAATACATATAAATTTGAAATTAGATTTCAACAAAATCCTGAAATTTGCACATTCGAAACTCAATCAAGAATCAATTAAACTTCATACAAATACTAGTTTTAAACATATACATATACATATACTCATCTATATGTATACTAGGGTTCTTAAACCCTAACACACAAACCCCTTCACATAGGCCATAAAAAAACGAGCTCTAAAGCTCTAACTCGAGGCCAAACCGCAGCCTGGGGTCTACACAGTGCTTGGGTTGCACTGCAACCCTGGGCGCCGTTCAAACCCCAACTCGAGCCAACCTTAGGGTAAAGGTTTAACCCTGAAACCCAAACCGTTGTGCCTCACAACTTCGACATGTATTTTCGATGTTCTTTTTACATGCATTTGTGTATAAAAATTCTAGTTTTCAACTCCTCATGAATTCGTATTAAAACTGTAAATATCTCATAGCATTTCCATCTTTTAATTACTCAAACAATGTTTCTTTTACCATACAATAAGATCTACACATCAAGAATAACATATACGTTCATTAGATCTATTTCTAAAAATAAAAATTAGATCTTTCATGCATAGAAAACTCCATTATTCAAGAACAAATTATTTAGATCCATACACAATCAAGATTCAACCTTTATGTCTCATAATCAACAATCTCATATCACACACATCTCTACATGTACTACAATCATGCTATATACAATCCTTGACTAACAAGAGTTCATCCCTAGCATGATATTAAATATTCATGAGATAAAACATAACAAGAGAGTTGGAGTGTTACCCACCTCATGAAGGAAATTGATACAACTAGTAGTCTTCTCCTCCAAGCAATAGATCCACTCCTCAACGCCTCCAAAGATCACCAACGCCAAAAGAAAAGAGAGACCGAAAACTTTAGCCCTCTAAATACACAGGCCGGGATATGATTCTAGGGTTTCTTTGATATTTTACAAATAAAACCCCCTAGAAGTCCCAATTTGCATAATTAATTAATTGTTCAACAAATCAAATCAAATCAATTTAAATGGATAAAATTTCATCCGCAAATCTCTCCACTACCAAAACCGGCCCCAGATGCAGCCCAACAAAATTTTGAATTCATATTTTGCCTCCAAATGACTTTTTACACAAAAGTCTCCCTCTTTCGAAATATTTAAAAAAGTAGTTTCTCTTATTCAAAAATGTCCCAAAAATTGAAATATATCTAATTATGAAGAATAGAATTTATTTAGCAACTGAAAAATCCAAAACTTGCATTTCAAAAATATTTGCACGTGTTTTGCACGTGTAAAATGACCATTTCACAAAAATTTAAAATAATTAAATAAATACATTTAAAAATTATTTATTAGTTCAAAATATTATATTTGAAATTATGGGGGGTTACATCACTCCCTCCTTACAAGAGTTCTGTCCTTAGAACTACTGCTAACAGGGGAAAATAAAAAAAAACACGAAATTTACACGAACAATTCCGAAAAATCAGTCATCATCCAGTCCTCAGTTTCCCACATAGCCTCTTCAAACAGCTGGTTCCTCCGTAGCACATTGACCATCGGTATGACCTTATTCTGCAGAACCTTCTCTTAGCGATCCAAAATCTCCA
The DNA here is from genome assembly GCA_017893485.1 of Hemerocallis citrina. NCBI lineage: Eukaryota > Viridiplantae > Streptophyta > Magnoliopsida > Asparagales > Asphodelaceae > Hemerocallis > Hemerocallis citrina. Next base: position 276,254,113 of record CM030358.1, read on the forward strand.
TAGGCTGCTCCTTGTAGCTCAAATTAAACTGCAATCCTTCTGGTACCTTGGGTAGCTGATGATTATGATTAGGTTTATACTTCCTCAACATAGACACATGAAATACGTTGTGTACCTGCGCCAACTCTTCTGGTAGATCCAATCTTTAAGCTATCTTCCCAATCCGTTTCAGAATCTTGTAGGGTCTAATATACCTTGGTGCCAACTTTCCTCCTCTTCCGAACCTGATCACTCCTTTCATAGGCGATACCTTCAGAAAACTGCTTCCCCAACCCAAATTCCAAATCTCGGTGTCAAACATCTGCATAACTCTTCTGCCTGCTCTGCGCTTCGACTAGCCTCTTCTGGATCAGCTCGATCTTTTTCGAAGTCCGCTGCATGATCTCTGGCCCAACTCGCCAACTTCATACCAACAAACGAGTGTTCTGCACTTCCTCCCGTACAAAGACTCATACGGTGCCATGCTAATACTTGCATGGTAGCTGTTTTTCTAGGCAAACTCCACCAATGCTAAGTACTTCTCTCAGCCTCCACTAAAGTCCATAACACACGCCCTCAACAAATCCTCTAGTACTCGATTCACTCACCCTTTCAGTTTGTCCATCTGTTTGTGGATGAAATGCTGTACTAAAGTCAGTCCTGGTCCCCAAAGCGGTTTGCAAACTCCTCCAAAACCTTGATGTGAACCTTGGATCTCTCTCGGAGACAATTGTTACCAGAATTCCATGAAGTCTCATGACCTCCCCAACATACACCTCGGCCAACATTTCCAATGACCGTGATATCTTCACCGACAAAAAGTGTGTCGACTTGGTCAACCTGTCCACAATGACCCAGATCGAGTCATTACCCTTCGTACTCCTCGGTAAACCAGTCACAAAGTCCATACTGATATTCTCCCACTTCCACTCCGGAATGGGCAAAGGCTGCAATAATCCCCCAGGCTTCTGATTCTCCGCACTGATCTGCTGACAGGTCAAACACCTTGCCACAAAGTCTGCGACATCCCTCTTCTTGCCTGGCCACCAAAAACATTGCTTGGTCCTTGTACATCTTCGTACTTCAAGAATGTACGGACAATATGGTTGTATGTGCCTCCTTTAGTATGCTTTCCTTCAAATCTTCTCTTTCCGGCACACATAACCTCTCTGCCATCCAAAGCAACCCATCTTGGACACGAAACTCTGACAATTTGCCGAGGGAAATCTGCTCTAACATCATCTTAGTCTTCGTATCTGACTTCTGGCCCTAAAAAATCTACTCCTCCAAAGTAGGCTGAAGTCTCAACTGTGCCCAAGATGCCCCAATCCTCGTAGTAGCACTTCGATACCTGCCCGATCCAACTCCTCAGCCAACACCTTCTGCATCGTAATTAAACAAGACAGACCAACCTTCCGACTGAGTGCATCGGCCACCACATTCGTTTATCTGGGTGATACTTGATCTCAGGATGAATGTCCTCCAAAAAATCCAACCACCGCCTCTAACGTAGGTTCACATCCTTCTGCTGATAGATGTACTTCAAACTCTAGTGATTTGTGTACATGTTGACCTTCTTACCATAAACATAATGCTTCCACTGCTTCAAGACAAAATTGATAGATTCATGCTCCAAGTCGTACGTCGAATAGTTCTTCTCATGAGGACGCAACTGCCTCAACTCATATGCAATGACCTTCCCTTTTTGCATCAGAACACAACCTAAACCTCTAAAGGATGTATCACTGTAGTTATCATAATCCACACCTACTCGTGGCAAAACAAGAATTTGTGCTATCGTCAACTTCTCCTTCAATTTCTGGAAATTGGCTTCACACATATCTGTCCATCTGAACCCAACATTGTTCTTAGTCAGTCCCATCAACGGAACTGCTATCTACGCAAACCTTGAATGAAGCGCCTATAGTATCCAGTCAACCCCAAGAAACTCCGGACCTTCTTCACCGCCGTCGGTTTATGCCAACTCTGCACCGTCTCAATCTTCTGAGGATCATTAGCCACTCCATCCTTAGAAAGGATGTGACCCAGAAATGCCACCTCAGACTGCCAGACTTACACTTTGAGAACTTGGCATACAGATTCTGCTCTTACAACCTCTTCAGAACTTCTGCCAAATGCTCAGCATGTTCCTCCTCTTTCTTCAAGTACACCAGGATATCGTCGATAAATACCATGATGAAAGAGTCGAAGAATGGCCGCAGAACCCTATTCATTAAATCCGTGAATATTGCTGGTAACGATAGTCAATGCACATCCTCATTGACCCATCCTTCTTCTTCACGAGTAACACCGCGCACCCCAAGGCGAAGCACTCGGTCTGATGAATCCCTTCTGCAACAAATTCTCAATCTTCTTCTTTACTTCGTCTTGTTCTACAGGTGCCATCCTGTAGGGAGTTTTAGAGATCAGAGCACTACCCAGCTGAACATTGATGCAAAACTCAATATCATGCTGTGGCGGTAACCTTGGTAGCCATCCAAGAACATTGTTGGAAAGTTTTGAACTACCGGAATTTCCCTGACTTCCTCCGAAAATCCAGTTTTCGCAAGAGCTACAACCACCTTCGTGCTCCCTCTCTTCCATTGAAAAGTCACCGCGGGTCCTCCTGGTGCTTTCACCACCACCTCCTTACGCTTGCACTCATTCGTGGAATCATAGATTGCCATCCAGTCAATGCCCACAATCACATCGACACCCAAGACATCCATCTCGACGAGGTCAATCCCAAAAAGTCTTCATCCAATCTCGATATCACACCCTGCGTAATATCAATCAGCAATCAACTCCTCTCCCGACGGTGTTGCCACTGACAGAACCTTACCTGGATACATCTTACGCTCAACACCGAACACTTTAGAAAACTTGGGCGTCACAAAAGTATGTGAAGACCCAGTATCAAACAAAACATTAGCTTTTATTCCATTCAACAAAACATGTCAGATTACATGAGAAATTATAATATTTAATACCCAATAGTATCCTCATCCAAATTTTTTGTTCAATACACTTCAGGCATAAATCTAAAACTCTTGCATACCCATAATCACGTCTTCATAGTTGTCAGTGTTACGCCTCGCTTTCAAAAAATACGAAATACAAGTACATGACATTGGCTCACCGAATGACTAACTGTAACGCCCCGAATCCCAAATATACTGAATTCGAGATGTTCTACAGGATCTTTTCACTTTCTTAGTACACTTTTACAGGGAAATAAAAAACTTTTCATCATACATCAGAGATTACATCATAATTACATCTTTCTTTTGCACAGCGGAAGTAAAATACAACAATTAAATACAAGTACAACAGCTTGATAAAATCTTTAAGCATCCAAATCCTCTTTAATCTTTAGCATGACATTTACCTGCATGTTAGACTGTGGGTACGTCAGTTTATTCAACCGACGATCATTATACACGGCCGTCCTCGCTTGCCGGAAATAGTATAACTTAACATTTCATATTTAGCAAACACAAACTTGTCACATTTCAACTAAAGGGACTACCCTATTGATGTCGTGTTGTGATTGTGCACTTAGTCCTTAATACAGTTAATTATGTTACATGACACTAATGCACACTTGTTCGGATTCTATGCATCCCATACTACATAGGTCCGAGGGCAAGCCCTTATTCGTTCTTCATCTTGATAGGGTTCAATCCCCCGTTATGCCTTAACTACTACTGTAACTACGGTAGTGTCTTAGATGTCCTATGATCTATGAGCCCATGCCCAGGCAGCCTGGAGGGGAATCCCACGCACTGTCACGACGCATCGAGCAGGCAACCTATGGACAATTCAGCCTCCGCCATGGAACAATGGCACCACCCATAGCCACTCGAACATCCCACGAGCGTCGCCACCGGGACGATAATTCCGGAGTAGCGCCCACGCACTGTCTTGACGCATCAAGCAGGCAACCTGTGAATCGCTCTCACTCCGCTATCCGTTGGCCCTCATACTCGTGTTTTTCTTCTACTTTCATCACATCTCCACTATGTACTAGTCCTTAGTTTTATATAAAAATCATGAACAAAATAATCACTAGAGTTAGCCTCTCCATCATCCGGACTTATTCATTTGTTTCAACATGACCAACCTTGGTCTAATTTCAATTCAATTCATCTTTCTCAATGCCGGGGAGACTTAGCTACTCTATTTCAAATTCCATTTCACAATCTTTAAGTCATAACCACTTTCATGTCACAATTTCATATTCTTTCTTATTCATAATTTCATTTGTTCACAAATCCATGGTGAATACTTATAACTCAAAATTCATATTCAAGTCCAACAATTTCATCAACAAAGTTTCTAAACTCCATCATCATACAATGGACTCATGCACCTTATAAACATACATTCGTACTTCATATTTTACACCATATCTTCAAGTAAAGATTATAATATCATGTCACACCACAAATTCTTTTGTGTCAAAAACTTTCTAATAATCATTTTAATAACTCTTTATAAATTTGAAACTAACCATGAGTATGTGTCTTAGAACCATAGCTTTAATATACCATTTGTTCACAAACTACATTTTATTTTCTTCAAATAATATCCAAACCAATCCCATAAAATTCCTTGTATTTTTATGAAAATTACCATATTTTTCTTATATTTTTTGGACATCAAAATCTCATAAAAAAAATATTTTTCCCTAAGTGCTAGGGGAAAGATTCGAACCCAGCACAATAGAGGAGAAGGCCAGAGCACCCGCCGATAGGCCGATCGGTGCTAGCGACTAGAAGAGGATGCGCTAAGTACATATGCCATCTCTTCGCTGATATATACATATATACACAGTACTTAAAAAAATTTGGTGAGACCCGGATTCGAACCACACCGCTCAGGGAAACCGAACAGCGCCACCGACCGCCTGAGCCACTGGCTCAGGTTGTCACAGTGTGGACTTAAAACCCATTTAACTCATATTCCCACTGTTTGTTTTGAAATTAACTCGATGTTCAACAATTGATTCATATTGCCTTCAAATAAACTACTGAAAAATTCCAGATTTAAGCTTCTTTATTCCATCTTCAAAACAGTAATTGTAAAATAAATTTTTGTACTAAAACACATTTTTCTCCACCCAAATTAATTATTCTAATTAAAACTAGCAAATCTTTTATTTTTCGACATTGAAAATAATCGATTGTTCTTCTAATCCCTCTTTTATCCCAAAGTTTTTCATGATAAATTACTGGTTATTATTCTACATTCACAACACAATACAACTTTGGATTTTCCCATACTCATACTAGCAAAAGAATTCATATAGCACATGAATAGGTGAAACTCAACAATTTCTAATTTTTGGTACATTTCTAATATGATGACAACAAGCAATTTCTTGGTTCATTCATGCCACTTCTACACATGGATTCGAAGTATTTAATATACTTTTCTATTCAATTCCCATAGTGTTAATGTCTTTCTCAATTTTCATGTTTCAACCACACAATTTGCAAGTAATTAATAAAAGACTTTCACACATCATGCTAGTCACATTGCATCATTGTTCAATTAACTAGATAATCATAGAAAGTGCTTCATATGGTATAATTTCATGCAAACAATTTACATACACAATTTACCACACCATTCTAAGCCATTCACATACTAACTTTTTAATTAAAGTGGTCTCTTATTAGTATTTTCCATGTATAGTGTCATCAATATACTAGCATGAACCCTATATTAGAAACATGAAATATTTTACCCACCTCAATTGGAGAGAAACACAACAAAAGCAATCAAGTAGATGAGAACACCTCCTCCTAGCCAAAAGAATGCACCACTCCAAGCCTCCAACCAAATGCCGAATACTTCTCCTCCTTGGCCGAAAGCTTCCTAGCCGAATGCTCTTGATGGTGCCGGCCACTCCAAGCAATACAACCCACACAACTCTTATTTTTTATAACTCTCACAATATATTAGTATAGCTTTAGAAATTACACTTTGCATATGAAAATTTGCCATGAGAAAGGGGGGTATTTATACTAAAAAATGAGGGAAATGGAGGGCTAAGATCATCTTGGTGGTTGCAAAATGAAGGGCTTAGATTCAAGTAGGAGTTAGGAAAACTACCCACCTCCTTGAAACTACCCCCATGTTCTCCACACCCAAAATTTCAAATCTCCCTCCAAAAAGAATGCTACCGGCCCAAAAAATAGAGTGTGCAATGCACGTGTACGTGTAGTGCACGTGCATGCAACTAGGCCAAATTTGTACATTCTAAAATTGTATAAAAAATAATTTTGTTAGAAAAAGTCTTCTACATGACAAGTTTAATTAAAATAAATTAATCATGGGCTTTCTTTTTGGGCCAAAAATAATTTATAAAAATAAATAAAATAAAAATGCTTTTGGGCTTTTTAGGAAAAGGCTTTTTAATTAAATCAAATAAGGCTTTTAAAGAAGGCTTTTGTAAAATAATTTGAGAAAAATATATTTAAACATACTCACCATGATAAAATAATCCAACAATATATTGCACGTGCACAACACGTGCAAAATAAATAATTTCTCATTTATTGAAAAATCAGGGTATTACAGCACTCCCTCCTTAGAATAGTTCCGTCCCCGGAACTACAATCAAGAGCGAGGAAATAAAACAGAATACAACACACACAACAAGAACAAAAGATACAAAAAATACAATCAAGCAAAAAGCTCAGGATAGTCCTTCAACATCCTCTCCTCAGATTCCCAAGTAGCCTCTTCAACCAAGTGGTTTCTCCAGACTACCTTGACCATCGGTATCGTCTTATTCCTCAAGACTTTCTCCCTACGGTCAACAATCTCAACAGGAGACTCGATGTAATTCAGGTCTAACTGCAAACCTTCCGGCACTTCAGGCAAATGATGACTCGGGTCCGGAATATAACCTCTCAGGATAGACACATGAAAGACATTGTGCACCTGAGACAACTCTTCCGGTAACTCAAGCCGGTAAGCAGTTTTCCCGATCCTTTTCAATATCTTATACGGGCCTATAAACCTCGGGGCTAACTTCCCGCCTTTGCCAAAACGAACCACACCTTTGCTGGGTGATACCTTCAGAAAGACGAAGTCACCAACCTCAAACTCAAGGTCCCTTCTCCGGTTGTCTGCATAGCTTTTCTGCCTGCTCTGAGCTTCCACCAACCTTTTCCTGATCAGATCAATCTTCTCAGAAGTCAGTTGCACAAGCTCAGGACCAAACAACTGACGCTCCCCTACTTCATACCAGCACACAGGAGTCCTGCACTTCCTGCCATACAGAGCTTCGTACGGCGCCATCCCAATACTGGCCTGAAAACTGTTGTTGTAGGCAAACTCCACCAAAGGTAAATGCCTCTCCCAACTGCCTCCAAAGTCTAGTATACAACACCGAAGCATATCCTCAAGAATACGATTGACTCTCTCGGTCTGCCCATCGGTTTGCGGATGAAAAGCAGTGCTGAAATCCGTCTTGGTACCCAAAGCTGCCTGAAGACTCCTCCAGAAATGCGAAGTAAACCGCGCATCTCGATCAGACACAATGGTCGAAGGAACGCCATGAAGTCGGACAATCTCACCAACATACATCTCAGCCAACTTGTCCATCGAAGCAGTGAGTTTCATCGCCAAAAAGTGAGCGGACTTGGTAAGTCGATCGACTATAACCCAAATTGCATCATTGCCCTTAGGACTCTTAGGCAATCCCGTGATGAAATCCATACTGATGTTATCCCACTTCCATTCCGGAATAGGTAACGGCTGTAATAGACCTCCGGGTCTCTGATTTTCGGCTTTGACTTGCTGACAAACCTCACACTTCGCGACAAATTCAGCCACATCCCGCTTCAAACCTGACCACCAGAAATGCTGCTTGATGTCCTTGTACATCTTAGTACTCCCAGGATGTACAGACAGAAGAGTAGCATGCGCCTCCTGAAGAATACTCTCTTTCAGGTCCGCCTGATTTGGAACGCACAGCCTGTCTCCGAACCACAGCACTCCATCCCTGATCTGAAAACCGGGCAACCTGCCAGCACTGACCTGCTCCTTCATCTCCAGAATATCAGCATCAACCTCCTGACTTGCAATGATCCTTGTATTCAGAGTAGGCTGAAGCCTCAACTGAGCCAAAGATGCTCCCAATCCTTGCAAGACAACCTCAATACCAGCTCGGTCCAGCTCCTCAATCAGATGCCTCTGAGTTGTAATCAAACAGGCCAAACTGCTCTTGCGGCTAAGTGCATCAGCCACAACATTAGCTTTTCCAGGATGATACTTGATCTCAGGTCGCATATCTTCGAGCACTTCCAACCATCTCCGCTGTCTCAGATTGAGATCCCTCTGCTGATATATATACTTCAAGCTCTTGTGATCCGTGTACATATTCAGCTTCTCACCGTACACGTAGTGCCTCCATTGCTTCAAAGCAAAAATAATCGCAGCCAACTCCAGATCATGAGTCGGATAATTTTTCTCATGTGGTCGTAGTTGCCTAGACCCATAAGCGATTACTCTTCCTTCTTGCATTAAGACACAACCAAGCCCCCGATGTGAAGCATCGCTATAAACGTCATACTCAACACCAGCTCTAGGCAAAGCCAAAATAGGTGCAGTAGTCAGTCTATCTTTCAACTCCTGAAAACTCGCCTCACATTGCTCGGTCCACTTGAAGCTCACATTCTTCTTGGTCAGCCCCGTAAGCGGTACAGCTATCTGAGCATAACCCTGAATGAATCTCCGATAATACCCAGTCATCCCAAGGAAACTTCTGACTTCCTTCACTGTAGTCGGCCTTGCCCAGTCTCTCACTGCCTCTATCTTCTGAGGATCAGTTGCCACTCCCTCCTTAGAAAGGATGTGACCTAGGAATGCCACTTCAGATTTCCAGAAATCACACTTGGATAACTTGGCATACAACTGCTGCTCTTCCAACTTCTGCAACACTGCTGCCAGATGCTCAGTGTGCTCCTCCTCAGACTTGGAGTACACGAGAATATCGTCGATAAACACCACGACGAAAGAATCAATAAACGGCCTCAGAACTCTGTTCATCAAGTCCATGAAGATTGCAGGTGCATTCGTCACTCCGAATGGCATAACTAAGAATTCGTAATGCCCATGCCGAGTTCTAAATGCAGTCTTATGCACATCTTCAGCTTTCACTCGAACTTGGTGGTAACCCGATCGAAGATCTATTTTGGAGAATACGGCCGCTCCTTGTAGACGATCGAACAAGTCATCAATTCGAGGAATCGGGTACTTATTCTGAACAGTGACCTTATTCAGCTCTCGGTAATCGATGCACATTCTCATCGATCCATCCTTCTTCTTTACCAAAAGCACTGGTGCTCCCCAAGGTGACGCACTAGGTTGAATAAAGCCTTTTCCCAATAGTTCCTCAATCTGCCGTTTCACCTCATCCTGTTCCACTGGAGCCATCCTATAAGGTGCCTTAGAAATGGGTGCACTTCCCGGTTGAACAGTGATGCTGAACTCTACATCACGATGCGGAGGTAACCCAGGAAAATCTTCCAAGAACACAGTCGGATAGTCCCGAACCACAGGAATCCCTTGCACTTCCACAGGAGTCTCTTCCTTGCGGATAGTAGCCACCAGCTTAGAACACTTCCGCTTCCCTTGGAACACGACTTCAGGTCCACCTGGAGCCTTCACTGTCACCGTCTTGGCCTTACACTCGATGCTTGCACTGTACACCGACATCCAATCAATGCCAATGATAACATCGACTCCCAAGATAGTCAGTTCGATCAGATCAATGCCAAAGATTCTATCCCCAATCACAATCTCGCAATCAGCATAATACCGATCAGTGGTTAAAGTTTCCCCTGACGGAGTAGCTACTGATAAGATCTTGCCTGGGAAAATCTTCGGTTCAACTCCCAACACTTTAGCAAACTTTGGAGACACAAAAGTATGAGAGGATCCAGTATCAAACAATACGACAGCTTTAATTCCATTAAGATAGAGTTCGCCTGTTACATAATATACATCATTACATAACAGCCTCACTAAACAAAGGGAAAGGAAATGACAAAAGACCCTAAACACCAGCCCTCGTACCAGAGATGACCTGATCCGCCTCCTCAGCATCAGCTTCTGTCAAGGCAAATACTCGCCCTGATTGGTACGGCCTCTTCCCAGCCTGCTGCGTTGGTGCGCCGCTATTACTGCGCTGAAGTTTGGGACAATGAGATCTGTAGTGTCCCGCTTCCCCACAGTTAAAGCAAGTCACCGCAGAAGGTCTCACCACATTGCCTCCAGGCCTCCCAGCCACACTCACAGCGTTCGCCCCTGTCGGTTTGAACCTCTGAGCAGATGGTTGCCCCCTGAAACTCCCCGAATGTGCAGGCCTCTTACCAGACTGCCAGTTGTTCCTCCTGTTCTGAACAACATGGAACTGCTCCATATCTGCCTCCGTCGCTGCCGCCCTCTTGACCAGCTTATCGAATCTCCTGATACCAAGGGGTATCATACGAGATCTCAAGCTAGGCCTCAGACCATGCTCGAACTTGCGAGCTTTCTTGGCCTCATCCGCCACCAGTTCTGGAGCATACCTGGAGAGCTGAGTGAACTTGGTCTCATAGGCTCTCACTGACATGCTGCCTTGCTGAAGCGACAGGAACTCCATCGCCTTCTTCTCCTGGACGTCGGAGGGGAAATAATGGCTGCGGAACTCCTCCAAAAATTCCTCCCAGCCCAACAACAGACCTCCCATGGTCCTCTTCACAGATTGCCACCAAACTGCTGCATCCTTCTCCAGCTGCAAGGTTGCCAACTTGACCTTGCTACCCTCCGGTGTTTCCAACACCTCGAAGATGGTCTCCACTTGCCGTATCCAGTTGTCAGCCGAATCTGGATCCGACTTTCCCTCGAATACGGGTGGTTTCATTCTCTTGAATGATTCCACCAGCTTTATCGCCTCGGGCACTGGATTTGCCGGCCCCCTAGCTTGGTTCTGAGCCACAGCATTCAACGTCTGGTAAACTCTAGCAAGTTCAGTCTCCAGATCCAAACCTTCCCCATTCCTTGCTCCTCTTCTCGACATATTCTGATGCAAAAGATCCGTCAAATTCGAAGTATATAACAAGAATTTAAACCAACTTCCATTTCATTGAATTCCAAAAGTTTATACATTCGAATTTAAAAACATCTCTAAACATCAGAATGAAAGAAAACAGAAGCCACAACACTCTAACTCCTACGGGTCCTCTTCGCTGCTCGAAGCTCTTCCCGCAGTTCATCAACCTCATCCTTCAGCACATCAGTTAGGTTCTTTTTCTTCTCAAGTTCCCAAATCCGATGGCTAAGAATAGAATAGTCAGCCTTCCGCTTCTCCAGCTGCGCCTCTAATAATCCAACTCTCTCCTTCAGGGTTTCCACTTGCCTCTGAAGAGAAGCCACAAGACCACTTGGAACTGGTACTTCCTCTTCGTCGGAAGAAGAATCATCAGATGAATCCGGAGGTGGGGTGATCTCTCGGGATTCAGGGTACTCCTCATCATCAGAATCAGCCTGTCCAGGGTGGTACTCATCCTCGGAATCTGCCTGTCCAGGATGGTACTCTTCCTCAATAATGTGCCAGTCGTCGCCTCCAGCAGGGTCGAAGTGATCAGCCATCTTAGAAATAGGGAGGAGAAATCACAAATCTTAGAGCAACACAAATGTAAGTCACTTACATTTAAATCTCTAGATTCAAACACACACTCTAATGTCCACTACTAGGGTGTCGTTCCCTATAAATTTGTACAAGTGTGAAAGTGTAGAAAGCGTGGCTCTGATACCACTCTGAAACGCCCCGAATGTCAAATATACTGAATTCGAGATGTTCTACAGGATCTTTTCACTTTCTTAGTACACTTTTACAGGGAAATAAAAAACTTTTCATCATACATCAGAGATTACATCATAATTACATCTTTCTTTTGCACAGCGGAAGTAAAATACAACAATTAAATACAAGTACAACAGCTTGATAAAATCTTTAAGCATCCAAATCCTCTTTAATCTTTAGCATGACATTTACCTGCATGTTAGACTGTGGGTACGTCAGTTTATTCAACCGACGATCATTATACACGGCCGTCCTCGCTTGCCGGAAATAGTATAACTTAACATTTCATATTTAGCAAACACAAACTTGTCACATTTCAACTAAAGGGACTACCCTATTGATGTCGTGTTGTGATTGTGCACTTAGTCCTTAATACAGTTAATTATGTTACATGACACTAATGCACACTTGTTCGGATTCTATGCATCCCATACTACATAGGTCCGAGGGCAAGCCCTTATTCGTTCTTCATCTTGATAGGGTTCAATCCCCCGTTATGCCTTAACTACTACTGTAACTACGGTAGTGTCTTAGATGTCCTATGATCTATGAGCCCATGCCCAGGCAGCCTGGAGGGGAATCCCACGCACTGTCACGACGCATCGAGCAGGCAACCTATGGACAATTCAGCCTCCGCCATGGAACAATGGCACCACCCATAGCCACTCGAACATCCCACGAGCGTCGCCACCGGGACGATAATTCCGGAGTAGCGCCCACGCACTGTCTTGACGCATCAAGCAGGCAACCTGTGAATCGCTCTCACTCCGCTATCCGTTGGCCCTCATACTCGTGTTTTTCTTCTACTTTCATCACATCTCCACTATGTACTAGTCCTTAGTTTTATATAAAAATCATGAACAAAATAATCACTAGAGTTAGCCTCTCCATCATCCGGACTTATTCATTTGTTTCAACATGACCAACCTTGGTCTAATTTCAATTCAATTCATCTTTCTCAATGCCGGGGAGACTTAGCTACTCTATTTCAAATTCCATTTCACAATCTTTAAGTCATAACCACTTTCATGTCACAATTTCATATTCTTTCTTATTCATAATTTCATTTGTTCACAAATCCATGGTGAATACTTATAACTCAAAATTCATATTCAAGTCCAACAATTTCATCAACAAAGTTTCTAAACTCCATCATCATACAATGGACTCATGCACCTTATAAACATACATTCGTACTTCATATTTTACACCATATCTTCAAGTAAAGATTATAATATCATGTCACACCACAAATTCTTTTGTGTCAAAAACTTTCTAATAATCATTTTAATAACTCTTTATAAATTTGAAACTAACCATGAGTATGTGTCTTAGAACCATAGCTTTAATATACCATTTGTTCACAAACTACATTTTATTTTCTTCAAATAATATCCAAACCAATCCCATAAAATTCCTTGTATTTTTATGAAAATTACCATATTTTTCTTATATTTTTTGGACATCAAAATCTCATAAAAAAAATATTTTTCCTTAAGTGCTAGGGGAAAGATTCGAACCCAGCACAATAGAGGAGAAGGCCAGAGCACCCGCCGATAGGCCGATCGGTGCTAGCGACTAGAAGAGGATGCGCTAAGTACATATGCCATCTCTTCGCTGATATATACATATATACACAGTACTTAAAAAAATTTGGTGAGACCCGGATTCGAACCACACCGCTCAGGGAAACCGAACAGCGCCACCGACCGCCTGAGCCACTGGCTCAGGTTGTCACAGTGTGGACTTAAAACCCATTTAACTCATATTCCCACTGTTTGTTTTGAAATTAACTCGATGTTCAACAATTGATTCATATTGCCTTCAAATAAACTACTGAAAAATTCCAGATTTAAGCTTCTTTATTCCATCTTCAAAACAGTAATTGTAAAATAAATTTTTGTACTAAAACACATTTTTCTCCACCCAAATTAATTATTCTAATTAAAACTAGCAAATCTTTTATTTTTCGACATTGAAAATAATCGATTGTTCTTCTAATCCCTCTTTTATCCCAAAGTTTTTCATGATAAATTACTGGTTATTATTCTACATTCACAACACAATACAACTTTGGATTTTCCCATACTCATACTAGCAAAAGAATTCATATAGCACATGAATAGGTGAAACTCAACAATTTCTAATTTTTGGTACATTTCTAATATGATGACAACAAGCAATTTCTTGGTTCATTCATGCCACTTCTACACATGGATTCGAAGTATTTAATATACTTTTCTATTCAATTCCCATAGTGTTAATGTCTTTCTCAATTTTCATGTTTCAACCACACAATTTGCAAGTAATTAATAAAAGACTTTCACACATCATGCTAGTCACATTGCATCATTGTTCAATTAACTAGATAATCATAGAAAGTGCTTCATATGGTATAATTTCATGCAAACAATTTACATACACAATTTACCACACCATTCTAAGCCATTCACATACTAACTTTTTAATTAAAGTGGTCTCTTATTAGTATTTTCCATGTATAGTGTCATCAATATACTAGCATGAACCCTATATTAGAAACATGAAATATTTTACCCACCTCAATTGGAGAGAAACACAACAAAAGCAATCAAGTAGATGAGAACACCTCCTCCTAGCCAAAAGAATGCACCACTCCAAGCCTCCAACCAAATGCCGAATACTTCTCCTCCTTGGCCGAAAGCTTCCTAGCCGAATGCTCTTGATGGTGCCGGCCACTCCAAGCAATACAACCCACACAACTCTTATTTTTTATAACTCTCACAATATATTAGTATAGCTTTAGAAATTACACTTTGCATATGAAAATTTGCCATGAGAAAGGGGGGTATTTATACTAAAAAATGAGGGAAATGGAGGGCTAAGATCATCTTGGTGGTTGCAAAATGAAGGGCTTAGATTCAAGTAGGAGTTAGGAAAACTACCCACCTCCTTGAAACTACCCCCATGTTCTCCACACCCAAAATTTCAAATCTCCCTCCAAAAAGAATGCTACCGGCCCAAAAAATAGAGTGTGCAATGCACGTGTACGTGTAGTGCACGTGCATGCAACTAGGCCAAATTTGTACATTCTAAAATTGTATAAAAAATAATTTTGTTAGAAAAAGTCTTCTACATGACAAGTTTAATTAAAATAAATTAATCATGGGCTTTCTTTTTGGGCCAAAAATAATTTATAAAAATAAATAAAATAAAAATGCTTTTGGGCTTTTTAGGAAAAGGCTTTTTAATTAAATCAAATAAGGCTTTTAAAGAAGGCTTTTGTAAAATAATTTGAGAAAAATATATTTAAACATACTCACCATGATAAAATAATCCAACAATATATTGCACGTGCACAACACGTGCAAAATAAATAATTTCTCATTTATTGAAAAATCAGGGTATTACACTAACGTCACCCATAAGTTGTTTATCCGACCAACTCAACAATATAATCAATACAGAACAAATGCGCAGGCAATAATAATAATCTCATGAACAATAATACTTGGAATGAAGCAATGTAAAATATCTAAATACAATAATCCAACGTCTGGAAACAAATAATAAAATCCGGGACATAATCCCAATACAATAATAAATCCAATCTCAAATAATAATAAGTCTCAATACATTATGTTCAATAAAAACAATAAGCAATTAGAAAGCATTAAGTATTCATAAAGTTTGTTCTCCAATTCCAGCAGGCAATTCTCCATCATTACATATGAACACTTCATCTAAAAAGAGGAGAAAAATTGTCCTTAAAGCAAGTCTTGGACAGCAAGTAGAGAAAGCAAGGAACAATGGAATATCGATATAACAATGAATTCAATGGATCAGTAGGAAGTAATAGTATGGGACAATATCAATAATCAATATCATGATAAACGATGCAATAGTTGTAAACAATGATTCAATAATCGATAACAATATTCAATGATCAATATCAATAACACTTAGGCAATATTTGATATCAATAGGAACAATGATGTACAATATGCAATATCGATGTTGTGTCAATTCTTAGGTCTATTATTATTTTAATTCTAACTAATGTACGTATTACTGCATCCCATACTACAGGTTCGATGCATACAATCAATTTTGTTTAGACTTAAATGGAAGATTCTATAGATCATGTACACGATACGATAACATTATTTGCGGTATTGGTGCACACTGGTTGGCTCAATAACAAAAAAAAATACACGATCAATTGGGATACTGTGTCAGTAATCCAACAATAAACCGATAACAATAACAACAGCCAACACACGATATTTTGGGAAAAATGGCCCGTGTACAGTCACTATGTCATCAACTATTCTAGTCAATCCATTAAATCCTGGCTTATTAATTATTTCATTAATACAACAATACAATATGCAAATATGAGACATTGAGTGAACAATAGTAACAATAGAGGAACAATAAGATGGTAACATGAAGTAGGACAATTAGAATGATGACAATAACTCATTAGGATCATGCAATACAACATACATACTTCAATTCATGCAATACTACGATATAGGAATAATTAGATTAAGAAAAACTGAAAAGTCAAATTCTGGATAGCAAGAGTAGTATGTACCAAAATGTAATTTCCCGCTGCTACAGAAATCGAAAACTAAATCTGTCAGAAATTCTAAAAACTAGACTTCCCAACGAATCCAACACATATTTAAAGTTCAAAATCCGACAACAGTAGCTAGATCAAACACATCACTCTTTACATATTTCATGTTCAGGAAGAAATTCTACATCATGTTATTATAATTTTAGAATCAGCAAAAACCCAATATTAAATTCATTAAAAATATCTATTAGACTCCTAAACATGTTAAATAACAATCTGGAAACTTTTAGACCAATATTTCATCATTTGATCATCCTTTTAACAGACTAAACATGAACATACAAGAATCTGATAATCTAGAAATAAAAACACAGTTGTAGTAAAATGAGCATAACTTTTGCTACACAATTCAGAATTCATAAGTTGAAGATGTTCTGGAAACTATAAAGATAAGGCTACGATTCTTATTTAGAAAGTTATTTATTTTAGAATCATTTACTGGGTCAAAAATAGGAGACAACATACAGGCACTAAGCAACATAAAGGATTTGGGGTATTTTTCATGAAATAAATTAATTAAACATAATAGGTATCAATTCTATTAGTCGTTAAACTTCATAATCAGTATGATGAGTATTCAAAAAATGGTACATAAAATTAAGAACACATACATACATTAATTTATCATCAACCAAACATCAATCGATCAAACAACAAACAACCTAGTAATTGTTTCTACAATAGATTAGTTGTGTGACAATTATATGAACAACTCTATTCTCAATTCTATATGAGCACATGAAAGATTCAATCTTTGGAATCAATAGAGGCACGAAGTCAAGTAAATTGGGGTTAGCTCGTCTAAACCCTCAATATACCCAACGAAAGAGATGAACAATGTACAATATAATAAACAATGGGATCTACTTGCAAAAGTTTCAACAAAAACCTGAATTTGATTCAATAACAATTCAAGAGGAAGGTGACATGCCTTTTGGACGATAAAATTGAATACCAAGAATAACTGGATAAGGATCCCGGAGCAATGAACCCACGAACACACAAATTAGCATGTGCGAATCATGTGCACAAAGAGAACAAGACAGCAATAAAAGCAAATAGCAACAACAGTAGATGAGAGAGAGAGCAACAATGACAGCAAGGGACAGAAACACTACACGTGCAATGCACGTACAACCCATGAATTCATAAAAGCACGTACAAAACTAGTGCACAAAGAGACAGCAGCAGCAATGGGAAAAAGCAAATCCCAAAAACAGCAAACGACAATGGCTGCTGTCGAGCACTCGGAAATGGGAGGACGGTGCGGCTGACTGGCGACTAACAACAGGGATGAGGGTGGCCGACTGATGGGTTCTCGATGGGCGCAGGTGGTGTTTTCGAGGGCAGCTCGATGAAATTGGGAACTTCGGGAGCGACGCTATGTTTTGGGCAGGAAACAGAGACGAGAGCGGGGGAGAAGGTCTGGGCATCGACTTTTATGGAGTTGGTGAAGTCGATCGGGAGGAGGATGGCTGTGAGCAGAGGGTGAGGATGATGGGATCGACCAGAGCAGAGGAGGGAGATGAGAGGGTGCGACTGCAGGCGAGTTGGGTGGTTCGAAGGCAATGGGTTCGGTGGCGATGGATTCATGAAGTCGAGGGACTTCGGAGATGACGACGGTGACTGGCATGGGTAATGGCAAGGGCGAGATGAAGACGACGAGGGATGACGATGGGGTGCAAGGTGTGGTGGTCGAAGCTTCGGGATGAAGACGTGGGTTTTGCTGAGTGAGGTCGAGTGGCAGGGTGGCGCTCGGCGATGGTTGTAGAGGATGGTGAGGTGGGGTGGTGATGATCGGGATGTGGAGGAAGGAAGTGAAGAGGTGGGCGATGGGTTCTCGACTACAAAGAAGATGGGAGGAGAGGTATAGGATGAACATGGTAGGGTTAGGTTTACACAGTATGGGGAGTTGGGTTGGCGGCTGGGGTAGAGCTAGGGTTAGGTAGGGTGGGGTTTGAGTAGTGTATATATAGGATATTTAGATATTGGGTTTTGGGTAATATCCAATAGGAGAAATAACATGGTTTTGGGTTTCTAGATCCAATAAAGAAATAAAATAACCAATAAAATAGGATTTATAATAAAATATAATTTGTATTAGAATATAGAAATTTATTTGAAATAGCTACAAATACAATTAATAAATAAAAATAGATTTTTAATAAACAATCGAAAGTAATAATAATAATAACAATGATAACAATAATAATAATCACAAGGATAATAATAATAATAATAATAATAATAATAAGAATAACGATAGTAATAAAAATGATCGATCAATTAGGAATAGGAAATAAAGTTAAATATGCAATTATTCGAAATAAATATAATTTCAATTAGTAAAGATTTTTAATAGAAGATTCAAAAATGTTAAAACAAAATGAATTTATAAATAATCGAAATACAGGAAAATATTCAGAAAATATGCATTTGAGGGAACGGGGGTTACAGTCAGCATCCTCCCCTGTTAACGCGAATACTCGCCCCTGCCTCTGCTGCTTGCCACCACCTGCGCCACTGCTTCAGCTGTGGACAATTAGGCCTGATTGCCTTTCTTTGTCGCATTGGGAACAAGTCTGAGTCCTTACTAGCTTAGGACATGAAGTCCTAATGTGGCCCATCTCTCCACATCATAGCAAGTCACTCCCTGAGCTAGCGTTGCACCTCTACCAGGCTCACTGAACCTGCCCCTCTCCTCCGGGAACTTGCCTCTGTTGTGAGTCACTGCTGCTGGCCTCTTGAGTTGCTTCAGCTTTCCTTCTTCGACTGAAACAGTTCCATATGTAGCGCACCGAATTTTCAATATAATATCATAGAAATACGTGGCACAATTTCCATAATCAACTTCAATGTAATCATAGCAACCAAATACAGGGAAAACTAAAACTTTTTATTACATCAATTGTTTATAAAGTACAGCGAAAAACAAACACCTTGAATTACAAATTCTTTCTTTTACAACACATTCTTTTACAATTTACATAAACCATAACATCATTCTATCTCATGCATCCAAATCCCAAGCTATAGGTACCTACCTGTAAAACATGAGGCTAGAGATAATTCTAACCCCCAAAACTACAGAGGTCAACCATAATGGTGTGAGTGACATCAAAAGAAAAGCAACATAAATAAAGCATAAAGGATAAAGTCAATAAAACAAAATGTATCAACAGTAAGAATAAATGAAAATAATATGAAATAACAATAAATAAAATATGAAAACATTTAGTGAAACTAGACTAAGTATCAAGTGTAGAAAAACAGGAAACAATATGCATAAATCTAAGTCAAGAAATACCAATACTATATGTTGACTCTCTAATGCATACTTGTCGGATTCTATGCATCCCACTCTACATAAGTCCGGTGCAAGCCCTTAACGTTCTCCACTTGATAGGGTTTAATCTCCCGTTATGCAACTAATCCTACTACGATGACTACTACGATATTTAGACATTTTGCAAGTATCAGTTCTCGCCCTGGAATACTGGAGGCCAATCCCACTCTGCAGATCATTCTGTGGCCCTTACGTCCATCGTTCCGGAAAATTGGGGAATGCCACACTTTCGTAGGTAATCCTTGAACCCTCATTGCACAAACATCCCATGAGCGTCACTCTCGTCCTCGGAATACTGTAGATCAATCTTACTCCGCAGATCACTCTATGGCCCATACATCCATCGACGCAGAATACTGAGGAATATCTCACTCCTTGGATCATCCTAGAGTCCATAACTCAAGTTTGCTCTCATTTCATCATATCACCATCTAATGCATGTCCTTATCTTGTTAAGTTAATTAGTTATTTAATAGAATGCAAATATCTTAGAGCTGGTGTACCCTACCGGGCTTAGCTCAACTAAACAACAACCAAAATCTCAACCGCCGGTAGTTAGGGCCCCACTCAATCTCTAAAGACTCACAGTTCAACCATCAATACAAAAACTTTCAATAAAACTCACAAATCCATCATCAAAATGATTATATGAAGAAAACTTCTTAAATCAACAAAAATCCAAATTTATATAATGTACTCATAAAATTTCAGAATTCAAATAAAATATTTAATCCATTAAATAACAGAAAACCATATTTTGGAGTCGTAGAATATCACAAAACATCAGTTCCTCCGAAAACTACATATATCTCTCTTTATAAAGTCATAGAGATGTAAATTACATCTATTATAAACAAAATATAACTCTCTGTAAAATACTGAAATCTGTAGCAAAAACATCACTAAAACAGTAGACCAATAATCCATAATATCGAGGAAATAACCGTTTAAAGAAACGAAGAAAACTCAACAAAACGACTCAAAACAACAGGTGCGGTCGGCTGCCAAAACAGTGCAAAATAACGGCGGTCGACCGACCCTTTTGAAATTCTCAAAAAATAGAATGGCGGTCGACCGTGCGGTCGACCACTAGCTGTTAAACAACCATGGTTGAAAAGTTGTGCATGTTTTCAACTGATACATCGATTAAACTTTGTGAAATCAAAAATAAACTTCCTGAGATGCTAAAGTATGACTTGTACAACATATATGAGTTTATAAAACAAATCAAAAACACCTCAAGATCTCAAAAGAGTGTTATTTTCACAAAAATTCTTCAAAGCAGTCAATATGTATATGTAAGTGTTCATATAAGGGCTTAGCTTCAATTATAGCATTTAAAACTCATCAAATAGTAGTAAGGTAATATCTAATTCAATCTTAGTTTGAAAATAATTAGAACCCAATTGAAAACCTCTTAAAACACACAAAATTCTTTAAAACAGTGGACTAGTATATATAAGTATGTATGTGTATATTTGCTTCAGTTAAAGCTTCAAAATCTCATCAATAGGAAGTAGTATAATGTTGAAACAATCTCAGTATCAAAACAACTCGAAATTCAATCGAAACATCAAGGATACAAAAGGAAGCAATATCGGCCTGTGTATGCACAGACCCGAAATTAACAAAACTCTTCTTTTACTCAAAACTCAATCTTTGAATTCAATAACCCATCTTGCAACTTATTAAACGTATGCAAAAACACTCACAATAGTTTACTCATGAATATATGCGAATAAAATAAGTAAATAATCAAGTTATACTCATCGAATTATCAAAACAGAGCAACATATGTGCATACACAGTGAAGAACCCTACTCTACTCACTATTGTGCAATTTATAACATACAACTTGTTATATGCAATAAAATCAGCAAGAACATGATACAAAATGACATACCCATGATTTCTATTTGGTTCTTTAACAATCTTAAGTCATCTATATAGAGTTTTAATTATAAATAGCATAGTTTTCATGAAAAGATTCAATCCTTATTCATACATCCATCAAAATTTATCATATCATCATACAAACACCTAACATGATTTCTAATAGACAAATCATCACATACAACTTGCTTAGAACAATAAGAAAACAAACACATGTCACTCACCCTATTGAAAAATCAACCGAAGATAATAAAGAAAATAAGAAAATCCCTCCTTTCGCAAGAAAACCAAGATCCTAGCTTTGAAATTCCAAGAAATAATAATAAAGAAAACCCTTTGTGTTGTGCAGCAAAGAGACGACTCCACCTCACCTTTAATAGGCTGGAAATCAGGGTATCTATGGGTTTTGAATAGATTTACAAAATATCACTTTTAAATATATCTTTACATATATAAATCCTTATATTTGGAAATTAGATAAAACCAACTTAATTGAGATAAAAAAAAACAATCACCCTAATATTGGCCGGCACTGTTTTAAAACCCAGAAAAATGAAATTGTACTTTTTTCCCTCTAAGTGGTAATTTTGAAAAAAGACCCTTCTTTATCAAAACTTGCGAAATAAACCAAATTTATTAAAACAAGAAGTAAACTCTTTACCTCTGAGTTGACTAGGCATCAGGCTCAGCCCGAAAATCTAAAACTCTGGAGTTTTCACTCCAAGTGGTAATTTTGCACAAAAGTTCATCTTTTATAATATTTGCAAATAGGTCAGATAATATTCGTAAAAATCTAGAAAATTCAGAAATAATATCTACTAATACATATTAGATTTTCAAATTAAAATTTCTCACTTTTACTTTCCAAGAAAACATTTGCACAAGATCCACTTAAATTCCATATTTGCAAAAACACCATATTTGCAAAATTTAGGATATACTTAATTATAAATAGGAGAATGTATCCAGAAATTTAAAATTGGAGATTTGCACCAAAATTTTTTGTACATGTTTTGCACGTGTGAAATTGACAAATTTGTAAAATAGTTAAATTAATTTAAATAAATATAAAAATTAAAATATTATAAATAAATGAGGAAAATCAATCATTAATCATAAAACTTTAAGAATTCAAAATTTCCTAACTCTGCACGTGTGTTGCACGTGCAAAATTGCAATTTCAGGAAAATAGTCAAAATAGTCAACTCTACCAATTTAATATTATTTAATAATGCAAAACAAATCATTATATTTTGCGGGGTGTTACACCATATCTGCTTCTATCATTGCTGCTATTCTGACAAGCTTGTCGAACCTTCGGATTCCCAACGATATCATCTGATACCTTAGGTACGACCTGTAATATCCCGGACGAATATTATATTGTATAAATTATTATTTTTAGATTAAAATATTTTTAATAGAAATTACTTGGTTTTCTCATTTAAAAAGTTACCTGGACATATATACTAGTATGTATATATAGGTACTGTATAAGTTTTGTGCCACTTGTACAAAATCTTGAAAAACGCATTTTTGCGAAAATGTCTGGAAAATCCCGTGCAGATATTAAAAATTATTATTTTATTATTATTTTATATTTATTTCCAGAATTGAAATATTTTTTGTGGACATCAACTGGTTTTATTAATAAACATTACATATGTATATATACTAGTCGGTATACGACTGTTTTGTATCAAATTGATACTGGAATCTTCTGAGCCAGTAATATAATTATTTTATTTTATTTCTCGGAATTAAATTATTTTTGTAATTATTTGTTCGTTTTCACGAACGAAAGTTATCTGTATAATCAGATTTATGCACGAATTTGAATCATGTTGATTTCAGGCGATTGTACAAATCATGTAGTATGTGATTTGGGAAATTATATTTTATTTTGTGATCCATCATGATGAGATGGAGGGTTAGGATGGATTAGGGCTTGATTGTAAGATTTATTTGCAACATAAATCACTCAATTGTTGAGCCATGAGAACATGGACACTTGGCTTGATTTCTACCCACACAAATTAACCCTTTGTCTTATAAAAACACCCCCCAAACCCCTCCCCTTCTATTTTTACCGGCCTCCCTTCATTCTAGGGTTAGAACCCTTCCATTTCGTGTTTCCCCGTCACGAATCTCAAATCTCATTCTCCTATTCTTCTACTTGTTGTTCTACTTTTGTTTTTAGAAAAATTTGAGAAAAGAAAATAAAGAGGGAATCAAAATCAAAAGGAAAGAGAGATATTTTTCAAGGGTTTGATTTCATGGTGTTCTTGAGAGGAAGAGCAAGAACAAGCAAGGAGGAGAAGTGGCAAGTCCTTCCTACTAGTTCTCTAAGGTGGGGGTTCTCATCTCATGGTTGTTTTAGATATAACTAGGATTATTGTTGTTGTATGTTGTTTTATTGACTTAATTTCTTGTGCATATGGACTAGAATAGAGAGCACACAAAGTTGAAGTTGTAGAACACAAAGTAGAACCATAAAGTATCGGTTTTGGTTGTCTATGGTTGATTTTATTTAACTAGGTTAAATGAGGATTTTTGACCTGAAATTTATGTGGGAGGTTCTACTATGTGTTATTAGTATGATCTAATTTTTATAGATTTTTTAGATTCATTTTGATCGGTGAAACGAGCGTTTCCCCAAAAACAGCGAGGTTCAAGTCAAAACAGTGAGCTCACTGTTTTGGGGTTAGAGTCACAGTGTGTTCGGGGGGTGCTGGAAATGGGTGTTTCTTACAGAATTTAAGGTGGAAACCAACTAGGAAGTTGAAGTAGACGTTCTCCACTTTCTAAATTGGCCTATCGGGCTAAATTCCGATAAGAGACGCAAAAGTTATGGCCATTTCAAATCAGGACAGCGAGCTCGGCTGAGAAGCTCACTGTTCTGTTTGGTTGTCATTTTTTAGCCTCTTACTTGTTGAATCTGAAGAGGAGACCAACTAGGAAGTTGTATTAGACGTTCTCCCCTTTCTGAATTGGCCTTTCGATTTAAATTCTGATAGGCAGAGTAGGAGTTATGGTCTTGGAAAAATACAGCAACTAGCTGTTTGACTGGAAACTTGCTATTTTGTTTCTTTGATATTTTAGAGTGTCTTACTGGTTGAATCTGAGGTTCGGGCCAACTAGGGAGTTGTAGTAGAGACTCTCCCCCTTCCGAATTGATCACTCGGGTTAAATTTTGATAAGCGGAGTAGGAGTTATGCGTTTTACAAAACACAGCAGCCAGATTGCACGGGAAACTTGCTATTTTGCTTCTTTGATGTTTTAGAGTGTCTTCCTGGTTGAATCTGAGGTTCGAACCAACTAGGGAGTTGTAGTAGAGACTCTCCCCTTTCCGAATTGACCTCTCAGGTTAATTTCCGATAAGCGGAGTAGGTGTTATGGTCTTGGAAAAATATAGCAACTAGTTGTTTGACTGGAAACTTGTTGTTTTGTTTCTTTGATGTTTTAGAGTATCTTACTGGTTGAATCTGAGGTTCGGGCCAACTAGGAAGTTGTAGTAGAGACTCTTCCCTTTCCGAATTGACCTCTCGGATTAAATTCCGATAAGCGGAGTAGGAGTTATGGTCTTGGAAAAATACAGCAACTAGCTGTTTGTTTGGAAACTTGCAGTTTTGTTTCTTTGGTGTTTTAGAGTGTCGGGCCAACTAGGGATTTGCAGTAGACTCTCCCCTTTCTGAATTGACCTTTCGGGTCAAATTCTGATAAGCGGAGTAGGATTTACGCTTTTTACAAAACACAGCAGCCAGATTGGACTGGAAACTTGCTGTTTTGCTTCTTTGATGTTTTAGAGTGTCTTACCTGTTGAATCTGAAGTGGAGGCCAACTAGGAAGTTTTAGTAGACATTCTCCTCTTTCCAAATTGGCCTCTTGGGCTAGATTCCAATAAGCGGAATAGGAGTTATGGTATTTGGAAGATGCAACAGCCAGCTTTGAGCTGAGTGTGCTTGCTGTTTTGACTCATTGATGTTTTTGAGTGACTTAATGGTTGAATCTGAGGTGGAGACCAACTAGAAAGTTTTAATAGAAGTTCTCACCTTTCCAATTTGTCCTATTTGGTTAGATTCCGATAAGAGAAGTAAGAGTTATGGCCTTTGCAAAATAGCGCAGTCAGCTTTCGCTGAAGCGCTCACTGTTTTGCTTCTTTGTTGTTTTTGAGTGTCTTACTTGTCCAATCTGAGGAGGCGACCAACTAGGAAGTTGTAGTAGAGTCTCTACCCTTTCCAAAATTTCCCTATTTGATTAGATTCCGATAAGCGGAGTAGAAGTTATGTGCGTTCAAAGTTTAGCTTTTGTTAAGGAAACCTGCCGTTTTCGTTAACTTTTGCATGTGTTCAAGAGACGGTAGATTAATTTCCATAAGGAATCTGGAAAAGTGTTCAACTAGGGAGTTGTAGTATGTGTTCCCACCTTTTTAGAAAGTATGATTTGGTTAAATTCCGACAAGTAGAACAAAAGTTACAAGCTATAGAAGTTTCAGCTTTTTGTTGAAATTCTGTAGTTTGGTTAACTGTTTGCGTATGTTCGAGGTCAGGAATTTGGAATTCCTTACGGAATCTGAGAAAGTGGTCAACTAGGGAGTTGTAGTAGATGTTACCACCTTTTCAAATTGACAAATTTCGTTAGATTCTAACGAGCAGAGCAAAAGTTACAAGCTACAGAAGTTTTATCTTTTTATTGAAAATCTGTAGTTTGGAAATTATTTGCATGTGTTCAAGGTCAGGAATTTGGAATTCCTTACGGAATCTGAGGAAGTGGTCAACTAGAGAGGTGTAGTAGATGTTCCCACCTTTTCAAATTGTCCAGTTTCATTAGTTTCCGACGAGTAGAGCAGAAGTTACAAGCTACGGGAGTTTCATCTGTTTATTGAAAATCGGTAGTTTGGTAACTGTTTGCATATGTTTGAGGGTTAGGAATTTGGAATTCCTTCTGGAATCTGAGAAAGTGGTCAACTAGGGAGTGTAGTAGATATTCCCAACTTTTCAAATTGTCCAGTTTTCTTAGATTCCGACGAGCAGAGCAAAAGTTACCAGCTTGCAAAGTTTCAGCTTTTTGTTGAAAATCTACAGTTTGGGTAAACTGTTTGCGTGTGTTCGATGGACCGAATTTTGGATTACTTACAGATCTGAAATAGTGTTCCACTAGAGAGTTGTGGTAGATATTCTTACCTTTCTAAAAAGTATATTTCTGTTAAAATTCGATAAGCGTAGCACTGGTTGCTTCTAGGCTGTCGGAAGGCTTTTATGTCGCTTTTGGGCTTCTCATTGGTAGAATGCCTATTTTAGACTGTTGGTAGATTCTTCTGTTGCTTCTAATTATAGAAGATCAAGTTTGCTAGTAAGCACGTTTGGTTGCTTCTAGGTTGATTACCTGTATGGTTGTTTTTATGTGTGGTTTTGCTCATACGCGGCTCGATTGGCCCATATGTAGTTGTTGGTCTCATACGTAGCTTATTTGACTCGTATGTATGTTGTTGTCTCATACGTAGCTTATTTGGCTCGTATGTATGTTGTTGTCTCATACGTAGCTTATTCAGGCTCGTATGTATATTGTTGTCTCATACGCGGCTCGACTGGCCCGTATGTAGCCATTGGTCTCATACGTAGCTTATTTGGCTCGTATATATATTGTTGTCTCATACGCAGTTTGCTGGGCTCATATGTAGTTGTTGGTCCCATACGTAGCTTGTTTAGCTTGTATGTGTTTTTGCTTACTCGTATGTAGCTTCTTACCTAATACGGCGTTTGCTGTGCTCATCTAGGGTGATATCATTGCCCTAGGGCTATCGACCATCAAGACCTGTGCTTACCTTACTCTTAAGGGACTGTGGACGAGTCACTCCTTGTGTACCGTCAGATCTTAACCGTGTTGGTTAATCGCCGACCAGAGTATGATGAAATCCAAGTTCAGGGTAGTAGCATGCGAATATGTTCGTATTGCCAAGGTCTTGGATCAATAGGCCATGAACCAGATCTGTAGGGATTCTGGTAAGTCTAGGTTGAGCAGCTTAGTAGAGTTATCTTGCGAAGTCTAACTTAAGACCTAGCATGTTGTGTTTATACTGTTGTCATCCCTAGGATTGTTCATGGTTAGTGACATCGTTAGGATAGTAACTTATTGCTATTACTACTTTACCATTACTTATTATCATTATTTCGCCGAAGGGAAAGAGTTGGTGTTAAGGGTGATTCCTTATGATCCGACCTATCCTATAGGCCGGCACTAGGCGGTGTTATTCGGTTCTACCTTCCCGTCAAAGGGATACGTACGATGCCTTCTCACGAGTTGGGAGCATGGGTTGCGTATCTCGCACTGTTAATTCCTGAAATACCGTGACTTATGGGTGCCACAGGGTAAGCTTCGTGCTATCCTGCGCTTGCGAGACCCTATGTTTGTTTGGTTTTTGAATGAAGTCCGGTACGCCGGGCAATAGTGGCAAACACAATCACCACTATAGTGACTGTAGTAACGGAACTAGACCGTACCCGTAACCTCGTTTTGAGTGAGGTCCGGTACTCTGGGTAGTAGTGGCAAACGGAGACACCATGATTGTACTGCATTGATGGGGACTTGACCCCTTCTGAAACCTCACCAGTCACGTTGTATTGTCAGGAACAGGTTGTGTGCAAGTAGAATTCATAACGTGAGTTCAAATCCATATATATGAAGAAACAGCTTGTTATGGGGCGTATGTAGTATGGGCTGCATACTGTTCCGGAGACTTGCTTGCATTAGAATAAGAGCATCCTTGCATTAATAAGTCTTGCATTAGAGTCTAGCTCATAGCATACACTGACACATCTATTATATATACACGTTTCTCTTTTCATCAATTTGTTTGCTATAGTTGAGAATCGCTGCTAGTCATCAGCCTTTAAGCGTCAGTATATGTACTGACGTCCCCACTTATATAGGCACTGGATTGCAGAAGTACAGGTACAGGTTTCAGAAGGACTCGAGGCAAGAGAAGCAAGGAGTCGATTTCATTTTAAGTTTCCGCTGTAATATATGTTGTAATTTCAATTGTAACAATTATTGTAATTTATTCATTGTTGTAATTTAATCGTTGTTGGGAAGCATCCAAGTGAAATACCAAGTGTTGTTCTTTATTCATTGTACTCTGATGTAATTTGTTGAAAGTTGTAACACTTGGGATTGTAAAAGTATTATTGTAACACTGTTATAATGTATTGCAATTTTGTAACATTCGGACTTGTAATACATTTGTGTTAAGTAAAAAGTTTTAAATTTTTCTGTTTTTCTGTATATTGTGGCTAATTGAAGAAAATATTCTAGCTTATGTCACGGTTTCCCAGTGTATGGAAATCGGGGCGTTACACGACCTTTGGCCCTACTCGAACTTCTTCGCCTTCTTAGCTTCATCTGCAATGAGCTCAGGAGCGTACCTCGACAACTGAGTGAACTTAGTCTCATACTCTCTCACTGACAAGTTGGCCTGCTATAGGCTCAAGAACTCCATTGCCTTCTTCTCCTGGATATCTGTAACTCCCCGATTTCCATACACTGCGAAACCGTGACACGAGCCAAGACATTTACCTTTAATTAGCCACAATACACAGAAAATAGGAAAAATTAAAACTTTTTATTCAACACAAATGTATTACAAGTCCGAATGTCACAAACTTTAATACATTACAATAGTATTACAATAATGTCTTACAAGCCCAAGTGTTACAACTTCCCATAAATTTACATCAGAGTACAACGAATAACAAATAACCCTTGGCGCTTCACTTGGATGCTTCTCAATTATACACATATAACAATAAGAACAATAATCAACATAGTGCTCCACTTGAACGCTCTACTTTAACGGTCCACTTGCCTAGAGTCCCCCTGAACCCTGAACCTGTAGTCCTGTAATCCAGCACCTAATTAAGTGGGGACGTCAGTATTATACTGACCAAATTGCTGATCATAAACAACAGATTCTCATCTTAAACAAACAGATTGATGAAAAGAGAAATGTGTATACATAATTTTGATGTGTCAGTGCATGCTATGACTTAGAATCTAATGCAAGCTTAACTAATGTAATGATCCACTTATTCTAATGCAAGCGAGACTCTGGAATAGTATGCAGCCCATACTACATACGTCCATATCAAGTCATTTCTTCATATTTTGGGATTTGAACCCGCATCATAAATTCTATTCTTGTACCCATCCTGTTCTTGACACAATACTACATGACTGATGAGGTTGCAGATACGATCTAGTTTTGCTACTACGGTACAATAGTGGTGTCTATGTTTGTCACTATTTACCCAGCGCACTGGACCTCACCCAAAAGTCAACACAAACCACAAGATACTAGTCAACCTTGAGCCCTGCTCTTAACTCCTCATGAGAAGGCATAGAACCTGACAGAATCGTGGGGTCTATCTCCCTAGGAAAACCTCTCATTCTAATCATGACACTTCAGGAATTAACAACCGAGATACGGATCCCGTGCTCCCAACTAATCATGAAAAAGCACCGTCCGTATCCCTTTGACAGTGGGATACATCCTAATAAC
Source organism: Hemerocallis citrina (assembly GCA_017893485.1). NCBI lineage: Eukaryota > Viridiplantae > Streptophyta > Magnoliopsida > Asparagales > Asphodelaceae > Hemerocallis > Hemerocallis citrina. The sequence continues at coordinate 276,284,375 of CM030358.1, forward strand.
ACCACCTAGTGTCAGCCTATAGGAGAAACACCAACTCTCAACCTTCGGCCATTAATAGATAAAAATGGTTAAGTAACAAGTTACTACCTTAACGATGTCACTAACCCTAACCAATCAAATGGGACCGTACGAGAGCTACAAGGTACTCTCAACCTAGAGTCGTACTCTCAACTTGCCATGAGACGGCACCAAAAGATTCAAACAAGCGAGACATGCCACTGTGCTTCCAACTTATCACGAAAAAGCACCGCACGTGTCCCACTTTCAAGAGAGTGCAACAGTTGTTGACACAATCTACCAAGTCTCAACCTAGACTTCACAAGATCTCCTCGGATCCACTCATCACCTATCTATCCAAGATAATCACTATATACGAGCCAAATGAGCTTCTTATGAGACAAACAAATGCTAATAAATAGCACGAACTATTTCCCAACATAGACATGCTATTACATGACTTATAAGCACAATGAACACTTATTGCTCACAATCAAGTGCATTCAAACTACTAATTATTCACGACAACTCTCGTTAACATGAACTAGAATTTCGTGTATAAGCTTACTAACATGGATTAAAATGCATGTTAAGTTCATTAATATAATTAACATACAAGATGAAATTATAATCTTTTAACCATTTATAAATTATAGATGAAGAATACTCATATGATTAGTCTAAGTTGTTCTATAAACCAACAACACTATAAAAATGAGTTCTTTATCAAATAGAACCCATAAAACAACAACACTAAAAATGGGTTTTTTTGTATGTATCAACTAGAACAACCGACTTAATAACTTGATCCTTTACACTTAGAAGCAGCAAAGAAGTTTTCTAACAACCTAGAAGCAATATAACCATGCTACTAATAAAACTTGATCGTTTATACTTAGAAACAACATAAGAATCTTCCAACAACCTAGAAGCACTATAACATGCTACTACAAGCTTGATCTTTTACCCATAACATAGAAGTAACAATGGAAAATTAAACACATTTATTACATGCACAATTTTTCATGCACAATGGAAAATTAAACACATTTATTACAATACATCTCAGCATTTAACTTCATTCATCTCAAAGTCCAAGCTTTAACCTTGCTCACGCCACTTACTCGCAAATCTGACCAGAAAAGTGGGCACGTCAGTTGAATACAACTGACGCAATACTATAGAATAGTAACCCTCCCAAGTCTCACAATAACAAACTTGTCACACAATAGGAAATAAAACAACAATAGGAGATTCATAAAATTAAAGAGTGAAATTATGCTAAATGAATAAGTGTGTGTCAAGAAAACAAAGGAAAAATGCATAAACCAATATCCAAGAGAACACAATGCACACGATGCACACTAATGCACACTTGTTCGGATTCTATGCATCCCATTCTACATAGGTCCAAGGGCAAGCCCTTAGCGTTCACCACTAATTAGGGTTCAATCTCTCGCCATGAAAACTATATCAGTGACAGAGATAAGATTAGACAACTCCGTGAATATACCCCAGCCCGGGTACGCAACCTGCCAAGCTGTACAAGTGTAAACACGCAAGCATCCCGCAAGCATCGCACTAACTCTGGAGAATTACCTCCTTGCCGTGTACCCCGCGAATAGGTCTGCCGACCCTCAATGCGCAGTTACACCGTACATTCTGCGAATAGGCCTGCTGACCCTCAATGCGAGAATATACCGTACGATCTGTGAATAAGCCGGCCGACCCTCGACACACGAACATACCAAATCCGTTTCACTTCTTGACATTTTGCGAATAGGTCTGCTGACCCTCGACGCGCAAAAATACTAAAGAGGCACAACAAATACACAGTCCTGGAATACATCAGTCCAACTGACAACATAACCCATCTGACTGACAACATAACCCGTACTTACGTTGTCCAAGTTCCGTCACAACTCTCAACTTAATGTCTATCCTTAGATTTGTAATGATAACATTCTGAGCCACCTAGAACTAGATCTACTCTACCCGCAGGCTAATTTCCCACAATCAAAATTATCCATTAATGGTACTCTGGGTTCGCTCAGTATCTAGTGCTCTCAACTCAACACCTCAAGCGTCCATCCAGGGCTCTCACAATAACCCTAATCACAATAAAAAAAACCCACTTGGTTTGATCATTCAAAATATTCAAAATAGGATTATCTCATTCCAAAAAATATGCTCGCGTCAAGCCTTAGAATATGATGAATTCGATTCACATTTGCATATCCACAATCTCTTCATTATCCACATTTCATTTAGTAAACCGTTACAACCATAAAAGACTCTTTCTTATATGGAAACAAAATTCAATCCATAAAATCCTTTAAATTTAACTTTCAAATCTCACTTTCCATATATACATAAAGTTCAATAAATTTCTTTAACCCAAACAACTTAAACTGAAACGGGTCTCTTAATTATATGAGATCTCATTCCTAAAATCTGAAATTCTTTAGTTCTGAAAATATGAAATTTACCTTTTTAGAAATTGAAAATAAACCTTTTTGAATTCAAATTTTCCTCCTTCAAAACTGAAGCATACACCTCTAAAAGCTGAGAATTTTGATCTATAAAAATATAGATTTGTTTCCCTCAAAACATTGCTTGAATACATATAAATTTGAAACTAGATTTCAACAAAATCCTGAAATTTGCACATCCGAAACTCAATCAAGAATCAATTAAACTTCATACAAATACTAGTTTTAAACATACACATATACTCATCTACATGCATACTAGGGTTCTTAAACCCAAACACACAAAGCCCCACACAAAGCCCATAAAACACTGAGCCCTAAAGCTAAACCTCGAGGCCAAACAACAGCCTGGGGTCTGTAGAGTGCTCGGGTTGCACTGTGCAACCCTGGGCGCTATTCAAACCCCAACCCGAGCCAACCCTAGGGTAAGGGTTTAACCCCGAAACCCTAACCTGAGTGCCTCACAACTTCAAGCATGTATTTTCAATGATTTTTGACATGCATTTGTGTATACAAGTTCTTGTTTTAAACTCCTCATGAATTCATATAAAAACTGTAAATTTCTAATAGAATTTTTATCTTTTAATTACTCAAATCATGTTTCTTTCATCATACAATAAGATCTACACATCATCAATAACATATAGGTTCATTAGATCTATTTCTACAAATAAAAATTAGATCTTTAATGTATAGAAAACTCCATTATTCAAGAACAAATAATTTTAGATCCATGCCTAATTAAGATTCAATCTTTATGCCTCATAATCAACAATCTCACATCACACATATCTCCACAAGTACTACAATCATGCTATATACAATTCATGACTAACAAGAGTTCACCCTAGCATGATACTAAATATTCATGAGATAAAACATAAAAAGAGAGTTGGAGTGTTACCCACCACAAGAAGAAAGTAGATACAACTAGTAGTCTTCTCCTCCAAGCAATAAATCCACTCAATGCCTCCAAAAATCAACAAAGCCAAAAGAAAAGAGAGAGACCGAAAACTTCAGTCCTCTAAATAAACTGGCCGGGATTTGATTCTAGTGTTTCTTGGATATTTTACAAATAAATCCCCCTAGAAGTCCTAATTTGCTTAATTAATTAATTGTTCAATCAAATCAAATAAAATCAATTGAAATGGATAGTATTTTCATCCCCAAATCTCTCCACTGTCAAAACCGGCCCCAATGCAGCCCAAAAAAGTTTTGAATTCAAATTTTGCCTCCAAACGACATTTTACACAAAAGTCTCATTCTTTCAAAATATTTACAAAAATGGTTTCTCTTATACAGAAAAATCCCAAAAATTCAAATATATCTAATTATGAATAATAAAATTTATTTAGCAACTAAGGAACCCAAAACTTTCATTTTAGAAATATTTGCACGTGTTTTCCACGTGTAAAATGACCATTCACAGAAATATAAAATAATTAAATAAATTTATTCAAAAATTATTTATTAATTCAAAAAGTTATATTTAAAATTATGGGGCGTTAAACCGTTAGACAATTAGGTTTGATTGAGTTCCTAAACAAGGGAATTCTTGCAGCAAATCCTAAAGAAGTAAGAAAGGTCCGAGTAAGGGTTGAAAGATACACACTCGTTGAAGGAGCCCAGTACAAGCGCTCCTATACCCTGATAGATGACAAACCTTGATTATGTTTCCTTGCCTTCGAGGAAGCCAAGTATGCTCTCAGAAAAGTATATGCAGGAATCGGCGGTGGCCACATGGGCACGAGGTCAATAGCAGGGAAAATCCTTAATCATAGGTACTATTAGCCTACCCTCCTCGACGAAGGCCTATAATACGTTTGCAGAAACACACCCTACAAAATGTTCTCCCCGATCAAGCGGGTTCCCTAAGTTATTCTCGCTCCATGTCATCTCTGATCCCCTTTGCTATATGTGGAATGGATCTACTTGGACCATTTTTCCCCGCGATGGGACATCGAAACTTCTTAGTAGTTGCCATCGACTACTTTAAAATGTGGATTGAAGCTGAACCATTAGCCTCCATCATCGAACCAAAAGTTCAGCAGTTCTTTTAGAAGAACATTGTCTGTAGGGTTTGGGATCCTCTGCATTCTTGTCACTTACAACTGAACCTAGTTCACCACCATGAAGTTCAAGAAGTTCCACACTTTCTGCTCTGATCTTGGGGTTAAAGAACGTTTCTCTTCCATTTCACATCCTCATACAATTGGTCAAGCTGAGAACACGGACATACATATCTTTAATGGCCTCAAGAAGAAACTTGATGAAGCTGCAAAGGGACTATTGGTCGAGGAGCTCCCGAGTGTACTTTGGTACTATAGGACCACAAAAAGGACCTCGATAGGAGAGTTTCCATTCAACCTCACCTTTGGTTTCGAAGCACTAATCCCTTTCGAAGTTGGACTGCCCCCTCTTCCCCTCCTCTCTTTCAATAAAGAACAAAACTCGAATGAACTTCAGGGGAACCTTCATCTCATTGAGGATGTCCATAAGAAATCTTCCCTATGGTGATAGATCTATCAAACAGGGGTGGAGAAGTTCTACAACAAGAAAGTTCAACCAACGAACTTGAAAGAAGGCGACCTCGTCCTACAGAAGCTCGAAATCTTAGAGCTGAGAAAGAAGGGAAAGCTCGCTCCTGACTGGGAAAGACGTTATAAGGTCTCCAAAGTCATCCAACCAGGAGCTTACCGACTTGAAGACTTGGGGGCACCAAGAATTTGCCAAAGTTCAATGAGGGTGCTTGATGTCCTCTGCTAGATTTTTAAGATTTCTAATAAGACATACATATATAACAGTCAAAGCATGTAATAGACACTAGCCACTGAAGGCAACCACTTAGATTTGTTTTTCAATAAAAGTTCAGCATTTTCTTAGTAAATTCTTGTACTACTCTCCTGATGAAAAAAACAAGTTTGAAGACCAACTCTTCCTTAGAGCTGCTCCTGCAAATCGCTAACTCTCAAACAACAAGTTCAGCATCCAATTCATGGCTCGAAGCTACTCCAACATCTCTCTAACAACCAAGTTTGGAGCTTGGCCTGTCACTCAAACTGCTCCTGCAACTCGCTAACTCTCAAACAACAACTTCATAGTCCAATTTGTAGCTCAAAGCCGCTCCCGTAACTCGCTAACAAGCAAGTTCAGAGCCCAGCTCGTCACTCCAGCTACTCCCACAACTCGCTAACTCTCAAATAGCATGTTAGGAGTCCAATTCTTATCCTAGAATTGCACCCGTAACTTGCTAACTCCAAATAGAAAGTTCGTGACTCGAGCTACTCATTGGCAAAAACTCGAGCTGCTTCCGCAACTTACTAAGTCTCAAAAAGCAAGTTCGGAGTCAAATTCTTCCCAAAAGTTGCATCTGCAACTCGCTAAATCCAAACATCAAGTTCGAAGTCCAACTCATGACTCGAGGTACTCCCACTTTGGAGCTTGGCTCGTCACTCGAGCTGTTCCCATAACTCACTAACTCTCAAACAGGAAGTTCAGAATCCAACTCTTCTCAAGAGCTCCTCTCGCAACTTGCTAACTCCAAACAGTAAGTTTGGAGTCTAACTCGTAACTTGAGCTAGTCCCACCTCAGAGCTCGGCTCGTCACTCAAGCTGCTCTCACAACTCGCTAACTCTCAAAAAGCAAGTTCGGAGTCAAATTCCTCCTTAGTGCTGCTCCCACAACTCGCCAGCTCTCAAACAGCAAGTTCGAAGTCCAACACTTTTGAAGAGTTGCTCCTACAACTTGCTAACTACCAAACATCGAGCTTGTAGTCCAGCTCTCCTTTAAAGCCGCTCCACAACAAACTCGAAGTAGTAGACGACAACATGAAGAAAACAAGAGTCAAGAAAAATGCAATGGAATATCTTCATTTCCTGTCAATGTTTTAGTGCGAGTTTTATTCCATGTGAAGACATTCATACAAGTGCCACACCCGAGTACATCAGATTGTTTTACAAAATGTTTTCCACTCCAATCACCTACACCGACTGAAGAGAGGGATATTTTGACGGTTTTCTTATGTCGCCTCCTCAGCACAGAAATTCCGCCTTGGCCACTCGAGCCATTCGAGGAAGATATCAGCCCGACTAATCAAGTTTGAATGTCGTTGTCACGAGGGTGCAACACTTTCTGTAGCGCCCCAAATTTCCAAAAAAAAAAAGAAATAAGTGTCACAATTTCCATAAACAACTTAAATCGTAATCATAAAGACAGTATCAACAACAGTAAAATTAAAAATTTTAATTACATCATCTCTTTTTACAAAACACAGCAGAATAAAACACATTAATTACAATTTTATTACACCACGGTAAATTTTCAACTTTCATATATACTCCAAGCTTTATTTGAGTCAATGCCATCCATAGTTGAAAACCTATAGAAGTCTATTGAAAGTGGCACATCAGTTAAACGCAACTGATGTCATCTATAGTAATAGTGACATTTCCAAATCTCACAATCACAGACATGATGCATATTAATAAGACAATAATAAATGATGCATAAACAATAATAAATAAAACGTAGAACAATAATAAAAGAAGCGTAAAACAACAAGTGGAGCTATGCTAAGTGTCAAGTATATGAGATGAAAATAGAAAACAAGCATACATAAACCAAGGTCAAGAAACACAAATGCATATGATAATTTCTAATGAATACTTGTCAGATTCTTTGCATCGCATACTACATAGGTCCGGTGCAAACCTTTATCGTTCTCCACTTCATAGGGTTAAATCCCTCGTTATGTAACTAATCTACTACGATGACTACCACGAGATTCAGAACTTCTGCACGTACTTAGCCCATGCCCCGATAATTCCGGAGGTCAATCTCTATCCATAGATAATTTCAGAGACTTTCACTCACACCTGGAAATTTCTGAGAATACCCCATACCGCAAGCGATGGCCCCTCATCATGCACAAACATCTCATGAGCGTCGCCTCAATCCCGATAATTCCGGAGATCAGTCCCACATCGCATGTAATTCTGGAGACTATTTCACTCACACCTCGATAATTCTGGGGACTACCTCACACCGCAGATCATCCTGAGGCCCTTATACTCACGTTTCCTCCCATTTCATCATGACTCCAATTATTGTAATCCTTATGTTTATTACGTTCAATTAATTAGAATCACAATCTCCCTAGAGTTGGTGTACCCTCTCGGACTTAACTCAACTGAATCTATAACAAAGCCCCACTGACCAAATTCCACAAAATCTCATTTGCCGGTATGCTAGGGTCCCACCCAACCTCTGGAGTCTCATAACTCAAAAGTATTATCAACAATTTTTCTAGAGTCCTCATCATAACCCTCAAAATCTGAAACATAAACCCTCAAAATCTAAAATCTAAACTTCTCAAATTTAAAAATATAAACCCTCAAAATCTGAAATATAGACTACGAAAATCTGGAATTTAGAGAAAATTTTTAAACTATTAAAATCTGGAACCATCTGTGATCATAATCTGAAATTTTTTTTAGTGGTTAAAGGCAGGGTAAGCCCCTACCTGACAAAAACTATATTAATATAAAGTAATTACAGGTCCATAGTACAAAATGTGATCAAGTATGTTCAGCTTACAGTAGCCGAACACTTGATCAATAGGAGTAGCCAAAAGAACAGTCTAAGTAGTGATTGGACTTATATCTGCGTCCCAAAAAAACATACATCTTGCATACAAAACATAAGAGAACATCCCCACGAAAAATCTTAGCCTGAGCAGCTGTCTTCTCCACTTTCGGCTTGATCAATACGTATCAGTGCTTGCTTGAGTAGGATATCCTACACATCGACCTGCTTAATTTCTCTTAATAGTGCTTGCTTCTTCTTCTTGTCATCAACTCCATCTAGCTAAGATCGAAACCAAAACAATGCATTAGAAATATTTTGTTGCGGTGTGAGGGATTTAGAAGTAAAAACACGCTCATTTCTAGCAAGCCAGATAGTCCAACAAATTAAAATAGTGAGGAGATGCCAAGTGTGTCTTTGTGCATGTGTACCAAAACACCAAGAAGTAAAGCATTCATGAAGGTCATTAGGCAGTGAGTGTATGTTGAAGAGTGCAGTGAAGAAATTCCAGGTGATAATGGCCATAGGGCATTCGAAGAAAATGTGGTAGGCTGTTTCGACAGGACACGCACAAGCTGTGCATGTTGTGTCTCCTGGCCATCCTTTAGAGCAAAGAAAGTCTTTCGAATTGAGTCAAATCAATTGCCAGATGAAGATCTTGCATATCAGGGGTGCCGCCGAAGACCACGTTGCCACATAGTAAGGGGAGCACAGGCTAGAGATTGATGAAGAAGTTGTAGGCTGATTTGACGGTAAAGGTCCCTGTTGTTGTGAGTCGCCATGTAGGGTGATCAGCTGAGTTGGAGGGCTGGTGATCTGCTAACAAATCTATATGTTTTTGTTTTTCTTCATGAATGTGTGGTGTAGAGATGCGGTTTAGTCGTGGTTGCCAATGCTAGATGCCATTGGTCCAAGAGCCTTGGGAGAGGACCTCAGCCTGTGGGTTCCAAGCAGCAGCAGCAAGAGAGGGACAGAGAGTGACAATGTTGTTACCATTTACCCATTGTGATGTCCAGAATTTGATGTGGTTGCCATTGCCTAGCTGCCAGTGCACATTGTTCAGAAATTGTTCTTTGAGATAGAAAATCTCCTTCCAGAAGCTGGATGCCATAGGGGGACATGTAAGGCTGGTTGTAGTACTTCTGTAGTATAGGCTCTTAAGTGTTTAGCTAGCTAATGATTCTAAGGAGACTAAGTTCCACCACCACTTCAATAGTAGAGCTTCATTGAAGACTCTGAAGTCTAGAACACCCAATCCACTGTGCCATTTTGGTTGGCAGATGGCCTTCCAACTCTTACAAGCCACACCTCTCACATCCGTGTCTGAGCCGCTACAATAGAATCTACTACGAATTTGTTCAATTCGCTTTATCACCCAGAGGGGTAGTCTGAAGAAGGAGGCAAAATACACTGGCAAGGAATTTAGAATAGCATTTATGAGTACCAACCTCCCCCCTCTTGAAAGCATCCTGCCCTTCCACACCGACAGTCTTTTCTCAATCTTTAGGATGAGGGGTTGCCAACTTCTTTTGCTAAGCTTGCCTTTGGATAGTAGCATTCCCAGGTAGCTGAATGGTAGGCATTCTTCTTTACACTCCAGAATAGTTGAAAAGGCATGAAGCATGGCTTGCGATTTTCCAAACTAAATGATCGAAGACTTTTTGAAGTTTATAGCTAGGCCTGAGACATTGGCAAATAGTTTTAGAGTTACCTTGAGGTTGAGTATCTCCTGCTCATCACCTCTACACAAGATTAAAGTATTGTCTGCAAACTGAAGAACGAACAGGTTTGCTAGGGAACCTCTAATAGGTAGTTGGGAGAATACACCATTTCTTCGACCACTAAAGAGCATCTGAGCTAGCACATCAACAACTAAGATGAAGAGCATCGGCGAAATAGGATCCTCCTGCTTGAGTCCTCGCTTAGAGTTGATTTGTTTACCACTCTCACCGTTGATGATGACAGATGATTTTGCCGTTCTAAGGATCATATGAATCCACCTGCATCAAGCTGGGCCAAACCCTCTATCGATGAGAAGTTGGTCTAGAAACTCCCAACTTACAGTGTCAAAAGCTTTGGTGAAGTTTATCTTAAACAAGAGCGTATCTGAGCTCCTTCTACTGCAGAGGTTGATAGCTTCGTGGGAAACCAGAAAGCAATCCACCATAGATTTACCTTTTAGGAATGCACTTTGAGACAACACAAGGGAGTGAAGGATGGGGCTGAGTCTGTTGGCAAGGATTTTGGTGAAGATCTTGAATGAGCAGTTAAGCAAGCTAATAGGCCTGAAGTCTGTTACAAAGTTTGCTCCTTCACATTTTGGAATTAGAATAATGTTAGAGTAATTCATTCTTCCTAGGTCAGCATCTCCTCTCTGCACCGACTGTAGCATTGCAAGTAAATCTTCCATGATGGTGTCCCAGAAAGTATAATAGAAGCTCATGGAGAACCCATCGGGGTCAGGTGCCTTGTCGCTACTCATATCAAACACTGCCTTTCTAATCTCCTCAGTAGTGATCGGATTGTCGAGGTGCTCCAAGTTGACTACATTGGAAGGATAAAGAAATTTTCCATCAATGTGAAAGTGAGATGGTGTAGCAGTGCCACAAATCTCCTGAAAATGATTCTCGAAGGCTGTTCTGATAATAGAAGGGGAGGTTGTGAGGGTGTTATCGATAGTTAAGCTGTGGATGAAGTTCCGTCGCCTTCTACCATTAGCAATTGAGTGGAAGAATTTGGAACTTGCATCCCCTTCTTTGATCCATTGCATTCTTGATCTCTGTCTCCAATACAATGCCTCAGCTTTGATAAGATCCTGGAGTTCAAGTTGAGTAGCTTTTAGAGAATCGTGTGGTGCGGGGAGTTGCTCTGCTTCAATTTCCAACTTGAGAAGTTTTTCATGAAGGTGCTTCTTTCGAGTGGGGATGTGGCCAAATGTATCAATTCTCCACCTTCGAATATGCCTCCTAAGAAGCTTCAGCTGGCACGCAAAGATGTCAACTCGGTTGCCAGAATAGGAGAATTGTTGCCACCACCTTTGAACCTCAGGAATAAATGAGGAGTGTGCAAGCCAAGCTTTCTCAAATCCGAAGTAATGTGCTTTGCATGGAATGGCCTGAGTGTCAAGAATTATAGGGCAGTGATCAGACGAGTATCTGGGCAGGGAGTACTGAATGCAGATGGGGAAGCAGAGGTCCCATGCTGATGTGATTAAGAATCTGTCAAGCCTGGCCATTGAGGGGGATGATCAGAAGTTGGACCGGTGTACTTCCTGCCTGAGAGCGGTATATCAATGAGGGCAAGATCATGAATGAATTCTCGAAAGTATCTCATGTCCCTTGTGGAACCCTTACCACTGGACCTCTCCGTGTCTGAGATAGTTACATTGAAGTCCCCACACAGGACCCAAGCATCTTTGAGGTGGCTTCGGTGCTGCTTAATCTCATAGAAACAAAAGTCTCTATCTTCCAGGTCAAAAGGGGCATAGACCATTGTAATCGGCCAGGATTCATCTGAATTGCGGTGCCTGAAAGATGCAGAAATTGAGAAAATATCAATGGCACAGTATGTGTATTCCAAGAGCTGGTCATTCCGCCCTAAAAGTACTCCGCCACAACTATTAAGAGAGCTAGCTGAATTCAATTTGTGATCAGGCTTCCTCCGAATGAAGAGAGCTTACGAGGACCTGGATTGCTGAGTTTGGTCTCTTGTTGACAGATGACCGATAGGGAGCAACTGCGAATTCCTTCTTTTATGAGTGAGTATTTATCAAGGTTGCCCAACCCTCTCACATTCCAACTAGATATCTTCATGGGGAAAGAATGCAACAAATTGCAAAAAAAGAAAGAAAAAAAAACAAGATATAATCCTCAGGATCAGAGAGTCAGTGCAGTTAGACAGAATGTTCTAGTTGATCAGGTTGAGCAAGTAAAACCTTCTGGTGGCCCTTAAGAATGTGCACCGAGCGTGGCCCTTTAGCCTCCACTCCAATAGATTCAGCTACTTCTAAAATATCCTCATTCGAAAGCAGTTCAAACGGGTTAAGATGAGCATTCGTAACTGAAGCAACTGAAGAAGAGGTACCTGAGGTCTTCTTCTTTATGGTAGTGGAGAGGTGCTTCATGAAAGGTCTCGTGCTCTTGAGCTTGCCAGCTGACCTTGATCGCTTAAGCCTCTTGGATGGTCCTTCAACGAAACCTTGGCAGAGCTGAGACGAGGGAACTTGCAGCTTTTGGAACTGGCTTTCGATGAAGGGAGCAAGTGCGGAAGCTTTCACCTCTGACATTACTGGTACCTGCTTTGAAAACCACCTTCTCAACAGGATTTAATTAATTGAGATCTTCTTTAACAGACTCTCTTAGGGCTCCCTCTACTTCCGGTTGGATCTTGGCGAAAAGTGACAGCGGGAGGGTGACAAGCTTGCCTTTCCAAAGCATTTCACAAACTTCTTCTTGAGTTTCTTCATCAGTTGAACCAGCCTGGGTAAAAGGAGATTTGGTGGGACCATGTGAGGTTGCTTTATTGCTACTATCTGAGAATTCTGTGATCTGAAAACTTGGGGTGCCAACTTGGCAGAATTTTAAATCAGAGCGGGGGCCTCCTTAGATTGAAGAATAGCCTCTAAATTTGGTAGGATCCCTGCATTAAAGCTAGAATTCGCCATATTTGGTATATTAAAAAAAATTTCAAAATTTCCATCACCTTGCGGAGATTTCGTGGCCGTTGGAATCTCCCCCCCCCCCAAATCACAAGGATTTGGTTCATTGTCCACCGGAATTATAGCCTTGCTAAAGGGGCCACCAGCACCAGCGTCGTTAGGGCCTTCCAGTGCCTTGGGGCGCCAAAAACTCGCACTTCCAGCTTCCTCAGATGATCTAGCTGTGGTGAAAAGTTGCACCTTTCCTGATTGAACATCTTCGACTGCTATGGGGTCGCCAAGTAGCAGTATAAGGACTTCATGAACATGCCTCTCAGAACTCCAGGGAGCAGTGTACCTGATGGTTAGGGTTTTTGGGAGTTGTCAAGTCCTCCACCTTGATGAGGACTAATGTCTGGTCCCTGGACTTCCCGTCTTGCATCTCTTTGCTAAAAGTAATTAGTTTGCCAAACGGGGAGATAAGTTGCTCAAGTGACTCTCGATTCCAATAATGGAAGGGTAGGATGGGTAGATTAATCTAGATGAAGCACGGTTTAGGACGAAGTCTGGATCCGTAGTCCATTGACCAGGAGGAGAAGGTGGCATTAAAGCCTGAGAATTTGAAGACCCCTTCCGCGATCGCGCTTTCAACCTCAGCCACAGTTAGAAACTGGATGTGATACACCCTATCGCATACCCTCTGCAGTGTCCACCAGCGCCCGTGCCTCTCCCAGGCAAAGTTGAAGGCGCTTTCCAAATCCTTTGTGTGAGGGATTCGTCTTGGGTTGATAAGGTGGAGGAATGCACTTGCATGTAGCGCCGGTAGGGCGTGCGAGATGGCATTGTTGTGTGGGAGGTCCACCTCCAACTTGGCGATCCGGTTATGGACGGGACAGTCACGGACCTTATGACCAAACTTCTTACAATTGAAGCAGTGGAATCCAAGCTTGCGGCACTCCGATGTGGCATGATCTCCTTCCCCACATTTGTAGCGGCGATGCTCCATTCTCTTAGATCGGCAATTTTTGTGGTGAAAAGGTGGGTTTTTTGGGTACAGAGATGAGGGTTTGGGTTGGAAGGAAGGTTTGGGGTAATGGGCTGGAGGGTGGGTGGGGGTGAGGTGAAGGGATGTTGGGGGGTTTTTGAGAAGAACATGGGATGGTGTGGGGTTCTAAGTGGCATTTGGGGATTGTAACGATGGCGAGAAGGTGGTGGAATTCTAAGAACCTGAGAATATGATTTTCTCAGTTCCCGAGGGAAGAAGGCAGTCTCTCTCCTCACCCTTCTCCTCACCCCTCTCTCCATTTTACGATATTTGAGGTTTGATTAAGGGAGATGACTCCAATTTCCATAATTTGAAATTTAATGAATCCGAAACTCATAAAAATTCTGAAACTATTAACATAATTTTTACTCACTTGAAACAAATATCATTTAAACACAGAGGTTTTAATACTATACTCCATCAAAAATTGGCCTATAACCATCATTACTTATCCACCACAATTAAACCCAAACAGAGTCTTTATACACAGATAACATACTCATTTGAATCAACTAAGAATAAAAATAAAATCTACAAGTCATCGGAATCGAACTCGCAACTTCACAATACAAATTCATATGCAACAACAATAATCCCAAGTCAGTTTCACATTCTCCCTTGGATTCCAAAAATTAATTTAACCAGAGTGCCAACCAGAGCCTCCCCTCACTACATAGCCGCACCCCCTTACCATCCAAACCAGACAACAGTTTCACCCAAACTCGTAAGCTATAAACCCAACCCGTTAACCCATACAATTTTGAAAAGAAACTCAGAATTCGAGCATGACTTCTTAATGAAACTGATATTAATGTATCGCCCCGAATCCCTATATTGGCGATTCGTGACACAAACCAAAGACAGGAAAAATTAAAATAAAAATATTCCGTAATGTTTACAAGTCTCAAGTGTTACAATATACAATGTTGCAAAAATTACAAATCAGAATTTAAAAAAGAATGTGAATAATGAACACTTGATACTATCACTCGGACGCACAGTCTGGCTTGAACTTCCTGTACCTCACGGATCGGCAACTAGCACCTAAAAGAGTAGGCATGTCAATACTTCTACTGAAGAAATGCTGATAAAAGTAGCGATCTCCAAACATAACAAATCAAGATTTAATGCACAAGGAAAGGTGACTAAAAGATAGGTAAGTGTAATTGGTTAAAGGTGTCCGTATATGACATGACCTAGTAATCTAATACACAGGTCAAGATGCACTTATTCTAATGCAAGCGAGACTTTGGAAACGCATGCATCCCATACTACATACGCCCAAATCAATCCGTTGACTCCAAGTTCAGGGTTTCGAACCCCCACTATGCATCCTACTCTTGTACGTGTCCTGTTCCTGATAGATACAACGTGGTTGATGAGGTTACAATTAATCGGTCCAATCCGTTGCTGTAGTCACTTAGTGGTGTCCTTATTTGCCACTAGTGCTAGATGCCCGGACCTCACTCAAAGGTAATAACGAACTATAGATACACCGCAGCATATCTATGGCGCTTAGGATTCACAGGAGCACAGCCCTATGATCTGTTCGTGTCCACCAACAATGAACTTGACGGTAGTGTAGGGTTTACCTCCCTAACTCCAACAGGAATACCCTCCCGTTCTTACCACGGTTCTTCTAGAATCAACAGAGCGAGATACACACCGCAGCACATATCCCTAATGACAGGAGAGTACAATACCCGACTGATAGTTTTCTAGAAAACTAATTCAATTTATAAGTATCAGTCTTTGTAACTAATACTAAGTCTACCTGGCTTTTTTATAAAGGTGTGATTACAAACTTAATCAATAATCTAGGTTATACCTAGACGCATGTGGTTTCCCCAAATAGAAACCCTAGCTCCCGTCTACCAAACCGCGGCAACGGCGACGCGAACACCTTGCTCACCACTTGCCTTATCTTGATTCTCGCTCACAACCTCGACCCATGATCATTCTTTATGACTCCATCGACGCACGAGTTTGGCCATTTTAAACATTGAGGTGGAAGTTACAATTCTAGCCTAAGGTTGATAGCTATAGGGTAACTCCCTAGGCAATACCAATGACTCAAACAATGTTCAAGCCCCACCCATGTCTTAATAACATATGACATGAAAAAGAAAAGAATTTAGGGTATGGAAATACCACTAGCTCTCAATCCAAAACTTAGGAGTTGAGAAAAAAAATCACAAACATGCCAAAAGTGACAACTTCCGAGAAGACTAGATCTGTCCAGTACTTCACAAATTCATATCTATTACTCTAAAACTTGGAATTACAGGATTCTAGACTTTTTGGAAAGCTAAGAGTCTCTACTCCATATCTCTAGTTAACCATTTTCGCAGATTCTAAACACATTAATCCAGAAAAGCACAACATCACAGACTATGCAATCCGAGCTGAAAGCGGAACACAGTCTGGACCAAATTCAAAATCAATTCAACCGTATGTCCAATGCTTATGAAATTTTATATTCATTAACTAGACATGTACAAGTATAACATAATCAAAATTTACATTTAAATTCCTAATACGCAAAGAGATATGGTTGTTCAAACTTAGCAAAAAAATCCTTTTGCTTTTCAGACAGGGTGTCTACCTCTTCATACAAATTATTTTTAAAATTCCATCAAAAGTTATCTAACAATTCTAAAATTTTAGATTCTTGATTTAGACTCGTACTAAAAACTACTGTAAAAATTTCATTACAAGATCATGCACAAAAAAGTAGTTATGAATTAATGAACATCGATCCCTAAACAGGGCAGATTCTGCTTCCGATTCCAGACCAGTTGCAAACTTATAATTTTTTGAAGTATCAAACGATCTCAGAAAAATGCAAAATTTGAAACTATAGTTGTAGACACATTAAAAAGAACTCAGTAACAATTTGGTCTTAATAAAACCAACCAATTATGAGTTATAATTTTTTGAAAAACAACAAGTTTTCACAAAAACAGCAGTTTTCAACCAGCTCAATGTCTGAAGTTGAAGTAATTGTTTGAGCTACTAATTGGACCCCAAATATTATGAAACTAAATCAAGTGTTCTCTATATTCATAGCATAACATGCCCTAAAAATTTTAGTTCAAAACTTTAATCCATTTGTGAGCTAGAAAATCCTCGGCTTAACACATCACATACAAGTCTTTCATGGCTTCTAGGTGTAAAAGTTGTACTCAAACCTCAAACTTAAGAGGTAAACTTAACAAATACACATGCATGTCAAAGCTACTATCTATCTACTTCTTCGCAAAAGAATCATACAAGAAAAAGAAAAAAAAAGATAAGTTTTTGAGAACTCCCACCCTTCCTAGAAGCAAAAGAGAAGTTGATCCTTGTTCTTCAACAGTGCCTCCTCCAAGCTTGCTCCCTTTGAGTTCTTGTGTTCCTACAACAAAAAGATCTCTCTCTTTTTTCTTTTGGCTAACCTACTATTTTTTTTCTCTTTTCTCTTATAATTTTCTTCTTCTTTTTTTTTTTGAAACAGAAGATGAAGAATGAATGAGAAGATGAAAGAAAATGGGGTTTTATAAAATGGAGGGAAATGGAGGGGGGGGGGGTGGCCGGTTTTCATCCAACTGGAGGGTGGTGATGAAGTTGTGAGGTGAGTGGGAAATGAGGGGTAGGGATCTAGTCAACTTGGTCTTGAGGAAATTTCCTAGCACCTTCCTAACTTCTCATTTCCACCACAAACTTGTCTCATTGTGAGCCTTAGGATCTCATCAAGATCTCATCCATGATCTCATCAATTCTCATTGATAAGTAGGGTTACTAACCCTAGGTCATGGAACCCTAGGTCAACAAACCCCAACCCTAACCCTAATGCAAAAGTATGCATGGTTATTTTAATCCAAACAATCATGCACTAATTCAATTCAAGTAACTACTTAGTTTAAATAATATATATATATATATATATATATATATATATATAATTTATTTTATTCTGGGGTATTACATTACTCCCTCCTTAGAGTAGTTCTAACCTCAGAACTATACTCAGTCTGGAGAAAAGAAAACATTGCACCACAAATAGTTCACGAAAAGAAGCTCCCATGCGGCTCTCCGGTTCCCAAGTGGCTTCCTCCATGAACTGATTCTTCCAGAGAACCTTCACTATTGGAATGGTTTTGTTCCTTAACATCTTTTCCTGCCGATCCACAATCTTGACTGATTGTTCCTTGTACGAGAGGTTTACCTGCAAATCCTTGGGTATCACTAGCAGCTGATGACTTGGATCTGGCACATATTTCCTTAGCATGGAGACGTGGAACATGTCATGCACTCGAGATAATTCTGTCGATAATTCCAACTTATATGCCATCCTGCCAATTCTTTTAAAATTCTTCTATGGCCCAATAAATCTTGGTGCTAATTTTCTACCCTTTCCAAATCTGATAACACCCTTCGTCGGTGATACCTTGAGAAACATTGAATCACCTTCCTCAAATTCTAATTCTCTCCGGCGACTGTCAACGTAACTTTTCTGTCTACTGTATGCTCCTTCCAACCTTTTCTGAATAAGCTCAATTTTTTCTGAGGTCTGCTGCACGATCTCTGGTCCAAACATCTTCCACTCTCCTACTTTGTACCAGCACATGGTCATCCTGCACCTTCTTCCATATAAAGCTTTGTACGGAGCCATACCAATGCTTGCCTGATAAATGTTATTATAAGGAAATTCTACTAAGGCCAAGTATCTTTCCCAGCTTCCTCCGAAATCCATAATACATGCCCTCAGCATATCTTCAAGAATTCGGTTGACTCTTTCTATTTTTCCATCAGTCTGCGGATGAAAAGCCGTGTTAAAATCTGTTCTGGTCCCTAAGGCTGTCTGCAGACTCTGCTAGAAACGAGATGTAAACCTTGCATCCCTATCAGAAACTATTGACATCGGTACTCCATGTAGGTTAACTATGCTTTCAATGTAGACTTTTTCTAATTTCTCAAGTGACCAGGTCGTCTTTACAGGTAGGAAATGTGCAGACTTTGTTAGTCGATCTACAATGACCCAAATTGAGTTGTTTCCTTTAGAGCTTCTAGGCAAACCGGTGATGAAGTCCATACTAATGTTTTCCTATTTTCACTCTGGAATGGGCAATGGTTGTAATAATCCTCCTGGCTTCTGGTTTTTGGCTTTGACTTGTTGACACGTCAGGCATCCGGCCACAAATTCTGCTATGTCCCGCTTCATCCCAGACCACCAATAGTACTGCTTCACATCCCGATACATCTTGGTGCATCCCAGGTGTACTACAAGTAATGTGGAGTGAGCTTCCTTCATGATGTCTTCTCCCAACTCTTTGTCCTTTGGTACATAGCCTATTGCCATACCAGAGTGATCCTTCTCTTATACTGAATACTGAAAGTTTTTCCTCATTTACCTGCTTCTTCAGTGCTTCAATCTCCGCATCTCCTGTCTGAGCTTTCTTCACTCTCTCATTCAAACTCGGCTGTAAAACTAACTGTGCCAAAACTGCATTCAAGTCTTGATTAATTACCTCAATGCCTGCTTGTCTGATCTCATCCTCTTGCTCCTTTCTTGTTGTAGTAAATGTGGCAATACTCCTTTTTCGGGTGAGTGCATTAGCTACCACATTGGCCTTCCCTGGATGATACAAGATTTCTAGTCTGATATCTTCCAAAACTTCCAGCCATCGCCTCTGCCTTAGATTCAGATCCCTCTGCTGGTATATATACTTCAAACTCTTGTGGTTGGTATACATTTCTACCTTTGCTCCGTAAATGTAATGTAGCCACAATTTCAAAGCAAAGATTATGGCTACTAGTTCCAAGTCATGCGTAGAGTAGTTCTTCTCATGAGGTCGGGGTTGTCTCGATCCAAAGGTTATGACCTTTCCTTCCTGCATCAGTACACATCCGAACCCCAAATATGATGCATCGCTGTAGATGACATACCCTTTGTCAGCTTGATGCAAGACCAGGGTGGGTGCAGAGATCAATCTGTTCTTTAACTCTTGGAAACTTTCTTCACACTTCTTCGTCCAATTGAAGCTTTGTTTCTTCCTGGTTAATGCTGTGAGTGGTACTGCTATTCTGGCATAATTTTGAATAAATTTCCAATAGTACCCAGTCATACCCAGAAAACTTCTTACTTCCTTCACTGTCTTCGGTTGTGGCCACTCCTTGACTTCTTCTATCTTCTGCGGGTCTGTAGCCACTCCCTCCTTAGAAAGGATATGGCCAAGAAATGCAACTTCCGGCTTCCAGAACTCACACTTGGACAATTTGGCGTATAACTGATGCTCCTGTAGCTTGCTGAATACTGTGGTCAAATGTCCAGCATGTTCTTCCTCTGTCCTTGAGTATACCAAAATATCATCGATGAAGACCACTACAAATGAGTCAATAAACAGCCGTAAGATTCGGTTCATCATGTCCATAAAGATTGCTGGAGCGTTGGTTACTCCGAACGGCATTACTGAAAACTCGTAGTGCTCATGCCGAGTCCGAAAGGCTGTCTTGGGTACATCTTCTTCCTTGACTCGAACTTGATGATAACTGGATCGTAGGTCGATCTTGGAAATTATAGCTGCCTCTTGAAGTTGACCAAACAAATCATCGATCCTAAGAATCAGGTACTTGTTTCGACAGTGACCTTATTCAATTCCCGATAATCGATACATATTCTTGCAGATCCAGCTTTCTTCTTAACAAGCAAAACTGGTGCTCCCCAGGGTGACGCACTCGGTCTGATGAGTCCCTTTTGCAATAGCTCCTCAACTTGTTTCTTGACTTCATTCTGCTCCACTGGTGCCATTCTGTACGGTGTCTTTGATAGTGGAGCACTGCCTTGTTGAATTGAAATGTTGAATTCTACATCTCTGTGTGGGAACAGTCCAGGTAATTCTTTCGGGAATACAAGTGGAAAATTCCTCACCACTGGTATCTTATTCACTTCTTCAGGTATCTTCATTTTAGTTGTAGTAGCAACAATGCTTCCCTTGGCCTCTTCTCTCCGTGAAAAACAACCTCCATTCCCTCAGCTGTGACAACCACTTTCTTCTCCTTGCAGTCGATATTTGCTTCATGTTTCGACATCCAATCCATACCAATAATTACATCTGTTCCGGCAAAACCCAACTCTAACAAATCGATACTCAGAGGTTCTTCATTAATATGAAGTTTTCAGCCTTTATAGCACAGATCTGTAGTGTGAGTTGCCCCTGATGGTGCAGCTACCATTAAGGCTAACTCTGGAGTTGCTTCTCGTGTGCACTTTAACTATCATGAGAATGATTTGGACACAAAAGAATGATTTGATCCACTATCGAACAAAACAGTAGCCAAAATTTCATTTATATATATACTTCATGTTACAAAAGAGTTACAGCCATCATTATACTTCTTCAAAATGGAACTTCAAAATACAACTAAACTTATTACAATATTTCTTCACATACCGGTGATCACCCCTTCATTATCTTCCGCATATTCTTCGGTTAAAGCAAATACTCAACCTTGGTGGACTGGTTGCTTTCCCTTGCTAGTTGTTCCCAATACTACCTTGCTGCTACTCTTCAGGAATTGGTGACAATTCGGTCTGATGTGTCCTTCCTTCCCACAATGATAGCATTTCTGAATAGTTTCCCCCTTGTTCCTTGGGCACTGATCTTTGGAATGCCTCTGTTCCCCACAGAGGAAACAGCTTCCCAGCTTGAATCGTCCCATCTTATCATTTGTCTTCTGAAATTTCTGGTTCTTGCTGTGTTTCTTGAACTTCGATGCTGGGGTACACCTCTTTCCCCGTTTCCAAGTCTCAGTTTTCCCTTGTGATGATCGGCTTTGGTTCATATCCATCTCCGTTGCAGCAGCTCGCCTCACTAGCTTATCGAACCTGAGGATTCCCAGAGGTACCATCCTGGATCTCAATCCCAATCTAAGTCCTTGTTCAAATCTTTTGGCCTTCTTTGTCTTCTCTTGAACCATCTCTGGTGCATATTGCGACAGCTAAGTAAACTTCGTTTCATATTCTCTAACTAACATGCTCCATTGCTTCAAACTGTGGAACTCCATTGCCTTTTCTTCTTGCACGTCTAAGGGAAAGTAGTGTTCTCTAAATTCTTCTAGGAAATCCTCCCAAGTTAAGGGAAAGTAGTGTTCTCTAAATTCCATGCTTTACGGATTGCCACCATACTCCAGCGTCCTTCTCCAATAAGATTGTAGCTAGTCGAACCTTACTATCTTCTGGCGTCATCAAGACTTCAAACACCGTTTCTACTTGGCATATCCAATCGTCTGTTGCGGTTGGGTTGTCCTGTCCCTCAAAGACCGGCAACTTCATTTGTTTGAAGGATTCAGCCATCCTGACCGGATCTGCGCCTGTATTTTCTCGAGCGACTCTTGGTGCTGCTGGCTATGATGCTTGATTCCTGCTCGCCTCCACGAATGCTCCCAGCATTTGGTAAAGTCGGGCGAATTCCGCTCCCACGTTGAGGCCAGCATCATTGGCTCCGCTGCCCTCACCCTCTGTCTACCCGCTTCGGCTGCTCCTGGTTCTTTCAGACATCTGAATGCTAAATTTTATTATTAAGTTGAAATTATAGGGTAAAGCCACATCATACTAGAAGTAGTAGTCAAAACATATGTAATAGTCTTCATTTATATATAAGAAGGGTTACATTAGCATTGCCATAAGTACAGTCAAAACATTACTACCATAAGTGTATTCAAAACATCACACTGTCATATTTCAGTTTTACAAAAAGCATTGTTCTATACACATTAAAACATCACTCCATACATCATAGGCTTACAAAAAGCATTATCCAATGTACATAAAAAAAAAAACCACTGAAACAGAACATCATAATATCCTTCATAGGGCCAGATCACACATATCCCTCACAGGGTGATCTCCCATAGCAAAGTGCTCGGCTGCAGTCAGCTGCTCCAACTGGGCTTGCTGTTGGGAAACCTTAGTCTGTAATTCCCCAAGACTGTGCTCCAACTGAGCTAACTTCTCCTGATGCTAGTGTTTCATTAGCATCATCTTCACCGAAAGCATCCTCTTAGACCTCTTCAACCTTGCCACTTGTCTATATTTGGCCATTAGGGCATGGCCGCAGTTTTCCAAGCGGTCTTCTAAATGCCCATGGCTCCATCTATAGGTGGAGAAACCCTGGAACAGTCGGCCGATGGCCCGCTCCACGGCAGTGGGCTGTGGAGGTGGAGGTGGGGTAGCCTCAGTAACTGCTGGATTTGGTCCAACCAGAGTCCCATTCGTCCATCCGTTCTGTGGGTTTGCCATCTGTCAGGAGAAAATCGATACGGGAATTAATCCAGATATAGAAAATTATAAAACATAAGTTGAAAAGAGCAACAAAATGAATTATAATAATCTACTATTGGCTAAACCCGACTCTCCTAGTGGCATCCAAGTCTATTTTCCTATTGTATTGGACTATAGTATGAAGGTTGCTCTGATACCAACTCTGTAGCGCCCCAAATTGCTATATTGGCGATTCGTGACACAAACCAATATCTTTCCATCAAACAGTCACAATATAGGGAAATATAGGAAAAAAAAATTTAAAAATTATTCCATAATATTTACAAGTCTCAAGTGCTACAATATATAATGTTCTAAAAATTACAAATCAGAGTTTACAAAAGAATGTGAATAACGAACACTTGATACTATCACTCAGACGCACCATCTGGCTTGACCTTCCTGTACCTCACAGATCGGCAACTAGCACCTAAAAGAGTGGGCACGTCAGTACTTCTACTAACGCAATGCTGATAAAAGCAGCGATCTCCAAACATGACAAATTAAGATTTAATGCACAAGGAAAGGTGACTAAAAGATAGGAAAGTGTAATTGGGTTAAAGGTGTCTGTGCATGACATGACCTAGTAATCTAATACCCAGGTCAAGATGCACTTATTCTAATGCAAGCGAGACTTTGGAAATGCATGCATCTCATACTACATATGCCCAAATCAAACCGTTGTCTCCAAGTTCAAGGTTTTGAACCCCCGCCATTCACCCCTCTTGTACTCATCCTGTTCCTGATAGATAGAACGTGGTTGATGAGGTTGCAGATTAGTTGGTGCAATCCGTTACTGTAGTCACTTAGTGGTGTCCCTATTTGCCACTAGTGCCCGACGCCCAGACCTCACTCAAAAGCCGTGACGAACTACAGATACACCGCAGCATATCTATGGCGCCTAGGATTCACAGGACCGCAGCCCTATGATCTATTCATGTCCACCAACATAAAACTTGACGGTAGTGTATGGTCTACCTCCCTAACTCCGACAGGAATCTCTTCCCGTTCTTAGCACGGTTCTTCAGGAATCAACAGAGCGAGATACGCACCGCAGCACGTATCCCTAATTATATGAGAGTACAACACCCAACTAATAGTTTGCTAGAAATCTAATGCAATTTACAAGTATCGGTCATTCTAACTAATAATAAGTCTACCTGGATGTTTTAATGGTGTGGTTACAAACTTAATCAGTAATCTAGGTTATACCTAGACTCATGTGGTTTCCCCAAATAGAAACCCTAGCTCCGATCTACCAACCCATGGCTCAAGCGACGCAAACACCTTGCTCGCCACTTACCCTATCTTGATTCTCGCTCACAACCTCGGCACGCGATCATTCTTTATGACTCCATCGGCGCACGAGTTTGTCCATTTTAAACATTGAGGCGGAAGTTCCAATTCTAGCCTAAGGGTTAATAGCTATAGGGTAACTCCCTAGGCAATCCCAATGACTCAAACAATATTCAAGCCCCACCCATGTCTTAACAAGATAAGACATGAAAAAGACAAGCATTTAGGATATGGAAATACCACTAGCTCTCAATCCAAAACTTAGGAGTTGAGAAAAAAAATCACAAACATGCCAAAAGTGACAACTTCCTAGAAGACTAGATCTGTCAAGTACTTCACAAATTCATATCTATTACTCTAAAACTTGGAATTACAGGATTCTAGACTTTTTGGAAAGCTAAGAGTCTCTACTCCATATCTCTAGTTAACCATTTTCGCAGATTCTAAACACATTAATCCAGAAAAGCACAACATCACAGACTATGCAATCCGAGCTGAAAGCGGAACACAGTCCGGACCAAATTCAAAATCAATTCAACCGTATGTCCAATGCTTATGAAATTTTAGATTCATTAACTAGACATGTACGAATCTAACATACTCAAAATTTACATTCAAATTCATAATACACTGAGTTATGGCTTTTCAAACTTAGCAAAAAATTCCTTCTGCTTTTCAGACAGTGTGTCTACCTCTTCATACAAATTATTTTTTAAAACTCAATTAAAAGTTATCTAACAATTCTAAAATTTTAGAACCATGATGTAGACTCATACTAAAAACTATAGTAAAATGTTTTTTATAATATCATACACCAAAAAGTAGTTATGAATTAATGAACATTGAACCCTAAACAGGGCAGATGCAGCTTCCGATTCCAGACCAGTTGCAAACTTATAATTTTTTGAAGTATCATACGATCTCAGAAAAATGTGTAATTTGAAACTATAGTTGTAGACACATTCACGAGAACTCAGCAAAACTTTGGGCTTAAAACACCCAACCAATTCTAAGTTATGATTTTTGGAAAAACACCAAGTTTTCACAAAAACAGCAGTTTTCAACTTGCTCACTGTCTAAAGTTGAAGTAATTGTCACTATCTGAAGTTGAAGTAATTGTTTGAGATACTAATTGGACCCCAAATATTATGAAAAAAGTCAAGTTTGCTCTAGATTCATAGCATAATATGTCCTAAAAATTTTAGTTCAAAACTCTAATCCATTTGTGAGCTAGAAAATCCTAGGCTTAACAAATCACATACAAGTCTTTCATGCCTTCTAGGTGTAAAAGTTGTACTCAAACATCAAACTTAAGAGGTAAAACTCAACAAATACACATGCATGCCAAAGCTACTATCTTTCTACTTCTACTTAAAAGAATCATACAAGAAAAAAAATAAAAGATAAGTTTTTGAGAACTCCCACCCTTCCTAGAAGCAAAAGAGACGTTGATAATTGTTCTTCAAGAGTTCCTCCTCCTCCAAGCTTGCTCCCTTTGAGTTCTTGTGTTCCTACAACAAAAAGATCTCTTTTTTTTGGCTAACCTACTAATTTTCTTCCCTTTTCTCTTCTACTCTTCTACTTTTTTTTTATTTGAAACACAAGAGGAAGAATGAATGTGAGGATGAAAGAAAATGGGGTTTTATAAAATGGAGGGAGAGAGAGATGGGGGTGTGGCCGGTTTTCATCCAAGTGGAGGTTGGGGATGAAGTTGTTAGGTGAGTGGGAAATGAATGGCAGGGATCTAGTCAACTTGGTCTTGAGGAAATTTCCTTACACCTTCCTAACTTCTCATTTCCCTCACAAACTTGTCTCGTTGTGAGCCCTAGGATCTCATCAAGATCTCATCCATGATCTCATTAATTCTCATTGAGAAGTAGGGTTACTAACCCTAGGTCAACAAACCCCAACCCTAACCCTAACCCTAATGCAAAAGTATGCTTGGTTATTTTAATCCAAACAATCATGCACTAATTCAATTCAAGTAACTACTTAGTTTAAATAATATATATATATATATATATATATATATATATATAAATAACTTATCTAACTGGTGTATTACAATTAAAATAGTGGGAAAAAATCCTTATAAAAACTCTAATTTTATCAACCAATGAAATGTGTTTTTGTACACATAATGGCCTCTAGATTGCCATGTGAAATATCTGTTATTAATTACACATTCCATGATCATACAACTCGATTTACAAATCAAGATGAGTTCTTTTACATGTGTCTAACATCAATAACATTGTTTTTCCTTTTAACTTGATAACCACAACATCAATAGGGTTTCCATTCCACGAAAATAGCAATACCACATTCATTCATCATGCATACATCCATCAAACCCTAGAGTCTAAAACATAAAATTAATTCTAAGTAAAACAGCCAATCCTCTTATAAAAATTACAACTTTTTAATCAACCAAGCAATAAATTTGTGTGTATTCAATGGAATCTATATTATCATAACAAATACCCATCATCTATTATAAACTCCATGATCATACAAGTATTTTTTTCTTGTAAATCAAAACAAGTTCTTTCATGCATCTCCAATCTCTAGCATCATGAAATAATTTATACATAATAGTCACATCTCAATTAGGGTTCTTATTCTTGAAGGTTATTAGAAAACCACACATTCATTGAGATTCATTCACTAGTAGGGTTTTATTAATCTCTACTATTATAATGGGAGAAGGCCTTAGTGTCATTGACTGTCATTTTGAAGCCAACACGTGCAGCGCACGTGTTGACAGAATAACTCACTTTAGTAAATATTTTCGAAAGTTGACCAGTTTGGTAAATATTTTCGGAAGTGGTTCAGTTTGGAAATTATTTTCCTTTTTTTTGTCTTTTTTTCTTCTTCCTCCGCGTGCACGTGCGAAAGTGGACCAGTTTGGTAAATATTTTCGACAGTAGATCAGTTTGGAAATTATTTTCCTTTTTTTTGTCTTCTTCCTTCTTGCTCCGCGTGCATCGCACGTGCATGATACTAGTCATGTATAACCATACAACTTCTAGCATGCAACTTATTAGATAAATCATCATATTCTACAAACATATAGCAAACAAGAGACAAGAAGCATCACCCACCTCAAGGAAGATCAATGAAGAACAATAATAACAAGAAAGAAAAGCTCTTCGTCCTCCTCCTTGCGAAAATCCAAGACCCAAGCCTCCAAAACACAAAGAATGATAAAGAAAATAGTATTCTGTGAACAAAAAAAGAGATGCCTGCTGCTGCCTATTTTAGGTCGGGATCTGAATTTTTAGGGTTTTATCATAGTTTTATAAATTAGTCCCCAATAATCCCAAAATTGCATAATCACATATTTATTCAATTAAACCAATTAAAATCAACCAAATATGGACATAATGTAATTCCTTAGAGTCTTCTATTGAAGAGCCGGCTGTAATTGAAGGCAAAAAAAAGGTTCAATTTTCACCCCTAAACGACTTTTTACGAGAAAAACCCTTTCTTTCAAAAATTTACTAAAGTAGTTTTTCTCATTCAGAAAAATCCCAAAACTCAATATATATAATTATGAACAATAGAATTTATTTGGCAACTCACAATTCCAAAACTTGTATTTCGAAAATATTTGCACGTGTTTCGCACGTGCAAAAATGACCATTTCAAAGAAATTCAAAATAATCAAAATAAATTCATTTAAAAGTTATTTATTAATTCAAAATATTCATTTAAAATTACTGGGCGTTACATCACCCCCCCCTCCCTAGAATAGTTCTGTCCTCATAACTACCGCTAATAGGGAAAAGAAACAACTTCAAGTAAAAGAAATAAAATTACACAAAATAGTTCAGGAAAATCATTGTTCATGCGGTTCTCTAGCTCCCAAGTGGCCTCCTCGAACAACTAATTCCTTCAAAATATCTTGACCACAGGTATGACTTTACTCCGCAACACCTTCTCCCGTCGATCAACAATCTCCACAAGCTGCTCCTTATAGCTCAAATTTAGTAGCAACCCATCGGGAACTTCCGTCAACTGATGACTTTGATCTGGCACATACTTCCTCAACATCGATACATGAAATACATCATGCACCTGTGTCAATTCTTTGGGAAATTCCAACTTGTACGCCATTTTACCGACCCGCCTCAAAATTTTGTATGGCCCAATGTACCTCGGCGCCAACTTGCCTCGTCTCCCAAATCTGATTACTCCCTTCAATAGAGACAGTTTCAGGAACACTGCATCCCCAAACTCCAACTCCAAGTCCCTACGTCAAGAATCTGCATAACTCTTCTGGCGGCTCTGTGCTTCGACTAATCTCTTCTGAATTAGTTCGATCTTCTCCGACATCTGCTGCACATCTGGCCCAAACATTTGCCTCTCCCCAACTTCGTACCAACAGATGGGTGTTCTGTACTTCCTCCCATACAAATCTTCATATGGTGCCATACCGATGCTTGCATGGTAACTGTTGTTGTCAGCAAACTCAACCAATGTTATATACCTCTCCCAGCTGCCACCGAAATCCATGACACAAGATCTCAGCATATCCTCCAATATGCGATTCACCCTCTTTGTTTGACCGTCAATCTGTGGATGAAAAGCAGTATTGAAGTCATTCCTGGCACCCAAAGCTGTTTGCAAACTAAGTAAAACAGCAAATCCTCTCATAAAAATTGCAACTTTTTCATCAACCAAGCAATAAAATTGTGTGTATTCAATGGTCTTTAAATTATCATAACAAATACCCATCATCTATTATAAACTGCATGATCATACAAGTATTTTTTTTGTAAATCAAAACAAGTTCTTTCATGCATCTCCAATCTCTATCATCAATAAATAATTTATACATAATAATCACATCTCAATTCGGGTTCTTATTCATGAAGGTTATTAGATAACCACGCATTCATTGAAATTCATTTCCTAGTAGGGTTTTATTAATCATGTATAACCATACAACCTCTAACATGCGTCTTATTAGATAAATCATCATATTCTACAAACATGTAGCAAACAAGAGACAAGAAGCATCACCCACCTCAAGGAAGATCAATGAAGAACAATAATAACAAGAAAGAAAAACTTCTCCTCCTCCTCACTGCGAAAATCCCAAGATCCAAGTCTCCAAAACTCCAAGAATGATAAAGAAAATAGTATTTTGTGAACAAAAGAAAAGAGATGGCTGTTGCTGCCTATTATAGGCCGGGATCTGAATTTATAGGGTTTTATCGTAGTTTTGCAAATTAGTCCCCCAACAATCCCAAAATTGCATATTACATATTTATTCAGTTAAAACAATTAAATTTAACCAAATATGGATATAATCTAATTACTTAGAGTCTTCTACTGCATAGCCGCCCCTAACTGCAGTCAAACAGTTTTTTTTAAGTTCAATTTTCAACGCTAAATGACTTTTTTACAAAAAAAACTCTTTCTTTTAAAAATTTACAAAAGTAGTTTTTCTCATTCAAAAAAATCCCAAAAATCAAATATATCTAATTATGAATAATAGAATTTATTTGGAAACTCAAATTTTCAAAACTTGTATTTCAAAAATATTTGCACGTGTTTCGCATGTGCAAAATTGACCATTTCAGATAAATTCAAAAATAATTAAATAAATTTATTTAAAAATTATTTATTAATTCAAAATATTGTATTTAAAATTACGGGGCGTTACACCTTCTCAATAGATGCTAGGCTAGACGTCTCGGCTACCCTGCTATGGGCATCTCCTAGATTCCTCGACACTTTTTCTGGGACTGGAGGCCGGCTCATGGAACATTTTCTCTTAATTATATGCATCCCAAGAGCAAGAGGTACTCTGCGTTTGTGATCCTTCATGTAATAGCTTCAACTGGTAAATTTTCAAGTCCTTTACGAGCATCTTCCTAAGGTGAGCATTCTTTACTCGAATCTTCCACAGAACCGTATGACCCTCGGCCGAGTGACTGAGATGAATCTCCTTCAAAGAGGCAAGTTCCAATTCCTTCTAGACATGCATGTTCCTTAGACAGTCACTTTCGGTCGTGACTGCAAGTAGCAAGCGACGAGGACAATCAATCTCGACATCCCGAGATCTTCTTTAGTATATACCACTTTCTATCAACTAAGAAGATGATGGAGTTACTACTACACCAGTAGAAACAAAAGACTTAGCTCTGAGGTTAAGAAGACTCAAAAGTTCAAACCCAACATGCGCCAAAAATATTTCCATTAACTAAAGATGAAGATACATGAGCGTTGGGCAGTCTGGTATAAGGAAATTTACAAAGCCACAATAAGAAGACAAAAGATGAAGGGGAAAAGATCAGTGGTCCACCTCGGTCGATGCAACCACATGAGCGGAAGCCTCATCTGCCTCCTTCACCTTCCCCCCTCCATCTTCCTTTGGGCTTTCCTCCTCTCCGCCTGCTGCCTCCTCCTTTTCGCCATTGTCTTTGTCCTCCTCCTCTACTAGCTCATCTCTGGGCATGCAGTCGATGTGGTACGTGATTGGCCACATTTGCTATGGCCTTCTCGTATGACCTCCCCATTACATTTTGGAGATTTTCCTTCACCTCGACCTCCAGCTTGGCCTTCACTTAGGGGACCGTCTTGGCCACTACAGCCTCCCTCTCCTTCTTCACCTCCTCCCACTCTTTCTCCTTCTCTACCTCGAGAGTAGAAATCATGCCTAGATGACCCTCCTCCCACTTTCTACCACCTCGAGCTCCCTGCCGGCCTTCTTCCTATCCTTGACAGCCCAAGTGGCCTTGTCCCTCCAGGCCATTCTTGGGCCTTGAACTGA
This sequence comes from Hemerocallis citrina, assembly GCA_017893485.1. Classification (NCBI taxonomy): domain Eukaryota; kingdom Viridiplantae; phylum Streptophyta; class Magnoliopsida; order Asparagales; family Asphodelaceae; genus Hemerocallis; species Hemerocallis citrina. The sequence continues at coordinate 276,315,510 of CM030358.1, forward strand.
TTGATTAGGTTTTCAAAGTGGCAAGTGATCTACAAAGGAGAAAACTTTAGTACTTAGAGATTTACGAAGGAATACAAAGCTATACTACAGTGAACAACAATTTACCGACATGTTGGCTTGGGAAATCTTCATGATGAAGGAGTCGATCGTCTCTTCGGCCAACCTGTTCCAATCTCTCAAGGTCGGGAGAGTCTTGACCGCCTCGACTCAGTTTGCTAAATCGCTGAGGAAGACGTTGTGCTGCTTAATGCTCCCGTTGGGAACAAATATCTTCATCTACTCCTTAGTGAAAATTCCATTCGCCTCCACAGCCAAAGGAGGGTGCGCCCCGCCAACGATCACACCCAAAGAAGGACCTCTATAGTTGAGCTCGTCAGCACCTCTGGGGCGACCCCAAAGCAATCACTAGGGTGGAGGCCGAACAGAACTTGGTCGCCTTCAAGGACATCAGTTTACTTGATATCCTCTTCCACTTCTTCACGTCGACTGGTAGCTTACAAAGCAGTGCGATCAACAAAGAGAGCATCGAAATCCATGTTTCCCTTCTCCGCAAAAACAACCAAAAGAAATATGAGAATGAAAAAGATTAAAAAAAAGTAATGGTGCATTTGGATCGGGTTTTAAAAACAGTTTTCAGCTTTTAAAATCAAAACATAGGATAATTTTGTTTGGATACAAATTTTTCGAAAACTCATTTTAAATTTTCACACTCAAAACGTATGTTTAAAATGAGTTTTTTGAAAACAGGAAAAACTTGTTTTCTGAGACAAGTTTTTTCAATTCCCAACCAACATACTGTATTTGTATATGTATATGTATATATGTATACATTATGTACGCATACAGTATGTATGTGTATGTATGTATATATAATATTATGTATATATTATTATTATTATTATTATTATTATATATTGTTATTTATAGAATTATAATATATTATTGTTACATACGTATAATAATAATAATAATAATAATAATAATAATAGAATTATAATATATTATTGTTTAATATATACACTAATATTGTATATATATAATATATTATTATTATAATAAATTGTTATATATATAATTATATTATATTATTATTACATATATATTATTATAATTATTATATATTATTATATATATGTATATTATTAAATATGTTTATTATAATAAATTATTTTATTTTATTATATATCAGTATGTATGTATCAATATTTATGTATGTATGTGTGTACAACATGTATGTATTAGAGTATATATATTGTAGATACATACAACCAAACCCATACATATATTATATACAATAGTATACAATAAAGATTTTTTATGTACATACATATATACATAAATACACATTATGTATATACATATATACTGTATACAGTTTACCAAACGCTTTTTATATTTTAATTTTGAAAAAAAATATTTTATGAAAAAAGTTTATCAAACAATACTCTGTTTTCGAAAATCACAAAAAACAACTTTATAAAAAAATTTCAAAAACATTGTTTAAAATGAATTTTCAAAACAACGAACCAAACGCAGTAATTGGCGAAGACTAAAGCTAAAAGTAAAACCAAATAGTCATACTAGGGTCCATCGGGCTCAAACCCTCCTCGAAGAGGACCTCGTCCGTCATATCCATCCACCTCAACACCTGCAACATGAGGATAGTGTCACTTAACGCTTTATCCTCCACACTCACCTCTGGATTGGCCATCACCTTCTTGGTTACATCCCCCGTCCACTTAGTAGGAAAACCTCAGGTTCGAGACTCTGAATGATGAAATACGTGCTCTTCTAGTGCTTGATTGAGTCAGGATTCTCAATTAGTCTCTGATGTGTCTAATTTTAAATATTTGTACTTATTACCCATAAAAATTGCTTGTATTCGTCTATCGTGTTTATAATTTATCTTATTTTCATAGATTTCAATTAATTAATTATTTTAAAAAGAATAAGATTTTTTGATGCAAAAGGTGAATATTTTTTGGTAAAAATCAATATACAAAACAAGCAAAATGATTTATTAATTTTTATTGTTTTGTTGAATTTTAAATTTTACAATTTGTTTGTGTGAAAAGCAAAATAGAAATTTTTAATTGCCAATAGAGGTGAAAGTGCAATAAACAAATTTAAAAGGGTTTATTGAGCCAATGTGATTATTAGTTAGTTTAATTTTAACTAATTAATTTTATTTTTATTTTTAAATCCTACGTTTTGATTTTATTTTTGTGTGTGTGCAGCACGTGTTTCAAGAAAAAAAAAGAGAAGAAAATGAAGCAAGAAATAAAGAGCAAATCAAATAAGGAAAGAAATAAATGAAGATGTGGGGTTTTTTGCAAAAATAAACCCTAATACCCAGGTTCGGATCCCTATAAATAGAAGAGCGAAAAGCAATTGAGAGAGACACTTAACGAAGAGGAAGAGTAGCGGCTAACCTCTGTTCATTTAAAAAATAAATAAAAATAAAATCAAAAGAAAGAGACGGCAGATGAAACTTGAGGACGAAGCTGACGTGGCATGAGCACTGGTCCAAGACCATAGCGAAACACAGTGGAGACTTGATGTGTGCGCTTTGTCTGACTTAGGGCTGACGTCAGCGTGACGTCACGCTGGCATGGACAAAGAGACAGAACGAGACAGGTGCTGCAGGGGACATTGACGTGGCTTGAGCACGTGCTGTGGGCACGCGTTTCCAGGCAAGGAAGAGAAAAACAGAGGCAGTGTTTTGGGTCTGACTTGTCTGCTTGCTTTTCGAAGAGTTCGGTTCGCAATTTTTTTACAAAACAGTTCTTCATGTATCTTTTTTTCTCTCTGTCTAAATTTTTAATGCAATCCAAGATAGTATTTGTTAGTTGCAATTTTATTATGAAGTAAATTTGTTTTTCTAGGGATCCGATGTAGCCTAGTTTTGATAACACAATTTTTAATTCCATATTATTTTCTATTTTTATATGGTTGTGTGTTTAATTTTTGTTCTTAATGCTTACAATTGTTTGGCCAACTTTTGTATGATTTATTAAATCATGGAGAGACCGAACTGGTAATTTTTTATTTCGAGTTAATAAAATTAAACACCGTTACAAGAGCGAACTGCTGTTAATGTGACAGTTAAGAAATCCATAGATCTTAATGAATTTTCAATTAGTAATTTTTGCATGAACAATATCAAATAATTAGTTGAGAATTTTTTGATATTGCTTGAGAGAGAGAGTATTGAATATTAGTTGAGAATTTTTTGATATTGCTAGTTGAGAAAGTTTGCAATGTGAATATAAGGATCCTCGTGCGGTAGTCTCCAAAATTGAACAGTTTGTTGAATCATTTGAATAATCGCCGGTTTAATATCAAAATTGTAAGCTTCAATAACCGGCCTCTTTATGCTTGATGTTGTTCCATTAATTGAGGGCATGAGAGGACAACAGGAACCTTACCCAGTAACACAATGACTAATCCCGAGAAGCATGTCAAAGCAGTAACACTTAGAAGCGGAAGAACAGTTGAGCAGCCACAAGAAGAAATTACCGAACAAAATGTGGTTGAAAAGCAAAGTGAGATCGAGCAAATTGTGGAGGAACAAACACATCATGAGCAAGTAACGTTTGATATTTTTAAATCCATAAAGTTTCCTACTGAAGAACAGTCGTGTTTTCAAGTAAGTAAAACTGATTTAATTGTGGGCGAGAAACATAGTACTGAAATTGAAAAGTTACCTATAAAACTATGTCCAACAAATTCAGCAACTCTAGAAACTGAGAAAGAAAATATTTTTGAATATGTTATGTATTTGGATGCTGCACCATCTATTCATCCATTTTCTCAGCAAAAATTCAAAGAGGTGGGGATATCAAAGACTCCATCTTCAAGAAAGAAACGACTGAAATTCGAGCCGCTACCATCAAACTTGACGGATGCACAGAAAAAATCTAATCCACATATGAAGAGAATTATTGGAAAAGAGGCTCGTATGTTGTTGGATCTTGGCGTTACATAGCCATATCAACTATCAAGTGTGGCTGAAACTTAAAACTTAGCGCTTCTTGGGAGGCAACCCATGTTTTCTTTTAATACATTTAGTTTTGATTTTTCTTTTAGTTTATTATAATATTAATTTTTGATTTTATTGTGTAGGATTGCATGAGTTTGAAAGTCGCTGAGCGGAGCTGTTTTCTACACCTACATTAATGGCTATTTTTAAGCAGGATGAAGTCAGAATCTGGAAAAGTATTTCTGAGCGCGATTGTAAGAAATTGTCTTAGCTTTCCAGAACAAAAAGGGTCTGACCATTTGGACACCTACAGCTTCAAATATCGCTGAAACAATGAACGTCGCGCGTGCAGAATTTTAACAGGAATCAGGGAAGAAATTGTGAACTTTTTGCATCCTTTTTGTTTTCCTTTTTCCTTTCCCATTGAGAAAAATGTGATATTCATGTTTGGGGTAAGGGGTACAAATTTATTTATTTATTTATATATATTTGAAAGAAAGACAAAACAAAAAGCATTTCAATTAGTCTTACCATTACACTTTTGAGTTCTTTATTGTGCTAAAGTATTGAAATAATTTTTAGGATAGACAATATCTTATAAAGCAAGAATAAGCATACTTATTTACTTTAGGATTATTGAATTTCTAAATTTCTTACACAATTATGACAGTGATGTGATTATACATAAAAGAAAAAATGTGATGCTTTTTCTTGTAATTATCTCCTTTAATCTAGTCCTAAACAGAGTTTAAGTAAATAGAGTAATAATGAAAAAAAAATTATATGAATAATGTCTATCCACTCCAATGTTTTGAGTTGCTTAGTAACTAGGGGTATTCATCACCAATGTTTACTTTTACGTCAAACGACAACTTGAAATATGAGTATGCAAAGTACTCTAAGTTTGTGACTTGTTGAGTAACCAGGTTAATTCACCACAAATGTTTGCATTCGCGTCAAAAGGAAAGTGACAACTTAGATAAGAGAACTAAAAAGAAAGAAAAAAAAATGGAAAAAAAAAACTCTAGTTTGCTACTCGGTTTGAAGTAGTGAGAAGGGAAATCACAGATGAAGTTGTTACATACTATAATTACATTAATTGCATGACAAATATGATTGGGTTTGAAATTATGAATGAATAATTGCACTGGAGAAAGTGAGTATGCTTGGTTTTACTTTATTTGCTACTGTTCATATTTTTTAACTGAATTTTTGATGCTTGCATGATAAGATCTCTTAGTGTGGTGAGTTGAGCCTACTATTGATTATTATTCTTTGATTTATGATTTTCTTTTTTTGCTCGAGGACAAGCAAAATCTTAAGTTTGGCGGTATTTGTTGTGTCTAATTTTTATATAAATATTTGTACTTATTTACCCATAAAAATTGCTTGTATTCGTCTATCTTGTTTATAATTTATCTTATTTTCATGGATTTCAATTAATTAATTATTTTTAAAGGAATAAGATTTTTTGATACAAAAGGTGAATATTTTTTTGTAAAAATCAACAAACAAAAGAAGCATAATGGTTTATTAATTTTTATTGTTTTGTTGAATTTTAAATTTTACAATTTGGCTATGTGAAAAGAAAATTAAATTTTTTTAATTGCCACTAGAGGTGAAAGTGCAATAAACAAATTTAAAAGGGTTTAATTGAGTCAATGTGATTATTAATTAGTTTAATTTAAAATAATTAATTTTATTTTTATTTTTAAATCCTAAATTTTGATTTTATTTTTGTGTGTGTGCAGAACATGTTTCAATAAAAAGAAAGAGAAGAAAAAGAAGCAAGAAATAAAGAGCAAATCAAATAAGGAAAGAAATAAATGAAGATGTGGGGTTTTCTGCAAAAATAAATCCTAATACCTAGGTTCGGATCCCTCTAAATAGAAGAGCAAAAAGCAATTGAGAGACATACTTAACGAAGAGGAAGAGCGACGGCTAACCTCTATTCATGAAAAAATAAATAAAAATAAAATAAAAATAAAAGCAAAAGAAAGAGACGGCGGATGAAACTTGAAGACGAAGCGGACGTGGCATGAGCACTGGTCAAAGACGATAGCGAAAGACAGTGGAGACCTGATGTGTGCGCTCTGTCTAACTTAGGGCTGACGTCAGAGTGACGTCATGCTGGCATGGACAAAGAGACAGAACGGGACAGGTGCTGCAGGGGATGTTGACGTGGCATGAGCACGTGCTGTTGGCGCGCATTTCGAGGCGAGGGAGAGAAAAGCAGAGGGATTATTTTGGGTCTGACTTGTCGACGCACTTTTCGAAGCGTTCGGTTTGCAATTTTTTTACAAAACAGTTCTTTATGTATCTTTTTTTTCTGTATGTCTAAATTTTTAATCCAATCTAAGACAGTATTTGTTAGTTGCAATTTTATTATGAACTAAATTTATTTCTCTAGGGCTTCGATGTAGCCTAGTTTTGATAACACAATTTTTAATTCCATATTATTTTTCTATTTTTCTATGGTTTTGTGTTTGATTTTTGTTCTTAATGCTTACAATTGTTTGGCCAATTTTTGTATGGTTTATTAAATCATAGAGAGACTGAACTGGTAATTTGTGATTTTGATTTAATAAAATTAAACACTGTTACTAGAGCGAACTGCTGTTAATGTGACCGTTAAGAAATCCATAGATCGTAATGAATTTTCAATTAGTAATTTGTACATGAACTATGAAAAATAATAAGTTGAGAATATTTTTTATATTCCTTGAGAGAGAGTATTGAATAATTTTGGGATTTTGATCTACAACTTGGAAAAATAATACTTTTATTCATATGGAATTATAAATTGTGTAGGATTAACTAGGTAAAGTCAAAAGCCCTAGAACTCGTTTTGCAATTAATAAACAACAAAATTTCAGATTCCACTCCTTTTAATTAATTTAGTTAGTTCTTTAGGTTAATTTAATTTAGTTGTTTTCTTTATTGAATTTCGATTTTCCAAATAGTAGTTAATCTAGCAATTTCGGTACTCGATAAAATAATTAGTCCTTGTGGGTTCGATACTTTTTTCACTTAACTATACTACTTGTTGCAATTTTTTACACTTGCAAAAATTCACATCAGTCTCATCTCAGGGTGGGGGGAGAGATAGAAACCTAAGAACCAGCTCATCCATCCTCAAGCTCCACATAAATAGAAAAAAGATGATCCACTAGAAAGAGCGAGAAAACGGAAGTGCGCTACCGCACTACTAATATTTCTTTCTAGTAATATTGCCTCTGTTTGTTGAGTGGAATCCGATTGCGAGCAGACCTTCTGGCAACCTATATGGATTTAGTTTGGGCGATGCCATCATTTCGTTGGCAGAAACGATCCAATCCATTCGGGGCATTTTGGCTTTGTAAGATGAAGCCGACCAATTGTCTCCACATGTTCAGCATATACTGCACCAGACTAAGTTTGTAAACTCATGATCTCCTTCATGAATGGGTGTATGGGTAGACACAACCAAGCATGAAATGCATCGTAGGAGAAGACGCAAAACGCGCTAGCTATCATAGAGTATGCTCTGATCCTGAGGCCAGGCAGAATTAACTCGTATTTGGAAGGAAGTCCGAAAGGAACTCTAATATTCATCAAGTCCTCTGTGATGAGGATAGTCTTGATGTCATCAATAGGATCGATGGGTCCTTTCTCTGGCCGATCATATCTCCTACCACACCGAACAAAATCCCCCAAGTCTTCGGGATACTGGGGAATGGGTATGAGAAGGATAACACCAATCGAAGAGGTTCCATGTTGACTCTTTTGCCTCAAATATCTTCTCCTCAACTACAATAGAAGAACAGACACCCATCCCCTTCTCCACTATAATGAAGAGAGATTGACAAAGTGACTGCGCTTCACTCTTTTCACGATCTGTGGAGGAGGCGGAGTTGCCTGAAGAGTCCCTAGACAAGACTTATAAATTATACTAAAATTACTTGGCTAAACAATGGGTAACTTCGAAGAAAATAATGCTGGAAAAACTTGTCGGGGTAAGATCCTAGAGAAAGGAAGAGCATGGATAAGAGAGAAAGACTTGGGTTCGCGGAATCTGGGCCATATGATTGCCTCTGCTATCAACTCTAATCTTCATTAGGTCTTTTGTGGTGAGGATAGTCTTGATGTCATCAGCAGGATCGACGGGTCCTTTCTTTGGCCCATCGACTCTCCTACCATACCAAAAAACCCCCAAGTCTTCAGGATACTGGTGAATGAGAAAAAGAGTATGGGGAGGATGCTGCCAGTCGAAGGAGTTCCCTGTCGGCTCTCTCGCCTCAAATATCTTATTCTTAACTACAAAAGAAGAACGAATTACCCTCCCTTTCCCACTCTCATGAAGCGAGAGTGACGAATCGACTGCGCTTCACTATCTTCATAATATGAGGAAAGGGCGGAGTTGCCTGAAGAGAACCTAGACAACAACAACAACAACAACAAAGACTTTTTCCCAACTAGAATAATCGAGCCTAAATATCGGAAATGGTCTCTCTTAGGTATCTCTTGACCATCAAGCTTCACAACTTACTCAGTTGTGTTCCGAATATCACTAAAATTACACTCCATATAATCTGTTTAAGTTCTGGTTATCCGAAAGCCTCTAGCTTCCCATATTTCTCTCCACAATTCTAATTTAGCATTGACTCCTGCTCTAGTCTCGTCCACTAAGACGATGTCATCGGCAAAAATCATACACCAAGGCACCTCATCTTGTATTCCCCGTGTCAATTCATCCATAACCAAAGTAAAGATGTAGGGCCTTAATTCCAAATCTCGGTGTAAACCTACTGTAATAGGAAAATCGCTGGTCTCTCCTGTGGTTGTTCTAATTGTGGATGTTGCCCCTTCATACATATCCTTAATTACCTAAATATACAGAATAATTACTCTTTTATTATTTAACACCCACCATACTATGTCTCTAAGGACTTTTTCATATGCTTTTTTCTACATATATAAAAATCATATGTAGATCTTTCTTATTCTCCCTATATTTTTTCGTAAGTCTCCTCAATACATAAATTGCTTCCAATGAAGAGAACCTAGACATGGCTTATAAATTATACTAAAATTACATACAACGCAAAATGACAAAAAAAAAATCGTCCAAGGTGCTCACCACCTTTGCTAGTTTCCAGCCGCCTGATGGCCTCAATATATGCGCTAAGCTGATCAAACCATCCAACTTGCCACAAAATTCGTGCCTCTAATTTTTGATTAAAATTCCAAAAAATAATTATAAAATTCCAAAAATTAATTAAAAATTCTAAAAATAGTTATCAATTTGAATTTGATTAAAATTCTTAAAAATAATTATTAATTTTGAATATTTAATAAAAGTTACAAAAAATAATTATTAATTTAGAGAATTTATTAAAATTCCAAAAAATAATGTAAATTAAAAAGTTAATTTAAATTTTGAAAAATAATTAAAAATATGTAAAATTTTAATAAAAAAAATTTTAAAAGGGGAAAAGTAATTGGAAGACCTGCGAGACAGTTACTGCCCAGAGAAGCTCCAATGACTCTCGGTATCCCTGAAGGTCACATATGCTCTCCTGATCGCCCGAAGCAGAATGGATTACTTCTCTATGGCTACGATACTCAACCTTTAGGAGTGGGACACTTACATTATGGGTAAAACTAGAGCCACATATCTCAGCACACATCTTGAGGTTTACCAGGGCAAAACAGTAATATTCCAACAACAACAGGCCCACTAGAAGAACACAGGCCGTCTTCAGGCCCATCAGCTTATCTAGATCCATAATTATGGCTTAGCCGAAGAAAGAGTGATTTCCAGCTAATTACAGTTGTTAGTCAAATCCCCCAATTCAGAAATTAAATAAGTAATTATATCCCTTCACTAGGGGAATCAACCAACCGAACCATAAAAAGATACATTTGCATGTCTATCTTCTACAAGTAATTCCTAGCATATAAATACTCTCCCTTCTTAATCAATAAAAGGTGATCAATCTTTACCCACTAAAAACCCTATTCTCTTTTTTGGATTATTGACTTTAGTGTCGGAGGGTCTTTCGCTAGAGCCACCTTCGAGTAAAGACATTTTGCAGGTTCTCAGATGTTTTCTGCTCTCCAGATACAGTTCCAGACGATACCAGCCATCCATATCGAGATTCAAGCAAAATCAGCCAACCAGACTCCCGACCAACTGTCCAGATCACCCAGCATCTGATTGCTCCTGCATCAATAAAAATAGCAATAATATGGCTTTAAGGCTGCATATATAGCACAATACTGGCTTAGCGGGTAAACATGACACGATGCATCCTGTATCCCTATACAAGTTAATACAATTATAGGGGAGTATATAAACCTATGCCTATAACATCAACATATACTACAAAACACTTGCACTTCAGTTGGCATGGCTTCTCACTCTTAAGTTAGAGATAACATGTTCGATTCCGGCCTTAAACGGAATTATTTAAGGATGTTGGAAAATCTCTTCCCAATGTGAACGGCTACGGCTAAATGTCAAAAAGAAAAAAAGAAAAAAAAAAACATCAACATATACTACTTCCCAAGCCTTAGTTTTGTTAATAACAACTTTTAATTTGACAATCTCATCAAATCTTTATTGAATTGGGTTAGTTTGATCGTATTCTCAAACGAATTTTTGTGTCGTGCATGCAGATAACATATATACCGGGCATGAATGTGCTGATTAACGCCAAATGTAGGTGCTTCATGACATCAATCCTTGGTTACTTTCATTTTGTTGGAAGAGCAATGAAGAGAAGTCTAGGTTTGTTTGTCCTCACAATTGTTTATTTAGATAATTCTGTTGCTAACCCTTATAAAGAGGGTAGATTCTTTGACTGCTGATACGAATGCAGAGGCTAATACTCTTCCTACACCTAATGTAATGCCTCCTAACATCAGTCATCAAAAGAGTTAATAGAGAATTTGCTAGCCACCTTTCTGTTGGAATGCTAGAGCTCCTACCAACTCCCATCCTCTCCCCTTCCTCACCACCAGTCCACTTCTCCGACATCTTCCCCGGCCCTCCCTCTCCTCCTTCCTAATCCCATCCTCTTCTGCTCCTTCCATGTACCTTTGAAAGAACCCCCCTCTCTTCTCCTTAACCTTTAATCTTCCTAATTTGGCAAGTTCCATATTATAGACTAGCTTCATTCCCAGATGATGCTGACAGAATTAGAAATGAGTGGGTGCGGACCCAAAAAGAGGGTCTGCCACACTCCGACTGCTCCTTCACCTCCCCACCCTCCTCCCTATTCCGATGCTACTTCACCAACACCCCAAAATGCCGACCCTATAAAACCCACTTTCCAACCACTAATCCCAAACCCAATCCCTACCCTACAACCTAACCATTTTGAGGGTGAACCCTCAGGGCTCAGAAATGCATTCTCCCCCTGCGGGCACATCGAAATGCATATCAACGGCAGGAAGGGAGTTGCTCGGGTCATCATCGCCCCATGGAAGAGCTGCAATTGAGAGGGAGGGCCCAAAGAGGGGGTCCTCCTACAAGCCAGTTTCAGCGTAAGAGAACCCCACCAGTGGGCCGGCATCACGCTCAAAAGCACTACAGCACAGAAGTGCACCACAGTCACAACCTTAGGGACTCTTACACAAGAGATAGAGAAAGGAGCTACCGGGATACAACTCATAAATCTCACCATCACATACAACCAAGAAAGCATCAAAGTGACCCTTACAGCATTACCACAATCACTGAGAGCAAGTATGCTCCATCACACCGCCCATACCAACAGAGACTATGTACCAACATCCATCTCCAAATGAGACCACACCACCAATGGAACTCAACAAGCTACACCAACTACAGCCTCCTGATCCCCACCTCCCGGGGCAACCCCCACCAACTACCGCCAAGGAAGCTGACCATCGACCCTCCAAGGTCCACCGCTATATGGGCCCAAAGAAGGGGTCCAAACGATGGACCTGGGAAGGGTGAGGGACTACCTCTAGTTGGGGTAGAGGCAGAGCATTGGCAGGAAGTTGTTCACAAGAGAAAAAGAAAATCCAAATCCCTACTGCCAGCACCAAGTGAATTCAGAAAGTAACAGAGAAAGGAAAAGCGCAAACCGGTACCGTGTTTCAACTGCGGAGAGTTGGGACACTATCGAACGGAGTGCACCAAAGAAGTAAGATGCCTGAGATGTATGATGTGGGGCCATATGTCTTACAATTGCACAAATATCGTCATCACCAATGATGACAAAGAGAGGCGAATGTACAGGGGAAGGTCACCTGACAACCCAGCAACGATCAAGCTGGCAAATAGTCTCGCTGCAATCAAAAAGGAGGAAGATTGGCTTAGTCAGTGGTGCGCAGTAGCACGGGTGACTGCAGGAAGACCATCGGAGGCCCATGTGCTCCAAGCTTTGAACGCAAGATGGCCAATGAAGGCGCACCATGACTGGGTTTTCAAGCAAATGTGTCCCCTTTAGTTTATGGTTTCTTTCCCTTTACTGCAAAAGATGATAGAGATCACCGGAACAGCAACAGTGGATTTTGGACATTTCAGGATGGATTTCAAAGCGTGGACACCAAGCATCGGTGCTGAGAGGCCTCAAGGGGAGAGATACTGGGTGTGGATTCACAATGTACCCTTACATTTTGGAAGAAGGAGGCCTTGCAAGAGATGGTCTCCGACTTCGGCACAGTGGAAGAAATCGACGAGAAAATCGTTCGTCGATCGAAAATAGTATTGGCAAGGATACTGATCAGAAGTAAGGACATAGCCTTGATGCCGAGATTTGCCAAAGTGTTCTCCTATGAGGATTCCTATCTCATACACTTTGCCCTCGACAAAAGCGCAGATAGAGAGATAGACCCTAACTCCATCATGTCCTGAATGCCTACAGCCTCTTTCAGAGATGGCCGAAGCTACAGGGAAGTTGTGTCGCCAACTTGGGAGCTCTCCATAGATGGGAGCCATGAAGTGGAGAGGGCCCATTGAGAGGTCATCAAGGCGGCGAGAGAGATGGAAGCGCTTCAAGAGGCCACGGTGAAGGGATCAGAGAGGCATGGATCAGGGCGGGACGCCGGTGGTCGACCTCGCAGACAGACCAAAGGATCCAACGGCCAAGATGATCAAAACCCATTTCTGGTAAACCTCACAGCATCAGGGGTAAATCAGAAAAAGGAGAAACAACAAATTACCCAAAACGGCAATCGAGAGCTTCAACGTGGTCAAAAACTGAATGCAAGTGAAGAGGAACAGGCTATGGAGCAGAGAAGGGGGACAGGGCTTGCAGGCCCCCAAAATGGCAAAAACTAACTCTGTAACATCATGCATGCTTCGGGACAAGAACTGGTGAGAGGCAGTGCAAGCTTGGGGAAGAAGCCAAGCGAGAAAGCCCAATCCACCAGAGAGTGGGTTGAAAAGGTGTGGAAAGCACCAGAAAGGAAAAAAGATGCTGCTTTGGAGCTGGGGAGTCAGGTGGTAGATACCAGAGAGGAAAACTCAAAGGGAAGTGAGCAGAGAGGGACCTCTGGCGCTCAGGAGTTAAGGATGCCCAAAAATGGTATAAAAGCCAAAGAAAAAGGAGCTTCCTTGAAGCTAGGGCGACAAGAGTCAGAGGCCACTCTGAGGAAAGCGATGAGCACAGACCTGCTCAACCACAGAGGAAAGAACTCAGAGGATTTCCAGATTGAAGCTGAGGGAGTGTGTAACAAAGCAACACTTTTGAAGAAAGGCAATTTTGGGAAAGAGGACAACGGCAAGGAAGGAAATGAGCCTTCTGCCTTGGCGCTCAAGAATATCTCCAACGCTTCGATTATATTGAAGCTGACCTCGGTACTCACAAAGTCTGATGCAGCCGCTCCCCCCTCCTATTACGTGTTGCCAGCTGGCAAGGGGGGTGAGCTCACCCCCCACGTAAAACAAAAGAGGCTATCGGTAATTGAGACCAGTGGTAATGTGGAACGCGGAGGAGGGGTGCGCTCTTTAAATGGGTCTAGCGATTGTGGGACAGTGGGTGCTCCTTTTATAAGTGTTAATGGGCCCAAAGAGGGGCCCAAAATGCGTTCTATTGCCCCTAGGACTAGTATCTCTACAATTTCGAACAATCAGACAAAATGTCAGATGGGTAGCGGGCCCATCGAGGGGATCGCAACGGGAAACAACGCTATTACTGTTGAGTCAGCAGTCTGTGGGCTCAATGAGGAGTCCGCAACGAAAGAGCCTACTTTATAACGGGAAGCTTAGCAACCAGATAGTGATGAGGACTTGGAAGGGCGCCTAAATCTAGACGAAGAATTCTTTTTCACAGATGAGGATTCAGTGGATCTAGAGTTCATTGCTGACACACAGAACTCGCTAGAGATGGTCGTGTCCACAATTCCAGAATCAGCACCTAGAGACAGTACTGGAATGTCACGAAGGACGGTTGGGTTTAGAGTTCAGCGATCGCCCAAGAGGGCTCATATGGAATCTTTGGATGACTATCTCGAAGTTGCGGCGGTAGCCAAAGCCGCAAAATTTGACAACGGAGGTACGAGAAGTCTTTTAGCTACTATATTAAATTTCATATCAGATGCTGATGTTTTTTTCCTAGCTAAAACATGTGGGTTAGAGGTGTGTGACACAAATCGTAATGCATTACTACTCAATAAAATTAGGGGTTGGGAAACCTAAAGGGTTAAGACTAGTTATGAGAACGCCCTAGGAGATAATGCTGGTTCGACAAACATCCCCGAGGATGAAGCTGGCCCCACACCCACACCAACGATCACCGCTAACACAGTCCCCCAATGAATACACTATTCTGAAATGTTAGAGAGTTGGGGGATAGGTGGAAGAGAGATATGGTAAGGGACGTCATTAGCCATTCCAAGGCAAAAGTGGTTGGGTTGCAGGAAACCAAACTCCAGCACGGACTAAAACTCAAAAAAATTAGGGGTAACAGAATCAAGGAATGGGTGTTGCGCCCGTCAGCAGGTGCCTTAGGGGGGATTGTTGTTGGGTTCAACTCGGATATCCTCAACTGCATCGAGGTATACAGTGGAGCATTCTCCCTGACTACCCGACTGAAATGACGGTCTGATGATTGGGTTCAGACGGTGACTGTCGTTTACGGGCCAAATGTGGCTGCAGATCGAGAGGCATTTTGGCAAGAGCTTGTCGATATCCGACAACGGTGGTCGGGAGCTTGGATTGTTGGGGGGGATTTCAACATCACCAAATTTGCTTTTGAGCACAAGGGAAGATGTGTAACACCCGAATTTGTAAAATACCGAAAATACCTGTTTTTATATATTTGGAGTGGTGAGAATTTTAATATTGATATTGGTGTCTATATTTGTGGTGGATAGGTATTCTTGATATATTGGAGCCGTGAGTTGAGATTTTATGAGAAGAAATATTGTTTATTTTTATTTTGAAATTTTGGAGTAGTATGCGGTAAATTTAGAGTATTTGTACTGTTCGTATTATTAAAGTATATGGTTGGGTTTAATTGAAATATTTTGGAAATAGGAGGGGCTTATATGAAAATATCCTTATTATTATATATATATATAATTATATACTTTTTTTCCTTCTCCCCTCCTCCTTCTTTCCTTTTCCTTTCTTCTGTTCCTATCCCGACCGAGAGCATCGAACCCATCGGCCGGGGCTTCTCCAAGCTCAAATCTGCGTCGTTCCTTCACCAAACTCAAATTAAACTGAGGGGTATGCTAATTGAAGGGTCCTCTACATCGTGGCGGAGTTCTTTTTTCGAAAGGATTTCGAAAAGGTAAACGCTAGATTTTATTTTTGTATAAAATTTAGTGTGGTTAATTTATTTTGAGTGAGAGTATTATGGTAAGGAGATTAGGAGGTATTGGGAATAGTTGAGATGAGAAATTAGCACATTATGGGAGATTTAGCAAGTTGCTAATAAATTAGGGTTTTGGATTTGTAAAAGAGAATTATAGATGTGAGAAATTTCTCCTTTATAGTAGTAGAATTTTAGTAGATCCATTAGAGTAATTTGGGGGAGATTTTAGTAATTTCATGGGGATAAAATTCCGTAGTAATTCGAATGTTACGTGCAATGCACGTGTGCATTCCCATGCGTTCAATAAATGCTTGTGTGATGGTTGGAATAGGGTTATTAGCTTTTGTGATTGATTTGGAGGGTTTGAGCCTTAATTGTGTTGAAATTTGATAATAGGATATGTTGGCGACTTTGGATGCGGGATGACGAGATGGCGCTTCGAATCTTCGCTGGATGCTATGTGAGTATGATTGTTTTTATTTAATGTATCTAATGTGCCATGCAAATTCTAAATTAAGGTCACCGTGTGGATATTTGTAGATGAATAGTTATATGCTTTGGGTTTGTAATGATCGGAGATATGTGCGTGTATGTGTGATGTGTGATTTTATGACTAATGTGATAGGATGGAAAGTATGGTGTGTATGATGTGATATTGTGATGCAATAATAAGATGAAGCGAATGATGTGGTGTATGTGTACTAGGTGTGTTATGTGGGTGATAAATTAGAAAATTTTATGTGATAGAGTGATGCGAAATTGATATGATGTATGCGTGACGTGTGGGTCGTAAATGAGAATTTGATACGATAATGGATGAGACTAATGGTTTGTGCATGCTTATGAATTTAATGGAATGTATGCTTTCATGTTACGTGATAACGGTGAAATTATATGATAAACGGGTTATGTTTTAAAGGAGATATATTTATATGTGGAGTAATTTTATAAAGGAGTTATTTTATAAATGAATTGTATTATAAAGCAGTTATATTCTTAAGGAGTTATGTTATGCAGGAGATATATTTATTTATGGAGTTATATTATAAAGGAGATATATATATATATGGAGAAATATTATAAAGGAGATATATTATAAATGAATATGCGGAGATATTTTATTAAAGGAGTTATTATATTAAAGGAGTTATTATAAAGAGTTATATATTGCCCCAAATTATATTTGGGGAACAGGAGTTATATATGTATTAATATTGTCCCAAATTTTATATTTGGGGAACAGGAGTTATATTGTGAAGGAGTATATAATAAAGGAGATAAGTATATGTATTTAAAGAAGAATTAAATATTGCAGTGCCGCACAATCTCCCGGGGTTTGGGCTAGACCCCACAAGCCCGGGATACACCCGGGAACAGGAGTTATATATTGCCCCAAATTATATTTGGGGAACATGAGTTATATATATATTAATATTGCCCCAAATTTTATATTTGGGGATCAGGAGTTATATATTGCCCCAAACTATGTTTGGGGATCAGGAGTTTCCCTCGCTGGTATAGGGCCAGGAGGAAGACGTAGCCTCGGACGTGTAAGACTCTGTGTGAGCATCGATCCGCATGTTATATTTTACTTTTGACTAGCCTTTTGGCTTTAGTCTTGGTTGGACAAGCGCGCAACCATACTTTCAATCCAGCCCACAAATGGTAGATACTTAGGACAGCTGGATCTGGGTGATGTGGTGGGTTAGCGGGATTGAAATGTACGGGATGGGAGGCACAGAGATCCCTGTGTTGTACGAGGAGATCAGTTGTGTGGGTACTGAAAAGGAGAAAATATAAAGGTGAATGTGTATTGAAAGAATATGTGTATATGTAAAGATACGGATGATATGATATCTTGCGGAGATTACTTATATTATGGGAGATATGAATATACTACGGGGGAGATATATATGTGTGTGTGTGGGTGGGTATATATTGGCATATGGCTATACTTATGATGCGATATTGGCAAATGAATGAACATAAGTAGAGGAGAGTGAGAAAGTAAAGAAAAGAAATGAATAGTATATAGAGTATGTATGTGAATGAATGTTAGAAATAAAGAAGAGGAGTTATGCGATCATGAATGAAAGGTAAGGTGAGATATAATATGAGAATGAAAAGTTAAAGTAAGCGGTATTATGAGTTGTGAATGGAGATTTAAGTAAAATACAGTATGATATGAGTGGTTCCACCTTGGGATTGTGTCAAGGAACTACCTGCCCACTGTTTCTGTGGAAATGGTGGGAACTACCTGTCTTGGCATAATTCGCAGGGTGAGTGGGCATGATAGGGCTATGATTAATGGAAGTGAAGAATTAAATAAGTAAAGATAAATAATGATTGAAGTGAATTAATAACTCTTAAGATGTGATGTGATATTACCCAGACTATGCGTTTGGGGTGCGGTGATTATTACCCAAGCTATCGGCTATGGGGTGTGATATGTTGTGGCCCCAGATTGTGTTTGGGGATTAAGTGAAAATGATAATAAGATTTATTGTTTATAAAAATGAGAAATTACTAAAGTGATATAATAAGATGTGAATGAGCTATAAAATATGGTTTTGATGCAATGAGTATAAGTATTCTAATGAATGATGTGTTAATAATGTGGTGAAATGCGAGTAAATCGCATGGGCACTGAGATGTGGTAATTATGTCATAAGACATGAAGGAATGTGGTATTATGAGAATCGATGCATATGTTTATGATGTGATACTTTTTATAACACAATCAAATAAATACCTGTATTATGAGATTGGGTATGAAAATGGTAATTAAAGAAAGTATGTTGTGATATGAGTTTGTGTACCTCGGAAGTGTGTCGGGGAACTACTCGCCTGCTATTTCTGTGGAAATGGTGGGAACTACCTACCTCGGCACAACTTCCAGGATGAATGTGTGTGTTGGGAACATAATATAAGCAAATGAAACGCATGGCTAAATAGAGTTGGAGAAGTGATGTAATGACATCATGTAGTTATATTAATACAAATAGTGAGATGTTGATATGACGATAAGTGTGGAAAGATGAATATTCGTATTATGCGAATGTAAGATAAGTATATATATATATATACGAGGTTGATGTGAAGTGTATTATGAAATGTGGGAAGTTATGGATAATTAAATAGTTGAATGCAGGTTTGGCAGAGTATTTCATGTCATTGTATTGACGATGTTGTTGTATTCAAGATTCAGGTTGCCTTATTTTAATTTGGCATTCGTAAGTTTAATTTATTTTCTTTATACTATTTTAAATTGTTATTTGATTAATAATTATACTCACACCAGAAATGGCTAACCCCTTAGTGTTTGGGGGGTTAGGAGAGTCAGAGGACTACCCTAGATCCCCTATTGTTACAGGTTCCCATCAGTGCAGAAAGGAGGCATAGTTTGCAGGGTGAGGATGTATTTTAAAAAGTTTTGTATTAATTAGTTAGAATGAGAGGTGATTTTATGTTTTAAATTGCATTATGGATGTACAAGTATGTAAATGATGATGCTGAGCATAGTATGGAGTAGTATGTGGTGGTTGTGACCCGTACCCACCTTGTTGTGGTGTGGTAGGTTTTACAAAGCTTTTTCTAAAATTTTACCTTGTTTTCCAAAGAAATTTATCGTTTTTATTTGATAATTGATAATCCGTTATAAGTTTGGCCCCCAGAGCATTATATTATATTGCCTATATGTTTCTGTTCATTTTGGCCTGGGGAGCCCATGAAAATATTATGTGGATTGTGAGCTACGGAATTTTGAGCAGAATTCCGTAAGCTTTTTGTGTTTCGGGGCAAAATTTACAGGGGAGACTCTGCCAAAATTTTTCCTGAAATATAACTTTCTTAGTTTATGATTAAAGTGATATAGAAATTGAAAGATTTGAGTTTGGAGTCAAAAAAAAAAAAAAAAATTTGGGGCGTTACAAGATGCTCCAGCGACAGACATAGAGAGCAGTTCAATAGGGTAATAACGGAATTGGAGCTGATCGATATCCCAATTAATGACAGACTATTCACGTGGTCTAATATGCAAGTAGCCCCGGTGATGGCCAAGTTAGACAGGATATTAGTGTCGATGGATTGGGAAGCTAAATTTCCATTATCTACAGCTAGATCGATCCTTAGACCCACGTCAGATCATACCCCGATCTTACTCGATGTTGGGGTATGTGGAACTCAAAGGTCACGGAAATTCAGATTTAAGAAGGCCTGGCTAGAAATTTAGGGATTTCACCACATGGTGATGGAGAATTGGGTGCTCCCAACTGCTGGTAGGGACGCTGCATCTCGATGGTGTGAAAAAATCCACAGATTGAGAAAATGACTGCGCAGATGGAATCGGTCTAAATTCTCGACCATCTGGCATGCAAAGGATTCCTTTCTGGAAGGAATTGATGAGCTAGAAAGGGTGGAAGAAACAGGATCTTGTCACAAGAAGAAAGAAACAGGTTACTAGAGCTCCGGAAAAATGTTGCCAATCTTTATAAGTTGGAAGAGATCAAATGGAAACAGAGGTCAAGGATTTTTTGGCTCAAAGAGCGAGACGCAAATATGGCCTACTTCCACCGAGTGGCAAGCGCAAGATGTAGATCCAATCTCGTTCTCTCTATACAGACGGATACGGGAATATCACAGGACGAAAAGGTGATTGCCACAACCTTTCAAAATTACTATAAGGGCCTCTTTGGTAGGAAGAATGATTTCAGGATCCCTTTGAGGGAGGAATACTGGCAGGCATACCAGAATGATTCGGCACAAATTTTCTCCACTTTGGAGGAACCTTTTTCGGAAATAGAAGTAAAAAAGGTCATCAACCAAATGGGAGCAGACAAGTCACCTGGGCCAGACGGCTTTCCAATGATGTTCTTTCAAGTGTTCTAGGAAGAAATTAAAGGAGACATTATGGCACTAATGGAGGAATTTTTCCATAACAATCTCAGATTGGGTATGTTCAATTTTGCGGAAGTTGTTCTGATACCCAAACGGGATGAGTCTAAGCGCGTGGGGGATTTTAGACCGATTAGCCTCATTAATTGCTCGGTGAAGATCATCACAAAGGTCTTGGCCATTTGCCTGGAGAGTATAATGAATAGTATAATCAGCAAAACCCAGACAGGCTTCATTAAGGGCAGATGTATCCTTGATTGTGTGGCCACTGCGAAACAAGTTATCTACCGCTGCCATACGAGCAACTCTAAGACCTTCCTCCTAAAACTAGATTTTGAGAAAGAATACGATTCTGTCGACTGGGTGTGTTTGCTGGAAGCTCTCAGAGGGAGAGGATTTGGGGACAAATGGGTCAGATGGATCAAACAGTATTTACAGACTAGTAAAACGACAATATTGGTGAATGGGCGGCCAGGTCCGTCGTTTCCTTGCAAGAAGGGACTTCGGTAAGGGGATCCGTTATTCCCACTTCTATTCACTATTGTAGCAGATGTGCTCAGGGGAATGCTTCAAAATTGTAGGAGAAAAGGGTGGATCACGCCCGTGGCCAGCAGCACCTCTAATCAATGGTGTATGATTCTCCAGTATGCTGATGACACCCTACTATTTGGGAATGGGACCAGATCAGAAACAGTCTGCTTTAAAGGGGCCCTCTACTGTTTCGAAGCCTGGTCAGGTCTAAGGATAAATTTCCACAAGAGTGCACTGACTCCCATTACTCTCTCTGATGAAGAAGCTCGGGAACATGCCACTATACTAAACTGTATGATGAATGAGTTCCCAATCAAATATTTAGGGCTCCCACTCAGACCAGGGAAACTAACTAAGGTGGACTGGCTGCCGATAATAGATAGTGTGGAGGACAGATTGTCTGGCTGGAAAGGAAAATTGTTGTCACTAGGCGGCAGAGTAGTACTCATTAACTCAGTATTGTCTAATCTGCCCATTTACTACATGTCTTTTTTTGAGCTTCCAAAGTGGGTTATTCAAAGGATTGACCGAATCCGAAAAAGATTTCTTTGAAAAGGGGCAGATTCGAATAAGGGAGGTTACCACCTGATCAAATGGAATATTGCTTGCATGAAGAAGAAGCATGGAGGGCTAGGTATCATCGACCTTAGAGATATGAACCTTGCCCTTTTGGGAAAATGGTGGTGGAAGGTTTTTCACCATGGTGGGGAAGGATGGCAGGATTTCATTCAACCATACCTTCGGGGAAAAGGTACGAGAAGCCTAGGCTTTCGAGTGGGGGTCTCCCGATTTTGGAAAGGAATTACCAAAGCAAGCGGACCGTTCAATTCAGTAGTTACGTCAACTATCGGTAATGGACGGTCCACCAGTTTTTGGTGGGATAAGTGGTGTGGTGTTCATACACTGAAGGAAACTTTTCCAGAGTTGTATGCAAAAACGAGTCGACCCAATATCTCTGTGGCAGAGACTTGGAAGAGGGAAAATTGGAGGCCTTCATTCCGAGGAGCTCTTACCCAAGGATTATACCAACAACTGACCGAATTGCAAACACACATCACACGGACCGGGATGATGTGCGCCCAAGGACCAAACCAGATGCGATGGGGATTAGAGACCAACGGAGCCTTCACGGTCAGGTCCCTGTACCATCAAATTCACTTCCGGGGATGCAGACCAAGCTGGGCACAGGTGTTATGGAAAGCGAAAACACCACTGAAAGTTAGAGTCTTCCTCTGCCTAGTGCTCAATAATGCAATCCTCACAAGAGAAAATTTGGCCAAAAGACAACCCCAGATTGCGACTAATTGTGGGTTCTGCAATATGCATACAGAGACTCTGAATGACCTTTTTATTCACTGCCCAAGGAGTAAGGCGACTATGGTAGAGGTTTTTAGAGCCCTAGGAACAATTGACTACCCTAGCGAATATGAGGATTTGTGGGTCGGCCCCAAATTCGCCTTGATTCGTCACGAAATGAAGGATGCGTGGTACATTGCCATTGCGGTAACTATATAGGTGTTATGGCTAGACAGAAACAACTTTTATTTTCGTGCTTCATGTAGTAATATTTCTGGTAACCTTACTCATATAATGCATCTCATTTCTTTTTGGGTCACAGCTGCCGGCACAGGAGCGAGATGGAGGATTGCCAGAGTCTTCCAGGTGGAGGATTTTGATGATGAGGAGGTGGAGTTTGAGCCGACACTGGAC
Organism: Hemerocallis citrina; assembly: GCA_017893485.1. NCBI lineage: Eukaryota > Viridiplantae > Streptophyta > Magnoliopsida > Asparagales > Asphodelaceae > Hemerocallis > Hemerocallis citrina. Next base: position 276,338,403 of record CM030358.1, read on the forward strand.
TGAGGGACGATGCCTTCCATACTCATCAGAGTCTCAACAGCTGCAGTCTCTGCTAGTTTATTTTGGCCTACTGTACTTTGTCTATTTCATGCATGGAAGATTAGACCCATCCCCCAGGGTTTTGTTGGGAGTTATGTTTTATTTCCTGCACTGTACTTTATTTTCTGCACTGTACTTTTGTAATTCTCCCAATATACCAGGATTGTTTTATTAATTTCTTATTAATGAAACAGGGTGGCATTATCCTACCTTTTACCTCAAAAAAAAAAAAAATCATCAAAAGAGTTCAGATTGAGAGGGAAAACTGTTAAACATTAAATTATTTGAAATATGTTAATACAGATCAGAAGGAAGATGCAAATGTTGCAACCGACTTAAATAAGATGAATACACCATAATTTGTTATATAAAGGACCATTACGATAGAAAGGAACCCTCTAACTGATGTTTCTAAATCAGGAATTACTGAAACCAATGTGGAGGAAAATTTCCCTCAAAAAATAAAAAAAATGTGGAGGAAAATGGTACTCAAATCGATGATGTCGCTGTGGGTACACTGCAAATCAAGGTAAGTTGAACACTTGAACTGATGAGTTGACCTCCAGTTATATTAGACCAGCTTTGATTAAATCCAAATTATGCAAGCTTTTCCCGATAGCAGCCACTTCTGACATCATTACGATCCCAGACGTGATATGTCGATCTTGGGTGATTGTTTTTTTCTTTTTTTTTTTTTTTAAAGAAAAAGGTGGAGTATGACCATCCTGTTTCATTAATAAGAAATTAATAAAACAAACTCAGAGTACTGAGCAAATTATAAGGTTCTACGACACATACAAAGAAAACATACTTCCTCCCTAACATGGGGGAGAGACAAAAGTAATAGAACAAAACATCAGTCATCCATCGGAAGTACAACACATCATCTAAACTGTACTATCCCGGTCGGATATTATATTTATATTATTATTATTTTTAAAATTAAAATATTTCTTATGCAAATTACTAAGTTTTAACAAATAATCCTTATCTATATATATATACAAGTAAGTATATATATGTATTGTATCAGTTTGGTGAGCATGTACAAAATCTTCTAAAATGCATTTTTGATAAATTGTCTGAAATATCCAGGTCTGATATTAAAAATTATTATTTTATTTTTTATTTTCAGAATTAAAATATTTTTGATGGATATTATCCGGTTTTACTAATAAACAGTATCTTTATATATATACCAGTCTGTATACATCTGTATTGTATTAAATTGGTACTGAAATTTTTCGAGCCGGTAAAAAAATTATTTTTATTATTTTTTATAAATTAAAATATTTTTTATAGAGATTATTCGTTTTAACTAATAAAAATTATCGTATATATAGATGTATGTACGTATAAGTACCGTATCGATTTTATACGTTTGTACGAAATCATGTAGTATGTGATTTTGGAAAAATACCTCTTATTTTTTTATCAATCATGATCAAATGGAGGGTAGGGATTAGATTAAGCTGTGATTGCAATATTTATTTGCAAATTAAACATCGGATTGTTTCAACAATGAGAATGATAACAAGTGGCTTCTACTCACCCACAAGGCCATCACTCCCTTTCCTATAATAGCCGCCCACCCCCCCCCCCCCCCCCCCCCCCCCCCCCCCCCCCCCCCCCCGGGCATTGGCCAGCCATTACCTCAAGGGAAAAGCCCATTTTGTTCTCCTATCTCATTCCATTCTCATCTCACTCCATCTCTTCTTCTCACATTTCTTCTACTCCTTCTTTAAATGTTTTTACTTTAGAAAAAATTGAGAAGAAAGAAAAGAAAACGAGATCAAATCAAAAAGAAAGAGTAGGTTCATTTCATGGATTATTCTTAAAGTGGAGCAAGAACAAGGAAGGAGAAGGAAGAGCAAAGCAAGTCTTTCCTACAAAGTTTTGGTGGGGGTTTCTCACTTTTATGTATTGTTTTGTTCTTTTATTTTCTTAGTATATGAAGAACATGGACTAATTACATATGCATAATGATGTTTATGGACTAGAATAAAAGGCATACAAGATTGAAGTGGTAGAACACACATAAAAACGCTAAAGATCGAATCACTTAAACTAGTATGTAGTTGTGATGATTAGGAATTAATTACTTGTGCTAAATTTAGAAATTTGACTCCAAATTAATTTGAGAGGTTCTTTCATGTGTTATTAGAATGCTTTAAATTTTGTAGGTTTTCTGGGGTTAACTTTATGGGTGAAATAAATCGTTTCCCCAAAACAATGAACTTTTAAGCAAATCGTTGTTTTGGTTATTTTTGCTTCTGTTCAAAGAGCTGAATTTTGAGCTCTATAACGAATCTGAAAAAGTGGTCAACTAGAAAGTTGTAGAATATGTTTTTCTCTTTTCAAAATGTCCAATTATGTTAGATTCCGATAAGTATAGCAAAAGTTATGAGTTTTACATGTTTCAGCTTTTGCTGTTTTTTTTTTTTTTGTTCTTCAATTTTGTTCAAATAGCTGGATTGTGAGCTCTATAGGGAATCTGAAAAAGCGGTCAACTAGAAAGTTGTAGTAGATATTGTACCCTTTCCAAAAAGCCTAATTTTGTTAGATTCCAATAAGTATTGCAAAAGTTGTGAAATTTACAAGTTTCAGCTTTTGCTGTCAAAATCAGCTGTTTTGTGATTTTTACTTGTGTTTAAATAGCTAGATTTTGTGCTTTATAAGGAATCTGAAAAAGTGGTTAACTAGAAAGTTGTAGTATATGTTCTTCCCTTTCCAAAATATCCAATTTTATTAGATTCCGATAAATATAGCAAAAGTTGTGAGCTTTACAAGTTTCAGCTTTTGCTGTCTTTTTGTTATCGAAATTGTGTTCGAAGAGCTGGATTTTGAGATCTATAAGGAATCGGGAAAAAGTGGTCAACTAGAAAGTTGTAGTAGGTGTTTTCCCCTTTCCAAAATGTCCAATTTTCTTAGATTCTGACAAGTATAGCAAAAGTTGTGAACTTTACAAGTTTCAGCTTTTATGTCTTTTTGTTGTTCTTAGAATTGTGTTCAAGGAGTTAAGATTTGAGTTCCACAAGGAATCTGAAAAAGTTATCAACTGGAGAGTTGTATTATAAGTTCCCACCTTTCCAAAAAGTATAATTTTGGTAGATTTCAAAAAGTATAGCAAAAGTTATGAGCTTTACAAGTTTTAGCTTTTGCTGTCTGTTTGTTGTTCTTGAAATTGTGTTCAAAGAGCAGGAATTTGAATGCCATAAGGAATCTGAGAAAGTGGTTAACTATGAAGTTGTAGTAGATTTTCTCCCCTTTCCAAAAAGCCCAATTTTGTTAGATTCCAAAAAGTATAGCAAAAGTTGTGAGCTTTACAAGTTTCAGCTTTTACTGTTCTTTTTGTTGTTCTGCAATTTTGTTCAAAGAGCTAGATTTTGAGCTCTAAGTGGTCAACTAAAAAGTTATAGTAGATGTCCTCCCATTTCTAAAATGTCCAATTTGTTAGAATTCGTCAAGTATAGCAAAAGATTTGAGCTTTACAAGTTTCAGCTTTGTGTTGTCTTTTGTTGTTCTTGAATTTTGTTCAAAAGGCAGGGATTTGAATTCCATAAGGAATCTAAGAAAGTTGTTAACTAGGAAGTTGTAGTAGATTTTCTTATCTTTCGAAAAATTCTAATTTTATAAGATTCCGACAATTAGAGCACTGGCTATGACCCTTACAAGTTTCGGCAAATCTGTTGTCTTTTGTTGTTCTTAAAATGTGCTTATGGAGCTGGATTTTGAGTCCTATACTGAACCTGGAAAAATCGTCCACTAGAAAGTTGTAGTATATGTTCTTAGCTTTTCAATATGTCCTATTTTTTTAGATTCAGATAAGCGGAGTAGGAGTTAGGACCTTTATAAGTCACAGCAGCTAGTCTTTTGGCTGAAGCTTCGGTGCTTAGATTGTTCGAAGTTTTTGTACCTGTTATTGAGTGAATCTGAGAAGGTTGTCAACTAGAGATTTGTAGTAGAGGTTCTCACCTTTCCAAAGTTTCCTATTTTGTTAGATTCCGATAAGCGGAGTAGGAGTTATGATCTTTACAAGTCACAGCAGCTAGCCTTTTGGCTAAAGCTTTGCTGTTTAGATTGTTTGAAGTTTTCGTACCTCTTATTGACTGAATCTGAGAAGGTTGTCAACTAGAGAGTTGTAGTAGAGGTTCTCAACTTTCCAAAATGTCCTATTTTGTTAGATTCCGATAAAAGGAGTAGGAGTTATGACCTTTACAAATTACAGTAGCTAGCCTTTTGGCTGAAACTTTGCTGTTTAGATTGTTTGAAGTTTTTGTATCTCTTATTGACTGAATCTGAGAAGGTTGTCAACTAGAGAGGTTGAGTAGAGTTTCTCACCTTTCCAAAATGTCCTATTTGTTAGATTCCGGTAAGTAGAGTAGGAGTTATGATCTTTACAAGTCACAGCGGCTGGCCTTTATTGGATGAAGCTCGTTGTTTAGATTGTTCAAAGTTTTTGTACCTTTTATTGACTGAATCTGAGAAGGTTTTCAACTTGAGAGTTGTGTTAGATGTTCTCACCTTTCTAAAATGTCTAATTTTGTTGAATTCCGATAAGAGTAGCATGTTTAACTGCTTTTAGGATGTTAGAAGACCTTTATGTTGCTTTTATGAATAAAAGATCAAGTTTTGTTACTAGTTTGAATCATGCAGTTGATTATGAGTAATAAGTGTTCCTTGTGTTCATAAGTAGCTTGTTTGATTGCCTCTAGAGTGATAGAAGACTTTTATGTTGCCTTTGTGTATAAAAGATCAAGTTTTGCTAGTAGCATGTTATTTTATTCCTAGGTTGTTAGAAGACTTTTATGGTTGCTTTTATATGATTCATTATTCACATACATAGCCAGTTGACTCATATGTAATTCGTTTGGCTCATACGTATCTAGTCGGCTCGTATGTAAGTTGTTTCGCTCGTATGTAGCTTATTAGCTAGTACGCAGTTATTGTGCTCGTCTAGGATGATATCATTGTCCTAGGAGCTATGACCGTCAAGACGTGTATTTATTTTACTCCTCGTAGGCTGTGGACGAGTCACCCTTTGTGCACTGTCAGATCTTAATCGGTATAGGTTGATTGCGGGCCGGGAGTGTAGACAGAATCCAAATTCAAGGTAGTAGCATGCGAATACGTTTGTATTGCCAGGCTCTTAGATCGATAGGCTATGAACCGGATCCTTAGGGATTCTGGTAAGTCTAGGTTGAGCACTTAATAGAATTATCTTGCAAAGTCTAACTTAAGACCTAGCATATTGTGTTAGTACTGTTGTCATCCCTCGGATTGTTTAGGATTAGTAACATCGTTAGGGTAGTAACTTATGGCTATTACTACTTAAACTTTATTTATTATCATTTCTCCAAAGGGAAAGAGTTGGTATTAAGGGTGATACCTTATGATCCGACCTATTCTATAGGTGAATGTTGTGCAATCTAGATGATCTAAATAAATAGATAAACTAGACACAAATTAAAACCTCGTAAGTGTACGAATCGTTTATAGAAGCGTAGTGACAAGCAAGGGTCGATCCCACAGAGATTGTAGTACTTAACTCACTAATCAATAAAACAAAGAAAAATGCAAATCATAAAGTTTTGTTCTAAAAGTCTGATTGAAAGGAAGTGAAAGAGATAAAAATCTAAATTAAGTAGCATCACAATTTGAGTCACGAATATCTATTAAAGTACCTGGGCTTTGATTTCCACCTATAGTCAATAATGCTAAGTCACCTTCTATACTACTCCAATCACTCATGTTTGTTCCTTTAAGGGCATAGGTATCTACTCCTTAAAGTTAATGTTTCCCTAGGCCAAGAATTAGGCATGGTATCTACTCTAATTCGTTTCTTTCCTTAAGTATTTAGCATGGTATCTACTAAGTTGCACTTAAAGAAAACATAGGAACAATGGAAACGAACAAACACTCAAAGTTCTAGAAATTGGTATCGGATCTAGATTCTTCAAGTTGATTAAACCAAGAACCCCTAAAGATTTCTGTGTTACAAGTTATGGGCACGAGATACGGGTCGTCTCTATGCTCATATAACAGATTCAGTTTTATAATACGCAAACTTGATAATCTCAGGTTCTGCATGGCAGTCGACTTGCTGTCACTCTCAGTCGACTGCTCTAAGAACTTCTGAACAAGTTTGATTCGTATTATAAATCTATACCACTACAATCAGGTTTAATCAATAAGTAATAGAGTAGCGTTGAGAAGAATATCAGCATTACATAACTATGGTTTCAATCTACCCAACTATGAAATTAGTTGCACATAATACAACCTTTATTGATTAATAAAATAGAATTCATGACTCTACAATAAAAATAAAAAGTAAAAGGAAGAACAGAAGAACACTGATTTGTATGATGTTGAAATTGAGCCCAATCAGCAGTCGACTTGTTTTCCTCCTTCTTGATGCTGATATCTTGATGCTTGCTGGTCGATCCTCCCCCTGATGATAGATGATTCTCCCTTTATTATAGTTTCTCTTGTCCTTGTCTGCAGATATTAAGTTCCTGATTTCTTATCTCTTCACGCATAGGACTGAGTCCATCTTCTTACTTGCCAATCCTGGTCTCTAGCTTTGATTATTGGAAAAGTTGTTATTCGCAGATAAACTGGGTTTGGTTAACTTAATTTTGATTTGGATTTGGATGAGGATGGATCTTCAACTATCTTATCTTTTAACTCCGCTGGATACCAGTCGACTGGTTTTGAGATCAGTCGACTGTGTCGAGACATCTGTAGATTCGTAATTCATCAGTCAAGTCGACTGTCTTTGGAGTAAGTCGGCTGTACCGAGCAGCTTCAACCTCTCTGTCCAGTCGACTGTTGGAAGAACCAGTCGACTTATGCTCTGCAGTTTCCTGTGTATCATCCTCTCAGTCTGTATTAGTCTTGAATCTGCTTCGTTTTGCTGTTTTTAGGCTGTTTCCTATGGAAAAGAGAAATTAAGAGTAAAATACCACATATAGAGCATTTAAATGTCCAATTGCAGTAAGATTATTGCTCCTAAATGTGAATATAATTAGGTTCATCAAATACCCCCAAACTTAGCTTTTGCTTGTCCTCAAGCAAACTAAAACTACAAGCATCTCTTGAACATCTTTACCCTTCCAACATTTACCTCAGAGAACTCACTACTTTTGGTGTCAAGTTTAGAACAAGCATTAAGATAGGTCTAAAAAGTTGTAATTCAAATGTTAATCACTTATTCACACGAATACTCAACTTGAATATCAAAAGTAGAGTGGCCAATGCCTCTGGAACATAATCATGATTAAGTTTAGCAAGCTCAACTATATTTCAACTCCAAAATCTCACCATGGCATACACTCCCAAAGAAATATAGCTCTCATTGACATGGGACATTCAAATTGGATCTCGTGACAATTTTCATTACTTGGATGAAACCATATGCTTGATCTTGCTATACATCTTCACACCATTGATTTGCACACTACTTGGATCAAAAGGTCTTTTATAGGTTGTAATGGGGCCTTGGGTGAGGGTTTAAACAATGAAGGGGAAAAGGAATACAAAATTTCTAAAGAATTAGTAGAGCAACTTGCATTGTTCTAAGAGATTTTTTTTTTCTTTTTTTTAGTTTTGCGAGGCCACCTATTACAGGCCTATACTTTATTTCTACCAACACCTTTCACCCATCCACAACTCAACAATTTATAACTTTTCATTCTTTTTTTTATATATATATATGACAAATCCTCCAACTTTATATTTTCTTCCCCTTCACCTTGACATACCACATCTCTTTTACAATTCTTGCTCTACTAACTCAATAGATATAGGTAAGGTACCCTATTCATCTAGGCATGGTTAAGGATGATGTGTTTTACAAAAAAAAGCTTTTATAGGCTTCAAAGGGGTAACTAGTGGATAATTGATGTTGGGTAGGCTATTTGTCCTTGGTGATAAAATCTTAGGTGCCTTAATCATTTCCAAGTTTTTATGCAAAAACCAAAAATAAGTTTCGAAAAGTAGCAAAAACAAGTTCTAGATCATCTCAAGAATGCAGTCAACTGAGATCTTCAAGTGTGTGACTCTCTCAAAAGAAATAAGGCTCAAAAACTCACAATTTGTGTATTTAAGTTTACTCACAGTTGAACTTGCTATTCTCTTTCAAGATTCGTCGAATTGTCATGACCATATGAATAAAAGTTTCAAGTATGATCCATATGATAAGTTATTAACATTTTTAAAGATAAAGACCACACTTAATACTTGTTCTCCACTTTCTACCTATAGTAATTGAGCTCAAATCATTAAATGTTTGGAATGGTCAAAATTAAAAGGCTCCAAATGTGAATAACTACCCCCAAACTTAGATGGAACATTGTCCTCAAAATAGGCATGCGTTACCACCCAGTTTGAAGGAAAGAAAATAAAGTAAAGAAATAAAGAAATGATTAAAGAAATAAATAAATAGAGAGTGTAAGTACTCCCCTGAAAAATTGGGTTGCCTCCCAATAAGCGCTGCGTTTCTTATCTTCAGCTAGACTTGATGAGTTTATGCAATGTATTGAATGGCTCGCGGCTCAAAACTCATCTTATTATAAGGTTTCCCACTATGCCCAATCACCTTTGAACGTTTGATTTTTCTCCAATGTTCCATGTGGGGAAACCTTTGCAACAATGTACGGACCGTACCATCTTGACATAAGCCTATCTGCAATGGTCCACCTTAATGCACCCCTGTGTTCTTGCAAGACTTCCTGCAGCTTCTCTTCTTCCTGCATCCTTAAGTTTGCAGCAACTGTCACAGGTAATGTCTGGTTTTCCCCCAAATATTCATACTTCAAGTGTTCATGTAGTGGCTTCAGCTCCACATCTGGTGTCCTGGTAAAAGAAGAAACAAAAGTATTATTAGACACAAGATTTTCAAACACATGTGCAAACTTACCTGCATATGATTTTTCATTTCCAAGGGTATGTATTTTCTCTGCAATCCTCCAATCATCATATTCCTGTTCAACTTGAGATAGTATTAGAGGGTGTGTAATTGTTGCTTGTAATGGTTCAACATCATGTTCCTGAAATGTTTGGTCACAAATTTCCTGAACCACATCAACATTATAACATTCATGATCATCGTGTGGTAATTTTGGTGCATCAAACATTTTAAACTCAATATTGTCCTCTAGGATTGTCACCGATTGGAGCTGTTCTTGTCCTCTAGGGTTTGGTATGGTTTGTGATGGAAGTTCTCCTGCCTTTCTTTCACTTAACTCCTTAGTAATTTGAGCAATTTGATTTTCCAATTTCTAAATGGCCTGCCCTTGTTGGTTGCTTGTTTGCTGTTGCTGTTGGAGTAATTGAAGAACGGTGGATTCGAAATCCAACTTCTTCTGTTCTTGTACTGGCTGATCAAACCCATTCCCACTCTGGAATTGCTGTGCATGCCCTTGTGCGAATTGAGTGCCTTGATGGTTTTGATTATTGCTCCATGAGAAATTTGGATGGTTTCGCCACCCTGGGTCATACATGTTTGAAAAAGTGTTGTTCTGGGGCAGGTACATTCCCTGTCCTTCGTAGTTTGCGTGCTCATGATCTGTGAAAGAAGACATGGGACATGTATTAGTTGTATGATCAGAATGAGAACAAATTGCACAAATTTCTTTTGCTTGGTTTTTTACACCACCCATCGTCGAAATTGCATTAACAAGCATATCAATCTTTTTTTCATAATTTCCATTTCTAATTGCATGCTATTATCACTAGAAATTTCGTAAACTCCCTGTTCTTTCGAAAGACCTCTTCCCCTTGTTGAGAATTGCTGTGAGTTCTCGCTGAGTTCTTCAAATAGTTCGATGGCCTCCTCACCACTTTTCCTCATCAAGATTCCGTTGCAAGCTGAATCCACAATTGCTTTGTTAGTGTCATTTAAACCCTCATAAAATGCTTGTACCTGATCATCCTTAGGTATATTGTGCATAGGACACTTGAGAAGCTTGTTCCTGAAGTCCTTCCATGCCTCGAAGAATAAATCGCCATCTTTTTGTTGGAAGAGTAAAATTTCCCTTTTTAATTGTTTGGTTTTCTGGGCTGGAAAGAATTCTTTCAAGAATTTTGTTGCCAATTGCTCCCATGATTGAATCGATCCTAGTTCCAAAGAATTATACCACAATTTAGCATTAAGTTTTAAAGAAAATGGAAACAAGATTAACCTGATTTGTTCAGGGGTGAGCCCTTGGACGCTTTGTGTTCTGCAAAGATAAAAGAAATTTTGCAAATGTAGATGCGGATCCTCGTCTAGTCTGCCACTAAAGTGGGGAACCATGCTGAGTAATTGAGGTGATAGATGCATATTCCCTGTGATATTAGGTTGAAAAGCTATGTAAGAAGGTTGCTCAATATTCTTCGGAGTGAATTTGTCTTGCATTGGTACTCGATTTAATACTTTCTCACCCATTGTTGCTTTTGGAAAAATCCTCTGTACAGTCGACCGATCCTTGGAGACAGTCGACTTATCTGAATCTGCAAGATGTACCCTAAAAGAAAATATAAGCAAAGAAGAAAAAATAAAAATAAAAATAAAAATAAAAATAAAAAGAAAAAGATTTGTATTGATTTTGCAAGTTAAGATACTAAACAATCCCCGGCAACGGCGCCAAAAACTTGTTGTGCAATCTAGATGATCTAAATAAATAGATAAACTAGACACAAATTAAAACCTCGGAAGTGTACGAATCATTTATAGAAGCGTAGTGACAAGCAAGGGTCGATCCCACAGAGATTGTAGTACTTAACTCACTAATCAATAAAACAAAGAAAAATGCAAATCATAAAGTTTTGTTCTAAAAGTCTGATTGAAAGGAAGTGAAAGAGATAAAAATCTAAATTAAGTAGCATCACAATTTGAGTCACGAATATCTATTAAAGTACCTGGGCTTTGATTTCCACCTATAGTCAATAATGCTAAGTCACCTTTTATACTACTCCAATCACTCATGTTTGTTCCTTTAAGGGCATGGTATCCACTCCTTAAAGTTAATGTTTCCCTAGGCCAAGAATTAGGCAAGGTATCTACTCTAATTCGTTTCTTTCCTTAAGTATTTAGCATGGTATCTACTAAGTTGCACTTAAAGAAAACATAGGAACAATGGAAACGAACAAACACTCAAAGTTCTAGAAATTGGTATCGGATCTAGATTCTTCAAGTTGATTAAACCAAGAACCCCTAAAGATTTCTGTGTTACAAGTTATGGGCACGAGATACGGGTTGTCTCTATGCTCATATAACAGATTCAGTTTTATAATACGCAAACTTGATAATCTCAGGTTCTGCATGGCAGTCGACTTGCTGTCACTCTCAGTCGACTGCTCTAAGAACTTCTGAACAAGTTTGATTCGTATTATAAATCTATACCACTACAATCAGGTTTAATCAATAAGTAATAGAGTAGCGTTGAGAAGAATATCAGCATTACATAACTATGGTTTCAATCTACCCAACTATGAAATTAGTTGCACATAATACAACCTTTATTGATTAATAAAATAGAATTCATGACTCTACAATAAAAATAAAAAGTAAAAGGAAGAACAGAAGAACACTGATTTGTATGATGTTGAAATTGAGCCCAATCAGCAGTCGACTTGTTTTCCTCCTTCTTGATGCTGATATCTTGATGCTTGCTGGTCGATCCTCCCCCTGATGATAGATGATTCTCCCTTTATTATAGTTTCTCTTGTCCTTGTCTGCAGATATTAAGTTCCTGATTTCTTATCTCTTCACGCATAGGATTGAGTCCATCTTCTTACTTGCCAATCCTGGTCTCTAGCTTTGATTGTTGGAAAAGTTGTTATTCGCAGATAACCTGGGTTTGGTTAACTTAATTTTGATTTGGATTTAGATGAGGATGGATCTTCAACTATCTTATCTTTTAACTCCGCTGGATACCAGTCGACTGGTTTTGAGATCAGTCGACTGTGTCGAGACATCTGTCGATTCGTAATTCATCAGTCAAGTCGACTGTCTTTGGAGTAAGTCGGCTGTACCGAGCAGCTTCAACCTCTCTGTCCAGTCGACTGTTGGAAGAACCAGTCGACTTATGCTCTGCAGTTTCCTGTGTATCATCCTCTCAGTCTGTATTAGTCTTGAATCTGCTTCGTTTTGCTGTTTTTAGGCTGTTTCCTATGGATAAGAGAAATTAAGAGTAAAATACCACATATAGAGCATTTAAATGTCCAATTGCAGTAAGATTATTGCTCCTAAATGTGAATATAATTGGGTTCATCAGCGAACACTAGGTGGTGTTATTGATTGTACCCTTCCTGTCAAAGGGATACGGTATGTGCCTTCTCACGTGTTGGGAGCACGGGATCTATATCTCGTCTGTTAATTTCTGAAGTGTCATGATAAGGTCGGGAAGCTTCCTGTCGGAGCTAGGGGATGGATCCCCAGAACTCCGTTATGTTCTATATCAGGAAAGGCCAACAGGACATAGACTACGCTCTATAAGCTAGGGGGACACAGGTGATGCTTCGAGCTAACCAGTGTTGTAGTTAACTCTAAAGGTTCATCAGATTTTTGAGTGAGGTCCGGTATGCCGGGCAATAATGGCAAACGGAGACACCACTATATGACTGCGAATGGCGGGATAAGACCGTTTCATGGCAACCTCATCAGTCACGTTGTATCTTCAGAAACAGGTTGAGTACAAAAGTAGAATTCATGGCGTAGGTTCAAATCTCTATATATGAAGAAACGGTTTGTGATGGGCATATGTAGTATGGGCTGCATACTATTCCGGATACTTGCTTGCATTAGAATAAGTGCATCACTGCATTGGTTAATCTAGCATTAGTGTCTAAGTCATAGCATACACAGACACATCAATTATTTATACACTTTTATCTTTTCATTAATCTATTTGTTTAAAGTTGAGAATCACTACTAGTCATCAGCCTTAAAGCGTCAGTATATGTATTGACATCCCCACTTCAATGGGTACTGGATTGCAAAACTACAGGTACAGGATTCAGGAGGACTCAATGCAAGAGAAGCAAAGTGTTGATTTTGTTTCAATTGTAATATATGTTGGTTACCATTGTTTCAATTGTAAATTTATTTATGTTGAGAAGCATCTAAGTAAAAGTACCAAGTGTTATATATTATTCATTGTACTCTGATGTAATTTTTATTCAAAGTTTGTAATACTTGGGCTTGTATGGCATTATTGTCACGCCCCGCTTCCCAAAAAGAGAATACGAAATACGGTTACGTGACTAATTCCAGCGAATAATTTTTATCATCCATAATCTGTTAGGATCTTTACAATATTTCACAAGTATAAACAAGAGAGACACAAGAAGAATAGTCAACAACGCATACATAACTGAATCAATATTGTCAACAAGATTACTTGAAAAGAAACAAGAATAATAAATTTCAAATAATCATGTCTGGAACAAAAACACAAGTCTGGAACATAAAGCCCAATACAAAATAATCCAAGTAACAGATACATTTATTCAAATAAGCAACATGAAATAATAATAAAAACTCCAGCATCTAAAATCTCAGATCACCTACTCCATCGGTCAGCTGATTACCATAATCTGCAATTTAATAAATTGCAGGAAGAGGAAAAGAAAATAAAACGGCCGTTAATGCAAGTTACGGGCCGCTTGTAGTGCAGACACAAGTACAGGAAAAGAGTAAATAAATATAAAATAACAGCGGAAGCAAACATAGCATGGAATAGATATGATAACAAAATAGAACAAATAGCATGAATCATGAACATAATCAAGTAATATAATGGGCTAACAAGGTATGGGTAACATGTAACAGATGTCAAGTAAGCAGGTAAACAGGTAACCGGTAAATAGGTGTCAAGTAGTATGTACAGGTATCATGTATCACGTATCAGGTAGCATGTAACAGGTACCATGTTATGTCAAGTCTTGTATTATTACTATCTGGGTAGCACTTCATACATCCCAGGTTTTTACCACATAGTTGCTACTTACATGCAAATTTCGTTTAAGCCTAGTGGTGGGTTTCTATAAGGCCGTGTACTCAGGTGTCAGGTAACAGGTAACAGACACGAATCACATGGTCGTGAAATCACGGCAGCAGGGTGCATCATGTAGTCATGAAACATGGCAACATTTAGTATTAACAAGCATGAATCATCACGAATCTTGACAACATATAATCAGATAGTAATAACAGGCATGAATTATGTAACCATGAAACATGACAACATATAATAATAGGCATGAATCATATAATCATGAAACATGGCAACATAAAATGGAAAACACGGGCCCCATTCTGAGTACACAACCCTATATTGTCCACTACTAAGGTCTTTCCCTTAACCTCGGCTTGATTACTTGTTATTATTATCAAACAGTAATGTACATGTCACAAAATAGGGCAAGAATAACATGTCATGAACAGGTAACAGGTTCATGTTGGAAGATAAACATGTACAGGTGAAAGACAACTCATAAAAGATTGGGACAACAAAAATTCTAGTTCAAGACAGCAAAAAAGTACTACACTAAACCTGGGATTCTCATTGCTACAAAAAATGTAAACCTGGATCCGTCAGAGATTCTGGAATATAGACTCCCGACCGAATCCAGCAAATATATATAAGTCATATGGTATTTCACAAAAATAAGTCTCAAAATATAATTGTATCCAGAAAATGTGTTCAGCCAGAAATTAGAAGTTTGTATTCATAATCAGGAAAACAGCATGAAAACTACTAATTAAATCCACAAAAAATCTGGGGTATTCCCTAATATGTTTAGTAATAGAAAATAAATTTTCATAATTTTTCAATATAGATAGAATAGTCAAAAAAAATAGAAAGCAGCAAGATACGATAGTTTTGTAAATCTGAAATCCTAAACACAGCAGTACTAAAACAGCAATATCTTACAAAATATAAATCGAAATCTAGATCCGTCAAAAGAGTGATAAAATAGATACAGTAGGCTACATTTCATATTCAAAAAGCTTTTATAAAAAGCAAAAGAATCAAGTCAAAATTAAGGTTCTTTACTGAACAGTAAGAAAATTCTGCAAATATAGTAGTTGTTTGCAAGTATAGAATAGTTTATAAAATTCATGAATTAAATCCACAAAAATTAGCGGTTAATTCCAATCAGGTATAGTTGTACTCAGCAAAATATTGGATTAAAATATTATCTTTAACATCAGTATAAAAATAATTATCCCTACTGAATTCATATAAAACTGGATCTGAAATTTTAAACACATCTGTAGTAAAATAGTCATAACTTGCAACTCATAAATCGAAACTGAGATCTGTCAGAAAATCTGGAAGGTAGATAGAATTCTCTATAATTCATATTCACAAATAATTTTCATATACGGACCTTAATAGGGTCTAAATTACTGAACAAAACAGAGTAAAAGCAAAAACTGAAATCTTCTTCATGCATAAAATCAACATAGATAATAAGAAACTAATCCAAATCATAACGAACGTGAAATATGGTGTACTAGATGTCCAAGCCACATGGTATAGGGTATGTAGCAAGTCTACAACAAGTATACTACAACTAACATAACCGAGCACACAATATCATACGATCAACATGCATGTATACATCAAGAAGTGACCATCTCTAAGTTATTTTAGGTCGTGTGTGTAGTGAGATAACTATGGGCAGGACAACACAATAGAGACAATATATAACAGGAGTTTTGCACAATAATTATCTCTAGAACACAACTACACTACAGGCGGTATTTAGTACATGTATTTGCAACATAAATTAATACAAGTTACTTGCCTTATAGTCGACGACGGAAATGGTGCAAAGATCAAGAATAATGATAACGGATTACCGGGTAACGAACTCAATGAACAAACGAACCACGAACATAGCCACGAACACAATGAACTCCGAACGCACAACTCGAGAACCAACACACGCACACAAAAGCCAACAACGGCGGGGTGCACAATGTCGAGAGGGACGGTGGACACGAGTTGCTGGTGTTGCTGTTCTGCCGCGCGGTGCTCGGGAGGAGACACACTGTGGTTGTGTGCTGCAGGGCATCGCCTGGGGCTGTCGTGCGGCACGTCGACGGAGGGACACAGTGCACAGGGGTGGCACAACTAGGGGAGTCACAAGGGTGCTGGCGCGACTGGTTGTGGGTGGCGGCATAGCCAAGAGGACAGCATGGCAGGGAGAGGACCAGGGGGGTTGCACTGGAGCAAGGCAGCACTGGGGACAGGTCAGGAGATAGAGTGAGGGAAGGAGGTTGCCAAGGGGGTTGAAGAGTCGGGAGGTGCACACAGGATGTAGAGGGAGAGAGGGATGATCGGGGGAACGGGATGAGGAGGCGGCTGGTTGATAACAGGTGTATATATAAGGTTGAAGGAGTTAGGGTTGATGGGTATATACAGTGGGTGACGGTTTATGGTTTAGGGGGTGCATGATAACGAGTAGGAGGGTTGAGCGGGTGGTGGTAAACGGGTAGGGGTGTAAGTTTTAAAAGGTAATGGTTTTTAATAGGGTTATTGGGTTTATATGGTTTAGATTTTGGGTAGTGGATTCAATAAGAAATTAAAATGGTTTATAGGGTTTTGAATAGGATTAATTTAGAAAATCCACAAGGAATAATAAGGTGATCCAAAAATGAGATGGGCACAAAAAAATGAATAAATAAAATAGGCACAAACAATGAAAATAATGAGGATCAAAGAAATACAAGCTCGATCAACAAAGATGAAATAATAGGAGACAATTGAATCAAGAAGATAAAAAAAAGACGACAAATCAAATAGATGAATACATAGAAAATGAAGATCCAAAACACGGTCCAAAAAGAGATACAAGATGAATTAATACACAAAAAGGAAAATATACCCAAAAAATACAGAAAAGGAAAGCAGGGGTTACAATTATTGTAACGCTGATGTAATATATTGCAGTTTTATAACATTCGGACTTGTAATACATTTGTGTTGAATAAAAAGTTTTAAATTTTCCTGTTTTTCTGTTTATTGTGGCTAATTAAGGAAAAGATTCTGGCTTATGTCATGGTTTCCCAGTGTATGGAAATCGGGGCGTTACAGAGTGGTATCAGAGCCGACTTCAATTTACAGTCCAACACAGTAGGAAAATTAAACTTTGATGCCTTTTAGGAGTCGAGTTTTAGCAGTTGTAGACAATTATAATTCATATTGTCGTTTCTTTGAACTTATGTTTTATAAATTTTCTATATCTGGACTAATTCCAGTATATGTGTTTGAAGGATGGTATTAGAGGATATCCTAACCGAGGATGTTTTGATGGAAGAGAGTGAGCCGATTTCGAGCGAGGAGTTGAAGGAGATTTTACTACAAGCTAATCTCAAGACGGACTTGGAGCTAAGTGTGGATCAACCCACAGTGGCGGCGGTTGGCATACATTCAGGAAATAGGAAGCTGAGGAAGTACAGGATCAGCAAAGTTCGTCGAGCTAAGCAACTGGGTGATGCTTGCAGAGCTATATTAGCAAGCCTAGCGGAGGAGCGGGAACACTTCAATTCTAGATTGGCACGACTACAGAATGAATGGGAGCAAGTCCAGGAGACCACCAAGTTTGTAGTATGCTATTTCTGTAAGGAGGTTGGACACAAGAAATCAGTGTATCCACGACTACAAAGAAAAAGATCTGCACTGGCATCAGGGTTCGAGAACCGAGGTTAGAAGAAGAAGATTTAGAAAACAAAGTGCAAACTTGGAGGCACCAAGCCAGGAAGTTGTTTCCTATGTGGTAAGCATGGTCATTTCAAGAGCCAGTGTCCGATGAAAAACCCTCAGGTGGAGACCCGTACGTGTTATAATTGTGGGGAGATTTGTCATATTCGGCCGAATTGTTCCCATCTTCATACGAATGACGAGAGATTAACCCCAAAGATGAATAATAAAGGAAAGAAGCATGTTCACGAAGGGTAAGAGTTCGCACATACTAAAGGCAAGTTGAAGAGACAGGAGAGCCATTTCCAGTGTGTACATGTGGAACTACAACTAAGTTTAAAAGTTGTATTTTAAATCTTTTTGAGACTGAAAAAGTAATATATGATGTAATACTTTTGTAACCGAATGTATTTATATATATATATGAAATTCAGGCAACCGTTTTGTTCGAACTTAGTTCATCATATTCTTTTGTCTAAATTATTTTTTAAGAAGTTGAGATGTGAACGGGAGGCGACTCCAGATTTGGTTTTGTTGATTACACCATCTGGAGCAATTCTCATTACAAATTTGTGCTACAAGGGCTGTAAACTCTAAATCGGAGGAAAGACCCGAAGTATAAGATTTGTTAGAGTTGGACCTAGCAAGAGCGGAAGAAGGGCACGCTGAGCATTTGACTGCAGTTCAGAGCAACTACAGGAGCATCAACTTTGTGCAAATTGTCAAAGTGAATTCTGGAAGTCTGAAGTGCTGTTTGTGGGCCATATCCTATTCTAAGGAAGGAGTGGCTACCGAACCACAAAAGATTGAGGTAGTGAAATATTAGCCTCAGCCAAAGACCTTGAAGCAAGTAAGAAGCTAAATGATGAGATCAGGTAAGCCAGTATTGAAGTGATTACTCAAGATTAGAGCTCAGTTTTGGCACGATGGAAGCTGTAACCGAGTCTAAGTAAGGGCTTAGGCAGGAGATGCAGGGATTGAAGCACCGAAGTGGTAAGTTGATCTCAGAATATCAGTATGGGCTTCATCACATGATTGCCCAGGAATTCAGAAATGAATTACTCAAGTTGGGTTATTGGGGATCAGTTAACAAAGTCTGCACATTTTTCTTCCGATAAAGATGACTTAGTCGCTATAGAAATTAGTAGAAGTCCACATTGAAGGCGTAATGAAGCAGCATGGAGTGCCAGCGTCAGTAGTTCTGACCAAGATTCAAAGGTTACAACTCCATTTTGGTAGAGTCTGTAGGCAGCTTTAGGAACAAGGTCGGGTTCTTTGGAGAACCAGTTCGTTGAGGAGCCACTTGGGAACCGGAAAGCCGTATAAGCTTTCTTTCCCCGAGTAATTTAGTGTACAGATATTTTTCTGCTCTCCTGACTAGACGTAGTTCTGAGGACAGAACTATTGCAAGGAGGGAGTATTGTAATATCCCGGTCGGATATTATATTTGTATTATTATTATTTTTAAAATTAAAATATTTCTTATGAAAATTACTTAGTTTTAATAAATAATCCTTATCTGTAAATATATACAAGTAAGTATAATTATGTATTGTATCGGTTTTGTGAGCTTGTACAAAATCCTGTAAAATGCGTTTTTGATAAATTGTCTGAAATATCCAGGTCTGATATTAAAAATTATTATTTTATTATTATTTTATTTTTATTTTTAGAATTAAAATATTTTTGATGGATATTATCCGATTTTACTAATAAACATTATCTTTATATATATACTAGTCTGTATACATCTGTATTGTATCAAATTGGTACTGAAATTTTCCGAGCTGGTAAAAAAATTATTTTTATTATTATTTATAAATTAAAATATTTTTTATAGATATTATTCGTTTTAACTAATAAAAATTATCTGTATATATAGATGTATGTACGTATAAGTACCGTATCGATTTCGTACGTTTGTACGAAATCATGTAGTATGTGATTTTGGGAAAATACCTCTTATTTTTTTATTAATCATGATCAAATGGAGGGTAGGGATTAGATTAGGGTGTGATTGCAATATTTATTTGCAAATTAAACATCAAATTGTTTCAACAATGAGAATGATAACAAGTGGCTTCTTCTCACCGACAAGCCCATCACTCCCTTTCCTATTATAGCGCCCCCCCCCCCCCCCCCCCCCCCCCCCCCCCTCTCTCTCCATTGGCCAGCCATTACCTCAAGGGCAAAGCCAATTTTGTTCTCCCATCTCATTCCATTCTCATCTCACTCCATCTCTTCTTCTCATATTTCTTCTACTCCTTCTTTACATGTTTTTACTTTAGAAAAAATTGAGAAGAAAGAAAAGAAAACGAGATCAAATCAAAAAGAAAGAGTAGGTTCATTTCATGGATTATTCTTGAAGAAGAGCAAGAACAAGGAAGGAGAAGGAAGAGCAAAGCAAGTTCTTCCTACAAAGTTTTGGTGGGGGTTTCTCACTTTTATGTATTGTTTTGTTCTTTTATTTTCTTAGTATATAAAGAACATGGACTAATTTCATATGCATAATGATGTTTATGGACTAGAATAAAAGGCATACAAGATTGAAGTAGTAGAACACACATAAAAAAGCTAAAGATCGAATCTCTTAAACTAGGATGTAGTTGTGATGATTAGAAATTAATTACTTGTGCTAAATTTAGAATTTTGACTCCAAATTAATTTGAGAGGTTCTTTCATGTGTTATTAGCATGCTTTAATTTTTGTAGGTTTTTTGGGGTTAACTTTATGGGTGAAATAAATCGTTTCCCCAAAACAATGAGCTTTTAAGCAAATCGTTGTTTTGCTTATTTTTGCTTCTGTCCAAAGAGCTGGATTTTGAGCCCTATAAGGATTCTGAAAAAGTGGTCAACTAGAAAGTTGTAGAATATGTTTTTCTCTTTCCAAAATGTCCAGTTATGTTAGATTCTGTTAAGTATAGCAAAAGTTATGAGCTTTATATGTTTCTGCTTTTGGTGTTTTTTCTGTTGTTCTTTAATTTTGTTCAAAGAGCAGGGATTTGAATTCCATAAGGAATCTGAGAAAGTTGTTAACTAAGAATATTTAGTAGATAATCTTAGCTTTCCAAAAAGTCCAATTATGTTAGATTTTGACAAGTATAGCACTGGTTATGACCTTTACAAGTTTCAGCAAATCTGCTGTCTTTTGTTATTCTTAAAATGTCACTACAAAAGATACTCGATTTACCGGCGAATATTCCCCGGCGTTTTACTATTAGCGCCGGGGTAGGGAGCGAATAGGAATGAGGCGCCAGAAGGGATGGTTATACACCGGCGGTCGCTTTAAAACGCCGGTCAATCCGCGTATTCACCGGCGTTTTATTTAAAAACGCGGGTGAAGTGTATTATTCACCGGCATTTTAATAATAAACGCCGGTGAATATACCTACACATTCACCGGCGTGTCTAATTGAAACGCCGGTGAAAAGCTGCGATAAATCCCATCTACCCTAACCTTTCGCTCGCCATTTTCCCAAACCCCAAAAAAATAAAAAAAAAGAGGGCGCTTCGTTTTTCCTCCTTCCTCGCTCTACTTCCTGCGCGTTTGCCTCCGCCGCTTCGTCCTCTTCGACAGCCTTCGACCTTTCATCATCGTCCCTTCTTCCCTTTGTCATTTTTGATTTCCCTCCCCCCTCTCTCGATTTGGAGGTGAATCGGCGACCGGAAACCACCGTGTCGCCCCGCTCTCTCTATCTCCTCCCCCCCGCGCTCGTCGCCCCGCTCTCTCTCTCTCTCTTCGGTATCATTTCTTGATTTCCCTTATTTTTGAAACTTAGCATGTTTTTTCTGATAGATGCATCTTGATTTCCTTAACATGAATGGTTTAGTTGGGATGAAGAATTAATAGAAAAATATATGCTTAGGTACTGGAAATTTTCATGTTCTTTTACTGTTAAAGAAGCTGATTTCATGCATCTGATTGTCATCTTGGCATGTTTTTTTTAACCAAAATGGGTTCACTGTGAACTGAGGATGCTATAGCTACGTATGCAAAAATCCTCCGGATATGCACAACAATTGAGTTTTAGATTTAGTTGGGCTAAACAATTAGTACAGCAACATATATGCTCAGATAATGGAAATTTTCATTTCAAGATACTGTTAAAGTAACCTGTTTGCCCTCTTTGGCATGATTTTTTAACCAAAAATGGGTTCACTTCCAAACTAAGTATGCTGCTAGAATTTTCATCTTCTTTTACTGTTAATGAAGCTTATTTCATGCATCTGATTGTCTTCTTGGCATGTTTTTTTGACCAAAATGGGTTCACTGTGAACTGAGGATGCTATAGCTACGTATGCCAAAATCCGCCGGATATGCACAACAATTGGGTTTTAGATTTAGTTGGGCTCAAGAATTAGTAGAGCAGCATATAAGCTCAGATAATGGAAATTTTCATTTTAAGATACTGTTAAAGTAACCTGTTTGCCCTCTTTGGCATGATTTTTTAACCAAAAATGGGTTCACTTCCAAACTAAGTATGCTGCTAGAATTTTCATGTTCTTTTACTGTTAAAGAAGCTGATTTCATGCATTTGATTATCATCTTGGCATTTTTTTTAACCAAAATAGGTTCACTGTGAACTGAGGATGCTATAGTTACGTATGCGAAAATCCTCCGGATATGCACAACAATTGGGTTTTAGATTTAGTTGGGCTAAAGAATTAGTAGAGCAACATATATGCTCAGATAATGAAAATTTTCATTTCAAGATACTGTTAAAGTAACCTGTTTGCCCTCTTTGGCATGATTTTTTAACCAAAAATGGGTTCACTTCCAAACTGAGTATGCTGCTAGCATTTTCATCTTCTTTTACTGTTAATGAAGCTTATTTCATGCATCTGATTGTCTTCTTGGCATGTTTTTTTGATATTAAATGGGTTCACTATGAACTGAGGATGGTATAGCTGTATGCCAAAATCCTTAGGATATGCACAACAATTGGGTTTTAGATTTAGTTGGGCTAAAGAATTGATAGAGCAACATATAAGCTCAGATAATGGAAATTTTCATTTCAAGATACTGTTAAAGTAACCTGCAGACTGCCATCTTTGGCATGAATTTTTAACCAAAAATGGGTTCACTTCCAAACTAAGTATGCTGCTAGCATAGGCCTCATCTTCTTTCACTGTTAATGAAGCTGATTTCATGCATCTAATTGTCTTCTTGGCATGTTTTTTTGATATTAAATGGGTTCACTGTGAACTGAGGATGGTATAGCTGTATGCCAAAATCCTCCGGATATGCACAACAATTGGGTTTTAGATTTAGTTGGGCTAAAGAATTGATAGAGCAACATATAAGCTCAGATAATGGAAATTTTCATTTCAAGATACTGTTAAAGTAACCTGCAGATTGCCATCTTTGGCATGATTTTTTAACCAAAAATGGGTTCACTTCCAAACTAAGTATGCTGCTAGCATACTCCTCATCTTCTTTCACTGTTAATGACGCTAATTTCATGCATCTGATTGTCTTCTTGGCATGTTTTTTTGATATTAAATGGGTTCACTGTGAACTGAGGATGGTATAGCTGTATGCCAAAATCCTCTGGATATGCACAATAATTGGGTTTTAGATTTAGTTGGGCTCAAGAATTAGTAGAGCAACATTTAAGCTCAGATAATGGAAATTTTCATTTCAAGATACTTTTAAAGTAACCTGTTTGCCCTCTTTGGCATGATTTTTTAAAGCAAACTGAGTATGCTGCTAGCATCCCCATCTTCTTTCACTGTTAATGAAGCTGATTTCATGCATCTGATTGTCTTCTTGGCATGTTTTTTTGATATTAAATGAGTTCACTGTGAACTGAGGATGCTATAGCTGTATGCCAAAATCCTCCGGATATGCACAACAATTGGGTTTTAGATTTAGTTGGGCTAAAGAATTGATAGAGCAACATATAAGCTCAGATAATGGAAATTTTCATTTCAAGATACTGTTAAAGTAACCTGTTTGCCCTCTTTGGCATGATTTTTTAACCAAAAATGGGTTCACTTCCAAACTGAGTATGCTGCTAGCATCCCCATCTTCTTTCACTGTTAATGAAGCTGATTTCATGCATCTGATTGTCTTCTTGGCATGTTTTTTTGATATTAAATGGGTTCACTGTGAACTGAGGATGCTATAGGTATGTATGCCAAAATCCTCCGGATATGCACAACAATTGGGTTTTAGATTTAGTTGGGCTCAAGAATTAGTAGAGCAACATATAAGCTCAGATAATGGAAATTTTCATTTTAAGGTACTGTTAAAGTAACCTGTTTGCCATCTTTGGCATGATTTTTTAAACAAAAATGGGTTCACTTCCAAACTGAGTATGCTGCTAGCATCCCCATCTTCTTTTACTGCTAATGAAGCTTATTTCATTAAGATACAGGATGGCAAATTTTGATTGGGCTGTGATTGGATTGTTCAGTGGCTGTTGTCTATGTTCTTAATTGGGCTGTGATTAGAACGAGAGGGCTCGAGTGGAGATCTGGAAACCCATATAGAGACATCTTGTTCATAATAATTTATAATTATTGTTGTTCTTGTCGCTCTTGCTGTTGTTGCTGATGTCTCTTTGTGTTTGTGTGCTGAAGGGAAACAAGGGAAGAGAGAGAGATGAGGAAAATGCTGCTATGTTAGCCTGGTGTATCCAAAGTCTCTACCATTCTTCTTTCTGTTTCCATTTCTGGCTTCTATATTTGGTTTCCTTCCACGATGACAGTTCCCTAAAAATACACTTGATATGAGCCCTATCTTATTTTTCTTATTTTTCTTATATTTGGTTTCCGTCCACGATGACAGTTTCATGGATTGTCTGAACAATCCATGAAAGACATGCTTAGATATTGAATTTTCATTTGTTTTACTGTTTTAGATAGTGGATATTCCCAATCAGAGGAGAATATAAAGTTTTCAAGTTAGATACTGAAGTTTCATTTGTTTTGTTATTTTAGATATATTTAAAAAACAAAATTAAGTACTAGATTTTTAACATTGCAATGTAATTATTTTACCTCTCTATATATCATTAACAATTCCATTTGCAATTGGCACTTTGATCTTATAATTTAAGATACAGTTAGATTTTTTTGCAAGTTCAAAAAATATGTATATTCTGTATTGTGGTCTACTGTTGAATTAAACTATTGTTTTTTTTTCATAGAGCGGTCGCCCAGATGAAGAAAATTCTGATGATCAGAACTGAAGCTCCTCGAGGGGTATGAATCTGTGGTCCTCCTTGCTGTTCTTGTGTCCCTGCTGTATGATTGTTGTTCTTATGTCCTCCCTGCTGTTATGTCAGACTGTTTTTTTTTATGAGAGTTATGTCGGACTGTTAATTTGGGATATTTGAGATATTTTTCAGACTGGTTTGTTGAGATATTTGGGATGTTCGTCGCTATATTAATTTGTTAATTATGATACTGTTAATTTTGCGGTGAATTTGGTTGTGATTGGTTGTGATTATGACACTGTTAATTATGACACTGTTAATTAGTTTGTTGAGATATTTGGGATATGACACGTGTGAAACTTTATTATTCTTGTGTTTGGTTGTGATTTGCGCATTAATATGCAACGAAATTGGTTGAATCAGTTGTGAATTAGTTTACAGGTTTTGTAAATGAAACTGCGAATTGAAATCGAACGGAAAACCGGAGAAAGGAAAACAAACGGGCATAGCTAGACCGGCATTTTATAAAACGCCGGTCTATCTATTGAATTAGTTGCAGTGTGCGATATACCGGCGTTCACACAAATGCCGGTGTATCCCGTTAAACGCCGGTGTATGCCGTCAGCTGTAACGGTACCAAGAAACACCGGCGTTTTATAAAACGCCGGTGAACCTAACTACACCGGTGTTTTTGATCACGCCGGTGCTTGTAAGTAGGGAAAACCGGACACTCATAAATGCACATACACCGGCGGTCGTCGACCGTCGGTATACGTTCATTCTACACCGGCGTTTCTATACACGCCGGTGAATTTATAAACTACGACCGCCGGTGAATGTATATTGGGGTAAAAGAACGGCACTCAGAGACCCCCATACACCGGCATTTTCTGGCCGCCGGTGTAGTTGTCACATTTACCGGCGTCCACTAAAACCGCCGGTGTAGACCCCTTCCTTTCCGCGACGCTCGCTTCGGCGGCATTTGGACCGGTGCTATTATAAATGCCTGGTGAAAGTTTCACCGGCGTAAAAAACGCCGGTAAAGACGCCGGGAAATCGAGTTTCTTTTGTAGTGTGTGTTTAAGGGGCTGGATTTTGAGTCCTATTCTGAATCTGGAAAATTTGTCAACTAGAAAATTATTTTAGATGTTCTTAGCTTTCCAAAATGTCCTATTTTGTTAGATTCAGATAAGCGGAGTAGGAGTTATGAACTTTATAAGTCACAACAGCTAGCCTTTTGGCTGAATCTTCGCTATTTAGATTGTTCGAAGTTTTTGTACCTCTTGTTGACTGAATCTGAGAAGGTTGTCAACTAGAGAGTTTTATTGGAGGTTATTACCTTTCTAAAATGTCCTATTTTGTTAGATTTCGATAAGCGTAGTCGGAGTTATGACCTTTACAAGTCACAACAGCTAGCCTTTTGGCTGAAGGTTTGCTGTTTAGATTGTTTGAAGTTTTGTACCTTTTATTGACTGAATCTGAGAAGGTTGTCAACTAGAGAGTTGTAGTAGAGGTTCTCAACTTTCCGAAATGTCCTATTTTGTTAGATTCCGATAAGTGGAGTAGGAGTTATGACCTTTACAAGTCACAGCAGCTAGCCTTTTGGCTGAAACTTTGTTGTTTAGATTGTTTGAAGTTTTTGTATCTCTTATTGACTGAATCTGAGAAGGTTGTCTACAAGAGAGTTGTACTAGTGGTTCTCACCTTTCCAAAATTTCATATTTTGTTAGATTCCGATAAGTGGAGTTGGAGTTTTGACCTTTACAAGTCACAGCAGGCTGGCCTTTATTTGCTGAAGCTCGCTGTTTAGATTGTTCGAAGTTATTGTACCTTTTATTGACTGAATCTGAGAAGGTTTTCAACTTGAGAGTTGTAGTAGATGTTCTCA
This sequence comes from Hemerocallis citrina, assembly GCA_017893485.1. Classification (NCBI taxonomy): domain Eukaryota; kingdom Viridiplantae; phylum Streptophyta; class Magnoliopsida; order Asparagales; family Asphodelaceae; genus Hemerocallis; species Hemerocallis citrina. Next base: position 276,365,194 of record CM030358.1, read on the forward strand.
ACTTTCTAAAAATGTAACCCCTATTTCTCCTTTTTTTTTATTTTTGATGTATTTTCCTTTTCCTTGAGTATTTTGTTCCTTCATGTATTTATCTGGATCCGTATATTGGGGTACTTTCAATATATATATATATATATATATATATATATATATATATATATATATATTCATTTTGTGGCTCAATCTTGAACTTCTGTGACCTTATTTCTGTTTCTTGATTGGTTCTTGATTATTGTCGTAGTTTTCGTGCTCCAATTGTATTTTGTTCTCTTTATTGTTGTTTTTTGGTGCTTGTGGTGTGTTTGTAGTTCATTCCCTTTTTCAATCCCATTTTTTTTTATCCTAATTTGTTCACCAAATCCTAATTAAACCAAAATCCTATTTGTGTTCCTATTTGATTTGACCCAAATCCACAACCCATTGGTATAACCTAGTATTACTCCTAATACCCAATTAAACCCACAACCCATTTATATTCAAACCCTAATCTCCCCATATATATACTATCTCTTTCTTCCTCACCTAAACCCTAACCCTACTGCCTCCATACTACCCGGCCTCCCCCTATCTCTCTCTCCCGCTGCTTGCGCCGCACACCCCAAACCGACCCCCAGACCGCCCCTATTTGGCCTGCACCATCCTGATGCCCAAACACCTCGGCACCCAACCCCCCATCTCTCCTTGACCATCCGACCACTCCTTGCACCGCCTACACCACCATATACAATCCCTAGTCTCTCTCATCCTCTCTCTTGGTGTTTCCTTGTGGCTACAAGCTACTATTGTCGCCGTCTCTCTTTGGATCATCTCTCTCTTTTAGTGGAGTTTGTTTGTGTGGAGATTTTTGCTCGAGTTGCTTGGATTCATTAGTTCGTGGATTTTCGTTCTTGGATTTTGTTCATTTCTGTGATCCCCTCCACTTATTCTTGATTTTCATCGTTCTTCATCTTCGGTTAAGGCAAGTAACTTGTACTCAAATTCCTTTGTATGATACAAGTCAAAATACCACCTATAGTACAGTTGGGTTCTAGAGACGACTCTTGTGTGATATGTTTGATGGGTTTTGTCTCTATCGTGAAAACTTGACCATAGTTGCCGCATGACACAATATTGACATAATTTAACTTAGGTTTTGCCCGTTCTTGATTTGATCATGTATGTGAGACTTCTTGTGAGAATTTAGGTATTTGTTGAGAACCATGTGATAGACTTGTTCTAGATGTGTTAACAACCCTATTTCATGATGTTTAGACACTTGGTAGACTCGAGTTCATGTTTGGTTGTGTTTAGAACAAGTTTTGTATGATATATGTTGAGTTGTCATTAAAGGGAAAAATCTGTATTTTGTCGATTTGTTTGCTATTTTGAACTGTCTTAAATTTAGTATCTTAATTTCAGTATAAAACAGTAGTTTTAGAGAATTTCTTCTATTTTCAAACCCATCTGACCTTGCTTGATTCCATTTTCATATGTGTGAGATATGACTGTTTTACTAGAGAGATGTAAATCTTTTCCAGATGTCGTTTCTTGGTGTTTTGATGACTAAATCATTTTAATAACTGTTCTACACATATTATTTTGATCCAAAACTTTTGCCTGTTTTACTATACCTAGTTAGGGATTACCCAGAATTTTGGTGGATTTTATTGATGAGTTTTATATGCCGTTTCTTGCTTGTTTATGAAAATTATGCTTGTTGTATTTTACTCGCTGTTCTGTAAAGAATTGTATTTTCACCCTATTTCCTTCTACTGTGTGAAATTTTTTTGTGAAATATAAAAGTTATCTTATTCTATCTATTTTCATCTCCCTTTGGCGGATTTGGATTTCATTTCACGGTTTGCAAAATATGAAAGTTTTCGTACAGTACTGTTGGGAATTCCAGATTTGCCAAACTATCGTTTATTGATATTTTCTGATTTTTGATGACTGATTAAATTTTACTGGAAAATTATGAAAGTTAATATTCTGATACTAGACATATAGGGGAATACCCCAAATTTTTCATGGATTTATTTAATGAGTTTTGATGCTGTTTTACTGACTGTGAATTCGTTTTCCTGATTTCTAGCTGAACCTATTTTCTGTATTCAAATCTGTTTTGAGCTATGTTTTTATGAATTAATATATGACTTATTTATACTCACTGGATTCGGTTGGGAGTCTATTTTTTAGACATTTTGACGGATTCAGAATTTTATGCTTGTAACACTGGGAATCACTGTTTTACTACAGCATGGTCTTGCTGTCCTGAACTTGAGATTTGGCTATTTTATTCTTTCATATATTATCTTGCACTCATACATGTTTACCTTGCAACTTGAACATTCCACATGACCATGCCATGCTAATCTTGATAAATTTTGCACATATATATGCTTGTTTGCCATTAATAATAAATTATCCAAGCCGGGGTTTAATGGGACAGATATAATAGTGGGTAATTCAGAAACGTGTACTCGAAAGGGGATCCACTGATCCTAGGTGATTACTTGAGACATGATACTTGACACGTGATTACTTGATATTTGCACGCAAGACACGATACTTGCCACTTGCACAACTTGACACGTGATTACATGATACTTGATACATGATACTTGGAGCTTGGAGCTCGATTACTTGACTTGTCCCTGAGTACACTGCCTTCTATGGTCTATTATAAAATCTAAAGCGAAACTGTTTGTTGTAGCAACCATGTAAGGTGGGCTGCATGAAGTGCTACCTATATACTAATCACTACAAGACTTGATACCTGATATTTGAACATGATACTTGAACATGATACATGCTTGCTTGATACTTGACTACATGATACATGAGACTTGATATAGGACACTTGATACATGATTTCAAGATACTTGTTTACTTGACTCTTGCCATATGCCACATGTACTTGATCACATTACCATGCTAGTTGTTATTTTAACATCATACTTATTCCATGTTATTAGTTAGTTTTCCCATGTACTTATATCCTACATTATAAGTGGCCCGTAACTTGCAATTAACGAGTACTTATTTTTTTCTCTTTTCCTCTTCCCTGCAATTGTTGAATTGCAGACTTCGGATAAAAGGTTTCAGATGGTATCGGTGACATGAAGTATTAGTGCTGGATTTTATTATTATTTCTTGTAGCTTGTTTGAACAATATTGTATTCTTGTACTTGGATTTATTCTTGTATTTGGGCAATGTGATCCAAGATATTTGACTTATTCAGACCATGACTATTTGAGATTTATATATTTGGTTTCAAGTATTCTTGTTGATATTTTGGTTCATATGTGCATGTGGTTGATTCTTTTGCTTCCGACTCTGATGATTCTTGTGAATGTTGTAAACATTCTTGAATAGCTTATGGATGATGAAAATCATTCGCTGGACTTTTGTCGTGTATCCGTATTCCGTATTCTCTTTTGAAAAGTAGGGCGTGACAGGGTTTTTTGTGGTATCAGAGCACCAGGTTTGGCTAATGTATTAGTTGTCTAATATGTTAGACAAGCTTGGCTCGAACTGGGATCTGCTCAACATTTCACCAACCATGCATGCATAAATGAATCAATTATTATTAACATTGATCTGGATGTTTACTGTTTTTTAGTTTTGTGCAGACTATAGCTCGCAGAGATTCTACTTCTCAGTCACAGGTTGATCCAATTGAGGCTATCACTACTGTGCTTGAGCGGCTGATTAATCAGTAGCAGAACCATAGTGATTTGGTGATGGCTGCTTTGGAAGCTGCTCGAATTCCTCCGCCCGTTGCGCCTAGGCAGGATGTTCTTCCTCCCCGTCTGGGAACAGTCAGAGACTTTATGAGGCTGCATCCCGACAGGTTTTTAGGCACTGAGATGCCTTTGGATGTTGAACAGTGGTTGATTCGGACAGAGCAACTACTTTGGCAGCTAGAGTTGCAGATGCAGATCGTGTGGATGTGGTTACCATCCAGTTGGTGGACTTAGCTCATATCTGGTGGAGGTCCGAGTCCGAAAGGCTCGAAAAATCGATCACTTGGGCCACTTTGACTAGGAGCTTCTTGGAGAAGTTCTTTCCTAGCAGCACCAGAGTTGAGATGAAGCAACAATTCTTAGCCCTGAAACAGGTTGGTGGTTATTTCAAGTAATGAAATTTTGTTACATATTGTTCATGCAATGTTGTAACATAAGACTTTCTTGAAACAGGGTTCCAGGTCTGTGGACGAGTACGTAGCCAAAATTATAAGACTTAGCCGCTTCGCAGCCGTTCTTGTGGCGAACGAAGAGGATAGGGCTCGTAGGTTCATTTTGGGGCTTGAGCGAGACATCAAGGTGTAGCTTGTCTCTCTGCGCTTGCGTACCTACGCTGACGCTCTTGAGGCAACTAGGGCCCAGGAGCAGGCTCGTGGTGGTTTGGCTCCTTCTCAGCGGACAGTTCCACACTCAGTTGCTAGGTCTTCTGGTGGGCCTATTCGGAGACCTGTTCCAGCCCCTCCGGTCAGGGAGCTCCTTACTTTTCTGCGGGTCATCCGAGAGTTGGTTTCTGTGACTTTTGCCATCTTCTGGGGCATGAGCGCAAGGATTGCCGACGTGCCAATCGATGCTATTTTGGATGTGGTGCTGCTGACCATTCGGTGTAGGACTGCCCGCAGTTGGCTCCTCCAGCCAGGGGTCCTGTTCAGCCAGTTGCTGCAGCTCGTGGTCAGTTAGACCACCGCTTCCTTCGCAGTGCCAGATTGTCGGTCAGAGGACCATTGTTCCGAGGAGAGGTCAGGCTTTCAACCTGACTGCGACAGATGCTGAGTCAGCTGAGGGTGTGGTTGCAGGTATCTTTTGTTTTATTGTTTTATTGTTTGTAGTTTCTCTTTGTTTTCTACATTTCCTTTGCTTTATTTCTTTCTGTTGTCTTATGCATTTTGTTTTTCCTTACACCTGTTCAACCATTCTTTTCCTTGTCTCTTTTGCTTTTCTATCTTAGGTGTTGTGCTTGTGTGCTCTTTTCCTGCTTATGTTCTGTTTGATTCTGGGGCAACCCATTCTTTTGTCTCCTCTCGATTTGTCGCTCTCCATCAGTTGGAGTGCACAACATGTCAGAGTCTTGGAACATTGTAACAGGTGGTGGAGTTGTCATTTATTTTCGGGAGTGTAGGTAGTGTCCCATAATTATTGGCAGCGCAGATTTCAAAGCCAATCTGATTGTAATTGGGAATTCGGGATTCAACATTATTCTGGGTATGGATTGGTTGGGTGAAACCCATGCCATTATTGATTGCCATGCCAAGAAAGTTGTGTTCCAGATTCCAGATCGCACAGAATTTGAGTTCCATGCCGGGGAGTCTTCCCTTTGCCGAGCTGCAGTTGATTAGGAGGTTTGTGCGATGGAGTTGCATTCAGGCTGTGAGGCTACGCCTCTAGTAGTTCGAAATTTTTTGGATGTTTTTCCAGATAAGTTGCCTGGCTTACCCCCTGATAGGGAAGTTGAATTCGGTATTGATGCTCTGCCTAGAACAGTGCCGATATTGAAGAGTCCCTACAGGATGGCACCGGTTGAGCTAGCAGAGCTTAAGGTGCAGATTCAGCAATTGCTCAATTTGGGTTTTCGATTTGGGTTTTATTAGACCTAGTGTTTTGCCTTGGGGTGCTCCAGTCCTTTTTGTCGACAAGAAGGATGGTGGTCATCGACTGTGCATGGATTTTCGGGAACTGAACAGAGTTACTGTGAAGAATCGGTATCCATTGCCCAGGATCGATGATTTGTTTGATTAGTTGAGTGGGGTTGCTGTTCTCTCGAAGTTGGATCTTCATTCTGGGTATCACCAATTCGAAGTGAAGGCTGCGGATATGCAGAAGACTGCTTTCAGGACTAGATACGGGCACTATGAGTATCTTGTGATGTCGTTCGGAGTTACGAACACGCCGGCTGTATTCATGAGTCTTATGAACCGGATCTTCCCTCAGTTCTTGGATAGATTTGTGGTGGTCTTTATTGATGATATTTTGGTGTATTCTTAGAATCGGGAAGATCATACTGAGCATCTTAGAGTGGTTCTGCAGACTTTGAGGGAGAATCAGCTTTATGGAAAACTCAGCAAGTGCGAGTTTTGGCTCGACAGGGTTTCATTCTTGGGGCACATTATCTCCGGTGATGGTGTTTCGGTGGATCCGGCCAAGGTTGAGGCTGTGAAGGATTAGCCTATTCCCAAGTCAGTTTCAGAAGTCAAGAGTTTTCTTAGTTTAGCTGGCTATTATCAGAAATTCGTCCAAGATTTTTCGAAGATAGCAGGACTGTTGACTAAGTTGACTGGGAAGGATCAGAAGATCTGTTGGTCTGATGAGTGTGATGAAGCTTTTGTTGAGTTGAAGAACAGATTGACGTCAATGCATGTGTTGACTATTCCTGATGGTTCTGGCAGATTTGTAATTCATTGTGATGCTTCTTGTAAGGGTCTTGGAGCAATTTTGATGCAGAAGGGCCTAGTCGTTGCGTATGCATCGGGGCAGTTGAGCCCGCATGAGAAAAACTATCCGACTCATGACTTGGAGTTAGCGGCAGTGATTTATGCTTTGAAGCCGTGGAGACATTATTTACTTGGAAACCAAGTGGAGATCTTTACAGACCACAAAAGTCTCAAGTACGTCTTCACCCAGAAGGAGTTAAACATGAGGCAAAAGCGTTGGTTGGAGCTTATGGCCGATTATGACATCAGTTTGCAATACCATCCCGGTAAAGTAAACTTGGTGCCAGATGCTTTGAGCAGGAGACCGGCAGTTATGTTCTTGACTCAACAGAGGGATCTTATTGAGCAGTTGAGGAGGTTGGAGTTGGAGGTTTTGTTGCCAAGTTCTGATCGGAGTTGTTTGGTGCTTCAGTTGCAGTCGTCTCTTGTTGATCAGATTAAAGAGGAGCAGGCAAGTGATGCACAGCTGCAGAGATTTCGAGCTGAGGTTGAGTTTGGGTCCAGGACGGACATGGTTATTTATTCGGATGGATCACTTTATTTTGGGTCCAGATTATGTGTCCCGGAAGGTGATGTTCGTCAGAGGTTACTTGAGGAAGCCCATCAGTCCTCATATTCTATCCATCCTGGCGGTACTAAGATGTATCGGGATTTGAAGCTTCATTTCTGGAGGCAGGGTATGAAAAGGGCTATGGCTCAGTTTGTTGCTCAGTGTTTGATCTGCCAGCAAGTTAAGGCAGAGCATCAGAGAATCGCTGGACTTCTTCAACTGCTTCCTATTCCAGAGTGGAGGTGGGAACATATCACTATGGATTTTGTGATCGCTTTGCCGAGGAGCCCTAAGGGTCATAATGTCATTTGGGTGATTATCGACCGTTTGACGAAGAGTGCTCACTTCATTCCTTTCCGTGTCGGGCAGTCTACTGAGAGCCTTGCTGAGAGGTACATGCAAGAGATTGTTAGACTTCATGGGGTTCTAGTCAGTATTGTATCTGACAGGGATACGAGATTCAGATCTCAGTTCTGGGAGAGTCTTTAGGCTAGTTTGAGGAGTAAATTAAAGTACAATACAACTTTCATCCCCAGACTAATGGACAGTCAGAGCGGACTATTCAGATTCTTAAGGACATGTTGAGGTCCTGTATACTTCAGTTTGGTGGGTCTTGGGAGGATCATTTGCATCTCGTGGAGTTCTCGTACTGCTCCATTCGAGGCACTCTATGGGTGGAAGTGCAGATCACCAGTGTACTGGGATGACATTAGTGAGAGAAAGTTGTTAGGGCCGGAGTTGATCACCAAGACAGTTGATGTTGTGGTTCAGATCAGGAAGCATTTGCAGGCAGCTCAGGACAGGCAGAAGCGATGGGCTGATGTCCATCGAAGAGCTTTGGAGTTCGGTGTTGGTGACCATGTTTTCCTAAATGTATCGCCGTGGCACAGTGTCATTCGGTTCGGTGGCAGGGGCAAGCTCAGCCCGAGGTTTATTGGACCATTTGAGATTTTGGAGCGAGTAGGCTGGGTGGCCTATCATCTTGCTTTGCCGCCAGCGTTATCAGGAGTGCACAATGTTTTCCATGTCTCACAACTCAGGAGATATATCTGAGATGAGAGCAACGTGATCGACTATTCTAAGTTGACCGTTCGGCCGGATTTGACTCGTGCGATTCTGCCAGTTGCTATTGTGGATTGGCGGGTGAAGGTGCTAAAAAACAAGGTCATCAAGTTGGTTCATGTTGCTTGGAGTCCTCACTCGCCTGGTGAGTCGACTTGGGAGCTGGAGGAGGAGATTCAGCAGAAGTTTCCACATTTGTTTGAGTAGTTTTTGTTTTGTTCTTTTGGTTGTTTTGGGGTTACCCTATGTATCTTCTTTTTGAATTTCGAGGATGAAATTCTTCTTATTAGGTGGGTAGGATTGTAACCCCTATTTCTCGTTTTCCGTATTTTTGATGTATTTTCCTTTTTCTTGAGTATTTTGTTCCTTTATGTATTTCTCTAGATCCATATATTGGGGTATTTTCAATATATATATATTCATTTTGTGGCTCAATCTAGATCTTCTGTGACCTTATTTCTGTTTCTTGATTGGTTCTTGATTATTGTCATAGTTTTCGCACTCCAATTGTGTTTTGTTCTCTTTATTGTTGTCTTTTGGTGCTTGTGGTGTGTTGGTGGTTCATTCCCTTTTTCAATCCCATTAATTTTTTTTATCCCAATTTGTTCACCAAATCCTAATTAAACCAAAATCCTATTTGTATTCCTATTTGATTTGACCCGAACCCATAACCCATTGGTATAACCTAGTATTACTCCTAACACCCAGTTAAACCCACAACTTAACTTATATTCAAATCCTAATCTCCTCAGATATATACTATATCTCTCCCTCACCTAAACCCAAACCCTACTGCCTCCATACTACCCGGCCTCCCCATATCTCTCTCTCCTGCTGCTTGCACCGCACACCCCAACCCGACCCCCAGGCCGCCCCTGTTTGGCCTGCACCATCCCGACGCCCAAACACCCCGACACCCAACCCCCCATCTCTCCTTGACCATCCGACCACTCCTTGCACCTCCTACACCACCATATACAATCCTTAGTCTCTCTCATCCTCTCTCTTGGTGTTCCCTCATGGCCGCAAGCTACTATTGTCGCTGTCTCTCTTTGGATCATCTCTCTCTTTTAGTGGAGTTTGTTTGTGTGGAGATTTTTGCTCGAGTTGCTTGGATTCATTAGTTTGTGGATTTTCGTTCGTTGTTTTTGTTTGTTGCCGGGATCCGCTCCCGTTATTTTTTATTTTCATCGTTCTTCATCTTCGGTTAAGGCAAGTAACTTGTACTCAAATTCCATTGTATGATACATTTCAAAAATACCACCTATGGTGTAATTGGGTTCTAGAGATCACTCTTGTGTGTTATGTTTGATGGGTTTTGTATCTATTGTGAAAACTTGACCATAGTTGCCTCACGACACAATATTGACATGATTTAACTTAAGTTTTGCCCGTTCCTGATTTGATCATGTATGTGAGACTTCTTGTGAGAATTTGGGTATTTGTTGGGAACCATGTGAGAGACTTGTTCTAGATGTGTTAATAACCCTATTTCATGATGTTTAGACACTTGGTAGACTCGAGTTCATGTTTGGTTGTGTTTTGAACAAGTTTTGTATGTTATATGTTGAGTTGTCGTTAAAGGAAAAAATCTGTATTTTGTCGATGATCTGTTTTGTTTGCTGTTTTGGACTGTCTTAAAGTCAGTATCTTAATTTCAGTATAAAACAGGAGTTTTAGAGAATTTCGTCTATTTTCAAACCCTCCCGACCTTGCTTGATTCCGTTTTCGTATGTGTGAGATATCACTGTTTTACTACAGAGGTGTAGATGTTTTCAAGATTTCGTTTCTTGGTGTTTTGATGACTAAATTATTTTAATAACTATGCTACACATATTATTTTGATCCAAAACTTTGGTCAGTTTTACTATACCTAGTTAAGGATTACCCAGAATTTTGGTGGATTTTATTGATGAGTTTAATATACCGTTTCATGCTTGTTTATGAAAACTATGCTTGCTGTATTTTGCTCGCTATTCTGTAAAGAATCGTATTTTCATCCTATTTTCTTATTGTGTGGAAAAATTTTGTGAAATATAAACGTTAGCGTATTCTATCTATTTTCATCTCCCTTTGGCGGATTTGGATTTCGTTTCACGGTTTGCGAAATATCACAGTTTCCGTACAGTAGTGTTGGGAATTCCAGATTTGCCAAACTGTCGTTTATTGATATTTTCTGATTTTTGATGACTGATCAAATTTTACTGGAAAATTATGAAAGTTAATATTCTGATACTAGACATATAGGGGAATACCCCAGATTTTTCATGGATTTATTTAATGAGTTTTGATACTGTTTTACTGACTGTGAATTCGTTTTCCTGATTTCTGGCTGAACCTATTTTCTATATTCAAATCAGTTTTGAGCTATGTTTTTATGAATTAATATATGACTTATTTATACTCGCTGGATTCGATTGGGAGTCTATTTTCTAGATGTTTTGACAGATTCATATTTTCATGCTTGTGACATTGGGAATCACTGTTTTACTACAGTATGGTCTTGCTGTCCTGAACTTGAGATTTGGCTATTTTATTCTTTCATATATTATCTTGCACTCGTACATGTTTATCTTGCAAATTTAACTTGCCACATGACCATGCCATGTTATTCTTGATAAATTTTTCACATGTACATGCTTGTTTGCCATTAATAATAAATTAACCAAGCCGGAGTTTAATGAGACAGATCTAATAGTGGGTAATTCAGAAACGTGTACTCGGAAGGGGATCTACCGATCCTACGTGATTACTTGAGACATGATACTTGACACGTGATTACTTGATACTTGCACGCATGACACGATACTTGTCACTTGCACAACTTGACACGTGATTACATGATACATGATACTTGGAGGTTGGAGCTCGATTACTTGACTTATCCCTTAGTACACTACCCTCTATGGTCCACTATGAAATCTAAAGTGAAACTGTTTGTTGTAGCAACCATGTAAGGTGGGCTGCATGAAGTGCTACCTAGATAGTAATCACTATAAGACTTGATACCTGATATTTGAACATGATACTTGAACATGATACATGCTTGCTTGATACTTGACTATATGATACATGAGACTTGAATTTTGTGACCACTTTGCCGAGGAGTCCTAAGGGTCATAATTCTATTTGGGTGATTGTCGACCGTTTGACAAAGAGTGCTCACTTCATTCCTTTTCGTGTCGGACAGTCTACTGAGAGCCTAGCTGAGAGGTACATGCAAGAGATTGTCAGACTTCATGGGGTTTTCGTTAGTATTGTATCCGACAAGGATACGAAATTCAGATCTCAGTTCTGGGAGAGTCTTCAGAACAGTTTGGGGAGTAAATTAAAGTACAATACAGCTTTCCATCCCCAGACTGATGGACAGTCAGATAGGACCATCCAGATTATTGAGGACATGTTGCAGTCATGTATGCTTCAGTTCGGTGGATCATGGAGGACCATTTGCATCTTGTAGAGTTCTCGTACAATAACACCTTTCAGGCCAGTCTTAAAACTGCACTGTTTAAGGCACTTTATGGACGGAAGTGCAGATCACCACTGTGCTGGGATGACATTGGTGAGAGGAAGTTGTTGGTTCCAGAATTGATCACCAGGACAGTTGATGCGGTGATTCAGATCAGGAAGCATTTGCAGGCAGCTCAGGATAGGCATAGGTGATGGGCTGATGTCCATCAGAGAGCTTTCGAGTTTGCAGTTGGTGACCATGTTTTCCTAAAGGTATCACCTTGGCGGGGTGTCATTCGGTTCGGTGGTGGGGACAAGCTTAGCCCTAGGTTTATTGGACCATTTGATATTGTGGAGCGAGTATGCAAGGTGACCTATCGTCTTGCATTGCCGCCAGCTTTATCAGAAGTGCAAGATGTTTTTCATGTCTCACAACTCAGGAAATATATTCGAGATGAGAGCCACGTGATCGACTATTCTGAGTTGACCGTTTGGCCGGATTTGACTTGTGAGATTCCGCCAGTTGCTATTCTGGATCAGAGGGAGAAAGTGCTTAAGAACAAGGTCATCAAGTTGGTTCGTATTTCTTGGAATCCTCCCTCGCCCGGTGAGTCAACTTGGGAGCTGGAGGAGAAGATTCAGCCGAAGTTTCCTCGTTTGTTTGAATAGTTTTTGTTTTGTTCTTTTTGGTTGTTTTTGGGGTTACCCTATGTATCTTCATATCTCCTTGGACCGTAAATTGGATCTCTTGTTTTCAATATATTAATTTTATTATTTTTATCATCTTTTATTTGGGTTCTTGACTCTGTTATCTCTTTTGTTTTATCCCTGCTTGATCGTGCCAGTATTTTGATCCCCATTGTTTTTATTTATTCACATCGCATTTTAATTGACTCATCTTGTTCCCATTCTTATTGGATCTTTTTTGTTTTGCCTATATGTTTTAAACTCATTAAAAACCTATTCTAATTCTCTTTTGTTTCCACCTCCAAATCCCTATAATATATCCTGTTCGAACATCCTACTACCCTAAACCCATTAACTAATAAAACCCACCTACTTAAAACCCCCAAACTCGTTAGCATCACCCCCTAAACCCATTACTCTACCCACACCCGAAACCCACTAAAACCAAATCAACTGTTGGGCCTAACCCTAACAACCCATGCATATAAATACCCTTTGCCTATTCACCTTCTTCATCAAAAACCCCAGCCGCCTCCATCCTTCAACCTATCAGCCCCGTGCACCCTCTCCCGATCTCCCCTACCTTCTGCATACCCCGGCCTGCACCTCTCCATCCCTCCCAAAGCTTCTCTTGTGCGACCTCTCATCAGCCCCTACCTCGCTCTCAGACTCTCCTCGTCTTTTCTTTCCCTCCGGTGCCTGCAGCAGCCTCACAGACCCCCCGGCGTGCGATACCCACAGTCGGCATCATCTCCTCCCTGTGCTGCCTCTTGTGTCGACAGCCAGGTGCCTCCCCTGCAGCAACAGCACCTCGCTGTGCTGTCGATAGTGTGCACCCGGCCGCGTCTCATTGTGTCACCTCCGTCTTCCACACAACCGTGTACCCTTGGGTGTGCGCGTGTTGGTTCATGCATTTGCTGTCATGGTTGTGTTGTTGGATTTTGTGTTTCGTCTGTTCGGTTGAAGTTCGTTGGTTCGTTGTGTTTGTGAGTTTCGTTCGTTGAGTTCGTGTTCTGGGATCCGTTCCTGTTATTCTTGATCATTGTCGTTTTCGTCATCAGTTAAGGCAAGTAACTTGTATTCTTTTCTTGGTGTAATATAAGTACTAAATACCGCCTGTAGTGTAGTTGGGTTCTAGAGACAAATTGTGTATGAAACCCCTTGTTTATATTGTCTCTATTGTGATGACTTGACCATAGTTGCCTCACGACATATATGACATGATATAACCTAGGGTTGACCACTTTTGAAGAATATGTTCATGCTACTTTGAGAAATCTGTGCTTGATGTGTTACTCGTGTTATACTTGTCGAATACTTGTGAAATACCCTATACCATGTTGTTTGGACATCTAGTACACTATAATTCATGTTTGGGTTGATTTGGAAGAATTTCGTATGTTCTATGTTGATTTGTGTATGAAGAACAACTCTGTATTTTTCTGTTTCTCTGATGTTGTTCAGTATTTTAGACCCTATTAAGGTCAGTATTTGAAAATATTTTGCGAACATAAACTATAGAGGACTATGTCTATTTTCTAAACCTTTTGACGTATCTCAGTTTCGATTTACGAGTTATGAGTTATGCCTATTTTACTATTGAGGTATATAAAGATTTCCAGACTGCGTTTTCTATGAATTCTGAAGTATAATATATTTTTATTCTGGTGTTAAAATTCTTATTTTGAGCTGAAATTTTTCTCAGTACTTCTAGACTTGATTGGGGTTTACCCAGAATTTAGATGGATTTATTTGAGGAGTTTTACAAACCTTTTCATGCTTGCAAATAAAGATTTTACATGTAGAATTTGACTACTGTTCAGTAAAACACCGGATTTTCGACCTAATTCTACTTGTTGTTTCTAAAATCTTTTTGAATATGAAAGTTATCCTACTGTGTCTATTTTATTACCCTTTTGGCGGTTTTGGATTTCGATTTATGGTTGATGAGATATTGCTATTTTCGTACTACCGTGTTTATAACTCCAGATTTACAAAACTACTGCATCTTGATGTTTTCTAATTTTCGTTGACTAAACTATTTACATTAGAAAATTATGATACTTTATATTTTGATACTACACATATAGGGGAGTACTCTAGATTTTTCGTGGATTTAATTGATGAGTTTTCATGCTGTTTTCCTAACTTTGAATACAAACTTTTGATTTCTATCTAAACGTGTTTTCTAGATTCAAACCTGTTTTGAGACTTGATTTTGTGAAATACTATGACTTATATATGTTTGCTGGATTCGGAAGGGAGACTATTTTTCAGATTCTTCGATGGATCCAGATTTGCATTTTTTTTAGCAACGGGAATCGCTATTTTAGTGCAGTACTGTCATGCTGTCCTGAAATAGAATTTTCGTTATACTATTCTTTTATGTGTTCTCTTCAGTCTATATATGTTTTTTTGTCACCCTGAACGTGTTCCATTTTTATACCATGCTTTTTTCACTCTGTTTTCTGCACATACATGTCTGCTTGATAATAATAAGAAAATAACCAAGTCGGGGTTTGTGGGAAAGATCTACTAGTGAAAAAAAATAGAAATGTGTAATGAGAAGAGGGTCCGTGTTCCCTATCTGTTACGTGCATGACTACATGATACATGATTTGTTTATCTGAACCCTGACTACATTACTTTCCTATAGGAAGGTGTACTTAGAAGAGAACCCGTAGGTTCTATCTGTCTGTCTGATCTGATTATCTAATATCTGTCTGTCTGATCCCTGAGTACACTACCCTATGGACTCCACTACGAATTTTAAACAAAACTGTTTTAATGTAGCAACCATATGATAAAAAGTTTGGGCACATGAAGTGCTACCTAGATAGTAATCACACAAGACTTATAAGAACATGATATCTGTTATCTGTTCATTTGTTATTTGTTTATCTGACATCTGTACTCTGATTATCTGTTATCTGTATGACTATCATCTGACACTATCATCTGTATATCTGTATGCATACCATCTAATATTTGACACTTGACACTTGACACATGTTATCTGTATCTGTTAGTATACCATGCTATCTGAGTTGTTTTTCCTGATTCATATTAGATATTATATTCTGTTGATATGCCTATACCATGCGATGTTTGTTCTGTTGTTATTTTAGATTTTTTATTTATTCCATGTACTTGTATCCTGCACTACAAGCAACCCGTAACTTGCATTGACGAAAGTTTGTTTTCTCTTTTCCTTTTTCCTGCAATTTATTAATTGCAGATCAGGATGACCAGCTGCTGGACGGAGTTGGTGATATGAGATATTAGTGCTGGAGTTTTCATTATTATTTCTGTTGCTATTTGAACAATTGTATTTGATACTTGGATTTATTTGTATTTGGGCAATGTGACCCAGGATATTGACTTATTCAGATCTGATTTATTTGAGATTATATATATTTTGGTTTCAAGTAAATTTCTGTTGGTATATTTGATTCGATTATGCATACTTGGTTAATTCTTTTGCTTCTGACTCTTGATTATTTTTGTGAGATGTTGTAAAGATTCTAAACAGGTTATGGATGATGAAAATCCTTCGCTGGGCTTAGTCACGTATCCATATTCCATATTTTCTTTTGGGAAGCGGGGCATGACACGAGTTCTGAAAGTTGTTTTTACTCACATCTTCCTCCGTTTTACTCACATCTTCCTCCTTAAATCGAACTTGATGATACTCTGATCGCAGATCAATCTTCGAAAACACAGCTGCTCCCCGAAGCCTATCAAACATTTCATCAATTCGTGGAAGTGGATACTTGTTCTGAATAGTCACCCTGTTCAACTCCCAATAGTCAATGCACATACTTATTGACCCATCATTCTTCTTTACTAACAATGCTGGTGCACCCCACGGTGAAGAACTCGGCTTGATGAATCCCTTACTCAGCAATTCCTTGATTTGCTTCTTAACCTCATCTTGCTTTACAGGTGCCATCCTGTACGGAACCTTAAAAATCGGAGCACTCCCCAGCTGAACATTAATACAGAACTCAACATCTCGCTGCTGCAGCAATCCCAGTAAATCTTCCAAGAATATCGTAGGAAAATCCCTGATAATTAAAATGTTTCTGACTTCATATGGAATCATCAACTTAGATACCATTGCAGTCACTTTCGGGTCATTCTTCTTCCCATGAAAAGTCACTACGGCGCCTCCTGGTGCCTTCACTAACACCTCTTTCTTCTTGCATTCAATTGTGGCATCATATATTGCCATCCAATCAATGCCCACGATCACATCCACACCTAAGACTTGCAATTCAATGAGATCAATGCCAAATAATCTCCCACCAATCTCGATATCACAGTCCTCGTAATATCGATCAGCAATCAATTCCTCCCCCCGATGGTGTTGCCACTGACAAGACTCTGACTGGAAACACCTTAGGTTCCACACCTAACACTTTCGCAAAATTGGGCGACACAAATGTATGCGAAGAACCAATATCAAATAAAACTTTTGCTTTTTATTCCATTAATCAAGACAAATCTTGTTACATGAAGAATGATACTCAAATCTCCAATTTATTCTCAAACAAAGTTTTACTTAATACCTCGTATAAATAAATTTAAAATTCTTGAATACCGTGGATCACATCCTCTGAGTTACCTGCATACTCCTCAGTTAATGTGAACACTCGCCCCTGCCTCTGAAATCTGCCTCCGCCTGCACCTTCTTCAACTGCGGACAGTATGGTCTGAGATGACCTTCACGACCACACTGATAACAAACCCACGACTTAAGTGGCTTGGTGCATGCTGACTGATAGTGGCTTGCTTCCCCACAGTTGAAACAAGTCACGCCTTGAATAGCGGGTGCCTTGTGCTCTGGCCTACTGAACCTGCCTTGCTTCATTAGGAACTTCTTCCCGCTCTGACCAACTGCTGTCCTCTTGTTCCTGTTCCAGGTCTCCTGCTTCTTCTGGAACGGATCCATATTTTCTTCTGTCATAACTGCTCTCTTGACCAACTTATCAAACCCCTTAGGCCAAACGGTATCATCTGCGACCTCAAATTCAGCCTCAAGCCCTGTTGGAATTTCTTGGCCTTCTTCGCCTCATCAACAATCAGCTCTAGTGCATACCTTGACAGCTGGGCGAACTTAGTCTCATATTCGCACACTAACATGCTGCCTTGCTGCAGATTCAAGAATTCTGTTGCCTTCCTCTCTTGAATATCCAGAGGAAAGAAATGATCCCTGTACTCTTCCAGAAAGCCTCCCAAGTCATATGTTGATCCCCAAAAGTCCTCTTCACTGACTACCACCAGACGCCAACGTCCTTCTCTAATTGCATTGTAGCCAATTTTACCTTATTGACTGCTGGGGTTTCCAAGACTTCGAAGACTATCTCCATCTATCTAATCTAATAATCAGCATCATTTGGATCAGACAACCCCTCAAAAATAGACGGCTTCATCCGCTTGAAAGACGTAGCCTGCTTGATTGGATCAGCGTTGACAAACACTGGTCCAGCCCCTTGATTCTGATTCTGTGCCATGTTGGCTGCCAAGAATGCGTTCAAAGTCTGATACACCCTGGCAACCTCAGTCTCAAGATCAATTCCAGCCCCACAAGAACTTTCAGCCCCATCACCATTTCCACCATTGTTGGTCCTGGGTCCTGCCTTTATAATGATTACTGCAAAATGAGGGAAAAGTTAGAGCATCACAACACAATTCACATTCACATCAATACCCCATGGCCAAACCTCAATCATACCCCAAATCAATATATTTTGTTTTAATTCTATGTGATACTCACACTCTAATGTCCACACCTAGGTACTCACGCTCTAATGTCCACACCTAGGTTTATTTTTATATCATGTTTATCATTACTATTGAAGCATGCTCTGATACCAATCTCTGTAGGGCTCCGATATAATATCTCGGAAATACGTGGCACAATTTCCAGCATCTACCTCAATGTAATAGTAAACATAACCAAAACACAGAATAAATATTTCAACTTTTATTACAACAATTCTTTACAAAACACAGCGGAAAACTAAACACCTTGAATTACAATTTCTTTCTTTTACAACACATTCATTTACAATTTACATAAGCCACACTATCATTCTACAACATGCATCCAAATCCTAATGCTATAGGTACCTACCTATAAAAAATGAGGCTAGAGATAACCCTAACCCCCAAAACTACAGGGGCCAGCCATAACGGTGTGAGTGATATCAAAAGAAATACAACATGAATCAAATATAAAGAATAAAGTCATAAATAACACATACAACCAGTAGTAACCAGTGGAATATGAAATAACTATAAATAAAGCATGAAAATATTTAGTAAAACTAAACTAAGTGTCAAGTGTAGAAAACAAAAAAAAAAACAATTATGCATAAAACCAAGTCAAGAAAACACAAGTGCAGGATGATGACTCTCTAATGTATACTTTTCGGATTCTGTGCATTCCATACTACATAGGTCTGGTGCAAGTCCTTATCGTTCTCTACTTTATAGGGTTCAATCCCTCGTTATGAAACTAATCTTACTACTGTGATAGAAACATGATCCAGATATTTCGTGAATAGGCATCACAACCATCGACGTGCAAGCATCATGTAAGAATAGCTCTGACCCCCAGAAAGAAATCACCTCCCTGACGTGTATCCCATGAATAGGTTTGCGAGACCCTCGACATGCTGATACACTAGTACATCCCGTGAATAGGCTCGTCGACCCTCGACACGCTAATGCACATGTATACTCCGTGAATAGGCCTGTAGACCTTCGACACGCGAACATACCGATTGTCCTCTTGAGACAGAACAATACACAATCCTGGAACACATCCGTTGGACAAGACCCCTAGAGCATATACTTACGTTTTCCAAGTTCTATCACATCTCCATTAGTGCCTATCCTTAGGTTGATTATTATTAAGACACAAATCCCCCTCTCTAGAGTTAGTGTATCTATCCGTAATTAATTCCACAACAACAACCCAAATGACCCCAACTGGTCATAATTCACAAAATCTCATCTGCCGGTTCACAGGACTCCCACTCAACTCCTAGAGATTCACAAAATGAATATCAACACCTAATACTTCAATAAAACTCTTTATTTTATCATCAAAACGTTTATGTCAAGAAAACTCCTTAAATCCGCAAACGTACCAACTCATTTAATACACTCGTAAATTCCAAAATTGAAATAAAATATTAAATCCATTAGATAATTGAAAATCATATTTTGAAGTCATAGAAAGTCGCAAAACATTAATTTATTCAAAAACCATATATATTTCTCTTTATAAAGTCATAGAAATACAATTTAAATTCTATTAAAATCAAATTATAACTCTCTGTAAAATACTGTAATTTGTAGCAAAAACATCATCTAAAACAGTAGATCAATAATCCATAAGTTCGAAGAAATAATCGTTTAAGAAAAACAATGAAAAAACTCAAGAGACAATCAGCAAAGTCACTGACAGTTGACTGTCAAAACCAGTTCAAAAGCGAACGGTCGACTGTCAAGCCCAAATCCAAAAACCGAAGAATTGACAGTCGACCGACATTTTTAGTGCAAATGCTAGGCGGTCGACTATCATGTTCGAAAAATGACAGTTTTAATATCCGTGCACATTTTTACTGATACCTCATTAAATCTTTGTAAAATCATAAATTTGCAAAACAAAATTCTGGAAATGATCAAATACAACTTGTATAATATACTGGAGTTTATAAAACTAATCAAAATCACATCAAGATGACAAAAGAGTAATTTTTCACAAAACTCTTCAAAAACAAATAATATAAATGTGTAAGTGTATATATGTGTGTTTAAGCATCAGTAAAACATCAAGAATTCACCAAATATAAGTAGTATATTATTCAAATCAATCTTAGTATCAAAACAAATCAGATCTCAATAAAAAACTTTTCAAAATCATCAAAAATCAATTTCGGCCTGCACATCTACAGACCTGAAGTCAAACCCCTTTTCAAACATTGAAACTTGATCTCTTTTGATCCAAAAATCCCTCCACAACTTGTTTAAACACAAACCCCACTGATTACCTCAATTTACTTATGAATATATACAATTATATCATGTATTAATCAAGTTTTACTTTATCAAAATATCAAAACAGAGGCTAGGTTTTTATTCATCTATATGCACAATATATCATACAAACTCAATATACTCAATCCAAATCATTAAGAATAATAAAGAAACAGCAAACCCATGATTTCTATTAGTTTCTTTAACAATCTCAAGTTATCTACATGGAGTTTTAATAATCAATAACATAGTTTTCATGAAAAGATTCAATCTTTATTCATACATCCATCAATAATTAATTACATCATACAATCCCCTAATATGCTTTCTAATAGACATATCATCACATACAACATGCATACAACAACAAGAAATCAAACATATGTCACTTACTTTATTGAAGAATCAACCGAAATAATAAAGAGAATAAGAAAAGTCCTTCCTTTCGCAAGAAAACCAAGATCCTCGCTTCGAAACTCCAAGAAATAAATAATAAAGAAAACCCTTTGTGTAGTGCAACGAAGAGACGGTTGCACTCTCTTTTAAATAGGCCGGAATTAGGGTAATTAGGGTTTTTGAGTAGATTTTGCAAAATATCCCTTTTGAATATATCTTTACATATATAAATCCTCATAGTTGGAAATTAAATTAAACAATTCATTTTAATATTTTTTTTTAAATAACCACTCTAATTTCTGGCCAACACTGGGTTTAAGTCCAGAAAAATAAATTTGTAATTTTTGCCTCTAAGTGGCAGTTTTGAAAAAAGACAATTCTTTAAGAAATTTGCAAAATAAATCAAATCTATTAAAATAGAAAGTAAACTCTTTACCTCTAAGTTGTCTAGCCTTCATGTTCAGCCCAAAAATCCGAAAATCTAAAGTTTTCACTCAAAGTGGTAATTTTGCACAAAAGCCCATCTTTTTGTAATATTTGCAAATAGGTCAAATAAATATCAGAAAAATCCAAAAAAATCATAAATAACACCTAATAATAAATAAAGGTTTCCCCCAAAATAATTTTTGACATTGAAATTTTCAAGAAAATATTTGCACGTGTTTTGCATGTGTAAAAAGATAATTTTCAGAAAAATATTTATTAAATCATCAAAATCATTTTAATTCATTTATTAATCTCAATAAAATTATTTAAAAATCTAGGGAGTTACATCCGACATCAATCTCCCGATCCCGATAAAACCCCAAAACCCTAATCTCCCCCACGAACCAAATCAGCTGCCGACCCTAATCCCCAATTATTTCCTAATTAAACCCTAAATCACCACTAATCCATAAAACATCAGCCACCTTCTTCATCCCCTCCAAACCCAACTGCCTCCTTGCCGAACACCATTAACCACAACTCCTCCATCTAACCAAACTCCATCATCTCTGCACCGACCACCTCCTTGTTGCAACCAAACCCAACACCACTTTCCACCTCCATCCCAAGAAACACCTCCCCCAATCTCGAACCCTTGCTGCCGTCGCACCACCACCCTCTCCCTCGCCCTCCTGTACACGCGACCCCACTCCACTACAACCCCGAATAGCAACTCAATCTGCTTCCTGCCTTTATCCCGATCACCAACAACTATTGTAACACCCCATAAATTTAAATGTATTATTCTGAATTATTAAATAATTTTAATTTAATTTATTAGACTATTTTGACTACTTTTTTGAAATTATCGTTTTGCACGTGCAAAACATGTGAAAATATTATGGAATGCAAATTCTAAAATTTTCATGTAAAAAATTATTTCTTCTCATTAAATTAAAATAATTTTTTTTTTTGAATTTATTTTGAATTAGGGGAACTATTTTGAAATTGTATTGGCAAAATGAATTTTTTAAAAAATAAATTTTCATTTTTGGGCCATGAAAAGAGCCCAACATTAAATTTAAAATTTTGAATTTTCTATTTTGGGGCTAGTGTGAGGGATTAGAGGATGAGATCCAGGAGCAAATTTGATTTAGTTATATATGGAAAATATCTAATTGATTTGCTAAATAAACTATTTTATAAAACATAAGATCTTTGGGAACATATTTGCAAAAATTTTCTCAATAAACCCTAACCCAAATCCCAGCCATATATTAGAGGGAAACAATAGGTTTCGGCCTCTTCTTATTTTGCTTGTGTTGGTGATTTTTTTTGGAGCAAGGAGAGAGCTTTTGCTTAAGGAGGAGAAGTGCTTCCTAATTGTTCTACTTGGATTCTTCTAGAGGTGGGCATCTCTCTAGCTTTCTTGTTATGCTTTTTAACTCATGAATGTTGTTGTATCATGCTAGGACTTGATTTGTGAATCTATGATATATTTTAGCATGATTGTGGTGTTTGTTATGAGATAATCATCGAGATGTGTATTTGATAAAGAATTGTTGGTTATACGAGATACAGATTGAATCTTAAATGTATGATGATCTTAAAAAAATTGTTCTTGAGTAATGAATATTATTATGAATGAAAGATCAAATTTTTATCTATGGAAATAGATTTAATGAACCTATATGTTATTGTGGATGTTTAGATTTTTCCGTATGATTCAAGAACCATGATTTTAGTAATTAAAAGATGAGATCGTTAGTGTTTATTCACTATTTTTATAATATTAAATTTCATGATTTAAATTCTAAAATTTTTCATGAATTGCTGTATGTATGCATGTGAATAATTATTGTATGGTAATTTGGGGCATATGAGAATTGGGGTTACTGTCGATAGCATGAACAGTAACTAGGGTTACGGTGCTAAGGTTTTGAGATTGTGGGAATTCGGGTTTCGTACAAGACCTATGTTCTGTTTAGTAACCCGAGTCTTATTGCTTTGTGAACGCAGTAGGACGGTGAGGGGCATTGGGGTAGTTGGCTAGCCCATGTGGATCGGGGCGTTGGGTCTTGTGCTGGGTCTACTGGGTCGTGGGTTCGAAACCAAGGGTTGTGGTTTTTCTCTGTTGGCTGATTTATTGGGTAACTATAATGGATGGTTAATTCTTTGTTAAATCTATTTTGGCTATAATTATTTGAACTTTATATGTGGCTATTTGAACTTTATACGTGACTAGATAAATTTCAGTTTTTTATGTATGTTTGAGTTGCAAACTTGTGTGATGCAACGCTATATTTTAAATGAGTTTAACTCTCAATTTTGAGGAGTTTCTTGTTCAGTTTTGAACGGTGTATTTCATATTTTTAAAGCAGACATTTTGAGATCTCAAGAGGTGAATGTTTCAAAATTTTGATCTATGAAGTTTCAAATTTTTAGGGATAAATCCCAAAATTTAAAGGGGCGGGTTTCGGTTTAAAATAGATTAAAATTTCAAAATTTATGTTATGTTTTCATATATGGAAAGAAATAGTGAGAATTGAATTAAAGATGTGTATGATTGAAATGGTTTCGTTCTATAAATGAGAAGTATCAATTATGGAAATGGAAGTCCATTCATTTGAGAAGTAAGATGTTGTGGAAATCTTTTATTTACTGAAAAGCTTATATTTGATAAGATGAATTAATTTAGGGTAATGTGAGAACCCCGGATGAATGCGTGAGGCATTGAGTTGTGAGCACTAGAGGCTGAGCGAAACCCTAGGGTACCTGCAGTGGTTATTTTGATTGTAGAAATTAGCCGGAAGGGCTAGTGTTCCTATTTTTGGTGAGTGAAGTCCAGTGGGGGTGAGCTAGCTTTAGGTGGCTATGGTTACCTATGTTTGAACATAAGGACAGACACTAGATTTGGAGTTGTGACGGAACATGGGCAATGTAAGTATGGGCTCTGTTCAGTCTGGCAGATGTATTCTGGGATTGTGTGATTTTTATGTCTCTAGTATGTTCGCGGGGGGTACACTTGTACAGTCTCGCGAGATGAGTTTTCGAGACTGGGGTCTATTTGTGGAATGTCTAGAAGTGAGATGGACACTTGTACAGTCTGGTGGGATGAGTTTCGAGAATGGGTTCTATTTACGAAATGTATGGCAGGGAGGTGTTTCTCCAGTTAAAGTGATGCTTATGGGATGCTTGCGCATTTACACTTGTACAGTCTGGCGGGATGTATTTCGGGGCTGGGGGCTATTTGTGGAGTGTCTAATCTTGCTTCTGTCATCGATGTAAGATTGCATAGCGAGGGATTGAACCCTAAACGAGGTAAACGCTAAGGGCTTGCCCTTGGACCTATGTATGGGATGCATAGAATTCGAACAAATATGCATTATTGTGCATCTGTGCATTGTGTTTTCTTGAACATTGTTTTTATGCATCTTTGCTTGGTTTCCTAACACATATTTATTATTTTAGTTTCAGTATTAATTGTTGATTTATGATTCTTTTATTTTATTTGTGCATTAAGTGTGTGGTTGCGAGATTTTGGAGAGTCGCTACTTTTTATCAGCATTGTGTAAACTGATGTACCCACACATTATAACAGTTTTGCAGGATTGCCAAGTGAGTGTCTTGAACAAGGGTTAAAGCTTGGACTTTGACAAGACTGGAGTTTAAATGTTGAAATGAGCTGTATTAAATGTGTTTAAATTTTCGTTGAGTATTGTAATATGGACTGTTGTAAAGAAAGTTATAAATTTCCTTGTAATTATACGGTGTTTAGTTTACATTTGAAGTAAAGATTCTGCATTTGTGTCTCTTATTTCTATTATGAAAATTCGGGGTGCTACACCTATTACCATTACCATCATCCACCCATCACCGTCATCTCACACCCATACCTAAACCTCCTCTTTGACCTTGTTGTCACCTCCACCAAACAACACCATCAATGCCACCACTCCCAATCTCCATACAAACCCAACCCAACCACCCCTTCCAATTTTAAACCCGAACACAACTACGAACCAGATCTCGCACCCGAGTTCTTCTTATTGTCGCTGCTGCACTGTTGTTGTTGTCATAGACTTTATTATTGTTGTCCCCGCCACCCTTCCACCACCATTAGCCAAGCCGTAAGCCATATCCAACTCCAAGCCCTATACCTGCACTCGATCTATCATCCTCTCCCCAAACTCCATCCTATTTCTTCCACATCCCTACCCCGCTGCAACAAGAAAGTCAACCATAACCCTAACCCTAACCCAATATTTGTCTACCCAACAACTCATACTCGAAAATCTTCTACCTATAACCCGACACCCGAACACAATCCAAATACCAAAAAAAAAACTAATAAATTTGAAAACAATACCCAAACCTGAAACCTGACCCAAATCCAAACCTTAATATCCTATTACCTTATACCCGAAACCCTATACTCAAAACTTTACTACCCGAAAACCTATACCCAAATCTAAACCTGACCCGGTTCTATTTAACAAAAAACAAAATAATAAACCCAAATCACAACACAACTCATCATAACTCTTGTCTCCCTCCTCCCACCTTCCATCGATGCCCTCCCACTTCCGCATCAAGATCCCAATACAAACTCACACTGGTTAAATCATCATGAGTCTGAGAGGGGGAGATCCTAACATCATTCTAGTTCTCGACATCATCCCAGATCCCGACATCCTTCTCATACACCCAGGCCATCCTGACCCACTATTATTACTTCTACTACTTCCCGACGAACAACGTTACTTCTACTACTTTTTGCTGAAAAGCAATACTTCTACTACTTCCAGCCGAAGAACACTACTTCTACTACTTCTACTTCTTCCCGCCAAAGAGCACTACGTCTACTACTTCCCGCCGAAGAGCAATACTTCTACTACTTCCCGCCGAAGAGTACTACACCTCCTGCCAAAAAGCACTACTCCCACACTTCTTCATTGTCAAGAGCCGACACAAACTCCCACACTGCGAAGACCTGACAATCGACTTCTTCCTGTTGTGATTTCTTCAGAGTCGAGAGTCGAATCCTTCCCAAAATCCTGAGAGATTCCGATACTTCGTAAGAAAACTCACACTGGTTGACCCACCATGAGCCTGAGAGAGGGTGTTCAAATATATACAAGTGCCGTTCCTGTGCACCGTCCCTGCGGCACCGTGTGTCGTCCTGCTACATGAACATCATCAATATTCCAAACTCATGTTGCTCGAACTACCTTAAGTTTGAGAAGAGGTGATAGATGTGAGATATTATATTACTCAGTTTATTCCCATATCTGTAATTCCTGTTTCCGATTGTACGGGTTATTATCCTTGTATTTCTATTGATGTCTTTTTTCCCGTAATTTATTGTATTTGGGCTTTGTCATATTGTGGGCTCACTAATTCCAATTATTTATTGTATTTTGGTCCAACTACATTCGAGCCCAACCCATACCCTTATTGGATATTGGATCCAAGACTTAATCTACCCAAACCCACTCCCCCTAACTAAGACCCAAACTCTTTCTCCCCTCAATCCCACGTTTCTCCAACTCCCCATGATCTCTTCTTATTTTGTTATATTAAAAACTTCCCCATTTCCCCACAAATCAGAACTACTCTATCAAACCCTCTCTCTCTCTCTCTCTCCCGTTCTCTCTCCCTCTCCTGTTTCCCAAACAAACCCACAACTACCCCCCCCCCCCCCGCTCACTTCTCCTTCCCCGTTCTTGCCTCCACCCGAAAGCAACCCAACTCCACTTCGCTTTCCCGTCTCCCCCATCGTCACCTTCGTCCCTCCATCACCTCCACCTTCGACCACCACATCGCCTTCACCCACCATCATCCTCCGTCGTCTTCACCATCGAACCCACTCCTGAAATCCACCTCCGCCATTAACCTACTCTGCCCTCCACCTTCGCCAAGCCCAATTCCCCCACCCTCTCAGCCTCATCGCCGTCGCCTCCTCAATCTGACCTCCATCCACACTGCTAACACACCCGAACCACCACAGGCTTCTTCTGCGCTCCTCCCTTGTTCGAACCACGCTCAGAGCGTCGTCGCTCCTCGACGTCGCGCCGCCCGTGACCGCCGTCGCCTCCTTGCATCGAGTCTCTCTCGACGTTGCTGCCGCCTCATCACCGTCGAAGAATCCCCACCGTCGCACCTTCCCTCTCTCTCGCGCTCTGTTCGTCGAAGAAGAGAACAAAGAAGAAGAACGGGATTGGGCGGGATTTGATCTCGACCATCAGATCGCATCAAGATCCGTGCGATCGAGCCCAGCTGATCGCTGCCCCGTGTTTCCCCACAGCGGATCCCACTTCCGCTGTTCCGTGTTCTAGCCCAGATCCGCTGTGAGGAAGCTTTTTGATTCGCTGCGTTCGGTGTTCGCTGTTTTGCCGTGCCAAATCCCAAAGCGCTGTTTGTTGTTCTGGACGATCCGGTGTGCGGGATTTTCCTCTACTATTGGATTTTTGCACGTGCTTCACACGTGCTTTTGAGAGACTTCGCCCGGGATTTTTCGATTCCATTTTCTTCAATAATCGGATCTTTTCATCGTCAATCAAGGCAAGTATCCCTTGTACAATTTATTTGTTCTAGTACAAGCATCCCTTGAAAAATACTACAAATAGTTAGAATTGTGACTCCTCCTTGACTATCGTTGTCGATCAATATCAATCCTCCAAAATTTTATAATTCTGAGAGTCACAAAAATTTTATTGTATTAAATTATAATTACTTGGACTCTTTTACCCCTTGAACGCATGAACACATGAGATTAAGGAGACCTAAATTTGTAGACACATGGTATATTGTGTATTTGATGAACTTACAACCATATGACTTAGAAAATAATTATTACTTGCTGTTTGGACCACCAATATCATGTATTTATATCACACAATAATTTAGACGCCTAATAACAAATTTCCATGAAATCTATACTAGTAAGTTATTCCCACATGTTGCTGTCATGAATCTTCTTTTGCTGTTTCGACCCATTTAACATTAGAATCTGAACCCGAGACCTGAATAGAAGATGTAGCCCTGGATGTCTAGATGTCTTTAGACTCCGAAACTTTCGAATTTGGAGTTACAGTCTAGGAGTTATTGCAGTTTTACTGCAGCTATGTCGGTAGACGCAGATTCGTAAAACTGCTGCACACATTTACCTTGCGAATTAAGTTAGCTATGTAAACAGCGAGCGCTTGACTCAAAATTTTATATGTAGTTGCTGGACACCTTATAGGTCATCCCCAATTTTTCTTAGAATTAATTAACATAATTTCAATACTATTTCATATGTATGAATACATATACACAAATTCTGCCTGAACATTTTAGCTGGATAATTTATTCATGTCGACCCTCGATTATGCCATATAATTACCCTAAGCTCATCCCATGTACATGACCCTGATTTTTTGACTTATTTCGTACACATGTATGCTTGCTTGATAAAATAATAAATGTAACAAGCCGGGATTTAAGAGAAAGACCATAGTAGTGCACAATATAGGTAAGTGTACTCAGAAGGGGGCCCGTGTTTTCCAGTACTCGGTTCATGAACCTGTTGCACTTGATGTATTCATGGAGCCAGTTACTTGGCTCATGAACCTTTTGTATTCATGGACCCACTGTGTGGTCCTTGAACCTGTTAGTATTCACGAACTCGTTTCGTGAACCTATTATTTAATTTCGTATTCATGAACCGTGCCTACCTGATACCTGATACTTGATACCTGAAACCTGAGTACGCCGCCCTATAGACTCCATTACTAGACCTAAACAAAATTGATTTGACTGTAGTAACCATGTAGTAAAAAGATGGATGCATGAAGTGCTACCAAGATAGTAATAACTACAGGACTTGAACATGACACCTGTTACTTGATACTTGATGATATGATACATGAAACATGATACATGAGACTTGAAGCATGAAACTTGAACTTGATACTTGTTACTTGATACTCAACAACTTGTTACTTGAGACTTGACACTTGAAATAAAATTTTGACAACAGACTTGGCACTTGTTATATGATACTAGACTTGAGACTTGTCACTTGATGTTAGATACCCCTACAGGTTCACTTGTCATGTGTTTTATCATTAGTAGTTGTTATCCAACCTGTTTACTAAGATGTCCCTCTTGCTAGCTAGTTCTTGGTTTTTCCATTACTTGTTGTATCCCTTGTTACATTCTTGATTCTAGTTCCTGTTCCCCATACTTGTACTTGCTTTCACTATTTGTGGCCCTAACTTGTACTAAGGGCATTTTCTCTTGTTTTTCCCTGTTTTCTCTTTTTATATTTATTAAGCAGATTTTGAAGATGAGCTACCCGCTGGAATTGGTGAGCAAAGGTTCTAGCCTTCAAGTGGAGAAAGAACTTGATTAGAATATTTATTTCCTGCATTATTTGTTTTCTTGGATTATTATATCTTGCAAATTTGAGAACTTGTAACGGGCTGATGTTCCCGAGTTTTAACTTGATCCAGACTTGAAACTATTTGGATGTTTTATTATATTTCAGTTGTTTCTGTTGCTAATAAATTATTCATGCATGCTTGGTTATATATATCTCTCTTGTTATATTCTTGTTGTGGTGCTGAGTCGATCCTACAGCTTATGAATGATGTTAAGATCATTCGCTGGGCTTCGTCACGCACTCGTATTCTGTATTTTGGGAAGCGGGGCGTGACAATATCGAATAATGTATTAGTTCAATTTTTGATAAGAGGGAGAAGGCTTCTAACACATCAGCTGGTTTGAAGCCGATCGAGGTTCTATCAGAGGGGAAGGTGGAGCCCTCCATTGTTATGGTATAGCATGTCGGGCCGCCTCTTGACTTCCTTTGACGACTTCGACCCCGAACATTGTGGGGAACTTTAATTTCATGTGGTATGCCAAGGCCACAGCTTGGAGGGACGCAAGATCGGGGTATCCGAAGATGGCATTGTAGGCAGCCTTGGCATTTACCATCATGAAGTCCAATGGTTCGGTACGAGTGGTGGGGAACTTCTGTGCGGTTATGTCGAGGGTGATGGTCCCTTCGATCTGGATCGGGACACCAGAGAAACTGTGAAGTGTTTAGCCGGCCGGCTTAATCCTATCTTGGGAAAGTTTCAGCCCCTCAAATGCAGCTAGGAATAGGATGTTGATGGAACTGCCATTGTTGACGAGGATACAAAGATGGTTTGCCAGTCTGAGACTAATCACCAATGCATCCCAGTGAGGAGTACGGATGCCCTAAAGGACCCTGTCAGAGAAAGAGGCGAGCAATCCTGGGCCCTTGGGGGATGGCAATTATGGACCGAGTTGACCTCTTGGACAAACGCCTTCTGGGAAAAGTTAGAGCTTCCCTCCGTCGGTCCTCCATGTATGATGTGGAGAAAGGCCATTCCCTCGTACTCATGAGGTTCAAAATCCTTGTTCAGAAGCTTATTGGACTCTCGCGGAGAGGGAGAGGCCCTTTGGTATTTTCTGAGTGAACTTGGAAAAGTAGCCCCTTCTAATTAGAGCTTCGATCTCATCCTTCAGGGCCCGGCAATCGTCGGTCTCGTGACTGTGGCCTCGGTGGAAATATCTTTTTTGTACTGGCTTCAGGGAATGGTTTTATGCCAATTAGGTGTGACTAATGATTTTTCAGCAATAGTTCATTGCTTTGTTCAACAAAAACGAGGCATGAAATAAGTTGTGAATATTTTCCAAAACCTCTTTCACTGTATTGTTACTGCAAGAGCATGTTTGATGCATGAAAGGTTGTGATTATTTTCTCTGACATATCATTTTGAGTAATATTATCTCCACTTAATCTCATTTGGGAGACAGTTTTAAAAATTGCAGAATTGTACTTATTCACGATTTTAAAATCTAGTAAGCGCAAATGTATCCAATCATAATGAGCCATCGGTAGTATCACAGTCTTTTGATGGTCATACCTCTTTAAATTTTTTGACAGCTCAGCAGGGTCTTTCACCCCAAGATATTCAAATTTCAGCCCTTCATGAAGGTGATGATGAAAGAATATCATTGCTTTTGCACGATCCTATTGGGATGTTTTATTTTCTTCCTTGATGGAAAATGGTGTTGAGTAGGGTGAAATTTTCGAACTGAGGTGCAGGAGAGGTTGCCTCTAACCTGAGGTGTCCTTTTGGGACTTCTTGGGGCAACAACAGTATCCATCTTCTCCTTACCCTTAGGTGGAGATTCCATACGTCCCCCAGGATGTAAAACCTTCTCGGTCCGGATATACTTCTCGCTCCGAAGAAGGAGGTCTGAAAAAGTGCGAGGGATGCTTCTTAGCCATAGAGGTTTTTAGGAGGTCGTGCCGTACGTTGTGCCCAAAGGCAGCTGCCGTGACCCCTACATCAAGTTGGGGGGGAGGGGGATAGATCAGGCCTCTACTATAAACGATTGGATGAAGTCCTGGAGCGACTCTCTATCTTATAGCCTCAAATCAAGCAAGGAGACGCTTGTCTTCTTAGCTTTGTGGCTAGTCACGAAGTGGGTTAGGAAAATCTCCTTGAGCTGGTTGAAGTAGTAAATGGAGCTAGGGGCTAGTCGGGGGTACCACTCTCTTGCGGAGCTACACAGCGTGACTGAGAATACTCTGCAGAGGAGGATGTCTGAGGCACTGTGAATCATCATGAGAGTTTTGAAACTCTCGATGTGATTTGCTGGGTCGAACTCCTATTGTAGATCTCGAATGCGGATTCTCGGGAACGAGGCTTCAAGAATGGAAGAGAAGAAGGGGGGGGGCACATGATGGTACCCCCTATTCGATTGTTTCTTGTCTTCCCTTATGTGGGCGAGTCGGTCTTCCATTTCATGCAGGTGCTTCAGGACTGCGTATTCACGTCCCTTGGATTGGGTTAACCCATAGGACTCCTCATTATCCACTTGACTGGTTAGTAGATTTTCCGTACGACGATCATTCATGGATCTCCTTTGGACAGTTTTCAGAACCTCATTCCTGAAATCCTAAAACTCGGCCCTGGTTACCGGGACTCTTTATTCCCGGTCAGCCTTTGGGGAATGGCTGTTGTGGCTCTATTGGTGCTTCGAACGAGCACCCCTATTCTTGGAGTGCTTGAACTCGATGCGGTGATGGAGGTCCACCTCCTCCTGCTGATTATTAATGAGGTTTCGGAGAGGCCCTGACATACCCTCTGTGGATGAACCTTGCTAATCTACCATATGGTTGGGTAGACCGTCCCGCCAAGCAAGAGGCAGCGGGGTCAAGACCCTGCTTACGTTCAGAGCGTGGTCATTGTGGCCCCTGTATGGCCGCTCTACCTTGGGACGAGTTTGTTAGGTTTCGAGGGTAATCTCAAATTAAATACACAGCAGAAAAATTACAAAAAAATATCGAAACCTAGCCATTGATCCATTATAAAACCATAAATCGTATTTAGGAGTTATACGTTGAAGATGGATCTGCTGTCTCCACAGTATGCTGATCACAACACTACAATATTGCAGTGACTCTACAATATCCACACGAACGGATCAAATCAAGCTTTTCCTCATGCCGCGGTGCAGCTGCGGGAAGGGAATGTTCCTCACGATCTCTTTCTTTCACAATTTCTGTGACGGCTAGGGTTTTCTCATGTGTCACTTTTTCACAGATACGTATCATACATATAGGTGTAGAAAATCAATCCTAAGAGAGTAATGAGGATGTTGGACTCACAATCTAATCTGTTTCGGATTCGTGTGTGGGCCTTTGAACTTTAATCAGCCCATTTAATCTAATTAAATGTCCAACCAATGTTAGGAGTCTAAGTCTTACTTGGATCCCCAATTAAATTCATCTTATAAATTTAAATCCCAATTTCAATCCATTCTAAGTGTGTGATCCTATAGGTTACCATTACGTTGACAGTAATACTAAAATCATATTCTAGTATTACAAACAGTGAGTGGTATCTAGCAATACATCATTGCTACTCAAGTAACGGGAATGTCAGTGATTAGACATAACCTATCCATGACCAATGTTACCATGTAGTCTAGTCTCTTTGTCCAGATAACTTAATTGACCTCAAGGCATAGAGCATGTCACCCTTGTATAGTTCAATATTTGGTTTCTTGATGTCCGAGTAGACTTACTAAAACAAATGAGCTCAGTATCTCATATTGACTCATTTGAGCACTACCTAGTATTTTGTAGTCTCACACAATCAAGGGGCGCATAGATATCGCTCCTATTATGTAAGAAGGACAAATCCTATCTAAGTCACCCACATCCCTCCGCATGATTTGTAGTATATCAGATAGTAGACTTTATAATCACCTTATTATAGGCAACGTTTGATGACATTAAAACATATAACTTCTCATGTAAAGAACCGTAGTGACTTCAAGTCAAAGGACTACATACACCATGGTCACTGCGAGAACCGCTTATGACACTCATGTAACGATCCATGCAGCGTTCTCTTGGAGGGTCAGTCCAGTACATTATTACTCTAATATCCATGACCCGTAAGATATTGTAATCAGTCTATGCACATACTAGTGCCTATGTATTATTGTTGTTCTAATTCACAAAAATACTTGACTAGGGACTTTTAAGAATAGTGTTCTGATTACAATCACAAGGATCTCACAATCAAGTCATGCACTTGATATTCCATGATATTGAAACTACTATTCTAAGGACTTTATTATGTTCATTTAATCACAATAAACAACACAATAAATGAAATGCCTCATATATAAAATAAATATCATGATACATTGTAAACTAGTAATGTCAATACACAACTAGTCTCTAGGGCATACACCAACAGAGTTCACCAGAGGAGGAGGCGGGAGGGCCGCCTGACGATTTACAGCTGCCCCCTTTCTTTGCATTTGGAGCCATGATTTGAGGAGGCTCCAAGGAATAAGGATCTTAAGGAGAGGCTGGATCTGTGTTTTCCCACAGACAGCGCCAATCTGGTGCTGCTTTTTTTGGTATGAGAGCATCAGATAATGAGTTCTTGTATTCTGTGGATAGCTTAGATTTCAACCCTCTATCAGATCCATATGTGAGGCTAGTATTTGTGGATTTTGGTGGAGGTTATGGTGGTTGCACTAGCTGACGTCCTGCCGGAAACCTGCAAGGACAACCCGAAACACCGAGGGTCATCCCGGCGACATACCCTTCGATGATTAAGTCAGTAACTAGAAATCAAAGTTGGAATTTGAAACTGAAATTGTGATTACCTGGTATTTATAGGCTTGTATAGGAGCAGTTAGGGGAGAATCAATTAACTGATTTGAACTTATCCCTTTGATTTAGAATATGAACCGTCAATCGTTTCCCTGATTTCAGGGCATCTGATTGCCAACCATAAATGGATTGTCAATCTCCCCTAATAGGGCTGCATTTTCTGAGTATGAGCCTGAGGTCAGCGCGTTCGGGCTGTGGGCTTGTAGTCGTTATGAGAGAACTATTTTTTCTTCCAGTGTCTTCGAGAACCGTGCGAGGATCGTACGGTCGTGATTAGTCGTAATTTTTACCCCCATCAGGACCCATATAATGAAATCAATACTAATAGATCCATCTCATGTTTTTTATCTGATAAGTATCAATCCCCTAACCTCTCTCCCGTTGTCTATAAGGTAGAACTAGAGCTATGGTAAAGTTTGAACTACATGTTGGTTAGGATGAGTTGAGGTACTCATTTGAGTAATATATACACATGCATGTGTGTCCACACATAATTCTTTTACATAACCATCTCTTATTCATCTTAAAACTTATTTACTTCATAATTATGCACTGCAAATTTTTTAATGCAGAAAGGACATGAAGGATACTCCCGTACTAGAGTAAAGGCTGTCTGAATAATGAGAATTAAGGGATATTCCCATATTATGAGAACTCTTCTGTGTTTGTTGTTGACAAATGATTTCAACTTGCTTCTAATTTTTCATTTCCAAGTCAACACTTGATTCACATACTTTGGTCATTGGTTGTCTGAATTTTGCTTGAGATTTATGGTCATTGGTTGTCTGTGTTTTGCTTGAGATTTCTTCTCTGAGATCACATTTGATTCATATAAGAAAGGCGACTGTTGTATATGGTGTATGTGAAGCCTATCTTTTGCCTGTTGAGTTTATATGATGTACATGTGATTGTGCATGATTGGGATAAAACTTCCTAGTTATATCATCATCTATATATGTCAGCTAATGAGCAAATGCCTGTATGTATTATGAAGCTCATTGGGAATGCATCCTCGGGGATACCACCTCAGAGGCGTTTAATTTTTCCTCACGGAAAAGTGAATCGTCGAGCGTAATATCTCTAATTGTAATATCCCAGTTTTTTAAATAATATTTTTAAGATTAATAAATGAATTAAAATAATTTTTGGTGATTTAATAAATATTTTTCTTAAATTTGCTTTTTTACACGTGCAAAACACGTGCAATTATTTTTTTGGGAAGTTCAAAATCAAAGTTATTTTGGTAAAACTCATTAATTATTATTAGATATTATTTGTAAATTTTTGGATTTTTCTGATAATTATTTGACCTATTTGCAATCATTACAAAAAGAGAGACTTTTGTGCAAAATTACCACTTTGAGTGAAAACTCCAGATTTTCAGATTTTTGGGCTGGGCGTGATGCCTAGTAAACTCAGAGGTAAATATTTTACTTTTCGTTTTAATAAATTTGGTTTATTTTGCAAGTTTTGGTAAAGATGGGTCTTTTTGCAAAATTGCCACTTAGAGGGGCAAAAGTGCAATTTCGTTTTTCTGGGTTTTCAAAACAGTGACGGTTGATAATAGAAGGATTATTCTTGTTTTAAATCTCAATTAAGATGATTTTATTTAATTGCAAATTATAAGGGTCTATATATGTAAAGATATATTTAAAAGATTTATTTTGCAAATCTATTCAAAACCCTAATTTTGGATTTCTGGCCTATAAAGGGTGGGGTGCAGCGTCTCTTTGCTGCACAACACAAAAAGGAATTTCTTATTAATATTTTCTTGGAGTTTAAAGTGAGGATCTTGGTTTTCTTGCGAAAGGAGGAATTTTTCTTATTTCTTTATTATCTTCGGTTGATTCTTCAATAAGGTAAGTGACATGTGTTTTTTTTTCTTATTATTCTAAGCATGTTGTATGTGATGATTTATCTACTAGAAAGCATGTTAGATGATGGTATGAAGATATAATGAATTTTGATGAGTAGATAAGTTTAAAAGGGAATCTTTTCATGAAACTATACTATTGATGATTAAAATCCTAATTTGATGATTTGAGATTGTTAAGAACCTAATAGAAATCATGAGTAGGTTGTTTTCTTTCATACTTATGCTGTTTTGATTGTTCATATTAAGTTTGTATGAGGATTCATCTCAAAAGGTGAACAAGACTTGACTTTTACTGTGTATGTTGGGTGCACACTTTGTTTTGATATTTTGAAGAATAAAATTTGATGAATAGTTGTTATAATTGCATTTTATTCATGGGCAACTGGTGTAAGTGATTGGGTATGTGTATAACAAGTCATAAAAGGATTTGTTGAATCAAAAAGATTAAGTTTTGAAGTGTTAAAAGAGGCTTGCTTCGGGTCTGTGTGTGATCAGCCGAAAATTAGGCTTTTGTGATTTTTTTGTGAAGTTTTCGATTGGATCTGAGTTGTTCAATACTGAAACAATTTTAAACCCTTTTCTACTCTTATTTGATGGATTCTTAATGTTTAAACTGATGCTAATACACACTCATATACACATTCACATTTTTATATACTGTTTTTGAAGATTTTGTGAATTTTGATGGTATTTTGATTGGATTTTAATTTGGAACTAAGATGGTTTTGAACATCAGACTACTCTTATTTGGTGAATTTTGATGCTTAGACCGATGCTTAAACTCTCGTATGAATATATATATATATATATATATATATATATATATATATATATATATATATATATATATATATATATATATATATATATATATATATAAGTTGCTATTTTGAAGGATTTTTGTGGAAAATTACTCTTTTGAGATTTTGATATGTTTTGATGTGTTTTAATAACTCCTATATGTTATACAAGATATGTTTAATAATCTCAGGAAGTTTAATTTTGATTTTACAAAGTTTTAATCGAGTATCAGTTGAAAACATGCACAAACCTAACTGGTTGTGTAGCAGGTCACGGTCGATTGCACGGTCGACCGTCATACTTCCATTTTGTGGATTTCTAATTGACAGTCGACTGCCCTTCTTGAGTGGATGACCGTCAATTGCAACTTTCTCTGTTTTGCTGAGTTTCTTCGTTTCTTTTAAACAGTTATTTCCTCGATATTGTGGATTATTACTCTACTGTTTTAGATGATGTTTTTACTACAGATTACAGTATTTTACAGAGAGTTATATTTTATTTATAATAGAATTTTAATTGTATTCTTATGACTTTATTAAGTGAGTTATATGTGTTTTCAACGAATTGATGTTTTGTGATATCCTACGACTTCAAATATGGTTTTTTGTTATTTAATGGATTTAATATTTTATTTGAATTCTAGAATTTTATGAGTACATTATAAATTTAGATTTTTGTTGATTTAAGAATTTTCTTTATATAAACGTTTTGATGATAGATTTATGAGTGTTATTGAAAGTTTTGGTATTGATGGTTAAGTTATGAGTCTTTAGAAATTGAGTGGGGCCTTAGCTACCGGCGGTTAAGATTTTGGGTTGTTGTTCAGTTAAGTTAAGTCCGGTAGGGTACACAAACTCTAAAAGATTCACAATCTAATAAATAATTAATTAACTTAACAAGATAAGGACAAACACTAGATGGTGATATGATGAAATGGGAACATGGGTTATGGACCTCAGTATGGCATGCAGTGTGAGATAATCCCCAAAATTATCGAGGTGTAAGTGAAATAGTCTCTGGAATTACCTGCGGTGTGGGATTGATTTCCGAAATTATCGGGGTCGAGGCAACACTCATGGGGTATTCGTGTGATGAGGCGTCATAGCTTGCGATGTGGGGTATTCTCGAAGATTCCCAGGTGTGAGTGAAATAGTCTCGAAATTATCTGTGGATAGAGATTGACCTCTGGAATTATCGAGGCGTGGACTAACACTCACAGTTTATCTAAATCTCCTAATAGTCATCGTAGTAGGATTAGCTGCATAGCGGGGGATTTAACCTTATCAAGTGGAGAACGATAAGGGCTTGCACCGGACCTATGTAGAGTGAGATGCATAAAATTCGACAAGTATGCATTAGAGAGTCAGCATATAGCATTGATGTTTTCTTGACTTGGTTTTATGCATGTTGTTTCCTATTTTTCTACACTGGACACTTAGTCTAGTTTCACTTGATGGTTTCATGTTTAATTTACTGTTATTTCTTATTTCATTTATTCTTGCTATTGGTACATGTTGTTTATGACTCTATACCTTATGTTTTATTTATGATTGCATTTATTTTTATGTCATTCATACCGTTATGGCTGATCCCTGTAGTTTTGGGGGTTAGGATTATCTCTAGCCTCATGTTTTACAGGTAGGTACCTATAGCTTGGGATTTGGATGCATGAGATAAAATGATGTTATGGCTTATATAAATTGTAAAAGAATGTGTTGTAAAAGAAAGAATTTGTAATTCAATGTGTTTGTATTCTGTTGTACTTTGTAAAGAATTAATATAATAAAAGTTGAAAAATTTTCTCTATGTTTTGGCTATGTTTACCACTACAGTTGAGGTTGATGCTGGGAATTGTGCCACGTATTTCTGAGATATCATATTGAAAATTCAGGGTGCTATACTAATGCCTTATCACTGGATGAAAGTTTTTTGGGTATCCTATTCCTAATAAATATAGGGGCTTTCTTTGATGATTTCTTCATCGAGGATGCCTAAATTTCCTGTAGTGGTAGTCGCCCTTGGAAGGTTCCTGTCCAGAGACCCTTACTCACATCCGATGTGTTCCCAATTTTTGGATTCATGTTTGGGATGAAAAACATAGGCTAGATGCATCATACTTAAATCTCATCCGTGCACGGTTTTACTGTACCTCGGCTTGGTCTAACTTTTTCAGAACATATCAGTCTTGAGAGGTATGAGAATGAAATCCAATAAACTAATTTTCTAATATGATGTTGACCAAATAGATCAATTAAGTTTGTTTCCCATTTTCATTTTTGAATCGCTAAATGGATATGTTCCAAGAAACTAGTCCTCTGCTTTACGTAAGTACCCAAGTTCAGGAATCTTAGTGGTCAGGATCTTGTAGAGGACTGTTTTTTTGGGAACATATCCATTTGTTAGATTCAAAGATTTTTGGGGAAAATAATGTGTATTATTATTGAGACACTAGAATTGTAACCGTGCAATGCACGAATGGTCAAACAACAATATACATTCTAAATTTGTCTCAGCAATAAAATGCATCTAAGCTGGATTCTCTTTCGGATAGACCCTGAAAGAAGAAGGAAGGTTGGAATGCCAACAGGTGTCTGTCTGTTCTATAATTCACCCAACCAAATAGTATCCATTTTGAGAATGTTTAGTGCCAAAGTCACTGAATAGGTAAGTCGTCAATCCCTAAAACGAACTATGTAATGTACTTTATCCGTTGGGGTACTGGTGGGTATTTTACTGGAGATTTCTATCAATCTACCCCTGTGTGATTTCTGTTGAGTCATATATTCGAGGGGTGGGCATCAGGCGGACGATTTCTAAACAGACTCTGCATTCATTAGATAAAGAAGGTCGCCAAGATTTCCTGATATGCAACCGAACCTATTCCAATTCCAATAGCTATGACTCAGATCGTGGGGATCACCAGAATACTTCGTATCAACATATAACATACTTGGTATATCAATATTGATTAGATATGAAATCTATTATTGAATTGATCATTGAATGAGCATTCTTAATATTATGCCTTCAAGAGGACTCAAACCTCCATGCTCTTTAGCACGAGATTTTGGGTCTCGCGTGTATACCATTTCATCATTAAGACATCTTGAAAGTAAATCATACTCCATGAATATGATATTTATCTAGTGTGATATGTTGAATATATGAAAAAAGTGTATGGAGTGTTGGAGTATTTCTATCGATCGTTCATATAGGCCCGAGTCAGACATGAAATTGCTTTGATTTTAATTGTCCGTAGGATACAATATATACAAAAAAAAAATGTACAATACAACCTATTTCTCGATTTAATAGAAGCCCAAAGAAGTGAATATGGTACCCAAATAACGATAGATATGTCAAAAGTATGTCCTCTTACGCCTATTCCTAATCCTAAATAGAATGGAATGACATAGGGTCCATATGGAAACATAATATCTATTTACATATGCCCGAAGAACACATTCTCATAATAAGAATGTACATAACCCTATTTCTGTCTGGTCTGGTATGGAATGAACTTATAATCTGACGATCGAGTTGATTCCATGATTATAAGTTTATAACCCCTAGCCCATTTTGGGTAGAGCAGACCAACTAATTCTTTATTCCAGTTAGTAAGAGAGATCTTGAATTAAGAAATAGACCTAGAAGCTAAAAGCAAGAATTGGGTTCATTGATATTCTTGGTATAGTAGATGCTATCACACATATAGTCATACTCCATTCGATGAATTATTTGATCTTAAGGAGATCTTCTATAATTTTGCACGTAAGGGGTTATTTCTTGGTTTCTTCTAGTCATTAATAACTTTTTTATTTTTAGAAAATAGTACATGGAAACAATGCTTGTAAGGAGTCCTATTGTAACCAAGTAATATAGGCCTGCCTGCCATCCACACCTGAATAGATGGATTTTTCCTAAAAAGCCTGCTAGTGGAGGAATACCTCCTTTGAATAAGAGACATAGGGTTAAAGAAAGCCAAAAAAGGATATTTCGTGTATAATCCTGCATAATCTCAAATATTATCAGTTCCGATAAGTAGACCAAATGATACAATGCAAGTAATTCATGGAGATATAGAATAACATATAAGTTATCATGCTTGAATATCCATCATTTAAGTCTCCAACAATTATTCCAAATTACATATCCAGTTTGACCGATGGACGAATATGCAAGCATACGTTTCATGCTTGTTTGAGTAATAACAATGAGATTACCCAGTATCATGCTAAGAATAGCTATGATTTCCTAAAGAAGATGTCGTTCGTTTGACGATAAATAAAAAGGAATATTAAAAATTCGCGTGGCTGAAGCTGAAGCAGCTACTTTCAAAGTAACAGAAAGAAAAGCAATGACTGGAGTGGGACAGTCAGTCGAAAAGAGGATTCCCCACTTCTCTCTCTCTCATTCAAAACTGGTTTATCACGCACATCTCCTAAGTGATAATAGAAAGAAGAACTCATCATCTTTCTTTTGTGATTACCTTCCATGCATATGTATAAGACCGAATCCATTCGATTTCTAAAAATAGATTACTAATTCTTAACTTTTTTAGGAATCCTTCATCAGTGGTTGTGAATGAATGACTTTTCAATCTTTCGACCTCGGTTTTGTAGGAGCAAGTCAGAAAGATTGAGAAGTAGAACCATCTGATTTGATTCGTTCTCAATAGCCAGGAGATAATCATCTTAGGGTGATCCTTTTCTCAACGAATTCCCCTATTACACTCGTAGTCTCTAAAAGGTGAGAACCAACTATGTAGTATCTACTTCGCTAACACAATTATTGTATACGTCATTAGTCTGATCCTTTATAGGAACTACCCCTAATAATGATCTTGCAAAGTGGATCTATTTATCATAAGGAAGTTCATTGTTCCTGACCTTACTTCACCTTAATTGTTATTTGAACAAAAGATCACAATTTTTTTTAGTAAAAGTTATGACTTGGTCCGAGTGGGGATATCATTTCTCTTCTGCATGTCTATGGAGTTTTGAAAAATCCAAATATCTCAGAGATAGATATAAGGGTAGGAATTTGTCGAGCGAACCTCACTCCTTCGTATACATCAGGATTTCCATTGATGAAAAGGGGCAGGGGAAATCTTGAACACAATTCCTATATTGATGGATATAGGTGCAGCTGAAATTTATGGGAAGTTATACATTTGTGTATTGATAAGACCATTCACTATTTCTAGAAACTCGATCC
The DNA here is from genome assembly GCA_017893485.1 of Hemerocallis citrina. Classification (NCBI taxonomy): domain Eukaryota; kingdom Viridiplantae; phylum Streptophyta; class Magnoliopsida; order Asparagales; family Asphodelaceae; genus Hemerocallis; species Hemerocallis citrina. The sequence goes on from CM030358.1 coordinate 276,407,364, forward strand.
CTCCTACTGATGAACCATATATCCAAGAGAAACCACGAACCAGAATAGAAGAGTTTTCCCCACCCATGAGTAAATATTTCGTAGAATCCTCATTAGACCATACATCTCGCTTAGTATATCCAGATAATAGGTAGGAACATAAACTTAGACATTCTAGAGCTACAAAAGACAGTTATTAAATCATTAGCACCACATAAAAATATTCCTCCTAAAGTAGTTGTTAATACGAATAACATAAACTCTGTTATAGCCATTTTGTACATTCAATGTACTCTACGTATAGAGGAATACATAGAGTTGAACATAGTAAAATAAAAAATTGAAAGATTTCGTTGAAATTGTTCATTTGGAAATTTCCTGAAAAGCAAATTATAGGTTCTTCTTTCCATCGGAACAATACAGCTGTAATGCTAATTACTAAACTTGTTAAAGAGATGAAATAGAACCAAGGTCTATCATTTTGATCAGGGGTTAAATTGGTCATCATCATAAGAATTAGGCAAAAAAAATTAGGATACATTCTGGGAAAATGGAACTTCCATTGAAGAGAAGCAAATGAAATGCTTTCATAAAATTCTCATAGAATCGAGAATGAAGTTTTTATTCTGTACATGCTATATCATGAATTAGTAACTGCATCCAATCCCAAAAAAATCCTAACTGTTTTGAACTTTCTATTTTTTTGAATGGGATATTTACGGAATCCCCATGAATATGATCAAACCTTATTCCATGATTTTTCCATAAGATTTCTCTTTCTTAATCTTAAGAAAGCCCTCAAGAGGTTTTAGTTGATCCATGATTTATCTTTCATCTTTCTCTTCCTTGTTGTTTGTTTTGAGAAAGATGTCGTTCAATTATGATTCTTTCTTTTCTATTGATTCTTTTCGTATCAAGATGTATGGACCATGGATCTACGTACCTATACAGATCATGTTCATGGATTAACAAAATGTTCAAAAACTCTGTTTGCCTCTGCCATTCTAAGAGTCTCTTCCTTTTTGCGTATAACATCGCCACTCCCTTTGACAGCATCTACTAACTCAAAACTCAATTTGAAAGTCATATTTTTACTCGGGCGCTTTCGGGATGCCCCTAATAACCAACAAATGGCAAGTGCTTTTCCTGTTGTATCCTATTTCAATAGGAACTTGTTGAGTCAAACTACTTACACATCTTGCTTTTACTGTTATATCTGGAGTTACTCCATGTATTGCTTGACGTAAAACAGATAGTGGATTTGTTTCTATATTTTGCTAAATCATTTTCATGGCTCGATAGTTAATTTGATACGCAAATTTTTTTTTAAATTTTTTTTTTTTGGGTGTGTGTGTTTCAGAATATAGTTAACCAACATGTTAACTAATCAATTATAATAAATTGGATCAGATTTTGCAGTTTTTTTCTTCTGCAATATCTCGATGTGACCTGAGTGTGAAAGAGGTTAAAAAATTAGTTTTCTTTTTATAAGGGTTAAAAAGGAATCACTTATTTTGGCTTTTCTGACCCCATATTTAGAATACTCTTGTTATTGATCTTTTACTTCGAAAACATCTATGGTTCCTCAAACAATGTGATGCCTCACACCTGGTAAATCTTTAACTCTTCCTACTTCTACAAATACTACATAATGTTCTTGTAAATTGTAGCCAATACCAAGTATATAAGCAATGATTTCAAATCTAGAGGTTCATACAATGGCAACTTTACGTAATGTAGAGTTTGGTTTTTTGGGGGTGATAGTGGAAAAGTTGACAGATAAGTCACCCTTACATTCACTCTACATAACTGTGCATGAGAATTTCACCTCATACACCTCCTCGTTCAATTCTTTCAAAATAATTGGATCCTTTTCTTCAGTCGAGAATCTCTTCCCTTCTTCCACTATGTCCAGAAGAGTAACTAAGACCAATTCTTTCATGTTTTCATGTTCCAATTGTACACTTTCCATTTATGATCAAAGGATAAGATTATTCTTTTTACCAGACATGTGAAAATCAAATCACAATCTTTTAATTCTAATCTAATAAGAACAGGAGACATTTCTCGATCAATCCCCTTACCTCTCATTCTTCGAGAATCTGAAAGATCCTTTTCGAGTTTGAATTTGCTCATTTGGAGTCTGGGTTCTTCTATTTTCTACTTTTTTTTTGTTTTCTTTAATTTTAATTTCATTTTGATTTTCTTTCACTCTCTTTTATTTTCATTCCCTTCCATCATTCCTTAAGTCCCATAGGTTTGTTGATCCTGTATAATCTGACCCATTTTTTTCATCGAGCAAGGGAAAGAATTCAGATTGATTTTCGATCAAAAGTACTATGTGAAATCTTCAAGTTTTTCATCTTCCTCTATCGCTATCCCATTGGTAAACTGTTTAAATCAATAGAGAACCTTTTCTTCTGTATGAATCGATATTACATTCAAATTCTTTCCCGAAACCTTCCACGAAAAAAACTGAATTGGATCCAAAATTGACGGGTTAATGTGAGCTTATCCATGCAGTTATGCACTCTTCAAATAGGAATCCATTTTCTGAAAGATCCTAGCTTTCGTGCTTTGGTGAGTCATCCGAGATTCTTACAATGCCCTATATTGTGTTGAAAGGATATCTATATGATTTGATCGATTGCGTAAGGCCCGCAGTAGCAACGGAACCGGGGAAAGTATACAGAATAGACAGTATTTTTCTATTATAATTCTATTGATATTAGTATTAGTTAGCGGTCCCGGCTCAATGGTGTCGTTTATTTTGTGATGAACTGTTGGCACTAGTCCTACATTTTTTCTATGTGGACCGAGGAGAAAAATGGCTCAGCGGGAAGTGGGTTGTACCATGACAGAAGCAAGCAGGTCAACTGCTTCAAATATACAACATGGATTCTGGAAATGCAATGGAGTTTGATCCTCATGTAGATCCGAATGAATCCGTCTTTCCACAGAGGTAAATCTTTGCCTACTAGGCAAGAGGATAGAAAGTTACAAATTCTGTTTCGGTAGGACATGTATTTATATTACTATGATACTATTAAATTCATAAATGAAAATGAAGCAGTTAATGGTGGGGGTACCATCCCCCCCCCCTTTTGTATGAGTTCATAAGAAAATGAATTTGTCCATTTCATTTTTCAAAGGGGCGTGGAAACTCATAGGAACTCTGGAATGGAAATGAAAAAGAATGTAGCTCTAGTTCCTTCGAAATTGGTAAGATCTTTGGTGCAAAAAGAATGGATGATCCATATGATCTATACTTGTTTCGCTTCCCTTTTCTTTTTTAACAATACCGATTCGGGTTCTTCTCCTACTGGTATCGAATAAAACATGTTGGAAAAAAAAAATTCTTCATGGAAAACCTGCTACTCGATTTAGATCGGAAAATCATACAGATTTTATGGAACCATGTGCTATGGCTCGAATCCGTAGTCAATCAAATTTCTGATAGGAGCAGTTGACAATTGAATAAAAAATTTCCCATTATTTTACTATTTTATTTACTATCCATAATAGTGCAAAAATTTACTATCGAAATTGTAAACCGTATTTTCGTAAATAAATATTTTCTGTATATTTTATGTATTTCTATTAATTATAATTTACCTTGTGTTAAATTCGTTTTGGATTCTCTATTAAATAATTTTTAATCGGAAATTTTATTTATTTCAAATAATTTTATATTTTAATTTTTAATTTCTATTTCTATTTCATCTACTATTTATATTATATATTGTTTGGATTATTTTAATAAATCTGTAAACTCGAATTTGCATTTTGAAATACATATATTATTATTATTACTATTATCAGTATTATTTATGTTAGTTTGGTTATTTATAATATCATTATTTTTATTGTTAATATTAATATTATTATTATTTTATTTTAAGCCAAACATACTCTATTTTTTATGTATTCATAATTTGACTTAATGTCACGTCCCGCTTCGCAAAAAGAGAATCAAAATACAGATACGTGACTAAGCCCAGCGAATGATTTTCATCATCCATAAGTTGTTCAGAATCTTTACAACATTTCACAAGAATAATCAGAGTTGGAAGCAAGAGAAGTCAACCAAGCATGCATATATGAACCAATACCAATAGAATTTACTTGAAACAAAATATAATAATCATCTCAAATAAACCGGATCTGAATAAGTTAATTATCCTAGGTCACATTGCCCAAATACAAAATAAATCCAAGTAAGAGATACATTATTCAAAATAAGCAACAAGAAATAATAATAGCAAAACTCCAGCATCTAGAATCTCATATCACCTACTCCATCTTGCAGCTGATCTCCAAAATCTGCAATTTAGCAAATTGCAGGAAGAGGAAAAGAAAACAAAATGCCCGTCAATGCAAGTTACGGGCCGCTTGTAGTGCAGGCACAAGTACATGGAAAAGATAAACAAATAGCATGGAATAGACATGATAAAAATATAATAACTAGCATGAATCATGAACAAAATCAAATAGTCATAATGTGCTAACAGGGTACAGGTAACATGTAACATATGTCAAGTATCATGCAAGTAGGCAAACAGGTAACAGGTGTCAAGTAGCATGTACAGGTATCATGTAACAGGTAAGCATGTAACAGGAATCAACAGGTGTCAGGTATGTCAAGTTGTGTCATGTCAAGTCTTGTATTTATTACTATCTTGGTAGAACTTCATGCATCCCAGGATTTTACCACATGGTTGCTACATTCAAACAAGTTATGTTTAGATTTCATAGTGGAGTCCATAGGACCGTGTACTCAGGGATCAGGAAAACAGGAACAAGAACAGGTTTATGAATCAAACAGGTTTATGAATCAACCAATTCATGCATCACCAGGTTCATGAATCAACAGGTAACAAGTACACGAACAACAGGTCCATGCATCAACAGGTAACAGGTACACAAACCAACAGGTCCATGCATCAACAGGTTCATATATCAACATGAATCAAACTTAAAATGGGAAACATGGACCCCCTTCTAAGTACACATTTCTATATTTTCCTCTACTAGATCTTTCCCTTAACCCCGGCTTGGTTATTTACTATTATTATTAAACAGGGATGTATGTGTCACAAAACGAAGCAAGAATGACATGACATAAACAAGAAACAAGTTCAGTTTGAAAGATAAACAAGTACAGGTGCAAGATAATACATTAAAAGAATAGAACAACGAGAATTGTAGTTCAGACAGCAAGATAGTGCTGCAATAAAACGAGAATTCCCGTTGCTACAAATATTCAAATCTGGATCCATCAAAAAATCTAGAAATAAACTTCTGACTGAATCCGCCAAATATATATAAGTCATATGGTATTTTACAAAAACATGAGTCAAAACTGAATTGAATCCAGAAAACGTATTCAGCCAGAAATCAGAAGTTTGTATTCATAAACAGAAAAACAGCATGAGCACTTACTAATTAAATCTACAAAAAATCTGGGGTATTTCCCTATATGTTTAGTAACAGAATATAAAGTTTCAAAATTTCCAACATGAATAGAATAGTTAAGTAAAATCAGAAAACAGCAAGACACAGTAGTTTGGTAAATCTGGAATCTTAAACACTGCAGTACAAAAACAGCAATATCTCACAAAATACAAGTCGAAATCCAAATCCGTCAAAAAAGTGATAAAATAGATACAGTAGGCTAACTTTCATATTCACAAATATTTTACATACAGCAAGTATAATTAGGTCGAAAATCAGGTTCTTTACTGAACAGTTAAAAAATTCTGCATGTATAGTAATTGTTTGGAAACATAGAACGGTTTGTAAAACTCATAAAATAAATCAAAAAAATTCAGGGTTAATCCAAATCAGGTTTGGTTATACTCAGCAAAATATTGGATCAAAATAATACTTTTAAAATCAGGATAAAAATAGTTTACTACACAAAATTCATGTAAACGAAATCTGGAAACTTTTCTACACCACTGTAGTAAAATAGACATAACTCGCAACTCATAAATCGAAACTGAGATTTCTCAAGAAGGGTAAGAAAGTAGACAGAATTCTCTAGAGTTCAGGTTCACAAATAATTTTAATTTACTGAACTTAATAGGGTCTAAAATACTGAACAACATCAGGGTAACAGAAAATACAAAATTGTCTCTTACACACAAATCAACATAAATCATACAAAAGTTGTCCAAATCATAACCAAACATGAAATAGGGTATACTAGATGTCCAAGCAATATGGTATAGGGTATTTACAAGTCTACAACAAGTCATACTACTAATCGACACATCAAGCGTACTAGATCATACAACAAGTCATAAACAACATGCATGTATACAACAAGAAGTGGTCATCCCTAGGTTATTTCATATCATGTGTGTAATGAGGCAACTACGGGCGGGTCAACACAATAGAGTTAAGATCAACAAGGGGTTCACACAAGAATTGTCTCTAGAACACAACTACACTATAGGCAGTATTTAGTACTTGTATTACACAAAGAAAAGAATACAAGTTACTTGCCTTAGAGACGATGAAACCGACGAAGCAAAAGCATGAATAACGGGAACAGATTCGCGGGCAACGAACTCACGAACGATCGAACACGAACCATGAGCACGGACAACGAACCACGACAACGAACTACGACCACAAGCCCACAAACACAATAATGAGCACCCACACACAACAAGAATAGCACGCACACCAAGACCAAGCAACGGAAGGGGGTGTGTTTGTTGTTTCGTCGATGGGGAAGAAAACACGGGACAGGGGAGAGCGATGAACACCGGGAGATGGGATGAAGACAGGAGGGGGATTGCGGAGAGGTGCAGTCGCTGCCTCAGGGGAGCACCCGGGAAGTGCTGCTGTTGTTGCACTCTACCGTCGGAGCGAACCAAGCACAAGTGGTGCACCGACGTTGAAGTACCGCACGGAGGGATCCGAGGCACTGTGGGTCATCGACCAGTGGGAGGCCGGTGGCTGAAGGGTTCTAGGGCAGCTGCTGGTCGGCGCAACAGCGACGGGAGATCGCTGCAGTCGGGAGACGGCACGGGAGGAGCAGATGGGGACAACGGCACTGCTGGCATCGTGCTGTTGTTGGTGCTACTGGGCTACTGACTGTCGACGAGCTGAGTAGGGCTGTGTGACTGGGCTGTAGGCCGGCGGCGACTGATGCTGGCGGTCGGCACAGGAGGTGGGGGTCTGGTGCTGCTGCAAGAGATGGGGAGAGGAGAGGGGATGTTACCGCGACGCTGTGGAGTTGCGACGCGATGGGGAGAGGGTGTCGTGCTGTTGTCGATGTCGCATGGGAGAAGGCGACACTGGCAAGGGATACAGAGAACGGAGGAAGAGAGGAGAGGGAGAGAAGCACCGGAGAGAGAGATATGCAGCTGAGTAGGAGGGTTGAGGTGAACAGGGTGCATGGGTGGGTTAGGGGAGATCGAGAGGTAGGGGCACGGGAAGCAGGGCAGGGGATGAAGGAGAGATGGCGCTAGGATTTCACACGGGTAAGGTATAGGAGTAGATGACAATATGGGTTTATATATAGGTAGGGGATACAGGGTTAGGGGAGCAGAGGGGTTTGGGTAATGTGGGTTTCGAGTATAAGGTAGGGTTGCAAACTGGTTGGGAATTTAAAACAGGGTAGGATATTAATGGGTTAGGGTATAAACAGGGTATGGGTTTATATATTCAATAAAATAACCAATAAAAATATTGTTTATAATAAAATGTAATTTTTATTACAATATAGAATTTGTTTGAAATAACTACAAATACAATTAACAATGGGGATAGATTTTTAAATTAACAATGAAAGGTAATAATAATATTAATAACAATAATAAAAAAAATAACGATAAGCGTAATAATAGTAATAAAAATAAAAATAAATTCGGGAAACGAAAGTTGAGTTAAAAGCAAGAAAATGAATTTTTTTTAATATCAAATACTCAAATTACAGTGTTTCATAAAAGATGATGAAGTACACCAACACATAATAATACCAAGGAAAATACAATACAATAATAACAATAATAGTAACAATAATAATAATAATAATAATAATAATAATAATTTCCTTAATAATCAAAGCAATAATAATAATAATATAAAGATTTGTAATACAATATAAGAATCATTGGAAACTAGTTACAAATAAAATTATTGATAAAAATAGACTTTAAAAGAAGATCCAAGAATACCTTTCATCAAAAAGAAATTGGAAGCAGAAAGAAAAATAATTCACAAAAATTTTAAGTACAGAAAATACACAGGAAATACGTATTTGTGAAAACAGGGGTTACAAATCCTACCCACCTTACAACAAAATTTCATTCTTGAAATTTACTTAGGCGGTACATAGGACAATGCAAAAGCAAACTTGGGGGGAAGGTAACAAAACAGAGAATTTAAAAGGGAGGAACAAGGCAGTGGCAATACCAGAAAAAGAAGAAAGTGGATAACAAAGGTCAAATGAAATGCATGAATGAGAATAAATAGTATAAAAACAAAAGAAAAACACAAGATAACAAAGCAAGATAGGGAGAAGGTAGAACTGGAATCAAAGAGAGAATGAACAGGGCATAATTGAATCAAATAATGAATTGGTGCATGATGAGAAAATGGAATGCAAAAAAGAAGTAACCGGTATCAAAAATGAAGAAGAAACACAACAAGACTTGCAAGATAACAAAGTAAAGAGATGAAAAAATAGATAGAGTTGGAATCAAAGAAAGGATGGACAAGGAAGAGATGAACTAAGAAATGAGTCAACGGATGAAGACGAGTACAAGGGATAATGCAGGGAAGGAGAAATAACAAGAGAATCATGGGACCTGTGGGTTATGGGCCCACAATGCTTCCGCTGCGCCACTTTGATCGGTCAAGAAGATCCAGCAATGTCGATCATAGGAAGAAAAGAATGGATGACACCAAAATCAGAAAGAAATGGGTACGAAAGAATGAATTCATACCCAAGAAGAAATCAATCAAACAGGACGATTGAAAAAAGACAGAAGAATCAAGGAATCAAGAAATTGAATAAGAATGGATAAAAAAGAATGGAATAAGACTAGTAGTCATATCAATGTTGATTATAATTCAATCATGCATGCATGGTTTGTGTACTGTTGTGCCAATCCCAGATCGAGCCAAGCTTGTCCAATATATCAGTCAAACTAATACATTATCCGAACCTGGGCTCTGATTCCACTAAAAACCTCATCACGCCATGCTTCCCAAAAAGAAAATACGGAATACGGATACGAGACTAAACCTAGCGAATGATTTTTATCATCCATAAGCTGTTCAGAATCTTTACAATATTTCACAAGAATAACCAGAGTCTGTAGCAAGAGAAGTCCCAAGCATGCATATATGAACCAATACCAACAGAATTTACTTCAAACAAAATATAATAACCATCTCAAATAAACCAGATCTGAATAAGTTAATTATCCTGGATCACATTGCCCAAATACAAAATAAATCCAAGTAAGAGATACATTATTCAAAATAAGAAATAAGAAATAATAATAACAAAACTCCAGTATCTAGAATCTCATATCACCTACTCTATCTTGCAAGCTTACAGGCTGCTTGTAGTGCAGGCACAAGTACATGGGAAAGATAAACAAATAGCATGGAATAGGCATGATAAGACAACTAGCATGAATCATGAATAGAATCAAATAGTCATAATGTGCTAACAGGGTACAGGTAACATGTAATAGATGTCAAGTATCATGCAAGCAGGCAATTAGGTAATAGGTGTCAAGTAGCATGTACAGGTATCATGTAACATGTAAACATGTAACAGGAATCATGCAATAGGTGTCAGGTATGTCAAGTTATGTCATTTCAAGTCTTGTATTTATTACCATCTAGTAGCACTTCATGCATTCCAGGTTTTTACCACATAGTTGCTACATTCAAACAAGTTGCGTTTAGATTTTTTAGTGGAGTCCATAGGGCTGTGTACTCAGGGATAAGGAAAACAGGTACAGGAACAGGTTCATGAATCAAACAGGTACACGAATCAACCGATTCATGCATCAACAGGTTCATGAATCAATAGGTAACAGGTACACGAACCAACATGTTCATGCATCAACAGGTAACAGGTACACAAACCAACAGGTCCATGGATCAACAGTTTCATGTATCAACATGAATCAAACATAAATTGGGAAACACGGGTCCCCTTCTAAGTACACATTTCTATATTTTCCACTACTAGATCTCTCCCTCAATCCCGACTTTGTTATTTATTTATTATTATCAAACAGGCATGTATGTGTCACAAAACAGAGCAAAAATAACATGGCATAAATAAGTAACAGGTTCAGGTTGAAAGATAAATAAGTACAGGTGCAAGATAATACATTAAAAGGATAGAACAACGAGAATTCTAGTTCAGGACAGCAAGACAGTGCTGCACTAAAACAGGGATTTCCGTTGCTACAAACATACAAATCTTGATCCGTCAGAAAATCTTGAAAATAGACTTCTAATCGAATCCACCAAATATATATAAGTGATATGGTATTTCACAAAAACATGAGTCAAAACTGAATTGAATCCAGAAAACGTGTTCAGCTGGAAATCAGAAATTTGTATTCATAAACAGAAAAACAGCATGATAACTTACTAATTAAATCCACGAAAAATCTGGAATATTTCCCTATATGTTTAGTAATAGAAAGCAAAGTTTCATAATTTTTCAATATGAATAGAATAGTCAAGTAAAATCAGAAAACTACAAGACACAGTAGTTTTGTAAATCTGGAATCTTAAACACTGCAGTATGAAAACAAAAATATCTCACAAAATACAAATCGAAATCCAAATCCGTCAAAAGGGTGATAAAATAGATACAGTAAGCTAACTTTCATATTCACAAATATTTTACATACAGCAAGTAGATTTCGGTCGAAAATCAGGTTCTTTACAGAACCGTATGAAAATTTTGCATGTAGGGCAGGGCAGTGCAACTGGGCTGTAGGGCAGCAGCGACTGATTCTGGCGGTCGGCACAGGAGGCGCGCTGAGGTAGGGGCTGGTGCTGCTGCAAGAGATGGGGAGAGGAGAGGGGATGTTGTCGCAACGCTGTGGAGTTGCGACACGATGGGGAGAGGGTGTCGTGCAGTCGTCGGTGTCGCAGGGGAGAAGGCGACGCCAGCGAGAGATACAGAGAACGGATGAAGGGAGGAGAGGGAGAGGAGCACCGGGGAGAGAGATATGCAGTTGAGCGAGAGGGTTGAGGTGAACAGGGTGCATGGATGGGTTAGGGGAGATCGGAAGGTAGGGGCACGGGATGCAGGGTAGGGGATGAAGGAGAGATGGTGCTAGGGTTTCGCAGGTGTAGGGTATAGGAGTAGATGACAGTATGGGTTTATATATAGGTAGGGGATACAGGGTTGGGGGAGCAGACGAGTTTGGGTAATGTGGGTTTCGGGTATAGGGTAAGGTTGCCAACGGGTTGGGAATTTAAAACAGGGTAGGATATTAATGGGTTAGGGTATAAACATGGTATGGGTTTATACAGTCAATAAAATAACCAATAAAAATATTGTTTATAATAAAATGTAATTTTTATTACAATATAGAATTTATTTGAAGTAGCTACAAATACAATTAACAATGGGGGTAGATTTTTAAATTAACAATCAAAGGTAATAATAATATTAATAACAATAATCAAAAAAAAAATTACGATAATCATAATAATAATAATAAAAGTAAAAATAAATTTGGGAAACGAAAGTTGAGTTAAAAGCAAGAAAATGATTTTTTTATTTTTTAATATCAAATACTCAAATTACAGTGGTTCATAAAAGACGATGAGGAACACCAATACAAAATAATACAAAGAAAAATAAAATACAATAATAACAATAATAATAGTAACAATAATATAAATAATAATATTTTCCTTAATAATCAAAGCAATAATAATAATAATAATAAGATTTGTAATAAAATATAAGAATCATTGGAAACTAGTTACAAATAAAATTATTGATAAAAAAAATAGACTTTAAAAGAAGATCCAAGAATACATTTTATCAAAAAGAATTTGGAAGCAGAAAAAAAAAATTTACAAAAGTTTTAAGTGCAGAAAATACACATGAAATACGTATTTGTGAAAAGAGGGGTTACACTTAAAGTATATGTATATGTATGTTTTATAAACCCCTATAATGCTTATTATTTTTCCCCTATTGGATTTAAACCTACTAATTGATTTACAACCCAAAACCCATTACCCATTCTCCTATTGGATCATCTACCCATCAACCCAAACCCATTACCTTATATATAAATACCCTATCACCTAACCCTAGCTAACCCTAACCCTACTACACTGTTGAAACCTATTACCCAGCCGCCTGTTACCGTTTGTCTCCTACTTCCAAATCACCTCTTCATCTCCCTGTGTTCGTCACCCACCTTCGACTCCACCCTTTCCCCTTACCCTCGTCTTCATCCCCGCCTCTCTATCGCCACCACCTCATCACAGCCCATCGTCTTCCTCATCCTTGCCACCGAAACCCATCAACTTTACCATTGTCGAACCCATATCACATCGACCCTGGTGCTCCTCGTCGTCGTCGTCCCCTACCCCCTACATCCCCTCCGTCGCCTCGCCATTGCCGAACCTCTGAGCTTCCGCCATTGCCAGTGCCCTCATCGCTCCCCTGTTTTCCTCTCCAAACAGAGCTCTAACGCCATCACCCCATCACCGTCGATGCCCTCCGTCGACTGCTCCACAGTCGAGCCTCTACGTCGCTGCCATCTCACCACCACTGTGCCGTCCACAGTCGCCGCCGCCAGTCACCACGGTCGAAGCTCCTGCCGTCGCTACTGTTGATCAAAGGAGGGAAGAAGGTTGATTGATCAATTGAATCTCAGCTATCTGATCTCATCAAGATCATGACCATCATCATCATCAGCTGCATCAGAGCGCCATGGACTCTCCGATCTCATCAAGATCGTGACCATCATCATCATCAGTTGCATCAGAGCACCTCTTGACCCTCCGATCTGATCAAGGTTGATGCCATCACCAGATCTGATCTGATCTCCATCATCTTGATCAGATCAGAGTGATTTGAGCCATCGATCTTCATCGATCTTGATCGCCATCAAGATCTGTGCCGATCTCATTCATCCGATCTCGATCTTTGACCAATGTCCTCATCCAATCAAGGCAAGTATCTTCTTGTACAATTTGTTGTTCTAGTACAAGCTTTTATTTAAAAATACTGCAAGTAGATCGTAGTTGTGACTCCCCTTTGGCTTATCGGTTGATGATCTTATTTTACTCCTTATCAATTCCATGAACATAAGAGTCACAATCCTTTGTTGATATATTCGTTTCAAAATTTGTTGGATCAATTTTATCTCCTAATTACTTAAAAACATGAAACTTAGAACCAACTTGACTTGTAGATGTATGTTGTATGATGTATGTGTTGATTCTACTTTCTTTTGAATTGAGATATATATTTGTCTTGCTGATTTGCTACCTATTACATCATGATTTGGATCACACACAAATTTAGACTCATAAGTCATTTATCATACCACTTTTATATACAAGAAACCATCTATGTTGTTGTTCCTGTTTTTACTTGTTGTTTCGAACCTGATAACATCAGAATTTGGACTTGAATCCTAAACATGAAATGTAGCCCCAAATATCTAGCTTGCTACCCTTTTGACGAAATTGAATTACGAGTTATGGTTTGTGATTTATCGCAGTTTTACTTCTGCTATGTCGTAGAATTCCAGATTCATGAATTTTGCTGCACCACTTTGCTTCACAATTAAATTAACCATGCTACCTATAAGATAATGACCTGAAATTTTGCATGCTAATACTAGACACACTAGAGAACATTCTCTAATTTTTCTGGAATTAATTAATGAAGTTTCAGACCTGTTTCATGTTTATAAACAAAGTTTTACAAATTCTGGCTGAACACGAATCCTGTGTAGTTTGCTGTTTTGACACCTGATGCTACAATTTTTTTTGTATCTTGTTTATATGCGCTGGATTCGGTAGAGAGTCTAGTTCTAGATTTTCTGACCGATCGAGATTTGCATTCCTGTGGTGGTAGGAATCTCAGTTTTGGTGCAGCAATGTCATGCTGTCCAGAATTGGAATTCTCGTTGTTTTTGATAATTTAATTTGTTTTGACTATTGAATATGTATCCTACCTAGTCTAAACTTTTTCCCTGATCTTGATCATGTATTCTTGCCTATTTTGCACACTTTCATGCTTGGTTAATAATAATAATAAATAACAAGCCGGGGTTTAAGGGAAAGACCATAGTAGTGGACAATATAGGTAAGTGTACTCAGAAGGGGGCCCGTGTTTTCCATTACTTGGTTCATGAACTTGTTGTATCTTGAGTGTATTCATAAACTCATTACTTGGCTCATGAACTTGTTGATCTTTAGTGCATTCATGAACCCACGGTTGGTTTTTGAACTTGTTAGTGCATTCACGAACTGGTTTGTGAACTTGCTTTCTTGTATTTTTGTATTCAAGAACCTTGCTTTCTTGATACTTGATGCCTGAGTACACCACCCTATAAAATTCATCACTAGGTCTAAATATCACTGTTTGTAAATAGCAACCACGTGGTAAATAGTTGGGACGCATGAAGTACTTCCTAGATAGAATTAAACATTAGACTTAAGAATAACTTGTTACTTGTTCACACTTGATACCCTACTTACTACTTGTTACTTGACACTTGTACATGATACTTGTTACTTGATACTTGATATAACTACATGCTCACTTGTTACTTGTTCCTACCACTTGTATTTGTTACCCGATCTTGTTACTTGATTTGCTTCACTTGCTAGCTAGTCTCTTGAACTTCACAACTTATTGCATCCTTGTCAAATCATGTTGTATATTCTTGATTCCATGTCTTTTTTTCGTATTTTCTTGCACTTATTTTCATGTCCTTGCTTGTACTACTTGCGGCTCTAACTTGCACTAAGGGCGTTTGTCTTTGTTTCTCCACTTTCTTCTGCATGATAAATACAGACTTTGGAGACGAGTTGCCTACTGGAGTTGGTGAGAAAACCTTCTAGGCTTCGCTTGGGAAAGTTTCTTCATTTATTTTGTATTTGAGTTATTTAATTCTTGTTGCTATTTAAAACTTGTAACGAGCTTGTAGTCCTGAAGTTTTTACTTTTGATCCAGATCTTGAATTTATTTAGGATATTTATATTTGTTTCAAATATTTTCGGTTGATTAATAAATTATTCATGCATGCGTGGTTGTGTATATTTTGCTATATTTCTTATTATGATGCTGAGTCGATCCTACAGCTTATGAATGAAGAAAATCATTCGCTGGGCTTTGTCACGTACTCATATTCCGTATTCCTTTTGGGAAGCGGGGCATGATAGATATTAGTCTAAAAAGAAGGCCCGGCTCCAAGTTGTTCTTAAGTAGTGGCATTGAGTTTCTCGACCATTTTTATTACAATTAGTTAGTTCTATTTCTCGATGGGGCCGGGAAGGGTTATAACTTAGTGGTAGAGTGACTAACACCTTGACGTAGTGGAAGTCATCAGTTTGAGCCTGATTATCCCTAAACTCAATGTGAGTTTTTCTATTTTGTTAGAATATCTCCCCTATAATCATCGATTGAGAATGGATAAGAGGATTGTGGGATTGACTTGATAGGGTAGGCATGGCTATATTGATGGGAGCGAACTCCAGGATAATATGAAGCGCATGGATCCAAGTTATGCTTGGAATGAAAGAAATTCCGAATCTGCTTTGTCTATGAACAAGGAATCCATAAATAATGCAACTATGAATCTCATGGACACTAGATTTCTTCATCCTGATTGATAAGCTAGATTGCTCCGAGCATCCACCTTTTATTATTATATGATTGTCAGTGATTCATTGTGTTTTCCTTTTCTTATTTTATATTTGATTAACACTCTTTTAGCTCCCATTCCATGTGTGATAGATTGAACATAATGTTTGCGGCGCTATCTTCTTATGAGAAAGAGAAGATCTAAGAGCAAGACAACAAAGTCATTAAAGCATGAAGTCACTGACTTGCGCTATACCGTTGCTTGTTGGGTGAGGGGTCCAAGTAGGAGTAGTCTATATTCATCTGAATCTTCAAACAAACAATTGCATCTATATTATTGTAGTTCATAAAACTTACAGACTGCCCAGTAACCATGAATAGATAATGATGAAGCTTGTTCACCCAGAGAGGTCATAACGAATCAAGCTATCTATCTGTTGCGAAGAGTAGCATTACATGATCAATAGTTAGAACAGAGATCAAAATGTTGACGAACCAAAGAGTTCACCTCTGAGAGCATTATGGGGCTGGTGGACTGGTAACCATTACGCTGAGATCCTCGCTAAGGTATGCAATGGTTGCTTAGCATCTTTCAAGGAAATGTAATTGTTTCAAGATATATACCTTCCCACCGCAGAAATCTGTTAGTCAGAAGAGGGAGCATGTTCTGAAAATGAAAGATGGAGTGATAGTCTTTCTCATTATAGCTTATAATAAGAAGGTTAATTCAATCAATCAGATAATCGATTGCTTCTAATTGGTAACCAAGATAACTGTTGGTGTATGCCCTAGAGGTCAGTTGTGTATTAACATTACTTGTTTACATTGTATCATGACATTTATTTCATATTTATGCATTTCATTTATTGTGTTATTTATTATAAATTAAATGAACATAATGAAGTCCTTAGAATAGTAAGTTCAATGTCATGGGATATTAAATGCTTGACTTGATTGTGAGATCCTATTGACTGAAATCAGAACACTGTTCTTAAATGTCCCTAGTCAAGTATTATTGTGAATTATGACAACGATAATACATAGAGATAAGTGTGTGCATACACTAATGACTATTCTCACGGGTCATGGATATGAGATGTCAAGTCTTCCAATGGGTACATACTAGAGTAATAATGTACTGGACTGACCCATCATGAGAACGCTGCATGGATCATTACGTGAGTATCATAAGCGGTTCTCACAGTGACCATGGTGTACATAGTTCTTTGACTTGAAGACACAACAATTCCCTACATAAGAAGTTATAAGTTTTGATAGCGTCAAATGTTGTTTGTAATAAGGTGATAATAAAGTCGACTATTGGATATACTACAAATCATGCAGAGGGATGTGAATAACTTAGATAGGATTTGTCCCTCTTACATAACAAAAGCGATATCTATGGGCCCTTTGATTGAGTGAGACTGCTAAATGCATGGTCTTGCTCAAACGAGTCAATATGAGATATTGATCTCATTTGATTTAGTAAGTCTACTCGGACATCAAAAAACCAAAGATTAAACTATGTACGGGTAATACACTCTATGCCTTGTGGTTAATTAAGATATCTCGACAAAGGGACTAGACTACATGGTAACATTGGTCACGGATAGGTTATGTCAAGTCACTGACATTTCCGTTACTTGAGTATCAGTGATGTATTGCTAGATACCACTCACTATTTGTAATACTAGAATATAATTTTAGTATTACTGTCAACGTAATGAGAACCTATAAGGTCACACACTTAGAATGGATCAAAATTATGATTTAAATTTATAAGATGAATTTAATTAGGGATCCAAGTCAGACTTGGACGCCTGACATTGGTTGGAAATTTAATTAGATTAAATAGGCTGACTAAAGTTTAAAGGACCACATATGAATCTGACCTAAGTTTTGTGAGACCAACAACCTCATTACTCTCTTAGGGTTGGTTTTATGCATCTATATAAATGATATGTATATGTGGAAAAGAGACACGTGAAAAAAAAACCTTAGCCATCACAGAAAGTGACAGTGAGAGATCGTGAGGAGGAACATCCCCATCCCGCAGCTAACACCGTGGTCTGAGAGAGAGCCATTTTTCGTTCCGTTCGTGTGGATACCATAGAGGCACCGCAATATTGCAGTACTGTGATCTTACTGTGGAGACAGCAGATCCATTTTTAAGGTATAACTCCTAAACACAATTTGTGTTTTTCGCATGGAACCATAGTTAGGTTTCAATATTTTTGTAATTTTTCTACTGTGTATCCAATCTAAGATTGCCTTCGAAACCTAACAATAACAAAGTAGATATCGCTCAATATTTCCTTATTAGGCCGGGTTGAAGCAACTTGTGCAAGAAAAGGGATTAAAGCCTCCATTTTGCATTGATATGCTTAACACATGGATTCTTTGTCCTCACTTTGATCTTTTCATGATTGCTATTTTCCAACACATCCAATTCTGATCAACAACTTGGGGTATGGTTAGGTGGCTTAAGGTATTGGTTTGCTAATTGACATACAAGAAGATTGTATCATGGGTTAGAATTCCATTTCCTCTGGCACGAAAGTGGAATGGGCAGGTGAAATGACGTGAGAGAAAGAACCTCTTCTTGATAGAGTTCCATGGAGGACAGAATAGCACTACTTAGTGACTAGGCTTTGGAAGACCTCTTTCTTTTTCTTGGTGGCGTCTATAGCGAAGAACACCTGATCGAACTAGGGCTTCCCCCCTCAGTTCTAGAGTAAACACTTCCACTGCTGGTAGGGCACTCATAGATAAAAAAAATAGACTTCAGGTAGATAAATTAGGGCAAAGGACTAAAAACCCATATGTCAGTGGTTCGAATCCACTCCACTTCTAAGTGGGCATTTGGTCCCAAGGACATGTAGCTGAGAGCGAGCTAAATAAAGAACTGTGAAAGAGGCTTGGAGACAGATGATAAAATCGATGAATCTTGCAGGCCTATGCCCAAAGCATGGTGGGCGAGTTCGGTTCGAGTGTTTATCGATCGGGTGGATCTAAAATGTTTTGGAGAGGAGACAAGGTGTAGTACAGTCTGGTCAGCGCATCTGTTTTGGGTGTAGAGGGCCATAGGTTTGAATCCTATCACCTTGATGTTCCATTTAGTCAGCTAATGCAAATGAATATCAATCGACTATGAACTTAACTAAAAATGTATACCTGACTAGCAAAAAAACACTTTTCTTGTTGCTAATCAATCAGTCATTCACTGACTGGTAGTTAAATAGGCAAGGTGAGCTTCCTGGGACACAACCAAACTAGTCGTAACAAGTAACGAGAATTGACATTCAGCTAACGAAACTGAACAAGCAAAGATACTATTCTTAATTTTCAAAGGGGCTTGCTTAAGCCCATAGGCCTGTGCGTAAGGAAATCCTTAGACTTTACCAAGCAGGATAAGATGATGGAAAGACTAAGAAAAGTTATGAATGACCAGTGTTGGATCCTGTAGGCAAGGCAAATAACACGACGAGGGAGAATAGTGTTGTTTAAAAATTAATTAAAAACTTGAACTTTTCGTACTGTTAAGTCGACTGAAAATAGATATATAGTCGACTATTGCGTCAGATAGGAAGAGTATTTTACTAAAGAGTTACAAGTCTGATCAGTCGAATTATAGCGGAAAACCAGTTGACTTACCAGACAAGTTTTTGAAATAAAAATCAGAGAAATTGAAATTGCAAGTTGTGAGAATACAACCAGAGAGAGTCAATCACAACCAAACACAACGATGTATCCTGGTTCGGTCCTCCCGACCTACATCTAGTCCCCAAGCAACCCACTTGAGATTTTCCACTATTCTTGAAAAAGAACAAGAATACTCTACGGCCTTTAACAACAACAATGTCAAATCCGTAGACCTCTCTCACCACTAGAGAGAGCATACCCACTCTACACCCTAGAGTGAAACCGCCTCTAAAACCAAGAGTCCTAATCTCCAACTGAGAGGACCACTCTCACAACCCAATAGTGAAAACAACAAAAATTGAGTTTACAACAACCTATAGCCTTGTACGTGATAGTGCTTTGTATATTGGCTATTAGGTCAACTTCTGTATTCAGTCTAAAACGAAATCAATGCTATATTAAACTGAAATTCAGAGAATCAAGTCTTTGAGAGTTTGTATGCTTTTGAAACACTTGTTCTTATTGAAAACAAAAGACTTGAAAGTTAAAGAATGCTTGGAACCTTTTCCAAATGATTCTTATACTCTATTTATAGAGTAAGAATCAAGGAACATTGTAAAACAGTTCTATAGACCATAATAAAACGGATATAAAAGATTTGAATTTGAAAACAAGTTTTAAATTCAGAAATTTTTTGAAACGGCTTGAACGGTCGACTGGGTTGCCATAATGAGTTGACTGGCCAAAGCTTGTATAAGTTCAGGCAGTTTCGTACTATGACAGTCGACCGGTTCTAAGGAGCGGTCGGCTGGTATTCATACAACTGAACTTATTCAAGCTTGTTTTGACATTTTGATTTTGTAAAACACTCAGACTATTTAAAGTATGTGTGAGTGTGTGTGTGACAAGGATATTACAAGTTCTAAGACTCAAAGAAAAAATACAATATTACAGGACATTTTGTTTAAACATTTGAAGCACTTTGAATCTTGTCTTGAACTTGAGTCTTTGTCTTGAGCTTGAGCCTTTGTCTTGATGTCTTGAAGCTTGATCAATTACTCTTGAAAACTTCATCAGATTGTGTTGCATTTGTGTATTTCACCATGGTATTGACTTTGATACATTCTGCAAGAGATATTTGGTATAACAACTTTGTTTTGTGTTGTAGTCATCAAAACCAAGAATCAATATTCTCTCCCTTTTTGATGATGACAACACAATAACATAATAATAACACTATACATAGCAAGCTGTCACTCATAATTTAAAGATATACAAATGTCAAATAAGCTCCCCCTAAATAATGTACAATATGCACACAATTGTGAAATAATAACAATATATATAAAACATGCACAAAAAAACCACAAAACCATATTCCCCCCCCCCCCCCCTCCCCCTGTCATCAACAAAAACATAAGGAGGAAGGATACATCATAAAGAACAAAATCAACATTGCATAACCATAACACATTAATACATAAGAAATCAAGTACATTATTGCCAAAAATAGAAGATAGAAAAATAACAAACATAAAACATAGTTGAAAATAAAAAATACATCAAGTTTAACTGGTTTTGATATCAGTTGACTTAGCCGAGAGAAAATTAAACCAAACGAAACATCAAGTAAAACTTCTATCAGTCGACTAGTTACTGAAACAGTCGACTGTCCAGAACACAAAATTCAGCCAAACTATGAACAACAAAAATACTTTATAAGTCGACTGAAAAATACATTTAAGTCGACTTAAACAAAATAAATTTTCAAGAAATGTCATGAAAATAGCAAATTCTTAGTTCTCTTCTAAAGTTGATAAAAGTGTATTCCTTAAATGGTTTGGTAAATATATCCGCTACTTATTTATCAGTAGAAATAAAATCCAAAGTTATATTTCCCTTTAAAACATGATCACGTAGAAAATGATGTCGAATATCAGTATGTTTTGTACGTGAGTGTTGAATTGGATGTTTAGATAGATTAATAGCACTGGTATTATCACACATTATAGCAGGTTTTGAAACTGAAATACCATAATTTAATAAAGTTTGTTTCATCCACAAAATTTGGGCACAAGCCAAACTTGTAGCAATATATTTAGCTTCTGTAGTAGATAGGGATACTGAATTTTTCTTTTTAATCCACCAAGATACTAGTGAATGTCCCAAAAGGTGACAAGTTCCACTAGTACCTTTTACGATCAGTTTTACAACCAGAAAAATTAGCGTCACTATACGACAAAAGTTGAAAATTATCGGTGCGTGGATAAAACAAACCATATTCAGACATGCCTTTAATGTATCTTAAAATACGTTTCACAGCTTTTAAGTGAGATTCTTTGGGATTTGACTGATATCTAGCACACAAATATACACTAAACATAATATCTGGTCTACTAGTAGTTATATATAAGAGTAAGCAATCATACCTCGATAGAGTTTTTGATCGACACTCTTACCTAAATCATCTTTGTCAAGTGTAGTAGTAGTAGCCATAGGTGTGGTCTTACTACTAGTGCTATCCATGCCAAACCGTTTGAGTAATTCCTTAGCATATTTTCATTGATTAATAAATATGCCATTTTGTGACTGCTTTATTTGTAGTCCAATAAAATAATTGAGTTCACCCATGTGACTCATCTCATACTCATTTTTCATGGTATTAGCAAACTCTTGACAGAGACTACTATTAGTTGATCCAAAAATTATGTCATCTACATATATTTGTATGATTAGAATATCTGTCTCTATTTTCCTAATAAACAAGGTAGTATCTACTTGACCTATCTCAAAACCAGTTTCTAAGATAAAAGTTTTTAACTGATCATACCAAGCAAGAGGTGCTTGTTTAAGACCATATAAAGCCTTTCTCAATTTAAAAACGTGGTTTGGGAATTGTTCATGTTCGAAACCGGGTGGTTGCTTAACATAAACAACTACCTTAATAAATCCATTCAAGAAAGCACTTTTAACATCCATTTGGAAAAGTGTAAAATTCATAAAACATGCAAAAGATAATAAGATCCTAATTGATTCTAGTCTAGCAACAGGAGCATATGTTTCATCAAAATCTTAATTATATCCTTGAGCAACTAATCTAGCCTCGTTTCTAATGACTTGTCCAGATTCATATAACTTATTCTTAAATACCCATTTGGTACCAATTATAGTATGATCAGGAGGCCGTGGAACTAGATCCCAAATATCATTTCTTATAAATTGGTTAAGTTCATCTTGCATGGCATTCATCCAAAATTCATTCTCACAAGCTTCTTGTATATTCTTCGGTTCAAAATCCGACAAGAAAATCATATTCATGTTAACATGAGATCCTGTTTGAATACCACGTGAAATGTCACCAATTATTAAGTCATGAGGATGATCTCTAACTTCAACAAACGCTTTTGGTAAAGTTTGAGTCATCACAACAGGATCAGTCGACTTAATAAGTCCATCAGCCGACTGATTCACATCAGTCGACTTGAGATCCTTATCAGTCGACTTGTCTAGGATAGTTTTCTCTAGTTATTTAATAACGTTATTTAAAGGTGATGATTCAAATTCATCATCTTTAATAACAGTAGACGAAGGCAAGGATTCATCAAATGAAACATGCATAGATTCTTCAATAGTCAAAGTTGACTGATTGAAAATTCTATATGCCTTACTCCTATTTGAGTATCCAATGAAGATACCTTCATTAGATCAAGCACCAAATTTATCTAAATTATCTTTAGTGTTTAATATGAAACACTTACATTCAAATACTTTAAAATATGATACTTTAGGAATTCTTTCATAGAATAGTTCATAACAAGTTTTCTTAAGGTTATGTCTAATCAATATTCTATTTAAAACATAACATGTTGTAGAAATAGCTTCAGCCCAGAAGTACTTAAGCAAATTACTTTCAACAAGCATAGTACGTGCGCACTCTTTCAATGTCCTGTTCTTTCTTTCGACCACTCCATTTTGTGGTAAAGCTCTAGAAAATGCAAATGAATGTGTTATACCATTCTTGTTGCAATATTCTGAAAATGTTTCATTCTCAAATTCTCCACCATGATCACTTCTAATAGTGATTATTGTTAGAGATTTTTGATTTTGAATTTGTTTGCAGAAATTTGCAAATTCTTCTAAGGCATCATATTTATGTTTTAAAAAGAAAACCTATGTAAATCTTGAAGAATCATCTACTAAAACAAATACATATCTACTTTTATTTAAAGAAGCGACTCTAGTAGGACCAAATAAATCAATATGGATTAATTCGAGAGGCCTACTAGTAGAAATCATTTCTTTTGTCTTAAAAGTAGATTTGACTAGTTTTCCTAGTTGACATGCATCACATAACTTATCTTTCTTAAAAGATAGTCTTGGCAATTCTTTAACTATGTTGTATTTAGACAATTTAGCAATATTTTTCATATTTACATGGCAAAATCTCTTATGCCAAAGCCAAGAATCATTGTTAGAAGCTACTAAGCAAAAAATCATTAGAAAAGTTATTTGTTTTTAAGCATAACTCATAAATGTTGTTTTTCCTAGAACCTTGAAAAATAACACTTTGCATAGATGAATCATATATTAAACATGCATCTTTTTCAAAAGCAATTTTATATCTCTTATCACAAAGTTGGCTAATACTTAACAAATTATGCTTTAATCCACTAACTAGAAATACTTCTTCTATAGTAGGGGTAGTGTTCTTACCGACCATGCCTATTCCAATAACCTTCCCTTCGTTGTTGTCACCGAATGTGACTGTTCCTCCATCTATCTCTTGTATGGAAGAAAGAAGATTAGCATGACCAGTCATATGTTTGGAGCATCCGCTGTCAAGTATCCAACGTTCTCTTTTAGGTATTTATAAAATAAGCATTGTGAATATGGTACCCTTTTCATTGGGTCCGAAAGGGATTAGTTTTTGGGAAAACAAACCCAAAGTGAGTTTGATTTACCACCAAAAGCAGAAATACAATTTACAAAATTACATACATTAAGAATATATGAATTTATATAAGTAATTCTATCGTTTAGACTCAGGTTGACTGGAGCCCAAATATTTTTAGTCTGTCAGTCGACTTTATTGTACCTTTCAGTCGACTGTTATGAGAAGTCAGTCGACTGGGAGGTGAAATAGGTCGACTTATCTGAGGTTTTCATCTCTTTGAATAAGACTCCAAAGCTCTAGACAGACGACTGAAATTAGGGTTCAGTCGACTGGTCTGAACTACATGATTACTATTTTTATGGAAAATAATAGTTTTTGGTTTCTCAAAAAACTCATATAATTTGTTCTTCACACTGGAAATAGAATCAGTCTTATTACTACTAGTATCCTTATAAGAATGATGTTTTTCAAGAGTCTTTTGAAAACCAAGTCCAAATCTTTTATTAGATTGAACTTGATTTTGGAGAACTTCATTTAAATTCTCCTTTACTTTGTTAAATTTAGATACATTCTTGGATACATCCACAATTGAAAGTCGAGAGTTTAAAGATTTGACTTCAACATTTAAGTCAAGATTTTCTTGAGAAAGTATTTGCTTGACTTTCTCTAAATTTTTAACTCTAATTTTCTCCTTCTTAAGTTCTTGAAAAACTTTATTGAAAGCATCTAATAAGTCATTTGAATCAAAAGTTTCACTTACATCATTTTGTGTAGCCATGAAACATATGTTCGCTACTTCGTTCGACTCCTCATTCTCTTCTTCCAATGAAGAGTCTCTATCATCCCAAGTTTCTTGATATGCCTTTTTGTTCTTCATATACTTGTTCTTTGTGTACTTGTCCTTGTTGAAGTTGGGAGCCTTCCTTTTTGATTTTGCATTTTCTCATGGACAATCCTTCTTCGTATGACCTGTCTTGTTACACTTGAAACAAGTGGGAAGTTCATTAGTATCTTTAAACTTGGAATTAAATTTACCTTTTCGTAAAAATTTCTTGAACTTTCTAGTGAACATGGCTATTTCTTCTTCATCTTCTTCTTCATCTTCGGAATCTGATATGGCCTTAAAAGCGAGTGTGTTCTTCTTTGCTTGTTGAGGTTCTAGATCCTTCTTGCGTTCTTCAAGTTGTACTTCGTATGCCATAAGATTTCCCACAAGATTCTCAAGAGAGAGTTGTGTTAAATCGTTGGCTTCTTCTATGGCAGTGGTCTTCTTTTTCCATTCGGGGGTTAGCACATGAAGAACTTTCCTCACCATTTCCGCTTGCGAGTACGTCTTTCTAAGGGCCACAAGAGAGTTTGTAATGTCCGTGAACCATGTTATCATGTCCGACACATTCTCGTTCTCCTTCATACGAAACATCTCGAACCTGTGAACAATAACAGATATCTTAGATTCTTTAACCTTATTAGTATCTTCATGAGTTACCTCGAGTGTGTGCCAAATTTGATGAGTCGTTGTTGTGTTTGACACACGATTGAACTCTTCTTTGATAAGTGCACAGAATAAAACATTCATCGCCTTTGCATTGTTCATTGTGTTGCTCTTCATGTCATCGTTCCATTGTGCATAGGAAATTGTAGAAGCGGTGACTTCTGTCTCAGTCATGTTCCAAATCTCATAGTTAATGGACTGAAGGTAGATTTTCATTCTACACTTCCAATAGTTATCGTTTGTTCCATCGAATAGGGGTGGCAGTTGCGTGGATTGGCCTTCAGGATATTGTCTTGCATTTGAAGTAGATGTCATTGCACTCAACCAAGCTCTGATACCAAGTGTTGGATCCTGTAGGCAAGGCAAATAACACTAGAGGGGGGTGAATAGTGTTGTTTAAAAATTAATTAAAAAAATTTTTCGTACTGTTAAGTCAACTGAAAATAGATATACAATCAACTGTTGCGTCAAATAGGAAGAGTGTTTTACTGAAGAGTTACAAGTCTGATCAGTCGACTTATAGCAAAAAACCAGTCGACTTACCATACATGTTTTTGAAATAAAACTCAGAGAAATTGAAACTGCAAGTTGAGAGAATACAACCACAGAGTGTCAATCACAGCTAAACAAAACAATGTATCCTGCTTCGGTCCTCCCGACCTACATCCAGTCCCCAAGCAACCCACTTGAGATTTTTCACTATTCTTGAAAAAGTACAAGAATACTCTACGGCCTTTGACAACAACAATGTCAAACCTGTAGACCTCTGTCACCACTAGAGAAAGCAAACCCACTCTACACCCTAGAGTGAAAACAACTCTAAAACCAAGAGTCCTACTCTCCAACCGAGAGGACCACTCTCACAACCCGAGAGTGAAAATAATAAAAATTGAGTTTAGAACAACCTATAGCCTTGTATGTGATAGTACTTTTGTATAGTAGCTATTAGGTCAACTTCTGAATTCAGTCTAAAAAGAAATCAATGTTATATTAAACTGAAATTCAGAGAACCAAGTCTTAGAGAGTTTGTATGCTTTTGAAACACTTGTTCTTATTGAAAACAAAAGATGAAAGTTAAAGAATGCTTGGAACCTTTTCCAAATGATTCTTATACTCTATTTATAGAGTAAGAATCAAGGAACGTTGTAAAATAGTTCCATAAACCGTAATAAAATAGATATAAAAGATTTGAATTTGAAAAACAAGTTTTAAATTCAGAAATCTATTGAAACGGCTTGAACAGCCGACTGGGTTGCCATAATGATTTGACTGGCCAGAGCTTGTATGAGTTCAGGCAGTTTCGTACTATGACAGTCGATCGGTTCTAAGGAGCGGTCGGCTGGTATTCATACAGCTAAACTTATTCAAGCTTGTTTTGACATTTTGATTTTGTAAAACACTCAGATTATTTAAAGTATGTGTGACTGTGTGTATGACAAGGCTATTACAAGTTTCTAAGACTCAAAGAAAAAATACAATATTACAAGACACTTTGTTTAAACATTTGGAGCACTTTGAGTCTTGTCTCGAACTTGAGTCTTTATCTTGAGCTTGAGCCTTTGTCTTGATGTCTTGATGTCTTGAAGCTTGATCAATTACTCTTGAAAGCTTCATCAGATTGTGTTGCCTTTGTATATTTCACCATGGTATTGACTTTGATACACTCTGCAAGAGATATTTGTTCGAACAACTTTGTATTGTGTTGTAATCATCAAAACCAAGAATCAACAGACCGATTCTGTCATTGATGTGAAGCTTGGCCAGTTTTGAAAGTCAGTGAATACTAAAATGAACGAAAAGACTATTCCTGAACATTCTTCTATCGTTGAGATGATTAATGTAAAGAGAAAGGGGAAGAATTCACTTCACCCAATTTCCCATTTCATTTCTTAGTCTTCTTTATCACCTTCATGAATCGCTTTAGTTTCTACCAATTTTCCACGGAGCCCAAGATTCGTTCAGAGGTTTCGAATGTAGGAAATCCGAAATGAAGGCCCTTCAAAAATAAAGAAGTTTCTTCACTTCAGAGTGTCATCCTCAAATCCTACTTGCTTCTGTCTCAAAATCTTTCAATATTCTGGAACAACTTCTACTGTAATTAAAATAGAAAGAAAGAAGATACTTGCCCCGATGGATCTTAAACTTTATCATCCAGTCTAGAAAGAACAGTATAAATTTCCTCCTAGGGCTTAACTAAGGTCGCAAGCCTTGCGAACTTCATTCTTTGATATCATCAATTGTCCGACATAAATAAGAGTCAATGGCTCTCCAGTAGCTATATTGTGCTCTCCAAACACATGGATATCATCTACATAATTTCTAACAAGTGTTGTTGAGGGAACATGACGGAAAAAAGGAAAAGAACTCAAACAAACAATCAATTATACTTTTTTTGCCGAGAAGAGTCATCCTGTATCTAGCATTTTTTTCAAGTTCAGAGTTAGAAGTAAAATACTTTGAATTCATTTTCCAGGATGGCTATCTGGGCTGATAACTTGCATCCCTGAGGGTTCCCTAAGGGTCTGTTCGGTTCAAAGAAGAGAAGGGGAGGAGAGGGATTTTAATGGAGGGGAGGGGAGGGGAGGGACAGGGAGGGGAGAGATTTTAATAAGACTCTGTTTGGTTCAAAGAAAGGGAGGAGAGGAAAAATAATTATCTTCTTATTTGGTTCACAAGGAGAGGGAAGGGATTTTATAATAAAATTACTTTTATACCCTTTTACATTTTATAACAAAACTCAATCACAAAAAAAACATCAATATTGCATTTTATATATAGTCAGGTTTGTGCATTTCATGATTCTAATGATGAATGTTTATATCAATATTGCATTCGGGCTCAAGCAATCAAGTTCTAAGTTTTAGTTATAGAGCTGTGAGCTAAATATTTCTATTGCAGGAGTACTTATCTTATTTGCATTTAATTGTTGTGGGACAAACACTACTATTATCATAATCATGAAAAGTCCAATTGCCCTACTTGATGCATCTAGATTGAAAATCCTAATATTTCTACGATAATTATTTTATTAATTTTCTCTCAGAACTTTGGTGGCATGGATGATGATGATATCTGTAAATCACCCTTAGGGGGGGTGAATAGGGTGATCGTGCGGAAATAAAAATTAAAAGAATAAAGTAAAATAAATCAAAGTAATGCAAGACGGCAAGAAAAGCAAACTCAGATGACGCAGCGATATAACGTGGTTCAACCCCCAGGTCTACGTCCACACCACCTACTTCTAGCAATTCTCTGCTACAAGTGTTCCACTATACTTAAAAACTCTTAGTACAGTGATTCTCGGATTCAGGCCGAGAGACCTATTACACCATAGGACTTCTAATCCAAGTCCCATCAATCTCACCGAAGTGGAAAAGAAAAGAAATTAAAACTCAAGATCGTTTGAGATCTTGACTAAAGAATACAACCAATTCAACGCTCATACTCGGATTGTTTATCAAGAGATTAGTTCGAAGTAATTTTTTTCAGAAGGAATAGGTGAAGAAGACACAGTGGATTCGTTCTATTTAATAGAAGAGAAAGTGTATCGATCAAAAGAGGCAACGATACATTCCAAAAAACACATACAGCCGAGTTGCAGTCGACCGGTCAAAATGTGCGGTCGACCGTTCAGCTCTCTGGCGTAGCTAGAGAGACGAAAGGTCGACTGCTATTTTTGCCAATAGAAGTTGCGGTCGACTGCGACTGTCGACCGATATTAGGTACGGTCGACCGGACCGTGGCTGTATAGATCAAATCCACTTTGTTTTCTTACCATAAACTCATCCCTCTTTAATCAATCAATTACAACAAATATCTCACGAAAATCTTGCTAAAAATCCAGACTTGATAGATTTCTTGGAGGCCAATTAATTGAGAGTTCTTCCCTCTTTAGCTTGTAGATGCAATCTCCCTTTATTTAATTGAGAGCTCTTTCCTCTTTAGCTTATATATGCAATCTCCTTTTATTACTTTCCTTATTTGTATGTTTGTGAATCTCTCTTGGATCTCTTTTTTATATTAATTAATCCTAAAAATTTGATACACTAAATTCAAACTTATTAGTACAAGTGAGCACGTTTTGTACACACCAAACCAAGAGTCAACAATCTCCCCCTTTTGGTGTGAACAAAACATGCAAGAATGTTTGAAAATTAAAACAAAGTATGCAGATACTCCCCCTGAATTTAGTACATCCTGTAAAACAGATTTTCATATAAATAGAATTTTTAAGAGAGTGAATGAGAGTGAATACTCCCCCTTAATATAATATTACCTGTAATACAGAACTTAATGAGCAAATATAAGATAGGAATGAGAGATTTAGTACATGAATTGATTTGAAAATCATTTGAAAATTGTTTTGAAAACATTTGAAAACCTTCGAACATTTGAAAACATTCCAAAACAATTCTCCCCCTTTTTAGAACACACCAAGAGGGGACAAATAGAGTAAAATAAACCTTGGAAAGTTTGTAAAAACAATCATCAATTTAAAACAAAGAGGATGAACATTCTACGATATTATCATGAATACAAAAAAGTCATGGAAGAGAATCTTCTTACATGATACCGTTGATAACGAGACTCTATGATATATAGTGAGAGCTCTACATAATATCAAAGATTTGAGATTCTCCCTAATACATATGAAAGCAACAAGAAAATCAAGAAATTGATAGAGGAAGCATTGATTTTATAAAAAGTTGAAGAACAAGACCAGAGAGAGAGCCGGTCGACCTGACGGTCGACCGCAGAACATGAATTTGTAAGAAATATCCAGAAAGCATACCGGTCGACCGCACGGTCGACCGTTACATGTGGTTTTTCGAAAAGAATTTCGAGAGAGTAAACCGGTCGACCGCACGGTCGATCACAAAACATGATGTTGCAAGAAAAACTATCCAGAGAGTCTGTCGGTCGACTGCAATAAGCAAAATTAGAGAGTCGAAAAATGATAAAAAACCGAGACTAAGCCGGTCGACCGCACAGTCGACCGACCCAAACAAAAAGTTTTTAGGCGGAAAAATCAATAACATTTAATGTTCCTCTCAAGAAGAAAAAAAACGTTTTTCATGTAAAGATTTAGTGAAAATATCAGCAGGTTGTGAATTAGTTGAGACATACTCAAGAATAATATCCCCTTTTTGAAAAAAAATGCTAGCAAATGTCTATATGATATTAAAGGTGACTATGTAACTTATCAAATAGTCGAGAGAAATGAGTTTAAATTTGCTTACCAGACAAAAATTAAACTAAAACCGTTTTACCTTAAAAAGATATGTTCTTCCCTTTTTTTTTCTTAATAGTGATGCAAAAATGTTGTTTTCATCCGTCATGAGCTTTAGGCATCCACTATCAAGGTGCTACCGATCTTTAGGAAAAGTGCATTAATGTACCTACATTAAGATTAGTATGTACTGTTCCTGCACTTGTATTCTTCTTTATCCAAACGAAGTTAGTATTCTTTTTTAAAGCACAATTATAGGAAATGTGTCCTAATCTACAGCAATAGTGACATGTGATACGATTATGCCTTGGGTCATGCACACTTGCATAGTTTTGAGTTCATTTGTAATTATATTGGTGACTATGCATGTGTGTATGATATGATGATTTAGATTTTTGATGGTGTATTGGCTCTTCGTAACCAAGCCCTCGATTATCATGATAAGATCTTGAATTCTTTGTAATAAGGTAACTAGGCTCTTCATAATTTTTAACAATTTTCTCGAGCTCAATTACCCTTTTACAAAGTCTTTTCCTAGTCATCTCATCATCTTTTGTATTCCAACGAAGAGTGTCTAGGGTAGCATCAAGAATCCTATTTTGTTTGAGAGCCTCATTACATCCTTCCACTACTTCATCAAATTTTCTTTTACATTCTTTTAAATCATCAGTGAGCTTAGCAATATAACCAGACTTCTCGTGAATTTCGCTCAAGTGTTCATCATGTATTGCTAGGGATTCTTGAATTTTTTGTTTTAAGATTCCTCTAACAATACATCATGATCCTTTCTAAATGACTCGAATTTTTCAATGATCAAGGAATTTTTATTTTTCAGTTTTTGATTTTTAGTAATGCAAGAGTCATGAGATTCATTTGAAATTTGTTTATATTGTCTTAGTTCATGACTCAATTTCTTAGCATAATCTTTTAATCCATTACACATATCTACTAACTCATCATAAGTGGGTTCTTCGATTACCTCTTCTTGAGATGGTGATTGCACCTCACCATTCCCAAAAGCCATGAAGCTGACATTGTTGTGATATTTCTCATCCTCACTTAAATCTGTGTCCAGCCACGTTGCCTTCAATGCTTTCTTTCTCAATCCTGAGTTGGAGTGATGATATTCTTTGTTCCTACCTTTCGATAGGAGACAGTTTGGGCGTATATGTCCTGCCTTGTTGCATTTGTAGCATACATCATTTTTGTCTTTGTCCCTTTCTCCTTGTAACCTATTGTACTTTTTGCATTTGAGATGCTTACAAAATTATTTAATTAGCTGTGTGAAATCTTCGATTGATTCTTCATGGTCTGGCTCTGATTTTGATGGACATGATTTATCTGCCTTTAGTGCAATGATTTTCTCTTCAGTCTTTGGCTCAATCCCTATATTTTGTCTGTATCTTTTTGGTCTCCTCCATTTCTATCTCGTACGTTTTTAGCTTTCCTTGAAATGTATAGTAGTCAAATCCCTTCTCTTCAAGCGTTTCCCTCATTGCCGCGGCCTTGACATCCCACTCTGGCGTGAGACAAGTTATGAGCTTTCCGACCTCTCGGTCATCATCAAGCCCCTTACCCAAGCTCTCAAGCTCTTGCGCAATGTTGTCAAAACGAGCGAGCATTTGATCCACGTTCTCCCCTGGCAACATGTGAAACACATCAAACTTATAGAAGCATAAATTCACTTTAGCTTTTACCTCGAAAGCAGTTCCTTCGTGCCGCTTCAACATGTTGTTCCAGATCTCATAAGCTATTTTGCGATTACGCCTGCATCGCATAAGCTCTTCATTATTCAGCCCTACATAAATAGCCGTCATGGCTTTGGAGTTTGCTGTCTTGAGGGCTAACTCCGCCTTTGTGAACTTTGTCTTTCCATCACTGACTGGGATTTCGGTTTTGTTGATGCATGCGTTCCAAACTTCTTCTCTGAGTATCTGTAATAAATGAGACATACGAACTTTCCAAATGTCATAGCATTTTCCATCAAAAAATGGTGATCATGTAAGACTTGCCCCATTGGAGACGAAGGGCTCCGATGAGTACAAGTTTTGGGGAGGAGGAATTTCGGCCATTGGACCTTTCGCTTAAGCTTTAAGCTTTTTATAAGCACCTCCCTCTGATACCACTGTAAATCACCCTTAGGGGGGTGAATATGGTGATCGTGCGGAAATAAAAATTAAAAGAATAAAGTAAAATAAATCAAAGTAATGCAAGAGGGCAAGAAAAGCAAATTCAGATGACGCGGCGATATAACGTAGTTCGACCCCCAGGTCTACGTCCACACCACCTACTTGTAGCAATTCTCCGCTACAAGCATTCCACTATACTCAAAAACCCTTAGTACAGTGATTCTTGGATTCAGACTGAGAGACCTATTACACCCACAGGACTTCTAATCCAAGTTCCGTCAATCTCACCGAAGTGGAAAAGAAAATAAAATAAAACTCAAGATCATTTGAGATCTTGACGAAAGAATACGACCAATCCAACGCTCACACTCTGATTGATTATCAAGAGATTAGTTCGAAGTAAATTTTTTCAGAAGGAATAGGTGAAGAAGACACAGTGGATTCGTTCTATTTAATAGAAGAGGAAGTGTATCGATCAAAAGAGGCAACGATACATTCCAAAAAAGATATACAGCCAAGTTGCGGTCGATCGGTCAAAATGTGCGGTCGACCGTTCAGCTCTTTGGCGTAGCTAGAGAGATGAAAGGTCGACCGCTATTTTTGCCAATAGAAGTTGCGGTCGACTACGACGGTTGACCGACATTAGGTACGGTCGACCGGACCATGGCTGTATAGTTCTAATCCACTTTGTTTTCTTACCATAAACTCATCCCTCTTTATTCAATCAATTACAACAAATATCTTATGAAAATCATGCTAAAAATCCAGACTTGATAAATTTGTTGGAGGCCAATTAATTGAGAGCTCTTTCCTCTTTAGCTTGTAGATGCAATCTCCCTTTATTTAATTGAGAGCTCTTTCCTCTTTAGCTTGTAGATGCATTCTCCCTTTATTACTTTTCTTATTTGTATGTTTGTGAATCTCTCTTGGATCTCTTTTTGATATTAATTAATCCTGAAAATCTGATACACTAAATTCAAACTTTTTAGTACAAGTGAGCACGTTTTGTGCACACCAAACCAAGAGTCAACATAAGCGACACAAAATCATCCTATAACGAGGAAGATCAAGATGTGGACCATGAAATGATCAATACTGCTGGTGATACCTCCTCGGATAACAATGTTGATACGGTGGATGCAGATACAACATGGATGGTAAAAGCTGGTGCCAAAAGGAAGCATCACCGAGCTTGGATTCTCTCAGAGGTATTGAAGCTTGTGGAAGGGGTGGCTCAATATGGTTCTGGAAGGTGGTCTGAGATTAGAAGAGTTGCTTTTGCGTCATATTCTTATCGCACTTCTGAGATCAGACGAGTTGCTTTTGCATCATATTCTTATCGCCCTTCTATTCCTCTCTTCTCAAAAAAATTCAACCGTAGTTCATAAATAAAGTTGAATAATACATCTTCAATTTTAATGGTGTGATTAAATGGATTTAGATCTAAAGGGCAATTTAGTCCAATCACTATACAAAAATTTGACTTAATTTCTCTCCCCTCCAAATCCCCCAAATATTAGAAGGGAGCCAAAATTGATTCAAGAGGGATGTTGCACCCCTCCATTCCCCTCCCCTCCCCTCCTAAAAAATGAACCAAACAAGAAATATTTTAAAAAATCCCTCCCCTCCCCTCCCCTCCCCTCCCCTCCCCTCCATTCCCCTCCAACCAAACAGGCCCTAAGGGAAAACAACACATCGGATATGCATGGTGGTGGATTGGGAGGTCTCGTAACTTTCTTTGGCAAAGGTAAGAAGATCGCGTTGGTTGAAAGAAGTCTCTCTGGCTATAAAAAGGCTCATTGACTGTGGATTATCAATAAGCCTTTATATTAAAAAAATAAAAAATTATAGATCTCAACTTGTACCATGTTCATGGGATTTGACAATGTTTTATGCTGGCTGTCAACTATCTAACACAACCCTCCTCTTTTTCTGGTTTGTGGTCGAATTCCTGACTTGGGACATGCAATGGTAGAGTTGTTGTTTGATGTGCATAATTTTTACCTGACTTTTATTACCTTTTTTTACATACTAAAGTTGCAAGTTCTCATTTATTTCTTTATATTTTATCTTCTTTCAACTTACTTTTATTTAGTATTTTTTTTTCAAGAAATGAGATGGATAATTGCAAAAGGTGGGCATTTTAGTAAAATCAAGGAGTATTACAAGGATAAAGATTTCAAAATTCAAATTGAATCCTCTATGAGAATATTTCTGGAAAATTCGAGTACTCAAAATGAATGTTTTTACAAATTGGCCCTTTGAAGAACAAATAGAAAATATTGTGGTCAACTAGGGGTGGAATGAAATTTTATAATAAAAACATAAAAAAATAAAGAATGGTTGGATTGAATTCTGAGTGGATAAGGATTAATGGTTAATTAGTTGTAAAATTTATAAGATTAATCTTAATCTTTGAATTTTAACTAATTAACCATTTAAAACTTATCCTAATCCTATTTAAAACTTCCTTCTCCCTGCATAAAACCCCCATGGGACCCGAGGCAGCGGCAGAGAGAGGGAGACTTGGACTTGGCTGCCAAAACTTGATTTTTGCTGCCGGGACTGGATTTTTTAACGAGATTCGATTTGCAGCTTCAAGCAACAACAACAAAACGAGTTCTTTCTTCGCTATTCTACTTTTTTATTATTATGCAATCCAATAAGATGTTTATTAGTTGCAAATTTGTCATGAACTAATTTTATTTTTTCTAGGATTTCGATGTAGCCTAGTTTTGAAAACACAAATCACATTTCATATTATTTTATTCTTCCACTTTACCATGATTTTGTGTTTAACTTTTGTTCTTAATGCGTACAATTTTCTGGACATCTATTGTTTGATTTATTGAATCATGGGGGATACCGAGAGGTAACTTGTAATTTAGAATTATAGAATTAAACATCATTGATTGAGCGAAATTAGAGATAATTTACCGCAATTAATGTGACTCTAGAGAAATCCATAGATTTTAATGAATCTCAAATATATAAAGCTGCATTTAGATATGATGAATTATTAGTGGGGGATATGTTTGATGTTATTCGAGAGAAGACATTGAATAATTAGAGGATTTTGGTCTACAACTTTGAAAAGTAGAGTTCTAAGTTTCATGGAATTATGAATTCAGTGAGATTAGCTAGGTCAAATCGAAAGCCATAGAGTTAGTTTTGCTATTAATAAACCTTAAATTTCAGATTTCGTTCTTTTTAATTAGTTTAGTTTATCCTTTAATTTAATTTAATTTAGTTGTTGTTTTTATCAAAATTTTGGTTCTCCAAATAGTAGTTAATCTAGTGAATTTCAGTACTCAATAAAATCATTACTCCTTGTGGGCTCGACACTCTTTTCTTTTAAACTATACTACTTATTGCGATTTTGTGCGCTAGCAAATTATTCCATCAAGTTTTTAGCAGCGTTACCAGGGACTAATTATTCTTTTATCAATATTGATCATAGTTAGATTGTTACTAATTTGGATTTTATTTTGTTTAGAAAGATATGTTTGATTAGTTTTTCTATTATTTAATAGCTATATTTCAGTACATACAAGTGTATCTCAATGGAAAACGAGGGTAATGAATAAGAAGTTAAGGCTTTGAGAGACTATGTTATGCCTTCTATTAATGGAGCAACATCAAGCATAAAGA
The DNA here is from genome assembly GCA_017893485.1 of Hemerocallis citrina. NCBI lineage: Eukaryota > Viridiplantae > Streptophyta > Magnoliopsida > Asparagales > Asphodelaceae > Hemerocallis > Hemerocallis citrina. The sequence goes on from CM030358.1 coordinate 276,444,228, forward strand.
GGCCGGCTATAGATGTAACACCCTAGAAATTTAAATGTATTATTTTAAATTATTAAATAATTTTAATTTAATTTATTGGATTATTTCGGCTACTTTTTGAAATTTATCATTTTGCACGTGCAAAACACATGCAAAGATTATGGAATGCAAAATGTAACCCTTGTTTTCCCAAAAATGTATTTTTGTGTATTTTTTGTATTTTAAAAATTTTCGCAAATTATTTTTTCCGATTTTTAAATTATTTGGTCAAAATGTATTTTTTTTGGATCTTCTATTTTTAAATCTGTTTTCGATCAATAATTTTAAATTGTAACTATTTTCTATGATTTTATATTGAAATACAATTCCTAGTTTTGTTATTATTTCTCTTATTATTATTACTGTTATTATTGCTACTATTATTATTACTAATTTTTGTGGGTTATGGAAAATCCATTTATATGTGCTAATTGTATTTGTATCTATTTTAAACAAATTCTATGTTTTAATGCAAGCTACATTTTTTTTATAAATATTATTTTTATGTTATTGATTAGTTTATTTTCCTATTGGATTTTAAAACCCTATTTTTATTTAAATTCTAAATACCTTAAAACCCATTAAGACTTATCCCAACCCATTATTAATAAGCCTTTACCCAATTACCCATTAACTAAACCTTACCCTATACTGTTACCCTAACTACCCGTTACCCAAACTCCACCCGAAACCCACTCTAAACCAGCCCAGAACCCATTATCCCCTACCAACCCGTTATCAACCTTACGTATCCCGTCCCCATATATATACCCTATTCTCTAACCCATGCAGCCTCCTCATCTCCCCCGCCGCCTTCTCATCCCCCAACCCTTCCTCCCACTTCTCAACCCTGCATCTCCCTCGTCCTTGCGTCGCGCTACAAACAGCTGCTGCAACCAGCGACTGCAAACCCCAGTCATACACCCCCCATCGTGACACCAGGCAGCGCCTCAATAGCCGACGAAAGCAACCCCTGCCGCAGTGCACTGGACTGCTCCCCTGCATCAGCCTCCCTGTGCTACTCCCTCACGACCTCGCAGCAGTAGTAGTCCCCTGTACTCCCCCCTCACTGCGACTGCACCCAGGCGCCAGCCAGGGTGACAGCCAGTCGCAGTCGTGTAGACCGACCAGCCGCCACAAGCGACTGCTCCCGCTCTATCCTGTCGCGCGACAGCCAGAGTTGCTCCCTCGGCAGCTCTCTCTTCGGCAGAGCCGCAGTTAGCACCAGCAACAGTAGGTGCTGCTGCCATTTGGTCTTGGTGTGCGTGCATTGTCCTCTCGCCGTCGGGTGTGTGTAGCCTTGCTCGTTGTTCGGTTCGTGGTTGGTTCGTGGTGGTGCGTGAGTACCGTTCTTAGTTCATGTGTTCCTGAGTTGGTTTGTGGTTTCGTTGTTCGCCCATTCGTGTTCATTGTTGGGTTCTTGTTCGTTTGATTCTTGGTGCACGTGTGTCTCGTGCACATGGAGTTTTGGTTATTCCGTCATTCGTTCTTGGTTCGTGATTGTTCGATCGTGCTTGTGCCTCGGAAATCTATTCCCGTTATTCTTGTTTGTTGGATCGTCGTTTTCATCATCTCGCAGGCAAGTAACTTGTACTAAAATTCATTTGTTTGATACAAATTAAAAAGTTCACATGTAGTATAGTTGGGTCTAGAGACAACTCTTGTTTCAGATTTCCTTGGTGGGTTTTGTCTCTATTGTGAAAACTTGACCATAGTTTTCTCATGACACAATTTGGACATGAATCAACTTAGATTTTACCCGTTCTTGATTTGGTCATGTATGTGGGACTTTTGTGAGAATAATCAACTTAGGTTTTACCCATTCTTGAATTTTGATCATGCATGTGAGACTTGTGTGAGAATTCGCATTTTGGTTGAAACCCATATGAAATTCTTGGCGTGGACATGCTAGATACCCTTTATGATGTTTAGATACTTGGTAGACTCGATTTCCTGTTTGAATGTGTTGAATCAATTTTCTTGAATCTATGTTGATTTTGTTTTAAGGGGAAATACCTGCATTTTGTCGTTGTTCTGTTTTGTTTGCTGTTTTGGATTATTTTAAAGTCAGTATCTTAATTTCGGTATAAAACATGAGTTTTAGATAATTTTGTCTATTTTCAAACACCTCTGATCTTGCTTGATTTTGTTTTTGTATGATTGAGTTATGACTGTTTTAGTACAGAGATGTCGATCTTTTTCAGATTCTGTTTTTCGGTAATTTTGATGACAAATCATTTTAAAGAACTATGCTACATATATTATTTTGATCTAAAACTTTGGTCAGTACTTCTATATCAAGTTAGGATTTACCCAGAATTTTGGTGAATTTTATTGATAAGCTTTATGTGATGTTTCATGCTCATTTATGAAAACTATACTAAAAGTGTTTTGCTCGCTATTCTGTCAAGAACCTTATTTTCACTATGATTCCTTTTACTGTATGAAAAATTCTTGTGAAATGTGAAAGTTAGTATATTTTATCTATTTTCATATCCCTTTGGCGGAATTGGATTTCATTTCACTGGTTGCAAGATATCTTAGTTTTCGTACAGCAGTGTTGGGAATTTTAGATTTGCCAAACTATGTTTTCTTGATATTTTCTTATTTTTGATGACTGATCTACTTTTGCTGGAAAATTATGAAACTTTATATTTAGATACTGGACATATAGGGGAATACCCCAGTTTTTTCGTGAATTTATTTGATGAGTTTTAATTCTATTTTTCTGACCAAGAGTTCGTTTTCCTGATTTCTGGCTGAACCTATTTTCTGTATTCAAATCAGTTTTGAGCCATGTTTTTGTGAATTAGTATATGACTTATTTATACTCGCTGGATTCATGTGAAAGTCTATTTTCTAGATCCTTTGACGGATCCAGATTTGCATTTCTGTAACGATGGGATTCACTATTTTAGTACTTTACTGTCTTGCTGTCCTGAATATGAACATATACTGTTTTGCTCGTTTATGTTATTGTAAATTATCTATGCATGTTTATTTGTTTCCCTAAACCTAATACTGATTATACCATGTTAGTTTGACACTATTCCATACTCATTTATGCCTATTTGATGACCATAATAAAAGTAACCAAGCTGGGGTTAAGGGAAAGATCTAGTAGTGGGAAAGCATAGACATGTGTACTTAGAAGGGGGTCCATATTTCCCATATGATTATCTGTTATCTGTTATCTGACCCTGTCTACATTACTTCTTATATGAAGATGTAGAGGAGAAGAGAATCACTAGGTTCTAATCTGTCTGTCTGAATCTGTTATCTGACCCTGTCTACATTACTTCTTATAGGAAGGTGTAGAGAAGAAGAGAACCACTAGGTTCTATCTGTCTGATCTGATTATCTAATATCTGTCTGAACCCTGAGTACACGGCCCTATATGATCCCCTACGAAATCTAAAGCGAAATTGTTTGTTGTAGCAACCATGTGTTATGTTTTTAGGGCGCATGAAGTGTTACCTAGATAGTAATCACACTAGACTTATAAGAACATGGCATCTGTATCTGTATCTGAAATCTGAATATGAATCTTTTATATGCATCTGTCTATCTGTTATCTAATCATCTGATTACCTATTATCTGTCTGATATTATCACGTGACACTATTATTTGACACTATCTGTATATCTGTTTGCATACTATTTGACATTTGACACTTGACACATGTTAGTATACAATGCTAGATCTGTTTCTGCTATTAATTAGATTTGTTTAGTTTTTTCCCATGTACTTGTATCCTACATTATAAGTGTCTTGTAACTTACAATTGACGGATACTTGTTTTTCTCTTTTTCTCTTTCCTACATTCGTTGAATTGCAGATTTCGGTGATCAGCTGCCCGATGGAGTATGTGATCTAAAGTTCTAGTTGGCTAGAGCTTTTTGCTATCTTCATTTATTTCCTGTTGCTCATTTTGAACAATGTATCTGTTACTTGTATTCTGTGTGTTTGGGCAGTATGATCCAGGATATTTGTTTTATTCAAATCATAACTATTTGAGATTAATATATTTTATTTCAAGTATTCTTATAGGTATTTGGTTCATATGTGCATGTGGTTGACTTTTCTGGCTTCCGACTCTGATTATTTCTGTGGTATGTTGTAAAGATTCCTGAACAGCTTATGGATAATGAAAATCATTCGCTGGGCTTTTGTTGCGTACTCGTATTCCATATTTTTGGGAAGCAGGGCGTGACACAAAATTTAAAATTTACATATCAAAAATTATTTCTTCTCATTAAATTACAATATTGTTATTTTTGAATTTATATTGAATGAAGAGAACCACTTTGAAATTATTTTGAAAAAATGAAACTTTTTTTAAAGAAATCGTTATGGGCCATGAAAAGAACCCAAAATTTAATTTAAATTTTGAATTTCCTGATTTGGGGCTCGCCAGATGTGGGGGATTTGAGGATGAGATGAAGGAGAAAATTTGATTTGGTTATATATGGAAAAGATCTAATTGATTTACTAAATAAACTAATTTATAATATATAGGATCTTTTGGGATTTATTTGCAAATTTTCCTCAAGAAACCCTAATCCAAATCCCGGCATAAATATTGAGGTAGCAAGTTTCGGCCTCCTTTTCTTTTGGTTTATTTTTGGGTGAAGTTTTGGAGCAAGAGAAGAAGCTTTTTCTTAAGGAGAAGAAGTGCTTTCTAGGTGTTCTGTTCGAATTCTTCAAGAGGTGGGCGTCTCTCTACTTCTCTTGTATATTATTTTTTATCTTGAATGATGTAGTATCATGCTAGGGATTGATTTTATGAATCTATGTTGTATGTTAGGATGAATATGATATTTGTCATGAGATAAATTATTGAGGTTATTAAAATGCGGTGTTTGATTGATATTATGAAGTGAAAAATAAATATTTATATGTGTTGGACATAGATAATTGAGTGTGAATATTATACCATGTTAGGGTATGAAAAGATTGAACTTTTATCCCCAAGAATTGATTGTATAATCATGTATATTGTTGTGGTTGATTATAACTTAATATGGATCTATAAATTCATGTTTGTTTAATCTAAAGGTGAAACCTTGAGATTTAATTTACTGTTTTTATTGAATAAAAGTTTTATATTTTGAATCCTAGTTGTTATACATGAATTCTAGTGTATTGGAGGCTTAAAGAGTCAAGTTTGAAGTAAAGTAGGGTTTTGGTTTGGGATTGAATAGTTGAGGAAAGTTTTGGCTGCACTGTGCAACCCTCAGGTTTGCACAATGTTGGCCTTTGGTTGGCATGGAATAAGGAGCTCGGGTGTGTACTTGGTGAGGGATTTTGTGTGTTAGGTTTGAGAACACTAGTGCATATATGGATATGTGTATATATGTGTATAAATGTAATCCCTGTCCCCGTAGATTTGTATTTTATTTTCCATATGGTTGTATTTCTATTTTCTACATTCTTTCTTGTTTCATAATTATCTTGATTATAAGCCCATATGAAATTCTTCGTCTCTTCTAGAATTCTTTATTCTAATTTTTTCCCAATCCATTTTAATTGCTATTATATTTTCTCCCAGCCCATCCTACAATTTTATTTGTGGAGCCCAACTCAATTATTTATCCTAATTCTTGTGTAGCCAATACTCACAAGCCCACTTCAACCAAGAGAGAAATTCATGACAATTCCCAAGCTCTTCATCTTCTGACCTACACAAATCCCCCCTCTAATTGCAATCAAATATAATCTGTTAAAAACAAATCATAACCTACCTCCACTAGCCCTAAATCAATTACTTATTAAATACCTATTATAATATTATTAATATTATATAAATCCCCCTCTTTCTCTCTCTCCTCGATTTCTTTCTCTTTCTCCCTCCTCTATTTTGAAGTAGAGCGCCAAAACCTAACTCCTCCCCCTGTCTCTCTCCCGTTGACCTCCTGCCTTGCCTTCCTCCGGCCACCGCCAACCACCATCGTCATCTTCGCAGAATCCTCCACCTCCTTGCCGTCGACCACCAACCCCATTGAGCTCCCCTTCTTCGCAAGCGCCAGCACCTCCCCCACTGCAACTCACCATTCGAGCCATGACTCTTCGCCATCGCCCCACCTGCCGTCCTCTCGCTGAGCACTACCTGACTCCCCTGCCTCCGATGCCACCACAGTCTACCCTCATCACCTCCACTGTCCTCGTTGTCGACTGCACCCTCTCCACCGTCGAGCACCTCTTCGACGCCTGCAGCACCTCCTCATCGCCCCATAACCCACTACGAACCTCACCCCCGCTTCCCCGCCAATTCTGTCCATCGTTGTCCTCACTGTTGCCTTCCCCTGGCACCGCTTGCAACCACTGCCTCGCTTCCAGTCCCCGTCGACCCTGCTGTTGCCACCCGGAGTCATTGAGCCACCGACAGCCACCTAAAGCCCCGTCGAGCCCCTACATTCCGGACCCTGTCTCCTCCCCTGTTTCCCCTACCCTGCCTTCTTGCCAACTTCAAACCCTCGAACGCTCCCCAGCCTCCTCTCCTCGCTGCACTCCGAAACTCTGAAGCGGCCACCGTTGTCGTTGCCGCTGCGTTCGTGATTGTCACTCGATGTTGTCATTGCTCAAGTTGTCATTCACCAGGTCACTGCTGTCTTCGACCTTGCTGTTCTCGGTGTGTGTTGCCACTTGCTATTGCCATTTTAGAGATTCATTGTTGCTGCTCTTGTCTTGGGTGTTGTTCGGTATTTTGTTCTTGGAGTTTCTGTTGTTGCCGTCGGGACGCTCGTCCCGTTATTCTATCACATTCGGAATCGTCGTCATCTATCAGGCAAGTTTCCCTTGTACACTCTTCTTTTTCCCATACAAGCTTTGCTTGAATCCTGCAAATAGTTTTGTTCTCGTATCCATGTTGTTAATCTTTTCGGTTTCCTTCAAGTATGGTTTGAATTTGAACCTTCCATTGTTCACCATTTTATTCGACTTTAACCCATCCAAAAGTCATAATAAATCATGAAGATCCGTTTATACATGCATGTATTACATGAACAAACTATATGCACGAGATTGTGAAAGGAATGGTGATTGAATGAGTTGTATTCGTATATGATCGTATAACTGCATTCGTAGTTTAACACCATTGATGTGCTAATGTTGCCATGTTCATATATACACCTTGCTGATTTCTAGATATACTTGGATGGTCAATTTTAACCATAAAACTATGCACATGCAAATGAAAGATTGTTAAAACCAACTTAGTATATTTCTGGACTACCGTCTACTCCAACATGGAGTGAGAATTCGGCCAAGTTACTGTTGTTATTATTTAAAACTTATTAAATAGAAATTTTAGCACACTGTGTCTAATTTCTATGTCTTCTGACGGATCTAAAATCCGATGTGTAGTTTGTAAGTTATACTATTTTTAGTGCTGTGACATTTTTAATTTCAGATTTCTATTTTGAAGCGTGTCTTCTCAATTAACTTATTTAAATATCATGCTAAAAGTATAATTAAGACTGATATTTACCAATATGTTACTAAACATGATTAAGAATTTATTTATGATTTTTATGATATTTTTAAATAATTTTACAGTCACTTTATACTCATCAGAAGTTGACCCTAAGCTGCTGCCTAGACAGCAGTTCGGTAAGAACTGTCTGGTTGACCTAATTTCTGTTATTATAATATGTCGTGTGAATATTTGTTGGAACCGGCGTGAATTCTACTTTCTGGAACCTCTGACGATATCTGATTTGCTTTCCTATAGCAACGGGAAAGTGGATTTTGGTACAGCAACGTATTGCTGTCCAGAATTGTAACTTCATGTCCTTGATTGTAAATATATTTACTTCTTGCATATAATTAATTGAACTTGCATACCATTCACTGCACAACCATTGATACCTTATTGTTACTGTTCCTTGATACCATTCCATCAACTGCATATGCATGATTAATTGTAATAAAATAATGACAGGCTGGGGTAATAAAAGGGAAAGAATCTAGTAGTGGACAATATAAGAAAGTGTACTTGGAAGGGGGCCCGTGTTTCCCGTAATAGTGACTCTTTATATGATATGGTTAAATGATATGATATGGTTCTGGTTACATGATAAGATACGATATCAAATGATTACGGTTATGGTCACTGGAAGACCTAAGTACATGACCCTATAGAATTCACCATTAGAGTCTAAATGTTAATATGTTTATATGCATCCGAACCTATGGTATGAGACGCAGGATTGCGTGCATTAGATAGGATTGATAAATATTGATAGACTTAAGATTAACACTAAGTACATTACATGATTCCTGCTACATGACATGTTCCCATTGTATGATTTCTGTGTCATCGATTGAATGCATATTGAAGTTCTGTTTACCTGCCTGATGTTTCAAGTTATACAATTCCTTTTTATGAGTCAATTTTAAATGATCCCCATTTATGTATTTGCATTTTATTCTGTTACATAATTGTTTTCTGTATTCATAATTCTTGTTCTTTGTTATATCCTTGTTCTTGTTCTCATTTTGCTTGTACTACTTGCGGCCCATTACTTGCTTTAACGAGTGTTTCTTTTTCCCCAACTCGAGATGTTGAACCTACAGGTACAGGAGAAGTGCTGCCAGAAGGACTTACCGATTAAGTATTCTAGAGGATGGAGTCGAACCATTAGTCTTCAGTAATTATCTTGCAATTATCATGTTTATTTTATTTCCAGTATTGTTATCATTGCACATTGTACCGGGCTTCGGTGACCCCGAAGTTATTTTATTTCCAGATGTTGGTTATGTATGAGACATTTTGTGAATCATTCATGTTTATGTGATTATTTCTTTCATGTGTGGTTGTGGTAACACTTCATATTGTTGAGTTTACATTGTATAGCATATGGATGGTGTGAGTTTGGAAACTTATATCATTCGCTAGGCCTTAGTTACGTGCCTGTGTTTTCATATAACGGGAAGCGGGGCGTGACAATAAATCTAGAAATTTTATGATGGTTAATTTATTTTTAAGATCAAGTTTTGGATGGGCAAGTTTCAGATTTTATAAAGAATCTAGTTTCAGAATTATGATGAATTAGATTTCAATCTTTCATATAATTGGATTACAAATTTTTGTGACGTGACCTATGTTTGTAGATGGAAGGTAAACTTGAAATTTTAAAATACATGTTTCAGTTTTAAGTGGTTTTTTTCAAGACTGAGAACATATAAATTTCACATTTTGAGAAAACAAGTTTTCTGATTTTAAATGTTTGAGATGCAATTTCGTGCGTTGCAAATTCTATAATTTAGAAGACTAAAACTCTCAGTTCTCTGAGTTAAATATTCAGTTTTGAATGATGAAATTTCATATTTTAGCGGGGTTAATTTCAGTTTTAAAAGGCAAATGTTTTAGTTTTTGGAACCATAAAATTTCAGATTTTGAGGGATAAATCCCAGAGTTTATGGAGGATTATTATTCAGTTTTGATTGTTCAAAGAATTGGTAAAAGAAAAAGAAATCCCAGGAAATTGGTTGTGTATTCAAGTATGGAATGGAGTAATTTTAAATATGAAATAAAGAGTATATTTTTATGATTGATCCAAATGGAGGTTCTTGATTGAAAGTTAGGTTATTCTGAGAACCCTAGATGGATGCTTGAGGCATTGAGTTGAAAGCACTAGAGGCTGAGCGAACCCTAGGGTACGTGCAATGGTTTTTTTGATTGTAGGAAATTAGCCAGAGGGGCTAGTGTTCGTAGTTTTGGTGAGTGAAGTCTGGTGGGGGTGAGCTAGCTCTAGGTTGTTATGGTTACTTATGTTTGAACCTAAGGACAGGCACTAGATTAGGAGTTGTAACGAAACTTGTGCACCGTAAGTATGGGCTTTATTTTCAGTCTGGTGGATGTATTCCAGGACTGTGTGATTTTTAGTCTCTCTAGTATGTTTGCACGGTACACTTGTACAGTCTGGCAGGATGAGTTCTGGAACTGGGGTCTATTTGCGGAATATCTAGAAGTTAGATAGATTTGGTATGTTCGCGCGGTATACTTGTACAATCTGGCGAGATGAGTTCTGGGACTGTGGTCTATTTGAGGAATGTACGGCAGGGAGGCGACTCTCCACAGTTAGAGTGGTGCTCACGAGATGCTTGCATGTTTACACTTGTACAGTCGAAAGTGATGTATTCCGGGGCTGGGGTCTATTCACGGAGTGTCTAATCTTGCTTCTGTCACTGATGTAGGATTGCATATCGAGGGATTGAACCCTAAATGAGGCGAACGCTAAAGGCTTGCCCTAGACCTATGTAATATGGGATGCATACAATCCGAACAAGTATGCATTAGTGTGAATTGTATGCATTGTGTTTTCTTGAACATTGTTTCTTGCAGCTTTTCTTTATTTTCTTAACACACACTTATTCTTTTAGTTTAGTTTCACTTGTTGATTTATGAATCTTTTCCATTATTGTTTTATTTTATGTTGTGCGACAAGTTTGTTGTTGTGAGACTTTGGAGGTCATTGTTAGTATAGTATTGTGTCGGTTGCTTTAACTAACATGCCCACGTTTTGTCAGTTTTGCAGGATTTGCAAGTGAGGGCTTGAACAAGGATTAAAGCTTGGAATTTGAGATGACTGGAGTTTAAATGTTGAAATGAGTTGTATTAAATGTGTCTAAATTTCTGTTATGCATTGTAATATGGACTATTGTAAAGAAAGTTTTAAAATTTTCTGTATTTTATACTATGTTTGGATTACATGTGAAGTAAAGATTCTAGATTTGTGTCTCTTATTTCTATTATGAAAATTCGGGTTGCTACAGAAGTGGTATCAGAGCACGCTTCAATAAGTAACACTAAACATGGTATGGGGAATTAATGTAGGTGGACATTAGAGTGTGTGTATCAGTCTTAGAGTCATGAATGTGCAGTTGTGTGAACAGGCATTTATATTACTCTATACTTGTACTGAAGTTCCTTTTTTCCATTTTCTGAAGGATGGCGGATAATCACAATCCTATGGAAAATGTGGAAGGAGATGACTTCTAGGAGGATCCTTTAGAGGACTCCGAGGAGGACCCAGTAGAGGAGTCTGAAGAAGAACCAGAGGAAGAACAGGAACCACAGGAGTCTCGAAAGATCACTCCCCCTCCTAGAGAATCTTTGGGTGAATCTTCTGATGAATCGCTTGAACTAACCCTGAAGGATCGAGTTATCACATCGCTTCGACGTGAAATGCATATTAATTAGTGGTGAGCTTCCACCCTAAAGGAGCATCATGTGGAGAACCAAAGATGTTTCACATCTATGAAGGAAAGAATAAAATGTCTCAAAGAAGGTCAACGTGCAGAAGATGAACACTTCACCAAGCTAGACAAATATGCCAAGTGGGGAGAGAACGTTTATAGTTGACGCGCAACAGATTGGAGATGAAACTCGATGCATTGTAAAATGAATTCTGAGAGGCCAAGAGAAAGATTGATCACTGTTATGATCGTTATTAATTGAGTTTACTAGATTTAAATAAAGTTGTTTAGTTATTTTCATAGATGTATTAACTAATTTGGTAAATAAAATTATTTATTGATATCTTGGTATATGAAATTTTGGAAATTAAATAAAATTTTGTGTTCTGAGCATTGATGTGAATTCTTATAAGATTGTTCTTATAATGAGAATGTTGTGTTTTGTAGACTCAGAGCAATGACAGGTCCACAAACTAGAAGCAATGATGATGGAATTGAAAGTTCCAATGGGGGTAGGCTCGATTTGGAAACCGAGATTACCCAAGTCTATCAGACTCTGAATGCTTTCATAAAATCTAGAGTGGGTCTACATCTGGGTGCAGGGCCGGTAATTCTAAATGCGGATCCCATTAGGCAAGTGGAATCCTTTAAGAGGATGAAGCCTCCGGTCTTCGTGGGTCAAGCCGAACACAATGCAGCTGATAATTGGATTAGGCAGATGGAGACTGTCTTCGAGGTTCTGGAAACCCTTGTGGCTAGTAAAGTAAAGTTGGCCATGCTGCAGCTAGAGAAAGATGCAGGTGTGTGGTTGCACTCCTTGAAGAGGACCTTCGGCGCGGTGCCGGTGACTTGAGGCTTTCTTAGTAGAGTTCAAAAGGCACTACTTTCCCTTGGGCACACAGGAGAATAAAGCGATGGAGTTCATGAACCTGCATCAGAGTAGCATGTCGGTGCGGGAATATGAGACTAAATTAACTTAGTTGTCAAGGAATGCTCCTGAGCTAGTAGTGGATGAGGCAATGAAGTTATGGAAGTTCGAGTAAGGCTTGAGGCCGAACTTAAGGTCCCGAATGATACCACTAAGGATCAGAAGGTTCGATAAGCTCGTCGGGAGAGCGGCCATGACAGAGGCTGACATGAAGCAGTTCCAGCTGAAGTAGGAGTCCTGGAATAGAAATAAGATGCCTGCAGCAAGTGGTCAGAGTGGGAGGAAGTTCCCGGTGAAGAAGGGCAGATTCAGCAAGCTCAGCAAGGGAGGCATATCGGCTTGAGGGGTGACTTGTTACGACTATGGCGAGTTAGGACACATCAGGTCTGTGTGTCTTAAAGCAGTGAGGCCTTAGACATGTTTCCAATGCGGCAAGGTGGGCCACATTTAGCCGAACTTTCCGCAGCTGAAGTCGATTGGCACTGATGGGAGCAAGTCGCAGAGGCAGGGGCGACTGTTTGCATTAACAAAGGAAGATGCTGAGGACTCTGAAAATTTAATCATGGGACATGTTCTAATCAATGGAATAAAAGCAAAGGTTTTGTTTGATACTGGGTCTTCGCATACATTTGTGGCACCCAAATTTGCAAAAGCATTGGGTGTGGAACCTAAGGTGTTTCCATGCAGGATTCTGTAGGTGGAAATGCCATCAGGATAGGAGTTGATTGCCGATTGATATTACGCAGGTTGCGATATCGAGAACGGTGAAAGACTTTTGGGAATCGATCTCATCGAACTGGGAGTTCCGAGAGTCAATTGTGGTCATAGATTGGATGGCGATCTACAATGCCACTATCAAGTGTCTGAGTGAAGAGGTGGTGGTGAAAGCACTGGGAGGACATACAATGACTTTCCAAGGAAGGAAGGATTGCAAGAATGTGGTAGCAGCTACATCTAAGGTGAAGTTTCCTGACGAAGTCAGGGCGATTCCCGTGGTCCGAGATTTCCTAACTGTATTCTTGGATGAGCTATCAGGATTACCGCTGCAGTATAATGTTGAGTTTTGCGTCACCGTTGAACTAGGAAGTGCTCTGATATCTAAGGCTCCCTATAAGATGACACCAGTGGAGCAAGACGAGGTGAAGAAGCAGGTGGAGGAATTGTTGCATAAAGGATTTATCAAACCGAGTGCTTCACCATGGGGTGTGCCGGTATTGCTAGTGAAGAAGAATGATGGGTCAATGAGGATGTGCATTGACTATCGAGAACTGAATAAAATGACGATTCAGAACAAGTATCCGCTTCCACATATTGATATCTATTTGATCACAGGGTGCAAATGTGTTTTTGAAGATTGATCTATGGTCCGGTTATCATCAAGTCCGAGTTAAGGAGGAGGATGTACACAAGAAAACCTTTCGGACTCAGCATGGGCATTATGAGTTCTTGGTAATGTCGTTCGAGGTGATGAATGTGCCAACAATATTCATGGATATGATGAACAGAGTTCTGCAGTCGTTCATTACTCGTTCATCATGGTTTTCATCGATGACATCCTGGTACACTCGATGTCGGAGGAAGAGCATGCTGAGCATTTAGCCAAAGTTTTGAAGAAGTTGCGGGAACAAAATATGTATGCCAAGTTATTGAAGTGTGACTTTTGGAAGTCAGAGGTGGCATTTCTGGGTCACATCCTTTCTAAGGAGGGAATGACTACTGATCCGTAGAAGATTGAAGCGGTATAGAGTTGTCCTAGACCGACGAATGAAAAGGAAATATGGAGTTTCTTCGGGATGACAGGAAACTATCGGCATTTCATTTAAGGTTATGCGCAGTGAGCAGTTTTGTTAACGGGATTGACCAAGAAAGGTGTAATTTTTACATGGACGGAGTAGTGTGAATCTAGTTTCTAAGAGCTTAAGGAGAGATTGATGTCAGCGCCTATTTTGGTGTTACAACGAGCAAATGTCGATTATAATATCTACAGGGATGCATCACAGAGGTCTAGGATGTGTTCTGATGCAAGAAGGGACAGTCATTGCCTTTGGATCTAGGCAGTTGTGTCCCTTTGAGAAGAACTATCTGAACCATGATTTGGAGCTTGCAACAATTATCTTTGCCTTGAAGCATTAGAGGCACTATGTTTATGGTGAAAAGGTTAATATGTACACCAACCATACGAGTTTGAAGTATATCTACCAGCAGTGGGATTGGAATCTATGTCAAAAGTGTTGGTTGGAAGTGCTAGAAGACATTCGTCCTGAGATCAAGTATCACCCAGGAAAGGTGAATGTGGTGGCTGATGCACTTAGTCAGAAGAGTAGTCTATCTTGTTTAATTTTGACTATCACGCCCCGCTTCCCATAAATACGGAATACGAGTACATGACATTGACCCAGCAAATGACTAATGTCATCCATAAGCTATTTATCCGATCAACTCAACAATATAATCAATATAGAATAATTGAGTAAGCAATAATAATAATCTCATGAACAATAATACTTGGAATGAAGCAATATGAAATATCCATATACAATAAACAAACATCTAGAAACAATAATAAAATTCGGATCATAAGCCCAATACAATAATAAATCCAATCTCAGAACTAGATAATGAGTCTCAATAGATTAAGTTTGACAAAACAATAAGCAATTAAAAGCATTAAAATATTCAGAATCTTTATTCTCCAATCCCAGCTTGCAATTATCCTTCATTACCTTTAATACTTCATCTAAAAAAAGGAAAAAAATTATCCGTAGAGCAAGTCATGGACAGTAAGTAGAGAAAGAAAGGAACAATGGAATTACAATATAACAATGAATTCAATGGGTCAATAGGAATCAATAACATAGGACGATAGCAATAATCAATATGATCGATGCAATGGCTATAAACAATGATTTAATCTTCGATAACAATATTCAATGATCAATATCAATAACACTTAGCCAATATTCAATATCAATAGGAACAATAATGAACAATATGCAGTGTTGATGTCGTGTCAATTCTTAAGTCTATTAATCATTTTAATCATAACTAATGTAGCACTTCATGCGTCCCATAAATTTACCACATGGTTGCTACATACAAACAAGTTACGTTTAGACTTAGTGGTGGATTTTATAGTTTATGTACTCGGCAACGATAATCAATATTCAATAGTCACGATTCAATATTCAATGCACGATACGATAATTCGGCAATGATACAATATACGATAGATTGGGTTACCGTCGTAAGCCACATTCGCATGATAAAACGATAGCCGATAACAATATTTAGGGAAACACGGACTTCTCCTCTGAGTACAGTCTCTATATTGTCCACTACTAAAGTCAACCCTTAAACCCCGGCTTGTTAATTATTTTATCGATGCAACAAAACAATATGCAATCTAGTGACATGAGATGAACAATAGTATCAATAGAGAAACAATAGGATGGTAACATGAAATAGGAAAATTAGAATGATGACAATAGGACACTAGGATCATGCAATGCGACATACACACTTCGATTCATGCAATACAATGATATAGGATTAATTAAACTATTAAAAAATGGAATATAAAATTTCGGACTGCAAGACTGGTCTGTACAAAAATGCAGTTTTCCATTGTTTTAGTACTTGAAAACTGAATCTGTCAGAAATTCTAGAAACTAGACTTCCACATGGTTCCAACACATATTTAAAGTTCAAAATCCGACAACAGTAGCTAGGTTGATCGCACCATTCTTTATAGATTTCATGTCAGACAGAATTTCGACATCATGTTGTTAAAATTTTAGAAAGCAAAAACTCAATATTAAATTCATTAAAAATATTTATTAGACTCCTAAACATGATTACTAACAATATGAAATTATCAGAGCAAAATTTTATCATTTGATCATCATTTTAACTGTTTAAACATGAAACGTACAAGAATTTGAGAATCTGGAATTAAAAACACAACTTTAGTAAAACGAGCATAACTTTTGCTACACAATTCGAGTTCAAAAATTCAAGATGTTCTGGAAACTACAGAGATAAGTATAAAATTCTTATTCATAGAGTAATGTATTTTATAATCATTTACTGGGTCAAAAATAGCAGACAACATACAGCCAGCAAGTAAGATACAGGTTTTAGGGTATTTGTCATGAAATAATTTAATTAAACAAGATGGGTATCATTTCTATAGTCAATAAATTATATAATCAGCATGATGGGTGTAACAAGATAAATAAAATTAGAATATACGCATACATCAATTTATCATCAACAAACATTAATCGATCAACCACATACAACCTAACAATTCCCTCTACAATAATTTATTTGTTTGACAATTATATGAACAACCCTATTATCAATTCTATATGCACACATGAAAGATTCAATCTTTGGAGTTAAAACTGGCATGATGTGTAATACCCCGATTTTTTATTTATGAAAATTATTAATTTTTTGCACGTATTCTGCACGTGCAATTTTTGGTAGTGTGAAATCTTATAATTATTTTTCATTATGGATGATGTGTGTATATATGTTCTTTAATTATTTTTATAAAGCTCATTTTTCTTCAAATAAACATAAGCCGTTCTTTTTAAGCCCAAATCTAATTTATTTATTTTTATAAAACTATTACCTTGGCCCATTAATTAAAGCCCATGAGTTATTTCTATTTTAATTACAACTTGTAATGTACAACATCTTTTAAAGATTATTTTTATAGAAAATATAATGTACAACTTTTTTAAATGGAGGACTAATGCATGCACGTGCATTGCACGTACACGTGCAAAAGCACCATATGTAGGCCGGTTTGGACATCGAAGGAAAAGGAGAAAGAAATAATGGAGTCATGGGTGGTGGTTGCTTGATCATGGTTGGTTACTACAACTCCCCCTTAAATCCTAGCCTTTTATTTCTAACTCCTAGTTTGATCCTAGCCTTTCATTTACTCCAATTTTTAGTATAAATACCCCCCCCCCCCCCCGCCTAGTTATTTTTGTACTCTTTATTTCTCCAAAACCTATAGTAGAAAATACATTGTTGGTAGTATAGTAAGTGAGATAAAAGATTGAGATTTGTGTGGGGGGGAGTTGTGCTTGCATCAAAAGGGGAAGGCCAGCATCAAGGAGCTCGGGTTGGTATCTTGGAAGGCTTGGGTGCACATCGAGGAGGAAGAGGAACGCTCTTTTGGCAAGAACTTTTGTTTAGGAGGTGTTGCAATTTGATTTCTCTCCAAATTATGGTGGGTTATTTTCCATGTTTCTAATTAGATAGCATGATAAAATTGAATTGAAATGATAATGCGTGAAAAAGATTAATAAGAGTACATTTAATTGGAAAAATGGCTTATCAGTTAATTGGAATGTTGCGAAATAGATTGTATGTGATTCCATCATCAAACTTAAGTTGTGTATAAATCATTTATAGTTATGGATTGCTTGAAGTAAAATTCATTGTTAGCATCAAAAACTATATGCAAATGTTAGTAGATGAAAATATTGTTATGAACCTTTTGTGATAATGTGTAATGAATGACTTAAAATATAATTTGTGGGTTTGTGAAATGAATATAAACAGGGAATTGATATAGGAAATATTGAAGTTAAAATTGGATAAGAAATGTCGAAAAAGAAATGTGGTAGTAGTAGCATACAATTTAAACTAATTGTATGAAAAATATGTGATTAATTATTGAAAAAATTATTTTTTAATTACTGGAGTATCAATTATTATGGGAATAATTATTCTGGAGATTTACAGTAAATTTAGTAAAAAGTAAAACTCAAATAAGAGCTTTTGAAACATCGAAATGTTCTATTAAACAGAGAGTTGATTTAATTAGAGTGCAAGTTGTATTTGAGACAACCTGAGCCTATAGCTCAAGTGGTCGGGAGGCTTCTAATCGATACAGTGTGCAGTTTGGGTTCTCACAGATCGAGGGTTCGATCCTTGATAACACCATATTTTGTGTGTATTTAACAAATTTAATCAGTTTTTCAACCGAGAGTACTTAAGACTCTTAACCCCCTTTTATGTCGATCGGTGCAATTGGCCTAGTGGCCAGAGCGTGCGGCTTGCTTCTCTGTGGTTGTTGGTTCGAATCCTGGTCTCGGCCAGTATTAACTTTGTGGGAAAAAAATATTTTTGGTAGATTTTTGATGTTTAAAAATTATGAAAAAAATACTATTATTATTCTAAAATTATGTGTGACTTATAAAAAATAAATTGGGAGTTATTGAAATGAAATAAAGTATATTTTGGGAATAAAAGTGTAGATAGAACTATGGTTCTACACTAGTTTATTTGTGAAAAGTTGTGTTTTACAAAAGAAATTGAAATAAAGTGCTAGAAAAGAAAAATAACAAAGAAAGAAAATATATGAAGTGACGTGGTGTGAATTATTCTCATTAAAGAATTGTGTGACAATAATGAGTTGTGAATATTCATTTTGACCATATAATTGGTGATATGATTTTTAAATGTGGAAATAAATATTTAATGAAATACACGATGAGTAATGAAACTCTATGTATGGTTATTGACTCATGAATTATTTGAAATCATGTGATTGGAAAAGAGAATGTTATTGAGTATGAAAACTCAGATATATGAATTTGTGAAATGAAATTGAAAATTAGGGTGTAGCCAAAACTCACACCGGCAAGTAAAAGTGATGAATTATGATTATTGACATTGAAAAGACCAGTTTGGGTCATTGTGAAATGAAAGAAATAAGACCGGTAGTAGTGAGAGGGCTAACTCTAAGAGATTGATTTTGTTCATGATTTCATTAAATTAAGAATTAGTACATAGTGAATAGGTGATGAAAGTGAGAGAAAAACACAAGTATGATGGCCTTGAGCCTACGATGTGAGAGTGATCCACAGAATGCATGCTTGATGCGTCAAGACATGGTGTGGGTACTACTCCAGAATTATCGGGATCTTGGCGACGCTTGTGGGATGTTTGGTGACTGCAAGAGGATCGTGTGCCATGAAGGAGGCTGAATTGCCACAGAATGCATGCTTGATGCGTCAAGACATGGCGTGGGATTTCCCTCCAGGTTTTCTGTACACGAGCTTTTACTCATAGATCATCTAGGATACTTACACAATAGTAGACTAAATCATGACGAGGGATTGAACCCTACAAGATGAAGAACGATTAAGAGGCTTGCACTCGGACCTATGTAGTATGGGATGCATAGAATCCGAACAAGTGTGCATTAGTGTCATGTAATATAAATAATTGCATTAAGGACTAAGTGCACAATCACAACACGACATCAATAGGGTATTCCCTTTAGTTTGATATGTTACAAGTTTGTGTTTGTTAAATATGAAAAATTAGTTATACAATTTCCGGCATAGAGAGGATGGCCATGTATAATTTTCGTCGGTTGAATAAACTGACGTACCCACAGTTCTGTATGCAGGATAAAAGACATGATAAAGATTAAAGAAGAACAGATGCTTAGAGATTATTCAAATGTTGATGTACTTTTATATAAATGTTGTAAATTTGCTTCCGCTGTAAAATGTAAAGTGTAAAGTTTTCATGTAACTCTGATGTAAAGTGAAAAGTTTTAAATTCCTTGTAAAATTGTACGAAAGAAGTGTAAACTCCTGTGGAATCTCGAATTCAGTGTATTTTTGGAATTCGGGGCGTTACAGAGTGGTATCAGAGCCACGCTTCACACTTGTACAAATTTATAAGGAACGACACCCTAGAAGTGAACATTAGAGTGTGTGTTTGAGTCTAGAGATTTAAATGTAAGTTACTTACATTTGTGTTGCTCTTTGACTTATGCTTCTTTCTCCCTATTTCTAAGATGGCTGATCACTACGACCTTGCTGGAGACGACAATTGGCATATCATCGAGGAAGATTATTATCCTGGACAAGCTGATTCAGAGGAAGAGTACTACCCAGGGCAAGCAGATTCTGACAGAGAAGAATGGCCTGAATCCCGAGAGATCACCCCACCTTCGGATTCATCTGATGACTCTTCTGACGAAGAAGAAGAACCAGTTCCAAATAGTCTTGTGATATCTCTTCAGAGGCAGGTAGAAACACTGCAGGAGAGAGTCGGATTATTGGAGGCTCAATTGGCAAAGCGCAAGGACGACTTTGCAGTTCTCAGTCATCGTGTATAGGAACTCGAGAAGAGGAAGAATATGACCGATGTGCTGAAGGAAGAAGTTAATGAACTACGGGGAGAACTTCGAGAAGCGAAGAGGAACCGTAGGAGTTAGACTGTTGTAGCTTCTACTGTTTTCATTCTGATGTCAAGAAATATTTTCAATTCGAATATATAAAGTTTGGAATTCAATGAAATGCAAGTTGATTTAAAATTCATGTCTTATACTTCGAATTTAATGGATCTTTTGCATCAGAATATGGCTAGAAGAGGAGCTATAAATGGTGAAGGTCTGGACTTGGGAACGGAACTTGCGAGGGTCTATCAGACACTCAATACCGTGGCCATGAATCAGAACCAAGGAAGGGTACCTGCGAATCCGGTGCCCGAAGCAATCAAACTCGTGGAATCGTTCAAACGGATGAAACCACCTGTGTTCGAAGGGAAATCAGACCCTGACGCGGCTGACAACTGGATCAGGCAGGTAGAGACCATATTCGAAGTCTTGGAGACCCCTGAAGGCAGCAAAGTGAAGTTGGCGACTCTGCAACTTGAGAAGGATGCGGTTGTTTGGTGGCAGTCGATGAAGTGAACAATGGGAGGCATAGTTCTTGGCTGGGAGGAATTTTTGGAGGAATTCCGCAGTCACTATTTCCCCTCCGACGTCCAAGAGAAGAAGGCTATGGAGTTTCTATCACTGCAACAAGGTGGCATGTCAGTTAGAGAGTACGAGACCAAATTTACTCAGCTCTCTAGGTATACTCCTGAATTAGTGATGGATGAGGCGAAGAAGGCTCGTAAGTTTGAGCATGGATTGAGGCCGAGCTTGAGGTCCCGGATGATACCTCTTGGTATCAGAAGATTCGACAAGTTGGTCAAGCGCGTGGCAGCCACAGAAGCAGACATGGAGCAGTTTCATGTTGTTCAGAATCGAAGGAACAACTGGCAGTCTGGAAAAAGGTCCACAAATTCTGGGAATTTCAAGGGACAACCATCTGCACAAAGGTTCAAACCGACAGGGGTGAACGCTATTAATGTGGTTAAAAGACCCGGGAACAATGTGGTGAGACCTCCTGCGGTAAATTGCTTCAACTGTGGTGAGACGAGACATTACCAATCTCAATGCCCCAATCCACGGAATGGTAATCGCAATGCGCCAATGCAGCAGACTGGAAAGAGACCGACCAACCAGGGCGAGTATTTGCCTTAACCGAAGCTGATGCCGATGAGGTGGATCATGTCATCACTGGTACGAGTGCGGATGTTTAGAGGTTCATGTTGTTTCTTTTTCCGCTTATTTTGTGAAACTATTACGTAATGAGTGTGTATTATGTAACAAGGGAACTTTATTTGAATGGAATGAAAGCTGTTGTTTTGTTCGATACTGGATCCTCTCATACTTTTGTGTCTCCTAAATTTGCTAAAGTGTTGGGAGTTGAACCGAAGATTTTTCCAGGCAAGATCTTAGCAGTAGTTACTCCATCAGGGAAAACTTTAACAACTGATCGGTACTATGCGGATTGCGAGATTGTGATCGGGGACAGAATCTTCGGAATTGATCTAATCGAGCTGACTATCTTGGGAGTCGATGTTATCATTGGCATTGATTGGATGTCGGTGTACAGTGCAAGCATCGAGTGTAAGACCAAGACGGTAATAGTGAAGGCTCCAGGTGGACCTGAAGTCAATTTCCATGGGAAGAAGAAATGTTCTAAGCTGGTGGCAGCTATCCGCAAGGAAGAGATTCCTGTGGAAGTGCAAAGGATTCCTGTGGTTCGGGACTATCCGACTGTGTTCTTGGATGATTTTCCTAGGTTACCCCCGCAACGTGATGTAGAGTTCAGCATCACCCTTCCCGGGAAGTGCACCCATTTCTAAGGCACCGTATAGGATGGCTCCAGTGGAACAGGATGAGGTGAAACGGCAGATTGAGGAACTGTTGGAGAAAAGCTTTATTCAACCTAGTGCGTCACCTTGGGGAGCACCAGTGCTTTTGGTAAAGAAGAATGATGGATCAATAAGAATGTGTATCGATTACCGAGAGCTGAATAAGGTCACTGTTCAGAATAAGTATCCTATTCCCCGAATTGATGACTTGTTCGATCGTCTACAAGGAGCAGCTGTTTTCTCCAAAATAGATCTTCGATCAGGATATCACTAAGTTCGAGTAAAAGCTGAAGATGTGCACAAAACTGCATTTAGAATTCTTAGTTATGCCATTTGGAGTAACGAATGTACCTGCAATCTTCATGGATTTGATGAACAGAGTTCTGAGGCCGTTCATTGATTCTTTCGTCGTGGTGTTTATCGACGATATCCTCGTGTACTCCAAGTCAGAAGAGGAGCACACCGAGCATCTGGCAGCAGTTTTGAAGAAGCTGGAAGAGCAGGAGTTGTTTGCCAAGCTGTCCAAGTGCGATTTCTAGAAATCTGAAGTGGCATTCCTATGTCACATCCTTTCTAAGGAGAGAGTGGCAACTGACCCTCAGAAGATAGTGGCAGTGAGAGATTGGGCAAGGCCTACTACAGTGAAGGAAGTCAGAAGTTTTCTTGGATTGACTGGATACTACAGGAGATTCATTCAAGGTTATGCTCAGTTAGCCGTACCCCTCACTGGTTTGACCAAGAAGAATGTGAACTTCAAGTGGACTGAGCAATGTGAGGCAAGCTTTCAGGAGTTGAAAGAGAAACTGACCACTGCACCTATTTTGGCTTTGCCTAAAGCAGGTGTTGAGTATGATGTTTACAGCGATGCTTCACATCGTTGGCTTGGTTGTGTCTTAATGCAAGAAGGAAGAGTAATCGCTTATGGGTCTAGGCAACTAAGACCGCATGAGAAGAATTACCCGACTCATGATCTGGAGTTGGCCGCAATTATCTTTGCTTTAAAGCAATGGAGACACTACGTGTATGGTGAGAAATTGAATATGTACACGAACCACAAGAGTTTGAAGTACATATATCAGCAGAAGGATCTGAATTTAAGGCAGCAGAGATGGTTGGAAGTGCTTTAGGACATGCGACCTGAGATCAAGTATCATCCTGGGAAAGCTAATGTTATTGCTGATGCACTTAGTCGCAAGAGCAGTTTATCCAGTTTGATTACAACTCAGAAGCATCTGATGGAAGAATTGGACTGAGCAGGTATTGAAGTTTTCTTGCAAGGATTGGGAGCATCTTTAGCTCAGTAGAGGCTTCAGCCTACTTTGAATGGTAGGATTATTGCAAGTCAGGAGGTTGATGCTGATATCTTGGAGATGAAGGAGCAGGTTGGTGCTGGCAGGTTGCCCGGATTTCAATTCAAGGATGGAGTGCTGTGGTTCGGAGATAGACTATGTGTTCCAAATCAGGCGAACCTGAAAGTGAGTATTCTTCAAGAGGCACATGCTACTCTTTTGTCGGTACATCCTGGAAGTACTAAGATGTAAAAAGACATCAAACCACATTTCTGGTGGTCAGGTTTGAAGCGGGATGTGGCTAAATTTGTGGCAAAGTGTGAGGTTTGTCAGCAAGTCAACGCCGAGAATCAGAGACTCGGAGGTCTATTACAACCGTTACCTATTCCGAAATGGAAGTGGGATAACATCAGTATGGATTTCATTACGGGATTGCCCAAGAGTCCTAAAGGCAATGATGTGATTTTAGTTATAGTCGATCGACTAACCAAGTCCGCTCACTTTTTGGCGATGAAACTCACTGCTTCGATGGACAAGTTAGCTGAGTTGTATGTTGGTGAGATCGTCAGGCTTCATGGTGTTCCGTCAACTATTGTGTCTGATCGAGATGCGCAGTTTACTTCGCATTTCTGGAGGAGTCTTCAGACAGCTTTAGGTACCAAGACGGATTTCAGCACTGCTTTTCATCCGCAAACCGATGGGCAGAACGAGAGAGTCAACCGTATTCTTGAGGATATGCTTCGGTGTTGTGTACTAGACTTTGAAGGCAGTTGGGAAAGGCATTTACCCTTGGTAAAGTTTGCCTACAATAACAGTTTTCAGACTCGCATCGGGATGGCGCCATACGAAGCTCTGTATAGCAGGAAGTGCAGGACACCTGTTTGTTGGTTTGAAGTTGGGGAGAGTCAATTGTTTGGGCCTGAGCTTGTGCAGCAAACCTCTGAAAAGATTGTTCTGATCAGGAAAAGGTTGGTAGAAGCTCAGAGCAGGCAGAAAAGCTATGCAGACAACCGGAGAAGGGACCTTGAGTTTGAGGTAGGTGACTTCGTCTTTCTGAAAGTATCGCCCAGTAAAGGTGTGATTCAATTTGGCAAAGGCGGGAAGTTAGCACCGAGGTTTATAGGCCCGTAAAAGATATTGAAAAGAATCGGGAAAACTGCTTACCGGCTTGAGTTACCGGAAGAGTTATCTCAGGTGCACAATGTCTTCCATGTGTCTATGCTGAGAGGTTATATTCCAGATCCGAGTCATCATTTGCCTGAAGTGCCGGAAGGTTTGCATTTGGATCTCAACTACATCGAGTCTCCTGTCGAGATTGTTGATCGTTGAGAGAAAGTCTTGAGGAATAAGACGATATCGATGGTCAAGGTAGTCTGGAGGAACCATTTGGTTGAAGAGGCTACTTGGGAGTCTGAGGAGAGAATGTTGAAAGATTATCCTGAGCTTTTTTGCTTGATTTGTATTTTGTATTTTCTTGTGCTTGTTATGAGTGTTTTGTTTTTCTCGCTCTTGACTGTAGTTCCGGGGACGGAACTATTCTAAGGAGGGAGTGTTGTAATACCCCGATTTTTTATTTATGAAAATTATTAATTTTTTGCACGTATTGTGCACGTGCAATTTTTGGTAGTGTGAAATCTTATAATTATTTTTCATTATGGATGATGTGTGTATATGTGTTCTTTAATTATTTTTATAAAGCCCATTTTTCTTCAAATAACATAAGCCTTTCTTTTTAAACCCAAATCTAATTTATTTATTTTTATAAAACTATTACCTTGGCCCATTAATTAAAGCCCATGAGTTATTTCTATTTTAATTACAACTTGTAATGTAGAACATCTTTTAAAGATTATTTTTAAAGAAAATATAATGTACAACTTTTTTAAATGGAGGACTAATGCATGCACGTGCATTGCACGTACACGTGCAAAAGCACCATATGTAGGCCGGTTTTGACAAGGAGGGAAAAGGAGAAAGAAATAATGGAGTCATGGGTGGTGGTTGCTTGATCATGGTTGGTTACTACAACTCCCCCTTGAATCCTAGCCTTTTATTTCTAACTCCTAGTTTGATCCTAGCCTTTCATTTACTCCAATTTTTAGTATAAATACCCCCCCCCCCCCCCCCCCCGAGCCTAGTTATTTTTGTACTCTTTATTTCTCCAAAACCTATAGTAGAAAATACATTGTTGGTAGTATAGTAAGTGAGATAAAAGATTGAGATTTGTGTGTGAGGGAGTTGTGCTTGCATCAAAAGGGGAAGGCCGGCATCAAGGAGCTCGGGTTGGTATCTTGGAAGGCTTGGGTGCACATCGAGGAGGAAGAGGAACGCTCCTTTGGCAAGGACTTTAGTTTAGGAGGTGTTGTAATTTGATTTCTCTCCAAATTAAGGTGGGTTATTTTCCATGTTTCTAATTAGATAGCATGATAAAATTGAATTGAAATGATAATGCATGAAAAAGATTAATTAGAGTACATTTAATTGGGAAAATGGCTTATTAGTTAATTGGAATGTTGCTAAATAGATTGTATGTGATTCCATCATCAAACTTAAGTTGTGTATAAATCATTTATAGTTATGGATTGCTTGAAGTAAAATTCATTGTTAGCATCAAAAACTATATGCAAATGTTAGTAGATGAAAATGTTGTTTTGTATACTTGAATGAACCTTTTGTGATAATGTGTAATGAATGACTTAAAATATAATTTGTGGGTTTGTGAAATGAATATAAACAGGGAATTGATATAGGGAATATTGAAGTTAAAATTTGATAAGAAATGTCGAAAAAGAAATGTGGTAGTAGTAGCATACAATTTAAACTAATTGTATGAAAAATATGTGTTTAATTATTGGAAAAATTATTTTTTAATTACTGGAGTATCAATTATTATGGGAATAATTATTCTGGAGATTTACAGTAAATTTAGTAAAAAGCAAAACTCAAATAAGAGCTTTTGAAACATCGAAATATTCTATTAAACAGAGAGTTGCTTTAATTAGAGTGCAAGTTGTATTTGAGACAACCTGAGCCTATAGCTCAAGTGGTCGGGAGGCTTCTAATCGCTACAGTGTGCGGTTTGGGTTCTCACAGATCGAGGGTTCGATCCTTGATAACACCATATTTTGTGTGTATTTAACAAATTTAATCAGTTTTTCAACCGAGAGTACTTAAGACTCTTAACCCCCTTTTATATCGATCGGTGCGATTGGCCTAGTGGCCAGAGTGTGCAGCTTGCTTCTTTGTGGTTGTTGGTTCGAATCATGGTCTCGGCCAGTATTAACTTTGTGGGGAAAAAAATTTGGTGAATTTTTTATGTTTAAAAATTATGAAAAAAATACTATTATTATTCTAAAATTATGTGTGAACTATGAAAAATAAATTGGGAGTTATTGAAATGAAATAAAGTATATTTTGGGAATAAAAGTGTAGATAGAACTATGGTACTACACTAGTTTATTTGTGAAAAGTTGTGTTTTACAAAAGGACTTGAAATAAAGTGCTAGAAAAGAAAAATAACAAAGAAAGAAAATATATGAAGTGACGTGGTGTGAATTATTCTTATTAAAGAATAGTGTGACAATAATGAGTTGTGAATATTCATTTTGACCATATAATTGGAGATATGATTTTTAAATGTGGAAATAAATATTTAATGAAATACGATGAGTAATGAAACTCTATGTATGGTTATTGACTCATGAATTATTTGAAATCATGTGATTGGAAAAGAGAATGTTATTGAGTATGAAAACTCAGATATATGAATTTGTGAAATGAAATTGAAAATTAGGGTGCAACCAAAATTCACACCGGCAAGTGAAAGTGATGAATTATGATTATTGACATTGAAAAGACCAGTTTGGGTCATTGTAAAATGAAAGAAATAAGACCGGTAGTAGTGAGAGGGCTAACTCTAAGAGATTGATTTTGTTCATGATTTCATTAAATAAAGAATTAGTACATAGTGAAGAGGTGATGAAAGTGAGAGAAAAACACAAGTATGAGGGCCTCGAGTCTACGATGTGAGAGTGATCCACATAATGCATGCTTGATGCGTCAAGACATGGCGTGGGCATTACTCCCTAATTATCGGGATCTTCGCGACGCTTGTGGGATGTTTGGTGACTGCAAGAGGATCGTGTGCCATGAAGGAGGCTGAATTGCCACAGAATGCATGCTTGATGCATCAAGACATGGCGTGGGATTCCCCTCCAGGTTTTCTGTACACGAGCTTGTACTCATAGATCATCTAGGATACTTACCGTAGTTACAGTAGTAGACTAAATCATGACGAGGGATTGAACCCTACAAGATGAAAAACGATTAAGAAGCTTGCACTCGGACCTTTGTAGTATGGGATGCATAGAATCCAAACAAGTGTGCATTAGTGTCATGTAATATAAATAATTTCATTAAGGACTAAGTGCACAATCACAACACGACATCAATAGGGTATTCCCTTTAGTTTGATATGTGACAAGTTTGTGTTTGTTAAATATGGAAAATCAGTGATACTATTTCCGGTATAGAGAGGATGGCCATGTATAATGTTCGTCGGTTGAATAAACTGACATACCCACAGTTCTGTATGCAGGATAAAAGACATGATAAAGATTAAAGAAGAACAGATGCTTAGAGATTATTCAAATGTTGATGTACTTTTATATAAATGTTGTAAATTTGCTTCCGCTGTAAAATGTAAAGCGTAAAGTTTTCATGTAACTCTGATGTAAAGTGAAAAGTTTTAAATTCCTTGTAAAATTGTACGAAAGAAGTGTAAAGATCCTGTGGAATCTCGAATTCATTGTATTTTTGGAATTCGGGGCGTTACACGATGTAAAGTAAATTGGGGTTAGCTCGAGTAAACCCTCAATATACCCAACGAAAGAGATCAACAATGTATAATACGATAAATGAAGGGATCTATTTGCAAGAGTTTCAACAAAACTTGAATTTGATACAATAAAAAATTCAAGAGTAAGTGACTTGCCTTATAGACGATGAAATTGAGTACTAAGAATAACGAGATAAGGATCCCGAAGCAACGAACCCATGAACTAACACAAATCAGCACGTGCGATATACGTGCACAAAGAATCAAGGCAATAGCAGCAAGAGTAAAAGGCAGCAACGGCAAAGACCAGCAAGTTGTCTGGCCGACGTCGCCGGCTGACATCGACGGCGACGGTGGGCGGCGCGAACGGTGGCGACCCTCAGGGCGGTTTGGGATTGGGTGTCGGGGTTTGGCTGATGGTGGCTTGACGAGGAACATGGGAGGGGGCTGTTGTGTTAGGTTCTGGGGGGTCACCGGAGGTGAGGAAGGGCGGTGCTCAGGAGGCATCGACGGGGGGTGTCGACAAGGGGGGTGGCCGGAGTTGGCCGACGGAGATGGGGAAGGAGGATGAACAGTAGTGGGTTTATGAGTTTGGGCAGGAAAATTGGTCGAATAAAGAGAAAATGAGAGGAGGGAGGACGAGGAGAGAGAATAAGCGGCTCTAGGGTTTCAATTGTGCAATTTTTAGGGTTTGTACTGGGGTTATATTTGTAGGTAGTAATTAGGATGTTGGGTTAGTGGTTTAGGATCCAATAATAGTGGTTTTGGGTCAAGAATAATTGAAATTGGGTTTTAGGGCTTAATTAGAGATGGATCTAAAATAATAGGGTTCAAATAAACATTCCAATCAAATAAAATCCACAAGATAGCCCAACAAAAGAGAAAATACTTCATGAATCGAAAACTTAAATCCAATTAGATAACCAAATAATACAATTGAAAGAATATGAATTGGACTTGAAAATAAATTAGTATTTATCACGAAATCAGATCAAATAAAATAATTTAATAGATGAATTTTAAATAAATAATCAAGAATTAACAATTAATGATTATAATCATGATAAAATAAAATTATATAGCAAAATAGTCTTCGGGTTTAACGATTTATTAAAATAATCTGATAATAATATATTGGATTTAGGCTGAAATATAAATAGTCGATCATTAAGAAATATGAAGTAAGATTAAAATACACCATTATTCGTAATGAATAAAATTTTCGATTAGAAAACACTTTAATAAAAGATCCGAAACGTATTTAGCACAAAATAAATTTATAAAAATCACATTATAGAAAATACCCGGAAAATATTTATTGGCGGGAATGGGGGTTACAATGGCACCGAACGAGTTAGCCGAGGAGCTGGATCGAGCAGGTATTGAAGTCGTACTGCAATGATTGGGGGCATCTTTGGCACAGTTGAGACTTTAGCCTACTTTGGGAGAACAGATCATCAATGGCCAGATGGTTGATGCAGAGATTCAGAAGATGTTAGAATAGATTTCTGTCGGCAAATTGTCAGAATTTTGGGTTAAAGATGGAGTGCTTTGGATGGGAGAGAGTGTGTGTGTGCCGGAAAGGGAAGATTTGAAGTAGAGCATTATGAAGGAAGCACATAGAACCTTATTGTCAGTACATCTCGAAAGCACAAAGATGTATAAGGACATCAAGCAATATTTTTTTGTGGCCAGGCATGAAGAGGGATGTTATCAATTTTTTGGCAAGGTGTTTTACTTGTCAGCAAGTCAAAGCGGAGAATCAGAAACCTGGAGGACTATTGCAACCTTTTCCCATTCCATAATAGAAGTGGGAGAATATCAGCATGTACTTCATCACAGGATTTCCAAGGAGTCAGAAGGGTAATGACCCGATCTGGGTAATTGTGGACATGTTGACCAAGTCGGCACATTTCTTGTCAATGAAGATTACATGGTCATTGGAGAAGTTGGCCGAGGTATATATTGAAGAGAACGTGAGACTGCATGGAGTTCCTATAACAATTATCTCCGGCAGGGATGCAAGGTTCACATCAATATTTTGGAAAAGTTTGCAAACCGCTTTGGGGACCAGAACTGACTTTAGTACAACATTTCATCCACAAACTGATAGACAAACTAAAAGGGTGAATCAATTACTAGAGGATATGTTGTGATCATGTGTTATAGACTTTAGTGGAACTGGGAGAAGTATTTAACACTGGTGGAGTTTGCTTACAACAATAACTATCATGTGATTATTGGCAGGGCGCCATATGAAGCTTTGTACAGGAGGAAAAGCATGACACCCGTCTGTCAGTATGAGGTTGGGGAAAGGCAAATGTTTCGGCCAGAGATCGTGTAGCAGACTTCAGAAAAGATCGAGTTGATTCGGAAAAGATTAGTCGAAGCTCAGAGCAGGCATAATAGTTATGCAGACGTTCATTGTACTGTGGAGGAACCAACTATTCGAAGAAATTACTTGGGAGTCCGAGGACTGAATGAAGAATGGTTTTCCGGAACTGTTTGTGTAGGTTCCGTGTTGCATTTGTTTGTTTTCCCTTGCTAGTAGTAGTTTGAGGACAAAACACTTCTAAAGAGGGAGTAATGTAACACCCCAGTAATTTAAATGTATTATTTTGAATTATTAAATAATTTAAATTTAAATTATTGGACTATTTCGACAACTTTTTGCAATTTATCATTTTGCACGTGCAAAATACGTGCAAATATTATGGAATGCAAAATTTAAAATTTTCATGTCAAAAATTAATTCTTCTCATTAAATTAAAATATTTGTTATTTTTGAATTTATTTTGAATGAGGAGAACTACTTTGAAATTGTATTGACAAAATAAAACTTTTTTTAAAGAAATTGTTTTGGGCCATGAAAAGAGCCCAAAATTTAATTTAAAATATTGAATTTCCTGATTTGGGGCCGGCTATGTATGGGGGATTTGAGGATGAGATCAAGGAGAAATTTTGATTTGGTTATATATGGAAAATATCTAATTGATTTGCTACATAAACTAATTTATAAAATATAGGATCTTTGCGGACTTATTTGTAAATTTTCCTCAAGAAACCCTAATCCAAATCCTGGCCTACATATTGAGGCAGCAAGTTTCGGCTTCCTTTCTTTTTGTTTATTTTTGGGTGGAAATTTGGATCAAGGAGAAGAAGCTTTTGCTTAAGGAGAAGAAGTGCTTTCTAGGTGTTCTATTAGGATTCTGCACGAGGTGCGCGTCTCTCTAACTCTCTTGTATGTTATTTTTTATCTTGACTGATGTAGTATCATTCTAGGGATTGATTTTGTGAATCTATGCTTTATGTTAACATGAATATAATCTTTTCCATGAGATAAATTATTAAGGTTATTAATATGCGATGTTTGATTGATACCATGAAGTGAAAAGTCAATTTTTATATGTGTTGGATATAGATAATTAAGTTTGAATATTATACCATGTTAGGGTATGAAAAGGTTGAACTTTTATCCCCAAGAGTTGATTGTATGATCATGTATATTGTTGTGGTTGATTATAACTTAATATGGATCTATAAATTTATGTTTGTTTGATCTAAAGATTAAATCTTGAGATTTAGTTTACTATTTTTGTTGAATAAAATTTTTATATTTTGAATCCTAGTTGTTATACATGAATTGTATTGTATTGGAGGCATAAAGAATCAAGTTTGAAGTATACTAGGGTTTCGGTTTGGGGTTGAATTATGGAGGGAAGTTTTGGCTGCACTGTGCAACCCTCAGGTTTGCTCAGTGCTGGCCTTCAGTTAGCAAGGAATAAGGGACTCGGGTGTGTACATGGTGAGGGATTTTGTGTGTTAGGGTTTGAGAATCCTAGTGCATATAAGGATATGTGTATATATGTGTATAAATCTAGTAATTGTATGAAGGTTAATTTATTTTTAAGATCAAGTTTTGGATGTGCAAGTTTTAGATTTTATAAAGAATCTAGTTTCAGAATTATGATGAATTAGAGTTCAAACTTTCATATAATTGGACTACAAAATTTTGTGACGTGATCTATGTTTATAGATGGAAATTAAAGTTGAATTTTTAAAATGTATGTTTCTGTTTTGAGTGGTTTGTTTTCAAGATTGAGAACATATAAATTTCAGATTTTAACTGTTTGAGATGCAATTTCGAGCATTGCAAATTCTATAATTTAGACGATTGAAACTCTCAGTTTCGAGGAGTTAAATGTTCAATTTTGAACGATGAAATTTTAGATTTTAGAGGGGTTATTTTCCGGTTTTAAGAGGCAAAAGTTTCAGTTTTTGGAACCATAAAATTTCAGATTTTGAGTAATAAATCCCAGAGTTTATGGAGGATTATTATTCAGTTTTGATTGATAAAAGAAAAAAAAATCCTAGGAAATTGGTTGGGAATAGAGTAATTTTAAATATGAAATAAAGAGTATATTTTTATGATTGAGCCAAATGGAGGTTCTTGATTGAATGTTAGGGTATTGTGAGAACCCTAGAAGGATGCTTCAGGCATTGAGTTGAGAGCACTAGAGGCTGAGCAAACCCTAGGGTACCAACAGTGGTTATTTTGATTGTAGAAAATTAGCTAGAGGGGCTAGTGTTCCTAGTTTTGGTGAGTGAAGTCCGGTGGGGGTGAGCTAGCTCTAGGTGGTTCTGGTTACTCATGTTTAAACCTAAGGACAGACACTAGATTGGGAGTTGTGAGGGAACTTGGGCAACATAAGTATGGGCTCAGTTTTCAGTCTGGCAGATGTTGTAATGCCCCGAATTCCAAAATACGGTAATTCGTAGCATAACGGGATCTTTACTTCATTTCATACACTTTTACAAGGAATTTAAAAAAAATTCATACAACACTATTATCTTACATTTATGCAGCGGAAAATAAATAATTACAACATGAAAATACAATCTTGATGATTTCGAAGATGAATCCTACACTGTTGATGAGATGGGGACAACTCACAATCACACCTCGATAAATTTTGGGAAAACCATCTTACACCGCAGGCCAACTGAGGCCCTCATACCCATGTTTGCCCATACTTCATCACGTCTCTCTTTAGTGTCTGTCCTTAAGTTTTAGTCTATCCTTAAGTTTTAGTTTTAGAAGAATTATCGCAACCTAGAGCTAGCTTACCCTACTGGACTTAAACCGACACGAGAGACAGTCAGCCCAACCTGGCTATTTCTCAAGAGATACTCAATCCACACTAGTTGGTTCTCAAATTTCATTAATCATAACTACCGGTTATTAGGGTCTCGCCTTGCCTATATATTCCAACAACTATCTCATTCTAGAGATCAACAATAGGTTATATTCAACCCGAACAATATTATTTCAATTTTCAAAACAACAATTTTCTTCAACCATGAAGTATTCAACTTTCAAATTCAAATATTGAAAACTTCCAACTCAAATTTTTCTCATGAATAATCTTTAGTTTTCTAACCAAGTCAACCGCTTCCAAAACTTTCTAAAAATCCACTTCCTTCAGATCAATTCTTTTTCAAACAACACTTTTGTTTTATATTTTAACAAAACTCGTATCTTCATTCATAATGTCCAAATTTCATTATAAGACATGCCCAAAAATATTTGCTTCAAATCACAACTTAAATCTCATTTTTATTTAAAATAAAACTCAAACTATCAAATCTCCAATTTATTGCATTTTTAAATTTTGAAGCCCAAAAATCATGCCCTTTTAGATTTCAAAATTATCTTTTAAATAGGATAAAATCTCCAAATCACTTTATTTATGATCTATGAATTTTTCTCACACTCCTATCAAAATATTAAATGAAAACCCAAAAATAATTAAATGAAAAACCCAAAAAAATTGGGTGTTAATAAAGTTAGAGGGCCTTCGCCAGCTTGAACCAACGCCAGCAAGGAGAAAGCCCAGCGCCCAAACCAGTGGGCCAAGCACCCAAGAGATAAAGCCCACATCGATTTTTAAGTACCCAAATTCTCTTTATTTCACTTTGTTTAAAAAAATATTTTAAAAACCCACCGAGCGTCGCACTCGAACCCATGCTGACCAAGAGGTGCCTAAATGCCTACCCAATGAGCCTATGCTCATATCACACCCTCTATGGGATTTAAATCCTCATATAGTTGGTCTCGGCTAACTCATTTCTCTTTAAACTACACACATTCAATTTTTACCCAATCCATCAATTTAATACGATCAATCTACGCATCAGAGATACAATATACTGAATTCTAATGCAACAATAAGTTCAGACAAATTAAAATTTTCTATCACGTAAAGAGTAACTCAAATTAATTCTACTTGAATATATTTCTTCTTCCATGACAATTAGCAATATGAGAATTTTTTTTCTTCAAGGTCAATTAAATTCGCATTTCATAAAATATCGACTTCTCTAAAGAGAACACAAAATAACATTTCACATGCTAATTTACACAATTTCTAAACTTTAATTTCTCATGTTTACTTTAATTAACACCCTGCAAAGTTGAGTAATGACAATTTACTTCTCCCATATTACGCACGTATATTTTGTACCGTTACGGGTAATATCCGTAACGTGTTTCACTACGTATTTTGGATTCTGACTATTTATGCTTTTTCCGTCTTCTCAAAATTCATTTTATCCTATTTGAGCCAACTTAAATATTAAATTTCAATCTTTGTGATTTTATGTGCATTGCACGTGTTATCAATGCACGTGTCAATTAAGTATTGTGTAAATTAAAGTAGTGATGAGAAATTAAAGTTAAGAAATTGTGTAAATTAGCATGTGAAATGTTATTGTGTTCTCTTTGGAGAAGTCGATATTTTACGAAATGCGAATTTAATTGACCTTGAAGAAAAAAATTCTCACATTGCTAATTGTCATGGAAGAAGAAATATATTGAAGTAGAATTAATTTGAGTTACTCTTTACTTGATAGAAATTTTTAATTTGTCTGAACTTATTGTTGCATTAGAATTCAATATATTGTATCTCTGATGCGTAGATTGATCGTATTAAATTGATGGATTGGGTAAAAATTGAATGTGTGTAGTTTAAAGAGAAATGAGTTAGCCGAGACCAACTATATGAGGATTTAAATCCCATAGAGGGTGTGATCTGAGCATAGGCTCATTGGGTAGGCGTTTAGGCGCCTCTTGGTCAGCATGGGTTTGAGTGCGACGCTCGGTGGGTTTTCAAAATATTTTTTTAAACAAAGTGAAATAAAGAGAAATTGGGTACTTAAAATCGATGTGGGCTTTATCTCTTGGGTGCTTGGCCCACTGGTTTGGGCGCTGGGCTTTCTCCTTACTGGCATTGGTTCAAGCTAGCGAAAGCCCTCTGACTTTATTAACACCCAATTTTTTGGGGTTTTTCATTTAATTATTTTTGGGTTTTCATTTAATATTTTGATAGGAGTGTGATAAAAATTCATAAAGCATAAATAAAGTGATTTGGAGATTCTATCCTATTTTAAAATAATTTTGAAATCTAGAAGGGCATGATTTTTGGGCTTCAAAATTTAAAAATGCAATAAATTGGAGATTTGACAATTTGAGTTTTATTTTAAATAAAAATGAGATTTAAGTTGAGATTTGAAGCAAATATTTTTGGGCATGTCTTATAATGAAATTTAGGAAATTTTGAATGAAGATACGAGTTTTGTTAAAATATAATACAAAAGTGTCGTTTGAAAAAGAATTGATATGAAGGAAGTAGATTTTTAGAAAGTTTTGTAAGCGGTTGACTTGGTTAGCAAACTAAAGATTATTCATGAGAAAAATTTGAGTTGGAAGTTGTCAATATTTGAATTTGAAAGTTGAATACTTCATAGTTGAAGAAAATTGTTGTTTTGAAAATTGAAATAATATTGTTGAGATTGAATATAACCTATTGTTGATCTCTAGAATGAGATAGTTGTTGGAATCTATATGCAAGGCGAGACCCTAATAACCGACAGTTATGATTAATGAAATTTGAGAACCAACCAGTGTGGGTTGAGTATCTCTTGAGAAATAGCCAGGTTAGGCTGACTGCCTCTCGTGTCGGTTCAAGTTCGGTAGGGTAAGCTAGCTGTAGGTTGTGATAATTCTTCTAAAACTAAAATTTAAGGACAGACACTAAGGAGAGACGTGATGAAGTATGGGCAAACATGGGTATGAGGGCCTCAGTTGGCCTACGGTGTAAGATGGTTTCCCCAGGAATTTATCGAGGTGTAATTGTGAGTTGTCCCCATCTCATCGACGGTGTGGGATTCATCTTCGGAATTATCGAGATCGATACGATGCCTATGGGGTGTTTTGGGACTATGGAAGCGCCATAACTTGTGGTGTGAGATGGTTTCTCCGAAATTATTGAGGTGTGATTGGGAGTTGTCCCCAACTCATCGACGGTGTGGGATTCGTCTCCGGAATTATCGGGGAGTGGGCTTAATACTTCCAGAATATCTAAACCTTACCTAAGTCACCGTAGTACTAATTCATGGTGAAGGATTCAACCCTTTAATGTGGAGTACGTAGGTTCTTGCCCTCGGACCTCTGTAGTATGGGATGCATAGAATCGGAACAAGTATGCATTAGTGTCATCATAGCGTAAACATCTGCATTAAGCATTAAGGCATTACATACACTGACATGCTTAGGGAAGTCACTCTTTTACACTTTGTGATGCATTCAAGTTTGTGTTTGCTGAAGGATAAAGAATCGTTATATTACGACATAGTGAGGATCGCCGTTTATAATATTGCGTCGGTTATAAGCAACTGATGTGCCCACAGTTTCTCATGCGGGACTGGATTTGCAAAATAACACAAAGATTGGTTTGGTCCTAAGGATTACTTGCAGATTTTGTTGTTGTCATTCAAGATTGTATTTTCATGTTGTAATTATTTATTTTCCGCTGCATAAATGTAAGATAATACTGTTGTATGAATTTGTTTTGAATTCCTCGTAAAAGTATATGAAATGAAGTAAAGATCCCGTTGTGCTACGAATTACCGTATTTTGGAATTCGTGGCGTTACAACAACTGCCAGAATGAAAAATGAGCCCATACTTACGTTGCCCAAGTTCCCCCACAACTCCCAATCAAGTGCCTGTCCTTAGGTTCAAACATAGGTAACCAAAACCATCTAGAGTTAACTCATCCTCACCGGACTTCACTCACCAAAACTAGGAACACTAGCCCCTCTAGCTAATTTTCTACAATCAAAATAACCACTGTTGGTACCCTAGGGCTTGCTCAGCCTCTAGTGCACTCAACTCAATGCCTGAAGCATCCTTCTAGGGTTCTCACAATACCCTAACATTCAATCAAGAACCTCCATTTGGCTCAATCATAAAAATATACTCTTTATTTCATATTTAAAATTACTCCATTCTCAACCAATTTCCTGGGATTTTTTTTTCTTTTATCAATCCAAACTGAATAATAATCCTCCATAAACTCTGGGATTTATCACTCAAAATCTGAAATTTTATGGTTCCAAAACTGAAACTTTTGCCTCATAAAACTGGAAAATAACCCTTCTAAAATCTAAAATTTCATCGTTCAAAATTGAACATTTAACTCCTCAAAACTGAGAGTTTCAATCGTCTAAATTATAGAATTTGCAACGCTCGAAATTGCATCTCAAACATTTAAAATCTGAAATTTATATGTTCTCAATCTTGAAAACGTTTTAAAAATTCAACTTTAACTTCCATCTATAAACATAGATCACGTCACAAAATTTTGTAGTCCAATTATATGAAAGTTTGAACTCTAATTCATCATAATTCTGAAACTAGATTTTTTATAAAATCTAAAACTTGCACATCCAAAACTTGATCTTAAAAATAAATTAACCTTCATACAATTACTAGATTTATACACATACAATTCATGTATAACAACTAGGATTCAAAATATAAAAATTTTATTCAACAAAAATAGTAAATTAAATCTCAAGATTTCATCTTTAGATCAAACAAACATGAATTTATAGATCCATATTAAGTTATAATCAACCACAACAATATACATGATCATTCAATCAACTCTTGGGGATAAAAGTTCAACCTTTTCATACCCT
Source organism: Hemerocallis citrina (assembly GCA_017893485.1). Lineage (NCBI taxonomy): Eukaryota > Viridiplantae > Streptophyta > Magnoliopsida > Asparagales > Asphodelaceae > Hemerocallis > Hemerocallis citrina. The sequence continues at coordinate 276,482,578 of CM030358.1, forward strand.
AACATGGTATAATATTCAAACTCAATTATCTATATCCAACACATATAAAAATTGACTTTTTACATCATGGTATCAATCAAACATCGCATATTAATAACCTTAATAATTGATCTCATGGCAAAGATCATATTCATGCTAACATTAAACATAGATTCACAAAATCAATCCCTAGAATGATACTACATCAGTCAAGATAAAAAATAACATACAAGAGAGTTAGAGAGGCGCACCTCGTGAAGAATCCGAATAGAACACCTAGAAAGCACTTCTTCTCCTTAAGCAAAAGCTTCTTCTCCTTTCTCCAAATTTTCACCCAAAAATAAACCAAAAGAAAGGAAGCCGAAACTTGCTGCCTCAATATGTAGGCCAGGATTTGGATTAGGGTTTCTTGAGGAAAATTTACAAATAAGTCCCCAAAAATCATATGTTTTATAAATTAGTTTATGTAGCAAATCAATTAGATATTTTCCATATATAACCAAATCAAATTTTCTCCTTGATCCCATCCTCAAATCCCCCACACATGACTGGCCCCAAATCAGGAAATTCAAAATTTTAAATTAAATTTTGGGCTCTTTTCATGGCCCCAAACAATTTCTTTAAAAAAAATTTATTTTGTCAATACAATTTCAAAGTAGTTCTCCTCATTCAGAATAAATTCAAAAATAACAAATATTTTAATTTAATGAGAATAATTAAGTTTTGACATGAAAATTTTAAATTTTGCATTCGATAATCTTTGCACGTGTTTTGCACGTGCAAAACGATAAATTTCAAAAAGTAGTCGAAATAATCCAATAATTTAAATTTAAATTATTTAATAATTCAAAATAATACATTTAAATTACTGGGGTGTTACATTACTCCCTCTTTAGAAGTGTTTTGTCCTCAAACTACTACTAGCAAGGGAAAACAAACAAATGCAACACTGAACCTACACAAACAGTTCCGGAAAACCATTCTTCATCCGGTCCTCGGACTCCCAAGTAATTTCTTCTAATAGTTGGTTCCTCCACAGCACAATGAACATCTGTATGACCTTATTATTACTATTGAAGCATGCTCTGATACCAATCTCTGTAGCGCCCCGAATTTCAAATATGATATCTCATAAATACGTGGCACAATTCTCAGCATCAACTTCATCTGCAATAGTAAACATAGCCAAAAACACAAATAATTTTTATTTCAAACTTTTATTACATTAATTATTTACAAAACACAGCGGAATACAAAACACCTTGAATTATAATCTTTTCTTTACAACACTTTCTTTTACAAATTTACATAAGCCATAACATCATTCTATCTCAAGCATCCAAATCTCAAGCTATAAGCACCTACCTGTAAAATATTAGGCTAGAGATAACCCTAACCCCCAAAACTACAAGGGTCAGCCATAACGGTGTGTGTGACATAAGAGAAAACAACATAAATAAAACATAGAGCACAGAGTCATCAACAACATGTATTAACAGCAAGAATAAATGAAATGAGAAATAACAATAAGTAGAGCATGAAAACATCAAGGAATATAAGATAGTAAATAGTAATACATGAAAGCATCAAGTGAATCTAAACTAAGTGTCAAGTGTAGGAAAAACAGGAAAACACAAGCATAAAACCAAGTCAAGAAAACACAATCGCTATATGCTGACTCTCTAATGCATACTTGTCGGATTTTATGCATTCCATAGTACATTGGTCCGGTGCAAGCCCTTAACGATCACTTCTTCATATACTAATCCTACTACGGTGATGGAAACAAGATCCAGAATACTCCGCGAATAGGCATCACAATCCTCAACGCGCAAGCATTATTAAGATAGCTCAAAAACCGTGTACCCCACGAATAGGCTTGCAAGGTCCTCGACGTGCAGATACACCAAGTACATTTCATGAATAGACCTGCCAACCCTTAACATAAGAATGCATCCTGCATGCTCCGTGAATAGGTCTGCAGACCCTCGACATGCGACCATACAAATGTTCTCTCGAGACAGAATAACACACAGTCCTGGAACGCATCCGTTGGACTAATAAAACAAAGAGCATATACTTACGTTTTCCAAGTTCCATCACTTCTCCACTAGTGTCTGTCTTTAAGTTGATTATTATTAAAAACAAAAAATTCCCATCTCTAAAGTTAGTGTATCCTACCGGACTTAATTCCACAACAACCAAACTAAGACCCCCCAGGTTTAAATCAACAAATCTCATCTGCCGGTTCACAGGACTCCCACTCAACTCCTAGAGATCCACAACACATCCATCAAGACCAAAACTTTCAAAAAACCTCACAAATCTATCGTCAAAACGATTACACGAAGAAAACTTCTTAAACCAACAAAATCCAAATCTTATAGAAAATTCCAGAATTCAAATAAATATTAAATCCATTGAATAACTAAAACCATATTTTTAAGTTATAGAACATCACAAAACATCAACTCCTTTGAAAACACGTATAGCTCAATACGGTCCAAAAGAATACATTTAAAGTTCCAACACAAATCTCTATAAAATATTTAAATCTTTAGTAAAATATCTTTTGAAATAATATAATATTAAAGGAAAAACCATTCGAAGAAACATCAGAAAAACTCGAGAAAACATCAGTCAGAGCGGTAACAGTCGACTGTAAACAACAGTCGGTCGACTGTTTAGAGTGAAAACCCAACACTTCAAAAAATATAATTCTAAGTAGTAGCAGTCGACTGTAAAAATTCATCGGTCGACTGTCCAGAGCGAAAATCCAAAACTTCGAGAAAACATCAAAACAGAGCAGAGACAGTCGCCTGTAAAAATGGGTCAGTCGACTGTTCTGCGCGAAATTTCAAGAAAACGAGAAAACAAAGCTTATTGTTATGCATGATATTTTACTTGAGAAATTGAAATTAGTTGACATGATGAGTTAGAATGAGTACCATGAATATGAATACATGAATGTTATGAATATGAAATGTGAATTGTGATTAATCATTAAAAGATCTTATGAGTATGAAAAGCTCGATATTGTAATTATGAGTTGAAATTGAAAATTAGGGTATAGCCAAGCCTTATACCGGCAATGAAAGAATTGTGAAATGATATTTGAAATGAGAAGACCAAGGTTGTGTCATGTGAATTAAATGAATAAGACCGGTATAGTGGGAGTGCTACATCCTAAGAGTTGATTTTATTCATGATTCAATTAAACTAAGAATTAGATACATAGTGAAGATGTGATGAAAGTAAGAGAAAAACATTGAGTATGAGGGCCATTGGATTGGCGGCGTGAGAGTATTCACAGGATGTCCCATGATGCGTCATGATAGTGCATGGATACTGCTCCAGAGTACCATCCCGGTGACGATGCTCGTAGAGTGTTTGACGACTGTGGGTGGTGTCATGTCTATGGTAGAAGCTGAATTACCACAGGATTCCTGCATGATGAGTCATGTGACAGTGCGTTGGGATTTCCTCCAGGGCGCCTAGACATGAGTTCGTAGGTCAGAAAACATCTAGGATACTTACCGTAGTTACAGTAGTAGATTAAGTCATGGCGAGAGATTGAACCCTACAAGATGAAGAACCCTCGGACCTATGTAGTATGGTCTGCATAGACTCTGAACAAGTGCGTATTAGTGTCATATAATACAATTAATTGCATTAAGGACTAAGTGCACATTCACAACACGACATCAATAGGATAGTCCCTTTAGCTTTGTTTGTGAATAAGTTTGTGGATTGCTAAGTAATGAGAATCGTTATACTGTTTCCGGCATAGCGAAGATGGCCGTGTATAATATTTCGTCAGTTGAAGGAACTGACGCGCCCACAGTTTTATATGCAAGGTAAAGATGCTTGACAATTAAAGTATACATGCTGCGCAAGATTGATTTAAATGTTGTTTCATGTAAATTATTGTAAAATTGCTTCCTGCTGTGACAATGTACAAGTGTAATGTAACTCTGATATAAGAAATGTTTTTATTTTCCTTGTAAAATTGTACGAAAGAAGTGTAAAGATCCTGTGGAACTTCAGATTCAGTTGTATTTTGAAATTTGGGGTGTTACACGTACAATACAAGGACTTTACACCATACCCAAGAGGAATTTGATCACCTACAACTCCTAGTAGGACTTCGCACCTCTCCTTTGTGGATTTTCACCTACACCAAGTAAGATTTCATCTCTTCAAGAAATTACCCTAGAGTTCAAACCTAATTACAACAAAGTGAAGTTGTCTTACAAATAGAGAACAAATTGAAGTTCAAGATTAGAATACAAAGTTAAAATACAATTGGAGGTTCTCATCTAATCAAGCAATGTTATGGGACTATAGATCTAGAAATGTTTGAGCTAGAGATGAAAATTTTAAAGCTTTAGGAGTGAAATCCCATTCTTAAAATCAATAGAGAAGATGTTGGGTTATATATGAAGGTTGAGGAAAAAACCAAACTCAAAAACTTATATTTTAGCCCATATGTGTATATACCATTATACCCTAGGTAACCACTCTTTTTTCTAGCTGTTAGAAGAGGAACTTTGGTCATTTATAAGGTCAAAAACTGAGCTGGACCTGATGGGAAAAATCTGGAAAAAGTTTGGCTCCAAACCAATGAGCAACAAGCACAAAAAAAGGTACGGGTCGACTCTGGCTCAACCTCTCCTTGTTTTTCAACGGAAAAACCATTCTGACCTTTGGGTCGACCCGACATAAACCTGCAATTTGCTCGGGCTCACCCTAGCTCTGCACACAAAACAAGTCCAGAAAAATGGCTAAGTAAAAGGCAGTTTTGTTTGGCCTTATTCAAAAATACACTATATATAAAAATAAAATTCCAAAACTAATAAAACTTGTTATGATTGCTTATGGGTATATTGATGACAAAATACAATCTACAGAATGTCATTTGAATGTATTGCAAGAAGTTATAACCTAGGGAAAACAACTACTTGAGCAATTTTCAATATGCTCAAAATGAGAGTGAAACAAGTGAAAGCTTAACAAATGAGTTTAAAAAAAAAGAAACATTTCTCAAAGTTAGGAAACATCATTTGTGAGTTATTCCAACTTGTAGAAATGAATTTCAAATCACAATTTGTAAGATATGACTCTGTATCACTTTCAACTAATAAAAAAAACCGATACTTCGATACTTGAGAAAAGCAATAGGAGTATGAATAAGTTCTAAAAAAATTATGAAACTTTCCACCATACATTTAAAGGATATGTATGAGCTAATTCCAGTTTCACAAGTCATTTTAGATGCACAAATACCAAGATGAGTCATTTTGGCGAAAAATCAAGATGAAAAGCTTTATATAATGAATATATAGATCCCAACTATATTTGGATTAGTAAAAGATACCTAATAAAATAAATACTCTAACCAATTCAAGCTCAAAGCTTAATTTTGATGGAGTGTAAGTCTTCGTCTTCGCTCGATATTTCACTTTTGGTTTGAATATCTACATATATAGCTTGAATCTTCACTTCCAGTGTTGAAATTATTTATTTCACGCTTTAGGATATCCATTTTAAATTTTATGTTGAGTTTGTGAGTGACAGGACTCGAATTCTATCCATCCTCCTTTAGATTTGACGTTTATAGCACAATTCCATCCAACCTCCAACTGTATCACCTATGCTATGCAATATCACCTACACACTTGACAGACACATTAGATACTTTAGTTACGCAATTAGTTAAACATCAAAATTCCAATACAAGGTGTGATTCTACTATTACCCCATTTTTTATGTTTGAAAAATTGCGTATTTTTCTCTCCCATTGGCAACATCAAAAAGAAAAACTAATCTAGCACGAGATGACAAGAAAGACAACTAAGTATAGGAAGAATAAACATGAATATAAAGGATATAGAAAACAAAAATAACAACACTATGAGGTATAAGCATATACCCATAAATCATGAACACAACGATATAATCAAATCAATACTGTTAATTTGAACTTAATAAAAAACCATGACAAGATACATACAAAATCTAACACAACCACTAGACTCATATGTTGCACTCCCTCATTAAGTGACAAGGGAGACACGTGCTCCCCCCCATTATCTAATGGGAATTCCAGTAAGTATAGGTTGTACAAGTTATTTTATGTATGTGATGTCTATTAAAGTTCACCAAAAAGACAAAAAATACAAGTTTCTTTAAAACCCATTTTAGATTAAAATAACCATGAATTTCAATCAAAACCATTTATTTTGCATTTTCTAAAAATGAGGATATATTATGGAAACCGATACTCAACAAAAAACTCACAAAAAAGAAATATTAAAATTCATGATACATTAACATTGAATACTTCACACACAAATAAAGGACAAGAACAATCAATTATGCATGCCCATGCCCAATTCTCCTTGAATTCAAATCAAGTTAACCTCGGGGAGGGGTTTGGTCAATATATCGGCTAATTGACGTGTCAATATATTGCAACTAGATTGTCTTTTGTTCAACATGATCATTTGATAAAATGGTGCCTAACATCGACGTGCTTAGTTCTTGAATGTAGAATGGAATTCTTTGTCAAATTTTTAGCACTCATGTTATCACACAAATAAGCGATGTATCAGACGTGATATGTTAATCATGTAACGTTTGACGCATCCAAAGTATTTGAGCACAACACAATCCGGCCGCAATCTACTCATCCTCGATGGTTGATGTGGCTACACAATTTTGCTTCTCACTACACCAAGAAACAAGGCAATTGCCCAAAAAATGACAAGTTCAACAAGTGGACCTATCGTCTACTTTGCTCTCGGTAAATTCCGCATCGGTGTAGCCTAGGATACCAAACAATACATGTTGAGGATAGGACAATCCAAAGTATTGTGTACCATTCACATACCTAATGATCGTCTTTACCGCACTAAGATGCGACTCACGAGGAGAAGATTGAAATCTTGCACGCAAGCATACGCTAAACATGATATTCGGCCTAGATGCCATAAGATAAAGCAGACTACCTATCACACCTAAATACATTCGTTGATGTATGCATCTTCTATTCTCGTCCTTATCAAGCTTGGTTATGATGCTCATCGGAGTTGATAACGTCTTGGCATTTTCGAGTCCAATTTTGCGCACGAGCTCTTTAGCATACTTTGATTGATGGATGTAAATGCCTTCTTTGCATTGTTTTACTTGAAGTCCAAGAAAGAAGTTAAGCTCACCCATCATGCTCATCTCAAATTGTTTTTGCATAAGACTAGAAAACTCATCACAAAGACTTATATTAGTAGCACCAAAGATAATGTCATCCACATAGATTTGCACTATGAGAATGTCATGAACTTTCTACAAGGTAAATAAAGTAGTATCCACGCTACCCTTACAAGATCGCGGTTCTCCCTTATGCATTGGGAGATATCATTTTTTATGGAGGGGGAAAGGGCCTTGCTGATCTGGAATGTCTTGGTGGCATCTTCTTCTGAGAAGGCCACTTCTTCCAGCTCATCTACCAGCTCGGAGATGGTCTGGCTACTTTCTCGTGGGAGTTCGAGGGCTTCAACGGAGAGGACCAGGCATCCCATCGAGGTCATGTAACACTTGCGAGCTGCCTCCTGGCTCCCTCTTACTTCTCCCACTCCTGCGGGGGTGGGGAACTTCATCTTCATATGATAGGCCGATGGGATGGCCTGGAGAGCGGTCAAACCTGATCGACCCAGGATAACATTATAGGCGGCTTTCACATCTACCACCATGAAGTCCATCGACTCCGTGCGGGTGACCGGGGTTTTGCCAGCGGTCACATCGAGAGTTATAACTCCCTCGATCGTCACCGGCACCTCGGTGAATCCATGAAAAGTGTAACCAGAAGGCTTGAGCCGATCTCTCGACAGATGAAGGCCCTTGAATGCCTCCAAGAAGAGGATGTTGACCGAACTGCTATTGTCCACTAGGACCCGGCATACATCGAAGTTGGCCATTCGGATGTTAAGAACAAGGGCGTCGCAATGGGGCATGCGAACACCCTCCAAGTTCCTATCGGAGAACGTAACAGGAACTCAATGGCCCTTAGGAGGAGGATGGCTCTGCACGGCGTTCACTTCTCGAACAAAGGTTTTTCAGGAGGAGTTGGAATCTCCCCCATTGGGCCTCCGTGTATGAGATGCAGGACGGCCTCGACTTCAACATTTGGTGTCTCTGCACGTTGTTTGATTCGCCTATTAGCCCCGCTGGGGGGTGGAGGTGAATCGGCCCTGTTCTTCCTTATGAACCTAGCGAGCTGCCCTCTCTAAATGAGGGCTTCAATCTCTTCCTTCAGGGCCCGATAGTCGTCTGTGTCGTGGTCGTGGTCCCTATGAAAGCGGCACCACTTATTCTGATTTCTCTTCTTTTCGGGTGTGTTCATCTTTGGGGGTGGCGGTAGAAGACTCTCCTTCCCAACTTCCATCAAGATGGCTGAGACACTCGCATTGAGCGGAATGAACTTCTCGAAGCGGGGAAGAGGGCGAAGGTGACCCCATTGTCTTTTTGGAGCTTCTTAGTTCCTTCTTCTTTAGTAGTCTTCCATTTGTTCCCATTAGACAATCCCTCAAGAGTGGGGTGGTTGAGAGCTTCTTCAGCTCGGATATACTTCTCATTCCTGAGAAGGAGCTCTGAGAAGTCCCGATGAGGCTTCTTGGCCAGGGACGCCCTGAGATCAAGGTTAATGAGATTGGACTGGAAAGTAGCCGAGGCCACTGACTGGTCCAGAGAGGCGATAGATCTGGCCTCGGCTGTGAACCGCTTGACGTAGTCCCTCAGCCGCTCGCCCTTCCTTTGACTGAGGAAGAGCAAAGAGGTGCTCGTCTTCTCGGAGCGCCGGCTGCTCACGAAGTGGGTGAGGAAGAGACCTTCGAACTGGTCGAAGGAGAAAATGGATGTGGAGCAAGTCTGGAATACCATTCCCGAGCAGGCCCCTTGAGCATGGCTGGGAAGGTCTTGCAGAGAAGGGCATCAGAGGCGTGATGGATCATCATGAGAGTTTTGAAACTCTCGATGTGATCAACATGGTCTGACTCCCCTGTATATGACTCAAAATGCAGAGGCTTGAAGTTCTCTGGGACGGGGTCCTGCTCGGGCGGAGGTTCCTCGCCCGTTGTTCTTCATCTCTATCGAGTTGTCCGAAGCACCTCTCCATCTCGTGGAGACGGCGGTAGACTGAGTCTTCTGTTCGGTCATGCCTTGTTAAGCCCTGAGACTCGTCTTCATGTAGGAAAGGGTTGGGGCTGCGACAGCGATAGCTTGGAGTTGGTCATGGACTGGGGGTGCGACGGCGATGGCTTAGAGTCGACCAAGGACTGGGGGAGCGACGGCGATGGCTCGGAGCCGGCCGAGGATTGGGAGAGCGACGGCGATGGTTGGAAGCCGGCCGAGGACTGGGAGAGTGGTGGCGGTGTTTGGGAGCCGACCGAGGACTAGGAGCCCATTGGTCATTGTTTGGGGCAACGTTGAGCACCCGAAAGACTACCTCTGGGAACTGTTGGAACTCCACCCTCGTGATGGTGACCTCCTGCTCCCGATGAGCTCGTGGGGCAGGACAACCGACCAGAGAACGACTTCTTCTCTGGCGATGCTGGGGCGACTCTCTCAGCCTCTTGGGAGAGTTGGACCCTCTACGATCTGTCCTACGGGGTGACCGGTCCCTCTAATGCTCCTGGCGAGGGTTCCCATCATGTGTTCGCCTCTCGTCCAAGCGGATCCGAAGATCTCTCTTGTTCTACCAGTTGTTGAGAACATCTCGCAGATCTTTCGGTGTTGGAGGGCTATGGGAGGTCATGGAGTCAGAGGAAGGGTTGTGTACGGAGATATGGACATGATGCAGTGGTTTCTTCTGGCGACTTCGTCGAGAAGGTTCTCCAATAGCCACTAAAGGTCCTAGAGGCTGATGAACAGAATGAGGAATCAGTTGTTCGAGCTGCTGGGCCGGTTGGACGGGCAGAGGGAGATCCTCCGGAGGTGGAGGAGGAATGGAGATTGTTCTACAGTTGGAGGCCGCGGGCTTTCCTTTCTTCAGAGGTATAGCTAGGAGTGGCTTTTGTTGATGGAGTAGGGTCGGATTGCTATTCGAGTTCCCACAGACCCTCTAGAATATTTGATCGTCAAGTCTTTCTATTGGTTCCTCATCCGTACCTGCAACATCTACAGTGGGGGGGGGGGGGAGGGAGAGGTTACAGCAAGCTACGGACGACAAATAGTAACAAACAGTATGATAATGAGAAACAATGTATAACGTTGAAAGAAACAAGGACTTGCAATTCAATTTCTAAAACCTCATGATCATGTACAATACAAGAAATGACTATAAGATGCAATCATAACTGTGAGGTATAATCAATCAATATGCAATGGTCAATAAACAATAGTCGGTGACAGGATCAATAATCGATACTCAACGATGCAATGGTCGATAAACAATAGTCGGTAATCAATAATGCAAGTGTCGATGTTTAATGTCAATCTTAGTTCTATCAGTCATTTATTAACCTATCTAATGCACGCAATCCTGTGCCCCATACCACAGGTTCGGGTGTATAACAACCAAGTGAACATTTGAACTTAAGTGGTGAAGTCTACAAGAACATGTACTCGGATCTTCCAATAACAATAAATGATGACAAATAAGAAATATACAATAATCTGGATATTGTAGCGATAATCCATAATCAATCGATGACCAATAAACGATGAACCATGACCGATAACAATGACCGATACAGGAAACACGGGCCCTCTTCTGAGTTTAGTCTTATATATTGTCCAATACTAAGTCGTACTCTTATTACCCTGACTTATTATTCTTTATTATGATCAATCATAAACATGCAGTCGGTGCAATCAATGGAAACGGTGGTATCAAGACAGTCATTTCACTTGTCACGATATTGGATTCTAGAGGTGGCCCCTGCAGATTCTTACAACGTGGCACATAGTTCTACGTGGCACTTAGTTCCATGTGGCATTTAGTTCTACATGGAACTTAGCTATATGTGGCACTTAGTTCCATCAGACAAACAATATTAATGACAATAACAATAACGATGTATGATACGATAGAAACTTGACGGTAATCAAGACAAGTATCAATAATATATCAAGAAAGTATCGAGAAAGTATCAAGGGCTATACAATGCATGATATAGATTTATTCAATCGATCTATTGTATTAATTCAATTCTTTAAGTACAAAAAATAACATGTTTATAAATTAAGAACACAAAATGCAATTATGGACATCAATACACTACTGTACAGAAACTCACTATTTCGCTGCTACAGAAAAGCGAAATCGATTCCGTCAGGAGTTCTAGAAAGTAGACTACCTTCCGAATCCAATGCCTATTCATACGATACATTCTAAAAATAGTAGCTAGGTCTAACAGTCAGATATTTATGTGTACAATGTTTAGGAAGCAATATAGGGTCAACTTCTCATACTAATAACTCTACTGTCAAATAATTAATAAATCTTCCAAATTTTGGAATTAAATTCCTAACAATGTCTATTAATATTCATATCTGTCTTATATCAGTATTCCATCAATAAATCACTATTTCAAGTCGTGTTCGTGCGGTGTATGCAATAGCAAATGAATTTTTGCGGTCTTTCTATGAGTATCGAATTGACGAGAATCAAATGGAATAGTTCAACGTGGGCATATAAAGAACAGTTCAAGATTCGACTAAAGCACAGCATGATTAAACAAGATTTGATAATACGATAGATCAACCAAATGAGAGCAACTTGCAAGAGTTCAAGAACACCTGCATGAACATGAACAATAACTGAAGTTTACGAAATGATGAATCAAATTCAATGAGCTATATGAGAGTTCAAAGGAGTGCTTGCATGAACATGGACAATAACTGCAGTTTATGAAACGATAATCAAATTAATGATCTACTTTCGTGGGTTCAAAGGAGTGCTTGCCTATATTCGATGAGTACGAAAGTGGCAGGCACTATGGGGAGAAAACGAAGCGACATCGGCTATGGCAACAGCACAAGGGTTGCAACTCAATGGCAGCGACGATGGTAGTTACAACAAGAGATGACAACAGCAATAACTGTTGGTGTATGCCCTAAAGGCCAGTTGTGTATTGACCTTATTAGTTTACATTGTATCATGATATTTATTTCATATATGAGGCATTTTATTCATTATATTTTTTATTGTGATTAAATGAACTTAATAAGGTCCTTAGAATAGTAAGTTTAATACCATGGGACATCAAGTGCATGACTTGATTGTGAGATCCTATTGGTTGAAATCAGAACACTATTTTTAAATGTCCCTAGTCAAGTGTTATTGTAAATTAGGAAAACAATAATACATAGAGACTAGTATGAGCGTAGACTGATGACCATATCTTACGGGACATGGATATGAGATATCAAGTCTTCAAATTAGTACATATTAGAGTAATAATATACTGGACTGACCCATCATGAGAATGATGCATGGATCGTTACGTGGGAGTCATAAGCGGTTCTCACTGTGACCAGGATATACGTGGTCCTTTGACTTGAAGTCACTACGGTTCCCTACATGAGAAGTTATATGTTTTAATGCCGTCAAACGTAGTCTGTAATAAGGTGATTATAAAACCGAATATTGGACATAGTACAAATCATACGGAGGATGTGAGTAACTTAGATAGAATTTGTCCCTCTTACATAACAGGAGCAATATCTACAAGCCCCTTAATTGAGTGAGACTGCAAAACTGCATGGTTGTGCTCAATGACTCAATATGAGATATTGATCTCATATGTTTTAGTAAGTCTACTCGGACATCAAGAAACCAAAGATTGAACTATAGAAGGATGACACGCTCTATGCATTATGGTGAATTAAGATATCTCGACAAAAGGACTAGACTACATGGTGACAATGGTCGCGGATATATTATGTCAAATCACTGGCATTTCTGTTACTTGAGTAGCAGTGATGTATTGCCAGATACTGCTCATTATTTGTAACACTAAAATATGATTTTAGTATTACTGTCAACGTAATGGGAACATATAAGGTCACACACTTAGAATAGATCAAAGTTGGGATTTTAATTCATTAGATAAATTTAATTCGGATTCCTAGTCAGACTTGGGCTCCTAAAATTGGTTGGACAATTAATTAGATTAATTAGGTCAACCCAAATCAGTAGGCCCGCACATCTCACTACTCACTTAGGGTTTGCTATAAATATATAATAAAACACAAAGAAAGCTATCAAGTGACTCTCATTCATTTGGAAGAAAATCAACGGTCTAGATTTATGTTACCAAAAGACATTTTCCCTCTCAAATTTTCCAACCCCCAAATTCAAAATTTTCCCCCCAAAACAAAACAACTCATTCATTTATTACTCACTCTCTCTTCCCTCCTCTTTTCTCCTTTTTCATAATTTTCTCTCTCTTTCTTCTCTCTTTTTTTTACCCAGGTATGTCCCAAAAAAAATCTGTGAATGTTTTTTTTTGTTATACAATTTCGGATTATGTTTTTTTTTTTAATTTTTAATTATGTTTTTTTCTTCGGATTATACTTTCATAACTCAATAACATTCACTTCCATTTAATTTTTTTTGAATTACCATATTTGATCTGATTGTATTATACTTCACTGAGTAATTGTTTTAGATTAGAATTGTTCACCGAGTTAATTTTGATTAGAATGCTTTTTTTTATTATGCAATTTTGGATTATGTTTTTTTTTTTTTTAATATTTGGGAATTTACTGCTTTGAAAGATCGTTGCAAATTGTTTAACTGACTCGCTTGATTGTGTTTTTATGGACAAATCCATGCTTAATCCTCGTATTTTGGGTTTTTGTAGCTTCAAAATTGTTTCTTGATCTGCTTTGCCGTAATTTCACTTCACATATTCATCACAAATTTTCTCTTTTAAATTTATACATGATTAACTACATAAAAAACAAATAAGGGGGAACTAACTCATGCAGTTTGAGGTGTTAACCGTAACTCATGCAGTAAAAAAATAAATTGCTACTTATGTTAGACTCCAAATCAAAAAGGAAATCTCTTATGCTCAAGTCACACATAGTAATGAATTTCCGATTCACTACTATTGTAGATTCACAATACTATTTTTGAATCACAATCTGCTGACAAAAATATTGCAATATACAAACCAATAAACATCAAGATCACTTCATAATCCTACTTCAAAGTACATCAATACATCAATATCTACTAGCAAATAAACATCTATATAAAGTATCCCTTACTGTTTACATAATTTTTCATATGTTGTATCATTCTGAATACGTGCCGTAGGCACGTGCCTACGGGCATACCTAGTATATATATATATATATACATATATATATATATATATATATATATGGAAAAAGGGGTATGAGCAACTTGCTCATTTAGTAAATAAGCAATTGATGATGTGGCATACATATAATTGGAAAAGCCTTAAAAGGGTTAGTTGTCCAATGTATCACATGCATGCCACATAATCAATTGCTCATTTATTAAATGAGCAAGTTGCTCATATCCCTTTTACCCATATATATATATAATATATATATATATATATATATATAGTGTAGGACGGTGAAGAAAAAACCATAGCCGTCACAGAAAGGGATAGACGAATCGTGAGGAACATCCTCTTTCCATAGCTAGCACAGCGGCGTGAGGGAGAGCCCAATTTGATCTGTTCGCATAGATCCATGGCTGAGTTTCAAAAAAAATTATTTAATTTCGCTACGTATTTACTCTGTGATTGACTTCAAAACCAAACAACAACGACAAGGCGATGGCAGTAAATGACAACAAGAAGGCAGTGAGCGATGAAACAGCAACAAGATCAACTACAACAAGGTGATGGCTGCAAACCACAAGCAGTAAGAAGGTGGCAAGGGGAAGGTCGGGATGCAGCAATGGCAGTGTGGTGGCAGTGTCGGGTGTGCTCGGGTTGAAGGAGGTGGAGATGAGATGGAGTTGGGAACAGACATCGGGTAAGGGAGAAGTTTAGGGTTGTTGCATTGGGTTGATGATGGAGAGGCAGCAATAATGCCAGTGATAGGTGCACGGGATGGAGGTTGAGGAGGAGTCGGGTTGGATTTTGAGAAGGGGATGATAGCCAAGAGTTCGGGTAGGAGGGCTTTGGGATAATCATTGCGATTGGAGAGGATGAGGTGTTGGTGTTGTCAGGTTGTGTAAGGGGGTGATGGGGTGTCAGGACGGTGGTTTAGAGGAAGGAGGCAATGGGGCCTGGTTGGTTGGGTTTGGGGTGGAGGTGAGAGAGATGAGATGGGGATGGGGATGGGTTGCGGGTGTGGAAATGGCAGCCATCAAGGTGGAGGTGATGGAGGCAGGGGATGGACGTTCGGTTGCTACTTGGGTTTGGGGTGGTCGGGGTTTGAGGGAAGGAGGTAGAGAGTTGAAGTTGGTGGTGGGGTGAGAGGAAGATGATTGTGAGATGAGATAATATGGGATTAGTGGGTGATTAGGAGGTTTAATAGGAGATTAGAAGAGAGTGATTAGGGATTTATTGGGGGAGGTGGTTATTTTGTGAAGTTTAGGGAAGTTCAGGTAGGGTTTAGGGTTAACGGGTTGAATTAATTAGGTTTGGGCTGGATTAGGATTTGGGTTTCGGGTTGGATTCGTTTAGGATTTGGGTTGGGCTCAAATAGAAGATTAACAATAATTGGACAAAATTTGGGGCATAAACACTAATCAATAATTAATTAAATAATTTCGTGCAAGCAAAAGATTTCAAACGAACGGAAGATTATAAATAGCAGAAACACAAGGATACATAGGGGAAAAAATTCATACAATCGAAAATGGGAGTTACAATCCCACCCACCTGACAATAAAAATTTTTGTTCTCGAAAGTTATTCAGGCGGAACGTAGGACAAAACAAGTGTAAACCCCATGAGATAACGTTGTAGTAGGTTAGAGGGAGAGAAACGAGGTGGTGGTAGCACCAGAATAGGAGAGAACATGGGTAGGATGGGAGTGATCTAGGATGATGCCAAATAATGATTCAAAAAAAGATGATGAATGCAGTGTATGGAAAGAAAATTAACGATGCAAGGAGGAAAAACAACACAAGAAATGAATACAAATATATAGCAAAATACTTGTAACTACGCCATCGGCAGTCAGGTTGTAAGCCTGACCACGTCCTTTAATCTGTCTTCCACCAGGAGCTGATCCTCCTATTGGTGTACCGTCCCTCTTATTCGGGCAATCCCGGGCCATGTGATCACTTTCTCTACACACAAAGCATAAACAGTTGGCAAACCTATAGTCCTTGTGTATGTGACCAACCTTATGGCAATAGTCACATGTCTGGTCCTCCTTCAGAGCAACAAGGTGAGTAGGGTTGCGCTCTAACTGTCGGGGTCTGAGCCGGCCTCCATATCGGTCCTCCTGATGGCCTCGATATTGACGGGCTGCACTGTCAGTTGAGTTACCCTCCGGGGTTATGAGCCCACCATGCTTCGACACTCTGATCGGGTGAAGTCCGCCATTAGCTTCCACTATTTCCAGCAACCTATCTCATGCCTCATTGAATCCTTAACACGCCCAAAGTGGTGTCCCTCTAGCAATAAAACTTTGACTCCTGGGACTCTGCCTACACACCTTGGACCGAATGACAACACCTCCTGACATGGTGATATTCCAAGCCAGTGACATGTCGTCGCAGGTCAAGTGATGTCGATCTACCAATCGAGCAGAAATAAAAGAGAATAAGGTCAGTATCAAAATTACAAGATGGTTATTAAATTTTCATGTGATCAACGTGGTTTGCATATTATTGAGCCTAACCTGACTAAGCCCCAACCTGGCTAGAGCCTAACCTGACTCTGATACCACTAAAAACCTGTCATGACCCGCTTTCCAAAATACAGAAGTACGGACACGCAACTGAGGCCCAGCGAATGATATACATCATTGGTAAGATGTATTATTATAACTCAACAATATAATCATGATCAAAACCACACATAGAATATAATAATCACATAAACAGGGAATAAACTTAGGTAATCCATGAAATAACCAACATCTGGAAACATAAACTTCAAGTCAATATTCCTGGTTATACAATGTACGAAACAATAACAATAGTAACTGGGGAAAAGCATGGAACAAGATAAATTAATGCAGTCTAAATCTGACTCCATTCTATAGAAGATTTGATTGTCAAGTCTTTTTATTGGTTCTACCTCGGTACCTGCAAAACTCAACATCTAGAGTTTTGAAGGGGGGGGGGGGGGGGGGGGGGGGGGTATTCGGTTAGAGCAAATTATGGATGGCAAGTAGTAACAAGTAATAATGTGGGAAAAAATAAGGACAGGCAATGCAATTTCTAAAACTACATGATCATGTACAATACAAGTAATGACGGTAAGATGCAATCATAACTATGAGGTATAATCAATCTATTGGTCAATAAAATATAGTCAATGACGGGCTCAATAGTTCATAATCATTGATGCAATGGTTGATAAACAATAATTAGTAATCAATAATGCAAGTGTGATGCTCAGTGTCAATCTTGGGTCACCTGTCTTTTATTAACCTATCTAATGCACGCAATCCTGTATCTCGTACAACTGGTTCGAGTTCATAGCAACCAAGTGAACGTTTGGTCTTAAGTGGTGAAGTCTACAAGAACGTGTTCTCGAGACATCCAATAACAATAAACGATGACCAATTAGCAATACACGATAATCGGGATACTGTAGCCAGTAATCTGCAATCAATCGATGACCAATAAATGATGAACCATGACCGATAACAATGACCAATACGAGAAATATGGGCCCCCTTCTGAGTACAGACTTATATATTATCCACTACTCAGTCGTACCCTTATTACCCCGACTTATTATTCTTTTACTATGATCAATCATGAACATGCAGTCGGTGCAATCAATAGGAACAATGGTATCAAGACATTCATTTCACTTCTCAGAATATTGGATTCTAGAGGTGGCCCTCGTCAATTCATACGACATAGCACTTAGTTCTACGTGGCACTTATTCCGTCATCCAAAACAATATCAATTACAATAACAATTAAGATGCATGATACGATAGAAACATGACGGTAATCAGAATAAGTATCAAGAATATATCAATAAAGTATCAAGAGAGTATCAAGAACTATGTAATGCATGATATAGATTTGTTCTATTGACCTATTGTATTAGTTCAATTCTTTAAATACAAATAATAACATGTTTGTAAATTAAGAACATAAAATGCAATTCTGAACAACAATACACTACTATACAGAAACTCACTTTTCTACAACTACAGGAAAGCAAAATCGATTCCGTCAGGGGTTCTAGAAAGTAGACTCCCTATCGGATCCAATGCCTATTCATACGATACATTCTAAGAAAAGTAGCTAGGTCTAACAGTCAGATATTTACGGGTACAATATTCAGGCAGCAATATAGGGTCAATTTCTCATACTAATAACTATACTGTAAAATCATTTATAAATATTCGAAAATTCAGAATTAAATTCATAACAGTGTCTATTAATATTCAGTTCTATCTCATATCAGAATTCCATCAATAAATCACTATTCCAAGTCGTTTTCGTGCGGTGTATCCAGTGACAAAGGAATTTTTATGGTCTTTCTACGAGTATCGAATTGACGGGAATTAAATGGAATAGTTCAACATGGGCATATAAAGAATGTTTCAAGATTTGACTAAAGCACAACAACATTAAAAAAGATTTGATAATACGAAAGATTAACTAAATGAAAGCTACTTGCAAGAGTTCAAGAACACTTGCATGAAATGAACAATTACTGAAGTTTACAAAACGATAATCAAATTCAATGAGTTACTTGTGATAGTTCAAAGGAGTACCTGTGTGAAAATGGACAATAACTGGAGTTTACAAAATGGTAATCAAATTCAATGGGCTACTTGTGAGAGTTCAAAAGATTTCTTGCTTATATATGATGAGTATGATAGTGGCGAGCACTATGGGGAGAAAATGAAGCGACGTCGGCCACGGCAGTAGCACAAGGGTAGCAACTCAATGGCAGCGATGATGGTAGTTTTAGCAAGTGACAACAATAGCAAGGCGAGTGTGTTCAGGTTGAAGGAGGAGGAGAAGAGGTGGAGTTGGGGACTGGCGTCGGGTATGGGCACATATCAAGTGTTGGTGTATGCCCTAGAGGTTAGTTGTGTATTAACATTACTAGTTTACATTGTATCATTATATTTATTTCATATATGAGGCATTTCATTTATTGTGTTGTTTATTGTGATTAAATGAACATAGTACAGTCCTTAGAATAGTAGGTTCAATACCATGGGATATCAAGTGCATGACTTGATTGTGAGATCATATTGGTTGTAATCAAAACATTATTATTAAATGTCCCTAATCAAGTGTTATTGTAAATTAGGACTACAATAATGCATAGAGACTAGTATGTGCGTAGACTGATGCCCATATCTTACTGGTCATGGATATGAGATATCAAGTTTTCACATGGGTACATATCAGAGTAATAATGTACTGGACTGGTCCACCATGAGAACGTGGATCGCTACGTGAGTGTCATAAGCAGTTCTCACAGTAACCATGATGTATGTAGTATTTTGACTTGAAGTCACTAGGTTCCCTACATGAGAAATTATATGTTTTAATGTCGTCAAACGTTGCCTGTAATACGGTGATTATAAAGTCGACTATTGGATATACTACAAATCATGCGGAGGGATGTGAGTGACTTAGATATGATTTATCCTTCTTACATAACAGGAGCGATATCTATGGGCCCCTTGATTGAGTGAGACTGTAAAATGCATAGTCATGCTCAAATGAGTCAATATGAGATATTAAGCTCATTTGTTTTAGTAAGTCTGCTCGGACATCAAGAAACCAAAGATTAAACTATACAAGGGTGACACGCTCTATGCCTTGTGGTCAATTAAGATATCTGGACAAAGGGACTAGAATACATGGTAACATTGGTCACGGATAGGTTATGTCTAATCACCGACATTCCTGGTATTTGAGTAGCAGTGATGTATTGCTAGATACCGCTCACTGTTTGTAATACTAGAATATGATTTTAGTATTACTGTCAACGTAACGAGAACCTACAGGGTCATACACTTAGAATGGGTCAAAATTAAGATTTAAATTCATAAGATGAATGTAATTGGGGATCCAAGTAAGACTTTGACTCCTAACAATTATTGTACATTTAATTAGATTAAATTGGCTGACTAAAGTTAAAAGGCCCACACACGAATCTGAACCAGGTCAGATTGTGAGTCCAACAGTCTCATTACTCTCTTAGGGTTAATTTGCTGCAGCTATATATATGTCACGCCCCACTTCCCAAAAATACGGAATACGAGCACGTAACATTGACCCTGCGAATGATTTTTATCATCCATAAGCTGTTCAAGAATCTTTACAACATATCACAATACAATCAGAGTCGGAAGCCAGAAAAGTCAACCACATGCACATATGAACCAAATACCAACAAGAATACTTGAAATAAAATATATTAATCTCAAATAGTCATGATCTGAAATACACAATAAATCCTGGGTCACATTACCCAAATACAAGAATAAATCCAAATACATCAATGTAGTTATTGTTCAAGCAACTATAAAGAATAATCATAACAAGACCCAGCACTAATACTTCATGTCACCAATACCATCTGGAACCTGTTCTCCAAAATATGCAATTCAACGAATGCAGGGAAGAAGGAAAGAGAAAAACAAGTACCCGTCAATTGTAAGTTACGGGCCACTTATAATGTAGGATACAAGCACATGGGGAAACTAACTAGCAACATGGTATAAGCATGATGTGAAAATAAACAACTAACATGGCAAAGTAAACAGGTTTAAATGGCATGAATCAAGTGTCAAGTAATCAAGTATCATGTAAACATGCATCAGGTGTCAAGTATCATGTAATCATGTATCAAGTGTCAAGTTTCAAGTCTCAAGTATCATGTAGTCAAGTATCAAGCAAGCATGTATCATGTTCAAGTATCATGTTCAAGGATCATGTAACAAGTCTTATAGTGATTACTATCTAGGTAGCACTTCATGCATCCCACACGACATGGTTTCTACAGCAAAACAGCTTCGCTTTAGATTTCATAGGGGACCATACAGGACAGTGTACTCGAGAAATCACAGAATTACAGAACTTGGTTGGTAAACTTGATCGGTAACTTGATCGGTAAACTTGATCGGTAACTTGGTCGGTAAACATGTAATACAGGAAACACAAGTCTCCTTCCGAGTACACGTTTATGCGCTATCCACTACTAGATCTTTTCCATTAAACCACGGCTTAGTTATTTGTTATTATAATCAGGCATGCATGTGTCGCAAAACAAAGCAAAAATAACATGGTAAAAACATGTATCAGGTTCAGGGTGCAAGATAAACAAGAACATGGCTCAAAACATAGCTCAAAACTGATTCGAATATAAATAAGTCATATAGTAATTCACAAAAACATAGCTCAAAACTGATTTGAATATGGAAAATAGGTTCAGCTAGAAATTAGGAAAACGAATTCAAGAACAGGAAAACAGAATGAAAACTCAATAAATAAATCCACGAAAAATCTGGAGTATTGCCCTATATGTCCAGTAACTAAATATAAAGTTTCAGAATTTTCCAGTGAAATTAGATCAGTCATCAAAAATAAGAAAGTATCAAGAAACCATAGTTTGGCAAATCTGGAATTTCCAATACTGCTGTACGAAAACTAAGATATCTCGCAACCAGTGAAACGAAATCCAATTCTGTCAAAGGGATATAAAAATAGATAAAATATACTAAATTTCATATTTCATAAACATTCTTCATACAGTAAAAAGAATCATAGTGAAAATAAGGTTCTTTACAGAACAGCGAGCAAAATACAGCAAGTATAGATTTCATAAACGAGCATGAAACAACAAATAAAACACATCAATAAAATACACCAAAATTCTGGGTAATCCCTAACTAGATAAAGAAACACTGACTAAAGTTTTGGATCAAAATAATATGTGTAGCACAGTTAATAAAATCATTTAGTCATCAAGAATATCGAAAAACAAAATCTAGAAAAGATCGACACCTCTGTAGTAAAACAGTCATAACTCAATCATACGAAAACGAAATCGAGCAAGGTCGAAGGGGTTTGAAAATAGACAAAATTCTCTAAAACTCATGTTTTATAACAAAATTAAGTTACTGACTTCAAGATAGTCCAAAACAGCAAACAAAATAGATCGGCGACAAAATACAGATTTTTTCCTTTAACGACAACTCAACATATATCAAACAAAACTTGTTCAAAACAGAACCAAATATGAAATCGGGTATACCAAGTATCCAAACATCACGAGATAGGGTATCTAGCATGTCCACACCAAATATATCACATGGGTCTCAACCAAAATATGAGTTCTCACAAAAGTCTCACATACATGATCAAAATCAAGAATGGGTAAAACCTAAGTTAATTCATGTCCATATTGTGTCGTGAGGCAACTATGGTCAAGTTTCAAAATAGAGACAAAACCCATCAACATAACACAAACAAGAGTCGTCTCTAGACCCAACTACACTATAGGTGGTATTTTTGACTTGTATCAAACAAATGAATTGGAGTACAAGTTACTTGCCTTAACAGAAGATGAAGAACGCCGAAAATAAAATCAAGAATAACAAGAATAACAATCACAACGAACGGATCACGAACCAATCACGAACACACGATCACGAACAAGATCACGAACATAATCGGACGACTGAGATCGAAGATCAAGATCAAGGCGATCGGATCAGATCGGACGACTCTGATCAAAGATCAAGATCAAGATCGAGATGTGATCAGTATCTTGATGATGATAATGATGATAGGATCAGATCGACGATCGGACGGCCACCAATCAAAGTGATCAAAGAACTCCAAGATGATCAAGATCGAGATGTGATCAACGGCCAGGAATCCACATGATCAAAACCAATATAACAGCAACCCAAGATCAAGATGATGATGAAGCAATCCAACGAACCATAATCAAAGTTGATGATCAAGATGATCAAGGGGGAAATGGACGGCCAAGTTTCAAAGGATCAAAACTCTATGATCAAGACCCACTTCAACAACAACAACTACAAGCAATGGGGAGTGCACAGCGAAGAGGACGGCACTGCACATGGCTGAACAGTGCTGGACAGAGAAGCTATTGCTGCTACAGTCGCCGGGAACCGGCAGGGAAGGAAGGGGGCAGCTCTGGTCGAAGGCTGAAGGTGGGCTCGGCGCCTAACTACTGCGAGGTGGCCGACGCGACTGGCTGTCGCTGGCTGCTAGTAGATGGCTGGGACTGGTGGAACACGGCAGCCATGGCGGCAGCCAGGGGGGTCTGCCGGCGATCGCTGTAGTCGTGGCTACAGTCGGCATCGCCCAGGGAAGGCACGGCCAGAGATGAAAGGGGAGGGAGGCACTGGCGTTGGTAATGGGGTTCGGCAACGACGGGGGTGGTCACGAGGCTGTTGGATGGCACAACAGTGCACAGGGCTGGCATCGCCATTGGGTCGCGTTGCAGAGGTTGCGAGGTGGAGAGGTCGACTAGGGCGCGCTGCAGTGGAAGGGAGAACGGGAGAGGGGGAACTGGAGCGGGAGAAGACGGCTGCGCGAGGCGGGAGAACAGGAAGACGGTGGACCGGGATGGGAAGATGAAGCGGCGGCTGCATGGAGAGGAGACGAACAGGTGGGGAAACATGGGGTAATATATATATGGTTGGGTTTTAGGTTACGATCGAACAGGGTCTGATGGGTATTAGTTATATTTCAACCAGGTGTGCGTTTCTTTGTGGGTTTCGACTGTAGGTGGGAACAGGGTAGGGTAGTTAGGTTTTGGGTAGGGGTTTTAGTAACGGGTTCTAGGGTAATTGGTAATGGGTATGGGTTTAATTAAACAATGGGTATTAAAAATCCATTAGGGTTTTAATAAAATTAATTCAAAAATATAATTAGATTAATATTAAAAGTAAAAAATTTATTCAATAGAAAATATACAATTAGAAATACCATAGTACAATAAATCAAATTGTATACACTGAGTTAATACTCAAATACTAGCAAATACAATATGATTTTTAATATACAATCAAAATGTAATAACAATAAAAATAATAATACTAACAGTAGAATTTAATAATAATAATAATAATAAAATAACAGTAATAATAATAATAGTAAGATTTGTATTAAAATATAAAATCATACAAAATAGTTACAAATACAATTATTGATCGAAAATAGATTTTAATAGGAGATCCAATAGTAAAATTCAACAAAAGAAATTGAAAGCGGTAAAAATAATTTATCAAAATTTTAAATACAGAAAATACACTAAAATACATTTTTGGAAAAATAGGGGTTACAATATATGATACGTATCTGTGAAAAAGTGTTACATGAGAAAATCCTAGTCGTCACAGAAATATATATGATTTTTTGCAGCTATATATATGATATGTATATGGTTTTCGCATGGATCCATGACTAGATTTCGATATTTCTTTGTAATTTTTCCATTGTGTATTTGATCTGAGACTACCATCGAAACCTAACAAGAAGGTCGGGGTTGCTACAGTGGGTTGATCATGGAGAGGCAAAAATAATGGCAGTGGTAGGGGCTCGAGATGGAGGTTGAGGAGGAGTGGGTTGGAGTTTCAGAAGGTGATGAGAGCCAGGAGTTCGGATAGGAAAGTTTCGGGACAATGATGGCATTTGGAGAGGATGAGGTGCTAGTGGTGTCAGTTTGTAGAAGGAGGTGATGGGGGTGTTGGGATAGTGGTTTGGAGGAAGGAGGCAGCGGGAACTGGTTGGTTGGGGTTTGGGATAGCTTCGGGATGGAGGTGAGAGAGAAGGAGATGGTGATGGGTTGCGGTGGGGAGATGGCAGCAAGCAAGGTGGAGGAGATGGAGGCAGGGGGTGGAGGTTCGGTTGCTGCTTGGGTTTGGGGTGGTCCAGGTTTGAAGGAAGGATGCAGTGAGTTGAAGGTGGTGGCGAGTTTGTGGGAAGAGGGTGTAACACCCCGAATTTCAAATAAGGATAAATTCGAGATTTCACAGGATCTTTACTTCACTTCGTACAATTTTACAAGGAATTTAAAACTTTTCATTCACAAAACATCAGAGTTCAATTACAACTTAATTTTACACAGCGGAATAATGAAATTTACAATAAAACATTTACAACATCTTTAAAATAAAAATAGCGTCAGCATATCCACTTCATAGCTTCATGAATAGTCCATTACCTGCATGTCAGTCTGTGGGCACGTCAGTTACTTACAACTGACGAAATGTTATACACGGCTATCCTCTCTATGCCGGGAATAGTATAACGATCTCATACTTTAACAAATCACAAAAAGATTGAATGAACAAGTAAAGTGTCAAAGTGATTATTCTAAACATAAGTGTATGTCATGCCTTAATGCCTAATGCACACATTTCTATACTAGGATGACACTAATGCACACTTGTTCAGATTCTATGCATCCCATACTACATAGGTCTGAGGGCAAGCGCCTACGTACTCCACATTAAAGGGTTCGATCCCTCGCCATGAGACTACCCAGTAATAAAACAAGTTTTAGAGTTATTCCACATATACGGATCTCAGTCTCCCTGGCTAGCCTCCCTGGCTATAATAACAGATCCCAGCCTCCCTGGCTATTATATCGTGAGAATAATCCCGTAAATGCCCTTCCAGCCCCGGTATATACATATTCTTTGGAGTATGGTAAACATCCGTCGACTACCCTAAGTCCCGGATAAAATACAGTCCATCTCCTATGGGGCAACCACAGTCCACCAACTGGGTCTATAGCCACGGAGATCCACCGCCGACTATATAGAAGCACCCATTTACGTTTGCACAAGTTTATCACATCTTCACTTAAGTGCCTAATTATTTTTAGTTCAAGACATGAATATGTTATCACCCTAGAATCAGTTTTACCTCATACCGGATTTATTCACAAAATACGAGATCGCCCGACGGCATTATCTCAAAATCATATCAATTCTTTCTTTCAAAATTACCGGTAACCGAAGTCTTACTAATTCTTAATCATAATCTTTTATGTACAAGAACATGGGTACACATACCCTTTCATAATCATGTCTTAACTTAAATAATTTCTTCTTTCAACTTAATCACAAGTAATCATAGTCTCATCATTATTCATTATCTAGTCATCCGTTCACATTCTTTATAAGCAAAGGAATAATTTCTTTTAAGAACACAATTCTATCACATGAGATTTCATAATAAAATCAAGCCATTATAATGTCTCACTTTACTTAGAATATTCTTCGAACAAATAAGAGTAAAATTCTCTTCAAGAAAATCACTTCATAAAAGTAATACTTTACATTTCTTCTTAAAACATATAAACCTTGTAGTAATTATGAAGACTACATCATACAATGCACAAGTAGCCGAACAACTAGTTTGCTACAGTTTGCTTGGGTACATAGGCCAAATATTTTCGAAAGTGGACCAGTTATGGACTAACTTTGGTAAATATTTTCAAAAGTGGACCAGTCGGGTAAATATTTTCTACGGTGGATCAGTTTTGGAAATTATTTTCTTTTTACCCTTTTCATCATCCCTTCAATTTTCCCCCATACACGTGTACACGTGTATGATACTAGTTATTATAATCATATACATGCTTATAATATAACATTCCTGAAGGTATCAATTGGTTTGAAATAATGTATATGTACCCTATATGTTAAAATAATTATGAACCATATTACAAAGTACTAAATAAACATGAACATTCCGGAATTTAAACTAAATTATTGCATATCGTAAATGATGTACCATGTTTAATATAATTATAATATTAGCCCTTATGCTAATAAATTTATTAAAAACATTTATTTATTCCAAACTGAGGTTTAGTGAGAAATAGTAACTAACTATTTTTAAACCCATTTGCACAAATAAGAAATTACTACATATTTATTTTGACAACAAGAGAAGTCTCAACAATCTTCCTACAAATTATACATTTCGACATTTATAATCATGCATACTAGTATGGTTTATGACAGTAATTCATTTTATTATTTTTTTTAACTATCGTGAATGAAAATTGTTCTCTTAGTCATAACAATATTTCTACCATTCATAAACACAATATATTTATCCCATCACATTTTACTTTATTTATCAAAATTAGCATGTTTGTACTACAATTTGAAAGTATAAAAAAATCAACCACTAACACAATATTAATCTTTCTTTCTTATTCATTAATCAACATGACCCTAGAACATAAACTAAAACAACATTTTTCAACAAATTTTCCATACAAAAGAATACACTTTTAACATGCATAACATTTTACAAGCATTCTAACATGATCTATGGTATTAGCTCTTTAGTCAAAATCTCCTATTATTTGTTTAATCATAACAATATTGTTTTCATTCATAGCATATAACACTAACATGAAATCTTAACTACATATCAAAACAAAATGCTCATATTTTGTCACTAGCATGCATAGTTCTAAATTAGAAAGCATGAGAACCCACCTTATTGAAGCTTGAACAATTGAAGGAAAGATGTGACACTTCTTCTAGCTCCAAGACAACTCCTAGCAATGGCTCCTCCTCCTAGCAAGCTCCCTTCCCCTAGCAATGGCTTCCTCTAGCAATTCCTCCAAAAGGACCCTCACTCTCTTTCTTTTATTCTTCTCTTTCTCTTATTTGTTTTATTTTTGGTGTGAAAAAGAATGAGAAATGGGTTTCTATTTATAGGACAATGTTAGGGACTATATTGCAAAATCTCCCACCTAATAACTTCTCATTTTAATTCTCTTTTTAATTCTCACCTCTTCATATTTTTAACTCCTAAAACCTCCATCTCTTCATCTCCCCACTCTCCACTAACTCAACCTACCAACTCTTCTCCTCCCCTTGCCCAAAAAATGGTCCAAATACATTTGTGTATGCATGCACACATGCATAAACAAATATGAACACATTTCTATAACTCAAAAATGTGTACTAATATTGTAACTTGTCATGTATTAGTACATGTTTAACTAAAAAATGTGATTTTAATAATGGGCTTGCTACATGGGCTCATTTCTAATTAATTAATTTGATTATCTAGTGGGCTTGCTACATGGGCTCATTACTAATTAATTTATTTAATTATCTAGTGGGCTCCTCTTCTAATGGGCTACATTTTAGTTTATAGGTCCATGGATCAAAAGAAAGGCTAAATAAAACTAATGCATGCTAAAATAAGAAATGAGAGTAAGAAAATGGAGATAGAAAACTAGCACGTGCATCATATGTGCAAAAATTGAAAAATGCACTTTAATCAAAATAGGGAAAAATAAATTTTCATTTTATAAAACGAGTTCGAACACGTAAAATAAATAATCAATACACATAGAAATATCACACTTAAAGATAGAAAAATACGTAATTGATACGTGCATTGAAAACACATAAAAAGTACGTAAAAATACGGAGATTGAAATATTATATTTTTGTTGACTCAAAGTAGGATAAAAATCAATATGGGAAATGCATAAATAGTCGGTAGTCAAAATACGTAGTGAAAACACGTTATAAAATACACGTGCGTAACACACGAGGACAAAATTGTCATTTCAATTTTGCGGGGTGTTACACTCTCCCCCCCTTAGAGTAGTTCCGTCCCCGGAACTCGCTAAGGTAAAGATTGTATTTTGTACACGCCAAAGAAAATATCATTCTTGTATTTAGAAAACTGCAAACTTTAAGGGTATAAAATACGCAACGAAAAAAAAAAATAAGACAAACTCTATATAGGAAAACTATGAATATCAAAATTTTATAAAAACAAACGAGAAAACTCACATAAGAAAATAAATGTAACCATAAAGATATAATGGATTGAAAGAAGTTCCAAAGTGTTTCTAGATAAGCATTAGATAAAAGGGAAAAGTCAATTAAGTCGTTAAATTCGTAATAGTTCGGAAAATAATGTGGCGAAGGAAACACAGTCAATAGGTAATTTGGAAAATTTTATTAATGTAATAAACGGTAGAAAATTTGCAAACTGTATAACGAAATCGACTTAGCAATTTAAAAAAAATACCATTGAATAAGATTTTGGAAAAAAATTAAATGGGAATGAGACTTGGTTGAAGGTATAGATAACATAGAATGACTTTGTATACCAATTAATAAAATAGTTTGTAAGGTAACTATGATAATTATACACACAATTTGAAAAAATAGAAAGCATACGTTGAAATACTTTGTGAATATACAAAATTTTGTAGTGATAAAAATATTTTATAACATTAAGACAAAATACTGTAAAGCACATACACAAGATAAAAACACAATTGAAAACAATAATTATATAGTATTGCAAATTAAGACAATAGACATAAACAAGTATATGCAAAAATATTAATGTAGTAATTAGATGAGGGTAAAATGATATGTATAATAAGAATTATTGAAATATATGATATATATATAGAGATCATTGGAAGAATATAAGTAATAACTAAGAGTGTAAAAATAGTTAAAATTTGAGAAAAGATAATGTATAAATAGTGAGTATATACAGTGCAAAACTATAAAAGTAATGAGTAGCGATTAATAGTAAAAATGAATATATCAAAACAAATATGCAATAATAGTACCGAATGTAAACAATAAAACAAATGGTAGGTCATATTTATACAGGTAGAAAATTTTCAATCTTGCTAAAAACACATAGAAATCAAAATCATATAAAATGATTGTTCCTAAGAAAACTTCATAAGAAAAATCCAAAATAATAAATGGAGAAAATATTGGTTGCAATATTAGTTTAATAAACGGCAATTTAAAACTTGACAAAATACGTAAAGTAATAGTAGATATAAACGGGTAAACACAAAGTGATCTAAATACATAAAAGACCAAATTTTAAGTTGGACGAACAAGTTTAAAATATCAAGACTAAGGAAGATAGATAAATATTCTAGTCATTTAATAACATAGGAAAATATTTATTTGAAAAATATTGACTACGGAGAAAGTACCATGATAAAAATCTACAAAATAATTTGAGAGGGAAGTGAGTAAGGTATCATGAATGACGGTCCAAGCCAACCACGCTTCCACTGCGCCACTCTGATACCCAGGGAAAAATGTGCTCGCATACACTCTCATATCCATGTATACGAGAAAAACATCATGAATGAAATTGAATGTAAGTTCAATAGCAACTTCATTCACGACTCCAGTCATCCAAAAGAAAGAGAAAACATCAGTGTATAGAGCAACACAAATGTAAATCACTTACATTTAAATCTCTATAGACTGAAACTCACACTCTAGTGTCCACAGGAATAATATTGTAACTACTCAATAAAGTGTCACGGGTTCTAGACTATAGTTAATGATCTTATTACTTTTTCTAAACAATTCTTTAGTTTATCAAGTTCGGATTCACTTGGGTTAGCCGTAAGAGTCGGTTCCCAGCTAGCGGTGGTCCGAAGACGCTTAAATACCGTGTCGCTTAGGGTTGTTTACACCCGGTTGACAGAAGGACTCCTTTAGCTTGTTCCCAAATTTATCGTCACTTTTTATCGTTCCTTATAAACTTGTACTACTTGTGAAGCATGCTCTGATACCATCTGTAACACCCCGAATTTCAAATAAGGATAAATTCGTGATTTCACAGGATCTTTACTTCACTTCGTACAATTTTACAAGGAATTTAAAACTTTTCATTCACAAAACATCAGAGTTCAATTACAACTTAATTTTACACAGCGGAATAATGAAATTTACAATAAAACATTTACAACATCTTTAAAATAAAAATAGCGTCAGCATATCCACTTCATAGCTTCATGAATAGTCCATTACCTGCATGTCAGTCTGTGGGCACGTCAGTTACTTACAACTGACGAAATGTTATACACGGCTATCCT
Organism: Hemerocallis citrina; assembly: GCA_017893485.1. Lineage (NCBI taxonomy): Eukaryota > Viridiplantae > Streptophyta > Magnoliopsida > Asparagales > Asphodelaceae > Hemerocallis > Hemerocallis citrina. Next base: position 276,513,620 of record CM030358.1, read on the forward strand.
CTCTATGCCGGGAATAGTATAACGATCTCATACTTTAACAAATCACAAAAAGATTGAATGAACAAGTAAAGTGTCAAAGTGATTATTCTAAACATAAGTGTATGTCATGCCTTAATGCCTAATGCACACATTTCTATACTAGGATGACACTAATGCACACTTGTTCAGATTCTATGCATCCCATACTACATAGGTCTGAGGGCAAGCGCCTACGTACTCCACATTAAAGGGTTCGATCCCTCGCCATGAGACTACCCAGTAATAAAACAAGTTTTAGAGTTATTCCACAGATACGGATCTCAGCCTCCCTGGCTAGCCTCCCTGGCTATAATAACAGATCCCAGCCTCCCTGGCTATTATATCGTGAGAATAATCCCGTAAATGCCCTTCCAGCCCCGGTATATACATATTCTTTGGAGTATGGTAAACATCCGTCGACTACCCTAAGTCCCGGATAAAATACAGTCCATCTCCTATGGGGCAACCACAGTCCACCAACTGGGTCTATAACCACGGAGATCCACCGCCGACTATATAGAAGCACCCATTTACGTTTGCACAAGTTTATCACATCTTCACTTAAGTGCCTAATTATTTTTAGTTCAAGACATGAATATGTTATCACCCTAGAATCAGTTTTACCTCATACCGGATTTATTCACAAAATACGAGATCGCCCGACGGCATTATCTCAAAATCATATCAATTCTTTCTTTCAAAATTACCGGTAACCGAAGTCTTACTAATTCTTAATCATAATCTTTCATGTACAAGAACATGGGTACACATACCCTTTCTGTAACATCCATTTTTTTTAATTCCTTAATTATTTGTTTGAAATTATTTTTAAATATGTTTCTGAGTATATTTACCCCTATTAATTAATTTTATTAGTATTAGAATGATTAAATTGATATTTTGGGGTAAACGGAAAAAATTTGACAATATAGGAGTTTTGAGATGAGTTTTCTCGGAGGAGACGAATCCGATTTGACCCAAAATTTTTCTAGGACATTTGTTCCTGATAGGGGGTTTAAATTTGTGAGTTATTAAATTATAGTTTGAAGCTGAAGGTATTTTTCTGAAATATTGCAAAATATTGCGATATTCGTCTATGTACATATTTATATGTATTGCAATCGTTTATAACTATTGATTTTGATTACAATTATGCATAAAAATGCATTTTTAATTCATTTTTACATTGGGAGGAATTTAAGTACATTATGGAGTGATTTTTATAAGAAAAACCCTAGAAAAGTGGACTAGAAGGATATATATATATAATGCTATGGTCAAATAGGGACTTATAAACAATTTTACCTCCTTATTTACATTTTTATACCCTTTTCTCCTCCCCCTCCTTCAGATTTCGGCCAGCACTCATTCCCCCAACCGGCCATGACCTAGGGTTTCAAAACCCTAGAGATTCCAACAAATTTTTGAAGAAAAATTGAGGGTTCTAGCAAATTTGGAGGTGCTCTACTCATTTCCGGAGTCCGTTTGCAAAGATAAGGCTTGTAAGGTATGAAATTATGAAGTTTAGTTTATGGGGAAATATGATTTTGAGTTTTAGTACTAGAAAATGATATAGTAGGGTAATTAGGTGATGCTAGTAATTATAGAGAAGAAAGATTGGTAAGAAATTGATTAGTTTGTAAGTTGTTAATTAATTAGTGTGTTGGCTTTAGTATTTGGATAATAAATAGAATAATTGATAAGTATGGACTATAGAAATTGTTGTGTATTAAGGGAAAATAATTTAGAATGGGTTTAGTGAGAATTTTAGGGAGTTAGAAACCCGTCGGAATCTCAAAAACTACGGGTACACTATTTATGCACGCCGGGTGTTCGGAGAAATGCCCGAGCGAGGTTTAGGTGAAAATTTGATGAGTTCGGAGGTATAATTGAGTTCTATTATTATTATTAACCCTAATTTGAGAAACTAGGATAAAGAGGATTAAAGAAATTAGAAAATATGAATTTTTCTTATTAGAAAGCCTCCGATCAATAAGGGAGTGTTTGTATTGGGATCCGAATTCAAAATCTATCGATGTAGCTCACCTACGTATGTCATTTGTGACGCGTGGGTGAAGACGGATTCGAATTTGGAGGTCCGTAGGTCGAGTTTTGAGTTTTAAGCTAACCGGCTCTATAATTTTCCAATTAGGTGGAAAAAGTCGAACTTCGACTGGCTACAGGACGGACGTGGGACATCGTTTGCTCGATCCGTCAGGTGAGTATATTGTATTTATAAATATTTTATATTGTGGCCAAATTTTGTGGCTTTTTGATATGTCTTGTAAAAGTTATAGCAAAAAATTGATTTTCAAGGAAAATACGGATTTTTAGGGGCCCGAAAATGGGTTTTTGAGAAATATAGTGAAATTAATTATTTTAAGTATATAAAACCTATATTATGGGTTAATGTGATGTGTTGATGTATAAAAACTAAATATATTAAATTATTTATGCATATTTTTACCCCGTGCATGTTTTGTGCATGTTTTTGGGGTATATAGGCCGATATAGGCAATCGGGTATATGCGGAGCCTGGTGTATGGACTAGCATGCCATGGATGGATGTTATAAGATGTAATTAGACGAAATTAGTGATTGTGATCATGTTTTGAAGATCTGTGTAATTATAGTGCCCGTTTTGTGCATGTTTTGGGGCATATAAGCCCTTATAGGTGATTTTACTTATATGAAACGTGATGTATGAGCTAGTATGCTATAATTAGATATTATAAGATTTAATTAGAGGAAATAAGTGGTTTTGGCCACTTTTCTTGGAAACCCACATGTGTGGTGTATGTTTGTGATATATATATATCATGATATTGACTCGTGATGTGATAATTCATGAAATTAGTAAGTGGATATATGTTTACATTATAATTATGTTCGAAGTAAATTAATGAGCAATAGTATGATATTATAATGATATGAAGATTAATATCGCGGACACTGGATATACATTAAATGGTAAGATAAAAGATAAGATGGTATGTGCTAATAAAATATGTTATTAATTCACGTGATTAAATTCAAGGTTGTGGCAATTATTGAAATCAAAAGTAAAATGCTTGTGTGATAAAGCAAGATGAAAAGATGAAATGGGTAATGCTAATAACAGATGATTTTGTTGACCAGTACCTACAGCAATCCTGGGGGTTTGGGCTAGACCTCCTAATACCCAAGGACCGGCTTGGGGTGCGGTGTTTTTCCCTCCTGGCTATCGGCTGGGAGGAAGTACCCAGTATATCTAGGGTGCGGTGTTTTTCGCCCAAGCTATCGGCTTGAGGCCCGGTTTCCCTCGATGACAGCTGTCGCGAGGAAGTACCCAGTTTACCTGGGGTGCGGTGTTTTTCCCTCCTGGCTATCGGCTGGGAGGAAGTACCCAGTTTACCTGGGATGCGGTGTTTTTCCCTCGATGACAGACGTCGCGAGGAAGTACCCAGTTTACCTGGGGTGCGGTGTTTTTCCCTCCTGGCTTCGGCTGGGAGGAAGTACCCAGTTTATCTGGGGTGCGGTGTTCCCTCGCTGGCACAGGCTGGGAGGAAGACGTAGCCTCGGACGTGTAAGACTCTGTGTGAGCATCGGTCCGCGTGTTTTACTGGGCTGTCGGCTTTCAGTATATTGGGATACTGTGGCTCACTGGTCGACAAACTAATAAAATAACTAAGTGTAAATAAAAATGTGAGAGTAAAGAAAGTGAATAGTGAAATGTGAAATAAAGTGGTTGTGAATGAAATGAATATGCAGAAATACGAGTTATGAGTTTGTGTATGAAAAGAAATGATAAATGCAGCATGTGGTTAATTTAAAATGAAAGAGTAAAGAGACGTGTGTTACTATAAACAGTATGAAGTAATTATACTATGTAAATGATTTAAGTAAAATACAGTATGATATGAGTTGTACCTTGGAATTGTGTCAAGGAACTACCTGCCCGCTATTTCTGTGAAAATGGTGGGAACTACCTGCCTTGGCATAATTCGCAGGGTGAGTTGGCATGTTAGTAGTAATGATTAATGGAAATAAAGAATCAAATAAAGTGAAGATGAATAGTAATTGAAGTAAATTAATAACCAAGCTATCGGCTTGAGACGTGATGTGATATTACCCAGACTATGTGTTTGGGGTGCGGTGATTATTACCCAAGCTATCGGCTTTGGGGTGTGAGATATTATTGCCCAAACTATATTTGGGATGTGGAGCATTAATTGATGAGAATGAAAGTAAAATTAATGGTGACTTGTGTGATAAGTGAAAATGAAAGTAAATTTAATTCCCAATAAGATTGAGTAGTAACTAAGTGATATAATGAGATGAGAATGAGCTATAAGCATGCCTTTGATGCAATGAGAATAAGCATTCTAATAAGTGATGTGTTAATCATGTGATGAATTGCAAGTAAATTATAATGTGTAATGAGATGTTATGTTGGTGTTATACAACATGAAGGAATGCGGTATTATGGGAATGAATGCATATGTTTATGATGTGATACGTGATATAGTACAATAAAATAAATATCTGTATTAGTGTATGAAGATGGTTATTAAAGAAAGTATGTTGTGATATGAGTTTGTGTATCTTGGAAGTGTGTCGGGGAACTACTCGCCCGCTATTTCCATGGAAATGGTGGGAACTACCTGTCTTGGTACCACTTCTAGGATGAGTGAGTTGTTGATATAATGCAAGTAAATGAAGTGCATGACTAAATAAAGATGAAGAAAATAAGTAATAGCATCCTGTGATTATGGATATAAATAAAGAAATGGTGATATGACGATAATTGTAGAGTGATAAATATTTGTGTTAGGGAAATTAAATTGATAAGTAATGGATTGTATGTGAATCAGTATTATGTAATTATAAAATAAGGATATATATGAGGTTAGTGTGAAGCATATAGTGAAATGTGTGAAGTTATGAATAATTATATAGTTGGATGCAGATTGGAAGAGTATTTTGATATAACATCGTATTGGTGACGTTTTATGTTCAGAATTCAGGTTGCATCTTCTTATCTTGATGTGTGTAAGTTTAATTTATTTTCTTCATACAATTTAATTTGTTAATTAGATTAATGGTTATACTCACACCAGAAATGGCTAACCCCTGTTGTTTTCTGGGGGTTAGAGGAGGTCCCTTCTTGAGGGTGGACAACCCTAACTCTCCTGCAAGTTTGCTAGCAGCCCGGTGAGGTAGTTATAGAGTTAGAAGCTATGTTTTGTTGAAATGATAGATTATTTATGTATTTAGTATATAAAGAAACATGGACAGTTGATGTATTATTTTGTATTAAGGTGAACATATATAGACTTAGTGCTGTGATGAGGTAAGAAAGCCCGTACCCACCTCGTTGTGGAGTATTGGGTTCTGTGATTGGTTATTGAAAAGTTTTCTTTAGTTTTTCTATTACTTTTATAAGTTTTCAAAGGAAATTTATAGATTTTAATTGATAAATGATATTATATTATGAGTTTGCCCCCCAGAGCATGATATTTATATTGCCTGTGTGATTCTGCTCATTTTGGCCTAGGGAGCCCATGATTATATTGCCTGTGTTGTGAGCTACGGAATTTAGAGTAGAATTCTGTGAGCTTTTTGTGTTTTGGGGCAGAAATTTCAGGGGAGACTCTGTCAAAATTTTCCCTCAAATATAACTTTCTTAGTTTATGATCAAAGTGATATAGAAATTGAAAGAATTGAATTTGGAGACTTAGTTTCAAAAAAAAAAAAAATTGGGGTGTTACACTTTCATAATCATGTCTTAACTTAAATAATTTCTTCTTTCAACTTAATCACAAGTAATCATAGTCTCATCATTATTCATTATCTAGTCATCCGTTCACATTCTTTATAAGCAAAGGAATAATTTCTTTTAAGAACACAATTCTATCACATGAGATTTCATAATAAAATCAAGCCATTATAATGTCTCACTTTACTTAGAATATTCTTCGAACAAATAAGAGTAAAATTCTCTTCAAGAAAATCACTTCATAAAAATAATACTTTACATTTCTTCTTAAAACATATAAACCTTGTAGTAATTATGAAGACTACATTATACAATGCACAAGTAGCCGAACAACTAGTTTGCTACAGTTTGCTTGGGTACATAGGCCAAATATTTTCGAAAGTGGACCAGTTATGGACTAACTTTGGTAAATATTTTCAAAAGTGGACCAGTCGGGTAAATATTTTCTACGGTGGATCAGTTTCGGAAATTATTTTCTTTTTACCCTTTTCATCATCCCTTCAATTTTCCCCCGTACACGTGTGCACGTGTATGATACTAGTTATTATAATCATATACATGCTTATAATATAACATTCCTGAAGGTATCAATTGGTTTGAAATAATGTATATGTACCCATATGTTAAAATAATTATGAACCATATTGCAAAGTACTAAATAAACATGAACATTCCGGAATTTAAACTAAATTATTGCATATCGTAAATGATGTACCATGTTTAATATAATTATAATATTAGCCCTTATGCTAATAAATTTATTAAAAACATTTATTTATTCCAAACTGAGGTTTAGTGAGAAATAGTAACTAACTATTTTTAAACCCATTTGCACAAATAAGAAATTACTACATATTTATTTTGACAACAAGAGAAGTCTCAACAATCTTCCTACAAATTATACATTTCGTCATTTATAATCATGCATACTAGTATTGGTTTATGACAGTAATTCATTTTATTATTTTTTTTAACTATCGTGAATGAAAATTGTTCTCTTAGTCATAACAATATTTCTACCATTCATAAACACAATATATTTATCCCATCACATTTTACTTTATTTATCAAAATTAGCATGTTTGTACTACAATTTGAAAGTATAAAAAAATCAACCACTAACACAATATTAATCTTTCTTTCTTATTCATTAATCAACATGACCCTAGAACATAAACTAAAACAACATTTTTCAACAAATTTTCCATACAAAAGAATACACTTTTAACATGCATAACATTTTACAAGCATTCTAACATGATCTATGGTACTAGCTCTTTAGTCAAAATCTCCTATTATTTGTTTAATCATAACAATATTGTTTTCATTCATAGCATATAACACTAACATGAAATCTTAACTACATATCAAAACAAAATGCTCATATTTTGTCACTAGCATGCATAGTTCTAAATTAGAAAGCATGAGAACCCACCTTATTGAAGCTTGAACAATTGAAGGAAAGATGTGACACTTCTTCTAGCTCCAAGACAACTCCTAGCAATGGCTCCTCCTCCTAGCAAGCTCCCTTTCCCTAGCAATGGCTTCCTCTAGCAATTCCTCCAAAAGGACCCTCACTCTCTTTCTTTTATTCTTCTCTTTCTCTTATTTGTTTTATTTTTGGTGTGAAAAAGAATGAGAAATGGGTTTCTATTTATAGGACAATGTTAGGGACTATATTGCAAAATCTCCCACCTAATAACTTCTCATTTTAATTCTCTTTTTAATTCTCACCTCTTCATATTTTTAACTCCTAAAACCTCCATCTCTTCATCTCCCCACTCTCCACTAACTCAACCTACCAACTCTTCTCCTCCCCTTGCCCAAAAAATGGTCCAAATACATTTGTGTATGCATGCACACATGCATAAACAAATATGAACACATTTCTATAACTCAAAAATGTGTACTAATATTGTAACTTGTCATGTATTAGTACATGTTTAACTAAAAAATGTGATTTTAATAATGGGCTTGCTACATGGGCTCATTTCTAATTAATTAATTTGATTATCTAGTGGGCTTGCTACATGGGCTCATTACTAATTAATTTATTTAATTATCTAGTGGGCTCCTCTCCTAATGGGCTACATTTTAGTTTATAGGTTCATGGATTAAAAGAAAGGCTAAATAAAACTAATGCATGCTAAAATAAGAAATGAGAGTAAGAAAATGGAGATAGAAAACTAGCACGTGCATCATATGTGCAAAAATTGAAAAATGCACTTTAATCAAAATAGGGAAAAAAAAATTTCATTTTATAAAACGAGTTCGAACACGTAAAATAAATAATCAATACACATAGAAATATCACACTTAGAGATGGAAAAATACGTAATTGATACGTGCATTGAAAACACATAAAAAGCACGTAAAAATACGGAGATTGAAATATTATATTTTTGTTGACTCAAAGTAGGATAAAAATCAATATAGGAAATGCATAAATAGTCGGTAGTCAAAATACGTAGTGAAAACACGTTATAAAATACACGTGCGTAACACACGAGGACAAAATTGTCATTTCAATTTTGCGGGGTGTTACAGAGGGCTTGGGTGTGAGGAAGATGAAGTTGAGATGAGATAATGGGGGATTAATGCGTGGTTAGGAGGTTTAATATGAGATTAGGATAGTGTGATTAGGGGTTTAGTGGGGATTATGGAGGAGGTGGTTTGTTTGTGCAGTTTGGGGATGTTAGGGAACAGTTTAGGGTTAACGGGTTGAATTAGGTTTTGGGTTTCGGGTTGAATTAGTTTAGGATTTGGGTTGGCTCAAATAGGAGATTAACAATAATTGGAAAAACTTTGGGGCTTAAACACTATTCAATAATCAATTAAATAATTTTGTGCAAGCAAACGAATTCAAACGGACGAAAGATTAGGTGAAATACAAGAATACGTAGGGAAAAAGTTCGTACGATCAGAAACGAGAGTTACATTCTGTACCGCCCCAAATTTCCAATATAATATCTCAGAAATACATGGCACAAATCTCAGCAACAACCTCAATGTAATAGTAAATATAGCCAAAACAAAGATAAATTTTTCAATTTTTATTACAACAATTCTTTACAAAACACAGCAGAAAATTAAACTCCTTGAATTACAATTCTTTCTTTCTTTTACAACACATTCTTTTAGAATTTACATAAGCCACATTATCGTACCACAAGCATCCAAATCCCAAGCTATAGGTACGTACCTGTGAAACATGAGGCTAGAGATAACCCTAATTCCCAAAACTACAGGGGTTAGCCATAACGGTGTGAGTGACATCAAAAGAAATAAAACATAAATAAAACATAAAGAATTAAATCATGATCAACACATACCAATAGTAATAACGAATGGAAGATAAAAAAAACAATAAATAAAACATGAAAACATCAAGTGAAACTAGACTAAGTGTCAAGTGTAGAAAACAGAAAACAATCATGCATAAAACCAAGTCAAGAAAATACAAATGCAATATGATGACTCTCTATTGCATACTTATCGGATTCTATGCATTCCATACTACATAGGTCCGGTGCAAGCCCTTATCGTTCCCCACTTTATAGGGTTAGATCCCTCGTTATGCAACTAATCCTACTACGGTGATAGAAACAAGATCCAAAATACTTCGCGAATAGGCATCACAACCCTCGACACGCAAGCATCATGTAAGAATAGCTCTGACCCCTAGGAAGAAATCACCTCCCTGACGTGTACCTCATGAATAGGTTTGCGAGACCCTCGACATGCAGATACACTAGTACATCCCGTGAATAGGCTCGCCGATCCTTGACACGCGAATGCACCTGTATGCTCCATGAATAGGCCTACAGAGCCTCGACAAGCGAACATACCAAATGTTCTCTCGAGAAAGAACAACACACAGTTCTGGAACGCATCCATTGGACTAGACCCCTAGAGCATATACTTATATTTTCCAAGTTCTATCACATCTCCATTAGTGCATGTCCTTAAGTTGATTATTATTAAAACACAAATTTCTCCCTCTCTAGAGTTAGTGTGTCCTGCCAGACTTAATTCCACAACAACAACCCCAAGACCCAACTGGTCATAATTCATAAATCTCAACTGTCAGTTCACAGGACTCCTATTCAACTCCTAGAGACTCGCAAATTGAATATCAACACCAAAACTTTCAATAAAACTCTTTATTTCATCATCAAAATGTTTATATCAAGAAAACTTCTTTAATCAACAAAATCCAAACTCATTCAGTTTTCTCACAAATTCCAGAGTTCAAGTAAAATATTAAATCTATTAAATAACTGAAAATCATACTTTGAAGTCAGAGAATATCACAAATCATCAATTACTTTGAAAACCATATATATTTCGCTTTATAAAGTCATAGAAATACAATTTAAATTCTATTATAATCAATATGTAACTCTCTGTAAAAGACTGTAATTTGTAGCAAAAATATCGTCTAAAACAGTATATCAATAATCCATAATATCGAAGAAATAATCGTTCAAGGAAACGAAGAAACTCAAGAAACAGCCAGCAAAAATGACTGACGGTCGACTGTCAAAACCTGTTCAAAACTCGACGGTCGACTGTCAAGTAAAAAGTCTGAAAATAAAGGATTGACAGTCGACTGTCATCTTTAGTAGAAAATGTGAAGCGGTCGACTGTCAATTTTTATTCATTCATCTTTCAATAATTCAATTCATTATCATATGATCCCCTAACATTCTTTATAATAGACAATCATCCCATACAACATGCATAGAACAATAAGAAATGAAACATATATCATCACCTTATTGAAGAATCAACCGAAATAATAAAAAGAATAATAAAAGTCCTTCCTTTCGCAAGAAAACCAAGATCTTTGCTTCGAAACTTCAAGAAATTAATAATTAAGAAAACCCTTTGTGTAGTGCAGCAAAGAGATGGATGCACTCTCTTTTAAATAGGCTGGAAATTAGGTTTTAGTGTTTTGACTAGATTTTGCAAAATATCCCTTTTGAATATATCCTTACGTATATAAATCCTTATACTTGGAAATTAGCTAAACCAATTATATTTTGATTTAAAAACAAAAATAACCACTCCAGACCTGGCCAGCAATGTTTGTAAACCCAGAAAACAAATTTTGTAATTTTTCCTTTAAGTGGCAATTTTGCACAAAGACCCTTCTTCCAGAAATTTGCGAAATAAACAAATCTAGTAAAATAAAAAGTAGAATCTTTACATCTGAGTTGGCTAGGCGTCATGCTCAGCCCAAAAATCTGAAAATCTGAAGTTTTTACTCCAAATGGTAATTTTGCATAAAAACCCCTCTTTTGTAATGTTTGCAAATAGTTCAAATAAATTTCGGAAAAATCCAAAAAATTCAAAAATAATACCTACTAATAAATAATAGGTTTCCCCAAAATAATTTCGGACTTTGAACTTCCCAAGAAAATATTTGCACGTGTTTTGCATGTGTAAAAAGATAAATTTCAGAAAAATATTTATTAAATCATCAAAATCATTTTAGTTCATTTATTAATCTCAAAAACATTATTTAAAAATCTAGGGTGTTACATCACTCCCTCCTTACAATAGTTCTGTCCTCAGAACTACTACTAATAGGGACCAAACAAAATAAGCAAAAGAAAAATGAAATCTCATAAATTGAAATATAGTTTAAGGAATACAATCACACAAGAGAATGTAATTTAACCAAAAATAAAAATTAATCAAAAGGATGCAATCATACAAAAAAGCTCAGGAAAATCCTTCTACATGCGATCCTCTGGCTCCCAAGTAGCCTCCTCAACCTGCTGGTTCCTCCAAAATACCTTGACTATAGGTATCACCTTATTCCTCAACACCTTCTCCCTACGATCAAAAATCTCTACAGGCTGCTCCTTATAACTCAAGTTCAACTGTAGACCTTCAGGCACTTCCACCAACTGATGACTCTGATCCGGCACATACTTCCTCAACTTTGACACATGGAACACATAATGCACTTGTGCTAATTCCTCCGGTAGCTCCAGCTTATATGCCTGATGTGATAATTTTTGCAAGTGTATAAAATCGCAACAAGTAGTATAGATAAGTGAAAAGAGTGTCGAACACATAAGGACTAATTATTTTATCGAGTACCGAAATTACTAACTACTATTTGGAAAATTGAAATTCAATAAAGAAAACAACTAAATTAAATTAATCTAAAAAAACCAACTAAATTAATTAAAAGGAGCGGAATCTGAAATTTTGTCGTTTATTAATTGCAAGATTAATTCTAGGGTTTCTGATTTTACCTAGTTTATCCCACACAATTTTATAATTCCATGTGATCAAAAATATTATTTTTCCAAGTTGTAGACCAAAATCCCCAATTTATTCAATATTCTCTCTCAAGCAATATCAAAAATATTCTCAACTAATTATTTGTCATAGTTCATGCACAAATTACTAATAGAAAATTCATTAAGATCTATGAATTTCTTAACGGTCACATTAACAGCGGTTCGCTCTTGTAACGATGTTTAATTTTATTAATTCAAAATCACAAATTACCAGTTCGGTTTCTCCAAGATTTAATAGATCATACGAAAGTTGGTCAACCAATTGTAAGCATTAAGAACAAAAATCAGACACACAAACATGGAAAAATAGAAAAATAATATGGATTAAAAATTGTGTTCTCAAAACTAGGCTACATCAAAGTCCTAAAAAAAATAAAATTTAGTTCATAATAAATGTGCAACTAACAAATAATGTCTTGGATTGCATAATAAAATTAGACGAAGAGAAGAAAAAAATACAGGAGAACTGTTTTGCAAAAAAATTGCAAACTAAGATGCCTCGAATTGCGTGCAGCCAAGTTGCACAAAAGTTCCCCAATCTCTCATTGTCCCTTAGTCGTTTTCCGCACTGCCACGTCACCGCAACGAAGCCCAACTTTCTCTCTTTCGTCTTTCTCTGACTCGGTCGACACATGCAATCAGCGCTGTCGTTGTCATTTTTGCTTCCTTGGGACTCGAGCCGCCCGACTGGTAAGCACGCCACATCAGTGAGTCTGCTGCTCTCCTCTGTTTCGTCTTCTTGAAGCACGCAACCGCAAAAAACCCCAACGTCTAATGCTCTGTCCTCTGCTGATGACGTGTCCTCGAACTCAGCGCCACTGAGTCTCAGAGCACCTCTGTCTGCGTGTGTCTAGAGCACAAGCCCCCTATTTGCTTCTTCGCTGACGTCGTCTTTTTTTTATTATTATTAGAGATCAGCCGTCGCTCTTTCTCTTGTTAGGCGTGCCCTTTTTCTCTTGTTTGCTATTGTATTTATAGGGATCCGAAATGTGGAAATTAGGGTTTATTTTTGTAAAAAACCCCACATCTTTATTTATTTCTTTCCTTATTTAATTTTATCTTTATTTCTTGCTTCTTTTTCTTCTCTTTCTCTTCTTGAAGTACGTGCAGCATACACATAAAATAAAGCATAATTTAGGATTTAAAAATAAAATAAATTAGTTTAAATTAATTAAACTAACTAATAATCACATTGGCTCAATTAAACCCTTTTAAATTTGTTTATTTCATTTTTACCTCAATTGGCAATTAAAAATTTCTATTTTTCTTTTCACATGGTCAAATTGTAAAATTTAAAATTCAACAAATCAATAAAAATTAATAAATCATTCTGCTTATTTTGTTTGTTGATTTTTACCAAAAATCTTCACTTTTTGCATGAAAAATCTGATTCTTTCAAAAAATAATTAATTAATTGAAATATATGGAAATGAGATGAATTATAAACAAGATAAATGATGTAACCCCTATTTTTCATTTTATGTATTTTGGAGTGTATTTTTCATTTTTGTGTATTTTATCTCTCTTGTATTTTTCTGAACCGTATATTGAATTTGTTTTCAATATATATCCATTTTATTTCATTTTGAGCTCCTTGTGTTTGATTGATTGTCTCTTTTGTCTTAATTTTCATCATTTTGATCTTTTCCTCATTTTTGGTCTCGTTATCTTTATTTTATCTTTTTCTTGGTGTTATGGTGGTGTTTTGGTTGTATTTTCCCTTTCCCATTATTTTGATCCCTAATAAGATTTTCTGAAGCCATAGAATTCACTCTTAATTCTATTCCTATTTGTATTTGACCCAAAATCCAAAACTCATTTGTATACCTATTTCTAGTTCCTAATACCCACAACCCATTAACCCACATTTAAACCCCTATATATATACCCCCTAATCCTTAAACCCTAACCCTAACCCTAATTCTCTCCCTCACAAACCGGCTCTCTCCCTCTCTTGTGCTCCCGGCTGCTCCCCCAACCCGAGCCACCCTCCAATCCGACCAGCTTCAACCCCGACCTGACCTTCACCACACCATCCCGACCTCCCCGCTCCGGCCACCTACAAAAACCCGAGCCCTCCATCCCCTTGCTTGCCGATCACCACCACCATCAACATCACCTCTTGCATCATCCTTTCTCTCTTTGTGGTGTTCTCAAAGTGGGTGCTTGCCACTTTGATCGTTGCTTCAAGGAGGATCGTTCGTGTGGAGTTTTGTTCGTGATCGCTTGGATTCGTTGCTTGTAGCGGATTTCGCTCGTGGGTTTTACTTCTTTTTGCATTTGCATTGTTTTTCATCCCCAAATTAAGGCAAGTAACTTGTACTCCAATTCATTTGTTTGATACAAGTCAAAAAGTTCACCTATAGTGTAGTTGGGTCTAGAGACAACCTTAGATTGTGTTTTGCTTGATGGGTTTTGTCTCTATTGTGATAATTTGGCCATAGATGACTCATGACACAAATCTTGATATGAAATAACCTAGGAATTGTCCAATTCTTGATTTTTAGTCATGTATGTGAAATTTGGTGTGAAATTGTGTTTGGATTGAGACCCATATGATAAAATTGGTATGGATGTGTTAATAACCCTAAATCATGATGTTTAGATGCTTGGTAGGTTGTATTTCAAGTTTGGTAGTGTTTGGATCAATAATCTTGAATCTATGACGTTTTGTCCTTAAGGGTGAAATCTGTATTTGCTGGATGTTCTATTTTGATTGCTGTTTTCGTCTATGCTACAGTCAGTATTTGAATTTCGGTATAAAATATGAGTTTTAGATATTTTTGTCTACTTTCAAACCCCACTGACTTTTCTTGATTTGGATGAGTTATGGCTGTTTTAATACAGAGGTGTCGATCTTTTCCAGATTTTGTTTTTGGGTAATCTTGATAACAAACTATTTTCAAGAACTATTCTATACATATTATTTTGATCCAATATTTTGGTCAATGTTTCTTTATTGAGTTAGAGATTTCCCATAATTTTGATGAATTTTATTGAAAAGTTTTATGTGATGTTTCATGCTCGTTTCTATAACCTACTTGTGCTGTATTTTGCTCGCTGTTCTATAAAAAACCCTATTTTCACTATGATTCCTTATACTGTATGAAAAATGTTTGTGAAATATGAAATTTGGTAAATTTTATCTATTTTCATATTCCTTTGGCGGAATTGAATTTCGTTTCACTGGTTGCGAGATATCTTAGTTTTTGTACAGCAGTGTTGGGATTTCCAGATTTGCTAAACTATGTTTTCTTGATACTTTGGTATTTTGATGACTGATATATTATTACTGGAATATTATGAAACTTTATATTTTGATTCTAGACATATAGGGGAATACTCCAGATTTTTCCTGGATTTAATTGAGAGGTTTTGATGCTGTTTTTCTGACTGAGAATTCGTTTTCCTGATTTCTGACTGCACATGTTTTCTGTTTTCGAACCTGTTTTGAGTTAAGATGTTGTGAAGTACTATATGAATTAATTATACTTTTTGGATTCGTGTAGATGTCTATTTTCCAGATCCTTTGACGGATCTAGATTTACATTTCTGTAGTGACAAGAATCACTGTTTTAGTACCGTACTGTCATGTTGTCCTGAATATGAATATACACTGTTTTGCTCGTTTATGTGACTGTATAATATCTATGATTGTTGATTTGTTTTCCTGAACCTAATACTTATTGTACCATGTTAGTTTGAAACTATTTCGTACACATCATGCATGTTTGATAACCATAATAAAAATAACCAAGCCGGGGTTTCTTAAGGGAATATCTAGTAGTGGAAAATATGGAAATGTGTACTTGGAAGGGAACTAGTGTTCCATACTGTTACTATTACTGTTACTGTTATTGTTACTGTTATCTGACCCTGTCTACATTACTTCCCAAAGGAAGGTGTAGAGTAGAAGAGAACCACTAGGTTCTGACTGTTACTATTACTGTTACTGCTACTGTTACTGATCCTGAGTATACTACCCCATCATGGTCCACTATGAAATCTAAAAGCAAAACTGTCTATTGTAGCAACCATGTGATATGATTTTAGGGCGCATGAAGTGCTACCTAGTTAGTAATATACACAAGACTGTAAGAACATAAAACTGATACTGTTAGACTGATACTGTTGGACTGAGACTGTTAGACTGATATTGATGTACTGTTATCCTGATTCATTGATATACTGAGCTTACTGTTACTAGACACTTTTAGTTGCCATATGACACTACATTTGAAATAAACTTTTGTACTGTTAGTATACCATGCTAGTTGACTGCCATGCTATTAGTTAGTTTTCCCCATGTGCTTGTATCCTACATTATTTGTGACTCGCGACTTGCAATTGACGGGTACTTGTTTTCTTCTTTTCTCCTTCTCCTGCAAATTTACTAATTGCAGATCAGGATGGACGACCGCCAGATGGTATTGGCGAGATGATGTATTAGTGCTGGAGTTCTGCAGTATTATTATTATTATTGTTGCTTGAACAGTGAATAAAGTGTATTTGGTTTATTGGTTATTGTTTGTATTTGGGTGATGTGACCCAGGATATTTGTTTTTTTCTCCAGACTCTGATTTATTTGAGAAGAATGTATTTGGTTTCAAGTAAATTCCTGTTGGTATTTTGTTTCAATTTTGCATGTTGGTTGACACTTTTGCTTCAGCCTCTGATTAATTGTGTGAGATATTGTAAAGATTTTTTGAACAACTTATGGATGATGAAAATTATTCGCTGGGCTTTTGTTATGTATCTGTATTCCGTATTCTTTTTGGGAAGCGGGGCGTGACAGATGAATACAAGCATTTTTTATGGATAAATGAGTACAAATATTTATATAAAAATTAGACACATCAATGCCTTTTTACCAATCCGCCCCAAAATCCTGTATGGCCCAATGTACCTTGGTGCCAACTTGCCTCTCTGTCCGAGCCTGATCACTCCTTTAGTCGGAGACACCTTGAGAAAAACTGCATCCCCAACCTCGAACTCCAAGTCCCTTCGTCAAGTGTCTGCATAACTCTTCTGCCGACTCTAAGCCTCCACCAACCTCTTACGAATCAGCACAATCTTCTCCGATATCTGTTGCACAATCTCAGGCCCAAACATCTGCCTCTCACTAACTTCATACCAACAAACAGGTGTCCTGCACTTCCTCCCATATAGAGCTTCATACGGAGCCATCCCGATACTTGCATGGTAACTGTTGTTATAGGAAAACTCAACCAATCCCAAGTACCTCTCCCAACTGCCACCAAAATCCATAACACAAGCCCTCAGCATGTCCTCCAATAGCCGATTCACCCTTTCAGCCTGACCATCGGTCTGCAGATGGAAAGCAGTACTGAAATCGGTTCTGCTACCCAAAGCTACTTGCAAACCCTTCCAAAACCGAGAAGTGAACCTCGCATTCCTGTCGGAAACAATTGACACAGGAACCCTGTGAAGTTTCACAATCTCATCAATGTACAGTTCTACCAATTTCTCTAATGACCAAGTAATCTTCATGGACAAAAAGTGAGTTGACTTAGTCAAACGGTCCACAATAACCCAAATTGCCCTTCGAACTCTTCGGCAACCCTGTGATGAAATCCATGTCGATACTCTCCCACTTCCATTCCGGAATGGGCAAAGATTGCAACAAACCTCCAGGCCTTTGATTTCTACTTTGATCTGCTGGCAAGTCAGACACTTAGCCACAAAGTCTGCCACATCCCTCTTCAAACCAGACCACCAAAAATGTTTTTTGATGTCCTTGTACATCTTCGTGCCTCCAGGATGTACTGACAACAAAGTACTGTGTGCCTCCTGCAAGATACTCTCTCTTAAATCTGCATTCTCCAGAACACACAACCTCTCACCCATCCATAGAACTCCATCTTGGACACGGAAATCTGATAACCTGCCTTCGGAAACTTGCTGCAACATCCTCTGAATCTCTATATCTGATTTCTGACCTTCCACAATCTGCTCTCTCAAAGAAGGCTGCAGCCTCAATTGAGCCAAAGATGCTCCTAAACCCTGCAATACCACCTCGATGCCTGCCTGGTCAAACTCGGCTGCCAACTCTCTCTGAGTAGTGATCAAACTCGACAAACTGCTCTTTCGACTAATCCATCGGCTACCACATTCGACTTGCCTGGATGATACTTGATCTTAGGACGAATGTCTTCCAACACTTCCAACCACCTTCTCTGCCGAAGATTTATGTCCTTCTGCTGATAAATGTACTTCAGGCTCTTTTGGTCGGTATACATGTTGACCTTCTATCCATATACATAATGCCTCCACTGCTTCAAGGCAAAGATAATAGCTGCCAACTCTAAATCATGCGTCGGATAGTTCTTCTCATGCGGACGCAACTGCCTTGAACCAAATGCAATAACCTTTCCGTCCTGCACCAAGACACACCCCAAACCTCTGAGAGATGCATCACTGAAGATATCATAGTCCTTCCCAGCTTGTGGCAAAGCTAAGATAGGCGCAGTCGTCAACCTCTCTTTTAGCTCAAGGAAACTTGCCTCACACTTATCAGTCCATGTGAATGCCATATTCTTCCGAGTTAACCCTGTCAAACGAACTGCAATCTGTGCATAGCCCTGAATGAATTCCTGTAGTACCTAGCCAAACCCAAGAAACTTCTGACTTCCTTCACTGTCGTTGGCATGGGCCAATGCTTCACTGCTTCAATCTTCCGAGGACCAGTGGCTACTCCCTCCGTAGAAAGGATATGACGAAGGAAAGATACCTCAAACTTCCAAAACCCACACTTCAACAGCTTGGCGTACAAGTTATGCTCCTGCAACTTCATTAATACCTTTGCCAAGTGCTTAAAGTGCTCTTGCTCCGACTTCGAATACACCAAAATATCATCAATGAAAACCACCACGAAGGAATCAATAACTTACCGCAAGTTTCAATTCATCATATCCATAAGAACTGCCACCGCATTAGTCACTCCGAATGGCATTACCAAAAACTCATAGTCCATGACGAGTCATGAAAGCTGTTTTACTCACATCTTCCTCCTTGACTCGAATCTAATGATACCCTGACCACAGATCAATCTTCGAAAACACAGCTGCTTCCCGAAGCCTGTCAAACAAATCATCAATCCGTGGAAGCGGTACTTGTTCTGAATAGTCACCATGTTCAACTCCTAATAGTCAATGCACATCCTCATTGACCCATCATTCTTCTTCACTAACAATACTGGTGCTCCCCACGGTGAAGAACTCGATCTGATGAACTCCTTACTCAGTAATTCCTCAATCCGCTTATTAACTTCATCTTACTCTACAGGCGCCATCCTGTACAGAGCCTTAGAAATCGGAGCACTCCCCGGCTTAACATTAATATACATCTCGCAGCGGCGGCAATCCCGACAAATCTTCCAAAAATACTGTAGGAAAATCCCTGACAACTGGAATGCCGCTGACTTCATCTGGAATCATCAACTTAGATACCATAGCAGTCACTTTCGGGTCCTTGTTCTTCCCCTGAAAAGTCACTGCGGAACCTCCTGGTGCTTTCACTAACACCTCTTTCTTCTTGCATTCAATTCAGTAATCGCTCTAGTAAGACCATGGGTAGCCTCGCATTTCATTTTGTGGCATCATATATTGCCATCCAATCAATGCCCACGATCACATCCACACCCATCACCTTCAGCATAATAAGATCAATGCCAAATAATCTCACACCAATCTCGATATCACGGCCTTCATAATATCGATCAGCAATCAATTCTTCCCCTGATGGCGTTGCCTGGAAACACCTTAGGTTCCACACCTAAGACTTTAGCGAAATTGGGCAACACAAATGTATACGAAGAACCAATATCAAATAAAACTTTTGCTTTTATTCCATTAACCAAAAAAATCCCTGGATCACATCCTCTGAGTTACACGCATCCTCCTCAGTTAATGCGAACACTCGCCTCTGCCTCTGAAATTTGCCTCCTCTTACACCTTCCTTCTTCAACTGCGGACAATTTGGTCTGACATGCCCTTCACGACCACACTGATAACAAACCCGCACCTTAAGTGGCTTGGTGCATGCTGACTGATAGTGCCTGCTTCTCCACAATTGAAATAGGTCACGCCTTGAATAGCGGGTGCCTTCTGCTCTAGCCTACTGAACCTGCCCTGCTTCACTGGGAACCTCTTCCCACTCTGACCAACTGCTAGCCTCATGTTCCTGTTCCATGTCTCCTGCTTCTTCTGGAACTGATCCATATCTTCTTTTGTCATAGCTACTCACCTGACCAGCTTATCAAACCTCCTTATGCCCAACGGTATCATCCATGACCTTAAATTCGGCCTCAAGCCCTACTCGAATTTCTTGGCCTTCTTCGCCTCATTAACAATCAGCTCTAGTGCATACCTTGACAGCTGGGCGAACTTAGTCTCATATTCGTACAGTAACATGCTGCCCTGCAGCAGATTTAAGAATTTCGTTGCCTTCTTCTCCTGAATATCCAGATGAAAGAAACGATCCCGGAATTCCTCCAGAAAAGCCTCCCGAGTCACCTGTTGATCCCCAAAATTCCTTTTCACTGACTGCCACTAGATGCCAGCATCTTTCTCTATCTGCATTGTAGCCAATTTCACCATATTGACTGATGGGGTTTCCAATACTTCGAAGGCCATCTCCATATGTCTAATCAAATAATCAGCCTCATTTGGATCAGACTGCCCCTCAAAAATAGGCGGCTTCATCTGCTTGAATGACTCGGTCTATTTAATGGGATCAGGATTCGCAAACATTAGTCCAGCCCCTTGATTCTGATTCTGATTGTGTGCCATGTTAGCTA
This sequence comes from Hemerocallis citrina, assembly GCA_017893485.1. Taxonomy (NCBI): domain Eukaryota; kingdom Viridiplantae; phylum Streptophyta; class Magnoliopsida; order Asparagales; family Asphodelaceae; genus Hemerocallis; species Hemerocallis citrina. The sequence continues at coordinate 276,534,534 of CM030358.1, forward strand.
CCATGAATGTGTTCAAGGTCTAATACATCCTGGCAATCTCAGTCTCAAGATCAAGTCCAGCCCCATGGGAACCTTCAGCCCCATCACCATTTCCACCATTCCTGGTCCTGGGTCCTGCCATTATACTGAATACCGCAAAATGAGGGAAAAGTTAGAGCATCATAATACAATTCAAATTCACATCAATACCCCGTGGAAAAACCTCAATCATATCCCTAACCAAATCATCTTGTTCTAATTCTATACGATAATCACACTCTAACGTCCACTCCTAGGTACGCACGCTCTAATGTCCACACCTAAGTTTATTTTTATGCCATGTTTATCAATACTATTGAAGCGTGCTCTGATACCAACTTATGTAGCGCCCAGAATTTCTAATATAATATCTTAGAAATACATGGCACAAATTCCAGCATCAACCTCAATGTAATAGTAAATATAGCCAAAACACAAATAAATTTTTCAACTTTTATTACAACAATTCTTTACAAAACACAGCAAAAAATTAAACAACTTGAATTACAATTATTTTTTTCTTTTACAACACTTTCTTTTACAATTTACATAAGCCACATTATCGTTCTACCACAAGCATCCAAATATCAAGCTATAGGTACCTACCTGTGAAACATGAGGCTAGAGATAACCCTAACCATCAAAACTACAGGGGTCAGCCATAACGGTATGAGTGACATCAAAAGAAATACAACATGAATAAAACATAAAGAAAAAATCATGATCAACACATACAAATAGTAATAACGAATGGAAGAGAAAAATAACAAAAAATAAAACATAAAAACATCAAGTGAAACTAGACTAAGTGTCAAGTGTAGAAAACAGAAAATAATCATGCATAAAACCAACTCAAGAAAACACAAATGCAATATGATGACTCTCTAATGTATACTTGTCGGATTCTATGCATTCCATACTACATAGGTCCTGTGCAAGCCCTTAGCGTTCTCCACTTTATAGGATTAGATCCCTCATTATGCAACTAATCCTACTACGGTGATAGAAATAAGATCCAGAATATTCTGCGAATAGGCATCACAACCCTCGAAGCGCAAGCATTATGTAAAAATAGCTCTGACTCCTAGGAAGAAATCACCTCCTTGACGTGTACCCCATGAATATGTTTGCAAGACCCTCGACATGCAGATACACTAGTACATCCCGTGAATAGGTCCGCCGACCCTCGACACGTGAATGCACCTGTATGCTCCGTGAATAGGCCTGCAGACCCTCGACAAGAGAACATACCAAATGTCCTCTCGAGACAGAACAACACACAGTCCTGGAATGCATCCGTTGGACTAGACCCCTACAACATATACTTACGTTTCCCAAGTTCTGTCACATCTCCATTAGTGCCTGTCCTTAAGTTGATTATTATTAATACACAAATTCCCCCCTCTCTAGAGTTAGTGTATCTTGCTGGACTTAATTCCACAACAAAAACCCCAATACCCAACTGGTCATAATTCACAAATCTCAACTGTCGGTTCACAGGACTCCCACTCAACTCCTAAAGACTCACAAATTGAATATCAACACCAAAACTTTCAGTAAAACTCTTTATTTCATCATCAAAATGTTTATATCAAGAAAACTTCTTTAACCAACAAAATCCAAACTCATTCAATTTTCTCACAAATTCCCTAATTGAATTAAAATATTAAATCTATTAAATAACTGAAAATCATACTTTGAAGTCAGAGAATATCACAAATCATCAATTACTTTGAAAACCATATATATTTCGCTTTATAAAGTCATAGAAATACAATTTAAATTCTATTATAATCAATATGTAACTCTCTGTAAAAGACTGTAATCTGTAGCAAAACATCGTCTAAAACAGTATATCAATAATCCATAATATCGAAGAAATAATCGTTCAAGGAAACGAAGAAACTCAAGAAACAACCAGCAAAAATGACTGACGGTCGACTGTCAAAACTCGTTCAAAACTCGACGGTCGAATGTCAAGTAAAAAGTCCGAAAATAAAGAATTGACAGTCGACTGTCATCTTTAGTACAAAATGTGACGCGGTCAACTGTCAAGTTCCAAAAACGAGAACTTTAATAATCGTGCACCTTTTTACTGATACTTCAATTATACTTTGTAAAATCACAAATTTGCAAAACAAAAATCCTGAGATGATCGAATACAACTTGTGTAACCTACTGGAGTTTATTAAACAAATCAAAATCACATCAAACTCACAAACGAGCAAATTTTATCAAAATCTTCAAAACAGTGAATATAAATATATATGTGTGTATATGTGTGTGTTTGCATAAGTAAAATCATCAAAAATCCATCAAATAGGAGTGGTGTAAGGTTCAAATCCATCTCAGTATCAAACAACTCAAGATCAAATCAAAAAACTTCACAAAATCACAAAAATCACACTTCGTCTGTTCATCAACAAACCCGAAAGTAAAACCTCATTTTTTCACAAGAATTGATCTTTTAGATCCAAAATTCCTTCCACAACTGGATTAAACACAAACCCCACTAATTACATCAATTTACTCATGAATATATGCACTTACAGCATGTATATAATCAAGTTATACCTCATCAAAATCTCAAAACAGTAAGTATGCATATGTATCCACAGTAAAGGCCCCCTTTTATTCATCTGTACGTACTATACCTCATAACACTCATCATAAACAATCAAAACAGCAAGCATGTAAAGGAAAACAACATCCCCATGATTTCTATTAGGTTCTTTAACGTTCTCAAGCCATCTACATGTAATTTTAATCATCAATAGCATAGTTTACATGAAAAGATTCAATTTTTATTCACTCATCTTTCAATAATTCAATTCATCATCATATAATCCCCTAACATGCTTTATAATAGACAATCATCACATACAACATGTATAGAACAATAAGAAATCAAATATATGTTATTCACCTTATTGAAGAATCAACCGAAGTAATAAAAAGAATAATAAAAGTCCTTCCTTTCGCAAGAAAACCAAGATCTTCGCTTCGAAACTCCAAGAAATCAATAATAAAGAAAACCCTTTGTGTTGTGCAGCAAAGAGACGGCTGCACTCTCTTTTAAATTGGCCGGAAAATTAGGTTTTAGGGTTTTGACTAGATTTTGTAAAATATCTCTTTTGAATATATCCTTACATATATAAATCCTTATACTTGGAAATTAGCTAAATAAATTATATTTAGATTTAAAAACAACAATAACCACTCTAGACCTGGCCTGGCACTATTTGTAAACCCAAAAAACCAATTTTGTAATTTATCTTCTAAGTGGCAATTTTGCAGAAAGACCTTTCTTCCAGAAATTTACGAAATAAACCAAATCTATTAAAATAAAAAGTATACTCTTTACCTCTGAGTTGGCTAGGCATCATGCTCAGCCCAAAAATACAAAAATCTAAAGTTTTTACTCCAAGTGGTAATTTTGTACAAAAGCCTCTCTTTTTGTAATATTTGCAAATATGTCAAATAAATATCAGAAAAATACATAAAATTCACAAATAATACCTACTAATAAATAATAGGTTTCCAAAAAATAATTTCTGACTTTGAACTTCTCAAGAAAATATTTGCACGTGTAAAATGATAAATTTCAGAAAAATATTTATTAAATCATCAAAAATTATTTTAATTCATTTATTAATCTGAAAAACATTATTTAAAAAAATCTAGGGTGTTACACATTCTTCGTGAAAACGATGGCCATTCACAACAAACCCAAGATAAGACAAAGCATGCATAGATGGACCATGTGCAAGCTCTTTTTACGTGTTGGATATGTTATGATTGGACACACCCTGAGTCTACCTGTGAATCTGTTCATATTCAATGATACACTATAAGGATTACAGTGAGTATATATATGTATACTAGGTTTGCCCGTTGACATGTGCATACGGCACGTTTTCGGAACGATGCACCTTGTTTGATTATATAAAATAGTTTTGGAGGTCCAGCAAATTAATTGAAGTAGCAAACATATTATATGAGAAACTTTTGGGAGTCCAGCAAAAAATATATTATATTATATATTTATTTTTTTGAATTTTTAAAACTTTTTTTAAAGTTTTTCTATTTATAATTTCTTTATTTTTTATTTTTTTATTTTTTTAAATTTTTTAAATTTTTATTTTCTTAATTTTATGAATAGAAGAAGGAGGGAGGGAGGGAGGGAGAGAGAGAGAGAGAGAGAGAGAATAATTAAATAAATATAGGAGTAGTTTTGGGTGGGGGATTTGAATTTGAATTTGGGCGGGAAAAAATATGTTTTGTAAGGTTAGATCTGGACCTTTGATTTTTGGGGGAATTGAAGGAGAGACTTGATAGCTTTCTTTGTGTTTTATTATATAGATTTTTTAAATTTTAAAATTTTTTATTTTCTTAATTTTTTGAATAGAAGGAGGGAGAGAGAAAAAAAAATTAAATAAATATAGGAGTTGTTTTGGGTGGGGGATTTGAATTTGAATTTTTGGAGGAACTTTTGAGGGGGAAAATATGTTTTGTGAGGTTAGATCTGGACCTTTGATTTTTGGGGAATTGAAAGAGAGCCACTTGATAGCTTTCTTTGTGCTTTATTATATATATATATATATATATATATATATATATATATATATATATATATATAATCATTAGATCTGAGAATTCCTGGGAATGTCTATCTTTGAAGTAAAGTTTCATTTTTGACGAGGTGTTTGTCCAAATGCTTCAACTCCTTCAAGTGCATCCCAAAATAAATAACAGTGGTTATATGACCTTCTGTAAAAACATTATCATTGAAAATATATTTCTTAATACACTTACTCTAAATATGGCTCAACCTTGGCCATATTAAACGGTACAGATTGATGAGCACTTTGTAGGCTTTAATAATCCAAAGTGATTGATGTTCCTTTGGAAATTGGCTGGCCTTTAAGTATCGCATCATTCTTAAATTCTTGATTTCTGTTTGGACTAATATCCATATTAGCCACTTGACTCATGCATGTACTGAAAAACTGCATGCACTCATCTAATACATAGCGTTCTTTTTATACAATCTTCAGGTCGTGCTAGATTCGTAACATATCCTTTGAATATCTTCATTTCTCTACAGGACATAAAATTAATATTTTAGGGGAAAAAAGAGACAAGTATAAATAGAATTACAAAATTATAAATTGGTCACCTTTCAAAGGGATGCATCCATCGTTGTTTAACTGGGCCACATAATCGTGCTTCTCGCCCCAAATGAATCATCCAATCGACCTTTGTATCAAAAAATGCAGGAACGAAAAACCTTTCAAACATGCACATAGTCAACAATATATCTCTCCAATTTTAACATTTCCTTCGGGTAAATGACTTTTTGACATAATGCATTGAAAAATGCACATAGTTTAAATATTGCTTTTCTCAGCCCCCTTGCTGAATGCAACATGCAACAATTTTTGCATTAGCTATGATGATCATGAGACTTGAGGCCTGCAATTTTACACTCACCCATTGATATGCAGTTTTAAATATTTGAACTATAACCATCAAGTACCTTCAGGTCAAATAACATTTTGCAAAACAGTTGTTGTTCCTTTTTCGAAAGCGTGTGTGGCACAAGTGGAAAGTAAGTTATCTTCCATGTTTCCCATTTTGGATGCAAGTCATATCTAAATCCCATGTCTTCCAAATCCATACGTGAATGAATTTCATCATTTGACTTTCCTTTCACATGTAGCTAAGTACTAATGATGCTATCACACACATTCTTTTCAATATGCATTACATCCAAATTATGACGCAACACTAAATGCTGGAATTGAACGAAAAGAAAACAATTGAGAAATGTAAGAAATGTAATACTGGTCATTTGCCAAAATTGGGTTATATATATTACCTCCTAGTAAGGAAAGTTAAAAAATATTGACTTCTTCTTCCACATCTATACAGGTTGCAACTTTCTCCTATTTTTCTTTAACCCCTTTCCAAAATCATTTTTAATATGTTTTTTATCTCATTCAAAATTCTTGACACGACTGTTAATCTAGGTGGCTCATCAAGCTCTTGTTTTCCATCAAATCAACTTTTCTTGAACCAGCATGTAGGTTTTGGTCCAAGGAACCACCTAGATCGGTTAAACAGTTTTTCTAATATATTTCAACCATTTTGAACATGTTTTAGTCCCACATATGGGACATGCTAGTTTTTCCTTCGTAGTACATCCTGTTAGGTTTCCATATCAAAATTGATTTCAAGTTGAAAAATGATTTGGTGAAAGCATCGTATTTCTGTACACCGACTTTAAATAATACTTGCAAATCATCTATTAGGGGGTTGTAAATAAGCATTTGTGTCATTTCCTGTTTTTTTGGTCCTGAAATCAACAATGACAACATAATATGTTTCTTTTGCATGCACAACCTTGGTGGAAGATTATATATTACGAGCATCACATGACAATAACTATATGAGGAGGTAATACTACGAAGGGATTAAACCCATCTGCAGCAAGACCAAGTCTAAGTTGCGCGGCTCGGCAGTGAAAGATGGCCATTTATTATCAATTGTTTTCCAAGTCAAAGAATCCACAGGGTGCCTAATTTTATCATCTTCACTTTTATGATTGTGATGCCACCATAAATTTTTAGCAAGTTTTGATGTTTGAAACATTCTTCAGAACCTTGGAATTATTGGAAAATACCTTAAAATATTTACCATAACTCCCTTTAGAATCTCCTTAGTCCGAGGATCTTTCTTCTACCGTAACTCATAACACTTGCTACATTCATCATCATCTTTGAAGTCAATTCTAAATAAGCAATATTTGTTGTTGTATGCATGTATGATCTTACAATCAAGCTCAAATGACTTAATTAATCATGGCGCAGCTCATGCAAATTCTGAAATTGTATTTTCATCAGGTAACATGTCACACAATATCTCCAAAAGATGATTAAAGCATTTGTTGGAAACTCCATACAAGGATTTAAGCTTATATAGAATAACTGCTGATGATAACCTACTATATTTTTTGTAACCGGTCATATCCATTCCACGCTTGAGCAAATGAATTAAAAGCATATCATCATTTCCTCGACATAAATTTTGGCAATCTCTGCATGGACATATAATCTAGTTTGGATCCTCCACAGTTGACTTTGCAATTTCCACAACTGAAGAACTGCCAATTTATTTGCAGTTATATTTCTACAAATTATAAAATACAATCATTAAAAATATGCACATCTTAATATTTATTATAAATGCAAATATTAATTAGGGACATATTTCATTACTTGTTAAAATGAACTCAATCTTTATTCATTGTGATGACACGCATCAGTTCCTCTGACTTTGAAGATAGGAAAACCAAGGAGAAAGCAACCAGACAACAACAATAATACACACATCAACAATATGGATCAATATCTAATTAATAAGAAATTTTGTGTAAATATAAAACAGAAATTTGGGAGAACTGCTAGATTATTACAAACCACTCATGTACACCAAGCTAATTATAGCATATAAAACTAGTATGTAATACTTCACCATAAATCTAGTTTTTAAAGAATCATGTGTTTCATTCATCTAGAATTTTAAGCAAAACCCAACAAATCTTAGTTACAAAAACAACTTCCTAGAGCTTATTAGCTTAAAAAAAAATCGAATAAACCAATTTTGACTATAAATATTGCAAATAAGCAATAAGTTACATGGATTTAAATGATTGAAATAGATCTAAAACATAATGGGTATTAATCTTAAAACCCAGGAACAAAGTTTAGTCAGGATAACTTGAGTCATCACACAAAAAGTTTCAAAACTCTAGTTTTCCTTGCTTTGATATGTTCGACTCATTTTCAAGTTAAGATAACTATAGTTATCTCACATCAAAAGTTGTGATAACTGTAGTTACTTAACCTCCACACAAATCTAATATTTCGTTAGTGTGGTAATACCAAAACTAAGTTAAAATATAACTTTAAGTTGACAGTAATAACAGGATAACGAAAGTTAGCATATTTTGTAACTCGAACAGTTAAGGTAAAGAATCAGAGTATCTTTTCAATTATATGTTATGCAAAAAGAAGAGATACCACTTCTACATATTGGAGAGCTATAATCTTCTTCGGAAGGATGTTATCAAACAATAACACAAAAAGTCACCATAAAACATGTTGGATGTGTTTGTTGTACCCAGTATTCAAGAAGTATTGGCAAGAGTGGCAAATGAATTGGAAGTGACTACCATTGCATTTTGGATATATTTTTGATAGAAGTGGAGTTTCCCCTATTTCTTAGAAAGAACTAAGATAACTCAATAACTGAAATTTGTGAACCTCAAAATTAAGCATGACCTGCAATTCACCATATATGATTGAGAATATCATGATTATATCATTTCTTGAGCAAGATATTTCTTATATCAGCTATTATCAGGTGGAAGAAATACTAAATATCACAAATAAAGTAATTTGAATGAAGAAAGAAAAAGCAATTAAGTTAAGTGATTAAGCATGATTAGTGACTAATAGGAGCAACTAACTGAAGGAAAGACAGTGATTGGAAGCAGGTATGAGAGAGAAGGAGCAATACCTGAAGACCGAGAGAACCCCTAGAATGTAGGCGATAAGGGAGACTGAGATGGGAAGTAGCTGTGCAGGGGGAGCAGCGGCATAAGAAGAGGTCGAATGAGAAGTTGGGAGGTCAATAGTGCAGCGCAAGGAGGAGGTCGACAGTGCAATGCACGGGGGAGGTCGATGGTGCAAGGGAGGTTAAAGGTGCGGATTGGCGGTTTGGATTTGTTCTAGGGTTTCCAATGGGGCTTTGATCAATGCTTCGATCTAGGGTTTCCAATTGGGCTTCGATTAGGGTTTCCAATGGGGATTCAATTAGGGTTTGCAATCTAGGGTTCGAATAAATGGAATTGGAATATAATAGGGAAGCAATGGATTGGGGATTCGATCAGGTTCTAACAAATTTCTGAAACGGAATTGGAGGTTTCGAGTTCCCTAGCTCATTTTAAAGTTAAAGTGTAGTGATTTTAATTCCCCAAATTTTATACACAGGAAATCCGTAACACATCCTGAATATTTTACCTCAGTTTGGAACAAACACAGTACAAATTACAGGAAAAATTTGAAAACTTTAATATATCATTGTTCACTACAATTATCAGTGAATGCTACATAATAAATTGCAACTTGGTCCAAAACTCAAGCTTCGGTCTTCGACTCGAGTCTACAACAAACTCGAGTCCATACCACCAACTGAACACGATTCCTGCAAATCTTCCAAACTGTGGCACGTCAGTTGAACTCAACCAACGCAATGCTAGTAACAATAGCGATCATCTAATTCTCAACAACTCAAAGATTTGATGCAAAAAACAAAAATAACGCTGAAAGTAAATCTACTCAAAGTGTAACAATTTGTGCCATGATCCTGAAAATCTAATGCACAAACAAATGCACGCAATGCTCTTTCTAATGCATGCTTGTTTCAAATTCTATGTTGCCCATACAACATAGGTTTTGAATGCAAGCTTCTAATGTTTCTCCACATTTCACGGTTTAATCACTCGCTATGCGAAACTTATATTCGTGACAAAATTGAAGATTTAGATATCCTGTGAGTATTGGCTCTCGCCCTGGAATTCTGGATATCAATCTCTATCCGCAGATCATCCTGGAGCCAATTTCATCGCTTGTCCCAGAACTCTGGAGAATATCTCGCTCTGCAGGTCATCCCGAAGCCCTCATCACACAAACGTCCCATGAGCGTCGCTCTCGTTTCAGAATACAGGAGATCAATCCCACTTCACAGATCATTCTAGGGCATATTTCATCCCTCGTCCTGGAATACTAGGGATTATCCCACTCCGTGGATCATCTTGAAGCCCTCTCTCACGTTCGCTCTTACTTCGTCACAACTCCGTTTTAGTGTATGTCCTTATATTCAAATATAAACGATTACCGCCTAGAGCTAGCGTCACCCTACCGACCCGAACTCAACAACACTAGGAATAATAGCCCAACCCAGCTTATTTCCGCTTCAATCTCAACCTGCTGGTACCCTGGGTCTTGCTTAATCTCTAGAACCCCACACAACTAGGACATCACACCAAGTCACATTCTACGCTTTCATATGTCAACCCTAACTTTCAAAGTAATCCCAATATTTAAAATTTATTAACTGCTCTGAAATTCTAGGTCGAAACACCACTCGCATCTCGAGTTTAATCCATTAGTCATCACACGACTATAATAAATCTTGATTTCACACCAAATTAATTCCATCTTTAATCTCGATTTATTTTCCTAATAATAATAATAACTATTATTAGATTTTATTTAATAAACAACTCATGTTTATCAATAATTAAAAATTAAGTGAGCTAGTCTACAACTAGCTCTAATTCGATAAAATTAAAACACTCATTAACTAATATTTAATCACTCATCCCAAATATTAATGAGTATTATTACTATATACTGTTTTGATGAATCACTCTTTTTTATCAACTATTAAAATTCATAAAAAGCAATCTAGACCATACAACTAATTATAAATTGAATGAATTAACCACATCTCAACTCAACACAACCCTAACCTTTATTTAAACCTGAACCCGAGCTCAAATACACCCAAACCCGAGCTCCTAATCTAGACTTAACCCTAGCCAAATCATAACCCCAAACCATAATCCAACCAATCCTAAATAAACTCCATTAAGACCAAACCTGACCTGAGCTCCCCCTAAAACCCGACCTGCAAACAAATCACAACCAATCCGAGCCCCCATTGGATCAGACCCGAACCCTCATATAGCTCGAACCCCCGACTCCACCTCAATCGGACCCGAGCCCTCAGGATCTAAACCCGAGCTCCAAGCACTTTCAGACTCGAGCCCTCCTAGTCTTATATGAGACCCTCTTCTTGTGCCAGACCCGAAACCCAGCTCCATCTGAACCTGAGCTTCCAACTGGGACCAGACCCAACCTAAACACCTCTAAATTCTTTCAATACATGAAACCCTAAAAGAAATTAGCAAGAAATATACTCCAAAAACTGAGGTTTTAACCAACTAAAAATTGATACTTTATGTGTTTAATAATTACTATATCTTCATGTTATTAATCAATATACAAGTCTACAATCATTTATGGCATGAAATCTAGAATTTGAAATATTGGGTTCATTTTAACAAGTAATGAAATATGTCCCTAATTAATATTTGCATTTATAATAAATATTAAGATGTGCATATTTTTAATGATTGTATTTTATAATTTGTAGAAATACAACTGCAAATAAATTTGCAGTTCTTCAGTTGTGGAAATTGCAAAGTCAACTGCGGAGGATCCAAACTGGATTATATGTCCATGCAGAGATTGCCAAAATTTATGTCGAGGAAATGATGATATGCTTTTAATTCATTTGCTCAAGCGTGGAATGGATATGACCGGTTGCAAAAAATATAGTAGGTTATCATCAGCAGTTATTATATATAAGCTTAAATCCTTGTATGGAGTTTCTAACAAATGCTTTAATCATCTTTTGGAGATATTGTGTGACATGTTACCTAATGAAAATACAATTTCAGAATTTGCACGTCAAGCTTTCCAATGAACACTCCAAAAACTGAGCTTGTCAAACTTTCTAATTCCCAAAGGTATCATTCGAGACCTCAAGCTCGGCCTCAGACCTTGTTCAAACTTCTTGGCTTTTCTGGCTTTGTCCACAATCCACTCTGGTGCGTACCTCGATAGTTGGGCAAACTTAGTCTCATATTCCCTCATTGACATACTCCCTTGCTGCAAGTTCATAAATTCCATAGCTTTCTTCTTTTGGATGTTCATTGGGAAGTAATGATCCCTGAACTCTTCCAAGAATGCTTCCCAAGTCATGGGTCTATCGCCAAAAGTTCTCTTCACCAAATTCCACCAAACACTTGCATCTTTCTCCAACTTAATGGTGTCTAACTTCACCTTGCTAGTTTTCGGGGTCTCCAACACTTCAAATACCATTTCTGTCTGCCATACCCAGTCGTCTGTTGCATTAGGGTCAGCATGTCATTCAAACACATGTGGCTTCATCTGCTTGAATGACTCCACTTGCTTTATTGGATCAGGAATTAGAGCAGCTGGTCCTGCCTCAGTTTTCCGGCCCACACCTATCGTTATGAACGCATCCAGGGTTTGGTAAACCCTTGCAAGTTCTGTCTCCAGATCAAGCATGTTGTTATTGGCTTATTTAAGTCCCTCTCTGGTCTCGTCGTTCCTTATTCTAGATCCTGCCATTTCTGAACGAGAAAAAAAATACTAACTTAGTTGAAGAAACAACATTACATACAATATCATATCAATGTTTACAAAGAGAGTATTATAAATACAAGTTCAAACAAACAATGTCATTCATGATCTAAACTAACTCAAATTCATCTAGTGTCCACCAAAGATTATTTCACTTACTATATTTAGTACTACTAATTGAAGTCAGCTCAGATACCAATCTGTAACTCCCCGAATTTCATACACAGAAAATCCATAACACATCCAGAATTTTTTACTTCAATTTAGTTCAAATACAGTACAAATTACAGGAAAAATTTTAAAAATTTAAATCGTTCATTACAATTATCAGTGAATTCTACACAATAAATTACAACTTGTTCCAAAACTTAAGCTTCGGTCTTCACTAGAGTCTTCAACAAACTCGAGTCCATACCACCTACTGAACATGAATCCTGCAAAATCTTTCAAACTGTGGGCACGTCAGTTGAATTCGACAGATACAATTATAGTAACAATAGTGATCTTCTAATTCTCAACAACCCCAAAATTTGATGCAAAAATAAAAATAATGCAGAAAGTAAATCCATTCTAAGTGTAACAGTGTATGCCATGATCCTGGAAATCTAATGCACAAACCAATGCACACAATGCTCTTTTCTAATGCATGCTTGCTTGGAATTCTATGTTGCCCATACAACACAGGTTCCAAATGCAAGCTTCTAACGATTCTCCTCATTTCAGGATTTAATCCATCACTATGAAAAACTTATATTTGTGACAAAATTCAAGATTTAGACATCCTATGAGAATTGGCTCTCGCCCTGAAATACTGGAGATCAATCTCTATCCATAGATCATCCTAGCGCCAATTTCATCTCTCATCCCGGAACTCTGGAGAATATCTCGCTCTGCAGGTCATCCTTGAGCCCTCATCACACAAACGTCGCATGAAAGTCGCTCTCGTCTCGGAAATACAGGAGATCAATCCCACTTCGTAGATTATTTTGGGGCATATTTCATTCCTCGTCCTGGAATACTAGGGATTATCCCACTCTGCGGATCATCTTCAAGCCCTCTCTCATGTTTGCTCTTACTTCGTCACAACTCATTTCTAGTGTTTGTCCTTATATTGAAATATAAATGATTACCACCTATAGCTAGTGTCACCCTATTGACCCAAACTCAACAAAACTAGGAATAATAGCCCAACCCAGCTTATTCCCGCTTCTATGAATCTCAACCTGCCGGTACCCTGGGTCTTGCTTAGTCTCTAGAATCCCACATAACCAGGACATCACACCAAGTCACATTCTAGGCTTTCATACGTCAACCCTAAATTTCAAAGTAATCCCAATATTTAAAAGTTATTAACTACTCCTAAATTCTAGGTCGAAACACCACTCGCATCTCGAGTCTAACCTATTAGTCATCACACGACTGTAAATCTCGCATAAATCTTGATTTCACACCCAATTAATTACATCTTTAATATCGATTTATTTTCTTAATAATAATAATAACTATTATTAGATTTTATTTAATAAACTACTCATGTATATCAATTATCAAAAATTAAGCGAGCTAGTCTATAACTAGTTCTAATTCGATAAAATTAAAACACTCCTTAACTAATATTTAATCTCTCTTCCAAAATATTAATGAGTATTACTATACATTGTTTTGATAAATCACTCTTGTTTATCAACTATTAAAATTAATAAAAAGCAAGCTAGACCAAACAACTAGTTTTAAATTGAATGAATTAACCACATCTCAACTCAACACAACCCTAACCCCTATTTAAACCCGAACCCGAGCTCAAACACACCCAAACCCGAGCCCCCTATTCTAGATTCAACCCTATCCTAATCTAGCCCCAAACCCTAATCAAAACAACCCCAAATAAACTCTATTAAGACAATCTCAAATAATCCAAACAATCTAAACAATCTCAAATAATATTATCTCATTATTAAGTACTAATTTTAATTAATATTAATAGCCCACTACGTAGATCCATCCATCAATATGAATAAAGTAAATTAAATAATAATACAAGTGTTTCTAACACATTGCAATGCAAATGTGTTGCACGTGCTAACTTGTAGGAAAAAATAGTAATAATAAATGTTATTTTACATTTGTGGGGTATTACAGTTACAATAGATTTTTGACACATGGCGAGGGCTGGGTTGTTTTTTTTTTTTTTTGAGGAAAAAGGTGGAGTATGGCCACCATGTTTCATTAATAAGAAATTAATGATACAAACCCAGCAAACTGGGCCAGATTACAACCTACAGACAGGAAATAAAACATACATGAAGAAACATGACCCGTACAAACAATAAATCCCTCCAACAACCTTGGAGGGTGGGCCGACAAACAAGCTCGGTCCAGCAAAATTGTATGTACGTCAGTTTAGCTTCGTACACTGCCTCCACGGCACATGCACACCCACCCGAAACTAGTCTAGCAGGATTTTAACACCCCCCGATCCCTGCCTTCTCCTCGCTAGGGGGACCTCGTCTTTGGACCCAAGCCCCACAGCCCCATCTGTTGGCACATGCACAGCAACCGCACATAGCTTCCTCAGCCGCTACCAAAGAGATAGCTGTGAAGAGGATACCTTCACCTCTCTCACGGTTGTTGTATCTCAGGTGATTTCTCACCAAACAACTATTTCGCTCACCCCACCAAAAACCACGCTCTAGGAGAGAGCTGTGGAGAGGATACCTTCACCTCTCCCACGCTCTTGCTCTCTCAGGTGATTTCTCACCAAACAGACTCATCTCGACTTTTACTCCCAACGAAAGAAGAGGCGATGCTGTTACGAGACAGTAGCCTAAGCTGTAGGAAGAACAATAGCATGATAGTAGGCGCTATCAAGACTGCATCGGTGGCATCGTTGGACACCCAAACAAGTGAGCGTGCATCATGGAGGGACCCCATCTTTGGGCCTGTTACGCCCCGCTTCCCAAAAGAATATGGAATACGGATACGTAACATAAGCCCAGCGAATGATTTTCATCATCCATAAGCTGTTCAAGAAAATCTTAACAACTTGCTCGAAAAACATCAGAGTCGAAAGCGAATTAATCAACCACATGCACATAATGAGTCAACAACAAGAATACTTGAAACCAAATACATAAATCTCAAATAGTCATGATCTGAATAAAACACAAGTTTTGGGTCACACTGCCCAAATACAAGAATAATCCCAGTCTCACGAATACAATTATTATTCAAGCACAATACAAGAAATAATGATAAATGCAGCACTAATACTTCAAGTCTCCGATACCATCTGTAACATGTTCTCCAAAATCTGCAATTCATCGAATGCAGGAAAGAGGAAAAGAGAAAACACAAGTACCCGTCAATTGCAAGTCACGGGTCACTTATAATGTAGGATACAAGCACATGGGGAAACTAACTAGCACATGGTATAAGTGTGATGTCAAAGTAAACAACTAGCATGGTAAAAGTGATCAAGTGTACATGGCATAATTCAAGTGTCAAGAAATCAAGTATCATGTAAACATGCATCAAGTGTCGAGTATCATATGTTCATGTATCAAGTATCAAGTTTCAAGTCTCATATATCATGTAGTCAAGTATCAAGTAAGCATGTATCATGTTTAAGTATCATGTTCAAGTATCATGTTCAAGTAGCATGTGTCAAGTCTTGTAGTGAATTACTATCTAGGTAGTACTTCATGCAGCCCATACGATATGGTTGCTACAACAAAATAGTTTCGCTTTAGATTTCATAGTAGACCAGAAAGGGCAGTATACTCGTGGACAAGCAAGTAATTGAGCTCCAAGCTCCAAGTATCATGTATCATGTAATCACGTATCAAGTTGTGCACGTGGCAAGTATCGTGTCTTGCACACAAGTATCAAGTAATCACGTGTCAAGTATCAAGTAATCACGTAGGATCAGTGGATCCCCTTCCGAGTACACATTTTCGAATTATCCACTATTAGATCTGTCTCTTAAACCCCGGCTTGGTTATTTATTATTAATGTCAAACAAGCATGTATATGTGCAAAATATATCAAAAATAGCATGGAATGATCATGTGACAAGTGCAAGTTGCAAGATAAACATGTACGAGTGCAAGATATCTCATAAAAGACTAAAATAAACACATCTCAAGTTCAGGACAGCAAGACCATACTATAGTAAAACAGTGATTCCCAGAGTTACAAACATGCAAATCTAAATCCGTCGAAGGATCTGGAAAATAGACTTCTACACAAATCCAACGAGTATAATTAAGTCATATACTAGTTCACAAAAACACAGCTCAAAACTAATTTGAATACAGAAATTATGTTCAGCCAAAAATCAAGAAAACGAATTCACGAACAGGAAAACAGCATGAAAACACATTAAATAAAACCATGAAAAATCTGGGGTATTACCCAATATGTCCATTAGCTAAATATAAAGTTTCAAAATTTTCCAGGAAAAATATACCAATCATCAAAAATACAAAAGTATCAACAAAACATAGTTTGTCTAATCTGGAAATCCCAACACTGCTATACAAAAACTAATATATCTCGCAACCAGTGAAACGAAATCCAATTATGCAAAAGGGATATGAAAATAGATAAAATATAATAATTTTCACATTTCACAAACATTTTTCATACAGTAAAAGAATCATAGTGAAAATAGGGTTCTTTACCGACTAGCGAGCAAAATACAACACGTATAGATTTTATAAACGAGCATGAAACACCACATAAAACTCATCAATAAAATTCACCAAAATTTTGGGTAATCCCTAACTTAATAAAGAAACACTGAACAAAGTTTTGGATCAAAATAATATGTATAGCATAGTTCTTGAAAATAGTTTGTTATCAAAATTTCCGAAAAACAGAATTTGGAAAAGATCGACACCTCAGTACTAAAACAGTCATAACTCAGTCATACGAAATCCAAATCAAGCAAGGTTAGAGGGGTTTGAAAATAGACGAAATTATCTAAAACTCATGTTTTATACCGAAATTAAGATACTGACTGCAACACAGTCGAAAACAGCAAACAAAACAGAACAGTGCCAAAAATACAGATTTTTTCCCTTAAAACAAAATCAACATAGATTCAAGAATATTGATCCAAACACAACCAAACTTGAAATAAAGCCTACCAAGTGTCTAAACATCATGAATTAGGGTTATTAACATGTCCACGCCAAGAATTTCACATGGGTCTCAACCAAAACACAATTTAACACAAGTCTGACATACATGTTCAAAAATCAAGAATCGGGTGAATCCTAGATTAATTCATGTCCATATTGTGTCGTGAGTCAATCTATGGTCATAATTTCACAATAGAGACAAAACCCATCAAGGAAAACACAACCAAGAGTTGTCTCTAGACCCAATTACACTATAGGTAAATTTTGGGACTTGTATCAAACAAATGAATTGGAGTACAGGTTACTTGTCTTAATTTGGGGATGAAGAACGATGCAACCAAGCCTAGAAGCAAAACCCACGAACAAAAATCTGCTAATCCGCGAATCCAAGCAATCATGAACAAAATCTCCACACGAACGAAACTCCTTAAAGTGACGATGATCAAAGTGACTAGCAGCCACTTGAGAACACCACGAAGAGAACTAGGGATTAATGGTGCAAGATAGTTGTTGCGGTGGTGTGGTGAGTGGTCGACAAGGAAAAGAGAAAGGGGGTTCGGGTTTGTGGGGCTGTCGGAGTGGGGAGTAGGTCGGAGTGGGTGGTCGGCCTGGTGGTGGATGAGGGGCTGTCAGCCTGGTGGATGGCCGGAGTGGATGGGGTGCGGGTGTGCAGGCCGGGAGCAAGCAAGAGAGGGAGAGAGATGGTGAGGGAGGCCGGGATGTGAGGGAGAGAGAATATTAGGGTTAGGGTTAGGGTTTGTGAGGAGTTGGGTATATATATAGGGTTTAGATGTGGGTTAATGGGTATTGGGTATTAGGAGTTCGTAATAGGTTTACAAATGGGTTTTGGATTTTGGGTCAAATAGAAATAGGAATGCAAATAGGATAGGGAATTCTTTGGCTTTAAAAATCTTATTAGGGATCAAAATAATGGGAGTGGGAAAAAGACAACCAAAACACCACCATAACACCACGAAAAAAAATAAAAATAAGGATAATGATACCAAAGATGAGGGAAAGATCAAAATAATGAAGAACGGAACAAAAGAGACAATCAATCAAACACAAGGAGCTCAAAATGAAATAAAACAAGTATATATTGAAAACAATTCTAATATACGGTTCAAAAAAAATACAAGAGAGAAAAATACATCAAAACAAAAAATACAGTCAAAAATACACAAAAATGAAAAACAGGGGTTACAATCCTACCCACCTAACAAGAAGAATTTCGTCCTCGAAATTCAAAAAGAAGATACATAGGGTAACCCCAAAACAACCAAAAGAACAAAACAAAAACTACTCAAACAAATGAGGAAACTTCTGCTGAATCTCCTTCTCCAGCTTCCAAGTCGACTCACCAGGCGAGTGAGGATTCCAAGCAACACGAACCAACTTGATGACCTTGTTCTTAAGCACTTTGTCCCGCCGATCCACAATAGCAACTGGCAGAATCTCACAAGTCAAATCCGGCCGAATGGTCAACTCAGAATAGTTGATCACGTGGCTCCCATCTCGGATATATCTCCTGAGTTGTGAGACATGGAAAACATCGTGCACTCCTAATAAAGCTGGCGGCAATGCAAGACGATAGGTCACCTTGCCTACTCGCTCTAAAATCTCAAACAGTCCAATAAACCTAGGGCTAAGCTTGCCCCCACCACCAGAAATGAAGCTTCAAATCTCGATACATCTTAGTACCACCAGGATGGATAGAATACGAAGACTGATAGGCTTCCTCAAGCAACCTCTGACGAACATCACCTTCCGGGACACATAATCTGGGCCCAAAACAAAGCGATCCATCCGAATGAATAACCATGTCCATCTTAGACCCAGACTCAACCTCAGCTCGAAATCTCTGCAACTGTGCATCACTAGCCTGCACCTCTTAATCTGATCAACAAGAGACGACTGCAGCTAAAGCACCAAACAACTCCGATCCAAACTCGGCAACAAAACTTCCAACTCCAACCTCCTCATCTGCTCAATCAGATCTCTCTGCTGAGTCAAGAACATAACTGTCGGTCTCATACTCAAAGCATTTGGCACCAAGTTTACTTTACCAGGATGGTATTGCAAACTGATGTCATAATCGACCATAAGCTCCAACCAACGCCTTTGCCTCATGTTTAACTCCTTCTGGGTAAAGACGTACTTGAGAATTTTGTGGTCTGTAAAGATCTCCACTCGATCCCTAAGTAAATAATGTCTCCACAGCTTCAAAGCAAAAATCACTGTCACTAACTCCAAGTCATGAGTATGATAGTTCTTCTCATGCGGCCTCAACTGCCTCGATGCATACGCAACGACTCGGCCTTTCTGTATCAAAACTGCTCCAAGACCCTTACTAGAAGCATCACACTGAATTACAAATCCGCCTGAACCATCAGGAATAGTCAACACAGGCGCTGACGTCAATCTGTTCTTCACCTCAACAAAAGCTCCATCACACTCAAAAGAACAACAGAACTTCTGATTCTTCCCAGTCAACTTAGTCAATGGTCCTTCTATCTTCGAAAAATCCTGGACGAACTTCCGATAATAGCCAGCCAAACTAAGAAAACTCCTGACTTCTGAAACTGACTTGGGAATAAGCCAATCCTTCACAGCCTCAATGTTCACACGATCCACAGAATTACCTTCACCAGAAATAATGTGCCCCAAGAAAGAAATCCTATCGAGCCAAAACTCGTACTTGCTAAGTTTTTCATAGAGCTGATTCTCTCTCAAAGTCTGCAGAACCACTCTAAGATGCTCAGCATGATCTTCCCGATTCCGAGAATACACCAAAATATCATCAATGAAAACCACCACAAATCTATCCAAGAACTGAGAGAAAACCCGGTTCATAAGACTCCTGAATACAGCCGACGCATTCGTAACTCCGAACGGCATCACAAGATACTTCTAGTGCCCGTTTCTAGTCCTGAAAGAAGTCTTCTGTATATCTGTAGCCTTTACGTTGACTTGGTGATACCCAGAACGACGATCCATCCTCGAGAAAACAGCAACCCCACTCAGCTGATCAAACAAATCATCAATCCTGGGTAACGGATACCGATTCTTCACAGTAACTCTGTTCAGTTCTCGATAATCCATGCACAGTCGATGACTACCATCCTTCTTGTCAACAAAAAGGACCGGAGCATCCCAAGGCGAAACACTAGGTCTGATGAAATCCAAATCAAGCAACTGCTGAATCTGCACCTTAAGCTCTACTAGCTCAACCGGTGCCATCCTGTAGGGACTCTTCGATATCGGCTCTTTTCTAGGATGAACATCAATACTGAATTCTACTTTCCTAGCCGGGGGTAAGCCTGGCAACTCATCTGGAAAAACATCCAAGAAATCCCGAACTACTAGAGACGCGGCCTCACAGCCTGAATGCAACTCCATCGCACAAATCTTTTGATCAACTGCAGCTCAGCCAAGGGAAGACTCCCCGACATGGAACTCAAACTCTGTGCGATCTGGAATCCGGAACACAACTTTCTTAGCACGACAATCAATAATGGCATGGGTTTCACCCAACCAATCCATATCTAGAATAATGTCGAATCCCGAATTCCCAATTACAATCAGATTGGCTTTGAACTCAGCGCTACCAATAATTACGGGACATTGCCTGCACTTTTGGGAACAACTGACAACTCCACCACCTGTCAGAATGTTCCAAGCCTCTGACATGTTGCTGCACTCTAACTGATGGCGAGCGACAAATCGAGAGGAGACAAAAGAATGGGTTGCCCCAGAATCTAACAGAACATGAGCAGGGAAAAAGCACACAAAGACAATACTTAAGACAGAAAGCAAAAAAGAGATAAAGAAAAGAATGGATGACACCAAAATCAAGAAACATGGGTATGAGAAGAATGAATTAATACCCAAAAAGAAATCAAATAAGAAGGGATCAAAAAGAATGGAATAAGACTATATCCAGATCAATATTGATAATATTTGATTCATTTTATGCATACATAGTTGGCGAGATATTGCGCAGATTTTCAGTTCGAGCCAAGCTTGTCTAATATATTAGTTGCCCAATATATTAGCCAAACCTGGTGCTCTGATACCAATAGAAACCCTGTAACGCCCCATTTCCCAAAAGAATACGGAATATGGATACGTAACATAAGCCCAGCGAATGATTTTCATCATCCATAAACTGTTCAAGAAAATCTTAACAACATGCTCGAGAAACATCAGAGTCGGAAGCGAATTAATCAACCACATGCACATAATGAGTCAAAATACCAACAAGAATACTTAAAACCAAATACATAAATCTCAAACAGTCATGATCTGAATAAAACACAAGTCTTGGGTCACACTGCCCAAATATAAGAATAATCCAAGTCTCACGAATACAATTATTGATCAAGCACGATACAAGAAATAATGATAAATGCATCACTAATACTTCAAGTCTCCGATACCATCTGGAACCTGTTCTCCAAAATCTGCAATTCATCGAATACAAGAAAGAGAAAAAGAGAAAACACAAGTACCTGTCAATTGTAAGTCACGGGTCACTTATAACGTATGATACAAGCACATGGGGAAACTAACTAGCACATGGTATAAGTGTGATGTCAAAGTAAACAACTAGCATGGTAAAAGTGATCAAGTGTACATGGCATAATTCAAGTGTCAAGTATCATATCTTCATGTATCAAGTATCAAGTTTCAAGTCTCATGTATCATGTAGTCAAGTATCAAGTAAGCATGTATCATGTTCAAGTATCATGTTCAAGTAGCATGTGTCAAGTCTTGTAGTGAATTACTATGTAGGTAGCACTCCATGCAGTCCATACGACATGGTTGCTATAACAAAACAGTTTCGCTTTAGATTTCATAGTGGACCATAAAGGGTAGTATACTCGGGGACAAGCAAGTAATTGAGCTCCAAGCTCTAAGTATCATGTATCATGTAATCACGTGTCAAGTTGTGTAAGTGGCAAGTATCGTGTCTTGCGTGCAAGTATCAAGTAATCACGTGTCAAGTATCATGTCTCAAGTAATCACGTAAGATCAGTGAATCTTCTTCCGAGTACACATTTCTGAATTATCTACTATTAGATCTGTCCCTTAAACCCTGGCTTGGTTATTTATTATTAATGTCAAACAAGCATGTATATTTGCAAAATATATCAAGAATAACATGGCATGATCATGTGACAAGTGCAAGTTGCAAGATAAACATGTACGAGTGCAAGATATCTCATAAAAGACTAAAATAAACATATCTCAAGTTCAGGACAGCAAGACCATACTGTAGTAAAACAGTGATTCCCAGAGTTACAAACAAGAAAATCTAGATCCGTCGAAGAATCTGAAAAAAGACTTCCACATGAATCCAGCGAGTATAATTAAGTCATATACTAGTTCACAAAAACACAGCTCAAAATTGATTTGAATACAGAAATTAGGTTCAGCCAGAATTCAAGAATAGGAAAACAGCATGAAAACACATTAAATAAATCCACAAAAAATCTGGGGTATTCCCCTATATGACCAGTAGCTAAATATAAAGTTACAAATTTTTTTAGGAAAAATAGATCAGTCATCAAAAATACGAAAGCATCAAGAAAACATAGTTTGGCAAATCTGGAAATCCCGACACTGCAATACGAATACAAAGATATCTCGCAACCAGTGAAACGAAATCCAATTCCGCCAAAGGTATATGAAAATAGATAAAATATACTAACTTTCACATTTCACAAATATTTTTCATACAGTAAAAGGAATCATAGTGAAAATAGGGTTCTTTACCGTCCAACGAGCAAAATACGGCACGTATAGATTTTATAAACGAGCATGAAACACCACATAAAACTCATCAATAAAGTTCACCAAAATTCTAGGTAATCCCTAACTTAATAAAGAAACACTGACCAAAGTTTTGGATCAAAATAATATGTATAGCATAGTTCTTGAAAATAGTTTGTTATCAAAATTTCCGAAAAACAGAATTTGGAAAAGATCGACACCTCTGTACTAAAACAATCATAACTCAGTCATAAGAAATCAAAATCAAGCAAGGTTAGAGGTGTTTGAAAATAGAAAAAATTATCTAAAACTCATGTTTTATACCGAAATTAAGATACTGACTGCAACACAGTCGAAAACAGCAAACAAAACAGAACAGTGCCAAAAATACAGATTTTTCCCCTTAGAACAAAATCAACATAGATTCAAGAATATTGATCCAAACACATACAAACTTGAAATAAAGCCTACCAAGTGTCTAAACATAATGAATTAGGGTTATTAACATGTTCACGCCAAGAATTTCACATGAGTCTCAACCAAAACACAATTTCACACAAGTCTCACATACATGTTCAAAAATCAAGAATCGGGTGAATCCTAGGTTAATTCATGTCCATATTGTGTCGTGAATTAATCTATGGTCATAATTTCACAATAGAGACAAAACCCATCAAGGAAAATACAATCAAGAGTTGTCTCTAGACCCAACTACACTATAGGTGAACTTTGGAACTTGTATCGAACAAATGAATTGGAGTACAAGTTATTTGCCTTAATTTGGGGATGAAGAAAGATGCAACCAAGCCTAGAAGCAAAACTCACGAACAAAAATCTTCTAATCCGCAAATCCAAGCAATCACGAACAAAATCTCCACACGAACGAAACTCCTTAAAGCGACGATAATCAAAGTGACTAGCGGCTACTTGAGAACACCACGAAGAGAACTAGGGATTAATGGTGCAAGATAGTTGTTGCGGTGGTGTGGTGTGTGGTCGGCAAGGAAAGGAGAAAGGGGGTTCGGGTTTGTGGGGCTGTCGGAGTGGGGAGTAGGCCGGAGTGGGTGGTCGACCTGGTGGTGGATGAGGGGCTGTCGGCCTGGTGGATGGCCGGAGTGGATGGGGTGCGGGTGTGCAGGCCGTGAGCAAGCAAGAGAGGGAGAGAGATGGTGAGGGAGGCCGGGATATGAGGGAGAGAGAATATTAGGGTTAGGGTTAGGGTTTGTGAGGAGTTGGGTATATATATAGGGTTTAGATGTGGGTTAATGGGTATTGGGTATTAGGAGTTAGTAATAGGTTTACAAATGGGTTTTGGATTTTGGGTCAAATAGATATAGGAATGCAAATAGGATAGGGAATTCTTTGGCTTTAAAAATCTTATTAGGAATCAAAATAATGGGAGTGGAAAAAAGACAACCAAAACACCACCACAACACCACGAAAAAAAATAAAAATAAGGATAACGAGACCAAAGATGAAGGAAAGATCAAAATAATGAAGAACTGAACAAAAAAGACAATCAATCAAACACAAGGAGCTCAAAATGAAATAAAACGAATATATATTGAAAATAATTCCAATATACGGTTCAGAAAAAATACAAGAGAGAAAAATACATCAAAACGAAAAATACAGTCAAAAATACACAAAAATAAAAAACAGGGATTATAGGGTCCAAGCCCCACAATCGTTCAATACAACATGCTACACATTCCCCACCTCCCACTCGCGACAAGTGAGCGCACATCATGGAGGGACTCCATCTTGGGCCCCACGAGCCCCATGCCAAACCATCGACCTCACACATTCGGGGTCTGGGTCGTCGTCGGGAGCGATGTGGGGCAGGCAGGCGGGGGCCAGGACCAGGGCGATCGCGACCCCATCCTCAGATCCATGGCATTCACGACCACATGCGCGGGAGGATGCTCTGGCGCGACATAGTCGCTCCGTGACCTGAGGAGACGAGAACCTTGATTTGGGGGGGACCCCGTCTTCGGGCCCTAGCCCCACAACCGTACTACACCACAATCATCACAACCGAGATAACCAACACCGACAATGCCTCCACCCCCCCCCCCACCCACCCCCCACACACAGAGAGATAATCAAACTCCGGCTTCTTTGCACGCGCTACCAACCCTCGAAAACCAATACATAGCCGCTTATCGTCGTGATTGGCCCCGAAAGTGTGGACATGGTGGCAACCACAAAGAACACCTGGACCCCAAGAGAGGACAAATTCAACCCCAACCAAACCCAAACCCCAACCAACTCACCCCAACCAAACACAAACCAGGCCCTAGTGGACTCCGAACCCTCACCCTCGGCACGACGGTCGGGTGTGTTGGTTGATGGCGACGATGGCTAGCTGGAGAGGTGCCTTCGATGGCACGATGGCAGGGGAGGTGCCTCTGATGGCTCGACGGCAGGGGAGGGGGGGAAGGCTTCAAAGGGAGACGGGAGGGAGGGAAGGCGTCGAAGGGTAGGGAGATCGGGGAGGGGGAGGCATTTAGCGGAAGGGGACATCGGCTGGAGATTAAGATGGGAGAAGGGCGCAATGGATGGGGCGTCGAACGGAGATCTGGTAGGGTCGGCGCGCTCCCGTTGAGCAGCTGGAGACGGACGCGGCGACGAACGACGATCGGGGAGGGGGTGGCGCGATCTCGCCCGCCACCCCCTCCAACCACTCTCTAGACCTAGGGTTTTTTGTTTTTGGGATTTTTGGGGGAGCTTCTCTCTCTAGAAGTTCTAGAGAGAGAAACTCTTATCGGCACCTTTTTCTTACTATGATCACAGTTGATGAGGGTTGGGTTGTTGAGGAGAGTAGTTTGGGGTGGATGAAAGTAATTAAATTGGTCTGTTTTGGTTTTGGAGGATTAACGACGTTTCTAAAATACCGTAGAAACACGGTGTTTCAAAAAATGCTGTGAAATAGAGGAGTAAATTTTAAACTAGGTTGAAGACAGTGTTCCTGTCTGAAATGTTGTTATTGATAATTTTTAACGACATAAATGCTGAAACGCCGTAATAAATTTGCTGTGGAAAGCCCTATATGTTGCAGTGCAAAATGCTTAATGACTAGTTCACACTAAAAGATGCAACGTAGGACTATTTTACCCTTAAGTCCTTAACTCAAAGTACAAGATTTAAGAAATACTCATTCAACTTCAAACCCCATCCGTATAACCAATTCCATAAACTGAAACATAAGCACAAAGAACGTCACAAAAAGCAATATTTAATAGAACAAACTGTTATTAATTAAAAAGGTTGTCCACCTTGCATGGATGGGAGGGTATAATGGAAATTAATATAAGGTCAAACGCAACCACCACAACACCGGTATTGTTTCCGCATTGAGCAGGAAGCTTCCTGCTATTTGCAAAGTTCCTCCTTTGCTCATCACATCGCCTTCAAGTATCTTTTCCGTCGCATCAACAAAATGGAATCCTAGTAGAACGTTATTAATAATATCTTGCCCCTTTGATTCTCTGTAGTCGTCATTTTTATTAGATTAAATTGCTTATATCCCATATGTGACGTCTTTTCTTTGTTTTACTTCAGCCTAGGGATGAAAGGATACACAGTCACACCCTATCGAGACGCTGATATAGTTATTGTTACTTTGGATGCCTTGAATCAGGCCATCATTGGTTTTAAGGTGAATCCCCGCATAAACCCTAACATCCGTGCCATTCATATTCACCGACTTCTCATGACTCAGCTTGACCTGATTATTGTGCTTATGCCCAAGGCGGTCTGTATTGTAAGGTACAAATTCGGACTCATAAGGCACATACCCAGGGGCTATGGCTACACAAATGCTATAGTTCATTACATTTTCAGCAGAGAGCACATGTTTAGCCCCCTCGTAGCGGTTTACCATGAAGTCATATCCACTGAAGCATACGCCTACAATGACCAGCTCAGTGGATTCCTATAGAATCACAAAATGTAAGTGGCATTCGATATGAGTATATAAGGTTGCTTTCTCTTACTTACACAAGGGTCTTTTTCAAACGTGTCGTCATCAGGACCGACCCTTCGCTAGTTTGGTGGGACATGACTACCCCTGCTTTTTGCAGACCGTTGCTATGTCCAGTATTCAACTTTCCAAATCCTGCTCCCGAAAGTTCTCCCAGAATATGAATCAGAGCCCGAAGAAGTTATGGCATGGAAGAAGATCCATAGGAAGAAGGGTCAAAACCCAAGAAGATGGCGAGCCGTCATAATCGACTCATTCCAATGCTTGATACTATCTTTAAACTCATTCTTTGATATTTGAAATATTTTTAGCCATGATAACTTATTATTATTAAACCTTGTGTTTAAGGTAGTTTTTGTTTTCTTTCTGGATTGATTATTTGAAGTTTGAACAATGAAGTTTTGATTTTATCTATCTTTTTAGATCTGATTGGTGCTCGGCTAAAATGATGATTATATATTGGTTGGAACTCTGCTTTTATAAAATTGATGTTATGGAATTTAATTCGCTTAAAATAGAAATCGTGGCAATGAATATCATTGAGATTAAATAGTGGCTATTAATTTCGTCAACATACATCATCAACAATATTTAATTGCCACGATTTCAATTCTAAGCAAATAAAATTCCACAATATCAATCTTTCAAAGCATAGTTCCAACCAATATATAGTCATCATTTTAGCCATGTAACAATCAACTAACAAGTGATAGATAAAATCAGAACTTCATTGTTCAAACTTCAAATAATTAGTCCACAAAAAAAACTACCTAAAACACAAGGTTTAATAATAATAAGTTATCGTGGCTACAGATGATTCATATATCAAAACAATGAAATGAACAATAAAATCAGGCATTGGAATAAGCCGATAATGACAACTCACCATCTTCTTGGGCTTGTGACCCTTCTTTTTAGGGATCATCTTCCATGACAATTTCTTCTGGTTCTGATTCATATTCTGTGAGAACTTCGAAAGCAGGATTTGAAATGTTGAAGATTGGACGGAGCAACAATCCACAAAAAGCGGGGGTATCCACGTCCCACCAAACTAGCAATTTATCGGTCCTAATGACAGGATGTTTGAAGAAGGCCCAAGTGTGAATAACATAAAGCAGTCTTATGTACTCATATCTAATGTCGCATAGATGTTGTGCATCTGCATGAATCCACTAAGCTCGTTCATTGTAAGTGTATGCTTCAATGGCTATGAATTCACGGTTCACCGCTGCGCGGTGGCTAAAGATGTGCTTTTCTCCTAAAATGTGCTGAAATAACATCATTCATCCATAGCCTCTGCGTATGCATCTTATGAGTTCGGCTTTGTACCTTACGATATGGACCGCCTTGCGCATAAGCACAATAATCTGGTCAAGCTGAATCATGACAAGTTGGCGGATATGAATCGGACGAATGTTAAGATCAGTGCTGGGATTCACCTCAAAACCAACGTTGGCCTAATTGAAAGTATCCAAAGTGACGATAGCCATATCAGCTTCTCGAGAGGGTATGACCGTGTATCCTTCCATTTCTAGGTTGAAACGAAACAAAGAAAAGACATCACATATCAGATAGAAGCAATTTAATTCAATAAAAATGAAAACTATAAAAAAAAAAAAAAATCAATATAGTATCAATAAGGTCCCACTAGGCATGCCATGTTGTTCACGTGGCGGAAAAGATACTTGAAGGTGATTTGAGAGCAAAGGGGGAACTTTGCAAATAACAGAAAGCTTCCTTCTCAGCAAGAAACAAAACTTCCACGGGACTCCACTCTCCTTCGGGGAGTGTTTGGTCATCAAATATCGTGCAGCATAACTTGTACTCAGTGATTCAAAGATCGGGTGATGTGGTGGTTGCGTTAGACCTTATATTGATATTGTGTTCGCTCTCCCGTACTCGCACTGAGGACAACCTATTAGCCATCGTTACTATTAAATATTTCTTCTTGTAGCTTCTTTGTTCTTATGTTTCAACTCAAGGAATTAGTTTTACATATATATGGGGTGAGGCTGTTTGTTTTTAGGAGGAGTGTGGTTGCATCAGGTGTGAGTTCGGACTCAATTTGTAATGGTGGAAGGATGCGGTAACGGACGGTGAGCGGGAGGCTCGCTTCGGCACTGGAGGATCGGCTCGGATCGTCTCGCCTCGTGTACCTGTAGACGGTCTAGGAACACCGGGGTTTATCCCGGTGGCAGACCCTCCGACGGTCTAGTTAGTCTCTGAGAGAGAGTAGCAGTAACTAGGGTTTTAGTGGGAAAAGATTGATTACCTTCAAAAGGTGGGAGAGGACCTGGTATTTATAGAGAATCCCAATCGGGTTTGGATCTGCTTAGGGACCGAGTCTGGACCCGAAAGCCCATGGTCCTGACGTGGCAGGAGGTCCAGGTGGTTTAGGGCAGATGTGGCAGCCTCATGAGCGGTTTAGGGCTGACGTGGCAAAGCCCTAGGTGGTTTTGGAGCTGACATGGCTGATCGTGGGGCCCATGTACCTCTAAGAGAATTGGATGGCCTGGGTTGTGCCAGGTCATCCTCATCCCTTGCCAGGCTGAGTGGAAGGCCCGTGGGACCGCCGAGGATCGGAGACCGAAGGTTGTGGCGGGTCGTCGAAACGAGGAGGTCGGCTTCGTGGTGGTGACTTAACGGCTCGGCACCGACCCTGTGATGGTCCGGGGCCGAGCTGCCATGCCCTTGAGTGAGCGCCATCCTGGGCCCTGGCCGGGTCCCAGGTCATTTTTATCCTACCTCATAAGCCCCCCACTCCTGCGGGGATGCGAGAGTTAGCCGTGGAGGAGTGTCTTTCGGAAGTCGTTGTGTCTTTGTAAGAAGGCTGCCCTGGTGCTGGACCTTACCTCGGTCTGACGAGGGTTTACGGGTCGGCAAGGACGTTGGCGAACCGTTGTGCCTTCGTAAGAAGGCTGCCCTGGTGCTGGACCTCACCTCGGTCTGACGAGGGTTTACGGGTCGGCAAGGACGTTGGCGAACCGTTGTGCCTTCGTGGGAAGGCTGCCCTGGTGCTGGACCTCACCTCGGTCTGATGAGGGTTTACGGGTCGGCAAGGACGTTTGGCGAACCGTTGTTCCTTCATGGGAAGGCTGCCCTAGTGCTGGACCTCACCTCTGTCTGACGAGGGTTTACGGGTTGGCAAGGACGATGGCGAACCATTGTGCCTTCGTGAGAAGGCTACCCTGGTGCTGGACCTCACCTCGGTCTGACGAGAGCTTACGAGTTGGCAAGGACGTTGGCAAACTGTTGTGCCTTCGTGGGAAGGCTACCATGGTGCTGGACCTCACCTCGGTCTGACGATGGTTTACGGGTCGGCAAGGACGATGGCGAACCGTTGTGCCTTCGTGAGAAGGCTGTCCTGAGTTGATTACTGTCTTCGTGGGGCATTAATGGCGCTCCGGGGCTTGTGCGATGTTCCAATTTCCCGGGGACATTAATGATGTCCCCTAATAAATGCAGGGTGCTTCAATTTCCTAGGTGTGACGGTTGGGCTTCCGTTGCTTGGCCTCCCAAGGGCCATGATGGCAGGTTGCTTGGGGGAGGCTATAAATACCCCACTCTCCCACTGCTGTTTCGATCACATCGAGGGTGGTCCACCGACCATCTGAGGTGTCTGCCTTGGGAGGACGCCTGATACTTGAAAAATTCCAACCCTGGGAGTCTCGGATTGGTGGTTATTCCGCCGTCCGGATCTTCTCTTGGGTCTGACGGCCCTGATGAGGTTGTTTGCCCAAGAGAGATCGGGACGGGAGGGATACCGACCGAAGTCCGGGCCTGGGGGATAAGGAGCTTCGGGTGGATGGCTCTTCTGTCATCACTGTCTTCCTTCCGCGTCGACGGTTTTTGAGGGCTGTCTGCCCGGAGGAGACAGTGATGGGAGGCGGGCCGATCCGTTTTCCGATAGGGTCCTAGGCAATGGTGGTTTTTCTCCCACCCTCGAACAGTTCGGGATTTCGGCTTCCGAGGCCGTAAGCCCCGAGTTGTTCGCGGGTGAGAGGGGAGCAGACCGAGTCCTGGGGCCCGGGGCGCTCGCCGAGGACGGGTGCCTTAAAACTTTTAAAGAAAACTTTCTCTGCTGACAGTTGTGGGGGTGTCTGGTTCCCGAAGTCCTCCTTCTGGATCGATCCTTGTGCTTGGAAGTGGTTGAGCGCGAACCGAAGGTTGCTAACCGCACAACAGGGTGACGTCACTAGCGCGCGTTTCTAGGAGACGTGGCGCAATTTTCTAGGGGCAGTTTCACGCAAATCGAGGAACAGTAACACGAAAATCGAAGAGTCAACTCTTCCTCTATAAATACCCCCCACTCTTCTCCTATTCCGTCTGTCTCTCTCTTGCTGCTTTCTTTTAAAAACACAAACACTTCGGCGCTCGCACTCTGTCTTTGCAGCTCCGGCTCGTCTTTCCGAGGCAACACAGGTTAGTTTTAGCTTTACTTCATTGTCATGTCTAGGGCTCAGTCTGGCTCGTCTGCTTCGACCTCGAATGGGGGAGAAAACCCTGGAGCAGGGCTCTCAGACTCGACGTCGTGGGAAGAAGACACCCAGGTGTATGATGTGAAGCCCCTGCATGTCCGGAGGCCGCTCGTGGTCCAGTGTAGCGGCTTCAAGGAGGAGGGGAGTGATAGCTCAGACTCGGTGCGGATATTAGATCCGGAGTCGGAGGAGGGTAGTAGCGACAGTGAGGGAGAAGGAGAGGCCGAAGCGGCTAAGGCTCGGCGGAAAGGTACGGGGAGAAAATTTTCGGCTGTGGAGCGGAGTCGGGGCGTAGGTTCCTCTTCTACGGCGACCGGTCTTGAGCGCCTAGCCACCCCCTCGCCGGAGAGGGCTAAGAAGAAGAGGGTGCCGAGGAAGAGGGGAGCGAAGGGTGTCGGTCTAAGCGAGGCGTCCCCCGTTCGAAACATTGTGACGGGTTAACCGGTGCAGCCGAAGAGGATTAGGCAGTACCCTGACGACCTCTCCGACAAAGTGTTGTATAGGGTGCAGCCTTCTTCGCCGAGTCGGAAGAGGATAAAGATGGATACGCTGCCGACGATCCTGGGGGCAGTCGATTTAGAGGTGGCTCAGTCGGCCTTCCACATTGGGTCCGGTTATGAAGTGATGGTGCCGAGCCCAAGCCTCCGTCCTACCGACCCGTTACCAGAGTGGTACTACGTCTTCCCCCTAGACGCCTTCGGCTCCGGACTAAGACTGCCGATTCACCCATTTATTCGGGATGTGCTTAATTGGGCGTCCCTGGCCCCGATACAGTACGGACCGAATTCATGGAAGCAGATAGTATGCTTTGTGCTGCTCTGCGAGGAGAGGAAGGTGCCGCTCCGGTTGGGTGTGTTCCGCGCGATGCTGGGGATCAGCTCGTCGGGGGAGTCGGAGGGGATCTACTACATTTCGCCTCGGAGTCGGGGGAAGGTGGTCCACGGCCATCCGGACTCCATTATGGAGTGGAAACGAAAATACTTCGTGATCCGGAGCGCGGAGCCTTGGGACATTCCCACCCGTTAGAACTATTACAGGCCGAACTTCAAAGCGCCAAAGCAGAAGGATCTCACTGTCGAGGAGTGGAAATTAGTCGATCGCCTCTGTTTGTTGCACAGCATCAGATGGCCGAAGGTGATGGAGGGTCACCTGGCCAGCGTCGGACTGAGCCCTGGACGTGTCTAGTATGTCGTCGTTTCTTTTTTCCTATTTTACTGTTCTTTCGAGCTCATTGTCCTTAATGGGTTTTCTTGCAGGTATGGACCCAGAATCTATTAAGGCTCGGAGGCTCGCCTTAAAGAAGCAGAGAGCCGAGGAGGGGGGAGAGGCGAAGAGGACTAGGGGGTCGTCTCAGGTCGTCTCCGAGGCCCCGGGTGAGCTGAGGACTAAGAGGATCCGCTCGGAGTTGAGCAAGGAGGTGGTCGCTCAGATGAGCCCGGGCCAGGCTAAGGTGGCTGATAGCGGTAAAGGGAAGGCCCTTCTGGTCGGACCCGAGGGAGGAGATGAGTTGCAGCGGCCGTGGGTGCCGGCTTGGTCGATACGGGAGGGGGACTGCCTAACCCGTGGGCCCAACGCCATCGAGGTGGTAGAGAAGCTGGCGACTCCCCGGGACCGTAAGGAGATGAGTGGCGAGACCATGGGTGAGGCGTTCACGTGCTTGGCGCAGGCGAGCGTGCTGGTAAGTCCGCCGACCCGACTTTCTTTGTAAAAACTTTTGTCGGAGGTGTTTCTGAGCAGTGCTTGGTCGCCGTAGGTCTGTCTGGAGGGGGCCAAAGTGAAGAGTCTCTACAAGGAGGATGTGGATCGGGAGCGACGACGGGCAGACAAGTGTTCGCAGGAGATGAAGGAGATGAAGATCGAGCTCGATGGCTCGTACAAAAGGGAGCAGCAGCTGAAGATCGAGCTCGATGCCAAGGAGGCCGAGTGGGCTAAGAGGGTGGCTGCCCTAAAGAAGAAGTTTGCGAAGGAGAAAGAGGAACTGACGACGACAGGGCAGGACATGGTGATCGCGGCCCAGAACGAGGTCTATGCGAAGGCCCTCAGCCATGTGAGGCACTTCTACCCGACCATTGACCTGTCCGGCCTCAACTATGATTTGGAGATCGAGGCGCCACCGAAGACTCCTGATGCTGAAGGTCCGGTCGTGGGTTCGGCTGCCGACCCTCACGTGAACCCGGCCGATGCTGAGGTGACAACATAGGCTGTTCGCCCCCTTGTTCTTTTTTCTTCTTTCTTGTTGTATTTGCTGACCGCGGACTGGCCACCGCATTTTTGTGTGAGGGATTTTATTTATAAAAAAGGATTTTTGATCGGCCAAGTATTTTGACCTCGGTTCTTTCCGGACCCTTTTGCTTATGTTGTTTTGAGTGGTGGATGGTTTCCTTTTAGGTAACGGCTCTTATTCCCGAGACGGACCCTCGTCGCTCCTGACGTGGCGTGGCTTCGGAGTAAAATCAAGGTCCTGGAGTCGACGTTGGTCCGCTATCGCGAGGGGGCCCGCGATCAGGATGCTACCTTTAACTACTATCGGGATAAGTCTGAGGCTCTCAGTGCGGAGGCGACGAGGCTAAAAAAGGCAATGGTGGATCGGGACCTCGGAAGTGCCAGTCTCGGGTACACCATGTCGAGTGCGTCAGTGCAGAGGCCATCGTCTGAAAGGCTCCTTCGTGACGTCATAGTGGAGAAGGAGATGGAGATACACCGTTATAAGACGATGCTAGGAATGTCTGGGACGGGAACGGGATCCTCTTCGAGATTCCGGCGAACGGAGGGGATTCCCGCGGCGTTGCTGTTGTTGGAGCGTGCTCGACCGGTTGATGCTCAGAGCTCCGTGGTCGGCGTATCGACTTTGGCGGAACCCAAGGGCCCCCCGTGACGAGGAGAGGGCTCATAGCCGTTCGGTCAGAGTGGCTGTACCCTCTGTCGAACCTGAGGGATCCTAGGGGGTCCCTTGGTCAGTAGTTTCTTTCTATTTAGATGAGTGGAGTGTTCATGTAACGGTATTTATTTTCTTTAAACATAATAAGGGAGTATGAATAAGGGGTTCCTTTCTTTGCTCTGGCCAATTGTTTGTTGATTGTCGGCGGAGATGAGGGCCGGACCTGTCGAGACCTCTGGGGGTCGGCACCGGAGTGATAACTCGGGTGCCGCAGCTTGACAAAGCCATCCCTTCGTCTGGCGTTCGGTCGGACCTATCGAGACGTTTCGAGTTTAACAAAAAGAGGTCCCTTTCATAAATATGGAGAGAGAGGCACTTATGGCCTTTTACATGAGAGAGTTTACAAAATCATTATTTACATTAGCCTAGTAGGAACCTATAACCGCTTTTCCAAGAATTTCATTAGGTGTTCGGCGTTCCAGGGTCGCTTGATCGCCCGACCCTCCATATCCACCAGTCGGTACGTGCCGGGGCATATGGCCTCGGCTACTCTGTATGGGCCTTCCCAATTAGGGGCCAGCTTCCTCTTCTTGGTCGGATCGGAGACGGATAATTTGCGCAGCACGAGGTCCCTGGCTTTGATGTCTGTTGGGCAGACCTTCTTGTTGTAAAATCTCTCGATCCGCTGTTGATAGATGCTCCTTCGGACGGAAGACTTCTCCCTGACCTCGGTGACGATGTCCAGCTTGGCCCTTAGGCCGGATGAGTTGTCGGCTTCATCGAAGGCCATGATCCGGGGAGAGGGTAGGCCGATCTCGACGGGGATTACTGCCTCCGTCCCGTAGGTCAAACTGAACGGTGTCTCTCTCGTGGGGATCCTCTTGGTGGTTCGGTGTGCCCATAGCACGCTGGGCAGCTCTTCCACCCACAGCCCTTTGGGGGAACTATCGAGGCGCTTCTTGAGGCCGTCGAGGATTTGCCTATTTGCATTCTCTGCTTGGCCGTTGGACTGAGGGTGGCATATAGCGGAGAAGCGCTGCTGGACGCCGATGTCCTCGCAGAACTTTCGGAAGTTTTGACTTGCGAATTGGGTCCCGTTGTCTGTGATGTCCTGGGATATTCCGAACCGACAAATGATGTTCTTCCAGAAGAATTGCTGGGTTTGGCGCTCGGTAATGCTGGACAGTGGTTCGGCCTCGAGCCACTTTGTGAAATAGTCGATGGCCACTATCAAGAATTTCATTTGCCCTGTTGCTACGGGGAAGGGACCCACCAGGTCCATGCCCTACATGGCGAATGGCGTAGGACTAGCCAAGGATCGGAGGTTCGCTTGAGGGAGCCTCTTGATGGGAGAAAATCTCTGGCATGGGCCGCACCTCTTGACTAATTAGTGGGAGTCTTGCAGCATGGTTGGCCAATAGTACCCTTGATTCAGGGCTTTACGGGCGAGTGATCTGCTCCCCATATGGCATCCGCCGATCCCCTCGTGAAGCTCTTTCAGCGCATAGCTAGCTTCGTCGTTGGCGAGATAGCGGAGGTACGGCTTTCCGTCGGCCAGTGTGTACGAGCGTTTGAAGAGGATGTCGCCAATCATGACGAACCTTTCAGCCCGGATCCTGACCCGTCTCGCCTCGACTCGGTCTTCGGGAAACTCGGCACTGACTAGGAATTTTCTAATGGGGGTGGTCCAGTCGTCCGGACTGACACCGCTTTGCACACACATTGCCTCCTGGCCTTGGTCATCGATGCTTGGTTTTAAGAGGATTTCGATGAGTACCGTTTGGTCGAGACCCTCGAAGGAGGAAGAGACGAGTTTTGACAAAGCGTCTGCTTGGGCGTTCTGCTCTCTGGGGACCCTAACAACTGTGGAGCAGCAGAAGGATGCTAGGAGTCGTCGGACCACGACCAAGTATCGTATCATCCGGTCATCGCGAGCCTCGTATTCTCTGGTGATCTGATTAACCACGAGCTGAGAATTGAAGGCTCGGATCTGCTTGGCTCCGGCTCGGTATGCCAGGATCAGTCCGGCAATCATGGCCTCGTATTCTGCCTCGTTGTTAGAGGCCGGGAAGTTGAGGCGGAGGGA
Organism: Hemerocallis citrina; assembly: GCA_017893485.1. Lineage (NCBI taxonomy): Eukaryota > Viridiplantae > Streptophyta > Magnoliopsida > Asparagales > Asphodelaceae > Hemerocallis > Hemerocallis citrina. The sequence goes on from CM030358.1 coordinate 276,571,200, forward strand.
GTATTGAAGGAGGAATTGGTCAGGACCCCGGAGGATGATTCCGGCACCACTCCCGGTTTCACAGGAGGATCCGTCGACATAGACTTACCAGATCGGATCCGAACCTTTGACACTTGGCTGCTCGAAAGCAGTGCACTCGGTGATGAACTCGGCGAGGGCCTGACCTTTGATCGCCGTCCTCGGCTGATAGCCGATGTCGTATTGGCTCAGCTCAATTGACCACTTGACCAAGCAGCCAGAGTTCTCTGGTTTGTAGAGGACGGTTTTCAAGGGCTGGTCAGTTAGAACTTGGATGGAGTGAGCTTGGAAGTAAGGGCGGAGCTTCCGAACCGCCATGACCAGAGCATAGGCCACCTTTTCCATCTTCGCGTACCTCGTCTCGGCGGGGAGTAGGACCTTGCTTACATAATACAGCGGCCTCTGAACCCCTTCCTCTTCTCGGACGAGGACGGTGCTGAGGGCGCTATCCGAGGCGGACAGGTAGAGCAACAGGGGTTCACCCGGCTCGGGTTTGCTGAGGAGAGGAGGGTTGGCGGGTACTGTTTCAGTTGCTCGAAGGCCTCTTGTTGAGGGGCACCCCACTCGAAGCCCCCTTTCCGCACAGCGCTTTGAAGAAGGGGAGAGATTTCTCCCCTGATTTGGAGAGGAAGCGACCGATGGCTGCCAACCTGCCCGTGAGTCTCTGATCCTCCTTGACATTCCGGGACGGGGCCATGTCTATTATGGCCTGAATCTTCTCTGGGTTCGCCTTGATGCTGTGCTGGCTGACGACGAACCCCAGAAACTTTTCCGAGGAGACCCCGAATGCGCACTTGGCCGGGTTGAGCCTCATGTTATGACGTCGAAGGATTCTAAAGGCTTCCTCGAGGTCGGCGACGTGGTCTGGCCCGGCCCGGATTTTGACGAGCATGTCGTCGACATAGACCTCCATGTTGCGGCCGATTAGGTCTTTGAAGATCCGGTTCACGAGCCGTTGATAGGTGGCTCCGGCATTTTTTAGCCCGAAGGGCATAACGCGATAACAAAAAAGACCCTGGTCAGTGATGAACGAGGTCTTCGCAATGTCAGACGGGAACATCCGGATTTGGTTATACCCTGCGAAGGCGTCCATGAAGGACAGTAGCTCGTGTCCCGAGGTCGCGTCGATCAGAGCGTCGATGCTGGGGAGGGAGAAAGGATCTTTAGGGCATGCTTTGTTTAGATCCGTGAAGTCTATACAGATCCGCCATCCCCCGGTCACCTTTTTAACCATGACGACGTTGGTCAACCACTCGGGGTAGCTGACCTCCTGAATAAACCGAGCGGACAAGAGTTTGTCCACCTCTGCTTTCACAGCTTGCTGCCTCTCCGGGGTGAATTTGCGCCTCTTCTGAGCAACCGGCTTGGATCCCGAGATGACGCTCAGCCTGTGCATGATCAGGTCTTCGGATATCCCGGGCATGTCGGAGGGCTTCCAGGCGAAGAGATCGACGTAGCGGCGGATGCAGTCAATTATGCCCGCTTTCAAACCTTCGGAGAGCGAGCAGCTTACTTGGAACCACTTCGACTCGTCTGCGGCCCCGAACGGGACCTCCTCCAGCTTGTCGGCTGGCTCAGGGGCGGAACCGTCGCTCTCAGGCTCGAGCTCGACGGCGTCGAGGGGGAAGACACCCCCTCCGATGGCGGTCATGTAACAGGACCGCGCCGCCTCTTGGTTGCCTCAGACGACACCGACCCCTTGCTGGGTGGGGAATTTTAGCTTCAAGTGATAGGCCGATGGTACCACCTGAATGGAGCACAGCCCCGGTCGGCCAAGTATGGAATTGTATGCCGCCTTGACGTTTACCACCATGAAGTCCATAGACTCGGTCCGCTGAATGGGAACCGAGCCTGCGGTGACGTCGAGAGTTACAATCCCTTCTATTACGATAGGGACGCCGGAGAACCCGTGCAAAGTGTATCCGGCCGGCTTAAGCTTGCCCCTGGGCAGTTTGAGATTCTCGAAGGCTTCGAGAAAGTGGATGTTTACCGAGCTACCGGTTGTCGACGAGGATCCGACGTACTTCACAATTAGCTATGTGGAGGCTAATGACGAGGGCGTCGCAGTGAGGGAGGCGGACGCCTTCGAGGTCATCCCTGGAGAAGGAGACAGGTACCATTTGTAATCGGGGTGAGGGGAGATCTTGGACAGCATTCACCTCTCGGATGAAGGCTTTCCGAGAAGTATTTGACTCTCCCCGCATTGGTCCTCCGTGGACACAATGCAGAATCGTCGGGGTTCCAGGCTCCCTCGGGCTCGGGATCCCGATCCTGGATGCGGTTCGGAGTAGGGTTAGGAGGCAAAGGCCTCCGGTTCCTGGTATCTCGCCGATCCCGTTGGTTTTCTCTTGTGAACTCCCGAAGGTACCCTCATGAGATGAGGGCCTCGATTTCGTCTTTTAGGGCCCGACACTGGTCGGTTTCGTGCCCATGATCCCTGTGGAAACTGCAGTAGAAGCGTTGGTCTCGCTTCTTGTTGTTGCTTGGTCGGGGAGGAAGTCGGACGAGGCCCTTGACCTCGATTTCTAAGAGGATGGCGGACACGTTCTGTGTCAGCGGGGTGTACCTTTCGAAGCGGGGGACCGGAGGTACCCTCCTCGCGCCGACTCCTTCCTTTGCTGCTTTCCGGGCAGGTTCGATCTCATCCGCCCTGCGCTTGCCCTTTCCTACGACTTCTTTGCTGCCCTCTGGGTTTAGAGCTTCTTCTGCTCGTATGTACTTCTCGACTCGATTGAGAAGGTCGGGGAAATCCAGAGGTGGCTTCTTCGCCAAGGAGACCTTCAGTTGGTTGTGCCGGACATTGTGTCGGAAGGCGGCCGAGGCGACCCCGGCGTCGAGGGCAGAGACGGATCTTGCCTCGGTTGTGAACCTTTTGAAGAAGTCACGGAGTGACTCCCCCTCCCTCTGGCGGAGGTCGAGCAGGGATGCGCTCGTCTTCTCGGTTTTCCTGCTGGTGACGAAGTGGCCCAAGAAGTTGGCTTCCAGCCGATCGAATGAGAAGATTGAGCCAGGGGGGAGTTTGGAGAACCACTCCATGGCCGGGCCCCGGAGGGTGGCCGGGAAGGCTCGGCACAGCAGGGGATCCGAAGCGCTGTGAATCATCATGAGGGTCTTGAAGCCCTCCATGTGATCAGCTGGATCACCCTCGCCGTTGTAAGTCTCGAATTGCGGAGGTCAGAAGTTCCGGGGGATCTCCGCTTCTAAGATGTTGATGGAGAACGGCGACCGGAAAGGCGCTCGACCTAGGACGGGGTTCGGATTCCCGTCGCCGATGCGTTCGAGGCGATTCTCCATCTCCATGAGGCGATAGAGTACCTGGTCTGTGCGCTCCGGTGGAGGAGGTGGCGCACGAGTGTAGCTCCTTCCTTCGCTCATTTGACGGGGTCGGTCGAGCGTCGCGGACCTTGGCGCTCCGTGAAGAGCCTCCATGATTTCATCCCGGAAGCTCCGAAACTCGGCCCTGGTGACCGTGCCATGGTCAAAAGGGTCGGGTCGGAGCGTAGGAATTCGGCCAATGCAGCTGAGTACCGACGGCCTCTCTTCGGTTGCAGGCCCAGAACGGTTCGGGGCCGAGTTGGAAGCGGTCCCTCCCCTGGCCTGGCTAGCCCTTCGGTTCATAATGACCCGACGAAGGTCGGGTTGCTCGACGTGAGGTTCGCCTTGTTGGGGTCCGGGGTTCGCCCCCAGATTATTTGATCCTTGCCATCCGTCGAGGGCGTCCTGATGAGGAGGCCCGTCCCGGCGGGCGGAAGAAGTCGGTCTCCGGGCCCTGGGAGGCATGGGAGAATGGATCGAAGGGAGAGCGTCGACGGCGAGGCTCGGACTGTCGTCCCTACCGAAAAAATATAAGTTCCCACAGACGGCGCCAACTTGATGCTGTTTGTTTTTGGGAGGAGTGTGGCTGCACCACGTGTGAGTTCGGACTCAATTTGTAATGGTGGAAGGATGCGGTAACGGACGGTGAGCGGGAGGCTCGCTTCGGCACTGGAGGATCGACTCGGATCGCCTCGCCTCGTGTACCTGCAGACGGTCTAGGAACACCGGGGTTTATCCCGGTGGCAGCCCCTCCGACGGTCTAGTTAGTCTCTGAGAGAGAGTAGCAGTAACTAGGGTTTTAGTGGGAAAATATTGATTACCTCAAAAGGTGGGAGAGGGCCTGGTATTTATAGAGAATCCCAATCGGGTTTGGATCCGCTTGGGGGCCGGGTCTGGACCCGAAAGCCCTTGGGCCTGACGTGGCAGGAGGCCCAGGTGGTTTAGGACAGACGTGGCAGCCTCATGAGCGGTTTAGGGCTGATGTGGCAAAGCCCTAGGTGGTTTTGGAGCTGACATGGCTGATCGTGGGGCCTTTGTGCCTCTAAGAGAATTAGATGGCCTGGGTTGTGCCAGGTCATCCTCATCCCTTGCCAGGCTGAGTGGAAGGCCCGTGGGACCGCCGAGGATCGGAGACCGAAGGTCGTGGCGGGTCGTCGAAACGAGGAGGTCGGTTTCGTGGCGGTGACTTAACGGCTCGGCACCGATCCTGTGATGGTTCGGGGCCGAGCTGGCCTGCCCTTGAGTGAGAGCCATCCTGGACCCTGGCCGGGTCCCAGGTCATTTTTATCCTACCTCATGGGGTTTGAAGTTAAATGAGTATTTCTTAAAGCGTGTACTTTGATTTAAGGTTGTTTGCGGTGTCTTTTATGGTTTGGTTAATGAGTTTTTGGTGAAAGTTTGATTAACTCAAGTTTAAGTGATTAATAGTTTTTAAATTGTGTTTTGAATTGTCATGTTTTATCAGGGTTGGTTGATCATATTTTATCAAAGTTGGTTACGTTTCAAAGCTTATAGGGGGAAACTAGTCCTAGGTTGCATCTTTTAGCGTGAACTAGTCATTAAAGTGTTTTGGTGTTTTTCTCACAGTAGAGGGAATGAGTTAAGGACTTTACTATTCTTGACTAGTTGGTGTGTTTTATCATAGGGTGGGACTAATTGGTTAACCTAACCTGTACTAATTGTTTTAGAAAGGGGAGTTAGTCCAAATTCTCAATGATAATTAGGGGGTCGTTATCTAAGTTAGCCTAAATGTTTAAGCTATCCTATACGGGCCTAAATGTCTAGTATTTTGCTATCGGTGAGACTAAAGCATTATTTGGTTTCCAGGGTTCGGTTTAGGTTAAATCGAAGTACATATGCATTAAGTCTTAATGAGTCAAAAGAGTCAATGAGGGTAATGGAAGGATCCTAAAGAAGGGATCCTATGCGTTATAGATTATTAATGATGGAAATGCACACAAGGGTCATCTTGTACAGATCATAACTAGAGCTCCCGAACAGAAAATAAGGTGTTCCAAGGTCCATATCAAAGCTTAGTGTGTCGGATAATGACCTAGGAGGTCAAAAATTACTTGGGTTGGTTGCTGGACAGCACACTAGTTAGTCATTTAACTATTGTCCGCTGCTGAAAACAACACTGCGCAAGTTTACAAAAACAGCCATATCTGGAATTCTCGAACTTGTTTCACTGCGAAACAAAGTTGGTAGCGAAACAAAGTTGGTAGCGATCCAAATAGATGGACTTACACTTCTAAAGTTTCATTAACTTCTTTTGTCATTGCTAGTCGAAAGGCAATCGAGCAAAGCATTATTGTCAATGACCTATGTTTTCATGATTGCGAAGTAGCCAGGTTGGGCTGACTGTCTCTTGTATTGGTTTGAGTCCGATAGAGTAAGCTAGCTCTAGGTTGTGAGGATTTTCTTCTAAAACAAACTAAAAACTTAAGGACAACACTATAGTGAAGATGTGATAAAAGTAAGAGAAAAACACAAGTATGAAGGCTTCGAATTCACGGTGTGAGAGTTTTTACAGGATGTTTACATGATGCGTCATGTCATGGCGTGAATTCATCTCCGGAATTATCGGGATCGTGGCGACACTATTGGGGTGCTTGGTGACTACGTAGTGCCATTATCCCATGACGGAGGCGAGTTGTCCATCGGCTGTCTACATGATGCATCATGTCATGACGTGGGATTTCCCTCCAGGCTGTCTGGACATGGGCTCGTAACTCATAAAACATGTAAGAACTTATCGTAGTTACCGTAGTAGTTTAACTCATAACAAGAGATTCAACCCTACAAAATGAAGTACAGTTAAGGGCTTTCCCTCGGATCTATGTAGAATGGGATGCATAGGTTCGAACATGTGTGCATTAGTGTATTGAATATAAATAACTGCATTAAGGTTAAGTGCATAAGCACACACAACATCAATAGGATAGCTCCTCTTTAGCTTTGTTCGTGATGCATTCAAGTTTGTGTTTGTTAAAGTATTAAAGAATCGTTATATTTTCGGCATAGGGAGGATGGCCGTGTATAATATTGCGTCAGTTGTAAGCAACTGACGTGCCCATGGTTTCATATGCAGGACTTGGAATTTACAAGACGATATAAAGATGAATTTGATGATGATGATTACTTAAATGCTAAAGTTGTTACAATTGTACATTTATCATTGTTGTATTCATTTACTTTCCGCTGCGTTATGATGTAAAAAGACTGTTGTAATAAAAGTTTCAAAATTTCTTGTAAAATTGTATGAAGTGAAGTGTAAAGATCCTGTGAAGCTTCGAATTCAGGCTTATTTGGAATTTGGGGTGTTACAAGTACATCCCAAACTCACCCAATCTCCTATTCTCTTCTACTATTATCTTCACGACTACGGAAGACGACCCTGCTAACCCCTGCCCGTTATCTTCTCTTGTAAGATGGGGAACAGACGATTGCTCCTCGCCATAACCAGAAGGGGAAAACTTATCACCCGAAGAAGCCCTAGACATCTCTCGAAAATAAATAAATAATTACCTAAGGTGACTATTGTGGTCGATTGATAGAATCTTCGTCGGAAAACTTGTCAAGAATAGTCGTAGAAGATCACCGGAAATCTTAGAGAGAGAGAGAGTCAGATCTGGAGAGAGAGAGAGAGAAAGAAAGAAAATGAGGAGAATGAAGATAAGAGGTGAGGGGGAGTGGATTTTATAGATAAAGGCGGTTGGGCTTCCCAATCGTTAGGAGCCCAAAACGGTCGGGAGAACCCATTTCACCGAAAAAGGGGGGAATGACGAGGAAAAGCATGTGCGACGCACGTGCACATGCCTAGCAAAGAGGCACATGTCATGCATGTTCACGTGTCGAGCAAAAAGCATGCACGATGCACGCGAAAATGCCTCTGCTCAGAGGCAGACCCCGAACAGGGGTAACCCCAAGTAGCCTATGAGAAGTTTCACACTACATCAGTGCCACGCGGGATCGACGGCAGCCATCGAGCAGCTATGAACCCGACCAGAACGACGAAAAAAATGTGCCACGTCAGCACCACGTAGGATCGAGGGCAACCACCAAGCAGTAATAACCTCGACCGGAACAACGAAAAAATATGTCCATGATGAACGGTCCAGATTACACCACATCATCGAGTATGATTAAATTGTTTATTTATTTTTTTATTTAATTATTAATTTGGATTAAATAATTAAAAATTCAAAAAATAATTAAAAATTCAAACTAATTAATTATAAATTCTGTAAAAATAATCAGAGACATGGATGTTTGTTGCAGCCGTTTTCCATTCCAGAATGGAAGTAGGAGAATATCAGCATGGATTTCATCATAGGGTTGTCGAGGAGTCCGAAGGGCAATGACTCGATTTGGGTTATTGTGGACCATTGGACCAAGTCAACTCACTTTTTGTCTATGAAGATTACTTGGTCGTTGGAGAAATTGGTCGAGCTGTACATTTATGAGATTGTGAGACTTCATGGAGTTCCTGTGTCGATTGTGTCCGACAGGGATGTGAGGTTCACTTAAAGGTTTTAAAGAGTATGCAAGCAGCTTTGGGTACCAGAACAGATTTCAGTACTGCTTTTTACCCACAGATTGATGGTCAGACTGAAAGGGTGAATCGGGTATTGGAGGATATGCTGAGGGCTTGTGTTATGGATTTCAGTGGTAGTTGGGAGAGGTACTTGGCATTGGTTGAGTTTGCTTACATCAAAATTTACCATGCGTGTATCAGGATGGATCCGTACGAAGCTCTGTACGGGAGGAAGTGCAGGACACCTGTTTGTTGGTATGAGGTTAGCGAGAGGCAGATATTTGGGCCTGAGATTGTGCAGCAAACATCGGAGAAGATTGAGTTGACTCGCAAGAGGTTGGTCGAGGCTCAGAGTCAGTAGAAGAGTTATACAGACACTCGAAGAAGGGACTTGGAGTTTGAGGCTGGGGATGTAGTCTTTCTCAAGGTATCTCCGACCAAAGGAGTGATCAGGTTTGGTAAGGGAGGCAAGTGGCACCAAGGTATATTGGGCCATACAGGATTTTGGGACGGATTGGTAAGACGGCATATAGATTGGAGCTACCAGAGGAGTTAGCACATGTGCATGATATGTTCCATGTGTCGTTGTTGAGGAAGTATGTGTCTGATCATAGTCATCAACTGGTAGAAGTGCCTGAAGGTCTACAAGTGAACTTGAGTTACAAGGAGTAGCCTGTAGAAATTGTTGATCGTAGGGAGAAGGTTTTGAGGAGCAAGGTGATACCTATGGTCAAGGTGTTGTGGAGGAACTAGCAGTTCGAGGAGGCTACTTGGGAGCCGGAGGATCGCATGCAGAAGGATTTCCGAGATTTTTGTATGATTGTATTCTTTTGTATGATTGTACTCTTTGAGTTGAGTTGTATTTCTTTTATTAGATTAAATTCTCTTGTGTAATGGTATTTCTTAAACTATGTTTCCATTTATGAGATTTCAATTCCTTTTGCTTATTTTGTTTGGACCCTATTAGTAGTAATTCTGAGGACAAAATTATTCTAAGGAGGGAGTGATGTAATACCCCAGATTTTTTAAATAATGCTTTTAATATTAATAAACGAATTAAAATAATTTTTGGTAATTTAATAAATATTTTTCTGAAATTTACCTTTTTACACGTGCAAATATTTTTTTGGGAAGTTCAAAGTCAAAAATTATTTTGGGGAAACCCATTATTTATTATTAGAAATTATTTGTGATTTTCTGGATTTTTCTGAAAATTATTTGACCTATTTGCAAATATTACAAAAAAGGGATTTTTGTGCAAAATTACCACTTGGAGTGAAAACTCCAGATTTTTCAGGATTTTTGGACTGGGCATGATGCCTAGTCAAATCAGAGGTAAAGAGTTTACTTTTTTTTTAATAAACTTGGTTTATTTTGCAAGTTTTGATAAAGAGTGGTCTTTTTGCAAAATTTGCCACTTAGAGGGGCAAAAGTGCAATTTTGTTTTTCTGGATTTTCAAAACAATGCCGGCCAACAATGGGGTGGGTGTTCTTGTTTTTAAACCTCAATTAAGATAGTTTTATTTAATTTTCTAGTATAAAGATCTATATATGTAAAAGTATATTTAAAGGAGATGTTTTGCAAATCTATTCAAAACCTTAAATTTCGGCCTATAAAGGGTGCGGTGCAGCCGTCTCTTTGCTGCACAACACAAAAGGGATTTCTTCTTATTATTTTTCTTGGAGTTTTAAAGCGAGGTTCTTGATTTTCTTGCGAAATGAGGGATTTTTTCTTATTTCTTTATTATCTTCGGTTGATTCTTCAATAAGGTGAGTGACATATATTTATTTTCTTATTGTTCTAAACATGTTGTATGTGATGGTTTATCTATTAAAAAAGAATGTTAGATGATGGTATGAAGATATAATGAACTTTGATGAGTAGATGAATTAAAAAGTGAATGTTTTCATGAAACTGTACTATTGATGATTAAAACCCTAATTTGATGACTTGAGATTGTTAAAGAACTGAATAGAAATCATGAGTAGGTTGTTTTCCTTTGTATACTTGTTGTTTTGATTTATTATAATGAGTTGTATGAGAATATTGCATGAAAGTAAATGATAAGTTATTATTCACTGTATATGCTCTATATGCTCTGTTTGGATTGTTGAGATAAGAACTTGATTAAAATAGGTTATAATTGCATAGTATTCATGAAATAACTATTGTAATTAGTGAGGTAGGCTTATAACAAGTTATAGAAGAGTTTTGAACTAAAAAGAATCAAGTTTTTAAAGTTGGGGGTTGAGAAAGTGTTTTCGGGTCTGATGCTATATGGCCAAACTGAGTTTTGTGGATTTTTGTAAAGATTTCGATTGGATTTGATTTGTTTTATTGATGAGGCGGTTTTGAACTTCATACTACCTATATACAATGAGTTTTTGATCTCATTGATGCAAACATACACCTAACTACACCTATATATATAATAATCCTCAGCCTCTTCTAAAGAGTTGAAAGTCATACCAACGTGGGGCTTCACATGGTCATCAACAATTGGGATAAAGGAACTTTGTTGCTCGATTATAGGATTATCCATCGCACTAGCACTTCCTTCTTGGCCTTCCATACCTACAAACAACATAAAATTATATAAACAAAGATATAAACAACATTTATTTCTAATCAGGATTCTAAAAAAATTCAAAACAATAAATAATAATTCACCAATTTAAGATGGAGCAATTGTCCTTCTGAGGTGGAGCGCAAAGTCAATTAAATCAACCCAAAATTAATTAAATCAACATCATGAATGAACAACCCTAAATTAACTGCTATTTGATAATATGGTAATTCTAATAAAGATATCAACTATACTGATTTTGGATGTGTATAAACAAAACTGGGAAAAAACTTAATATTGAAATTTTACCTCTACCCAAGTTGGAGATGGAGATGGAGATCAGTTTAGGGTTTCGAAGGTCGAGTGGGGGTGGAAAGAACAAGGCGTTTTGAAGGTCGGGGGCTTCAGGAGATATCGAAGGTCGAAGGGGGGTTTCGAACGTCCAGTGGTCGTCGAGGGAGGCTTTCGAAGGTCAAAAGTGGAAGGTCGAAGGGGGATTCAGGGGATTTCTAACAAGCCTTCAAATTTCCAAGGACGAAGGGGGAGAGAGAGAGGGTTTCCAGGGTCGAAGAAGGGGGGGAGAGGGAGAGAGGTCGAAAGGCCTCCTTCGTCTAGGGTTTCCAGGGTCGAAGGAGGAGACAGAGAGAGAGAGAGCGTTCGAAATCGAAGCACATGACTAAACTACCCTGCAAGCTTGAAGAGATGAGCAGAATAAATTGAGATCATTGGATCATTCCCATGATCGAATTGCAATCCAGCGGCACATTAGTCAAGTTCGCTACTGATCAGGTGCGAACCAGTTCGCACCTTATCAGTTCTTTCTTTCTTTCTTTCTCTCTCTCTCTCTCTCTCTCTATATATATATATATATATATATATACTTATCAGTTCTTCTCTCTCTCTCTCTCTCTCTCTCTCTCTCTCTCTCTCTCTATATATATATATATATATATATATATATATATATATATATACACACCTACTATTTGGCAAAGTTGATGTTTTGTGAAGTTTTCAATTGAATTTGAGTTGTTTTTGGTACTGAGATTGTTTGAAAGTTATACTACTCCTATTTGACGAGTTTCGTTGCTAAGATTGATGCTTAAATCCTTATTTGAACACACACACACACACACACACACACATATATATATATAGACTGTTTTGAGAGATTTTTGGGAAAAATTTCTATTTTGAGATCTTGATATATTTTGATGTGTTTTAATAACTCCTATATGTTATACAAGATATGGTGGATCATCTCAGGAAGTTAGATTTTGATTTTACAAAGTTTTAATCGAGTATCAGTCGAAACATGCACAAAAACCCAACCTGGCTGTATAGCAGGTCACGGTCGACCTCACGGTCGACCGTCATGTTTTTATTTTGAGAATTCTCCATTGACAATCAACTGCTTTGTTTGAGCGGTCGACCGTCAATTGCTTTTGGGCTGTTTTGGTTGAATTTTCTTCATTTCTTTTAAATGATTATTTTCTCGATATTATGGATTATCGCTCTACTGTTTTAGATAATGTTTTTACTACATATTACAGTATTTTACAGAGAGTTGTATTTTATTTATAATAGAGTTTTAAATGTATTCTTATGACCTTATTAAGTGAGTTATATGTATTTTCAAAGGAATTGATGTTTTGTGATATTCTACGACTTCAAAATATAGTTTTCTGATATTTAATGGATTTAATATTTTATTTGAATTTTGGAATTTTATGAGCACATTATATGGTTTTGGATTTTTGTTGATTTAAGAATTTTTCTTCTTATAATCGTTTTGATGATGGATTTGTGAGTTTTGTTAAAAGTTTTGATATTGATGGTTGAGTTATGAGTCTTTAGAGATTGGGTAGGGCCTTAGCTACCGGCGGTTGAGATTTTGGTTGTTGTTCAGTTGAGTTAAGCCCAGTAGTGTACACTAACTCTAGGAGATTCGTAATCAACTAATTAACTTAACAAGATAAGGACATGCACTAGATGGTGATATGATGAAAAGAGAGCAAACGTGAGTTATAGACTCCAGGATGATCCAAGGAGAAAGATATTCCCCAGTTTTTCGGGACGATGGACGTATAGGCCACAGAGTGATCCGCGGAGTGGGGTTGATCTCCAGTATTCCGAGGACGAGAGCGACGCTCATGGGATGTTTATGCAATGAGGGTTCCAGGATGACATGCGGAGTGAGGCAATCTCCAGTTTTTCGGGATGATGGACGTAAGGGCCACAGAATGATCTGCGGAGTGGGATTGGCCTCCAGTATTCCAAGGGTGAGAACCGATACTTGTAGAATGTCTAAATCTCATAGTAGTCATCGTAGTAGGATTAGTTGCATAGCGGGGGATTTAACCCTATCAAGTGGAGAACGATAAGGGCTTGCACCGGACCTATGTAGAGTGGGATGCATAGAATCCGACAAGTATGCATTAGAGAGTCAGCATATAACATTGATGTTTTCTTAACTTGGTTTTATGCATGTTGTTTCATGTTTTTCTACACTTGACACTTAGTCTAGTTTCACTTGATATTTTCATATTTTATTTATTGTTATTTCTTATTTCATTTATTCTCGCTGTTGATACATGATGTTTATGACTCTATACCTTATTTTTATGTTGCATTTATTTTTATGTCACTCACACTGTTATGGCTGACCCCTGTAGTTTTGGGGTTAGGATTATCTCTAGCCTCATATTTTACAGGTAGGTACCTATAGCTTGGGATTTGGATGCTTGTGCTAGATTGATATTATGACTTATGTAAATTGTAAAAGAATGTGTTGTAAAAGAAAGATTATGTAAATTGTAAAAGAATGTGTTGTAAAAGAAAGAATTTGTAATTCAAGGTGTTTGTTTTCTGTTGTGCTTTGTAAAGAATTAATGTAATAAAAGTTGAAAAAAATTCATTTGTGTTTTGGCTATGTTTACTATTACAATTGAAAATGATGTTGGAAATTATCCCACGTATTTCTGAGATATCATATTGAAAATTCGGGGCGCTACATACTACTTTTATCTCTTCATGAAGAGCAAATTCAACCAACTCTATCTCTTTGTCAAGAGAAGAGTAATCGACCATATCTCATCATGAAGAAGAAAATAACCAACTCTATCAAAACATTGGAAGTAGATATAAATCAATATCTTGAAACTAGCCCCCTAAGCGATTATAAATACCCCATGACCTCTTCTTAAACCCCATGACCTCTTCTTAAACAAGGTAATTGCAAATTACGCTCTAAATACTCTTCATAACTTCTGAGTTTTCTGACTTGGACATCAGAGGGTTTGTCGCCGGGGCCAACCCTGATGTTTCGGACTTTTGCAAGTCAATCGGAGCGATTACAACCGGTCGGATCAGATCCAAGCATTCACACGAGTCAGATTTCATAGTCAATATCAGTTTGCAGTAGTCAACATTGGCAAAAATTCAAAGGTTAGATCTTTTACTGTTTCAAAAAAGAATCACAACATCTGTTCGCTCTCACACTGAAAATAGCAACAGCAGCGGCATCGGGCAGGGATTATGTGGCAGAAGAAGTACAGGGCGCGTCGGGCTGTTGTGCTGCTGCTGGCGCTGCTCTTTCATTGCTGTTTTGAGGCTGGAGTGGAGGTGGTAGGATACTGATTAGAGATTCTGATTAGGGCTTAATCTAAGGGTTGCATTTGGCCCGAACCCGACCTGGGATCCGACCCGATAATTAGCGGGTTTGGGCTAATAATTCTCATTTCAGCCCGAGATCAACCCCAAATGCTTAGGCCCGATGGAACGAATCGAATTTTTATATGTGCATGTGTTTATTTATGATATTCAATCAAATCTTCTTTTTTAACGAGTATACATCATGTATATTTACATATGAGTTTCCTTTTTAAGAGAATATTCATGAAGTTAGTTAAAATGAGTGTTAAAGTTAATAGATAGAGAAATTATGTCTTGTATATAAAATTAAATAAAAATAGACAAATTAGTCGTGAATTACTCAAAAGTTTGTAGTATTCCTATTATTGTTAATTTTTAATCGTATATTATTCTTGATATAGTTTTATTTCATGGGAAAGTTATATATTAGATCATGCATAAATAATTTGGGCCAAGTCCCGAACCTATTTTTGGGACTAATTTTTAAGCCCGAAGGAAAGTCGGGTCGGGTTCGGGCCTATGTTTTAAACTTCGGGCTCGAAGCCAAACCTATAAGTCTGGCCCAAACCCAGCCTGTTGACCGCCCTAGTTTAATCAATAGGGTTTATATAGGGGGTTAGGATAGGCAGGGGGTTAAGTGCAAGAAGGGTTTGGAGAGGATCCAAGTGCAAAGCTGCCAAAACCTATTTCCACCGTAGCCACAACTAATTTCAGAACTTTCTGGGATTTTGCATATTAGCCCATAGATTTCTGTATTTATAAATTTTCTGAATTTTGTAATTTAGGCCTTGGAGTTGTATATTTTTCACAAAATCACCTAGGAAACTCCAACATACTTCAAAATTTTGCAAAATTTTAGGGATAATTTAGCAAACGCCCCCATTCAAATATGGAAACTAGCATATGGCCCCACTATTTTAAAAAAACTAAGAAATACCCTAAATTTGGACGGAACCGTTAAAGTTCCCGTTAAGTGAACTCATGTGCATCACACGTGATATATAAAATGACCTAAATATCCACAATAAAATGTATTTTAGCAAATGTCCTCAATCAGAATGTGGAAATTAGCATATACCCCCACTATTTAAAAAAATGATATTTGGGATATTTTAACAAATGCCCTCATTCAAAATGCCGAAACTAGCATATACCCCCACTATTTCAGTATTAGGTGTTGTAAAAAATGTAAGTGTTATGTGTTGTTAGTCAGTCTAAACAACTTTTTTCATGTACTGATGATAACAATGTAATGGAAAAAACGTTCTACGTCAGATTTGACCCCAAAAAACACAAAAACCATCACTATTACAACAGATTATTGTGCATCATCACTAGCCTGTGTATCATCATCTATTACAATAGATTGTGTGGTCTCATGTTCCACTCTAGAATGTGCATCATCATTTCTATCATCTTTATTCACAATCGGTTCAACAGTAGCGTGTGTATTACCCATAGTCACAAATTCGTCGTTTATAAATAATTCGACAAGATTTAATATTCGGAAATCAACAAAAGTCTAGAAAATTTGGGGGGAAAATTCGGCAAAAGTTCGCGAAGAAAGAAATACAAAATTTAATGCATCTAAGTAGTTAGTAGTCATCACATAATTAAAATATATATAAATTCATAAATCTTTCTTGTATAATTCGCTAAATTCACGAAACATTTGTTTAATTTGTGATTTTTGTGAATAATTCGTGAACTGCCGGAATTAAATGCAAACTTGCAAATAGTTCGCGAATCTGTTCGGTTAATTATTTCTTCGTGAATAATTAGAGAATTTAACGATTTATTCATGAAGTTTGTTAATATGGTATTAACTACTGTCACACTAGGTTGTGCATCATCTTCAACAACACCCAAGTTGCAATGTGGAAACAAAGCATTGGTGTTGGCATTGATGTTTTTTTTGTCAAAACAACAAATACGTATTATATAGTATGTAGCGCCCCGAATTTCTAATATGATATCTTAGAAAATACGTGGCACAATTCCCAGCATCAACTTCAATGTAATATTAAACACAACTTAACACCAATAAAAAATTTTCAACTTTCGTTACAATAATCATTTACATAGCACAGCGGAATACAATACACCTTAAATCAAAATCTCTTTTCTTTACAACACTGTATTTTACAATTACATAAGTCATTACATCACTTGAACTCAAGCATCCAAATCCGCGCTATAAGAAATCACCTGTAAAATATGAGGCTAGAGATAACCCTAACCCCCAAAACTAAAGGGGTCAGCCATAAAGGTGTGAGTGACATAAAACAAACAGCATAAGTTAAGCATAGATTCATAGACAACATGTAATAAACAAGAATACATAAAATGTGACGTAGCAAGGAAACATGAAAACATCCAGTGAAACTAGACTAAGTGTCAAGTGTAGAAAACAGGAAAACACATGCATGAAACCAAGTCAAGAAAACACAAGTTTATATGCTGACTCTCTAATGCGTACTTGTCGGAGTCTATGCATCCCACTCTCGGTGCAAGCCCTTATCGTCTCCACATTATAGGATTTAATCCCCCGCTATGCAACTAATCCTAACATGATGACTCCTACGAGATAAAGATAAACTGTGAGTATTAGCCCATGCCGCGATAATTCCGGAGGTCAATCTCTATCCACAGATAATTCCGGAGACTATTTCACTCACACCTGGGAATCTTCGAGAATACCCCACACCGCAAGGGATGACACCTCATCACACGAATACCACATGTGCGTCGCCTCGACCCTGATAATTCCGAAGATCAATCCAACACCACAGGTAATTTCGGAGACTATTTCACTCACACCTGGATAATTCCGGGGATTATCTCACACCGCAAGCCATACTGAGGTCCATAACCAATGTTCTCGTTCATCATATCACCACTAGTGCTTGTCCTTATCATTTTTAGGTTATTTAATTACTTGAAGAATCTCCTAGAGTTGGTGTACCTTACCGGACTTAACTCAACAACTGATCAACTAAAATACCTCAACAGGCCCAAACATAAATATCTCAACTGCCGGTATACTAGGGTCACACACACCCTCTAGAGACTCACACTCAAATATCCCAACCAATCTTCCAATACGAATTGCTTAGTCAAAACAACTTGAAAACATATGTTCAGTAGAAGATAAAGTATAGAATAGTAAGTTATAGATTAAAACAATTAGAGAATAAATCATTTGAAAGAACATTAAAAAATATAAAGATACATCAGTATCAGTCGACTAATAACAAGCATAAGTCGACTGTCCAGAAAGAGAATTTCATGGTTTTAAGAAAAATAATCTAAGTGTTATAAGTCGACTATTAAAACCATCGGTCGACTGTCCAGAACGAAAGAATACAATAACTTGGGAAAGTAATTCTAAGTAATATCAGTCGACTGTAAAAGTCCTAAGTCGACTGTCCAGAGCGAATTTTCAAGAAAATCTAGAGAACATAGCAGCCGGGTTGTGTCAGTCGACTGAGAAGTCATGCTAGTCGACTGTCGACCTGCAGACTGCATACTTTTGGTTGTGCACATTTCAACCGATACTTAGTTTTACTTTATGAAAATGATTTCTACGAAAAGCTCATTTCTTATATGATCAAATACAACGTGTAGGACATATAATGGTCCACAAAACTAAATCAAAACTACTTGAACTTATAAAAATAGAGATTTTGTTGATTTCTTTCGATTAAAACATGAACTGTGCATATAGTCAAAAATAGAGTTTCTTAAAATCAATTACTCATTGAAATTGCTTCGTATGCATATCCAAATCGTATCAATACCAAAATCTCGAGAAAATCCCCAATTTGGGTATATTTCCTCAACTCAACTAAATTTCCAAGTTCGATTTTCATGTCATGATATCTTGATTCTTACTTTTCCTTTCACATTTCTCAAAACTGAATTACCATTTCAACTTACAACCTTAATCAATTGATAACAACACCATATTCAATTTGTATTCAACCAATACTCAAAAGTAATAAAAATCTCATCTTTATTAGGTTTATGTATAAAATCCTCCATATTCAATCAATTCAACATTAATCCCAAAAGAGATAGACCCACATACAATCTTATTCACCACAACTAGGGTTTCACAAGATCCAATTTTCATCCATCCATCCAAATTCATAATGTGCATATTCATATTCAAACCCTAAACATGCTTTCTGGCAAATAAAATTCAATATCAAAGATCCATTAAATTATTCATAGATCAAACAACCAAATTATACCACTCACATACATAAAACAAAACACAAAATCACTCACATGCAAAATACACAAAGCAAAACAAACAAGTCACTCACCTCAAATGAAGAAATCTTGATAAGAAAGCTTTTCTTTTGCAAAATCCAAGATCCTCTTCTTAGTCCTCCAAAAAAATAATAAACCCTTTGTTTTGTGCAGCGAAAGGCGGCTGTACTTCTTTTAAATAAGCCGGATTGAAGATTAGGGTTTTTAAAACCTATTTGCAAAATAACCCCTTGAAAATATAACGTTACATAATAGATCCATATACTTGGAAACTTGATAAAATCAATTAAATTGAGATTTAAAAGTAAAATAGACACCTTATTTCCAGTCGGCACTATTTGAAAAGTCCAGAAAAATAGTTTTGCACTTTCACCCCTCAAAATCACAATTTTGCAAAAAGATCCTTCTTTTTCTTAATATTTGCAAATAGATCCAATAAATACCAGAAAAATCTGGAAAAATTATAGATAATTTCCAAATAATAAATGATGATTTTCCATGAAGAAATTTCGGCTTTTGAACTTCTCAAGAAAATATTTGCACGTGTTTTGCACGTGTAAAAAGATAGATTTTCAGAAAAAATATTTATTAAATCCCCAAAATTATTTTAATTCATTTATAAACCTTTAAAATAACATTTTAAAAATACGGGATACTACATCACTCCCTTCTTAGAAGAGTTCTGTCCTCAGAACTACTGCTAATGGGGTCCAATCAAGAATAAACAAGGAAATTGAAATCTCATAAATAAACCATAATTCAAACATTCGCATAGAAGGACATAATCAAATAAAAGAAATACAACTCAGTCCAATAGTACAATCATCCAAAGAAATTCCATCACATAAGCAACATAAAATCATATAAAAAGCTCAAGAAAATCCTTCTGCATGCGATCATCTGGCTCCCAAGTAGCCTCTTCGCACTGCTGATTCCTCTACAGCACCTTGACCATAGGTATCACTTTGCTCCTAAGAACTTTCTTCCTAGGTCAACGATCTCAATAGACTGTTCCTTGTAACTCAAGTTCAACTGTAGACCTTCAGGAATCTCTACCAACTGATGATTCTGATCTGGCACATACTTCCTTAACAATGACACATGGAATACATCATGCACCTGTGCCAACTCCTCTGGAAGCTCTAATCTGTATGCTGTCTTGCCAATCCGCTCCACGATCCTGTATGGCCCAATATACTTTGGCGCCAACTTGCTTCCCTTACCAAACTTGATCACTCCTTTGGTCGGAGACACCTTGAGGAAAACTGCATCCCCAACCTCAAACTCCAAGTTCCTTCGTCGAGTATCAGCATAACTCTTCTGCCGACTCTGACCTTCAACCAACCTCTTGCAAATCAGCTCAATCTGCTCTGACGTCTGCTGCATGATCTCAGGACCAAACATCTGCTTCTCGCCAACCTCGTACCAACAAACAGGTGTCCTGCACCTCCGCCCGTACAAAGCTTCATACGGTGCCATCCCGATACTCACATGGTAACTGTTGTTATAAGCAAACTCAACCAATGCCAAGTATCTCTCCCAACTACCACCGAAATCCATAACACAAGCCCTTAGCATATCTTCCAACACTCGATTCACCCTCTCGGTCTGACCATCAATCTGCAGATGAAATGCGGTACTGAAATCAGTTCTGGTGCCCAAAGCTGCTTGTAGGCTCTTCCAAAACCTTGAGGTGAATCTCGCATCCCTGTCAGAAACAATCGATACTGGGACTCCATGAAGCCTCACAATCTCACCAATGTACAACTCAGCCAATTTCTCCAACGACCAAGTAATCTTCATGGCTAGAAAATGAGCCGACTTGGTTAAATGGTCTACGATAACCCAAATCGAGTCATTTCCCTTCGAACTCCTCGGCAAACTTGTGATGAAATCCATACTGATATTCTCTCATTTCCACTCTGGAATGGGCAACGGCTGTAACAAACCTCCAGGTCTCTAATTTTCTGTTTTGATCTGCTGACAAGTCAGACACCTCGCCACGAAATCTGCTACATCCCTCTTTATACTAGACCACCAAAAGTGCTGTCTGATGTCCTTGTACATCTTCGTGCCTCCAGGATGTACTGACAATAAGATACTGTGTACCTCCTGCAAGATACTTCTCTCAAAACTGCATTATCTGGAACACACAACCTCTCACCCATCCAAAGAACTTCATCTTGGACACGAAACTCTAACAGCTTGCCTTCTGAAATCTGTTGCAACATCTTCTGAATCTCTGAATCTGATCTCTGACCTTCCACAATCCTTTCTCTCAAGGAAGGCTGTAGCCTCAATTGAGCCAGAGACGCCCTTAAACCCTGCACCACCACCTCGATACCTGCTTGATCAATCTCTGCTGCCAACTCGCTTCGAGTAGTAATCAAATTTGATAAACTACTCTTCCTGCTAAGTCCATCAGCTTCCACATTCGCCTTGCCCGGATGATACTTGATCTCAGGACGAATGTCTTCCAATACTTCCAACCACCTTCTCTGCCGAAGATTAAGATCCTTCTGTTGATAAATGTACCTCAGGCTCTTGTGGTCGGTGTACATATTGACCTTCTCACCATAAACATAATGCCTCCACTTCTTCAAGGCAAAGATAATAGCTGCTAGCTCCAAATCATGCGTCGGATAATTCTTCTCATGCGGACGCAATTGCCTCGAACCATAAGCAATAACCTTGCCTTCTTGCATTAAGACACAACCCAAACCTCTGAGAGATGCATCACTGAAGATATCATAATCCTTCCCAGCTTGTAGCAAAGCTAAGATAGGTGCAGTAGTCAACCTCTCCTTTAACTCAAGGAAACTCGCCTCACACTTATCAGTCCATGAAAATGCCACATTCTACCGGGTCAAACCTGTCAAAGAAACTGCAATCTGAGAATAACCCTGGATGAGTCTCCTGTAGTAACCAGCCAAACCCAAGAAACTCCTGACTTCCTTCACAGACGTTGGCCTGGGCCAATCCTTTACTGCTTCAACCTTTTGAGGATCAGTGGCCACTCCCTCCTTAGAAAGGATATGACCAAGGAAAGCTACCTCAAACTTTCAAAACTCACACTTTGACAACTTGGCATACAAGCTATGCTCCTGCAATTTCTGTAATACCACTGTCAAGTGTATAGAATGCTCCTCCTCTGACTTCGAATACACCAAAATATCGTCGATGAAAACCACTATGAAGGAGTCAATAAATGGCCTCAAAACCCGGTTCATCATATCCATGAACACTGCTGGCGCATTCGTCAACCCGAATGGCATTACCAAAAACTCATAGAGCCCATGACGAGTCCTGAAAGCTGTCTTACTCACATCTTCCTCCTTGACTCAAACCTGATGATACCCTGATCTCAAATCAATCTTCGAAAACACAGCTGCTCCTCGAAGCCTGTCGAACAAATCATCAATCCGCAGAAGTGGATACTTATTCTGAATAGTCACCCTATTCAACTCCCGGTAGTCAATGCACATCCTCATTGACCCATCCTTCTTCTTGACCAACAACACTGGCGCACCCCACGGTGAGGAACTCGGCCTAACAAGCCCCTTGCTCAACAGCTCCTCAATCTGCTTCTTCACTTCGTCTTGCTCTACAGGTGCCTTCCTGTATAGAGCCTTAGAAATCGGAGCACTCCCCGACTGAATATTGATGCAAAACTTCACATCTCTCTGCGGCGGTAATCCTGGGAAATCTTCCAAGAACACCTTAGGAAAGTCTCTGACAACCGGAATGCCTTGGACTTCATCTGGAATCGCCATCTTGGATACCATTGCAGCCACCTTCGGAATCTTCTTCTTCCCTTGGAAAGTTACTGCGGGACCACCTGGTGCTTTCACTAATACCACTTTCTGCTTGCATTCAATTGTGGCATCATATATTGCCATCCAATCAATGCCCACGATCACATCTACTCCTAAGACTTGCTGTTCAATCAGATCAATGCCGAATAATCTCCCGCCGATCTCGATATCACAGCCCTCGTAATATCGATCAACAATCAATTCTTCACTTGACGGCGTTGCCACCGACAAAACCTTACCTGGAAACAACTTAGGCTCAACACCTAAGACCTTTGCAAAATTAGGTGACACAAAAGTATGTGAAGAACCAGTATCAAATAAAACCTTTGCCTTAATTCCATTAATCAAAATAATCTCTGTTACATGAAGAATGATACTCAATCTCCAATTATTCTCAAAATAAAAGTTTTACTTATTACATTGATTTAAAATAAAAATCAAAACTCTTGCATACCCTGGATCACATCTTCCGAGTTACTTGCATCCTCATCGGTTAATGCGAACACTCGCCCTTTCCTCTGGAATTTACTTCCACCTGGACTATCCTTCCTCAACTATGGACAATGAGGCTTAGAATGTCCCGCCTGCCCACACTGGAAACAAGTCTGCTTTGCCAACTTAGGACACGCTGACCTGTAATGACCTGCCTCCTTGCAATAGTAACAAGTCACTTCCTGAGTTGCAGGTGCCTTCTGCACTGAACCACTGAACTTGACTTGCTTCGCTGGGAATCCCTTCCCACTCTGACCTGATGCTGGCCTCTTGTTCCTGTTCCAGGTCTCTTGCTTCTTCTGGAACTGGTCCATGTCTTCCTCTGTCATAGCTGCTCTCCTGACCAGCTTGTCGAACCTCCTTATGCCCAACGGAATCATTCTCGATCTCAAGTTTGGCCTCAAGCCCTGCTCAAATTTCTTAGCCTTCTTCGCCTCGTCAACTATCAACTCTGGTGCATACCTCGACAGCTGAGCAAACTTGGTCTCATAATCTCACATGGTCATGCTACCCTGTTGCAGATTCAAGAATTCGATCGCCTTCTTCTCCTGAATATCCAGGAGAAAGAAACGATCCCTGAATTCTTCCAGAAAAGCCTCCCAAGTCATTTGTTGGTTCCCCAACGTCCTCTTTACCGTTTGCCACTAAACACCAGCGTCCTTTTCCAGTTGCATAGTGGCCAACTTCACCTTATTGGCTGCCGGAGTTTCTGAGACCTCGAAGATTTTCTCCATCCGTCTAATCCAATCATCAGCTTCGTTTGGATCAGACTGCCCCTCAAAAACTGGCGGCCTCATCCTCTTGAAGGACTCGATCTGCTTGATGGGATCGACGTTAACCAATCCTGGTCCAGCTCAATGATTCTGATTTTGGTTCTGATTCTGAGCCAAATTAACTGCCATTAGCGCATTCAAAGTCTGATACATGTTGGCAAATTCGACCTCGAGATCAATTCCAGTTCCTTGGGAACTTCCAGCTCCATCACCATTGTTACCAATCCTGGATCTGTGTCCAACCATTTTGAATACTGCAAAATGAGGGGAAAGTTAGAGCACTACAACACCACTCATATTCGCATCAATACCCTTTGGCAAAACCTCAACTATACCCCAAAAGTAAACATCATGTTTCAGTTCTATGTGATACTCACCCTCTAATGTCCACACCTAGGTACTCACACTCTAGTGTCCACACCTAGGTTATTTTTTATGCCATGATTATTATTTCCATTGAAGCATGCTCTGATACCAATCTCTGTAGCGCCCCGAATTTTTAATATGATATCTTAGAAAATACGTGGCACAATTTCCAGCATCAACTTCAATGTAATATTAAACACAACTTAACACCAATAAAAAAATTTCAACTTTCGTTACAATAATCATTAACATAGCACAGCGGAATACAATACACCTTAAATCAAAATCTCTTTTCTTTACAACATTGTATTTTACAATTACATAAATCATTACATCACTTGAACTCAAGCATCCAAATCCGAGCTATAAGAAATCACCTGTAAAATATGAGGCTAGAGATAACCCTAAACCCCAAAACTAAAGGGATCAGTCATAAAGGTGTGAGTGACATAAAACAAACAACATAAGTTAAGTATAGAATCATAGACAACATGTAATAAACAAGAATACTTAAATGTGACGTAGCAAGAAAACATGAAAACATCAAGTAAAACTAGACTAAGTGTCAAGTGTAAAAAACATGAAAACACATGCATGAAACCAAGTCAAGAAAACACAAGTCTTTATGTTGACTCTCTAATGCGTACTTGTCGGAGTCTATGCATCCCATTCTACATAGGTCCGGTGCAAGCCCTTAACATCTCCACATTATAGGGTTTAATCCCCCACTATGCAACTAATCCTAACACGATGACTACTACGAGATAAAGATAAACTGTGAGTATTATCCCATGTCCCAATAATTCCAGAGGTCAATCTCTATCCACAAATAATTCCGGAGACTATTTCACTCAAACCTAGGAATCTTCGAGAATACCCCACACCGCAAGCGATGGCACCTCATCACATGAATACCACATGTGCGTCGCCTCGACCCCGATAATTTCGGAGATCAATCCAACACCACAGGTAATTCCGGAGACTATTTCACTCACACCTGGATAATTCCGAGGATTATCTCACACCGCAAGCCATACTGAGGTCCATAACCAATGTTCTCGTTCATCATATCACCACTAGTGCTTGTCCTTATCATTTTTAGGTTATTTAATTACTTGAAGAATCTCCTAGAGTTGGTGTACCTTACCGGACTTAACTCAACAACTGATCAACTAAAATACCTCAACAGGCCCAAACATAAATATCTCAACTGCCGGTATACTAGGGTCACACACACCCTCTAGAGACTCACACTCAAATATCCCAACCAATCTTCCAATACGAATTGCTTAGTCAAAACAACTTGAAAACATATGTTCAGTAGAAGATAAAGTATAGAATAGTAAGTTATAGATTAAAACAATTAGAGAATAAATCATTTGAAAGAACATTAAAAAATATAAAGATACATCAGTATCAGTCGACTAATAACAAGCGTAAGTCGACTGTCCAGAAAGAGAATTCCATGATTTTAAGAAAAATAATCTAAGTGTTATAAGTCGACTATTAAAACCATCGGTCGACTGTCCAGAACGAAAGAATACAATAACTTGGGAAAGTAATTCTAAGTAATATCAGTCGACTGTAAAAGTCCTAAGTTGTAGCGCCCCAAATTTCTAATATGAGAGCTTAGAAAATAAGTGGCGAAATCCCAGCAATCCACTTCAATACAACAATAGTCACAACCAAAATCACTAAGATTTTGTTTCTTTTATTACAACAAACTTTTCAATTACAGCGGAAGTCTAAACATCTCAACACAAATTAATCTTTATTTACAACTCAATAATGATCTCAAATAAGTCTTTACAATTTTACACCAAACACTAAATAATCCAATTATCTCAAAGCCAACTCAAGCATCCAACCTCCAATCTAAGCAATAACCTGCAACATGTGAGGCTAGAGTTGAACCCTAACCCCCAAACTGCGGGGTCAGCCATAAATGGTGTGAGTGGTAACAATCAAACCAATAGCATAAATGAACTTAAAACATAATATCCAACAAATAATAATCAAACACTAAAGTATGAAGTACGACAAAAGAATAATGGGTGATACCAAAACCAAAAGCCAAGTGTGTGTAAAAACAGGAAATCCAAATGCATAACAGTGATTCAAGAAAACATTATGACTACATGCTGACAACGATGACTACTAAGAGATGAAGATAAACTATGATAATTTGCCCATGCTTGATCATTCCGGAGATTGATCCCACATCACAGGTATTTTTCCTGGATAATTCAGGAGATCATCCCACATCTAAACATAGATTCCTTATCACAATAATACCCCAAAAGCGACGCCTCGACTCCGATCATTCCGTAGTTCAATCTCACATCTCAAGATAATTACTTGGATAATTCAGGAGAAATACCTCGCATCACAGGTTAACTACCTGGATAATTCCGGAGATAAATCACACATCACAAGTTAACTACTTGGATAATTCAGGAGATTAAATCCTACATCAAAAGCCATACTGAGGTGCATAACTCAAGTTCTCATTCGTCATGACACTACTAATGCCTGTCCTTATCAATTTGGGTTACTAAACAAATCTCCTAGAGTAGTGTACCCTACCGGACTAAAAATCTGATTACTGAAAAATGTGCCTCGATGGGCCTCAACAAATAACTGAACAAACACCGGTATACTAGGGTCACATACCTCTAGAGACTCAAAAAACAAATATCTGAACAAATTCCACTTAACAAGTGGCTCAACAAAATATCTCAAAATCATGTTCTTAACTGAACATCTCAAAACAAATACTTAACTGAACATCTTAAAATCAAACACTAAACAAAATATCTCACAATCAAATACAAAGATCCTTCAGGACCAGTCGACTGTATAGTTAATCAGTCGACTTCGACTTGACAAGTCATCAGTCGACTGCCCCGAGACAAATTCAAATAGTCCTCATCAAAATAATCTAAGTATTTGAGTCGACTGAAAGGTCATAGGTCGACTGTCCCAAAAGGACTGAACAAAATTACAAACAGAGGACCAGTCGACTGACCTCAGTCTAGGTCGACTGTCCCGAACAAATCTCAAAGACTAAAAATACACAGTAGGCTCGTACCAGTCGACTGCTTCGCAGTCCAGTCGACTGTCGGCTACAGATTCCCAAAAATAGGTCTGAACACAAATCAAACAGGGGTTTTCTAAAGATTCACTGATCATAAAAATTAATTGTATCCAGGCCAATAGACATCTCTCAATAATCTCCATCATGGATACATTACTCAATCACTCAAATACTCAAATCTCATATCCTCATGATCTAAACTCTTAATCCTTCGATTAGGGTTTTTCTCATCAAAATGTCTTCCTCAACTCAATCAAAAAGTCTGAACTACAATCATAAGATCCGGGTGTTTATCATCTGACCATAACACAATCACTTCTTAATATGTCTTCCATCAATACGATCTCATAAATCAACATTTCCTCAACAAATCTTAACATTTCTCATCCATGGTCTAAATATCAACAAAAGTTCTCATCCTCCATATCAATATAAAAGATCCATATCATACATACCATGAGACTAATAAAACAATGGTATAACGATCACAACAAGCATAACAAAAGATCTCGCGTCATTCACCAATCAAAACAAGCAATACGAAGCAAACAAAACAAACCACTCACCTTTGTTTTGAAGAAAAGATTCACAAAAGCTTTTCCTTGCTAGATCCAAGAATCCTCCTTTGTTCTTTCAAAATAATCTCAAGAAATTCTGAATATACTCAATGACGGCTGGGAAAGAATTTCCCTTAAATATGCCGGGGTAAAATATTAGGGTTATATTCCCACTTTGCAAAATAATCCTTTTAAGAATACAATTTTACATACATAGGTTTATTCTTGAGAATTCAATCAAATATCATTTAAATTAGGATCTAATAGAAGAATATACTTCCAAACCTCAAAAAATACTGATCGTAATGTCCAGCAAATACATTTTGCATTTTAATCCCTCAAAATGTCAGTTTTGCAAATAAGTCCCTCTTTTCTCAAAAATTGCAAATAGTACTAATTAATTTCAGAAAAATCTGGAAAAATACGAAATAATCTTCAAATAATAAATAATGATTTTTCATAAAGAAAACTTAATTTTTCAAACTTCTGAAAAGTCATTTGCACGTGTTTTGCACGTGTACAAAAGAATAAATTTCTTAGAAAATATTTATTTAAATCCTCAAAAATTATTTAAATTCATTTTCAAATAATTAAAATAATATTTGAAAATACGGGGTTCTACATCACTCCCTCCTTAGAAGAGTTCTGTCCTCAGAACTACTACTAATGAGTTCAAAACACATACCAACAAAAGGAAACAATACTTCATAAATAGATCATAATCCAAATAATTTCATATAACATCACAATCAAATTAAAGGTTACATCATGTATCAATCAATGGTTCAATTATTCAAAGAATTTCAATCACATACAAGAAAATACATTCATACAAACAATCCAGGAAAATCCTTCTGCATGCGATCCTCTGGCTCCCAAGTAGCCTCCTCGAACTGTTGATTCCTCCACAATACCTTGACCATAGGTATCACCTTGCTTCTAAGGACTTTCTCCCTACGATCAACGATCTCAACAGGCTGTTCTTTGTAGCTCAAGTTCACCTGTAGATCTTCGGGAACTTCTACCAACTGATGATTCTGATCGGCCACATACTTCCTTAATAGCGACACATGAAACACATCATGTACTTGCGCTAACTCCTCAGGAAGTTTTAATCTGTATGCTGTCTTGCCAATCCTCTCCACGATCTTGTATGGACCAATATACCTCGGCGCCAACTTGCCACCCTTACCAAATCTGATCACTCATTTGGTCGGAGAAACCTTAAGAAAAACTGCATCCCCAACCTCAAATTCCAAATCTCTCCGTCGAGTGTCAGCATAACTCTTATGCCGACTCTGAGCTTCAACTAACCTCTTGCGAATCAACTCAATCTGCTCTGACGTCTGCTGCACGATCTCAGGGCCATACATCTACCTTTCGCCAACCTCATACCAACAAACAGGTGTCCTGCACCTCCGCCCGTACAAAGCCTCATACGGTGCCATCCCAATACTTGCATGGTAACTGTTGTTATAAGCAAACTCAACCAATGCCAAGTATCTCTCCCAACTACCACCGAAATCCATAACACAAGCTCTCAACATATCTTCCAGCACTCGATTCACCCTCTCCGTCTGACCATCTGTCTGCGGATGAAATGCTGTACTGAAATCAGTCCTGGTGCCTAAAGCTGCCTGTAGGCTCTTCCAAAACCTCGAAGTAAACCTTGCATCTCTGTCAGACACAATCGAAACAGGAACTCCATGAAGTCTCACAATCTCCCCAATATATAACTCAGCCAATTTCTCCATCGACCAAGTAATCTTCATGGCTAGAAAATGTGCCGACTTAGTCAATCGGTCCACAACAACCCAAATCGAGTCATTGCCCTTCGAACTCCTCGGCAAACCCGTAATAAAGTCCATGCTGATATTCTCCCACTTCCACTCCGGAATGGGTAAAGGCTGCAACAAACCTCCAGGTCTCTGATTCTCTGCCTTGATCTACTGACAAGTCAGACACCTTGCCACAAAATCTGCTACATCTCGCTTCATGCCAGACCACCAAAAGTGGGGTCTGATATCCCTGTACATCTTCGTACCTCCTGGATGAACTGATAACAATGTGCTGTGTGCCTCCTGCAAGATACTCTCTCAACTCTGCATCATCTGGAACACACAACCTCTCACCCAACCAAAGAACTCCATCTTGGACACGAAATTCTGATAACTTGCCTTCTGCTACCTGCTGCAACATCTTCTGGATCTCCGAATCTGATTTCTAACCTTCCACAATCTTTTCTCTCAAAGACGGCTGCAGCCTCAACTGAGCCAAAAATGCTCCTAAACCTCGCAGTACCACCTCGATACCTGCCTGATCGATCTCTGCTGCCAACTCCCTTCGAGTAGTGATCAACCTTGCCAAACTGCTCTTCCTGCTAAGTCCATCAGCCACCACATTCGCCTTGCCTGGATGATACTTGATCTCAGGACGAATGTCTTCCAATACCTCCAACCATCTTCTCTGACGAAGATTCAAATCCCTCTGCTGATAGATATACTTCAGGCTCTTGTGGTCAGTGTACATATTGACCTTCTCACCATAAACATAATGCCTCCATAATTTCAAGGCATATATGATAGCGGCTAACTCCAAGTCATGCGTCGGATAATTCTTCTCATGCGGACGCAACTGCCTCGAACCATAAGCAATGACTTTGCCTTCCTGCATCAAGACACATCCCAAACCTCTGAGAGATGCATCACTGTAGATGTCATAATCCTTCCCTGCTTGCGGCAATGCTAATATAGGTGCGGTAGTCAACCTTTCCTTCAACTCAAGGAAACTCTCCTCGCACTTATCTGTCCACACAAATGCCACACTCTTCCGGGTCAAACCTGTCAATGGAACTGCAATCTGAGAATACCCCTGAATAAATCTCCTGTAGTAACAGCTAATCCCAAGAAGCTTCTCACTTCCTTCACTAACGTCGGTCTGGGCCAATCCTTCACTGCTTCCACTTTCTGAGGATCAGTAGCCACTCCCTCCTTAAAAAGAATATGGCCAAGAAAAGCTACCTCAGACTTCCAGAATTCACACTTTGACAATTTGGCATACAAGCTGTGCTCCTGCAATGTCTGTAATACCGCTGTCAAGTGCTTAGAATGATCCTCCTCCGACTTCGAATACACCAAAATATCATCGATGAAAACCACCACGAAGGAATCAATGAATGGCCTCAACACCCGATTCATCATATCCATGAAAACTGCTGGCGCATTCGTCAATCCGAATGGCATCACCAAAAATTCATACAGACCATGACGAGTCCTGAAAGCTGTTTTACTCACATCTTCCTCCTTAACTCGCACCTGATGATATCCTGACCTCAAGTCAATCTTCGAAAACACCGCTGCTCCTCGAAGCCTGTCGAACAAATCATCAATCCGCGGCAATGGGTACTTGTTTTGAACAGTCACCCTATTCAACTCCCTGTAGTCAATGCACATCCTCATCGACCCATCCTTCTTCTTGACCAACAACACTGGCGCTCCCCACGGAGATGAACTCGGTCTAATAAGCCCTTTGCTCAGAAGCTCTTCAATCTGCTTCTTCACTTCATCTTGCTCTACAGGTGCCATCCTGTACGGAGCCTTGGAAATCGGCGCACTCCCCGGCTGAACATTGATGCAAAACTCCACATCTCTCTGCGGTGGTAATCCTGGAAAATCATCCAAGAACACCTGAGGAAACTTTCGAACCACCGGAATGCCCTTGACTTCATCTGAGATTGCCATCTTAGATACCATTGCAGCCACCTTCGGGCTCTTCTTCTTCCCTTGGAAAGTTACTGCAGGTCCACCTGGTGCTTTCACCAACACCTCCTTCTGCTTGCAATCAATTGTGGCATCATATATAGCCATCCAATCGATGCCTACAATGACATCTACTCCCAACACTTGAATTTCGATCAAGTCAATGCCGAACATCCTTCCACCAATCTCGATATCACAGCCCTCGTAATATCGATCCACTACCAGCTCTTCACCTGACGGCGTTGCCACCGACAAAACCCTGCCTGGAAATAACTTAGGTTCCAAACCTAAGATCTTTGCAAAACTTGGCGATACAAATGTATGCGATG
The DNA here is from genome assembly GCA_017893485.1 of Hemerocallis citrina. Classification (NCBI taxonomy): domain Eukaryota; kingdom Viridiplantae; phylum Streptophyta; class Magnoliopsida; order Asparagales; family Asphodelaceae; genus Hemerocallis; species Hemerocallis citrina. The sequence continues at coordinate 276,602,756 of CM030358.1, forward strand.
AACCAGTGTCAAACAAAACCTTTGCTTTAATTTCATTTATTAAAACAACTCCTGTTACAATAAGAATGGTACTCAATCTTAAATTGTTCTGAAATAAAAGCTTTATTCATTACACTGATTCAAAAATGAAAGAAATCAAAATTCCTGCATACCCCGTATTACATCTTCCGAGTTCTTCGCATCCTCCTCGGTCAATGCAAATACTCGCCCTTGCCTCTTCGGGACTTTGCTTCCACCCGAACCATCTTTCTTCAGTTGCGGACAATGGGGCTTTGAGTGTCCAGTCTGTCCATACTGAGAACAAACATGCTCTGCCAACTTCGGACATGTTGACCGGTAGTGTCCTACTTCCTTGCAGTAGTAACAGGTCACTCCCTGAGCTCCAGGTGCCTTCTGCACCGGTCCACTGAACTTTGCCTGCTTCGCGGGAAATCCCTTCCCACTCTGGCCTGATGCTGGCCTCTTGTTCCGGTTCCATGTATCCTGCTTCTTCTGAAACAAGTCCATATCCTCTTCAGTCATTGCTGCCCTCCTGACCAGCTTCTCGAATCTCCTGATACCCAACGGAACCATCCTTGACCTCAAGTTCGGCCTCAAGCCCTGCTCAAACTTTTTGGCCTTCTTAGCTTCATCCATGACCAACTCTGGTGCATACCTTGAAAGTTGAGCAAATTTCGTCTCATACTCTCGAACAGTCATGCTGCCCTGCTGTAGGTTCATGAACTCAGTCGCCTTCTTCTCCTGAACATCAAGAGGAAAGAAGCGATCTCTGAACTCCTCCAGAAAAGCTTCCCATGTCAAAGGCTGATCTCCCAGAGTCCTCTTCAGTGACTCCCACCAGACACCAGCATCTTTTTCAAGTTGCATAGAAGCCAACTTCACCTTACTAGCTGCTGGAGTCTCCGATACTTCGAAGATCGTCTCCATCTTCCGAATCCAATCGTCTGCTGCTGTTGGATCAGCTTGCCCCTCAAAGACTGGCGGCCTCATCCTCTTAAAGGATTCAATCTGCTTGATGGGGTCGGCATTCACCAATCCATGCCCAGCTCCATGATTGGGCGGCGGATTCTGCTGCTGCGCTTGCTGCTGCGCCACATTGAGTGCCATCAGCGTATTCAATGTCTGATATACTTTGGCAAACTCAGCTTCTAGGTCAATTCCCGTTCCTCGAGAACTACCTGATCCATCCTCATTGTTGCCACCATTTCTACCTCTGGGTGCAACCATTGTGATTACTGCAAAACGAGGGTAAAGTTAGAGCACACATACAATTCAAACTCAAATCATTACCCTATGGCGAAGCCATAACCATACCCCAAACCATAATTTCAAACCAAACATCATAATTTAATTCTATGTGATACTCACACTCTGATGTCCACACCTAGGCACTCACTCTCTAGTGTCCACACCTAGGTTGGTTGTCATACTATGTTTATTATTACATTGAAGCAGAGCTCTGATACCAATCTCTGTAGCGCCCCAAATTTCTAATATGAGAGCTTAGAAAATAAGTGGCGAAATCCCAGCAATCCACTTCAATACAACAATAGTCACAACCAAAATCACTAAGATTTTGTTTCTTTTATTACAACAAACTTTTCAATTACAGCGGAAGTCTAAACATCTCAACACAAATTAATCTTTATTTACAACTCAATAATGATCTCAAATAAGTCTTTACAATTTTACACCAAACACTAAATAATCCAATTATCTCAAAGCCAACTCAAGCATCCAACCTCCAATCTAAGCAATAACCTGCAACATGTGAGGCTAGAGTTGAACCCTAACCCCCAAACTACGGGGTCAGCCATAAATGGTGTGAGTGGTAACAATCAAACCAATAGCATAAATGAACTTAAAACATAATATCCAACAAATAATAATCAAACACTAAAGTATGAAGTACGACAAAAGAATAATGGGTGATACCAAAACCAAAAGCCAAGTGTATGTAAAAACAGGAAATCCAAATGCATAACAGTGATTCAAGAAAACATTATGACTACATGCTGACAACGATGACTACTAAGAGATGAAGATAAACTATGATAATTTGCCCATGCTTGATCATTCCGGAGATTGATCCCACATCACAGGTATTTTCCCTGGATAATTCAGGAGATCATCCCACATCTAAACATAGATTCCTTATCACAATAATACCCCAAAAGCGTCGCCTCGACTCCGATCATTCCGTAGTTCAATCTCACATCTCAAGATAATTACTTGGATAATTCAAGAGAAATACCTCGCATCACAGGTTAACTACCTGGATAATTTCGGAGATAAATCACACATCACAAGTTAACTACTTGGATAATTCAGGAGATTAAATCCTACATCAAAAGCCATACTGAGGTGCATAACTCAAGTTCTCATTCGTCATGACACTACTAATGCCTGTCCTTATCAATTTGGGTTACTAAACAAATCTCCTAGAGTAGTGTACCCTACCGGACTAAAAATCTGATTACTGAAAAATGTGCCTCGATGGGCCTCAACAAATAACTGAACAAACACCGGTATACTAGGGTCACATACCTCTAGAGACTCAAAAAACAAATATCTGAACAAATTCCACTTAACAAGTGGCTCAACAAAATATCTCAAAATCATGTTCTTAACTGAACATCTCAAAACAAATACTTAACTGAACATCTTAAAATCAAACACTAAACAAAATATCTCACAATCAAATATAAAGATCCTTCAGGACCAGTCGGCTGTATAGTTAATCAGTCGACTTCGACTTGACAAGTCATCAGTCGACTGCCCCGAGACAAATTCAAATAGTCCTCATCAAAATAATCTAAGTATTTGAGTCGACTGAAAGGTCATAGGTCGACTGTCCCAAAAGGACTGAACAAAATTACAAACAGAGGACCAGTCGACTGACCTCAGTCTAGGTCGACTGTCCCGAACAAATCTCAACGACTAAAAATACACAGTAGGCTCGTACCAGTCGACTGCTTCGCAGTCCAGTCGACTGTCGGCTACAGATTCCCAAAAATAGGTCTGAACACAAATCAAACAGGGGTTTTCTAAAGATTCACTGATCATAAAAATTAATTGTATCCAGGCCAATAGACATCTCTCAATAATCTCCATCATGGATACATTACTCAATCACTCAAATACTCAAATCTCATATCCTCATGATCTAAACTCTTAATCCTTCGATTAGGGTTTTTCTCATCAAAATGTCTTCCTCAACTCAATCAAAAAGTCTGAACTACAATCATAAGATCCGGGTGTTTATCATCTGACCATAACACAATCACTTCTTAATATGTCTTCCATCAATACGATCTCATAAATCAACATTTCCTCAACAAATCTTAACATTTCTCATCCATGGTCTAAATATCAACAAAAGTTCTCATCCTCCATATCAATATAAAAGATCCATATCATACATACCATGAGACTAATAAAACAATGGTATAACGATCACAACAAGCATAACAAAAGATCTCGCGTCATTCACCAATCAAAACAAGCAATACAAAGCAAACAAAACAAACCACTCACCTTTGTTTTGAAGAAAAGATTCACAAAAGCTTTTCCTTGCTAGATCCAAGAATCCTCCTTTGTTCTTCCAAAATAATCTCAAGAAATTCTGAATATACTCAATGACGGCTGGGAAAGAATTTCCCTTAAATATGCCGGGGTAAAATATTAGGGTTATATTCCCACTTTGCAAAATAATCCTTTTAAGAATACAATTTTACATACATAGGTTTATTCTTGAGAATTCAATCAAATATCATTTAAATTAGGATCTAATAGAAGAATATACTTCCAAACCTCAAAAAATACTGATCGTAATGTCCAGCAAATACATTTTGCATTTTAATCCCTCAAAATGTCAGTTTTGCAAATAAGTCCCTCTTTTCTCAAAAATTGCAAATAGTACTAATTAATTTCAGAAAAATCTGGAAAAATACGAAATAATCTTCAAATAATAAATAATGATTTTTCATAAAGAAAACTTAATTTTTCAAACTTCTGAAAAGTCATTTGCACGTGTTTTGCACGTGTACAAAAGAATAAATTTCTTAGAAAATATTTATTTAAATCCTCAAAAATTATTTAAATTCATTTTCAAATAATTAAAATAATATTTGAAAATACGGGGTTCTACATAAGTCGACTGTCCAGAGCGAATTTTCAAGAAAATCTAGAGAACATAGCAGCCGGGTCGTGTCGGTCGACTGAGAAGTCATGCTAGTCGACTGTCGACCTGCAGACTGCATACTTTTGGTTGTGCACATTTCAACCGATACTTAGTTTTACTTTATGAAAATGATTTCTACGAAAATCTCATTTCTTATATGATCAAATACAACGTGTAGGACATATAATGGTCCACAAAACTAAATCAAAACTACTTGAATTTATAAAAATAGAGATTTTGTTGATTTCTTTCGATTAAAACATGGATTGTGCATATAGTCAAAAATAGAGTTTCTTAAAATCAATTACTCATTGAAATTGCTTCGTATTCAGATCCAAATCGTATCAATACCAAAATCTCGAGAAAATCCCCAATTTGGGTATATTTCCTCAACTCAACTAAACTTCCAAGTTCGATTTTCATGTCATGATCTCTTGATTCTTACTTTTTCTTTCACATTTCTCAAAACTGAATTACCATTTCAACTTACAACCTTAATCAATTGATAACAACACCATATTCAATTTGTATTCAACCAATACTCACAATTTTGCAAAAAAATTCTTTTTTTCTTAATATTTGCAAATAGATCCAATAAATACCAGAAAAATCTTGAAAAATTACAGATAATTTCTAAATAATAAATGATGATTTTCCATGAAGAAATTTTGGCTTTTGAACTTCTCAAGAAAATATTTGCACGTGTTTTGCACGTGTAGAAAGATAGATTTTCAGAATTTTTTTTTATTAAATCCCCAAAACCATTTTAATTCATTTATAAACCTTTAAAATAACATTTTAAAAATACGGGGTACTACATAGTATTCAGAACCCTAAAACTGTTCTGTCCAAACTGATGGCATTTCTCAGTTGTTTTTTTTAAATAGTGGGAGTATATGCTATTTTCCGCATTTGAATGAGGACATTTGCTAAAATATCCCAAATATCCTTTTTTTTAAATAGTGGGGGTATATGTTAGTTTCCACATTCTGAATGAGGGCATTTGCTAAAATACATTTTATCGTGGGTATTTAGGTCTTTTTATATATCACGTGTGACGCAAGTGAGTTCACTTAACGGAGATTTTAACAGTTCCGTCCAAATTGAGAATATTTCTTAGTTTTTTAAAATAGTGAGGGTATATGCTAGTTTATATATTTTGAATGGGGGTATTTGCTAAATTGCCACCCCTGATTTTTGCGAGGTTCTTCAATTGGAATTGTGTACTTTCGCTCTTCTTTTGTCTATGACGCAATTTCTTCACACTTTTTGACGAAAGTATGATATTAAATTTGTAAATTCCTCATTTTAAATTGACATCATGAAGGCAGCATGAACTCATCGGAACTCGGGTCGGGCTTGGGGCAATTGCCACCCCTAATTGGCCCATTTGAGAATGTAAATAATTTTTTTTTATACGTAACATTTTGGGAGATGTCCAAGAATCCATCGGTGTTAAAATTGATCCTACATTGCTTTGAAACTTTGTCAGGCTTGAGAGTCGATTTGAATTACGTGTCGAGAGAGGGGAATTAGACCATATCACATTGTGGAGAATATTCTTAAATCTAAGGAACATGACTTTTCCATCAAGTATCTGAGAATTCCAATGAGGCCAAGAGAGCTAAAAAATGAATGTTAGTGCCCACTGATAAACAAGAATAAGTAGAGGTTGGAAGGGTGGAAACAACAATTATTGTCCATTATGGAAGGGTTACCCTTATCAATTCGGGGCTTTGTGACCCTCCAACCTATATGATGCGTATACAAGTTGTCTAAATGGGTCATTAAAAGAATTGACAGGGTTGGAAGGAACTTCCAATGAAAAGATGTGGGTATGCATTACAAGGTTATTCCCTTGATGAAGTGGTGTGTAGACTTTGTAAAAAGAAAGTGTTCGGTGGCCTTGGAGTCTCTAATTTGATAGAAATGAACCAACCGCTACTAGTAAAATGTTGGTGGAAGTTACACTGCATGAAGAAAGCTGTATGGGTAAAATGGTTCTAAAATATAAGACACGTATGTAGGAGTACTATGTTTGGAGGGGAGCTGAGGCGAGGAAGATGTTCAGCACTATGATGTAACATTGTAAGGATGGGCAAATTATTTTATGCACTAAGACATTGTAAAGGGAGAATGACTGAATTTATCCCCGAATGGGTGATACACATTGTAAAGGGATCTGGGACATGACGTACAGTAACAGTATGCTCTAATGAGCAAATTGGATGGGTAGGATAAAGGCATTTTTTTTACTTGCCAAAAACAAATGTATTTTTTTTTTTTCAAAAATTTTATTTTCTTATATTCATGAAGTGGTTAAGCACGTTGTCTGTATAATGTCCTCAAGGACAGATATGGCAATTGGCAAGAAGAGATTAAGGAAGAAGGAGATGGATATCACTGTCTGCCCCTAAGGAGGTGTCATAGACGACCTTGTTAATGACTAGGGATGGGACAACAATAGACGTAATGTTATGAATATGATAAAGAAAAAAAAAACAATAGACGTAATGCGGGTGAGCATGTGACAATTCGTTGGTGATTATCGGGAAAATGCTACTTAAGTATATTCTCAAAACAGGTTAATAAATTATGTATATCCATGAAATTTTAAACAAAAAATACACAGCACCAATCCGGGATTAAAGACTAGAGGATTTACTCAAAAAGAAAAAAAGATTCAAGCAAATATTTTACCAATCGACACTAGCGGCAAATACACGCGAGGCAAAATCAACCGCATACTTTAGAAAAACTAAAAAGGAAGATTTTTCTAATAATATTTACCGCCGCACTTAAAAAAAAAAAAAATGAAAGGAAAATAAAAAATAAAAAAAAATCCTCCTTTTCGCAGTTTCTCTCCTCACCCTCTCTCTCTTCTCTCGCCGCCGATCAAAAAGTCAGTTTTTTTTTTCTTTCTTCCTCTTCAATTCCTAATTGCTGAATAAGGGTTTCCAAATTTTCAATTCTTTCGCGAATTAGGGTTTCATTCATACAAAACTCTAGATGTTAATTTCTTGTAGTTAATTGATTATGTGGTTGATTTCGGTAAATAATGATCTCAGGAAAAGGTTGTGACAATGGCGGTTGCTGCTCCCGGACAGCTGAACTTGGATGAGTCCCCATCATGGGGTTCTCGGGGCGTCGATTGCTTTGAGAAGTTGGAGCAGATCGGAGAAGGAACTTATGGGTATGCCAAAATTTTAGTTGAAGATTCATGCATGTTCTTGAATTTCGATTTGTTCGGGGTAATATTTAGCAGGGTATTTAGTATATTGGGTTTGTTTAGATCAGAATATTAGTTATGATATTCTAGTCGGTGAGAGTTTTTTTGGGGTTTTTCGGACAAATTAGTATTAGATTTGATACTTTGATTCGATGGGCTTAAATTGTGGTTGCAGTTATGTTTCTTCTTGCATTGGTATCTTCGATCTTGGTGATGAGTAGTGTGCCATAGGCAGTATGACTATCCCTCCTCCCATTAATAAATAATAATAATTTACTAGGTTTGCCCGTGGATGAGTGCCTACGGCACGTCTTCGTGAACGATGCAGCATATGAAAAGCCCCGTAAACGCATAAAGAAAATGCATGCAAGCAAAATACATAAAAAAATGCAGGCAAAGCTCGTAAAGAAGTTATAAGAAAATTCAGTATGCTAGTGTTACTACTAACCATTCAACTGTTAAATAAGGTCTGATTTTGTAGGTCCTTTTCTGAAAAGTGAAGAGATATGTGAGAGAGAGATAAAGAGAGCCAAAAAAGTGAAGAGAGGAGAGAGAAATATAGTAATGAAGTAAGGATCATTTATGTTTTAGGGGGAAACTGTCTTTTGGAAGGGTGAATGTGAGTTATTGATTTTGTTTCAATTGAAGGAAAGTCACTTGATAGTTTTTTTTTTTCAAATTGCTTTGTGATTTATTATATAGATAACATGTATATGGATTTCAATTTTCGGCATTTTTAACACTTTTAACACTACCAAAATTAAACAAATAAACAGAGATATGGAGTCATTTATTATATAGATAACACGTATATGGATTTCAATTTTCGGCATTTTTAACACTTTTAACACTATCAAAATTAAACAAATAAATCGAGATATGGAGTCACAATCAAACAAATCAAGAAACTGATAGAACCATAACACGAAATAGGGATTCTAGTATGCTACATATAGAATCTAATCAAGTTGCCAAGATCTTGTTTAGTGGAATGGCAATATCAAACTACAACAAGAAACCTTGTATCTTCTGCATGGTAGGGTTTTGTTTATTCACAACCTTTCCAATCCAAAAACATAAGGACTTTCTAACTCTTAAAATTTCAGCACAAAGCATTATAAATGTATGCATTCAGTCTATTCCTTTCTTAATAAAAAGGGCTGTTACTAACATAAAATCTTGTGGCTCACAAGATGTTTAGAAACCATTTCTTAATTGTTACAAACATTAAAGTGTAAAACAAATATGTAAAGAACAATTTCTCACCAACTTAAAGAGAACTGGGGAGGGGAAAGGGAGAGGATGTAAACAGAGTCGACCGGAGGTATAGAGAGTGAGAGAGGAGGCATACAAGAGCTGAAAGTGCGAGAGTTAGAGAGGAAGCTTACCTATAACAGCGAGTGATTGAGAGGACAAGAAGAGGAAAGGAGGTTTGCAGAAGAAGAGGAGGTTGTGGAGACTGCGGAGGTGGAAATGTTGAGAGGAGGGTGCGAAGGAAGAGGAATTAAGGAGTCTTCCGAGGAAGATTAGACAGTGAGAGGAGAGAATGAGCGAAGTGATGTCGAGATGATATTTTGATTTGCGAAACCCTATCATGAGCTCCAGGAGAGAGGGTTGCCAGCTTCGCAATACGTTTTGGTTTGTGGTACAGGATCGCGGTACGTTACCTTAAGCGATATGTGGTATTGAGGGGGTTGGATGAGTTGGGGCATTTACTTGAGTTATATATATATATACTAGATTTGCCCGTGGCCACGTGCTTACGACACGTCTTTAGAACGATACAGCATATGAAAAGCCTTGTAAACAGTAAATCAACAATTATGTAACTGAAGTTTGAATAATATGACAATAATTAGTTGTAAATAAAAGTCCATGTTTCCATTAATATATGGTGAAAAATAATTATAAATTATAAATTGGGGTATAAAAGTCCATGTTTCCATATATATATATATATATATATATATATATATATATCTATAGAGAGAGAGAGAGAGAGTTGAATAAATAAATGAGTTGTTTCGGGGGGATTTGAATTTGAGTTTTGGGGTGAAACTTTTGGGGGGAAAATGTATTTTGTGAGGTTAGATCTGGACCTTTGATTTTGGGGGGATTGAAGGAGAGCCACTTGATAGCTTTCTTTGTGTTTTATTACTAGGTTTGCCCATTGACACGTGCCTACGGCACGTCTTCGGAACGGTGCACCTGGTTTGATTATATAAAATAGTTTTGGAGGTCCAGCAAATTATTTGAAGTAGCAAACATATTATATGAGGAAGCAGTATATCTACCTTTAAGCTCAACCATTGCCTTTTTGATCATTAGCTTGAACTTCCCTGAATTGCATATAGTTTGTTAGAAACACTGCATAAAGTTTTTTTTATAATTTCAGCATCACTTTTATATGCTTGTAATCGTTATGCAAGGACATTATCATATAGATTTTATAGATTTTACTCTAATCCTATAACTACTATGAGCATGTCTAAATATATTGGTAACGCAAGTGCAGGTGTGAAGGTATCTACAATACCAATAATCAAAATATTTGTTTGTCTGAGACTCAGTTTATAATTGAAATACCTCTTATTATTATTTCAACTAAAATGAAACACATGAAGTTCTCAAAACTCCAAACCGAGCTAATCATTTCTTTTATCTCCACTTTGTCTTCCCATTGCACCTTTATAAAAAAAATCAAAATGGATAAATAACAAATTTACTTTAGCTGTCTTTCTTGAGTGGAGAGTTTGCACCCTTCACTAGTAAACTCCAATCATCCAAATCCTATATATCCAAACATACACTAAAAGTTCTTATATGTTATGCTATCCATGGTTTCTAATAATCAGTAAAGTGAACACTTCACGATATTATTTTCTCTTGTAGTAAAGAAATTAATGTTGCATATTTGCCAAGTTATTTTAGGTTGCTGGTCAGCTTACCTGAGGTCACCAAATAATCCATCTCTCAACTTACGTACACCTTAAATCAAAACCAATAAAAAACTCATCAAATAAATCACCAAATTAAAATGTTTTAAACCCAAATAAAACAATCATACCTCTGAACTTAGATCTCATGCACACACAAAATTCGAGTCAGCAAAAAACTGAGTAATTCCCTGCACACACAAAATTAAAAATTAGAATGAGAATTCGGTTAATGAGATGAAATTAGAGTCGTCGCATCGCATATAGAGGCTCCCGACTCGGTGGAGGGGAGTTGCCAATACAGAGTCGCTTGATATTCGCGATCGATTTAGTGGAGGGGAGTCACCGATACAGAATCAACAGTCGATCAGATATCGGCGACGGCCACTTGATTGAGGTTCGACATTGGATTTGGATTTGGATTTGCTTTGAGATTTTCAAAATTTCAAAATTTTAAATTTTAATTTTTTTTAAAAATTTTTTTGTAATTTTAAAAATTGTAATTTTTCAAAAGTTTTTTAATTTTTAAAATTTTTTTAAATTTTTTTTAAATTTTACAAAAATTTTTAAAATTTTTGTAAAATTTTTTAATATAATTTTATATATTTTTTTTGATTTGTTTGACATATTTTTAAAGTTTTTAAAGTTTCAATTTTTTAAATTTTTTTAATTTTCAATTTTTTTAAAATTTAAAATTTTGTTTTTTAATTTTTTTATAAGTTTTTTGATTTTTTTGAATTATTTTAAAAGTTTTTAAAGTTTTAATTTTTTTAGTTTTTAAGTATTAAAGTTTTTAGTTTTTTATTTTTTTAAATTTTTTTAAATTTTTAAATTTTTAATTTTCTTAATTTTTTGAATAGGAGAGAGCGAGAGATAATTAAATAAATAAAGGAGTTGTTTTGGGTGGGGGATTTGAATTTGAGTTTTGGGGGAAAAATGTGTTTTGTGAGGTTAGATCTGGGTCTTTGATTTTTAGGAATTGAAGGAGAGCCACTTGATAGCTTTCTTTGTGTTTTATTATATAGATATAGATATATACTATTTGGAATTTGCCGTGCACCAAGTGCATGCGGCTTGGTGGACGTGTCAGTTGAATATTTTAACAATGTTTTATGTTGTTGAGAAAATCAATCATAAAAGAAATCTCATTACGAACTCGAAGAATATATAGTATAATCACTATATATTGATTATGTACACAAATACTTAAAATTTTAATACTAAAAACTCTAAATATTATATCAAATCTTGAGTAAATACAAAATAATATGTAAATAATTGTATTATCTAAAACATAACAGATACAAGAAATGGTAATGACTATTTTGTAGGTCCATAGAATTACAGAGGTGGCAATATAATCCGACATTTTCTTAGAAGCATTATCTCTCATAGTTGCAATCTCCTTCTTGAGTGAGTCTATTTTTCATCAGTAAAGCCACTCGCCATGAATAAACAATTAGCATTGCACAATATAACATAAATATGAACAAACAACAGTACATACTACAATACTACAAACGAAACAAATTTGAAACTTTGATAATTTGATACTTAATTTCCCCTGCCTCATTTCTAAACAAGAAATCCAATCAAATAAATATAAAGCATATTCGCCTAAAGTGCAAAATTTTAAAATAATAGATTGCATCATTGGAACAAATGAGTGCTTTTCAATCTAAACATCTGTCCTCAAAAGGAAGATCAATTAGATGAAATGACAGATGAGTTATGAATTTTATGATCAAATCTTATAGTTTCTTTCAATTTCCCGTTAATATCTATTCCAAGTATCTAGCTCTTCATCAATATGAAATCTCCAAGTATTCATCAAACTGATCAACCCGCATCTTACTGCCATGTCAAAACTAGCTGTTACAATTTGGATCTTGGATAAAAGCTCTTTGATGTAGTTATAAATTGCATTTGTAAATTTTTGCTTCAAGCTAATTACAAGTATATATATGACCTCAGTTACCCATTTAGCCAACTGTAAATAAAGGAGAAAGAATATGACAACTACAAGGGTGGGAGTATGACCACACAATGGGATGAAACTTCAATAAAAAAAAGATCATTAATTGTTGTTATGGGAAAAGAAGACTGTGCCCCTCCTTTTATAGATAAAAAAAAGAACTTTTAGGGAATGGTTGGAAAAACTGATCAATGCTTGTTCCAACTCTGGGAACCAACAAAAAGTTTGCGCAACTTATGGGAACCAACTGCAGATTGGGTCACACCCTTTATGGCCTGTTAACTCGTTAATCCACGTCTTATAACTTCTGAAAACTGTTTATCTTAACATTTTCTTAAAGAGTTCTTCCTAACACAGAATAATAATAACAAATCTAGTTGAATAACTATATATTTGTCTTTGATAAGTTCAATATTGAGACTAATATCTAAAATTTACAAACTAAACTCATGATTTTCAAAGGAAAGTATTATAGTTCTACTAAAAAGGTACCCAAAGTGGAATATTTCTGTCAGAAATCGTGATCTGCTAGCAAGGTGATCTCATATTTACAGTAGTTAAACATGACTGTAAAACATACTGATAAAACATCATAACATGAACTTCATAGCTACCAAGGACAATACCTTATTCCAAGTGTACCATGTAATATAGAAATTAAAAATGGCCCGCTTATGTCTATAATGACTACTGATTTCAACGAAACAAAATAGAAAACATAACACTGCAGAAAAACAAGTCATATAGATAGAGATCCATCTCCACATAGAGCACTATTAGCACCAGAAAGTCAAATCCTTCACCAAATCTATTAGGATTTTTAAAGGAGCTAATCATAGGCTGAATAGAAAATTCAGAGCAATGATTAAGCAATAGAAAAAATAAACTTTACGTAGGAACCGAAACCTTAAAAAAAGATGCAAAGACTTGAATCTTCTAAGCAGAAGAATGATGAAAATTTTGCTAAAAGGTCATAAATACAAAGCTCAAGTAACTTGATCTTCTAAAACTGTTATGGATTAATAAATTATATTATATTATGAAATGTGTAACTCAATTATCAATTTTCAAGACAAAAATAAATTCAAAACAGATTATTAGAGCGATCCACCTTGAAAACGACATAGATATTCCGCATAAAGCTATTCAAAACAAATATGATTAGAGCAAAAAAGATTCTAGTGCTGTTGTTTTAATTCCTTAATTTGAAGAAATAAACTTAGCACTTTGAGTTTCCTGAATGGAAGAATCAATAACTTGGTTTAGTGCTAGCCACCAAAAATTCATTGCAGTACAAGCATATGCATATCTATTTATATACAAGCCTGCACCGGCGCGGGCGCCGGCGCTACTACCCAAACGCCGGGGTAGTTTCGCTGGGGTAGCCCAAAAATGTTGTAGTGCTTATACTGTAATGTACTACAGTAAATCAATAGGATGAGATACGGAATTATGCTATATATGATTAATAGTTGAGCTAGATAATATTGATATATAATATCTATTTATATACACACACTCTCTCTAAGAATTACTATCAGATCCAATCTGAAATGTTACTTGATGTGTTATCCATCTCCTCTGCTAAATATAGTTACTCATGCATGACAAAGCCTATACCTAAAGAAAGAATCGGTAGATTATTATAATTAGTAATGGGTAAATGGGAATAGGTAAGCAAAAGCTAAAACTGTTAGGCAGCAAAACCAACTATAACATCAAGACAAGATTCATCCCAAAGCCCCAATCCCCAATAGATTAACTGCTATGGAGCAAAAAAAATTACAAGACATATACTATTAAATATGAACAATCAACCTACTACAAATGTCACAATTGATGCATATATAAAATTTGGAATATATATAGGAAACTCAATATGAAAAATTATAACTAATATGAAACAAACTGAAGCCCCCCAATTCAACACATCACATAAAAAAATTAACTATATTCATGCAACCCTAAAATCTATAATTAAGGTCCTAAAAGAAATAAACTCTAAAACAATTAACTCTAAAATAAACAAATCTCAACAAAATTAACTCAAAAACAAATAAATTTTAATACAATTAACTCTATTTATACAATCATAAAACACCTTTGTCAAAATTATATAAAATACCTTTGTGGATTTTGACCCCCACAAGTTCTTAAGTATACCTACAAAAAATTTGTGATCGTTAATGCATGTATAGCAGTCAAAGGCATAGACTCATCATATCAATCTCAACACGACTTTTAGTTGAATCATTTCGTTCTCAATTTGTGATTCTTAACAACATTTCGTTCTCAATTTGTGATGTTGTTATTTGAGCTAGTATTTACATTAGTAATCACATGATTAACACTCATTGTAACCCTAACCCAATCCTAATCAAAGTAAACCAAATTTAAGCCAAAACTAAAACTAATTGATGATCAAAGCACTGAAACCTTAACCATAGTTACCTGAGAGACATATTTGCCAACCGAGTAAATAAGTGGAGTAGAAGGTGGGTGAATCATCTCGAACTGGAGCTTATGCTTGCCATCAGGGTTTTGAAGTAGTTATTCAAACCCTGAGATTGGGCGATGATCTACGACGACGAAGGAGGGTTCATGATCGGAGAATTAGGGTTGGGGTTTAGGAGTTTCAAATTAGATGCATTTAGGGTTTCGAATTGGGGATTTTTCTTTGAAGGTCGTGATTTTTTTTTGTCTGGAGATGGAATCAAGCTGACGCGGATTTGGGTAGCCATGCAGATCCACTTAATGGGCCGTACAGGTTAAGCTACTGGCCCTTGATTAAATTATTAAAAGACCTATGGCACGTGTAATACACGTTCTCATTAAGTTATTTAATCTCAGTCTTTAATCACCTAGATCAATACAATATATGAATGGCTACAATTGCCTCCTGACAGATTTTTTTAAATTATTCTTGCTTTTATAATAGAAATATATATGACGAATGAATGAAAATTTGAAGAAAAGTTGGTGGGATTAATAAATAAAGGTGTTCATTTTAAAGATAGAAAAAACACACATCCAGATCGCTTGATTAAGAGATCCGGATCGCGAACCCACCATAAATCGGATCGCAAGATTATAGTTCAAATTGGTAAATGGGTCAAGGTGTATAGCAACTGCTGAGGGTTGCAAATAGAACAATTTCAATGACAGTTTACAAGTAATAAAACATATAATCCATTAGGCATCTTTGGGGCTTTTGTTATTTATCTTTTTGCCCTTGCATTCTTTGATTTTGTTGGGGTTCTGAATAAGTTCTCTTGCAAGACTCTTCGCTCTCTAAAATCAAAATTTTGTTTTATTCTTTACTGGATCCAGCCTCTCTTTTTTTTTGCTGTAAAGCTTTAGGATCTAATTTACTTCTACACTTTTCACATCACTTGAAACTTTTTTTTTTAATAAATGATAGCTGGGTATTTTTGTCATTTCACTTGCTAACTTTATCCATAGTTTGTAACAACTTATGCCATGAATACCACTTACTTTGGTGTATATATTCAGCTGATAACAAACTAATTTTTATTCCCTATTTCTCATGTATGGTTTTGTGTTCTTTTGGATGTAATTATATGCTCGTAGAGAACCAACTATATGACATGTTTTGTGTATGCACACTTTTTCCTTCTGTTACTTAACGCAATGTTCTTTGATCTAAGAAAAACAATGATTTTTGAGCGAGAACTTGGTATTCTCTTCCATTTTATCCTTTTATATGCACTGTAAATGTTTTTGTATCCTCCAAACTATGGTATAATTATTAATATCATTTTTCTTCGTAATGTATGCATAATTTTTATTTTCATTTTTTCAAATACATTCTAAATGTGCTGTACAGCAGTATTGGTGTTTGATGTGATGTAATTTTACTTATGGATTATGCTTACCTTAAGAGACAGTAATCTATTTGATTATTCCTATACCTTTTATTTAAAATTGATGCTTAATTTTTTTACTCTGTAGATCATGTACTAGTGGGGCTGTCTCATGTTCTTTTGTGTACAAAAAGTTGTGCGATGTTGTTCTTGATACTTCTTTAGATGCAAGACATCAGCGAGCTGTTTCTCCTTTACCATTCTTTATTTTTTCCCCCTTTTGTGAATAATTACCTTGTATATCAGTGATGCAGGTAGTATTTTTTAGAATGTTTGAATAATTTTCCATTTTGTCAGCTCTTTGCTGTGATATATTATTTAGGATTAAAGCCTATTTGAATATTCATATATCTTTTATTTTAAATTTGATGCTACAATATTTATACTCTGTAGATCATGTTCTTGGCTTTCAAATGATCTTCTCTATTAAAAGTCAGGGATGCTGTTTACGATGTTGCTTTATATGCAAGTTTTCATAAATATGAACTCCTTCAATCTGTTTCTCCTTTACTTTCCTTTGGCAAAATGTCGTTGGTCATTTTGACTTGCACATCAGCCACAAGGTTGGTTATTCTTACAAAAATTGAATATCAATGTCAATCTCTCTGCAGTGATATATTTTTCAGGGATATGTACTTTACAAATTTCTGTCAGGCAATTTCTTTTGTGATGACAAACTAGGCATGATAGCTGTGCCACATCTTCCCCCTATTGGATCTCTGGTTTAGTTATTTTTCATTTGTAATGTTTTTCCTAGCAGTGCTGTTGAGGCTTTTGCTGTACACTTGATAACTATGGTGCATTTTCTTCCTCATGGAATAAACTATTACCTGTTTAGGTTTTCTTTTGGCATTCCTCTGAATGCTTTGGTAGGGCATGCCTGTATTTTTTATAGAAATTGGTGTGTACATATAAGTTTGCACAATGGTTGTATACTTGTACTTACTGAGGCTTTTAGTATATTTTTTTTATTATTATTTACTTATTAAAATTTTCCTTTGACTAATCATTATACTTATTTTTTTCTTTGTTTTACGTGTTGCAGACAGGTTTATATGGCGAAAGAAATAAGAACTGGAGAAGTAGTGGCCCTGAAGAAGATTAGAATGGACAATGAGAGAGAAGGGGTATGGTTTCTTTAATCTGTACTAAAAAGGAAAAAAATGTAAACACTGTACCAAAAGGGTTTCTTTGTTGCATCATGTTTGCTACTGATTAGTTTTTGTAATTTTGCAGTTCCCTATAACAGCAATACGTGAGATAAAAATTTTGAAAAAACTACACCACGATAATGTTATTCAGCTGAAAGAGATTGTCACTTCTCCAGGTTACTCTCCTGACTATCTTTAACAGTTTTTTCTTTTTTTCTTTTTAGGAAGTCGAATATTCTCAGCTTCATTAAATAGACTAGTAACCTGCACGTGCGATGCACGTTCCAATCAATTTTTTATTTTATTTTATAAAGTAAATAATAAGACGTAATCTGCCCTCGAACCCGATACCGCCCTTTACTCATACATACTCTTTACAAATTACCCCTAGTGGCTCAAACTTTTATTTTATATGAGTGACACTTTTGTAAATAATTATGGTGTAAATAAATTTGAACTTTTAGGATATTATGGTAACTAACAACATGTGAGTAAATGAATGGTTAATATAACTCCCTAAAAATGAATGGTTCAGATTAGATGGTTGAAGGTCTACAAATTACAGGTTGTCTACAAATGACAACCCCAACTCTCCCATTAGAGTATTAGAGATGAAAATGAAACAAAGTAATGATAGTCTTACTTTATATTAATTATCGTCTAATATACTTATTATTTCAATATACTTCCAGGTCCAGAAAGGGATGAGCAAGGAAGACCAGGTGCACTTTCTAAATACATTCTTTTTACCTTTTCCTCCAATGTTATGAATTGGACGGATTTAAATTGTTTTTCTTGCCACTGCCTTCTTGAAATGGAGGAATTCTAATACTTATTATTTGCTTGGAAAGTTTAGATGGCAACAAATACAAAGGGAGCATATATATGGTTTTTGAATACATGGATCATGATTTGACGGGGCTATCAGACCGTCCTGGTATGCGATTTACCGTCCCTCAAATAAAGGTAATTGCAGAATTTCTGATAATATGTTTTTCTATATCTTAGGTATTGGTTGTTTGTTTTCTTCCTAACTATTTGTTGTGAAACCCTTTGCTAGTGCTACATGAGGCAGCTCCTTACTGGATTGCACTATTGCCATGTGAATCAAGTACTTCACCGTGACATTAAAGGTTACTTTGACAAAAAAATTCCAACAAATTTTTTGACCATCCTTTAATATTCCAGTGAGCTTTTATCCTGATGTTGATATTTTGTTCTGTCATAATATTTTCAGGGTCAAATTTACTTATTGATAATGAAGGAAATCTAAAGCTTGCTGATTTTGGCCTTGCTCGCTCATTCTCAAGCGATCATAATGGGAACTTAACAAATCGTGTGATCACTTTGTGGTACAGGTAAAGCATATATAACAGAAATTATTGAAAGATGGTTTTGACTATTTTGATACGAAATGCTGCCATGATTGCTCTATTTTAATTGGTTATGGTCATGTTGATTTGGTTACAGACCTCCGGAACTTTTGCTTGGAACGACAAAGTATGGTCCAGCAGTTGACATGTGGTCTGTTGGATGTATATTTGCTGAACTTCTCAATGGAAAACCTATTTTACCTGGAAAGAATGAGGTAGTTATGCTTGTTCTTTGCTCTAATTTCTTATTATTTGGCGTGATAAATATGATTGCTTTGTTGTAAAAACACTGGAAAGATAGTTATAGGCGTACAAAAATCTACTGTGCAATAGTATGGGGAAATTGAGGAATTTTATATTACTTTTAATTTCTATGGCTTTTTTTGTTTTTTAGCGAAACAATGTGATCGTGTTCCCTCATTTTCCTATGAAGAACGTATTAAAGAAACAAAAGCTCATGACCTGGAATTTTGTGATATGGATAAATCATGCTGTACTCAGTCGCTGTTTCACTTCCTCTCCTTAAAGAGGCAGAAGAAAATTCATTCTGTTTTCATCTCCGCATTGTACTTTTAAAAGTGAACACAACAAAGGCTGTTGTATATTGCAGTGGTTTTTCCCATTTCTTTTTTCTTTCTAAATCTCCTACGCTTTCTTACTGCCATTTTTTATTTTTTTTTGTGTCAGTTTTGCCTTCGATTTGTTTAGGCTGACTTCTTGTTGATATTCCCTTGTAATCAAGATCAACTTTAAACCATAATAATCGTTTGTGTACTGCAGCCAGAACAATTGAACAAGATATTTGAACTTTGTGGAACTCCAGATGAGAATAACTGGCCAGGCGTTAGTAAGATACCCTGGTACAATAATTTCAAGCCATCAAGGCCGTTGAAGAGGCGTGTTAGAGAGGTTTTCAAGCAGTAAGCAACCTGAACCTTTAATGATTTTTTTCTTGGAACACCAGATGTTTATAGTAGGGAGTTATTTTTATATTTTGCTGGCTTATAAGGAAATGTGATTCATGTTGTGACAGTTTTGACCGCCATGCATTGGAGTTACTTGAGAGGATGCTGACACTCAATCCATCTCAGGTATTATTATCTTTTGCATTTGCAGGTTTTCTATTTTAATTTTGGGTTTTTTTGCAATTTAGTCCTCCAAATCATAGCAATTGTGATTAAGTCCTCCAGATCATGTAGCAATTACAATTTAGTCCCCCAATTTGAACAAATTCATCAATTTAGTCCCCTATTTTAGCTAAATTGAGTAAATCAATTTAATCTACAATTAGAGCAAGTCATTTTCATTAAATTTTCAACTCATTACATTCAACTACATCTATTACAACCATCATTAAATAACTTGCTCTAATTGAGACTAAATTGAGTTGAATTCAACAAATTCAGGTAAAGTTGGGGACTAAATCACAAGTGCTATCTGATTTGGATGTTTATATCACAATTGCTCTGGTTTAGGGGACTAAATTGCAAATACTCATTAACTGAGGGACAAAATTGCAAAAAACCCTTTATTTTTATCGAAAATTTCGAACTTTATTCCTTGATGCATGTGTATTTCAGATGAATACATTAAAAGTGACCTAGAAAGGTGTAGATGTAACTTCATACGTGTCCATTTGTTTGGTTCATTGTAGTAGTTGCAATTAGCACTGGTATTGGGGCGGGTTGGGTCCTGCACCACCCAGACCCGCTCCTCAATGGATCTAAATATTGTACCCAGACTGTACCCGTGAGAACCGGGTCCGGGTCCTATAAAAAATATGCTACCTGTTCAGGTATCGGGTCTTGGTAATACCCGAACCCATTTTTTTCCCGGGTCCAGTTCAGGTATGGGTCTTAAACGGGTCTTTTAAAATGTTTTAATGTTCTCTATTGTTAAACATAAAGAAATTGTAAACCTTCAGATTGAAGATATATGATAGTTTTCTAATCAAGAATGACAAATAATATTCACAGGTCTTTGAATTGCTCATTCTTCTGCCTTTTCGTTGTTGGGATTTCTTTTTAAGAAAAAATAATGGGCTATATTATGCAGAAGCTGTTGCATCTGGAATGACTAGCTATGGGAGTAGTTGCAGGTTGTGCTCTGTTCTTCATTCTATATTAAGGGTTAGCAATGTCATAATATTATATCAGAGTATGAAAAACTTGGTCTTGATGTAGATTCAGGACCAATTTCTAGATGATAGGATTGACCCTCTTTGATTATTTAGACTAGTACTAGTATATTTAGAGACTAAAGATTTTCGGAATACAATATATTTTTGTGTCATGAATTTTCTACTTTTACATCTCTTCTACATAGTGGCGGAGTCAGGATTTTCATCCACCGGGAGCGACAAATAGTCACTCAATTTCAAGAATGGCCTATTTAAACTTTGTTCTAAAAAATGGCCTAAAATAGTCACTCAATTTCTAGAAACGACACAAGTGCCCCCACACCCACATCAAAGCTCATGTTCTCAACAATCTAAAACTTGGTTTTAAAAAAATAATTTTTAATTAAACAAAAAAAACCCTAATTAAAGTATACCTGATGATCAGTGATGAACTCCTTTTGTGTGAAGATGGGTAGATGACGACCGAAGTCACCGAACTACTTGCGAGATTTTTCGGAGATGAAGACGACGCCTTGGGTTTAGATGATGACGCAAACGTGACGAATCTCGGCTTCGCTCAGCTGAATCTTCTTGCCAGTGGTCTTGTTCTTCTTCCCTTCCAATAGCCTCTCTATAAATTCATCAAGAAAATTGTTAACTTGATTGTATGATGACTTTGGGATGCTTACCAACTAAGATGGGATTAAGGTTTTTTTTCTTCAAAATTTTTTCCATAGAGTTTAGGGTCAAATTGGTTTTGAGGCCAGCATCTATGATATTTAGCAAATGACATTCCATTTACAAAATAAATTTTAATATGTAAGTCTCAACTACATACTATTTTCTGCTAACTGATACAACTTTTTTGCTAATCTTCCAATTGAACACATGATACAGAAGTAAATGGACATAAAAAGAATGTGATGGATAACAAGTGTGCTTGATAATATTTCAACTTTTATTGTAGTTTGTGGTCTGCGATATCACTCAATCCTTTTAGTTAATACGTATGCAGGTATGCTGATCAAAGCCCGATTCAAAGGCTTTCCCCATCAAACTGGGATTGGCAATGACATCATTGCATCTTCCTCTAAAAAATGTGAAATTCTTGACTAAGAGAACCAACAACAAAATTAAGTCATGTGTGCCAAAACTAACTTTCCTAAATCCTGAATACACCAGCCATCAAGAAACGACATTAAATGCCCCACACCCACATCAAAGCTCATACTCTCAACAATCTAAAACTTTGGTTTTAAAAAAATATTTTTTTATTAAACAAAAAAAACCCTACTTAAAGTATACCTGATGAGCGACTTCGATTTGAGAGAGCTCAGAGAGGGATTGAGCAGTGAGATTTGAGAGAGCTTAGAGAGGGATTGAGCAGTGAACTGCGACTTCGATGCCTTCGGTCTTCGGAGATGGAGACAGAAGACAAGTCGACGACGGTGTTGAGGAGGTTAGGGGAGGAGGATTTGAGAGAGCTCAGAGAGGGATTGAGCACTTGAGCAGTGAGGGTTTGGATTTGGAGCTAGCTGCTAGGTTTCGGAGGAGATGGGAAAAAAAATTAACAAACGAACAAGAAGAAGAGGGCAGCAAACACAAGAAGAAGTGAGTAGAGCGGGTCGGGTCCAGTGGAAGAAGGGAGCACTGTGGGCCGAAAGAGGAGCAGCTATATGGGCTTCCACTTGTGGGCCAAACTCAGGGGGAGCCTTCATGGGCTTAAATTTTTTTTTTTTTTAAAATCTATCTGCCTACACAAATGAGCTGCCCAAGCTCAGGGGGAGCGGCCGCTACCCCTGGGCTTGGTGTAGCTCCGCCCCTGCTTCTACTTCTAGCAAAATAAGGCAATGGACTCCCTGACATTTGCAAGTAAATTAGCAATGTTCTTAACAATAAACCAACAGCTCGGTGAGAATAAGCCACATAAAAATGTACCATAACATACTTTGTTCATTTAGATAATATACATTCTCCATTGCACAGTCAAAAAAGTAGATGAACGGAGGAGGCGAGACTTATGAAAGATGAACCGAGGAAGAGCTAAGAGGGCTGCGCTTGACCCTAGTTCTGGAACGTATTGGAAAAAATGAGTTTAAACTTCTAATTTGCCTCCTTAATTTTCTATATATATATTTTCTTTTTATTAAAAATAAGTTTCGGGTCTTGGTCGGGTCGGGTCGGGACAGGTCCTGTTTTGAAATAATTGTAGTGTTTTTTGGTCTGGGTTGGGTCCATTTTGAGAATTGGACTGAAACAAATCTTTTTTAGTCTCGTGCTCTCAAATATTTTTTAACTTATAGCAACAATTTGAATAAAATAAGTTAAATAGATCAGCTAAATAAAATGTATAATTGGTCGAGATTTACTTTTGTTTCCTCTATCCAACAGGAGGAGGATAAGCTGGTTTGGGTCGGGTCCATTTTGAACAGACCCAGACCCAACTCATTCCGACCCGAAAATGTCAAAAGTGTCCTATTTTAGGACCAGACCTTATTCGCAACAAACCAGATCGGTTCCGTTCCAATACTGGGTCCGGGATGGGTCTGGGTCACGGATTTTTGTGATAGTGCTAGTTGCAATGCAAGTTGCAATGCGACTTGCACGATTCCCTTTAGTCCAAATGGCAAGTATAATGTAATTTCCTATACATTCTAAATGCAACTTTTGCAACTTAATAAAGTCGTTGTCGTTCAAGGGGATCTGGCAAGTTGGACTGCAACTACTTGCAATGAAGCAAACACGCTCTTAATTGATTAGTAGCTTCGGACATTTACTGTTTATTATCTAGTTTCCATATTTCTATATGAATCCCTCTGTGGTGACTATGATGTAGGACAGTTGGGTTCTTCCCTAGAGATGACTGACAGGTTTCACACTGATATCCTGCTTCTGCTGTTCACTTGATCATTTGTGTATCCTACCTGCAAATTTATTACAGAAGTATTGACCTTTTCAGTGTTGTATTTCCGCAATGAAGGTATAGTTATCTCCTGTATCTATAGCATTGCTTGTGGACTTATTTTCATAAAATATTTTACCAATATACAGCATGCTTTTGTATTGGTCCTGTACTGTATATTACATTCAGAAATTGGCTCAACTTTTAGATGTCAAAGGTCTACCTTCTGGTTCTTTAAGGTTGATGCATTCCTGTTATTATTATTATTATTATCATGATCATCTGAATGGAGCAATTTGTTAAAACTTATGTAGACAAAATTAATTTTTAATGTAAAATTAAAAACAACAAATTAAATTTCTACTCAAATTTAATTGTACTTATACTGTTATGAAAACAGTATAATTCACTATCAGCAAAGAACAAAAGGAAGATACTGAATCTTCAATTCGAACCTTGATAAATGTGAATTAAAGGAACTGTTTCGCAAACAGTGTATATCACTGTACACAAAGCACAGAAAGAAGATATGTTATCTTCAATTCCGACCTTGAGTATGGTGAAGGAAGAAATAAAAACAGACTGAGGCTTGTCGAAGCAATGTCCTTAAGACGTTAATTCCTGCCTCTGCAACGGTGTACACAGGTTTATATGGCAGTCGTCTCCCAAGATACAACAGTCAGAACTCCATTAACTTACACTAGAATAATGGAGGCTCGGGCGAGATCAGATATGATGGCAGTATATGTGATATGCTATGTTGATACAGTGATACAGGAGATAGGGAACTATTAAAATGGGATTTGGATTTGATCAGAATCCTATCCTATTTATAGGCCTAATCCTGTGGCAGTTGCTGCAACTGTTCAGACACAACTGTCCCGACAGTTGCAACTGCCCGTATCAGATCAGAACTGACGGCAGTTGCTGCAACAGTTGTTGCAACAGTTGTTGCAACTGTTCTTCAGACAAAACTGTTGCAACTGCCCGTATCCAGCTCAAAACAGAGCTGAATTTCTGCAAAAAAAAATAAGTTTACTGAAAGCCAAAGCCAAGGCCAAGGCCAAGGCCAAGGCCAAGGCCCAGGCCCAGGCCCGAGCCCGAGCCCGAGCCCGAGCCCGTGCCCGTGTCCGGGTCCGGGTCCGGGTCCGGGTCCGGTCCGGTCCGGCCCGGCCCGGCCGGGCCGGGCGGGCGCGCGCGTGTGTTCCACACCGACGCCCAAGTTGGGTGTGTTCTCCCTCCGGAGAAAATATTCGTACCCCTAAGGGCACAACCCTTTGGCTCAGTTTTTAACTTATAACTCCATTTGCTTTTTTGCTCCTTACCGATATGGGACTAAGTTTAGATGTCACATATCAAGCAAAAGTTCAATTCTTCATTTCAACAAGCTAACTTTGGAGGCGAATATTTCATTCATTTGAAATCGGTTTTGGACATGTGAGTACATCATTTTGTACGTCTTGATGAGTACAATACGATGGAATCGATTTCCAACAATCCCCCACATGAATGAAAATTTTCGTTTCTCACCTTACAACAGGTGCATATCACAGTGTGCAATTTGAAAACAGTGTCGCATCGTGGATAGGTAGATATTTCACTTTGAACCTTCCCTAGTTAAAGTTTATCGGACATACTTGGCTAATCGGTGAAATATCTCATCTTGAACCGTCAGCCGTTAGTGTATACCCAAGCAATAAACTCTACACAACATTGTGTTCTTCACATCCAATCTCTCGGTTGTGTTCATTTTGGTCCTGAACAAATCTCAGTTCTGCGAGTGTTTTTAGAGAATTCCAGCCTTTCAAAATTCTCATAGAGCCGACCCAGCTCACACTTACATAGGTGACCGCATCCATAAAGAGTACCCTACAATACTCCACTTGTGATTTTCAAGATATGGACGTCATTAAAAGCATAGCTTATCCTTTTAATACTTCTGTAGGCATGCATTTATTTCGCACCCTAGGAATGAGATGGACTTGGGTCCAAATGCATTACTGTTTGAGTTACTCATAACTGGTTGTCCTATTGAACCTGGTCCGTGGGATCTCCAGTCGCCAGGTTAGGTTTCCGTATAAGGTAACTCGTATTGTTTTAGGCTTTTAACCCCATTCCCCTCGATGCACAGTTAATTTTCTCTCTGGATAAACCCTTAGTAAATGGATCCGCTAAGTTATCCTGTGACCTCACAAAGTCAATGGAAATAATTCCATTGGAGAGTAACTGTCGAACAGTATTATGGCGTCTACGAATATGTCGTGATTTGCCATTATATACAGAATTGTGCGCTCTACTTAGCGCTGCTTGATTATCGCAATGGATACAAATGGCCGTCATTGGTTTAGGCCAAAAAGGAATATCTTCTAAAAAGTGCCGAAGCCATTCTGCTTCTTCACCTGCTTTATCTAAAGCAATGAACTCGGATTCCATTGTGGATCGTGCAATACACGTTTGTTTGGAAGATTTCCATGACACAGCAGCTCCTGCTAGGGTAAAGATATAACCACTTGTGGATTTTGATTCTTCCGAATCAGATATCCAATTTGCATCACTGTATCCTTCAAGAACGGCAGGATATCTACCATAATGCAGTGAAAAGTTTGTAGTATTCTTT
The DNA here is from genome assembly GCA_017893485.1 of Hemerocallis citrina. Taxonomy (NCBI): domain Eukaryota; kingdom Viridiplantae; phylum Streptophyta; class Magnoliopsida; order Asparagales; family Asphodelaceae; genus Hemerocallis; species Hemerocallis citrina. The sequence goes on from CM030358.1 coordinate 276,629,125, forward strand.
AAATACCCAAGTACTCTTAGTAATGATGTCCAGTGACCTTTTCCTGGGTTACTGGTGTATCTGCTTAGTTTACTCACTGCATAAGCAATGTCTGGTCTCGTGCAGTTCATGATATACATTAAGCTGCCTATTACACGAGAATACTCCAGTTGCATTATACTTTCACCAGTATTTTTGTGCAGAACTATAGATGGTGAATAAGGGTTTGATACTCCTCTAATCCCATGTTCCTTGAATCTGTCAAGCACTTTTTCCACATAATGTGATTGAGATAATTCAATGCCACTAGGTGTTCTTATTATTTTGATACCCAAAATAACATCTGCCACACCTAAGTCTTTCATGTCAAAGTGGTTGATTAGCATTTTCTTTACAGTCTTGATGACTTCCAGGTTAGGACCAAAGATTAGCATATCATCCACATATAGGCAAACAATCACACAAGATTGTCCCATTTGTTTGTAATAAACACATTTATCACATTCATTAATTCGAAAACCATTTTTCATCATGACATTGTCGAACTTTTCATGCCATTGTTTCGGAGCTTGTTTAAGTCCATATAGGGATTTAACAAGTCTACATACTTTATTTTCAGCTCCCTTTGAGGCAAACCCTTCTGGTTGCTCCATGTAGATCTCTTCTTCGAGATCCCCATTTAAAAATGCCGTTTTGACATCCATTTGATGAATTTCAAGATTATAGATAGAAGCTATTGCTATCAGCATTCTTATAGAGGTTATCCGTGTAACCGGTGAATAAGTATCAAAGAAGTCTAAGCCCTCCTTCTGACGATACCCTTTAGCTACTAATCTAGCTTTGTATTTGTCAATGGAACCATCTGGTTTCATCTTCCGTTTGAAGATCCACTTACATCCAATTGGTTTATGACCCGGTGGAAGGTCAACCAATTTCCAGGTGTGATTACTTAGAATTGATTCAATCTCACTATTGATAGCTTCTTTCCAATAGGGAGATTCTGAGGATGAGACTGCCTCTTTATAAGTCTGAGGTTCAGCCTCTAACATGTATGTTAGATAATCTGGACCGAAAGACTTAGAGGTTTTAGGTCTTACACTTCTTCTTGGTTCAGATTCACCATTGTCACAATGAGTTTCATCCTGTTTCTCAGTTAACACTTCACTTGTTCTTTTGAGATCAGGGTTTCCATTATTTCTTTTGTGTGGAAACACATCTTCAAAAAATATGGCATCTCTTGACTCAATGATAGTGTTTACACTGATGTCACGTACTTCAGACTTGAACACTAAGAATCTGTATGCACTACTATTTTCGGCATGGCCTAGAAAATAGCAATCTACCGTTTTTGGTCCAAGTTTGGTTCTCTTAGGAAGAGGTACCGAGACCTTAGCCAAACACCCCCACACTTTGAGGTATTTGTAATTAGGCATATGTCCTTTCCATAATTCATATGGAATGGAATCAGCTTTCTTATGTGGAACTCTATTTAATATGCGATTTGACATATATAAAGCTTCCCCCCACAAGTTGGTAGGTAGTCCAGAAGTTATAAGCAAGACATTAATCATATCTTTTAACGTTCTGTTCTTTCTTTCAGCAATTCCATTTTGCTGAGGTGAGTATGGGGCAGTTGTTTGGTGGATAATTCCATACTCTTCACACAGTTGTGCAAATGGAGACTCATATTCTCCACCTCGATCAGACCTCAATATTTTGATCTTTTTGTTAAGCTGATTCTCTACTTCAGCCTTGTATTTTGTGAATGCTGCAATTGCTTCGTCTTTACTATTTAGTAAATAGACATAGCAATATCGGGTACAATCATCGATAAATGTGATAAAATACTTTTTCCCACCTCTCGTGGGTAAGGATTTAAAATCACATAGATCAGTATGGATTAAGCATAACGGCTCAGTACTTCTGTTTACTGTGTTAAATGGTTTCTTGACCATTTTTCCTTCCACACAAATCTCACACTTGTGAGTTTTGTCAAATTTAAAGTTTGGAATCAAACCTAAATTTGCAAGTTTTTTCATCTTTCGAAAATTTATGTGCCCTAATCTATCATGCCATAAAATTGTTTCAGACTCAAGCAAATAAGAAACTGAAATTTTATTAATCATGGATTTAGAGTACATTGGGTTATTGCCAATTACGGCTACATTTGCTTTGAACAATCCATCACACAGATAGCCCCTCCCAACATAAACCCCAGCCTTGGTCAGTACCAACTTGTCTGACTCAATTACAATTTTAAAACCTTTCTTGGAGAGCACGGATCCAGAAATAAGGTTCTTGCGGATGTCTGGCACGTGAAGCACGTCGTTCAGCGTGACGTTCTTTCCAGACGTGAACTTCAGGATGACTTGTCCACAGCCTTCGACCATCGACACAGCAGAGTTGCCCATATAAAGTTTTTCTTCGTGGTCCAGTTTCTGATAAGTCGAGAACAGTGACTTATCAAAACATATGTGCCGAGTAGCACCTGTGTCTACCCACCATTGTCCGGGATGTTGGACAAGGTTACATTCAGAAACAACAGCAGACAAGTTCAGGTAATCGATGCTTGAAGTGATGTTCTCAGTGACATTTGCTTCTGAAGTGCCGCCAGATTTCTTGAAGCGGCAGTCTCTGGCAGAGTGACCAGGCTTCCCACAAATCCAACAATTTCCATTGAACTTCTTGTTGGGCTTCTTGTCTTTGAATCCTTGATCTGAAGCTTTCCTCTTCTGGGAATGTTTCTTGTTGTTGGAGTTGCCCTTCCGCTTGTTGGAACTTTCCACAACATGTACTTTAGCCTCCTCGCTTTTGAACCTTATTGTACCTCGGTTGTCTGCTTCAATCTTCAACCTGACAACAAGATCTTCTAAGGATATTTCCTTCTTTTTGTGCTTGAGGTAATACCTGAAGTCTTTCCATGATGGTGGCAACTTTCCAATGATTGCTTCCACTAGAAAGGATTCGCCAACCTTATGGCCTTCGGCTTCCATCTCGTGAATGATGATTTGAAGCTCCTGCATCTGGACAGTGACGGACTTAGAGTCCACCATTTTGTAGTCCATAAATTTATCCACGATAAATTTCTTCAAGCTGGCATTCTCAGTCTTGTATTTGTAGGCCAGAGCAGTCCACAAAGTTTTTGCAGTAGTGATTGGACAATATATTTTGTACAGAACTTCATCCAAACAGTTAAGGATGTAGTTCCGGCAAAGAAAGTCCGAATGCCTCCACGCATCCACTGCTACAAATGTCTCCTTGTGAGTTTCAGGAGTCTGCCCCTCAGCGGGCTTAGGTTCTTCCTCCTCGAGGAACCTATCCAACCCGAGGGTTGTAAGATAGAAGAACATTTTGCTCTGCCAAGTCTTGAAGTCAGCCCCTTTGAAATTCTCGGGCTTGTTATGCAAACTATTAACCATTTTCGGGGGTTCTGGTTTGGTAGTCATATTCTTGTCTACAGAAGAAAAAGAAAAAGAATAAACTTAACGTCTTAAGTTGTTAAAACTTATGTAGACAAAATTAATTTTTAATGTAAAATTAAAAACAACAAATTAAATTTCTACTCAAATTTAATTGTACTTATACTGTTATGAAAACAGTATAATTCACTATCAGCAAAGAACAAAAGGAAGATACTGAATCTTCAATTCGAACCTTGATAAATGTGAATTAAAGGAACTGTTTCGCAAACAGTGTATATCACTGTACACAAAGCACAGAAAGAAGATATGTTATCTTCAATTCCGACCTTGAGTATGGTGAAGGAAGAAATAAAAACAGACTGAGGCTTGTCGAAGCAATGTCCTTAAGACGTTAATTCCTGCCTCTGCAACGGTGTACACAGGTTTATATGGCAGTCGTCTCCCAAGATACAACAGTCAGAACTCCATTAACTTACACTAGAATAATGGAGGCTCGGGCGAGATCAGATATGATGGCAGTATATGTGATATGCTATGTTGATACAGTGATACAGGAGATAGGGAACTATTAAAATGGGATTTGGATTTGATCAGAATCCTATCCTATTTATAGGCCTAATCCTGTGGCAGTTGCTGCAACTGTTCAGACACAACTGTCCCGACAGTTGCAACTGCCCGTATCAGATCAGAACTGACGGCAGTTGCTGCAACAGTTGTTGCAACAGTTGTTGCAACAGTTCTTCAGACAAAACTGTTGCAACTGCCCGTATCCAGCTCAAAACAGAGCTGAATTTCTGCAAAAAAAAATAAGTTTACTGAAAGCCAAAGCCAAGGCCAAGGCCAAGGCCAAGGCCAAGGCCAAGGCCAAGGCCCAGGCCCAGGCCCGAGCCCGAGCCCGAGCCCGAGCCCGAGCCCGAGCCCGTGCCCGTGTCCGGGTCCGGGTCCGGGTCCGGGTCCGGGTCCGGGTCCGGTCCGGTCCGGCCCGGCCCGGCCGGGCCGGGCGGGCGCGCGCGTGTGTTCCACACCGACGCCCAAGTTGGGTGTGTTCTCCCTCCGGAGAAAATATTCGTACCCCTAAGGGCACAACCCTTTGGCTCAGTTTTTAACTTATAACTCCATTTGCTTTTTTGCTCCTTACCGATATGGGACTAAGTTTAGATGTCACATATCAAGCAAAAGTTCAATTCTTCATTTCAACAAGCTAACTTTGGAGGCGAATATTTCATTCATTTGAAATCGGTTTTGGACATGTGAGTACATCATTTTGTACGTCTTGATGAGTACAATACGATGGAATCGATTTCCAACACAATTTTCTTTTGGAAATTATTCTTAGACTGAGCATATTGTTCGGCATCTGTTGTCATAATGCTCAGCTGATCATCTTTTTCTGGCGTAACTTTTTTAGAACTTTTAGTTTGTGTTACTCTTCTTTTTAGCATCTGAAAATTACACAACTGACCCTAATTATTTGCGTATCTACTTTTGTCACTAAATAATGTCAACTGTTGATCCATTTGTTCTGATATCTAGAGAATCTCCGCGAAGGATGCACTAGACGCCGAGTACTTCTGGAATGACCCCTTACCGTGTGATCCTAAAAGGTCTGTTTTTCTCTTTTTAATGCTAACGAACCCTAATGGTCTTTTTAGTTTTCCATTCATCCGACAGTTATTTCCTCACGTTACTTTCTTTTTCTTTTCCATAACACAGTTTACCAAAATATGAATCCTCACATGAGTTCCAAACTAAAAAGAAACGCCAGCAGCAGCGGCAACAGGAAGAGATAGCGAAACGACAGAAACTCCAGCACCCACAACCCCACAGTCGCCTCCCTCCTATACAACAAACAGGAGGTCCCCAACCTCAGATCAGGCCTGGGCCCTCACAGCCCATGCACAATCCCCCACCTCAAATTGCAGCTGGTGGGCCCAGCCACCACTATGGAAAGCCTCGTGGACCCGGCGGTCCCGGGCCAAACAGGTACCCACAAGGTGGAAACCCTAGTGGTGGATATAACCCTATCCACCCGAATCGTGGAGGGCAAGGCAGTGGGGGCTATAACACTGGGCCCTATCCACCACAAGGGCGTGGGCCTCCTTATGGAGGGAGTGGGATGCCTGGAACAGGTGGGCCTAGAGGTCCAAACTACTCCCATGGTGGTCCTTATGGTGGTTCGGGTGGTGGACGAGGATCCAACATGGGTGGTCATCGTAATCAGCAGTATAACAACTGGCAGTAGCTTGAGAAGTCTCTGTATTGTTTTTATTCATCGGGAAGGTATTGGTGTGATTCTGCTTGCTCTAATGGTGGAGTAACAAGTTATAAAACTGGATGCGAAATTGTACCAAGAATGATTTTAAATGTACGAAAAATTATTGAATCTTAGTAAGATTTTTTAATATTTCAATCATGTTTGAAAACTCCTTTAGTGAGGCGGTGTTGTGCATCTGTGTTGTGCGTCTGGTGTTTGATGACTTAATTGCAGAAGTGTATTTGTGGTATTCGAGATGGGATTGTTGTCATGGCATACTCAAGTTTTCTTGTTGGAACCGGGAATCTCAATCCTCTACTCTCTTTATGTTGTTCCCTTGTATTCTTCCTTGTTATTGAAGCTGCAAGCGTACCTCTCTAAAGTGTTCAGTGCAAAATGAGCAAGTGATGATTCAAGTTTCGTGTATAAAATGCTAGCTTGTATTCAGCTAGAACTTTTACTTAGGTCATGAAGGCACGATCATTCTAATAGGCAGGCTTCATCAACTATCTCACTACTATCTTCTTCTGGTATTTTGCCAGCAACTCAGAGTCAGAAAGGCCTGCATATATGGTTTATAAAATTTGTATCATTACTATGCCTCGGTAGCTTTTGGACGGAATCGAGAAGATCATGCATAGAGGCATCTTGATTAAGTGACAGAGATGAGGCTGCGTTAGATTAGAACCTCATATCTGTTCTTCCAAAACAAAACAAACCTTTCTTTTCCTTCTTTAAAACTTTGGAAGTACCAACAACCTTTTTTTTTATAAAAACTCCAAACCAAAAAAAAAAAAAAAGTACCAACAACTTTGAGCAAGGAAAAGAGCTGTATGTGTTCTTCTAAACCAAAACAAACCCTTCTTTTTATGAACAGTTCATTGATATTTAATAAGTACCAACAACTTGAGAAAGGAAAGGAACTACCGGCAGTTTGTTGATCAAACTAACAACTTCAATCACTGAACAGAAAGAAACAGACAAAAATCTGAATTATTACAGAAACTTGCTTCCCCTAAATTCCAACCTAATTGAAAATTAACCGACCACTATCAGGACAAAAAAGAAAAAGAAAAACAGAAAAAGAACTTGGAAAAGCCTACACAAAAACCAGCAACCTCAACCTTCACCAGACAACTTTGCACCAACAAATCATTTCCTCAAATGATCGGCCTACTCGATCAGTGACCCCAGGGCACTTCCTCGCATCCAGTAGCCTCATATTATCCCATGTCATATCCTCCAAAAATTTCAGCCCTTTGTCAGTTACGTGCTCACACCCTGCCAAACTCAGAGACATAGACTCTATATTTCCCCATATGCACCAACCGCCACAAACTCATATCGCTAATTCTGCATCCTTGTAAATTCAGCTCTCTCAATTTGCCACAACGATTCGTAAATGTCAATATAATTTGATCATCCATACCATTGCCTGGGCCGGCCCTGAGTTTGCGCAGGGGGGAGGGAGGGGGATGCAAACTCCCGAAATGGGCTTCCATATAGAATTTATTTTTTTTATAAATTGGTATAAAAACAAAATATATATATTTGATTTTTTTTTTCTTATTCTACAATTATGAGAAAACCGATATATATATGAATAAATAAATAGAGATTTCGAAATTTGAAAAATAATTCTCTATTTAAACCCAAACCCAACTAAAATAAGTCTAACCAAATACTAATTTAAAAAACAAAAGCCTAAAAACTAAAATTTGGGGTCCCCTAAAAAGTTTTACACCCAAAATCCATATATATAAATACAAAAAAAATAAAATTGGGGTGCCCCAAAAAATGCACAAAATTCGGATGGTGGAGGCAGCCACTTTACCGGCCTCAAGGCAGGGCCGGCCATGACCATCGCATCCCCCTAGCTTCAGTGTCTCCAATCCTCCTCGAAAAACTTCCAGTACGGAATAGATTGCAGAAGAACTTACAGTAGTACAGACACTCAAATCCAAGCTTGTGAATTGGTTTGGATTTTGACTGTCGATGAAAAGGTAAAGTAGTCCCTGGTCACTAAAAGAACTCGTCCACACCAAGCTGACATTTCGTACTGAGTTGAATGAAAGCCCTATCCAAGTGAGAAGCACATCCCCAATTCCACTGCATTCTCTGATCTCAAGCTTAGTTAAACATGGGTGGTTCTTCTCGACGAGAGGCACTGAAATTGAGACTTCAATGACACTGCACTTGAGAGATAACACCCTCAGAGTTTTCCTCCAGTTTGAGAGGGCTTCTGTTATTCCGTCGCCAGTGAATCCACTGCACTTGTCCAATGTCAGCATTGGCTCAAGTAGACAAACTTAATTTTGTTGTAAAAAATAATAAAATTGAATTGAATTTCTACTCGAATTTAACCGCAATTATACTGTTTTCCAAACGGTAAAATTTAATATGAACAACAAACAAAAAGAAATAATGTATCTTCAATTCGGACATTTATAATGGTGAATTAATTGTTCTGTTTCGCAAACAACCTATTTCACAATAAAAAAAACATAAAGAAGATAATTTTATCTTTGATTCCAACCTTGAAGATGGTAAACAGATAAAATGAGGCTTGTTAATGAAAAATACTGTCCTAAAGATGTCATTTTTGCCACTGTTAGGGTGCGCAATTTGTCTGAACTCTGTTATCTGGCATTGGAATGACAGAGGCTCTGGCGATATGGATATGACAGCATTGTCTGATTAAGTTAGCACTGGTAAGAGCGTTCAGAAAATGGAATGACAATTGATCAGAATAGTCTCTATTTATAGGCTTACACCTTGAGTAGTTTTGTGCAATTTTTGCAACTATTCGGAAAAACCGTCATGTGACTGTTGCAACCGCACAGATTTTACAAAAATTCAGAACTCTGACATGTAACAAAACACTAAGTTTACACCCAAGCCCAAGCTCAAGCCCGACACGGCCGGCCGACGGGCACGCGCGTATTTCAAACCGAAGCCCAATTTGGGTGTATTCTCCCTCTGGAGAAAATCTTCGTACCCCCAAAGGCACAACCCTTTGGTTAATTTTTAACTTAGTAATTTGCTTGCATCTTTGCTCTTTTCTGATATAAGACTAACATTTAGCACGCGCGTATTTCAAACCGAAGCCCAATTTGGGTGTATTCTCCCTCTGGAGAAAATCTTCGTACCCCCAAAGGCACAACCCTTTGGTTAATTTTTAACTTAGTAATTTGCTTGCATCTTTGCTCTTTTCTGATATAAGACTAACATTTAATGTCACATACCAAGCAAAAAATCTAATTCTTCATTTCAACATGCTAACTTCAGAGGCGAATATTTCATTCATTTGAAATCTGTTTTGAACATGGGAATACATCATTTTATTCGTCTTGATGAGTAGAATAAGCTGGAACTGATTTCCAACAATCCCCCACATGAATGATAATTTCCGTCTCCACCCCTCATAAAAAGGGTACATATCATAGAGTGCAAATTGAAACAATGTTGCAACGTGGATATGTAGATATTTCACTTTGAAGCTTCCCTAGTTAAAATTATCAAACATACTTGGTTAATCGGTGAAATATTTCATATTGAACCGTCGGCTGTTAGTGTATACCAAAATAATGAACTATACACAACATTGTGTCCCTCACATCCAATCTCTTGGTTGTGTTCATTTTGGCCTTGAACAAATCTTGGTTCTGCGAGTGTTTTAGAGAACTCCAGCCTTTTAAAATTCTCTTAGAGCTAACCCAACTCACACTTACATAGATGACTGTATCCATAAAAAGTATCCTACAATACCCCACATGTGATTTTCAAGATATGGACATCATTAAAAGCATTGCTTAACATTTTTTAATACTTCTATAGGCATGTACTTACGTTGCACCATAGGAATGAAATGGAACTGAGTCCAAATGCATTGGTAATTGAGTTACTAATTGGTTGTCCTACTGAACTTGGTCTGTGGGATCTCCAGTTGTCATATTAGGTTTCAATATTTTGACTATAGTGGTGAACTGTACAGGGTCATGTACTCAGCAACAATAATCAATAATCAATAAATAGTAATCAGTAAACAATACAGTATAGTTGGGATACTGTAGTCAGTAATCCACAATCAATCGATAAAATAATAACCAATATCAGTAATCAGTACAAAAAACACAGGCCCTTCATCTGAGTACAGTCTCCTATATTGCCCACTACTAAGTCTTACTCTTATTACCCCGACTTGTAATTATTTTATAGTAATTACTGATGAACATGCATTGGGTATAATCGATGAGAACATTAGTATTAATACAATATCAAGAAGATATCAAGTTTATGCAACACATGAAATATACATAGTTCAATTCATTAAATATGGAAAAAACGAGTTTATATGCAAAAATGCAACAATGCAAGTTCTGGACATCACCTATTGGTACTCAAATTTACTTTCCCACTGCTACAGGAAGGAACACAAATCCGATTCTATCAGGGTTCCAGAAACCAGACTTCCTACCGATTCCAATGCATATTCACTTGATACATTATAGTTATAGTAGCTATGCATATAAATTCATTCTTTACTGGTTTCGTGTACAGACTTGGTTCTGGAAATTATAATATGACAGTACTAAAATGTCAATAACTTATAATCTATAAATCGGATTGAGAATCTGTAAGATGTTCCGGATTCAGGACTCAGTTTTGTACAATTTCTATGTACAAGGTTATAAATTTTAGTGTCGGAAACTAGGTCAAAATCTCAATATAATTTCGAGCAAACGACAGGGCAGAACAGTTAAGTATTCGATAACATGATAAATTAACGGTCAAGATTTGAATAAATAACATGGTACGATAAGAGAAACAATGAATCAATAATGGAATTCAATTAGATCCAATATTCAATTCAATAACTACTTGCCAGATTTCAATAAATGTTTTCTTGAACCAGAACTATAAATTGAGTTCAAGAGACACTTGCCTGATATTCGATGAATATGAGAGTGGAGCGCACGATAGCGAGTAATGACCGCAAGGCGGCACAATGACAGCGAATGATTGCGAAAACAACAACAACGAGAAGAGAAGTTGGTTGTGGTTGGGCGACAAGGTGATAGGTTGCGAGTGTAGTTTTGGAGGGCTTCGGGTGACTGCGGTCGGTGGCGGCACCGGGATGAGGGAAGGTGGAAGCTCGGTGGTTACTATGCTCAGGGGTGGCTCCAGGCAGCAAGAAGGAGGAGTGTTCGGATTGGCTTCAGTGCTCGGGGAAGAAGGAGGAGGGGTTGTCGGGGTGAGTTGTGGGAAGGAGTAGTCGGGTGGCATTGGTGGTCGCGAGGTGCTGTGGTGGAGGTTGCGAGGTGATCAGTGATGAGACAAGGAGATGGTAGAGTGGAGCTTCGACATTCGTCGGTTGTGGGGGTTGGTGATGGTCAGAATGAGGGAGAAGGTGGCCGACGAGGCGCTCGGGAATGCGGGGATGATGTCTAGCTACAAGGTCGGAGGCAGGTGGTTCAGAGGAAGGGAAAGGTAGTTAGGGGTGAAGTTATGGGGCTCACTGAGGAGACAGTCGGGTGTTCGGAGACGGTGGTGCACCAGTGATGGCACTGTGGTCGGTCAGTGGTGGTGCTAGAGGTGCAGGAGCGCTCGGGCGGTGGTGAGGTGATGCTGTCGATGGGTGACAGGGAGAGGCAGCAAGAGGCGAGATGGCGATGGCGAGGCAGGGGAGGTGGTGCAGGCATCAGTGGTTGTGAAGGTTGATGTCGAGATGGCGGTGGCGTCTGGTGGGTTGTGGTGTAGGCAGGAATGGCGACAGGAGGTTGCGGAAGGGGACAATGAGAGGGTGGAGTTGGAGATGGTGCGGGGTGTTGGGGAGTTTTGGGTTTTGGAAAGATGACGAAGGACGGAGAAGTAGATGATGAGGTGAGGAGTATATATACTGTACAACATATGAGAGAGGGTGTCAGGATAAGAAAAGTAGAAAAGAAGAAAGAGCCATGAGAGTTGTTAGTTGAGCAATAATAGGATTTGAAGCGCCCCGAATTTTCAATATGATATCTCAGAAATACGTGGCACAATTCCCAGCATCAACTTCAATTATAATAGTAAACATAGCCAAAAATACAGATAAATTTTTCTTTCAACATTCATTACATTAGTTCATTACAAAACACAGCGGAAAAACAGACACCTTGAATTACAGTCTCTTCATTACAACACATCTTTTACAATTTTACATAAGCCATAACTTCATTCTAATCCAAGCATCCAAATCCAAAGCTACAAGCAACTACCTGTAAAAATATGAGGCTAGAGATAACCCTACCCCCCAAAACTTCAGGGGTCAGCCATAACGGTGTGAGTGACATAAAAACAAAAGCAATATAAGTAGAACATAAAACATGGAATCTTAAGCAACATGTAGTAAAGACAAGAATAAATGAATTAAGAACTAACAATGAACCATGAAAAACATCAAGTGTAGCTAGAGTAAGTGTCAAGTGTAGAAAACAGGAAAACACGTGCATAAACCAAATCAAGAAAACACAATACTATATGTTGACTCTCTAATGCACACTTGTCGGATTCTATACATCCCACTCTACATAGGTCCGGTGCAAGCCCTAAACATTTCCACTTTATAGGGTTTAGTCCCCTGCCACGAAACTAATCCTACCACGATGACTACTACGAGATGTAGGTAAACTGTGAGTATTAGCCCATGTCCCGATAATTCCGGAGGTCAAACTCTATCCACAGATAATTCCAGAGACCATTTCACTCACACCTGGAAATCTTCTAGAATATCCCACACTGCATGCTACGACACCTTATCACACGAATACCACATGAGTGTCGCTTCGACCCCGATAATTCCGGAGATCAATTCCACAACATAGGTAATTCTAGAGACTATTTCACTCACACCTGGATAACTTCGGGAATTTTCTCACACCGCAAGTCATACTGAGGTCCATAACCCATGTTCTCATTCATCATATCACCACTAGTGCTTGTCCTTATCTTTTTAAGTTAATTAATTTAATTACGAACCTCCTAGAGATGGTGTACCCTACCGAACTTAACTCAACAACTGATCAACAATATGCCTCAATAGGCCCAAAACACTGTAACTCAACTGCCGGCATACTAGAGTCTCACACAACCTCTAGAGACCCACACTCAACTATCCAAACCCAACAATAAAACAACTTGAAAACATATGTTCTGTAGAAAGATAATATTTAGAATAGTAAGTTATAGATCCCAAAAACATTTAAAGAATCAATCGTTTAAAGAACATCAGAATAACACAAGGAACATTAGTAACAGTCGACTGTAAACCGGAATCAGTCGACTGTCCAGAACGAAAAACCAGCACTTCAAGAAAATAATTCTAAGTAATGGCAGTCGACTGTAAAAGTCATCGGTCAACTGTCCAGAGCGAAAATCCAAAACTTCGAGAAAACATCAAAATAGAGCAGATTCAGTCGACTGTAAAAATGGGCCAGTCGACTATTTCGCGTGAAATCTTAAAACTTCAAGAAAATATAGCAGCCAGGTAGCAACGTTCGACTGTATAAATTTACCGATCGACTGTCGACCTGCAGACTGCAGTTTTTAGTTGTGCACATTTCAATCGATACAGAGTTTTACTTTATAAAAACGAATTCTACGAAAAGCATATTTTTGATATGATCAAATATGACTTGTAGGGTATATAAGAGCCCATAAAAAAAATCAAAACCAGTTTGAATTAATAAAACTCACAATTTGTTGATTTACTCTAATTTGAACACGAATTTGTGCACATATCCAAAAATAGTGTTTTTAAGAATCGATCATACTTCAAATTAACTTCATATTATGTTCCAAACCATATCAATACAAAAATATGTTGAGAAATAGTCAAATCCTCTGAAAACACGCAAAGACTCAATTTCTTCAAAAGCAATGGATTACAATATTCATGTAAAATGTTCGTGCATGTTCGTACACCAAAAAAACTTCACAAATCCATCAATTAGAAATGACAAAATATTCAGATTTAATCTTAGTATTTGAGAAATCCAAATTCAAGTAAAATCTTTCACAAAATCACAAATCCCCAAATTTATCATATTGCATCAAACCCAATTCAATTATCACAAATCTAATTCTCAAGACATGGTCTCTTAATTCATTAGTCCTTCTCAAAATTTCCTCAACTCAAATCACCATCTTTAACTCATGAACATAAACAAATTTAACATTACCATAATCAAGATGCACTAATCCAACCTCATAAATAGTGAAAATCTCTTCTTTAATCAAATTAGGCATAACATTCCCCATACTCAATCAGATCAACATCAACCTAAAAGAAATAGCTTACTCATGATTTATATTAGGTTATTTAACAATCTCAAATCATCCACATGCAAATTCTACTCATAAATAACTTGGGGTTTCATAAAAGATCCAATTTTAATTCATCAACTCATCAAATCCATCATATATATATTCATAACAAACCCTAGCATGCTTTCTGATAGATGAAACACCACATACAACATTCAAAGAACAAAACAAAACAATTTTATCACTCACCTTGTTGAAAGAATTGAACGAAGACGAATAGAAAGTAAGAAAAGCCCCTCCTTAGTAAGAAATCCAAGATCTTCTCTTTAAAACTCCAAAATAATAAGAATTAAGAAATCCCCTGTATTGTGCAGCAAGATGACGGCTGCACTACACCCTAAATAGACCGGGATTAAAGATTCTAGGGTTTTTGAGTACATTTGTAAAATACTCCCTTTCAAATATACCTTTACATAAATAAATCCCCATACTAGGGAATTAGTAAAAACTAATTTAATTGGGCTCAAAAATCAAAAAGTTCCCCCACTAGAATCAGCCGGCACTGTAGGGAAAACCCAAAAAACAATTTTGCACTGTCACCCCTTCAAATAACAATTTTGCAAAAAAGATCCTCTGTTATCAAAACTTGTAAAATATATCAAATGTGTTGAAACGAAAGGTAAACTTTTTTACTTCTGAATTGACTAGGCATTATTTCCAGCCCAAAAAATCCAAAAATCTGGAGTTTCACCCCCATTTGGTAAGTTTTGCAAAAAAATCCTTCTTTTTGAAATATTTGCAAATGGGTCCGACCATTGTCAAAAAAATTTAGAAAAATCACAAATAATCTCAAATAATAAATAATGAATTTCCCCAAAATAATTTTGGCTTTTGAACTTCTCGAGAAATATTTGCACGTGTTTTACACGTGTAAGAAGATAAATTTTTAGATAAATATGTATTAAATCACCAAAAACCATTTTAACTCATTTAATATTCTGAAAACAATATTTTAAAAATACGGGGTACTACATCACTCCCTCTTTAGAAGAGTTCTGTCTTCAGAACTACCACTAATTGGGCCCAAACAAATATACGAACGAAAGGAATGCAAATCTAATAAATGGAAACATACTTCAAGGAATACAGTTGCACTTGAGAACATAATCAAATAAAAGAAATACAACTCACTCGAAAGTACAACCATCAAGAAGGAATACAATCACATAAAAGGAATACAATCATACAAAAAGCTCAGGAAAATCCTTCTGCATGCGATCCTCTGGCTCCCAAGTAGCCTCCTCGAACTGCTGATTCCTCCACAACACCTTGACCATAGCTATCACCTTGCTTCTTAGAACCTTCTCCCTGCGATAAACGATCTCCACAGGCTGTTTCTTGTAACTCAAGTTCACCTGTAGACCTTCAGGAACCTCTACCAGCTGATGACTCTGATCTGGCACATACTTGCTCAACAACGACACATGGAGCACATCATGCACTTGCGCCAACTCCTCTGGAAGCTCCAGCCTATATGCCGTCTTACTAATCCGCCCTCAAATTCTGTATGGCCCAATATACCTTGGCGCCAACTTGCCTCCTTTACCAAACCTGATCACTCCCTTGGTCGGAGACACCTTAAGGAAAATTGCATCCCCAACCTCAAACTCCAAGTCCCTTCTTCAAGTGTCTGCATAACTCTTCTGCCGACTCTGAGCTTCAACCAACCTCTTGCGAATCAACTCAATCTTCTCCGATGTTTGCTGCACAATCTCGGGCCCAAACATCTGCCTCTTGCCAACCTCATACCAACAAACAGGTGTCCTGCACTTCCTTCCGTACAGTGCCTCATACGGAGCCATCCCGATACTCGCATGGTAACTGTTGTTATAATAAAACTCAACCAATGCCAAGTACCTCTCCTAACAACCACCGAAATCCATAACACAAGCCCTCAGCATATCCTCCAATACCCGATTCACCCTTTCAGTCTGACCATCAGTCTGCGGATGAAAAGTGGTACTGAAATCAGCTCTGGTACCTAAAGCCTCTTGCAGACTCTTCCAAAACCTCGAAGTGAACCTCACATCCCTGTCGGACACAATCGACACAGGAACTCCATGAAGTCTCACAATCTCACCTATATACAGTTCTACCAACTTTTCCAAAGACCAAGTAATCTTCATGGCCAAAAAGTGAGCTGACTTGGTCAAACAGTCCACAATAACCCAAATCGAGTAATTGCCCTTCGAACTCCGAGGCAAATCCGTGATGAAATCCATACTGATATTCTCCCATTTCCACTCCGAAATGGGCAACGGCTGCAACAAACCTCCAGGTCTCTGATTTTCTACTTTGATCTGCTGACAAGTCAGACATCTCGTCACAAAATCTGCCACATCCCTCTTCATATCGGACCACCAAAAGTGCTGTTTGATGTCCTTTGTACATCTTTGTGCTTCTAGAATATACTGACAACAAAGTACTGTGTGCCTCCTACAAGATACTCTGTCTCAAGTCTGCATTCTCCGGGACACACAACCTCTCACCCATCCATAGCACTCCATCTTGGACACGGAACTCTGATAACTTGCCATCAGAAACCTGTTGCAACATCTTCTAGATCTCTACATCTGATTTCTGACCTTCCACAATCTGCTATCTCAAAGTAGGCTGCAGCCTCAACTGAGCCAAAGACACCCCAAAACTCTGCAATACCACCTCAAAACCTGCCCGATCAATCTCTACTGCCAACTCACTCCGAGTAGTGATCAAACTCGATAAACTACTTTTCTGACTAAGCCCATCGGTCACCACATTCGCCTTGCCCGGGTGATACTTAATCTCAGACGAATGTTTTCCAACACTTCGAACCATCTTTTTCTGCCAAAGATTTAGATTCTTTTGTTGATAAATGTACTTCAGGCTCTTGTGGTCAGTAGACATGTTGACCTTCTCACCATATACATAATGCCTCCACTGCTTCAAGGCAAAGATAATAGCTGCTAGCTCCAGATCATGCATCAGATAAATCTTCTCATGCGGACGCAACTGCCTCGAACCATAGGCAATAACTTTGCCTTCCTGCATCAAGACACACCCCAAACCTCTGAGAGACGCATCACTGTAGATATCATAATTCTTCCCAGGTTGTGGCAAAGCCAAGATAAGTGCAGTCGTCAACCTCTCCTTTAGCTTAAGGAAACTCGCCTCAGACTTATCAGTCCATGTAAATATCACATTCTTCCGGGTCAAACCTGTCAAAGGAACTGCAATCTAAACATAGTCCTGAATGAATCTCCTGTAGTACCCATCCAAACCCAAGAAACTCCTGACTTCCTTCACAGTCGTTGGCCTGGGCCAATCCTTCACTGCTTCAACCTTCTGAGGATCAGTGGCCACTCCCTCCTTAGAAAGGATATGACCAAGAAAAGCTACCTCAAACTTCCAATACTCACACTTCGACAACTTGGCATACAAGTTATGCTCCTGCAATTTCTGTAATACCTCTGTCAAGTGCATAGAATGATCCTCCTCTAACTTCGAATACACCAAAATATCATCGATAAAAACAACCACGAAGGAGTCAATAAATGGCCTCAAAATCCGATTCATCATATCCATGAATACTGCCGGTGCATTCGTTAACCGGAATGGCATCTCCAAAAACTCATAAAGTCCATGACGAGTCCTGAAATCTATCTTACTCACATCTTCCTCCTTGACTCGAACCTGATGATACCCTGATCTCAAATCGATCTTTGAAAACACAGCTGCGCCTCAAAGCCTGTCGAACAGATCATCAATCCGTGGAAGCAGATATTTGTTCTGAATAGTCACCCTATTCAACTCCCGATAGTCAATGCATATCCTCATTGACCAATCCTTCTTCTTGACCAACAACACTAGCGCACCCCACGATGAAGAACTCGGCCTGATAAAACCTTTACTCAGTAATTCCTCAATCTGCTTCTTCACTTCATCATGCTTTACCGGTGCCATCCTATACGGAGCTTTAGAAATCAGAGCACTCCCCGGCTGAACATTAATAAAAAACTCCACATCTCGCTGCGACGGCAATCCTGGCAAATCCTCCAAGAACACTGTAGAAAAATCCCCACAACTGGAATGCCTCTGACTTCATCTGGAATCATCAACTTGGATACCACTGCAACCACTTTCGAAACCTTCTTCTTCCCTTGAAAAGTCACTGCGGGACCACCTGGTGCTTTCACTAACACCTTTTTCTGCTTGCA
Organism: Hemerocallis citrina; assembly: GCA_017893485.1. Taxonomy (NCBI): domain Eukaryota; kingdom Viridiplantae; phylum Streptophyta; class Magnoliopsida; order Asparagales; family Asphodelaceae; genus Hemerocallis; species Hemerocallis citrina. Next base: position 276,647,337 of record CM030358.1, read on the forward strand.
TTCAATTGTGGCATCATATATTGCCATCCAATCAATGCCCACGATCACATCCAATCTCAATGAGATCAATGCCGAATAATCTCCCACAATCTCAATATCACAGCCCTCGTAATATCGATCAGCAATCAATTCTTCACTTGACGGCGTTGCCACCGACAAGATCCTGCCTGGAAACAACTTGGGCTCCACACCTAAGACCTTTGCAAAATTGGGCAATACAAAAGTATGTGAAGAACCAATATCAAATAAAACTTTTACTTTAATTCCATTAACCAAAAAAATTCTGTTACATGAAGAATGATACTCAGATCTCCAATTTATTCTCAAACAAAGTTTTACTTAATACATTGATTAAAAATTCAAAATTCTTGCATACCCTGAATCACATCTTCTGAGTTGCCTACATCCTCCTCAGTTCATGGGAACACTCGCCCTTGCCTCTGAAATTTGCCTCCGCTCGAACCACCCTTCTTCAACTGTGGACAGTAAGGCTTAGAATGCTTCGCTTGCCCACACTGAAAACAAGTCTGGTTCGCCAACTTGGGACACGTTGACCTGTAGTGGCCCGCCTCCTTACAGCAGTAACAAGTCACCTTCTAAGATGCAGGTGCTCTCTGTTCTGGCTTACTAAACTTGCTCTGCTTCACTGGGAATTTCTTCCCGCCCTGACTAGTTACTGGCCTCTTGTTCCTGTTCCAGGTCTCTTACTTTTTCTGGAACTAATCCATATCCTCTTCTGTCATAGCTACTCTCCTGACCAGCTTATCAAGCCTCCTTATGCCCAAAGGAATCATCCTCAACCTCAAATTCGGCCTAAAGCCCTGCTCGAATTTCTTGGCCTTCTTTGCTTCATCAACAATCAGCTCTGGTACATACCTTGACAGCTGAGCAAACTTAGTCTCATATTCACGCACTGTCATGTTGCCGTATTGCAGATTCAAGAATTCCGTTGCCTTCATCTCCTGAATATCCAGAGGGAAGAAACGATCCCTGAACTCATCCATAAAAGCTTCCCAAGTCACTTGCTGATCTCCAAAGGTTCTCTTCACTGACTACCACCAGACGCCAGCAACCTCTTCTAATTGCATAGCAGCTACTTTCACCTTATTGACTTCTGGGGTCTCCAAGACTTCGAAGACCATCTCCATCTGTCTAATCCAGTCATCAGCCTCATTCGGATCAGACTGTCCCTCAAACACTGGCGGCTTCATCAGCTTGAAGGACTCAACCTGCTTGATAGGATCAGCATTAACAAACACTGGTCCAACCCCATGATTCTAATTCTGGTTCTAATTCTGCACCATATTAGCTGCCATGAATGCGTTCAAGGTCTGATACACCCTGACGATCTCAGTCTCAAGATCAAGTCTAGCCCCATGGGAACTACCAGCCCCATCACCATTAGCACCATTTCTGGTCCTGGGTCCTGCCATTTCTCTGAATACTGCAAAACGAGGGTAAAGTTAGAGCATCATAACACAATTCATATTCACATCAATACCCCATGGCAAAACCACAACCATACCCCAAAACAAAACTTCATATTTTAACTCTATATGATACTTACACTCTAATGTCCACACCTAGGTACTTACGCTCTAGTGTCCACACCTAGGTTTATTTTTATACCATGTTTATCATTATTATTGAAGCGTGCTCTGATACTAATCTCTGTAGCGCCCCGAATTTCTAATATGATATCTCAGAAATACGTGGCACAATTCCCAGCATCAACTTCAATTATAATAGTAAACATAACCAAAAATACAGATAAATTTTTCTTTCAACCTTCATTAAATTAGTTCATTACAAAACACAGTGAAAAAACAGATACCTTGAATTACAGTCTTTTCATTACAACACATCTTTTACAATTTTACATAAGCCATAACTTCATTCTAACCCAAGCATCCAAATCCAAAGCTAAAAGCAACTACCTGTAAAAACATGAAGCTAGAGATAACCCTAACCCCCAAAACTACAGGGGTCAGCCATAACGGTGTGAGTGACATAAAAACAAAATCAACATAAGTAGAACATAAAACATGGAATCATAAGCAACATGTAGCAAAGACAAGAATAAATGAATTAAGAACTAACAATGAAACATGAAAAACATCAAGTGTAGCTAGACTAAGTGTCAAGTGTAGAAAACAGGAAAACACATGCATAAAACACATGCATAAACCATATCAAGAAAATACAATATTATATGCTGACTCTCTAATGCGTACTTGTCGAATTCTATGCATCCCACTCTACATAGGTCCGGTGCAAACCCTTAACGTATCCACTTTATAGGGTTTAATCCCCTGCCATGCAACTTATCCTACCACGATGACTACTACGAGATATAGGTAAACTGTGAGTATTGGCCCATGCCCCGATAATTCCGGAGACTATTTCACTCACACTTGGGAATCTTCGAGAATACCCTATACTTCAAGCTATGGCACCTCATCACATGAATACCATATGAGTGTCGCCTCGACCCCGATAATTCTGGAGATCAATCCCACACCACAGGTAATTTCGGAAACTATTTCACTCGCACCTGGATAATTCCGGGGATTATTTCACACCGCAAGCCATACTGAGATCCATAACCCATGTTCTCATTCATCATATCGCCACCAGTGTCTATCCTTATCTTTTTAAGTTAATTAATTTAATTACGAACCTCCTAGAGATGGTGTACCCTACCGGACTTAACTTAACAACTGATCAACAAGATGCCTCAGCAGGCCCAAAACATAATAACTCAACTGCCGGCATACTAGGGTCCCACACAACCTTTAGAGACTCACACTCAACTATCCAAACCCAACAATAAAACATCTTGAAAACATATGTTCTGTAGAAAGATAATATTTAGAATGGTAAGTTATAGATCCCAAAAATATTTAAAGAATCAATCATTTAACGAACATCAGAATAACTCAAGGAACATCAGTAACAGTCAACTGTAAACCGGAGTCAGTCGGCTGTCCAGAGGGAAAAACCAGCACTTCAAGAAAATAATTCTAAGTAATGGCAGTTGACTGTAAAAGTCATCGGTCGATTGTCAAGAGCAAAAATCTAAAACTTTGAGAAAACATCAAAACAGAGCAATCGGTCGATTGTAAAAATGGGTCAGTCGATTGTTCCGTGTGAAATCTTCAAACTTCAAGAAAATATAGCAGCCAAGTAGCAACGATCGATTGTATAAATTTACCAGTCGACTGTCGACCTGCAAACTGCAGTTTTTAGTTGTGCACATTTCAACCGATACAGAGTTTTACTCTATATAAACAAATTCTGCGAAAAGCATATTTCTAATATGTTCAAATACGACTTGTAGGGTATACAAGAGCCCATAAAAACAATCAAAACCAGTTTAAATTAATAAAACTCACAATTTGTTGATTTACTCTAATTTGAACATGAATTTGTGCACATATCCAAAAATAGTGTTTTTAAGAATCGATCATACTTCAAATTAACTTCATATTATGTTCCAAACCATATCAATACAAAAATAAGATGAGATATAGTCAAATCCTCCGAAAACACGCAAAGACTCAATTTCTTCAAAAGCAATGGATTACAATATTCATGTAAAATGTTCGTGTATGTTCGTACACCAAAGAAACTTCACAAATCCATCAATTAGAAATGACAAAATATTCAGATTTAATCTTAGTATTTAAGAAATCCAAATTCAAGTAAAATCTTCCACAAAATCACAAATCCCCAAATTTATCATATTGCATCAAACACAATTCAATTATCACAAATCTAATTCTCAAGACATGGTCTCTTAATTCATTAGTCCTTATCAAATTTTTCTCAACTCAAATCACCATCTTTAACTCATGAACATAAACAAATTTAACATTACCATAATTAAGATGCACTCATCCAACCTCATAAATAGTCAAAATCTCTTCTTTAATCAATTTAGGCATAACATTCCCCATACTCAATCAAATTAGAATTAACCCAAAAGAAATAGCTTACACATGATTTATATTAGGCTATTTAACAATCTCAAATCATCCACATGCAAATTCTACTCATAAATAACTTAGGGTTTCATAAATGATCCAATTTTAATTCATCAATTCATCCAATCCATCATATATATATTCATATCAAACCCTAGCATGCTTTCATAATAGATGAAATACTACATATAACATTCAAAGAACAAAACGAAACAATTATATCACTCACCTTGTTGAAAGAATCGAACAAAGACGAATAGAAAGTAAGAAAAGCCTATCCTTAGTAAGAAATCCAAGATCTTCTCTTTAAAACTCCAAAATAATAAGAATTAAGAATTAAGAAAATTCCCTGTGTTGTACAGCAAGATGATGGCTGCACTACACCCTAAATAGGTCGGGATTAATGATGCTAGGGTTTTTTAGTACATTTGCAAAATACTCCCTTTCAAATATACCTTTACATAAATAGATCCCCATACTAGGGAATTAGTAAAAAAACAATTTAATTGGGATCAAAAATCAAAAAGATCCCCCACTAGAATCATCCGGCACTGTAGGGAAAACCCAGAAAACAATTATGCAATTTCATCCCTTCAAATAGCAATTTTGCAAAAAGATCATCTTTTATCAAAACTTATAAAATATATCAAATGTGTTGAAACGAAAGGTAAACTTTTTACTCCTAAATTGACTATGCATTATTTCCAGCCCAAAAAAGTCCGAAAATCTAGAGTTTCACTCCCATTTGGTAAATTTTGTACAAAAGTCATTCTTTTTGAAATATTTGCAAATGGGTCCAACCATTGTCAGAAAAATTTAGAAAAATCACAAATAATCTCAAATAATAAATAATGAGTTTTCCCAAAATAGTTTTGGCTTTTGAACTTCCCGAGAAACATTTGCACGTGTAAGAAAATAAATTTTTAGATAAATATTTATTAAATCACCAAAAACCATTTAAAGTCATTTAATATTCTCAAAATTATATTTTAAAAATATGGGGTACTATAGGATTAGTGGAGATTGTGGAGGAATTAGTGGGGTGAGTGGGGGAGTTGTGCTGTTGAGGCGGTTTAGATAACGGGTTGGGTTTGGGTAGAGAATATGATTAAGGGTTTGGACTTTGGATTGGGCTCAAAGAGTAAATAAGTAACAAAATAGAATAGATTATGATTGAAAATGTGGGCTTGGGTTTTGGGCTTCACAATAAATAATGAGTTAAATAATTTATAGAACGGGCTTTAATGGGATATTCCAAAAATGTTTCTCATACAAAATAATTTAAGAGAACGAAAAATCATAAAAAGAAATCAAACTCAAAAGGAAAGTAGGAGCCATTTTAAAAAAAATTGAATACAAGAATACGAAGGAAAAGGAAAAATAAATACAGATCCGTACAATCGGGCATGGGGGTTACAAGAATTTTTATATCATTCCAATTTTGATGATATATCTCTTTTATGGATTCATGTTTCATCCCAATTTTGATTATTCAGAATTTAACTATAATTGATTTGACTGCTATAATAATTCATGTTCTTTATTTTGTTAAAGAAACTTGATTGTAAGGCTTGTGTTGCATTTTTGCTAAGCTAATTTTTGAATCGTAATAAGTTTTTTTGTGAAACTAGATTCTTTATGAAATTTGCTAGATTCTTAGAGATATGTCTTATGATATTATTGTTTGCAATATGCTAGCAAAGATACAGAAGTTGAATATGTCAACAAAGATGTGTAAATAATGATTTTCTCAAAATGGAGGAGTAAACATAAAACAGTTTGCAAGGATAGAGTTTCAATTTATTTCTCTCGAGAATAAATTAGTCACTTGTTTGGTGAAACTTTTTTTGAGTTTTAGGACTTTTGTGTTCATTGAGGTTAAAACACTTATTTTGTTCTTGAAGTTTATTTGCTTTGATTGATTTTGAAACTATGACAAATTTTTTCAGTTGGTTTAGTCATTGTGAACAATTCTGTTTTGATGTGGTATTGGAACTATTTGATTATTTTGGTTTAGTCTTATATTAACTATTGAAGTCTATAATTGATTTAGTCTTTATGAACTATATTCTCTTGTGATTCAATGTTTATTTGAAATTGTTGTGATACACCACACACCATATGGAACTGATAAGATAATAGTATATTGCTTGATATACTGAGAATATAGTCTCAATATATATAAAATATTATTGTGTATAATATTGTATTGGGAAACACTTGAGTTGCATGTGTTATCTGTAAGTTATTAGACCGAGTTGAGTGGATCAGAATCAAAGTACCCAAAACCCAGGCTTATCCCATATACTAGTTTTGTGGTAGTACCATAGATTATACAAATTTTGATAATCTGAGTATAATATCTTAAGTAGTAGGGTTATTAAACCATAACCCTAATTTCTCTTTTCTTATTGTGTCATAATTATCAACAAAGCTCGCCTGTGTTAACCCAATGCAAAGCATCAACTTGAGTGATATGAGCTCTCCTATTGATTGAATCAATGAATAACCCATCTCTGTCGGACCTTGGATCTTCTCTAAATGCAGTACTTTCAGTGCCTGTGCGTAGTCTCTGTTGCTCTGAAAACCTCATCACCAATGTTCATCATCTTAAGCTTCAGTGGTTTCAATTGAAGCAAATTCAAAACAAGCGATAGAGTACTTGAATTCTTGATAAGAGGGCATTTCATTGTCCAGATTGAGGTGAGCTCTAACAACTTGCTTGCAATAGCTTCCATTCAGGGACGAAGCCCCCCGGGCTGGGGCTCGGGGGGGGGGGGGGGGGTGCACCTCTGTAACTCTAGCCCCCTTCATCTCACCAAAAATTTCATTCAAGCCCCCACTCGTAGTTAGTTTATTTACTGCACCCCTTTCAATGTATATATTTAGTTAGTAATACTTCCTAATATGGTTATCATTATATGTTATAATATTATAAAAGTTGTGACATATATATTATATTTGAGAATTTTTTGTGGTACTAGGCCACTTTTTGAAACTATTTGCGATTTTAGGCTAGTTCCCAAACTATTAGCATTTTTGGCTAACCAGTGCCACGTTAGCAGCGACAACTATTGGGAATAGGAGTCTCTTCATAGCGACCTCCTACACTTGTCAGATTATAGAGAGTGTATTGTATAATTGGCACGACTTGGTGTAACTGAGGTCGCTATTGTCAATAGCCGCCTCGTATAACCAAGGTCGCTATTCTCAATAGCGACCGCAGGTTGGCCCAATCGCTTTTAGGCCTACCTGAGGTCGCTATTGGGAATAGCGACCTTAGTTAGCGAGGTCGCTATTGACAATAGCGATCTCAGTTACACCAACTGGTTTGCCAATTATACAATACTCTCTATAATCTGCCAAGTGTGAGAGACAATGTGTTGGTCGTTATGAAGAGGTCGCTATTCTCAATAGAGGCCGCTATTGACGTGACCTGGCTAGCCAAAAAAGCTAATTGTTTGAGAACTAGCCTAAAATCGTAAATAGTTTCAAAAAGTGGCCTACTACGGCAAAAAATTCTTATATTTGATTGCATTCTCGGCTACCTCAAATATATATGAGAATAAATAAATAATTATTGGTTAACAATATTGAAGATCTTATATGTGCTCATAAATTAGATTTTTCTTCTTGATAATTTGTTTCTAAGTTTTTTCTATCACTTTATACTATAAATTTGTAAGTTTATTGGTTAACCCTCCAAAAAAAAATAAAATTCTGGCTTCGTCCCTGCTTCCATTGATTCATTTCCAACTAACCGGCATGATCCTCAAATACAACAACTTTGAACAGTTGTTTGCAACAAAAGAAAGGCCATTGTCACTGACAAGAGGCAAACTGCTCAAACTCAGCTTCCCCAACTCTTTGCACCATTAAGTAATTGAATGAATACTCACATCCCCGACAAACTTACAATCCCAAATAAACTGTCTTGAGATAAGGGTAGCTTTGGCAATGACATGCAACTCGGAGTCAATGACTGCAGCTGTAAGGGGTAATCCAATTGGAGAGAGAGAGGTCAAAACACGAGGATGACAAGCTTTGATGGCTGATGTAGCGAGCCTAACGTCGTTGGCTTTCTTCCCCATCGGTCGATGAGAGAATGGCTCAAGATCATGAGATGGATCTATAAGCAATTCGAAGCCATAGGAATGAGCATTGACCAATAAGTACAGCCATTTTCTGGAGACTTAACGAAACAGAGCAGTGCTCGGAGGGTAGGAAGATGAAGCTGAAGATCTTCGCAATGCATTCATCGGGGAGATTCCAAGGAGATTTTGGGGTGAAGGGTTGGGTATTTTCTGGAGAGGAGGGGTATCCATGGCTTAAGAGAGAGAAAGAGAAGCAGATGGTCGGGGAATATCTGAGTGACAAGTTTGCTTGTGAGTTTTGATTTATTTATAGAGGGAAAAGAGGTAGTGCAAAAGGAAGACCAAATTCTCTCAACTGTTTAAAAGTTTGAGAGCAGGTTCATTCTCTTTCTGGATTTACTCAAATGCAGCATATCTGAAATGGATACAGCAAATGGATACAGCAAAGAAAGATGTTTAGGAAAATTATTTTCTTACCCATTTTTTGATAATCAGTTTGTGAACATTTTATGAACTTCTAATAATAAGTGTTAAATTATGAACTAACTAGATTCGCCCGTGGTAGGCACATTTTCGGAACGATACAGCAAATGCAAAAGCCTTGTAAACAGTAAAATAACAATTATGTAGCTTAAGTTTGAATAGTAAAACAATAATTTGTTGTAAATAATAGTCTACATTTCAATTAGTATATGTAAAAAAATAATTATAAATGGGGTGCAAAATTCAACTTCTTAGAACTTTGAGGGTGGAAAATAATAAAACTTAACTGTTGAGAAGATATTTGTTATTTTCAATGTAACTGAGCAATAAAAAAACATAAAAAACCTGAAAATTTACCAACCTGAAATTTGAAAAACTAAATTTCTGAGTAAATAGAGAGAGAGAGACAAAGAGAGAGAAATTTGAAAAAGTGAAGAGAGAAGAAAGAGATAATAATAAAGTAATGACTTTTTTTAGTTTTAGAGGGGAAAATTTTGATTTTTTGGAAAAAAATATGTCATGGGAGGGTGAATCTGAACCGTTGATTTTGTTTCAATCGAAGGGGACCACTTGATAGCTTTTTTTCAAACTGTGTTGTATTTTATTATATAGATTTGGGAACTTTTTGCTTTAAATTTTTATGAAATTAGCTTATTTATTGTGAAATGCATAAATAATCTTCTACTTAAAAAAGAAGGCTTTTGCTAATGAGCACCATTAGACTCGTTTAACATTAATTATGAATGAGTTACGTCCTTATTCAAAAAAATTAAAAACATTAATTAAGAGAATTATTGTTTTTCCTTTTGAAGAAAATCACATTAATAATTTCAAAATCATGAATTAGTTTGTGAAAATTTTAGCATTTAATTATAAAAAAATTAGTAGTTTTATTTTGAAATGCATTAAAAAATCTTATATTTTGCTGTCCAAAAAAAAAAAAATCTATTTAAATAAGAAGACTTTGCTTTTTTTTTTTTTTGATAACGCGGATAGAATCTAGCGACTCAGCCCAATCTATATATAAACCCGAGAACAAAAAAGTACAATTTTACTGAAAGTAAAACTATAAACAAACAACAATACCCAAATAAACACAACAGCAGCAATTGAGAAAATTGCCTAAGGCCTGAAACAAAATACAAGGACCGGAAGACCAAAAGTAGCAAACGGGTGGGCAGGCCCAGCTAGGTCCGCTCAGAACCACAGTCCGCGACAACACCAGCCCAACAGAAAAAACAGCGCTGGGAAAGACCGAAAGCTCCATAGCCACTCTGAAGGCAGCTTCGAGAAGTGAATGGTCATGACACTTTCTGGGAAATTCGAGAAGTGCACATAGGGGGAGCGATACTACATCATCCTCAGGAGGGAGGATCACCAAAGAAATCTCCATAACCATTTGCCCAGAAGGGCAAGGTTTTGGTGCCTGAGATCCAGAACCCCTAACCCTCCGGCAGCCTTAGAAGTGTAGACTAACTTCTAATTGCAAAGGTGAGTGCCAGCTTTATAAGTATTCTCACCTGACCAGAAGAAGTTCCTTCTGATTTGGTCGATCCTCTTAATCACTCAAGTCGGGAGGTAGAAGAAAGACATCATATATAAAGGAATAGAGGAGAGAACAGAGTTAACGAGGATGAGTCTGCCACCGCGCAAAAGTTGTTTACCAGACCAACAGTTAAGTCTAGATTCAACTTTTCCAATCATCGGCATCCAATCCGATTTATGAAGCTTTTCCCATCTCAAAGGGATACTGAGATAAGGGATCGGAAAAGAGGCCGACGCATAGTTAAAGAATTGCACAATTTCCGTTCGTCGGTTTTGAGACCCTCCGAGCCAAAGACATGAAGACTTTTGAAAGTTAATGGGTAAACCAAAAGAACTCAAAAAAACATAAAGAAGTAACTTAAGGTTACGTAAGGAGCACCCGTTGGGTTTTGCAAAGATAATGGTATCGTCGGCGTATTGAAGGTTCAACACACCACGAAAACTTAGAGAAACCCCCTAGGCCTTCGATAACGTCAGCCTCCCAAGCATTACGGAGCAGCTTACTGAATACATCAGCGACAAGAGAGAATAAAAGAGAGAAGATAGAATCTCCCTGGCGAAGACCCCTCTTACATTTGAACTTGTGACCTTCTGTCCCGTTAACAATAATGGACAAGGTACCAGCGAAGAGGCTGTATTTAATCCAAGCGATCCATTTAAGACCAAATCCACGATATAAGAGGATTTCGAACAGGAAATCCCAGCTCACATTGTCATAATCTTTTTGAAAATCTAATTTTAATAGGATCCCCTCCGAATTGGATCTATGGCATTCAGATATGATTTCTTGGGCCGACGCCACACTATCCAAGATAAAACGATCTTTAATGAAGCCCGATTGGGCGGGGTCAATTAAAGGAGATATACTCGCACTGAGGCGGGTCGAAAGAACTTTCATAACGATCTTGAAGGTAGTGTTGAGAAGGCTAATTGGCTGAAAGTTGGAAACCGAGTTGGCTCCCAAGAATTTGGGGATATGGACAATATGTGCATAATTGATCCTATCAAAGGAAAAATTCCCTTGGTGTAAATCGGAGAACATCTTGAACCGATCATCTTTGAGGAAATCCCAAAAACATTGGAAGAAGAAGGCTGGAAACCCATCTGGGCCAGGGGCAGAATCAGTTTTTAAAGAAAACACTGCTGACTTAATCTCATCCATAGAAAAAAGAGCTTCCAAACTCGAAAGATCATGCGTCTGCTGCCCATACAATTGGGTCCAGTCCAGATGAATAGTACGGTGCTTATGAGATCCCAACATATCTTTAAAGAAGCGAAGAAAAGTGGAATGGATATCTGCCACAGAAGCTAATTCATTGCCGTTGTCTAAAATAGAAGAAATACGATTGCATCGCTGGCGGTGCGATGCATAATTGTCGAAGAAGGAGGTGTTGCCGTCCCCCTCCTTCAACCAACGAAACTTAGCTCTCTGGACCCATTTAATGTGATCGTTGTGAAGAAGGGATGCAAACTATCTTTTACGAGACACCCTTTCAGAACGAAGGGATTCTGAAATAGGCCCAAGCTCCTCGAGATGATCAATGGTCTGAATGGTGGACAAAAATACATTTTAAAGAAAATTAGCATCAGCTAGATTCTCTTTACACCATATTTTATAACCGAATTTGATAGCGTGAAGCTTAATCAGGATGCGACCTAGCCCAGAAGAACCCGTAATGGAAGAGAGACATTCCGTAATGAGATTGACAAAGGTTTGATCTTGCAACCAAAACTTTTCAAAATGGAATTTGAAGGGTCTGGAGAAATTATAGTTAGAGAACAACGAGATGGGAACGTGATCTGAAGATGGATTAGGCAAGACCGAAACGGAGGAGTTGTGAAAGTGTTGATCTAGTTACTAGATACGAGAAAGCGGTCTAATTTAGCCATGGTCGGTGACAACCGCATATTAGACCAAGTGAACGATCTTCCGTTGAGAGGGAGATCAGTCAAATGGAGGGAACATATGCAATCATTAAAATGGAAGGAGTCTAAGGAGAAAGAGGAACGACTCGATCTTTCAAAGGAGTATCTGGTGACATTAAAGTCCCCACAAAATAACCAAAAGCCCTGAATGTTATATTGGAAGGAGTTGAGTTCGTTCCAAAAGATTTGTCTACGGTCTGCGGTGGACGGACTGTAAACCGAAACAACAGTAAGATCACAATTGAATTTGGCCCAGTGAAGTCGAACCACAAGGAAGAACGTTAATCTACACATCGAAATAAGGGAAAAATAGGAGTCTTTAAAGCCAAAGAGGATTCCTCCTCTAGAACCTATGGCATCAAGAGATATCCATTTTGAGATTAATGATCCTCCGATCGAACGTAAGTGGGAAGGAGAAGGAGACCCAATTTTTGATTCTTGAATGGAGATCATATCACAATGTGAAGAGGAAATTAGGTTAAACAAAGCTTGTTGCTTGGATGCACAATGCAATCCCCGAATATTTCAAGAGATGCTAATCATTATAGTTCAAAGTCTCAAAAGCTCTAGAGATTTCACGGCTACAAATCATATCAAAAACGACAAAGTTATCCGAGTTAATAAGAAATCCCATCTCACTAGACAGACGAAGCATGTCTAGATTAGAGAGAGAGTCAAAATGCACCTGGTAGATGGACCCTAGTTGTTCCTTCTTAGACAAAGAATGCAAAGGGGCGGGGATATCGAAATTGCGGATTTGAGCCGTCAGGGAAACTTGAGAGTCTCCCAAATTTTTTGCTACTCTATTGGCCCGAATATGAGCACTAGAGCGAACGAGAGGAATCGGTTTCTTAACAGGGGTAGTAGTAGACTGCTGACACCCTGGGAGGTCAGGGGTAATTGATCGCCTCAAAGCTTCCAAATGGCAAACAGACTCGGTGGAGTTAATGGTCAACTGAATAGAACGGTCAGTATAGTGGAACGAAGGGGGAAAAGAAGAGTGGACATCTCCCTACATCCACGGTGTGGGTGTAATCCCACCATAGAAGGAGGAGCAGCCCAAATAGGGGAACTAAAGTGATAAAAAGTAGCGAGATAGTAACTAAGAGTGTAACTAGGTGCAAACGAATAGAGGAGGCCAAATTGAAAATTGAAACATCTATTGAGCACCAGACAATTAGAAGAACGACGTTTAATAATAACCGAATGAAACTTGAAAATTACTTGCTCATGCGGAAGAGAAGGATCCAGTTCAGCTAATTCTTCGTCCAGAAGATTATCTTTATCAACCCAAGCATCGGGGTTCAGAGAGCCAGAAGAGAAAGCTTTGCCAGCCTTAGGATGGAGAGTGTGCCCTGATGAGGAAGTGCCAGGGACTGCACTTTTGAATTTGTCCCATTCGGTGGCGTAATGGGGATTGAACTCCCAAACAGGCCACTTCTCATTGGAGACAGTCAGACTAGGCTGAAACGCAATAAAACCAGAGGCCACTGAAGCAGCGGGGGCGTGAGAAGAGTGAGTCTTGATCGCAGACAGCAGAGGTAGCTTAGGAGGGAGCTCGACAAGAGCAGGTTGAGAAGCAGGATGACTTTTCACAGAGGCGATGTCGGGATTAATCCAGACCAAGTTGTGTGCTTTAGAAGGTGAGATTTTGGGGATAGAGGGAGAGTTAAAACTTCTGCACTGAAGAGGGAGGTTCTTTTTGGGATGATCTTTGTGCGACAACTTCCATTTGGAAGAGGGAGTACTCAAAAGAGAAGAGGTTCCAACAGAGAAAATATTGGGAAGGGCAGATGTTTTCACAGGGGTATAGGCAACCCCTAGAGACAAAGGAGTAGGAGGCTGACCTCCTATAGAATGGTCTTGAAAGATAACCAAAATGGCAAAAGTGGATTTATTATCTCTCAAAGAGAAAGCATCAATTTTATCATTCGCCGACGGGCAAGCGAACTCAGCTTCAACCTGGAGACACCCAGAAGCCAGCATAGAGGAAGAAGAAATGTGAAGCAATTCTCCAACACATTTAGTCATGTCAGCGACGACGCGATGAGAATCACAGAACGGCGAGAGTCCCAATAGCGTGAGTTTAACAGGAGAGTGGATCAGGGGAGGAGAGGGATGTCCCTAATACAACCATTTGCGAATTGATAACTTGATGGATCCGATAGAAAGAGAGTTGATGGCAATGAGGTCTTCTAGTATTTTAAGAGAAGGACAATTAATGACCACTTCCCCGTTGGAGCATGTGTTGATAGTCCACACCCAGTCGGACACATTACAAGAGTTGCCAAGAAAAGAATCTAAAGTAGAGTAGGGTCACCGATCCTCCGCTGAAAGATACGGCGTCGTAGCATACAAACATTTTCATTTTATCAGAAAGTTTAGTTGGAGGAATGAACACATAAGTGATCTGAGGCTTGGACACAAGAGAGGGGGATTAGCACTCACTTGGGTCGAGGACATATCTGGCTCTTTAATACGCTGAGAGACAGGAGGCGAAGGGAGGGGGGAGAAGAGGACGAAATTTTGGCCCTCTTAGGCTTGTGGGCATGAAGATCCACAAGCTTAGACTGAAGAGAGGGGAAATCGAGCGCAGCAATCACCTGATCAGAGATGGGAACTCCCATGGACAATCCCAAAATTTGCTGTAAGGAAAAGCAACGGTTTCGAGAGTGTCCAGATTTCAAACAGAACAAGCACTTCATGTTGTTGGTGCAGAAAGCCTTAATGTTACCTGCTTGGAGACAGCGGTAACAAATCAAAGCTTTGGAGGACGAGGAAGATGAGATATTCTTTGAGAAGGAAGTGAAAGGAGAGGTGAATGGGCGGGAATGGGACGATGACACTCGCCCTAGAAGCTTCTTCGAATTGGGCCGAGTGATCAGATAACTCAGCGAGTCTGGGCTAGACAGAGAAGGCTCACAGATCGGACCCTGGAAACTAGAATTATTCACATCCTTTTTTTTAAAATTTTAATTTTTACCTATATCAACCCATCAGAGGCCCATAGCAGCCTAGGCCCACAAAAGAAATGGGGGTAGGGAATGGAGGAAAAAAAACAAAGAAAAGAGGGTCAACAAACCGATACTGTAGAGATCAGCTTGCTGATCGAAAAAAGGGGAAAAAAGAACTTCCAGAAACGCATAAAAAATAGAACAATCGAGCTCAGCAAACTCGAACACGGGGATGAACGACAAGATGCTGTCTCTAAACAAGGGGATCGTAAGATCAACCCTGGCTCAATCCACCATAAACCGTAATTCAAGCGAAACAAACACACTGACGAGATACCAGCTCTAAGATCGAAAGAGCACCAAAACGAAGAAAGAACGGAAACTAGAGGGAGAGAGATCAAGGGAAATCTCGAGATCTAATGAATCTGAGCGCACTCGGCCCTGCAAAAGAAAAAACCAAAAGACGAATAAAAAAAGTACAACTACTTACAGTGATAGGCAAGCGAATGGAGCGCTGCTAGGATCCGAAGAGAACGGGGGCTGATGGGATCTGGACTAAGGAGTGGCACCAAACTCAATCGACTGGAGATGGGAGGGGGGAGCCTGTGCAGCTCTGAACGAAACCCTTCAAAGACCCCCAACAGGGAGAAGCTAATCGGAGAGGCACAAGTAACACCTAGACGAGGACACCGCCATTGAACGGAATAGCCCACAGCCGCAAAAGGCCAGGCTACCGGTATGAGCAGGGAGGATATGCGGGGATGCCAAGGGGGAAATCACTCTGTCGACTAGAGTGAAGGGGAAGAGCTAGAAAGAAGGGGGGAAGATGGAATCCGAGAGGAAGAGGCGGCGGAGGGGGTAGGGGGGAAAGATTTGGGGGAGTAGGGGAGTAGATCTGGTAGATGATGATCTGGAAGATGAAGATCAGGGGGATTTCAATTCGCTTGAGAGTCTCCAAGGGCATGAAATCTTCCACACAGAAAAAAAAGGACTTTGCTAATGAACACCTTTAGACTCGCTTAACATTAATTATGATTTTATTTTTATTTTTTTGAGGAAATTATGAATTTATTTGTGAAATTTTTATGAACTTCTGAATAATAAGTATTAAATTATTAATTAAATTATGAACCATTTAGCATCTAAATTTTAAAAATCTTATTTTTTATTTCCCAATTCAAAAAGAATTATATTTGTACCTCTACAAAAAAAAAAAACATGAGAGGGGTGAAGAAAGAGAGCATTTTCCTTAGGTACCGAGCAAATCCTTTGCTCAGGGGCTTCGACTTCTGCCACCGTACCCCCATCATTATCCTACCCCTAAGCCCCTTCGATTCCCCCGCCCTCCTCGTTCGCCCCCAACCCACCCATTATTCCTTTGCCTTCCACTCCAAAACAAAATCCCACACCCATTCCCAAACCCTATTTTCAGCCAAAACACACCGCTTTCTACCCCCAAAACTAGGGATGGCAAATGGGCCGGGTCAACCGGCGGCCCGCCCGTGACCTGTCCGTTGGACCCGGCCCGTGAAACGATTTGGCGGGTTTCGGTCGAACCCGGTGAACACTAACGGGTCGACCCGGGTCGTCAAAAACGCGAATTCAACTTGTTAAACCCGGCCCGCGAACCAATTGTAAAAAGCCCAACCCGCCACAAACCCGCGGGTTTCGAACCGTTGGACCCGTACGGGTCGACCGTTCGAAACCGCGGGTCGCCCGTTTAGGGGGGGGGGGCACTGTTCAACTGAGAGAGGTGACCGTTTTTTTTTGTTTTTTTGGTTTTTTTTTGTTTTTTTTTGTATTTTTAGCCTATAAATACCCCTAAAAATCCCATTAAAAATTCACACCTTACTCTCTTACTCTCTCTACTATTATACATCATTTCTAAGGAATTTTTCAACAATTGTAATATTCAACAAGCAAGTCTACAACAAGGCATATACACGATCAATTTTTGATCGTATCGAAATCAAAATTCAACGTCTTCAACGTCTTCAACTCTCTTCAACTCTCGTCAATTCTCCTTCAAGCTCTCCTCAACTCTTCAATTGCAGAATTGGCGAAACGCTTCTTTCTAGTTCTATTTCTATTCTTATTTTTTCGGTTTATTTTACATACGCGTATTCCACGGTGAACGGTATCAAAATTTCATACCTCTCTCGTTATATTTTTTTTGCGTTGTAGTTAAAATTATTGTCGGTTTTTTGATCTTCTCTATCTCAACCCTCTTGTTTTTTAGATTTTTTTTTTATAATTCACCGTTCCTACATTGTGTATTTTTTTTACATACATTAGTACACTAGTACATTATGTCTAGATCACGTGGTAGCGGTCGTAGCAGGCAAGATTCCTCCTCCTCTTCCCGTAGGCCACCAATTGTCCCAACTAGTGAGCCCGCCCAAGAATACCATGATCCTCCTACCCAACAATGGGGTACACACGACGAGGTTGTAGGTGACATACAATTAGAAGAAGAAGAACAACAACAACAACCAACCGAAACCACACAACCCCGTAGTAGTAGAAAAAGTAGAGGAGAAACTAGTGATTGACATAAGTTTTATGATTACATCCCAGACGAACATACTCTGGGTATAGGTTTGAAAGTTTGTAAAACATGTGGTAAAATATACAAATTCAAGAGGGGTGACGGCACCGGTACAATTAGTAGACACATCCAATATAACCATACAGACCTTCTTGCTGACCAACAAAGCCAACAAAAAATCAACCCTAGGACTGGTCTAGTTGATAGCCACCCTTATGATTCTGATATTGTTCGTCGGAAAATGGCCCGATTAGTCATAAAGGAAGAGTTACTATTTTCCTATCCCGAGAGTAGGGACTTGAAAAATTTTAACCAAACAGGCCTTAAACCCTCATTTTAGAAGAATTCCGAAAAATACTTGCAAATCGGATTGTTTTAAAATGTACATCGAAATGAAGGATGTTTTGATTGCAATTTTATGGAGTTTAACTTGTAGAGTTAGTTTAACTTCGGATTGTTGGACGGGTGTCAACAATATTCCAACGATGGGAATAACCTGTCATTGGATCGACAATAATTGGATTCTTCAAAAAAGAATCATATCACTTGCGGCGTTGCCGTATCCCCATAGTGGCGCTGAAATAGCAAATCATATTATAGAAATTTGTGATGTTTTTCATATTCGCGATAAAATTATGTGTATTAGTTTTGATAATGCATCTAACAACAATGTAGCAATTACTACTTTAAAATCCGTATTAAACCCTCCATCTGACAATATTTTTCATGTTAGATGTGCATGTCATATTATAAATTTATGTGTTCAAGATGCATTAAAAATAGCCGATCCATATATAATTAAAATTAAAAATTGTGTACATTTCATTGCATTAAGTCCAAGCATATTACAAGAATAGAAAGCTTGGTGTAGGCTTAAAAATGTACCTTTTAGAAGATTTCCAAAGAATGTTAGACACCGATGGAATTCTACTTTTGATTTACTAAATGTTGTTACCGAATATAAAGCAGTTGTAAATAATTTTTGTATCGCAAAAAATATGCACAATTTTGAAATGACTCCCACTGATTGGTTTTTTGCCGAAACTTTGTTGAAATTTTTAGAACCTTTTAAAACCGTAACTTTAAAATTTTCAAAAACATATGAATCTACTTCTAGTAGCATTTTTATTTCATTAGTTAGCATGATGCAAACATTTAACGAAATGTTAAATGATATCAATGTTGGTGAGATTGTAAAACCTACATACAAAAAATTTTTGAAGTATTATTTTCCTCCTCCTATGTTGATTTGTGTTGCTACCGTTATGGATCCTCGTTTCAAATTAGAAGGTACGAAAAGTTTGATTGAAATCTTTTTTGCATTACTTGGGAAAAATGTAGAATTAGTAATTGATTGCGCTACTTTTTTAGTTCAGTTTGAATTTACATTAAATAACTTGTATGATTATTATGATAGACATTTTGCTTCTAGTAGTACAACTTCTGTAGTTTGTTCTTCTTCTGGTACTTCTAAAGGTAAGGGTAAAAGTAAATTTGATGATAGAACATTTAATTTACTTGAACAAATTCAATCAAAAAACCTAGGACTAATCAATCAAATGAATTAAATTGGTATAACCAACAAGATTCTGAGCCTTCTACTTCTCTACTAGATATTTTACAATGGTGGAAAGACCATGAACACACTTTTAGTATTCTTTCAATTATGGGTAAAGATTTACTAACTCCTCATGTCTCTACAGTTGCTTCTGAGAGTGCATTTTCTTCAAGTGGCAGGTATCTAACTGATTACAGGAATCGTTTAAAGCCGGACTCGTTAGAGATGCTCGTTTACACAGAAGACTAGCTGAAGACTGAAGATAGGACACAAGGGAAAGCACTATCAATGTCCACAAGTGGGAGCAACTCGCCGGAAGAACAACAACAACAACAACAATAGCTGCTTTGCTTGTAATAGCAACTCGACCGACACGTTAGGAATTGTATTATATCTTTGCTTGTTATGTTAAATTAGAAAAATTGGAGTAAATTAAAATTGTATATAAGAAATTTGTTATTGTATAAAACTTATTTGTGAATTGAATTCTTCATTCATTAGAAATTGTGAAAATTGTATAACTTAAATTCATTTGAATAATATTTCAAATTTTTTTGGCAATTTCACTCTTTCAATCTTATTATTATTATTACGATTTTTAATGTTTATTAGTATTATTAGTTACTTAGTAGTATTATTATTATTAGTTTAAGCTAAAAATATTTTAAAAAAAACCTACCTATCTAAACGGGCCAACCCGCGGGTCGACCCGACCCGACCCGGGTTGGACCCTAAAGGTTCACGGGTTGGGCGGGTCGCCTAAATCAAGTTTGGGCCCGACCCGGCCCGTCCCGGCTAAGTGGCCAAACCGGCCCGAGCCCGCCCAAGTCACGGGCCAACCCGGACGGGTTCGGCCCGGCCCGGCCCGTTCGACCCGTTTGCCATCCCTACCCAAAACCCACCATGCCACCACCAAAACAACCCCAGAGCGAAGAAGAAGATGAAGCAAAGATGCTTCAAGTGCGGAGATGGTGATCACCCGACGGCGGAGTGTCGAAAGTTGGGCATCCATTGTTTTAACTGCAAGAAGTTTGCCTGTAACATCCTGAATTTTCATATATAATTAAATATGAGTTTGTTTGATTTCGCATGTTTCGCACGTACAAATTTATGTACATTTTTTCTTAAGAATTATTTATTTTTATGTCATGAACAAGTATTTTATTTCTTCACTTTTTAAAGCCTTTTTAATTTCTAGGCCTAATTGTCTAATTTTAGCCAACACTAATTAATTAATTAAATAAATTAGAAAGCCCTTGGACTTTTAGCCCACTAAAATGAGCCCAATAGTTTATTCTCATTTAAATGAGACAACTTGTAGGCTAGACTTGTTTTTGTAACAAATTAATTAATAAACATGAACAATTAGTAACTAGGTGTGCTTTGTGTGACACGTGCATTGCACATACACGTGCAAGTGGGCATGAAGGTGGTAGGCCAGATGGCTTCAAGAGGAGGTGGTAGAGATGGAGTGAGTGGTGAGTAGTTATTTGATCATAGGTAGTTGTTCTAACTCCCTAAAGCATCTTAGCCCCTGATCTACATTCATCTAAATTAATCTCCACCCTTCATTTAGCCTTGAAAAGTGTATAAATACCCCCTCATCTTCCTCATGAAATGCACTAGAAAATTTGCAAGAGAAAAAGAAAGAAAAGAAACAAGTTGTGAGTAAAAGATTGAGAGTAGTTGTGAGTAGAAAGATTGAGAGATTTTGTTGTGTCTTCTTGCAACTATTGGAGGCCGGCCTACATCAAGAGGAGCAAAGAGGAGCTCGGGTTCCATCAAGCAAGGAAGAGAAGGCACATTTTGGTGGCACAATCTAGGAAGAGAGGGAACCGTTCGTGCGTTCAAGGAGCTTCCTAGGAGTTTTTCAAATTATTTCTTCAATAAGGTGGGTGATTTCTCAAGCTTCTAAATTAGATACCATGCTAGGATTGAAATTGTGAATATGCTAGAAACAAGTAGGAAAGATTGCCCTACATTTGTTTGAAGAGATTAATAAGAAAAGAAGCTCTAATTGTTCTATATGAAAAGTGAGTAAAGTAAATTGGAATGTATTATTTAAAATGTGTTATGCTGGTTTGTTAGTATAACTGCATGCTAGAATTGATGAATTATGATTTTATGAATAATTTGTTCATGAATGATTGGTAGAATGCAATATGTGAAAATTGTGCCTATGGATAAATTATAGAATGCAAACTAGTATTCATGGATTAAGAAATGGATTGGTTGTGGTAAAAAGTGTGTTTTAATTGCCATATATGAGTAGTATTGTAGTCTTTAGATTATCATCCATGTTGCTCCTTGAAATATAGGCAAATGATTAGTTGTAAAAATAAGACTGATTTAAGAGCTCGATCTTTGTAATAAATGAAAAGAGTGTATGAACACATTGGGAATGAAAGGAAATTTGTTGATGAAAAATTACACACAAGAGAAATATACCTATGTCAAAAATGTATTCAAGATCCATTTTTTCAAATGAACTAAAGAAAAATAGTGTTTTATGTGTTTAAAAATGAGTTTTATACAATTTAAGAACGTACAAGTTACTGTTTTTCCAAAAGAATGAAGTCAGGAAAAGATCTAAATTTTATAAGTACAATCTAATTGAGAAAAATCGAGTTTTTCTAAAAAGAACTAGAAACAGTACATTCAGACACAAAAATATTTTAATCGATTTTCTATGTGGGTGAGTCACTCGGACCTACTGGTCTGCAGGGTGCATTTTAAGAGTGTTACTGTAGCTCAGCGAAGCTTTTGACCTGGGTTCGAGTCTTGGAAGGGACTCTGTTTTTTTTGGAAATTAATTTTTACACAAAAACCGAGCGTCAAACCTTATACATAATTTAAGTTCTTAATAGAACAGTTGGTCGCCTTGGACTTTTTGGTCCTCGGATGCGATTGTGGACGGTTACTGTTCACCGAGCTAGGGTTTTGGTTCTGGGTTCAATCCGCCCTCTGGCCAATTTATTTTCGTTTTTGATTTTTTAAAAAGTTTTTGATATTTCTAAGGTTTTTATGTGTTTAAAAAAAATTGAGAAAAAATATTAGAATTATTCTAAAAATACCTAGACTTCATGAAAATTATTTCCATAATATTTGACCTATTATAATGAGGATTAGAAGTGAAATTCTTGAGAAGAAGAATTAATAAGTTTTTAGAATGTGATTTTCTTGGAAATTAAAGATACAAATATTTTGTTGAACATAGAGAAATTTGTGAAAAGTTTCAAAAATGAGATTTTTGACATGTAAAATATTGAGTAAAGTTTAATATAAGATTGTTTAAGATTATGCAAAATGTACATGGAAAATAAAGTAAAGAACATGGTGAAATATGAAATTTGTGAATATAAATACTCTCATTTTTTTAATTTACATGAAAGGAGAATTGAGACTAGAGTTTTAGCTAAGTCCTCACATCGGCACGAATAAAATTTTGAAAGAGAAATATGATAAATGAAGACCAAGATTGGGTCATGATTGATGTTTAAGACCGATTTAGAGGTGACGCTAATTCTAGAGTATTAATTTTTAATCATGATTCTATTATCTAAGGATTAGACACATAGTGGAGATGTGATAAAAGTAAGAGAAAAACACAAGTATGAGGGCCTCGGATCTACGGTGTGAGAGTATTCATAGGTTGCCTGCTTGATGCGTCATGTCATGGCGTGGATACATCTCCATAATCATCGAGATCGTGGTGACGCTTATGGGGTGTTTGGTGACTACGTAGTGCCATCGTTCCATGATGGAGGCGAATTGTTCATAGGCTCTACATGATGCGTCATGTCACGACGTGGGATTCCCTCTTTAGGCTGTCTGGGCATGGGCACATAACTCATAGAATATCTAGGATACTTACCGTAGTTACCGTATTAGTTTAAATCATGGCGAGGGAATCAACCCTACAAGATGAAGAACGATTAAGGGCTTGCCCTCGGACCTATATAGTATGGGATGCATAGAATCCGAACAAGTGTGCTTTAGTGTCATCTAATATAAATAACTGCATTAAGGACTAAGTGCACATTCACACACGACATCAATAGGATAGTCCCCTTAGCTTTGTTTTGTGACACGTGTGTATTTTCTAAGTAAGAGAAATTGATGTGTTATATCCTAACGTCAGTTGTATGCAATTGATGTACCCATAGTTTCTATGCAGAATAAAGTGATTGACAAGACTAAAGAATGAATGCTGCCTAAAGAAATTTTCAAGTAGTTGTTTAATTTATGTAACATGTTGTAATTTATAATTCCGCTGCGTTGATGTAATCATTGTTGTATAAAAGTTTTAAATTTCTTGTAAAATTGTACGAAGTGAAGTGTAACGATCATGTGGAACTTCAAATTAAGTCTTATTTGGAATTCGGGGTGTTACATTGCCCATAAAGTTCAGAATTGCCCGATCTACAACCGTCGCGAATCCTTAGAGGTTGAACTCCCCCACAACGCCAATTTCTCGCAGGCCATTCCGGCGCTGCATGCAAGCGCCTTCCTTCAACTCATCAATCCTTGAAGAGTTCCTCTCACAAAGGATCTCAAATGTGCTTTCAACTTTGCATAGGGGAGGCAAGGACGGTGGTAGACTCTTAAGCGCAGGGGCGATGGGGTCTACACATTCAATTCCCAACATCAACTGAGGCGGAACAAGCAATTGCTGAGGTAGTCTTCAAATTCACAGCGTTCAATGTTGCTTTCTCCCCGTGGGCGCTCGACTTTGGTGCTATGCTCCACCCAAAGCCTAGATTTATTTGGATAAGTCTTCCCCTACTCCCCTTCCACATATGGACCAGGCATCTCTTGAGCATCTCATCAAGCAGTTTGGGAAGTTCATTACGATGAGCAATGAGATGAAAGAGGCTGAAATGCGAGATCAATCTCTAGTCCTCATCGAGGTAGAAGACCTGACCCAAATTCCAAAATCCCATACCAGTAAGTACACTACTCCTTGGAGTCTAGAAAAGCATGTGCATGAAGTCCCGATCCTTCTCCTTGGTGAACCAATTCCAGTAGATGATGTCCACAATGGAAAGGTCCAGCTCTTTACTACGGCAAGGTCCAATGGTGATGGAGGAAGTGGCTCTTTCTGGCATGCAAAATCCCCTGAACAGACCAAAACCCATCGGCACTGGCGCTACCTCTCCCCAACCTCATGCACATGCGTTGCATGTCGAGGATTTAAAATCTAGCAAAACCAGGGAGGGTAAATTGTAACGCCCCTGCCCCGAGCTCGGACAATTTATACAATTTAGAAGACAAATTATTTATAGTATAGTACAACTATCCACCACAGCCTGCCTCTCAAAAGGTGGTTAACCGAATTGATGACTCTTGATCATAGGCATTATTATTTTCATATTATTTGTTTCTATTACATTCCCGATGTGGGATTAAATCCACACATCTCTTCCATTCTCTCTCCCGATTACCGTGAGTAAGTATAAACGAAGCCCAAGGTGGGCCCCATGCTCTCCTCCATGTCATCACACGTGAAACAGAGCAGCCAATGTCTTTTTGCTGCATTTCCATTTCCGTGGGGCCCTCCACATCATCATTTCACATTTCAATATATTTACAAGTTATGCCATTACCAACTTATTATATATATATATATATATATATATATATATATATATATATATATATATATATATATATATATATATATATATATATATATATTATACTATAGCTGTAGAAATTACGGGGTGTTACACACCCCCCCCTTCAGAAATCAGCGTCCTCGCTGAGGACTATCTGCCCGATTAATCATGATCCCAGAATTCACCGCCCAATCAATCATAATCCCGGATTTAATTGAACTGCATTCCTATTCGCCCGACTAATCATGATTCCGGAATTCACCGTCCGATCAATCACAGTCCTGGATTTAATTGAGGGTTCACCACAGTCCCAGAATCCACCGCTCGACTGGGTCTATAGTTTCGGAATCCACCGCCCGACTATATAGACATGCCTCACACTCGGTGTCGAAAGTCGACTCTGATACCATTTGTAATACCCCTGCCCCGAGCTCGGACAATTTATACAATTTAGAAGACAAATTATTTACAGCATAGTACAACTGCCCACCACAGGCTATCTCTCAAAAGGTGGTTAACCGAATTGGTGACTCTTGATCATAGGCATTATTATTTTAATATTATTTATTTCTATTACATTCCCGATGTGGGATTAAATCCACACATATCTTTCATTCTCTTTCACGATTACCGTGAGTAAGTACTGCCGAAGCCCAAGGTGGGCCCCATGCTCTCCTCCACGTCATCACACGTGAACCAGGGTAGCCAAAGTCTTTTTGCTGCATTTCCATTTCCGTGGGGCCCCCCCACATCATCATTTCACATTTCAATATATTTACAAGTTATGCCATTACCAACTTATTATATATATATATATATATATATATATATATATATATATATATATATATATATATATATATATATATATATTATAGCCTTAGAAATTACGGGGTGTTACGGTAAATAGACTGCCACTGACTCCGCTCGAAATGGTAACAAACTAGGAAAGTATTTGAGTATTCTAATTTAGCTGATTCTAGTTTCGAAAGGGGAGTTTTGTCACATTCTCCAGCTGTCCCCGCTATCAGGGAGGGGTCCAATTCAAAAGGGAAATTAGTTGATAAAGATGTCCCTATTATTGCGCTATTAGAATCCTCAAATAGTAATAATAAATCCGATATCAAGGGGCTCGTCAAGGATTTGTACACCTCACCTGATTCTAGAAATGAGGATTCTACGGAAGAAATACGCCTAATGCATTAGAATGGGAAGTTAGTTACTCTCCTGCTGTTCCTCTTCGCAAAGATCCAACCGGCAGTTAAAGGAGCTCTCAGAGATTCAATCACTGAAGAAGTGGCTAAGGCACAAGCAAATGCAACGATGATATTTAAAGCTGGATCAAGAGACGCTCGAGTTGATAGCTTCAGGACCCGCTCCTTAGTTAGGAGGCCAAAATTGAAGACTTCTTGCACCTCCACTTCCATTCCCCCTGGCATTGAAGAAGGATCAGCAAAGCGCTTGAAGCATAGCAGATCTTCAGGCAACTGCAGAGCACTCATTCCTTTATGATGCATCTCACAACTTCTATCAAGAAAAAAAGCATCATGTATCTCCTCCTCTAATGCTTCAGTTAAAAATGCGCACTAAAATCCATGCGATATCTTATCAAGTGAGGATATTCTTGAAGCAGTTGAATCGATAGGATTGGAGGCTAAGGGGCCATACTCAGTGCACGTACTTAAAGGTTTGGAGAAGGTCTTAGTTGATCACTATAACCCCCATTCCTGACAATAGGTATTTTCCGTGTATGTTCTATAATTTTATTTTTATAAATTTATTTTGTGCTAAATTCGTTTCGGATCTTTTATTAAAGTAGTTCCTAATCGAAAATTTTATTCATTTCGAATGGTGGTGTATTTTTGATCTTATTTTCTATATCTTATTGATCGACTATTTATATTTGAGCCTAAAACAAATATATTATTATTATTGGATTATTTTGAATAAAATTGTTAAACCCAGATACTATTTTGTTGTATGATTTTATTATTGTTATGATTATAATTATTAATTGTTATTTCTTGATTATTTAATTAAAAATCATCTATCAAAATATTTTATTATTGTACTGGATCTGATTTTCTTGACAAATTCCAATTTATTTTCAAGCCAATTTATATTCTTTTCATTTGTATTATTTATTTATCAATTTGGATTTAAATTTTTGTTCATGAAATTCGTTATTCTTCTTGTTGGACTATTTTCTTGTCGATCCTATTTTATTTAATTATTGAGAGTATTATATTTGAACCCTATTGCCTTCAAACCCATCTCTTATTGAACCCTAAAATCTAATTGCAGTTTGTTCCCAACCCAAACCCACTATTATTGGATCCTAACCCATTAACTCAATAATCTACTTGTATTCCATAAATACAACCCTAATACAAACCCTAAAAACACAAAAACACAAATTGTAGCCGTCATCTTCTCTCTCCTCTCTCATCCCCCTTTCTCTCTTGCCGCTCAAACCCATCAGCCATCCCCGACCAGCCAAATCCCATCGATCTTCGGCGTCTTCTCCGGCCATCTCCCACGTCGACCACCCTACCCCCGTCACGCCCACCTCCTTCCTGCTCCTCGACGATAGCAGCCCTCACCTAGGCCAGATCTCCTTCCTTCTCCGATCAGTCCCAGCCCCGATGCTCACTTTGCAGCTCCTCTCTCAGCCAGATCCGCCCTCGACCCTCGCCATCGACCTCCCGTCTACGTGCCGTCCACCTCGCCAGCGACGCCGCCACCCCCTTGGCTCTTGCCATCGTTGCTCTTGCTTTATTGTTGCTGTTTTGATCTTGCTGTTATTGCATTGTTCTCTTTTGCACTATATCACATGTGCTAATTTTTGCTAGTTTGTGGGTTTGTTGCTTCGGAATCCTTATCCCGTTATTCTTGGTATTCATTTATAAGGCAAGTCACTTCGTCTTAAATTGTTAATTGTATCAAATTCAAATTTTTTTAAAACTCTTGCAAGTAGATCCCATTGTTTCTCGTATTATACATTGTTCATCTCTTTCGTTGGGTCTATTGAGGGTTTACATGAGCTAACCCCAATATTCTTGATATCGTGCCACTTTTGACTCCAAAAATTGAATCTTTCGTGTGTGCATATAGAATTGATAATATGGTTGTTCATATAATTGTCACACAAATAAATTATTGTAGAGAGAATTGCTAGGTTTTATGTGGTTGATTGATTGATGTTTGTTGTTGATAAATTGATGTATGCGTGTATTCTTATTTTATTCATCTTTTTATTGTACCCATCATACTGATTATATAATTCATTGACTAATAGAATTGATACCCATCATGCCTAACTAAATTATTTCATGAATTATACCCTAAAACCTGTATCTTGTTTGCTGGCTATATGTTGTCTGCTATTTTTGACTGGGTAAATGTTCTTAAAATAAATTACTTTATGAATAAGAGTTGTAGGCTTATATTTCTAATTTCCAGAACATCTTGAATTTCTGAATTTCGAGTTGTTTAGCAAAAGTTATGCTCGTTTTACTACAGCTGTGTTTTTATTTTCAGATTTTCAGATTCTTGTATGTTTCATATTTAAACTATTAAAAGGCTCATCAAATGATAAAATATTGTTCTGAGAATTTCCAGATTGTTACTTAACATATTTAGGAGTCTAATAAATATTTTTAATGATTTTATTATCCAGTTTTTGCTGATTCTAAAATTATAATAACTTAATGTCGAATTTCTGCCTGAACATAAAATATGTAAAGAACAATGTATTTGACCTAGCTGCTTTTGTCGGATTTTGAACTTTAAATATGCGTTGGAATCGTGTGCAAGTCTAGTTTCTAGAACTTTTGACGGATTCAGTTTATGAGTTCTGAAATAGCGGAAAACTGTATTTTTGTATAGATTACTCTTGCTGTCCAGAATTTTATATTCCAGTTTTTGATAGTTTAATTAATCCAATATCATTGTATTGCATGAATCGAAATGTGTATGTTGCATTGCATGATACTAATATCTTATTTTCATCATTCCAATGGACATACTTCATGTTATCATCTTATTGTTCCTTTATTGTTGCTATCTCAAATTGCATATTGTATTGTTGCATTAATAAAATAATTAACAAGCCAGGATTTAAAGGGTGATTTAAGTAGTGAACAAAGTAGAGACTGTACTTGGAGGAGGGGCTCGTATTTCCCTAAATGATGTTCCGGCCAGTGTTTTGTCGTGTGATTTTGGATTATGGTCATAACCCAATCTATCGTGTACCATATCGTTGCCGAAGACCGTATTGTACACCGAAAGGTGAATAGTGTTTACCGTTGCAAAGTACATGATCTACCGAGTACACCACTTAAGTCTAAACGAAATTGATTGTATGCATCGAACCAGTAGTATGTGATGCAGTACTACATGCATTAGTTAGGATTAAAATAATTAATAGACTTAAGAATTGACACGACAACGATACTGCATATTCTTCATTATTGTTCCTATTTATATCGAATATTGGCTAAGTGTTGTGGTTATTGATCATTGAATATTGTTTCCGAATATTGAATTATTATTTATAGCCATTGCATCGATTACCGTGATATTGGTTATTGTTATCGTCCCATGTTGTTGATTCCTATTGATCCATTGAATTCATTGTTATACCGTTATTCCATTGTTTCTTACTTTCTCTACTTAATGTCCATGACTTGCTCTAAGCACAATTTTTCTTCTCTTTTTAGATGAAGTGTACATAGGTAATGAAGGAAAATTGCCTGCTGGAATTGGAGAACAAACTTTTTGATGATTTAATGCTTTCTAATTGCTTATCGTTTTATTAAATTTAATGTATTGAGACTTGTTATTATTCGGCATTAGATTATTATTGTATTGGGCTTATGTCCCGAATTTTATTATTTGTTTCCAGATATTGGATTATTATTATATTTGGTTATTTCATATTGTTTCACTCCTAGTATTATGCTTCATGAGATTATAATTATTGCCTGTGCAATTGTTCTGTATTTGTTATATTGTTAAGTTGATCAGATAAACAACTTATAGGTGATGTTAGTCATTCGCTGGGGCAATGTCATGTACTCGTATTCCGTATTTTTGGAAAGCGGGGCGTGACAAGGTTTTTAGTGGTATCAGAGCTCTGGTTTAGATAATATATCAGTCAAACGTGACTAACGAAAGGAGGTTTGACTTTGACTAATATATTAGTTAGATTTGGGTTTTTACCGGTTTAACTCAACAGTATGTGTAATACAGGAATCACATGAACAATCGATAACCAATGATCTAGAAACTAGTCTTATTTGATTTCTTTTTGATCTCTTCACATTCAGTGCCTTCATTTCTTGTTGTCTTTTGTCCCTTTCATTCATTGATTTCTTGTTGGGTATAATTTTATTCTTTTGTACCCTCTTTTGATTCTGGCGCTAGCTTTTTTTTTTTATTACTGTTCAGTTCATCGATTGGCATCGCTAGATCTACAACGACATGTCAGCAGTTTGGAGTTTCACTATCAGAGTAGCGCAACAGAAGCATGGTGGGCCCGTAACTCACAGGTTCCAGGATTCTCTTGTTGCTTTTCTTTCTTTGCATTGTTTACTTCTTATCCATTCATTTGCATTGTAATCATTCATTGAATCTTCATTTAACATCATTCTAGATCACTCCATTTTTACCCATGTTCCTTCTTATTCTAGTGTTGCCACCATTTTGTCTTTCCCTTGAATCCCTAGTTTTGATTTCATCAGTTTGCTTTTGCTTTGTCATATGTACCACCTGAGCAAATTTCGAGGACGAAATTTTGTTGTAAGGTGGGTAGGATTGTAATCCCCATTCCTGACAATAAGTATCTTCCGTGTATTTTCTATTATTTTATTTTTATAAATTTACTAGATTTGCTCGTGGCCACGTGCCTACGGAACGTCTTCATAACGATACAGCATATGAAAATCCTTGTAAACAGTAAATCAATAATTATGTAGCTGAAGTTTGAATAGTATGAAAATAATTAGTTGTAAATAAAAGTTCATGTTTCCATTAGTATTTGGTGAAAAATAATTATAAATTGAGGTATAAAAGTATATGTTTCCATCCACACACACACACACACACACACAGATATATATATATATATATATATATATATATATATATATATATATATATATATATATACAGAGAGAGAGAGAGAGAGAGAGAGAGAGAGAGAGAGAGAGAATTAAATAAATAAATGAGTTATTTGGAGGGGGGGGGAGATTTGAATTTGAGTTTTGGGGAGAAAATATGTTTTGTGAGATTAGATTTCATGTCAATATTGTATCGTGAGGCAACTATGGTCAAATCACAACTATGTTCGTTTCGTCATCGGTTAAGGCAAGTAACTTGTATTCAAATTTTTTTGTATGATACAAGTCAAAAATACCGCTTGTAGTGTAGTTGGGTTCTAGAGACAATTCGTGTGTGAAACTCCTTGTTGATATTGTCTCTATAGTGATTTGACCATAGTTGCCTCACGATACAATATTGAAATGAATTAACTTAGGTTTGCCCATTCTTGATTTGATCATGTATGTGAGACTTCTTGTGAGAATTTGGATATTTGTTGAGAACCATGTGATAGACTTGTTTTAGATATGTTAATTACCCTATTTCATAATATTTGGACACTTGGTAGACTCGATTTCATGTTTGGTTATGTTTGGATCAAGTTTTGTTGAATCTATGTTGATTTTGGTTTTTGAGAAAATTCTGTGTTTGTTGATATTCTGACTTGTATCTTTCATATTTAAACTATTTAAACTATTCTGTGTTTGAGGGGGGGGAGGGGGGGGGGGGGGCGGCTTGGAGTTCTAGATTTAAAGGTCTTTAATGAGGCACTTGTCCTTAAATTGTGGTGTAAGATTGTCTCATGAGACTCTTTTAAGCCAGACCAAAAAATCCTTATACTACAATACCAGTTCACATAGCTTTGGGTGTCTCGCTCAAGCCTCAAATTTCTAGAATGGAGTCTTTTAACTCAAGGACCAGTTCATGCAGAATATTGTTTGGAAGCTTGGAAATGGAATACTGATCATTCTGGACATCCAGATAGATTGATGGTAACAATATTTTCTCATTATGCCCTGCTCTAACAGCTGCTGCATGGAACCTTGAAGCATTTATCTTATCCCAAGGAGAACAGATCAATAACAATTGGCATTGGAGACCAAGACTTCACTGCATATCTACCCCTATCCTTAGAGAAGAGAGTGAGAGATTGCTGGAGCTCATAGTAGACAGTCACCCATCAGACTCTAAAGATAGACCGTCATGGAGGCATAATGCAATAGGCATTTTCACTGTCAAGTTAGCCTACAATCTCTTCATCTACTGTCATGCCCCGCTTCGCAAAAATACGGAATACGAGCACATGACATTGGCCCAGTGAATGACTAACGTCACCCATAAGCTGTTTATCCGATCAACTCAACAATATAATCAATACAGAATAAATGCGCAGGCAATAATAATTCCATGAACAATAATAATTGGAATGAAGCAATAAAAATATCCAAATACAATATTAATCCAACGTCTGGAAACAAATAGCAATATCCGGGACATAATCCCAATACAATAATAATCTAATCACAAATAGATAATAAGTCTCAATACATTAAGTTCAATAAAATAATAAGCAACTAGAAAGCATTAGATCT
Source organism: Hemerocallis citrina (assembly GCA_017893485.1). NCBI lineage: Eukaryota > Viridiplantae > Streptophyta > Magnoliopsida > Asparagales > Asphodelaceae > Hemerocallis > Hemerocallis citrina. Next base: position 276,679,743 of record CM030358.1, read on the forward strand.
CCAGAAAGTTTGTTCTCCAATCCCAGTAGACAATTCTCCATCAACACCTGTGAACACTTCATTTAAAAAGAGGAGAAAATTTGTCCTTAGATCAAGTCATGGACATCAAGTAGAGAAAGCAGGGAACAATGGAAAAACGGTATAACAATGAATCAATAGATCAATAAGAGTCAATAACATGGCATGATAATCAATAATCAGTATCACGGTAATCAATACAATGGCTATAAACAATGATGCAATATTCGGTAACGGTAATCAATGGTCAATAACGGTAACACTTAGCTAATATTCGATATCAATAGGAACAATGAGGAACAATATGCAATGTCGGTGTGGTGTCAATCCTTAAGTCTATTATTCATTTTAATCCTAACTAATGCATGTACTACTGCATCTCATACTACAGGTTCGATGCATATAATCAATATCGTTTTAGACTTAAGTGGAAGATTCTATAGATCATGTACTCGGCAACGATAATCAATATTCACATTTTGGTGCACGGTACGGTCATCGACAACAATACAATACACGATAGATTGGGTTACGGCCTGTCACGACCCGCTTTCCAAAAAGAATACGGAATACGGATACGAGACAAAAGCCCAGCGAATGATTTTCATCATCCATAAGCTGTTCAAAAATCTTTACAACATTCACAAGTATAATCAGAGTCGGAAGCCAAAGAATCAACTACATGCACAACAAGAATACTTGAAACCAAATACATTAATCTCAAATAGTCATGATTTGAATAAGACAAATATCCTGGGTCACATTGCCCAAATACAAATACAAATCCAAGTATCAATATACAATATTGTTCAAGCAAACTACAAGAAATAATAATAATAACAAGATCCAGTACTAATACTTCATCTCACCAATACCGTCTGGAACCTGTTCTCCAACATCTGCAATTTAACAATTACAGAGAAGAGGAAAAGAGAAAACAAGTACCCGTCAATTGCAAGTTACGGGCCGCTTGTAATGCAAGATACAAGTACATGGGGAAACTAACTAACAATATGATATAAGCATGATATCCATATAAAGCAACTAGCATGGCAAATGAACAAGTATAAGAGGTATGTATCAAGTGTCAAGTGAACAAGTATTATGTAACAAGTGTCAAGTAGCCAAATACAAGTTTCAAGTATCATGTTCAAGCTTCAAGTCTCACATATCATGTAATCAAGTATCAAGTAAGCATGTATCATTTTCAAGTGTCGTATATTAAATCTTGTAGTTATTACTATCTAGGTAACACTTCATGTGCCATCCTTTTATCACATGGTTGTTACAGTCAATGCAGTTTCGTTTTAGATTTCATAGTGAACCATATAGGGTAGTGTACTCATGGACAAGCCTCAAGAATCAAGTATCAAGCCTCAACTATCAAGTAAACAAGCCTCAAGAGTGAAGTATCAAGCCTCAAGTGGTGAAATATCAAGCCTTAAGTAGTGAAATATCAAGTCTCAAGTAATCAAGTATCCAGCCAAATCTCAAGTATCAAGCCAAGTATCACATAGAATCAATAGATTCTCTTCCGAGTACATGTTTCTGAATTATCCACTATTAGATCTGTCCTTTTAAAACCCCGCCTTAGTTAATTTATTATTAATGTCAAACAAGCAAGTATGTGTCATGAAACAAGCAAGTATATCATGGTATGATCAAGTAATAAGTTCAAGTTGCAAGATAAGCATGTACGGGTGCAAGATAAAATATAAAAGAATAAAATAACCAAATGTCAAGTTCAGGACAGCAAGACCATACTGTAGTAAAACTGAAATTTCCAGCGTTATAAACATTCAAATCTGAATCCGTCGAAACGTATAGAAAATAGACTCCCAACCGAATCCAGCGAGTATGAATAAGTCATATAGTATTTCACAAAAACAAGTCTCAAAATAGGTTTGAATTCAGAAATTAGGTTCAGTCAGAAATCAGTAAATCAAATTCTCAGTCAGGAAAACAGCATCAAAACTCAATAAATAAATCCACGAAAATATGGGGTATTCCCCTATCTGTCTAGTAACAAAATATAAGGCTTCATAATTTTTCAGTGAAATTAGATCAGTCATCAAAAAATCAGAAAATATCAAGAAACGATAGTTTGGTAAATCTGGAATTCTCAACACAGCTGTACAAAAACTGTAATATCTCGCAAACCATGAAACGAAATCCAAATTTGTCTAAGGGGGATGGAAATAGACAATATTGGAAATAGACAATATAAACTAACTTTCATATTTCACAAATATTTTTCATATAGTCAAAGGAATCAGGGCGAAAATACGATTCTTTACAAAACAACGAGCAAAATATAGCAAGTTCAGTCTTTATAAACAAGCATGAAACGACATATAAAACTCATCAATAAAATCCACCAAAATTCTGGGTAATCCCTAAATAAGTATAAAAAAACTGACCAAAGTTATAGATCAAAATAATATATGTAGCACAAGTATCAAAATGATTTAGTCATCAAAATCACCAAGAAACGAAATCTGGAAAAGGTTTACACCTCTATAGTAAAACAGTAATAACTCACACATACGAAAATGAAATCGAGCAAGGTCGGAGGGGTTGGAAAGAAGGCGAATTTCTCTAAAACTCATGTCTTATACTGAAATTAAGATTCTGACCTTAATATGGTTTAAATTACTGATCAAGACAGAATATCAACAAACACAGAATTTTCTCAAAAACCGAAATCAACATAGATTCAACAAAACTTGATCCAAACATAACCAAACATGAAATCGAGTCTACCAAGTGTCCAATTATCATGAAATAGGGTAATTAACATATCTAAAACTAGTCTATCACATGGTTCTCAACAAATATCCAAATTCTCACAAGAAGTCTCACATACATGATCAAATCAAGAATGGGCAAACTTAAGTTAATTCATGTCAATATTGTATCGTGAGGCAACTATGGTCAAATCACTATAGAGACAATATCAACAAGGGATTTCACACACGAATTGTCTCTAGAACCCAACTACACTACAAGCGGTATTTTTGACTTGTATCATACAAAAAAATTTGAGTATAAGTTACTTGCCTTAACCGATGACGACACGAACACCAACAATAACGGGAACGGATTCCTAGCCAACGAACGAAATCCACAAACAAGAAATCCGCAAATCAAGACCAACGAACCAACGAACAACTCGCACGATCACATGCGCAAGCTTCTCAAAGCAAGAGAAAGAGAGAGACCACAAGAGAGAGAGATGGGGTCGGGGCTTGCGGGCTGGGCGCACGACGGCGCCGGCGGGAAGAGACGGGGAGAGAGAGTGAGAGAGTTGCAAGGGAGCTCGGTGTATGGCTAAGGGGATCGGGATGTGGGGGTGTGCAGCATCGGGTACAGTCGGGAAGGGGGGCTAGGGTGGCGTCGGCCTGGGCTAGGGGTGTTCGGGTTGGCTGTGCGGCGCAAGGGAACAAGGAGGAGGCTGGGGGTGTATGGAATTAGGGTTAGGGTTTGAGGTGAGGGAGAGAGAGAATTATATATATATGTGTGGTAATTAGGGTTTAGAAATATGAGTTGGGTATTGGGTTGTGGATAGTTTAGGAGTAGTAATTGGATTTGGTTAATTGGGCTTTTATTAGGATACAAATTGTATAGGTTATCAAATGGGATTGTGGATTTCATTTGGCTTTGGTAATTCTATTAGGGATCAAATAATAGGATTGAGAATAGGATGAACAACCAATCACTACCATGAGCACCCAAGAACAAAAATAAAGAGGACAAGAACCAAATAAAAGAAAGAACAAAAATCGATGAAGAATGAAAACAAAAGACAACCAATCAAACACAAAGAGCTTAAAATGAAATAAAACAAATATATATTGAAAACAACTCCAATATACGGTTCAAAAGAAATACAAGAGGAATACAAAGAGGAAAAAATGCACCAAAACGAGAAATACACTCAAAAATACACAAAATGAAAAACAGGGGTTACACGGCCGTAATCCACAATCACACGACAAAACAATAGACGGAACAATATTTAGAGAAATACGGGCCCCTCCTCCGAGTACAGTCACTACATCATCAACTACTCCAGTCAATCACTTAAACACCGGCTTGTTAATTATTTATCAATGCAACAATACAATATGCAATTAAATGGACATTAGATGAACAATGGTAACAATAAGGAAATAATAGGATGATAACTTGAATTGGACAATTAGAATGAAGAAAATAGGGTATTAGGATCATGCAATGCAACGTAAACACTTCGATTCATGCAATACTACGATGTAGGATTAATTAATCTATTAAAATCTGAAATATAAAATTCTGGACAACAAGAGTAGTCTGTACAAAAGTGCAGTTTTCCGCTGTTCCAGAAATCAAAAAGTGAATCCGTCAGAAGTTCTAGAAACTAGACTTCCACATGGTTTCCACGCATATTTAAAGTTCAAAATCCGACAACGGTAGCTAGGTCAAACACATTGTTCTTTACATATTTTATGTTCAGCAGAATTTCTACATCATGTTATTTTAATTTTAGAATTAGCAAAAACTCAGTATTAAATTCAGTAAAAATATTTTATGGACTCCTAAATATGTTAAGCAGCAATCTGGAAATTTTCAGATTAAAATTTTATAATTTGATCAGCATTTTTACTGTTTAAGTGCAAAAGATAAAAGAATCTGAAAATCTGAAAGTAAAAACACAGCTGTAGTAAAACGGGTATAACTTTTGCTACACAACTCGGAATTCAAAAATTTAAGATATTCTGGGAACTAGAAAGTTAAGGCTACAATTCTTATCCTGAAAATATTTTATTTTAAGATCGTTTACTGGTTCGAAAATAGCAGTCAACATACAAGCTAGCAAGCAATATACAGGTTTTAGGATATTTTCATGAAACAATTTAATTAAATGTGATGGGTATCGATTCTTTAGTCAATAAATTATATAATCAGCATGATGGGTGTCGAAACATGATAAATAAAATTAGAACATGCTCATACATCAATTTATCATCAATCAATCATTAATTGATCAAAAAACATACAACCCAGCAATTGTCTCTACAATAATTTATTTTTGTGACGATTATATGAACAGCCCTATTATCAATTCTATATGCACTCATGAAAGATCCAAACTTTAGAGTCAAAAGTAGCACAATGTCAAGAATATTGGGGTTAGCTCGAGTAAACCCTCAATAGACCCAACGAAGAGTTGAACAAAGGATAATATGATAACAAAAAGATCTACTTGCAAGAGTTTCAACAAAACTTGAATTTGATACAATTAACAATTCAAGAGGACGGTGACTTACCTTATAAACGGTGAAAACGTATACCAAGAATAACGGGATAAGAATCTCGAAGCAACGAACTCACGAACACACGAACTAGCACGTGTATAATACGTGCACACAAAGAAACAAAACAACATATTAGCATAAAAAGACAGCAGCAACAGCAGCGAAGTCAGCCAGAGGGCTAGGCCGGCGGGGGGCGCGGCGTCGACGGCGGTCGATGAAGTTGCGGTGGTGCCAGGGTAGGTCGACGACAGCATCGACAGGGGGTGCTTGGCTGTGGCTGGCGATCGGGAACAAGAAGGCAGACAGGGGATGTTCGGATTGGGGTTTTTGGGTGGTGGTGCTGGTGGTTGAGCACGGGGCGATGGGAGCGACGCTCAGGAGGTGCGTTGATGGGAGGGGTCGCCGGGGTTGAGGCTCGCTGGAGAAGAAAGCTAGAGGGGGAAAGTTGGCTATTGGGTTTGAGTGGGGAGTGAGAAAGAGGGAGGAGAGAGAAAGAGGAGAGAGAATTTGCGACGGCTACAATTTGTGAAATTTTTAGGTTTTTAGGGTTTGCATTAGGTTTGTATCTATAGGATACAAGTAGATTGTTGGGTTTAGTGGGTTAGGATCCAATAATAGTGGGTTTGGGTTGAGAAAAAAACTGCAATTGGGTTTTAGGGTTCATATAAGGGATAGATCAAAATCTATAGGGTTCAAATAAAAATACCCACAATTAAATATGCGATTATAGGTTCAATAAAGAAAAAGCTCAATCAAGAAAGACAGAATTTTTTCATCAACAAATTTAATCAAAAAGAAAATAATCAAGAAAGAACAATATTTAATATATATATATATATATATATATATATATATATATATATATATATATATATATATATATATATACTAGGTTTGCTCGTTGACACGTGCCTACGATACGTCTTCGGAACGGTGCACCTGGGTTGTTTATATAAAATAGTTTTGCACGTCCAGCAAATTAATTGAAGTAGCAAACATATTATATGAGAAAACAGTAAATCTACCTTTAAGCTCAACCATCGCCTTCTTAATCATTAACTTGAATTTACCTGGAATGCATATAGTTTGTTAGAAACACTGCATATTATTTTTTTAACTTCAGCATCACTTTTAGATACTTGTAATAGTTATGCAAGGACATCTATATAATAAAACACAAAGAAAGCTATCAAGTGGCTCACCTTCAATCTCCCCCAAAATCAATGGCCCAGATCTAACCTCACAAAACATATTTCCCCCCCCAAAAGTTTCCCTCCAAAACTCAAATTCAAATCCCTATTCAAAACAACTCATTTATTTATTTAATTATCTTTCTCTCTCTTTCTTCTATTCAAAAAATTAAGAAAATAAAAATTTTAAAATTTTAAAAAATAAAAAAAACTAAAAAAATTTAAAATTTGAAAACTTTAAAAAAATTCAAAAAAATCAAAAAATTTTAAAATATATATTTATTTTTTAATTAAAAAATATATTTATTTTTTAAATATTTAAAAATTGTAAAATTTAAAAAAGTTTCAATTTTTTTTTTAAATTTTAGAAATTTTAGAAATTTCGAAAATTTTGAAAATTGAAAAAAATTCAAAAGAAAAATAAAAAAATAAAAAAAAAATAAAAATTTTAAAATTTTGGAAATTTGAAAAAATTTGATAATTTGAAAAATCTCAAAGTAAATCCAAATCCAAATCCAATTTCGAACCCCAATCAAGAGGTCGTCGCCGATATCTGATCCGCTGTTGATTCCGTATCGGTGACTCCCCTCCCCCAAATCGAGTGCGAATATCAAGCAACTCAGTATCGGTGACTCCCCTCCACCGAATTGAGAGCCTCTTTTCAAATTTCCAAAATTTTAATTTTTTTTTTGATTTTTTGATTTTTCTTTTGAATTTTTTTAAATTTTTCAAAATTTTCAAAATTTCTAAAATTTCTAAAATTAAAAAAAAGTAAACTTTTTAAAATTTTAAAATTTTTAAATATTTAAAAAATAAATATATTTTTTTAATTTTTTTTCTAATTTTTTAAAATTTTTTGATTTTTTTTGAATTTTTTAAAAAGTTTTCAAAATTTAAAATTTTTTAGTTTTTTTATTTTTTAAAATTTAAAAATTTGCATTTTCTTAATTTATTGAATAGAAGAAAGAAAGAGAGAGAGAGATAATTAAATAAATAAAGGAGTTGTTTTGAATGGGGATTTGAATTTGAGTTTTGGAGGGAAACTTTTGGAGGGGAAAATATGTTTTGTAAGGTTAGATCTGGGCCATTGATTTTGGGGGAGATTGAAGGAGAGCCACTTGATAGCTTTCTTTGTGTTTTATTATATATATATATATATATATATATATATATATATATACATACATACATTATATATACATTAAATCAAATAGTGAAATGCATATAAAATTGAGCATGTTCGGACTTAAAACAAAATAATAATAATAATAATAATAATAATAATAATGCTAATAATAATGATAAGAATAATAATACCGATAAAAATTATAATAACAGCAATAATAACAAATATTAATACCAATAGCAATAACAACAATAATAATAATAATAATAATAATAATAATAATAATAATAATAATAATAATAATATAATAATAATAATGATGATGATAATAATAATAATAATAATAATAATAATAATAATAATAATAATAATAATAATAATAATAATAATAACTACAATATGCATCAAAGTAGGATTTGAGTTTAACAATTTATTAAAATCCGAAAATTAATAATATGGATAGTCGATCAATTAGGGATAGAAAACAAGTTCAAATATACCATTATTCAAAATGAATAAAATCTCGATTAGAAAACACTTTAATACAAGATCCGAAATGAATCTAGCACAAAATAAATTTATAAAAAAATCAAATTATAGAAAATATACGAAAAATACTAATTATCGGGAATGGGGGTTACATCTACTCAGGTTTCAAATCCCCATACCAGGATGCAACTTGGGCGTTAATAGCACCTCTGAAATGCAAAGTCTTCATCTGGCAGTTGAGCTGGGAGAAGATTAACTCCAAGGCTTTCTACTTTCCAAGGCAAGTTGGGAGACCCGACATGCACAACTTGTGCATGTCAAATTGAAACAACCTTTCAAATTTTCTTCATGCCCCATCGCGGCCACCACCTGGAATTTTTTCACAACCCTCTTCGACATTCACACAATGCCTCAGAATATACATGAATGTTTCTCATGAAGGTGTTTTGGCTCACACTAGCACATACATGCTTGGCACCTTATCACACTTGCTATTTGTTGGAGTATCTGGCTACCTAGAAATGATCGAACTTTTTCTTCAAAATTAATTTCGGCAAACTCAATTATTTCTAATGCAATATTTTGGTTTCGTTCTTGGCTAGAAGGATGTGTTAGTGACAAGAAGCTTATGCAAGAGAGAGGGGGGGGGGGGGGGGGGGGGGGGGGGGGGGGGGGAGGAATGTAGGAGCAGTAGTCTAGGCTGATGATCTTGTAGAGAGCGGGGAAGATAGTAACTCCGGATTGTTTGCTCTCTGATGGTGGGTTTTTATGCTTTTGTATCTCTTTTGAGCCTGAAGCTGTTGTTTTTTGTCCTTACTATATCCTATGCGGTATGTATTCAGGAATGATGTTTTAGGTTGTGAGACCCGTCGGCTAGTGATTGCTTGTTGTTCTAATTTTATTGGGGCCAAGTAATAAGACTTAAGTCAAGTTGAGGTGTAAGACAAACGTCTGCTACCCTCTCTTCGACTTAATTCATGATACAGAATCCTCTAGTAGGATTATATTTAGCAGGCTTATCGGATCGAACAATTGTTTATTTTGTGTATATGTACAATTTTTTAGTTAAATATATATATGCTTTTGTGCGGCTGTACTTTCTCCTACCTTTTGCGAGTCCAAAAAAATTGTTATATTGTTATATTTATAAAAGAAGGATTTTGCTAATGAGCACCTTTAGACCCATTTAACATTAATTATGAATTAATTTGTGAACTTTCTAAGAACTTAATAATACTTGTAAAGTTATGAATTAATTTGTGAACCTTTTAGCGTTAAATTTTTAAGAAAATAGCTGTTTGGTGAGAATACATTATAAAAAAGAAAATTTAAAAGAAGGCTTTTCCTAATGGGTATCATTTAGATTCGTTTAACATAAATTAAGAATTACCCAACACTTGTAGTGCTAGTGACAAGATCAAGATTTCTAATTCTAAGTGAGATGTCAAAAATTCGATTTCAGCCTTAGACGAAATTAATTTAAGATGTTGAAACATTCCCTCTCTTCAATGTAAGTTTTTGTGAACTTTCTTTTAAGATTAATTGACAATTTCAGTCTAAACTTTTGAAGAACTTAATAATAAGTGTAAAATTACGAATTAATTTGTGGACTTTTTAGCATGAAATTTTAAAGAAATTTTCTTCTTTTGTTGAGAAGTACATGAAACTCCACTAATTAATTCATAATTGTTGTGAAACTGTGATCACCTATTTAGATGGATGTCCACCTATACATGTGGCGGCCCATGCAAGCTACAAAACCCTAACCCTAACCCTAACTTTTTTCCCTACATATATGTTATGAATAAAGTGCCACAATGATTGATTCGGCTACACCTCTCTATCTTTATCTCTTTTGTAACATGTTATCAGTATGACGTTTCGAGGAGCTTTAGGCCACTGGTTTAACCACGATAAGGAAGGTATGCATGCCTCTTCTTTTTTATCTCTCAAGAAAGAATCATCTTAATCTTTCAATAAAATTCTCATCTTTGTAATCTAGGGATTAGCATTGTATGAAGATCTAATCTTTCTACCATGTTTGATTAAGAAAGGGTTTGGACAGAAATCTATGACATTATTTGTTTGTTTTGATTGTGAATATAATGATGATACTAGGGTTTGGAATTGTATCAAGATCCGTTCTCATCTAATTGTCACCATCTAATTGTATCAAGATCCATACAGCAAGTTTAATTTTGATAGAAAATTCATCTTCATCATTTTCTTTGGTGTTCAGTTTGTTTATCATTTCTTTTATTTGTACATACATCATACAACTTGTTATTAGACATATGTACATGTACAAGATATCCACTACATATATATATATATATATTCTTTGCCTAGTCCGTCATAACCATATTTGTACAAGATATCCACTACATATATATATATATATGTTCCTTTTTGATGCATTTCTTTTCTGTGCCTAGGATCTAGATAATACAGATATATAGTATGATTGTATTATTAATGCATATGATATTTTGTTGATAGCCTCATTGTCTATGGGATATAATTGTGCACCATGATCTATTGACCACTGTATTAATGCATTGCTTATTTACTGTACACAGAACTATAGTTATAAACTTTTCATTCACTATGTGAAAATTCATTTAATTTTTTGCTACCGCAAACACAGAACACAGAACACTCCCTTGTTGTTTTCTTGCCATGCTTCAAGCCTGCTACACTCTACACTTTGTAGTCTATTAGTAAAATGAGTTTACATAAATAGAAGGCATAACCCATATTAATATATTTGATTGTCTTGTATGTTTACTACATATTATATATGTGTAGTTCTCAACCATCATCAGAGCTGCTGGAATATATAGTCTTGCATATCCTGCTACGCTGTTCTTCAATGTGCTTATGCAAGATTAAACACTAAATTGATTGAATTATTAGAACCAAATTATTAGTGTTTCGATCTTACCCACTTGATTTTTTCGCTGTATTCATACTACCATTGTTACATTGTTACATATACCAATTGTTCGCATTGTTTTAGTTAGTTTGGAAGATCTTGCGAAGAGATAAAACCCTAGATTCATTAAATAAATAATTCTATTTTGGATCTTGGCCGTCACTGGATCCGTCGACTATTGCCGATCACCATGGACCTACGACGGGTATATGCAGCTACCCGAAACCACCCACCACTCTTCGGGTGGGTCCATGGGACCCGTTTACTTTGGGTTCTAAACCTAAAAGAGACAGCAAGAGAAGAAGAACAACAAGAGGAGAGAGAATGTGGGGCTAAGGGAGCGCCAAAGACCGGCACCGCTGTCGACAGGAGGTGGGTTGTTGCCGCCATCGACTAGAGGTGGACCGTTGCCAACTCTGCATCGCTATGTTGCTGCTCTAGTTGATGCCACTACCATCTACGGTTAGGATAAAACCTTACCTGAGTTCAGTTCTGACAGAGAAGATAGGGGTATGGGTCGGGTTGAGGGATTTTATTCCAAATCGGAAACCCATTGTGGGTTTGGTTTTGAATTTTGGGTTCGGGTTTTGTGTACTGTAGTACCTCTGATAAATTAAACTTTTATATATACATATATATTGTCTATTAAATGAACTATATATATATATATCTATGTATAGATTAGAATTGATTGAGTATATGAATAATGTGAATTGAATGTGGAATGTATGTTCACATTTATGCATATGAGTTAGAGTTAGGGTTACTATTTTTGACCTAGGGTTAGAATCTAACCCTCCCATCATCATGGTTAACCTAGGACCAATCTTGATGAAATCCAATGGTTGGAAGTGTGCATGAAGAAATTCTTCATGAAATCCCAAGATACATCTTGATTGTTCTAGCACCTATGTGTGTTGGCAACCCATCCACACCATCCACTCCCACTCACTCACACCCCATCCATCTCCACCCTCCATCAAAGATGGCCAGCCAAAACCCTAAGCACCCTCCCTCCACTTTATAAAAACTACTAGCCTCTTTCTTCTTCACCTTGTTTCTTCATGTAAGCTTGTTCAAAAAAAAAGGGAGGGATGTTTAAGAAGAAGTAGAAGAGGGAAAGAGTAGTGAGAATTTATCCACAAGCATCTACTTTTTGGTTGTAGGAAGAATACAGTGAGGCAATTTGGAGAAAGAAGGAAGGAAAATCTTAAAGCTAGGATTCTCTTGCTACTTAGGGTGGGTGATTTTTTAACTCTAATTTAGTATTTTTTGTGTGTGTAAATTAGTATCTAGTAGTAGCAGATAAGAGGAAATGTTTACCATGTAAAACTATTTGACATGCTAAGATAAATTAAACGTGTATGATAGTACAATTCATATCATGATTCATGTTGAAGAACATATATGTAGCATGCTGACTTAAGAATTTCTTCAAAGCAAATGACTTAGAATCTGAACATAAAATTTTATTGGCATGTTCTAGGATGAGGTTGGAGTATCCTCTAATTTTTTCAGATTTGTCTGGGTTTGTTTAGTAGCCCAAAAAAAATTGTTATTTTCGGAACAGAGTGTATGAAGAAAAAATTGTGTTTGTGCTTGATATGAAGTCATGTTTGAAAGGTCATATTATGAAATTGGTATAGTATTTTGAGCTGAAATTTTTACTGGAAGTACTTGGATGTGTTGACAACCTTCTTTCCAAATTTCAGATTTTTTCTGAGTTTATTGCTATATTTAAAAATTCCTGTTTTTCAACTGGTCCAGAGCCAAGAAACTAGCTCTGTTTTGTTCCAAGATGGAGTTTGATAAATCATATCTAATTCCTGGAGTATAATCTTAGATTTAAATTTTTATTTTAGCAGTTGCTATGTGCCTACATTGTATATCTAAAATTTTGGAAAGTTTGGACAACAGTATATGGGGTTTCAAAATTGGTTTATGACAAGAAGTTTTATGCACTGCTGAAAACAGAAGAAAAATTCTATAATAACTTCAAAAGACTATAACTCTCTGTGTATTTGGAATCTGAATGTAATATTTGAGTATGTTATACTTCTATATGTCTAGTTATTGAATCTAAAATTTCATAAGTATTGGACTTATGGTTGAATTGATATTGAATTTTTACTGAACTAGGTTCAGTTTCAGTTCTAAATCAGTTGGGCTGAAACTTGTAAGATTCTTGACCTATATGTTAGGAATCTGTAGAAATGACCAACCAGAGATTTGTATTAGAGAGTCTTAGCTTTCCAGAACATCTTGAATAATGCAAATCTAGTTAATATATTGAGATATGATTTTTTTGTGCTAGACAGAATTAGAGAATTAGTCCCATTTGAGACTACTTGGTTTATGACTTAGAAAGGTTTGGCCTAACTCCCAAACCTTGAAATTGAGAATTTATAGCACTTCACATGCTTAATTACTGGGTTAGATCATGTTTTTTTGTGTTTGCTAAAGCATGAGTGTTGATTTGATCATAGCATAAGTTGCTTGGACTGTCTATGGTAAGATAATTACCCTTCGGCTATCAATCCTTAGGCTAGGAATTGAACTTCTGCTTAATTATTTAATAGCCCAAACTCATGCGCCGATGGAGTCATAAAAAATGATCGCGGGTCGAGGTTGTGAACGAGACTCATGATAGGGGAAGTGGCGAGCAAGGTGATCGCGTCCCCGAAGCCGCGGGTTGATAGACGGGAACTAGGGTTTTCATTGGGGGAAACCACATGAGACTAGGTATAACCTAGATTATGGGTCAAGTTTGTAACCATACCTTTATAACATATCCAGGTTGAGTCAGTATTAGTTAGGAATACCGACACCTATAAATTACATTAGTTTTCTAGCGAACTGTTAGTCGGGTGTTGTACTTCCCTGTCGGATAGGGGGAAGTGCACCCTCAATTCCGTCATGTTCTATGTCGATGACGAACGGGCCATAGGGTTGCGAACTCTATGCGCATTCGGTGCCAACTTGGTGCGAGGAGTACCTTGCAGTTTGCCATGGCTTTCGAGTGAGGTCCGGGCTCCGGGCACTACTAAGTGATTGCAGTACGGGTGGGGCTGTAAATTTGCAACCTCATTCAGATACGTGTCTGTCAGGAACAGGATGAGTACAAAAATAGGATGCATGGCGAGGGTTCGAAACCCTGAACTTGGAGACAACGGCTTGATTTGGGGCATATGTAGTATGGGATGCATGCTTTTCCAAAGCCTAGCCTGCATTAGAGTAAGTGCATCTTTGACCTGTGCATTAGATTACTAGGTTATATCACATATGGACACTTTAACCACCAGTTACACCTGCCTATTGAATCACATTTCTATTGCATCAAATCTTGTTTATCAGTTGGAGATAGCTGCTTTTATCAGCATTGTGTCAGTAGAATTACTAACGTGTCCACTCTTTTAGGTACTGGATGCCGACCCGTGAGAACAGGATGGCTCAGCCAGATGGAGCATCCAAGTGGCAGTACCAAGTGTTCGTTATTTTTATTTTGAAAAACTCTGATTGTAACTATTAAATTATTGTAACATTGTAACACTTGAGACTTGTAAACTTTTCATGGAATAATTTTTTTTAATTTTTCTGTATTTTCCTGTGTTGTGACTGTTTGAAGAAAAGATTCTGGTTTGTGTCACGAATCGCCAGTATAAGGGATTCGGGGCGCTACACAGTTGGTATCAGAGCTACCTTCAGATCATAGTCCAACACAGCAGGAAAATAGACTTGGATGCCACTAGGAGAGTTGGGTTTAGCCAGTTAATAGATGATTATAATTCATATTGTTGCACTTTTCAACTTATGTTTTATATTTTTTGTATATCTGGGCTAATTTTCGTATTTTCTCCTGAAAGATGCCGATCGAGGGTACCCAGAACAGAAAGGTACACAGGACTAGGGCACCAGGGTTAGCGAGGGCTGGACCATATCCAGCTGCTCAGTCCATCCCACCTCCATAGCCCACCACAGTAGAGCAAGCTTTTAGTCAATTATTCCAGGGATTTGCCTCGTACCAGTGGAGTCACAGGGAGTTAGAAAATCAACTGGAAACTACGGTCACGCACTAATGGCCACAGACAGACAAGTGGCCAAGTTGAAGAGAACCAAGAGGAGGCTTTCGGTGAAGATGATGCTGATGAAACACCAGCATCAGGAGAAGTTGGCCCTAGTAGAACACAAGATTGAGGACTTGCAGTCCAAGGTGACACAGTTGCAGACTCAGCTGGAGCAGCTCACCTCTGCAGAGCACTCCACCACGGGAGATCACCATGTGAGGGATATGTGTGATCTTGCCTTATAAGGGATGTTATGATGTTTTGTTACGATGTTTTTTTAATGTACATAGGATAATGCTTTTGTCAACCTATGATGCATATAAAATATGGTGTGATGTTTTAATGTATACAGAACAATGCCTTTTGTATGACCGTGTTTAATATGAAAGAAACTAGAACTTTTGTTTTAGTAAAATATGAGTCTATGTGCGAATATTTAAACTACATGTTAAGTCCCCCTAGTTTTTCCCTTGAATATTCAGATGTCTACAAGATTTAGAAGTGGCAGAAGTGGTCAGACTGAAGGAGAAGGCAGTAGCACCAACGAAACTAGCCTCAACATTGAAGCAAAGTTTGCCAAAGTATATCAGATGATATGAAACTATTTTGAAGAAAATAGGCATCAAACACCACGATCAGAAATGCAAGGAATCAACAAAGGTGGCGTAACAACCGACCCAATCAAGATGATTGAAGCTTTCAAAAGAAAGTAGCCTCCGATCTTTGATGGATAGGTCGACCCAACAGTAGCCGACGATTGGATTCACCAAGTGGAGACGACATTCAAGGTTATGATGATAACTAAAGATGGTAAGGTCCGTCTGGCAACAATCCTACTGGAAAAATTTGCCGGAGTGTGGTGGCAATCAGTAAAGCGTGGTTAGGGAGAAGGCCCGATAGCCTGGAAAAGGGTTCCTCGAAGAGTTTAGACAACATTATTTCCCCCTAGACATACAAGAAAAGAAGGCAATGGAGTTTCATGGTTTAAAGCAATGAGGCATGTCAGTAAGGGAATATGAAGATAAGTTCACCCAGCTATCTTGCTATGCACCGGAAATGGTCCAAGAAGAGGCAAAGAAAGATAAAAGATTTGAGTAGGGACTCAGATAAGAGCTAAGGTCAAGAATGGTACCATTGTGCATTTGCAAGTTCGACGAGTTGGTCAGACGAGCTGCGGTAACCGAGATAGATATGAACCAAAACCAGTTCACGCGAGGAACAACATGGAATTGGAACAAGGGGAAGAGGCCTACTCCAGTGTCAAGATATAGGAGGCAAGACAGGAATCGGAAATTCCAAAGGACGGATAACAGGACAGAAGTGGTTAAGCCACGGAGCTGTTATATCTGTGGAGAGCAAGGACATTACCGAGATCAATGCCCAAGGAACAGGGGGAAACCTGCTCTGACTTGTTTTAATTGTGGAAAGGAAGAACACGTTAGAGTTAATTGTCCTCAGCCTCAGAAGAACAGTAGCAAGGCAGTATCAAGGACAGCCAACAAGGGAATACAACAAGTCCGTCAAGGTCGAGTATTTGCTTTAACCGAAGAGGATGCAGAAGATAATGAATGGGTGATCACGGGTATGTGAAGAAGTGTTGTAATAAAGTTTTAAGTTGTATTTTGAGTTTTTGAAGGAAGTTTAATAAAGGTTGTAACTTTTTTGTAACATGGGGAATATATATAAATGTAATTTTGGCTACTGAATTGTTCGATAGTGGCTCAACTCATTTTTTTGTGTCCCAATCTTTTTCAAAAAAGTTAAAGAACACACAAGAAGCAACTCCAGAATTAACCTTGGTAGTAGCTACACCATCAGGAGCAACTCTTATCACAAATCTGTGCTATAAGGGCTGTAAACTCCAGATTAACGGAGATACCCTAAGTATCGATTTGTTAGAATTGGGTTTTGCCGGAACTGATATAATAATTGGTATGGATTGCATGTCGAAGCACAAAGCAAACATCAACTGCAGAGAGAAGAAGGTAGCCATCACAACTGAGGAAGAAGAGCTTGTATTTCACGGAAAGAAGAACCACAATGAAGAGACTATTGCTGCTATGACTGAATAGAAGATACAAGAAGAAGTAAATGAGATACCAATTGTACGAGACTTTTTGCTTGTATTTTTGGAAGAATTACCCGGACTTCCTCCACATAAAGATGTCGAGTTCAGCATTACGATCCAACCAAACAGTGCTCCAGTGTCCAAGGCACCATAAAGGATGGCACCAATAGTGCAAAGTGAAGTCAAGAAGCAGATCTAGGAGCTGTTGCAAAAGGGATTCATCAGACCAAGTGCTTCACCCTGGGGAGCACCAATTTTGCTTGTGAAAAAGAAGGATGGGTCTGCAAGAATGTGTATCGATTACCGGGAATTGAATAAGGTCACTGTTTGAAATAAGTATCCGATTCCCAGGATCGATGATTTGTTTGATCAACTGCAAGGGGCAGCTGTGTTCTCCAAGATCGACTTGCAATCCGGTTATCATCTTGTTCGAGTCAAGGAAGAAGATGTACTCAAGACAGCCTTTCGTACTCGACATGGACACTATGAGTTTTTGGTAATGCCGTTCGGAGTAACCAACGTTCCAGCAATCTTTATAGATATGATGAACCCTATCTTGCAGCCATTTATTGACTCATTTGTAGTAAGTAGTCTTCATAGACGACATTTTAGTATAATCCATAACAGAGGAAGAACAAGCTAAACATTTAACGGCAGTGTTGAGCAAGCTACAGGAGCATCAATTGTATGCCAAATTGTCCAAGTGTGAATTCTGGAAGCTGGAGGTTGCATTCTTAGGCCACTTCCTCTCTAAGGAGGGAGTGGCTACAGACTCACAAAAGGATTAGGCAGTAAGGGATTGGCCTTAGCCGAAGACAGTAAAAGAAGTGCGAAGCTTCTTAGGGATGAAAGGGTACTACAGGAAATTTATTCAGAATTATGCCAGAATAGAAGTACCACTCACAGCATTAACCAAGAAGAACCAGAGCTTCGACTGGACGAAGAAGTGTGAAGAAAGTTTCCAGGAGCTAAAGAACAGATTGATCTCTGCACCAATCTTAGTTTTGCCTCAGGTAGATAAAGGGTATTGTAATACCCCGCAAAATAGCATAGAGCTATTTTTGCATCATAATCCGTGCACAGTTGACAATTGCAAGCGATTATATATTTTTCTTTTTAATTGAGAAATTTCAGATATATTAGTTATTCTGACCCGATGAGATAGACTCGGGATATCTTCTCAATTAAACTGTGGATTTGCCCCGATTGTCTTGACAAGACAATCTTCAGGAAAATAATATTTTTTATAAAATATATTTTTTTATAAATTACAAATAAATATCCTATTTGTGAGTATTATATATATATATATATGATTGGATCGTATTAAGTTGTATATGATATATGATCTATAATTGCTTTGAATGTGAAATTGTCCGTATATATTCTACGATTTAATTACTTCAATATATTTTAGATATATCAACAATTGATTGAGCATATGAATAAAGTAAATTGAATGTGGAGTATGTGCTCGTATTTATGCATATGACCTAGGGTTAGGGTTGTCTAACCTAAGGTTAGGTTTACTTGACCTAACGTAGGGTTAGGAAACCCTAGCCATCGTGATGATCATGAGTAGGATTTTGATGAGATCCTATGGTGGAAAAGTTGCCATGTTGATTTTTTTTCATGAAGAAATGAGAACATTGTTGAAGGTTCTAGATGTTTGTGTTGGCTTCATTTCTTCACCCACCTTACACTCCATCCCCACCCTCCACCTCATCACCCCACTTGTACCACTCCATTTCCGGCCATATAATCCCCCCCTCCCCCCTCCATCTCTTCACTCCCAGACAAACCAATCTTTCTCCATCTCTTTCTCCATTCTTCATAGTTATATATATATATATATATATATATATATAATAATAATAATAATAATAATAATAATAATAATAATAATAATAATAATAATAATAATAATAATAATAATAATAATAATAATAATCTATTTTCTATTATAAAAGCCACAATAAATCTGTCCATAGACGATCTCAACCATCAATTTTTACAACTCGATCTGAACCATACATCTAACATGATCATCTTAATCCTGGCTGTTAAATACATCATCATCTTAATCCCTGCATTCATATCACTCAAAGAATCCTGATCGAAACCCTTAATTCAAACTCAAATTAAAAAACCTAAATAAAAAATTTATCACGTTCTCAATCGAAACCCTACATCCTCACAGCATCCTTCTCCTCTCTCAAACCCTTTCCCCAACCCTGTCAACGACGCGTTCCTCCGATTTCGTCCTCTCAATACGCCCTCAACACTGACACTTTCCTATTCGTCTTGCTCTCCACTTTATTGCCATCGTCTTCCAGATGTAAAAAGGAGATGTCGTTGGAAGTGGAATGGGGGTAAGGGTTAGGGTTTGGGAGGGGGCGGTAATAACGGATTCCGGTACGGATGCGGGGAGGTAATGGGTTCGGATTCGGAATCGGAGTGGAAGGAGATGGGGGCGTAGCAGGCGTCATTGTTGGATTCGGGTTCGGAGTCGGAGGTAAGCATGTATTCATCTTTGCTCTATTGATAAATTGTGGCTTCGTGAATTTCCCGAGTTTCATTTTTTTAAAGAGTTTAGATTTCTTTAAGTGATTTGTTCTGATTTTATTAGTGTTGGGTGATTATTTCTTTTATTTGCTTTTAGTTACATTTAAAAGAGGAAAGCAATGAGCAAATTAAGGTTTTATAGATTGTTGTACCAAAAATAGATTGATTATTTTGGAAGTATATAGATTGATTAAGAAGAGAGGTATGGTTTCCATTTTGTTGGTGGAATGGACACCTTGATCCCTGTTTGTGTTGCATTTGTAATTTCTGAACAACTCTTGGTTTAAAGAACAAAGATATCATGATCAGGGTTTTGTTTTGTTTTAGAAGTAGTGGAGATTGTTGTATTGCAATATAGGGATTAAATTGTAGGGTATTGATTGTTTACTAGACGCTTGACCATTTCGTTTTAGTATTCAATGCATATCAATTTGTACATTCCTAGGAAAGGATAAGGTTGAGCAAGATGAGTCGACCATGTGGCCAATATACATGTAATATACAGGCACGAAGTAATATACACACTGTATCAATGGGTACACATTCTTTTTTTTACTGGATGCACAACATGCTCTTAATATATTAGATGCATGTTAGATGTGTCTATTATGTGGCCTTTATGTGCGTAATATTGAGAACTTGATGTAAAATATGCATACAAATATTTATTGGTAGACATTCGATTGTTTTTACTCAGATGCAGGATTTTTTATTTTTATATTTGATGCATGTTAGGTTATACTTGAATAGAAAAGTAGACTGTGCGAGATGTGTCGATTATGTGGCAAGTATAAACGTAATCTTTGCTCCCAAAAGTGTTGCATATGCTCACAGTAGTTGCGGGTGCACATTCTTTTTTACTTGATGCACAACCATCTGTATTTATATTCGATGCATGTTAGTTTGTATTTTCCTAGGAAAGGATAGGATTGAGCGAGATGGGTCAGTTATATGGCCAATATGCCCGTAATTTTTGGGCACTTAAAGTGATATGCACACACTATTTATGGGTATACATTATTTAATTTTACTTGATGAATGACATTTAGTTGTATTTTAATAGAAAAGGGTACAATTGATCGAGAAGTGTCCATTATGTGGCAATATGCATGTAATATTAATTTAGGCTCTTAATTAAAGTAATGTGTCCTCAATATTTATGGGTACTCCTATTTATATTTATTGCATATAATGAATGATTGCCCCAATTAAGAGACTAGCTGATCAAGTTGTTTACTTGTGCATATTAGTATATATACACTTGAAGAATTATAAAGTTTTGTACGTGTTTTTTATTGTAACCTAGATGCTTTTTGCAACTATGTATGTTTTGAAATGTAACTCATCGAATATAAAGGGTCGAACTTTTCTCCTACACTTATGTTTGGATAATCTTTGTCAGGAAGTAGGATCCAACAAATCATTAATTTTATGTATCATTATTTAGTTATATTGGTATACATACATTTTTCATCTGGCTATTTATGTTGTTAATTTCTAGATAATTGTTTGTTGTTTTGATTATTCTTGATATTGTGCAATTTGAAGCTCATTTTTCGAGTTAAAAATTTTCAAACTAAATTGTTCTCTTTCTAATGGCGGAATGTTCAGATGTCTTTTGCCATCAGGAAGGGCATTCTCTATTGGCTTTTATGGCCTGACTTTTTGTCTACAAGCCATAGCTGATTAATTATGGTGCTGTACGTCCTTTCTTCCGACAACGGACCTCACAACTGCTAGAATTAGTTGTAACTTTGGCTTATAAACAATAAGTCACGTACAATTTATGTTCCTTTGTAATTCTCAGCGATAACAAATATATAGCGGTAAATATTATTTTTATTAAAAAAAATGTAAGAAGAGACTTTTTCATTGTCAGAGTTCATAGTTCCATGTAGTTTCCATTCAAACCTGCAGCTTGAGTTAGAGACGAAGAAATTTGCTTTTTATATTTCATCATGGCGAAGGGCCACAATGTAATCATTTTCACCCAACTGATGTTTAGCTGATTTGGTACTACTTACTTGAAGAGAAAAGTTTTGGGGTGAGCCTTTCCAATTTGAGACTATATATTTAGATGGTTGAACCGTACAAGTTCCCGCCCTGGGATCTTCTTTTAGGCAACTTTTGTTTTCTACTCATGTTCATTTTGCTTAATTTGTCCCTCTTTTGAATATGTTCTTCTTTTTTTGGGTTCATATGGTTTGTTATTTATTGCTCTATCATCAATTTAGGATAAAACTCACATCTAAAATCCACATTCCACCCAAAAATTCCATGATTATTGTTTTTTTTAATTCTAGAACATTTACTGTCTTCTTAGAACCAATCTCTATGTTCATTTTGACCTTTATAATTCAATAATACTACTCTACCCTACCAAAGGAAGAAACTATTCATCTAAACTTAAACAAAGAAACAGAGCAGTAGCATTGTACTCAAAAGCAATAACTTTGCTCACCTTTGTACTGATGGAAGCATCTTCACTTCCTCCGAACCCACTGATTTTACTTTCACCAGCCAACCAGCAACGTATCCATCGATACATCACTAACTTCCAAGCACATTTGAGTCACTCAAGTTACAGAACCTCATTCTAAAGCTTCACAAAATTCTCTGACTACTTTAGAGTAGATGTTACAGCTAATTTGCTGTGTTTTTATCCCAAGAATACAACCAAATTGGATCAAAGCATAGCCAACTGAAAGGTCACTTCACTAGGTCATGTTTTGGGTGATTTTATTGCTTGGTTATGAATGAGTTGCCTTTGGGTTATCATTGTACATAATCTGACTTTTGCAGGAATGTTTAGGAAGCAAGAGCAGGAACACAAGTAAATAGAGAGGAAAGAAGAAAAAAGAAGAATACAAGAATGAAAAATTGTATCATATAGAAGGATAGGTGCATATAGTAATTGTGTTTTATAGGTTACAGTTGGCAGTTGAAAGATGGCTTAATTTGCCTTTCATGACCGAACATATTTGTATTAACAGTTCTGAAATATTCTACGTATCAACATGGAATTGAATAGGCTAAATTAATTGATGTTAATTGAAATTGAAAGCGAAAATCATCAGAGCTCAGCAGAGAACGATTTCTTTGAGGCAAAGCAGTTGCCACGAACTGAGCTTAGTGACCATATAGAACAAAGACTTTTGAGGTAGTTAGAGGAGGACAGGAAGAAAAGAGCAAATTATTTGGAAAAATATCAATGAGGTAATTCATGATACTTGTTATGTATGTATACCAGTTATGGTATGTTTTTATAAAGTATATTATATGTTTAAAGTGCAATGTATAATTAGATATTATATACCAAATATGTAATTATTCTGTTTGTATAGCCTCTCAAAGGGCGCCATTGAAGAAAATTCTCTTTTTCCATAATAAAAGATGTTTTTTTCCCTGACTCGCAGGTGGAAGGGGAAGCAGATCTGGTTTTTCGTGTTTCATCTGTTACTAAGAAATTGAAAGTGATCGATTCACTCTGCAAAGAATTTCTAAAAGATAACAATTATCAGGAAGAGTTGAATACCAAAATGTTTGTTAGATATGTTGTTAGAAATAACATTGGTTTTCCATTGCCTTGGGTAGGATAACAATTAACAAAGCTATTTAGGATGCCTCTACATTCATCCGCTAACCTACATTTCCAAATATGATGCCTAGGATATCCTATATACATCCATATACCTCCAGTTACCTCATTTTTCAAAATGGGGCCTAAACCTTGCTAGAGGCGTCATGATTCTCAATGTAGGTTGTACAATTATAGAATCGTAGCTTTGTTTCCCAAACAAGGCCTTCAGAGATCATAATTGTCCTCTATATTTTTCATCTGAATTATTTTCTGTCAGTGTTTTTGAGCTCTGGAATATAACTTAAAATTGGGGATTTAAGACCTAGGTAGTTCATAGATTCCACTAGAGTGAAATTATTCACTCTAAGCATAGTTAAGCAAGAGATGTTTTACGAAGGATAAACTTACATGAATTTATGTGCTTTCTACTGCATAGATTTGTTCTTCTCATTAATATATATACTTGAAATTAATATATATTAAGTTAATTACTTATGCAAACCATATCACTACATATGTCACTTGCTTATGTACAGTGTATTTTAAAATATTGAAATTAAATATACTTTTGCTGTAATTTGGATTGTATGTGCCTTTGTGCTTTTTCCTCCACAATGTACTTAAAGGAAGGAAAACATCTCATATTTAATTTATCCTAATTCCTAAACTGTAACAATAATTCCTAAGACATGTTTGATTCAATGCAAATTCTCATTTGTTGAGATATCTTCAAAATTTTCTTATGAACCACCCATTGTACCAAAATCCTAACTTTCAAAGCTGCAATTTTCTGCCAAACATGTCGATAGCAAGGGGTGATCGAACCCCCTGAAGTACGAATTTTTGTTATCTGTATATATGTATGGGATTGAACATTTTCTCAATTTTTAACCCATCTTATTTAAGGAATGAGTACTTTTATTTCCCAGTTTACTATTACTGGAAGTGAATTTCACAAATTATCTCAAATCATGTTAATCACATCTTGAGGTGATACTGATACACTTTATCATGTGATTTGGTCACAAATGAATATAGCCATTCACAATTTGAACCTTAACTGCTTTATGATGCTATACTTTTAGGAATAACAAATGATGACAGGGACCCAAGTGTTGATACCTTTTATCATACAAAATTTCATATACTCGAGCGTCTTGGTGTTCCTAAAGAAGTTGAAAATTGGAAGCCAGGGGGCTCCTCGTGAAGGCGGAGAGGTCATTCAAGGAGTTCCAACTCTATCTACCTTATCTGTAAGTTTCACCTCCTTAACTGCATTAGATATACACCAATTCCAAATGTGTGTTTTCTTTAATTTTATTAAAATAGGTTAATAACAAATTGAACTATTTATGCAGGCTGTTACATGGATAGACCCAGGGAAGGTTTAAAGAATTCGAGGGGTAACATTCACTATGAAGGTATGAGCCGATTTTGATAATCGGATGATGTATGCTGCTCGTGGTGTTTTTAACAGTTTCCTTACTGATGTTCGTATAGAGAAGGACCATAGATCTTTGTTGTTTGCTGACAAGTAAATTTCACCTGCCAAACGAGGGCTCATCTGTTTATTTGTTCATTCAATAAGGTAATGCAATGTGAATAATGCATTGAGATATTATTCAATGCCAAATTTGAAATGTTATACAATTCAATTTCCTCCTCTATCTTATATTGAATTTGGTTCATGTTTTCTTGCTGCATAGATTGTCGTAGTTGTACTTCTATGCAGTTTCAAGAATTTGTCATCTACGGCTTTATATACACCTATTGAGAATGTAACTTCAAGATCATTATGGATGATGTGGGTAAAGAGTAACAACTAACATGTATGTAGGGATAGTACAAATGGAGTAGATTGACTCCATAAAGGAAGAATGCTGTTATTAATTTGGCAGCAGATAACCTTGATGGAGCTGAATGGAGGAAGATATCCATCAGACATAATATTTGAGATACGATAAAAACAACAACATAATATTTGAGATAAAGGCTTTATTGGTACCTTTTTAGCAAAATTATATGCAACAAGCAGCGTGCACGACAATTTTAAACTATATATATTCCCTCCCCCCCCAAAACAACATATTTTTCCCAAAACAAAAATACTCCTCACTTTATTACTCTCTCTCTCTCTCTCTCTCTCTATATATATATATATATATATATATATATATATATATATATTTCTCTTTATCTAGAAATTTAGATTTTTAGATTTGAGGTTTGTAAATTTTTGAATTTTTCAGAGTTTTTATGCTTCAGATGTACACTATATTTCTCTTTATCCAGAAAATTATATTTTTAGATTTGAGGTTTGTAAATTTTTGAATTTTTCATAGTTTTATGCTTCAGATGTACACTATAAGAACATTGAAATGAAAGACATCGCCAATCAGTCTTCTGTGAACTAATTATTGCTGCGCTTTTGAGGTATATTTGAGTTTCTGGACCTTTTCATTGTTTGTAAGTTTAGAATTAACCATTAACAAGTTGAAACCAAATTAAAATGGGGAGTAGGCTATTGATTTCAGTATTGCCCTTATATGTTTGTGATATGAAATTTTCTACTACTTTAATTATGGTTGTGAAGTATCTTCATAACCAACAAATAACTCTTAATGAACTCAGTGAATTTAAAAGTGGTATGTGTAAGTAGTGAGTATGCTTTGTCAATTCAAAGTACTTGGAAAGCACGAAAGAATGATTATTCATTAAATTTTTTTTCGATGGCTTCAGCAATGATGCTTTGCTTTTACATGTTATTTTGTTTACTCATGATATAATGATTATACTATATATTCATTTCAGTTCTTAATAAAATTTATTCTATGATTAATTTTTTCAACAACATAAAATATTGTTAAAATATTCAACATTCATGTGCACTAAACCACGTGCACTTGGTGCACTGTAATTTTCAACTAGTAATAATAATAATAATAATAATAATAATAATAATAATAATAATAATAATAATCTTAAAAGTGAGAAGAAAAAAAGAGTTAGAGTGTGAGAAAGAGAGAGCTTCACTTGTTTTTGTAGAATTTCTTAGGATCTAAGGAGGATGAGACAAGAAGGAGGAGGAGAAGAAGTTCGCAAGATCTCATCTTTTCAACTCAAAAAGCAAAGGTAGGTGTTCTTCAACTTTTGTATATTATACTTAGAAATTCGTAACTTGCAAATTGTTTAGAATTTGCTTATGAAATTTTTGTGGCATGTTCTAAGATGAGTTTAGAGTATCCTCTTTTTGTTAAATATTTTTCTGGGTTTGTTTGGTAGCTGAAATAGTCACTTCAATTTCAGACAATAAGCAAGGCTGAAAACTGTTGTTGAGTAGAAACTTGGTGCTTCTGTCAAAAATCATAACTAAATGTTGGTAAGGTATTTTAAGCTAAAATTTTTACTGGATGCTCTTGTATATGTCTAAAACTATAGTTTCAAATTTCATAATTTTCTGAGATTGTTTGATACCTCAAAGAATTTGTAGATTCCAACTAGTCTGGAAAACAGAAGCTGACTACCTGTGTTGAGGTTGAAGTTCATCAATTCATATCTACGTCTGTGTGCATGATGTTTTCATGAAATTTTTTCTGTAGGTTTTAGTATGAGTCTACGTCATTATTCTAAAATTTTAGAATTATTAGATAACATTTCATGAAGTTTCAAAAATAAATTGTATATAAAGGTAAAGACCTTGTTTGAAAAGTAGTAGAATGTTTATGCTATGTTTGAAGGGTCATAACTCTTTGTGTAGTATGAACATAGATGCAATTTATGGACAAAATGGAATGGTATATGTGTAGTTTCATAATCTCAAATTTCATGAGCTTTGGACTTAGGGTTGATTTGTTATTGAATTTTAAAGTAGACCAGGTTCAGATTAGCTCAGATTTGCATGGTCTGTGAATTTGTGCAAATCTAGAATCATGTGTTAAGATTTTGGAAGAGTGATCAACTAGAGATTTGTAGGAGAGAGTCACGGCTTTCCAAAACATATGGAATCATATAATTCCAGTTTCTGGTTTAGAAGTTATGATTTTCCTAAGATTGGGGCAGACCCAGACTTAGTCGAGACCGTATTTGTTAAATGAATCAAATTTTCCCTGGATGTGCACCTGATAGAGATTAGAGTTTTAGAAGACTTTAATGGATGAATCTGAGGATGTATTCAATTAGAAAATTGTAGTAAACACTCCCACCTTTCCATAGAATCCAGAATCAAGTAATTTCGAAAAGTACAAAAGTTTTTATGCTGATGGCAAAATGCAGCAAGTGTATGAAGAAATACATAGCTGAGAACATATAGGGGTTGTATAGCTTCTAGATGGCTGAAATTGAAGAAATGGTTAACTAGAGACTTGTAGTTTAGGGTCTTAGATTTTCAGAATGGGTAATATCATACAATTCCAATTTGTATTTTGGAAGTTATGGATGTTACAAGTTCAGCAACCTGCTATCTTGATCGACTTCAAGCAAGTGTTAAATCAAGGAACTAGAGTTCCATAAGGAATTTGAGGAAAATGTAAACTAGGAAATTACAGTGGAGTTTCCTACCCTTCTAGAAAACCTAATTTTGTTGGATTCCGTTGAGCATAGCTAGAGTCGCAGCAATTGCTATGTCTTGAACTGCTTATGATTGAAAGATTGATAAGGAATTCTTTGCATACCGCGGTATGGTGATTGTGAGCTATTGAGTTTTAAGATATTTTAAGCACTTCATTTGGAACTTAGACAGATTCCTGTGCTTAGTACTCATGGTGGACACATGAGTAAGTTAGAAGAGCAGCTATGGTCGGTTTGTTGTAATTGTGGTGCTGTAGCTAGTCTAGTTTGGGGCTAGTATAGGGTTGTTGATACCCTAGGACTATCAACCTAGTTGGCAAGTATTGTGATCGATTTATTTCCACCTCAGGAGTTAGTGGAATTCCAGTGCACCGTCGGATCGTTTACTGAGAGAAGGTTGACCGCAGGCCGGGATACTAGATGAGATTCTAGATGGAGGTGGTGGCGACTGATGGAGATCGGATCATTAGTGTTTGGGGTTGATATGCTAGGATGTCTACCTCATCTAGGTTGTGTTGATGCCTAAGCTTGTCAATGGTCGGGTGTTGGTGGTTGTGTATGTTACCTTCATTCACAAATTTGTCTGCATCTTTTGGGCGCTGATGGACTACTCACTGAGGGTCACGGGCAGGGAATTTGGTCGAAGACTTATGAAGGTATTGGAAATCGGTGAATGTTGGTTCACCGTGATTAATTGCTATTTTTTTACAGACCAGTCAGGTTCAACATTTGTTTAAGACACCATGCATGATTTGAGTGATAAACGTATTTTCTAGTAAACTGTACCTAATTAAGCTTCCTTTACTGTTCGCTTGAAGACCGAGTTAGTGTTAGGGGTGATACCCTATAATTCGACTCGTTCTAAGAGCCAGTACTAGGCGGTGATAACCAGGGATGTCTTTTCCTATCATTAATGATACATGCTGCTGTGCGTATCTCGCACTGTTGATTCCTGAAGTACCGTGGTAAGAACGGGAGGTTTCCTGTCGGATAGGGGGCTTAGGCACGAACGGACCATGGGGCTACTGTCCCATGGATCTTCGGCGCCATAGATATACGGATGTGTATCTGTAAGATCGTCACAACATTTGGTGTGATCCAGACCGGATTGGGGCACTAGTGGCAAACAAAGACACCACTGTATTTTGCAGTAATAACTGTAGAATGCACCAGCCACGATTGTATTTATCAGGAACAAGTTGAGTATAATAGTCGAAAATATTTGCATGACGAGGGTTCGAAACCCTAAACTGGAGGAAAACGGCTTGATCTGGGACGTATGTAGTATGGGATGCATGCGTATCTAGAGTCTTGCTGACATTAGAATAAGTGCATCTATTTTCTGTGCATTGTGTACTATGCATTAGACTTCGGGTCATGGCACACACTGAGACTAGGAAATTAGATGCACGTTTCTGTCTTCATTAAAGGCTGGTTGTGATTGCTAGTTGGAGATCGTTGTTTTCTTATCAGCATTACATCAGTATATATACTGACGTGCCCACTCAATTAGGTACTGGATACTGGGTCGCGAAAGCAGGAGAACTCAAGACAAGCAGGGCATCCAAGTGGAGTGGTAGTGTACATGCCTACCATTCGAGTAGATGCCGGAATATCATAGTAGTGCAGCGGAAGATTCGAGCTACAGGGCGCGTTTCAGGGAAGTAGTATGACCGATCGGTGGAGCTTCCAGTAGAGAGCTGTTGGTTACCATTCTAGGTGGCAGACGGTAATCGTTACATTGTAGTATCTGTAATAAGTCAATGTAATTTGTATTCCTTGTTCAGGAACAATGTACATTTGTAATTAATAATGTAATGACTTATTTAGCAATAAAAAGTTTTTAAATTTTCGTGTTATTTACTGTGTTGACATGCATTTAAAGGCAAAGATTCTGGTTGTGTCATGGATGTCTGGTAACGGAAATCCGGGGCGTTACAGGTCTGTCATTTACAGCGATGCATCATATTTGGGTTTCGGGTGTGTCCTAATGCCGGAAGGAAAGGTGATAGCATATGGATCGAGACAATTCTGACCACATAACCAGAATTACCCTACACATGACTTAGAGTTAGCTGCAATTATCTTTGCATTGAAATTGTGGAGACATTATGTCTACAGAGAAAAAGTAGAGATGTATACCGACCATAAGAGCTTGAAGTATATATATCAACAGAAGCATTTTAATCTCAGAAATAGATGCTGGCTGGAAGTTTTGGATGACATCTGGCCAGAAATCTTATATCATCTAAGGAAGGATAACTTTGGTATGTCAACAGGCTGTGCGTACCAAAGGACAAGGAATTGAGGGAAGACATTATGAAGGAAGCTCACTCTACCTTGCTTGCAATTCACCCCGGAAGCACCAAGATGTATCAAGATGTGAAACAATACTATTGGTGGTCTGGAATGAAGCGGGACATAGCAGAATTTGTATCCAGATGCTTTATGTGCTAGCAGATCAAGGCAGAAATGAGAAGCCTAGAGGGTTACTACAACCACTGCCCATTCCAGAGTGAAAATGGGAGAATATCACTATGGACTTCATCATAGGATTACCCAAGAGCTCTAAGGGAAACGACTCAATTTGGGTAATCGTAGACCGACTAACAAAGTCCGCACATTTCCTACCAGTAAAGACGACCTGGCCACTTGAGAAATTAGCTGAAGTTTACATTGACAATATAGTGAAGCTACATGGGGTACCGCTATCGATAGTTTCTGATGCAAAGTTTACATCTCGTTTCTGGTAAGGTCTATAGTCAGCATTGGGGACCAGGACAGATTTTAGCACGGCTTTTCACCCTCAGATTGATGGACAGACTGAAAGAGTCAACCGGATTTTGGAAGATATGCTAAGAGTATGCATTATGGATTTCAAAGGAAGCTGGCATTAGTGGAATTTGCCTACCATAACAGCTATCAGTCAAACATCGGTATGGCCCCATATAAAGCATTATATGGAAGAAGGTGTAAGACGCCCGTGTGTTAGTAAGAGGTAGGAGAAAGGCAGATGTAAGGGCCAAAAATAGTACAACAAACCACTGAACGAGCTAATCCGAAAAAGGCTGCAAATAGCACAGAACAGGAAGAAAAGCTATGCCGACAATAATCGATGGAAGTTGGAATTCGAGGAAGGCAATTCAGTATTTCTAAAAGTCTCACCAACAAAGGGTGTGTTCAGATTCGGGAAAAGTGGGAAGTTAGCACCAAGATACATCGGTCCAAATACTATTCTGAAGAAAATTGGAAAGATGTTCTACAAATTAGAGCTACCGGCATAGTTACCCGAGTACATGACGTGTTCCATGTCTCGATGCTGGAAATGTATGTACCAGATCCGAGCGATCAACTATCATAAATTCCTGAAGACTTGCAAGTAAACCTCTCATACAAGGAACAACCAGTTAGAATCATCGATCGTCAGGAAAAGATATTGAGGAACAAGACCATTCCGATGGTGAAGGTTCTTTGGAAGAATCAGTTCGTGGAAGAAGCCACTTGGGAACCGGAGAGCCGCATGAGAACTTCTTTCCCTGAACTATTTTAAATATAATGTTCTCTCTTCTCCTGACTAAGTATAGTTCTGAGGACAGAACTACTATAAGGAGGGAGTATTGTAGTACCCCGGATAAAATAAACTTATATATATATATATATATATATATATATATATATATATATATATATATATATATATTGTCTATTAAATGAACTATATATATATGTATAGATTGGAATCGATTGAGTATATGAATAATGCGAATTGAATGTGGAATCTATGTTAACATTTTTGCATATGAGTTCGGGTTAGGGTTACTATTTTTGATCTAGGATTTTGGTGACCTAGGGTTAGAAGCTAACCCTCCAATCATCATGGTTAACCGAGGACCAATCCTGATGAAATCCAATGGTTGGAAGTGTGCATGAAAAAATTCTTCATGCAATCCCAAGATACATCTTCATTACCCATCCACTCCCACTCACTCACACCCCATCCATCTCCACCCTCCATCAAAGATGGTCGGCTAAAACCCTGAGCATGCTCCCTCCACTTTATAAAAACTACTAGCTTCATTCTTCTTCACCTTGTTTCTTCATGTAAGCTTGTTCAAAAAAAAAGGAGGGATTTTTAAGAAGAAGTAGAAGGGTGAAAGAGTAGTGAGAATTTAGTGACAAGCATCCACTCTTTGGTTGTAGGAAGAATCAAGTGAGGCAATTTAGAGAAGGAAGGAAGGAAGGCAAATCTTAAAGCTCGGATTCTCTTGCTACTTAGGGTGGGTGATTTCTTAACTCTAATTTAGTATTTTTTTTTTGTGTGTAAATTAGTATGTAGTAGTAGCTAAGAAGACATTTTTACGATGTATAAGTATTCTACATACTAAGATAAATTAAACTTGTATGATAGTACAATTCATATCAAGATTCATGTTGAAGAACATATATGTAGCATGCTGACTTAAGAATTTCTACAAAGCAAACGACTTAGAAACTGGACATAAAATTTTATTGGCATGTTCTAGGATGAGTTTGGAGCATCCTATATTATTTTCAGATTTTTCTGGGCTTGTTTAGTAGCCCAACAAAATTGTTATTTTTGGAACAGAGTGCATGAAGAAAAAACTGTGTTTGTGCTTGATATGAAGTCATGTTTGAAAGTTCATATTATGAAATTGGTAAAGTATTCTGAGCTGAAATTTTTACTGGAAGTACTTGGATGTGTTAAAAATCTTCGTTCCAAATTTCAGATATTTTTGAGTTTATTTGTTACATTTAAATTTTCCTGTTTGTCAACTGGTCCAGAGCTAAGAAACTAGCTCTGTTTTGTTCCAAGATGGAGTTTGATAAATCATATCTAATTGCTGGAGTATAATCTTAGATTGAACTTTTTATTTTAGCATCTTCTATGTGGCTAAATTGTGTATCTAAAATTATGGAAAATTTGCACAATAGTAGAAGGGGTTTAAAAATTGGTTTATGACAAGAAGTTTTATGCACTGCTGAAAATAGAAGAAAATTCTCTACTAACTTCAAAAGACTATTCCTCTCTGTGTATTTGGAATCGGAATGTAATTTTTGAGTATGTTAGACTTGTATATGTCTATTTACTGAATCTAAAATTTCATAAGTATTAGACATATGGTTGAATTGATATTGAATTTTTACTGAACTAGGTTCAGTTTCAGCTGTGAGTTAGTTGGGCTGTAAACTTGTAAGATTCTGGACTTATATGTAAGGAATCTGCAAGAATGATTAACTAGTGATTTGTAGTAGAGAGTCTTAGCTTTCCAGAACATCTTGAATAATGCAAATCCAGTCAATATATTGAGATATATGACCTGTTGTGCTAGAGAGAATCAGTCCCATTTGAGACTACTTGTTTTATAAGAAAAGTTTGGCCTAACTCCCAAACCTTAAAATTGAGAATTTGTAGCACTTCCCATGCTTAATTATCCGGTTAGATCATGTTTTTCTGAGTTGACTAAAGCATGAGTGTTGATTTGAGCATAGCATAAGTTGCTTGGACTGTCTATGGTAAGATAATTACCCTTCGACTTCAACCCTTAGGTTTGGAATTGAACTTCTGCCTCATTGTTTAATGACCCAAACTCGTGTGCCGACGGAGTCATAAAGAATGATGACGGGCCGAGGTTGTGAACGAGACTCATGATAGGGAAAGTAGCGAGCAAGGTGATCGCGTTGCCGGAGCCGCGGGTAGACGGGAACTAGGGTTTTCATTGGGGAAACCACATGAGACTAGGTATAACCTAGATTATGGATCAAGTTTTTAACCATACCCTTATAACATATCCAGGTAGAGATGTATTAGTTAGAAATACCGACACCTATAAATTGCATTAGTTTTCTAGCGAACTATTAGTCGGGTGTTGTACTCCCCTGTCGTAGGGGTACGCGCTCCGTACCTCGCTCTGTTAATTCCTGAAGCATCGTGGTGAAGTATGGGAGAGTCCTGTTAGATAGGGGGAAGTAGACCTGTCATGCCCCACTTCCCAAAAACACATAATACGAGCGTGTGACAAAGCCCAACGAATGATTTTCATCATTCATGAGCTGTAGGATCGAATCAGCATCATAATATGAATATAACAAATGTACACAACCATGCATGCATGAATAATTTATTAATCAATAGAAAACAATTGAAACAAAATAATAATATCCCTAAATAGTTCAAATCTGGATCAAAAGATAAAAACTCGGGAATGTAAGTCCGTTAAAAGGTTCAAGTAGCAACAATTATAATACCTCAAATACAAGAAAATAATTCAAGCAGTTTTTCCAAGTGAAGCCTAGAACGTTTGCTCACCAATTCCAGCAGGCAACTCGTCTCCAATGTCTGTATATAAATATAAAAAGGAAAAAAATAGGGAAAACAAGGTAAACGCCTTTAGTGCAAGTTAGGGTCGCAAATAGTACAAGCAGGGGTATGAAAACTAGTGCTAGAAATATGGAACAAGATTTGGAATCAAGAATGTATGACAGGGGTATGAATAACAGGGATGTAACAAGTAGTGGAATTCAAGAACTAGCTAGTAAGAAGGACAACTCAAGTGACAAGGTTGGGTAACAAGTACTAGTAGTAGAACAAGTGGCTAGTGAACATGTAATGGTATCAAGCATCAAGTAACAAGTATCACGTACAAGTGTCGAGTAACAAGTAACAAGTCTCAAGGTCAAGTTGTCAAGTACAAGTATCAAGTAGCGAGTGTCAAGTATTATGTTCAAGTATCAAGTCTCATGTATCATGTAATCAAGTATCAAGTAAGCATGTATCATGTTCAAGTCTTGTAGTTATTATTATCTAGGTAGCACTTTATGTGCCATCCTTTTATCACATGGTTGCTACAGTCAATGCAATTTCGTTTAGGCCTAGTGGTGGATTTTATAGGGCAGTGTACTCAAGTCATGTAGGAAATACGAGCATGTGATGAAACCATGGGCACTAGAGGTGGCCCCCGCAGGCACTAGAGGTGGCCCCCGTTAACCCTTGACGTGGCACTTAGTTCCATCTGATTGCAAATACATATCATGCAATCACATAATGGGCACTAGAGGTAACCCCCACAGGCACTAGAGGTGGCCCCCGTCACCCATGACGTGACACTTAGTTCTAAGTGACACTTAGTTCCATTTAACGTAAAATCATGGGAAACACGGGCCCCCTTCCGAGTAAACTTACTTATATTGTCCACTACTATGGTCTTTCCCTTAAACCCCGGCTTGTTATTTATTATTATCATCAAGCAAGCATGAAAGTGTGCAAAACAGGTCAAGTAAACCTAATTAAGAACATGGAACAAGTCTAGGCTAGGCAGGATACACGTTCAAGGGTCAAAACAAATCAAAGTATCAAGGACAATGAGAATTCCAAATCAGGACAGCATGACGTTGCTGCACCAAAACTGTGATTCTCGTTGCTACAAGATAGAAAATGTGAATCCGTCAGAAGGCCTAGAACTAGACTCCTGCCCAGTTCCAACGCATATAATTAAGGTACATAAAAGTTGTGGTAACATGTGTCGAAACAGCAAACTATACAGCATTTGTGCTCAGCCAGAATTTGTAAAACTGAGTTTATACATATGAAACAGGATTGGAACACCATTAATTAATTCTAAGAAAATTAGGGAATGATCTCTAGGATGTCCAATATCAGCATACAAAATTTTAAGTCATTTACTTACTGGTAGCATAGTTAAACTAATTGTAACCAAAGAGGTGCAGTAGTTTTTATGAATCTGAGATTACCGACACAGCAGCAGTAAAAATGCGGTTTCTCTTAAACCGTAACTCGAAATTCAAAAATTCTGGATTTTATTGGTAACTAGACACTTAAAGCTACCTTTCATGTTCAGGACTCAAGTTCATATTTTGATTTTATCGGGGTCGAAACAGCAAGGCAAGACAGAAATAGAAACCAAGTAAAACATTTTTTATATGAAGTGAATCAAAATTTTACTAATTGTGAACAAGTGTATAAACGAAGGGTTGTGACTCTTAGATCATGTAAAATATAAGGAAAAACATGAGATCATCAACGATAAACAAAGAGAAGTCACATTCACAAACTATTTGTAGTATTTTCAAGTAAGAGCTTGTACTAGAAAATGAAATGTACAAGAGATACTTGCCTTAGGGTGTAGACGATGAATCCGACAAAGAGTAACGGAAATGGATCCCGACGACGAGCACAATCGGCACGAATCTTGATGAGATGATCAAGATCAAGACGAACAACGGCTGAGAAGCGATCTAATGGTGATGATAAGATCAGATCAAGATCTGATCTTGAGGAGATCCGATGGTTGAGGTTAAATTAGTCACTCCTTCTCCTTCCCTCCTTCTTCACAGCAACCGAGAGAGGGGGAACTCCGACGGCGGCGACTAGCAGTAGGGAAAACTGGCGACGGGGGTGCACGGGACGATGGCGACGACGACACTGCGGTCGGGAAGCGATGGTAGCATCAGAGGTAGTAGCGCTCGAGCGCTCTGTTGTTGGGTTCGAAAACAAAGTGGGCAAAGCAATGGTAGAGGCTCGGGGTTTTGGTTGTCATAGGCGGCATGCGATGAAGGGGATGAGTGGAGGTAGGGGATCGTCGACGATGGTGGATGGGTAATGGTTTTCGGGAGTGAGGTGGTGACGACGATGGATAATGGCAAAGGTGGGTTTCGATGGAGAGGCGAGATGGTTTCGGGAGTGAGGTTGGCGACGAAGTTGATGGGTTTCGGTAGTGGAGCGAGGTGAGGGAGACGATGAAGGGGGTAATGGCGGAGGGAGAAGCAATGGGTTGTGGCGGTTGCGAGGTTGATGACGAGCGAGGGACGAGGGCAAGGAGACAGTGGGGTCGAGGCGATGGTGAGGATGAGCAGGGAAATGGGGACGACGACGGGGAGACGAGGCATCGGAAAATGGGTGCAGAGGTCGAAATTGGGTTTCAATGAGTGGAGGAAGAAGCATACGAGGAGAGAAATGGTAGGCGGCTACTGTTGGGGTTAAAACAGTTTTAGGTTTTGGTTAATTAGGGTTAGGAGGGTTTAAATAGTAGGGTTATGGGTTTTGGGTATTAGGATAGCGGGTTTCAGTAGGATCCAACAGGAGATTGAGTCCAAATTCAATATAATTAGAGAAAATGAAATCGATGAAGTGAATCAGTCCACTCTTCATAAAGAACGACAAATCAGACCAGATAAGAACAATGCAATTGCAATAATTATTGGCACAAAATTGAGTTGAAACAAATGAAATAATTTTTATTAGAACTGGGACAGAATACAGATCTCAAATTCATGTATGGAGTACAAGGAATGGAAATACAGTAGAAAAATACAGATACGTGAAATAGGAGTTACAAGACCCTCGAGTTCGTCATGTTCTATGTCGGTGACAAACGCCCCATAGGGTTGCAAACTCTATGCACTTTCGGTGCCACCTTGGTGCTAGGTGTACCTTGTAGTTGGCCACGAATTTTGAGTGAGGTCCGGGCTTTGGGCACTACTAAGTGATTGCAGTACAGGTGGGGCTGTAAATCTGCTACCTCATTCAGACAAGTGTGTCTGTCAGGAACAGGATGAGTATGAGAATAGGATGCATGGCGAGGGTTCGAAACCCAGAACTTGGAGACAACATCTTGATTTGGGGCATGTGTTGTATGGAATGCATGCGTTTTCAAAGACTTGTCTGCATTAGAATAAGTGCATTGTTGTCCTGTACATTAGACTACTAGGTCATATCACACACGGACACTTTAACCACCAGTTACACTTCCCTATTGAATCACATTTTCTATTGCATCAAATCTTATTTGTCAGTTGGAGATCGATGTTTTTATCATCTTTGCCTCAGTAGAATTACTGATGTGCTCACTCTTTTAGGTACTGGATGCTGACCCGTGAGAACGGGATAGCTCAGCTAGATGGAGCATCCAAGTGGCAGTACCAAGTATTTTGAAAAACTCTGATTGTAACCATTAAACTATTGTAACATTGTAACACTTGAGACTTGTAAACTTTTCATTGAATATATATATATATATATATATATATATATATATATATATCGCTGTATTTTCCTGAGTTGTGACTGTTGTGGCAGTACCAAGTATTTTGAAAAACTCTGATTGTAACCATTAAACTATTGTAACATTGTAACACTTGAGACTTGTAAACTTTTCATTGAATATATATATATATATATATATATATATATATATATATATATATATATATATCGCTGTATTTTCCTGAGTTGTGACTGTTTGAACGAAAGATTCTGGTTTGTGTCACGAATTGCCAATGTAAGGTATTCGGGGCGCTACATGTACACACACAACTAAACCCGACTTCAGGTTTAATCCTTTAATTTGTATCTTGATTTTTATATTCAAATTTTATTGCGTATTATGCAATATGGTCCTTGCAATTAATATTTTTGCAAATATTCCCACTAAAGTGAACTATATGACATGAATCATGTTTATTATTATATTAAGACCATGTTATTCATAATTTTGCATTGTTCCATTATTTCATGTTTTGACATAATAGTATCTTTTGCCATAAAGTTCAGAATATTTACAAATTGTATGAAACCTTGATTATTTGTGAAACATATTTTGAGGATAAATTTGTCCTACAGTGTATGAATATTTAGGTGGAATTTTTCCTTCTGTCTGAAAATAGATATTTTAAATTGATTAAAATTTCATTTCTAGGAAATGGAACTCATGGAAAAACTAGATATTGACAGTGCTACTACTCACACCTTCCTTAAGAATATGATTTTTTCTCCAACATTAATTCTAGTTCAAATGCATGATAGCTAGTCCTGCTCACATTATTGAAGGCTCATGTAAACCCTGTTTCCGATTTTTCGGATTTTCTTCTGTAACTCTTTTCCGTTCTCAATCGTGTAATTTATTCTTTGTATTTATTTTTATGATGAATTTTGTTATTCATCTGCAACCCGATTCTATTTCTTCAATCTATTTCTAATTCTCATGCTGAACCTTGAGATTTTTTGTGTGCACTCTACTCTCATTTTATCTTTGTGTTTTGAGTATCCTAATTAGCCCATTAATGAACTTATTTATTTATCTATTTGGATCCCAAACCCAAGCCCATCTCCTATTAGATCCTAACCCAATCCCGCTAACCCACATATCCTAACTTCCATTAACAGCCGATTCCCAGATTTCCTCCCCATGATCCCCAATATTTGCTAACTACCCCCCCCCCCCCCATCTCCTGATTCTTCTATCATGCTCATTCTTATTATCTTCTTCTTCCTCCCCCACTCACCAAAACTCTAAATTCTAATTAATTAAGCCTAACCCTAATTACCCTACTCTCTCTCTCCTCGTCTCCTCCATCTCGCCGCTCTCCATCCTGAGCGCACCCTCGTCGAAAGCCCCCGCCAATGCCAACCACCATTTTCGCCCAGTCACCACCACCGCAACTCCCGTTACCCCTCTCCAGCCTCCACTGTTCAACCCCCGCACCCCAATTGTCCTTGACCTGCACCCATTGACCATTGGAGCTCCACTACTGCTGACCACCGAAGCCCCTCGTCTCTGCCATCAACTACACCCATGGACCCCTTGCCATCCTCGTCCACTCCACCCCATCGATTGCTGCCCGTGGCTGCCTGCCTCCACCGTAGCACAGCGACCACCACCCCCATAGCCGTCGACGTTGCCGCCTTTGCTGTCGTCGTCACTTGTGTTGCCACAGTATCTTTGCTTATTGTTGCTGCTGATGCTGCTTGCTGTAGTTGCTGTTTCTTGCTGTTGCATGTGTCGCTGCGTGCATTGCTGTTGGGACTCTTGTCCCGTTATTCTATCATATTCGGAACAATCATCGTATAACGCAAGTCTCCTTGAACAATATTTTTATTCTAGTTCAAGAACCATTGATCTTCGCAAGTAGTTCGTATTTCTATTATCATAATGAATTGCTTAATACCCTTCAAAGAGACGACTATGGATTCATCGGCAAAACCAAGTAGTGGTTTTCTTTTCGTGCCATTCCATTGCATCAATACCAAGCTTTGTTATCCCCATATGCATGCACTACACGCACACAAACTGGAAATACTCATATATAGGTGATACAATGATTGGATGTATATCGATTAGATGTGTGGTTGCGACTTGATTTATAGCAGTGTTGATATGTCGGGTGGACTGTTGGAATCCACCTTAGTTGCTAATATTGATGGTAGTCTGATTCATGCTATAGATTTATGCGGGTTAGGTATTTTGTTGATCACATACGAATTGAGTTTCTACTTTTCTGTCGGTTGTTCCATGTTGCATTAAGTTTTTGGCTCTGTTTTGTTAAAATCAATTTGAACCATATAAAAAGAAATTGTAGCATTTTGAGTCTGGTTTCCATAACATTCGAAAGATCTAAATTCTGACTTATAACCTGTAAGTTATTGCACTTTTGGTACTGCTGACTTTTATTTCGAGACCTGCTATTTAATGCTCAACCAACATGATTTCTAATTAATATATAATGTTAATGGTATAATTTATATGTGAATTTTCCCTGGGAGTTTTTAGACATGTTTAGGTTTCATCTCACGATTTTAATCAGATTTTATATTGAATTTACAATCCTGTTAAGCATGCAAAATTTGAACTCTAGGTTGCTGCCAGAATGCTTAACCTATAAAGAATCGGCTAATTGACCTAGCTGCAGTTAGAATCACTTAGAACTTGCTGAATATAAATTGTAGCTCTTTGAATCTGGGATCTAGATCATCTGAAAATTTTGCGATCTGACTCTCAGATTGCAAGATGCTCGGATTTTACTACTGTACTGTTATGATTTCAGGTTCACTATTTTGTAAGGACGTCATCGTGTTTAACTAATTGAAACATTAAGATAAATTACGAACTAGGGTCCAATAAATTCAAGAATACTAATGAACAACTCCAGGAAGTAGAATGTAAATTTTGTAAGAATTTTGGCCTAGTTTTAATCGATTTATACCTATAACAATTCTTACTTTGAGTTGCTGCCTGAACAGTATAACTGTAAAGAACTAGCCAGTAGACCAAATTTTCTGTAGTTAAAATATGTTGTAAAATAAGTGTTGGAACTCACAGGGAGTCTAGTTTCTAGAAGCCCTGGCGAAAGCTGATTTACTTTCCTGTAGCAACGGGAAAACTATTTTTTTTACAGCAACGTCTTGCTGTCCAGAATGCGTGTTTTGTGTTTTTGAGCATATTCATGTTTTACTTTTGCATCTAGTGGATAGAACTAGTTATACCATGCATTGCATTGCCTTGACATCGTTTGACATCACCTCATTGCTCCTATACTCATTGGATGTTCACATTGAATATAGTAAAATAATAACAAGCCTTGGTAATAAGGGTCGACTTAGTAGTGGACATCATCAGAGACTGTACTCAGAGAAGGGTCCCTTATCTCATTATTGTTTGTCGTTATGGATTATGGGTTATTGATTTTTGGATCATGGAATATTGATTGTTAATTATTGTTTATTATGACGAGTACATGATCTGTATAGTTCACCACTATAGTCTAAGCGATCACTATTGCATGCACCGAACCTATGGTATGGGACATAGTATTACGTGCATTAGTTAGGATAATAAAAGACTAAAACACATAGAATTGATACTTGCATTTCCTGATCTTGATTATTGTCATTGGCATTGATTATTGCTCGTAATCATTGATTATTATTGCAACTATTAATTATTGCTCGATAACTCTAGACCCTTGAGCTCATCATTTAACCCTTGTTATTGCTTTTGAATTTTTTCTAGTTCATTTTCCTTATGTACCATGCTTCCTTTGTTCCTTTCTTTTTACTACTTGTTGTCCGTGTCTTGCTCTAACGGACACTTTTTCCACCTTTTTAGTTGACGAGTTAGCAGAAACCCGAGGTGAGCTTAATTTAAGGATTGGGTGAGAAAACGTTCTAGTGGATGAAGCTGCTTAGTAGTCTACAATAACTATTTGATTCATGTTTCTTTATTTCCTGCATTGTTATTTCCCGTATTTTGTATTCTGGGCTTTGTTGACCCGAAGTTTGTTTTTCCCAGATGTTGGATGTTACTTTGATGGATTATTTCATGTTATTGAAATTTACTCATTGTCTTTGTGATTGTTTATCCATGCGTGATTGTGTTATTTTCTACATATTTTTGAGTTAAACTGGTACAGCTTATGGATGATGCTTACATCATTCGCTGGGCCTCGGTTACGTGCTCGCGTTCCTGTACTTTGGGAAGTGGGGCATGACAGGGTTTCTAGTGGTATCAGAGCCAGGTTTTGGCCGATATGATAGGCAGGATTGGCTAGCATGTTAGCCGGGTTTCGGCTCTAAATGGATTAACTCAATAATATGCGCACCACATTGATCACATGGACATGTAATAACCAACTTATATCTGGGAACTCACCAATTTGTTTATACTGCATACTATAGTTCGTAGGGGCTCTTCCTCTTCCCGACCAAGGGAAGAGCAGTCAGAGAATGCAGCTGTCCCCCAAGCGCTACAACAAATGATGGCTCTACAGCAGGAACACAATGAACTGATGAAGGCAGCCCTTAGAGGTGGCCAATTAGATCGCTGTTGGCCCCGTTCCTGGGCTGTTGCCACCAAGGCCTGGTCCCGTGAAAGATTTCATGAGGTTGCACCCGGACAAATTCTGAGGCACTGAAATGCCGTTGGAAGCCGAGCAGTGGCTGATCCGCACGGAGTAGTTGTTGCATGCAGCACGGATCTCCGACTTAGATCGAGTGGATGTGATAAGCATCCAGCTTATCGACCTTTCCTATATCTAGTGGCGAGCCGAGACTGAGAGGCTGGAAAGACCCATCACTTGGGCCATATTCACTGAGAGCCTTATGACGAAGTTTTTCCCCAATGTCATCAAGGTTGAAATGGAACGGCAGTTCGTCTCCTTAACTCAGGTTGGTTGGATAATGTTATTCATGTCGCTTACTGTTACCTACTTCATATGTGACTTTAACATTATCCTAAATTAAGGGAATCGGTCGGTGGATGAGTACTTGTAATTCCTATCCTTGACCAATTGCACCAAGCCACAAATTAGGATAATGTTAAAGTCAGTAGCACCGGAATCTGCTTGGTCAACCATGGTGGTCAAATTAATTTGGGCTCAAGATTTTAACTTTAGCACAAGTAATTAATTCCTAAGCATTAAAACAACATACTAGTTTAAAGATTGGGTTTTTACGGTTCTTGTTAAGTTCTATCCCCTTAATCTTTATATGCCCATTTATTCTAGCCCAAGTTCTTCAATATGCACATGATGGTAGTCCAATTTGTCCACATAACAAGCAAATAAGACAACAAAACAATAACAAATGAGTTAAGAAACCCCCACCCAAACTAGTAGGAAGAACCTACTAGCTTTCTTCTCTTTCCCTTTTCTTTCTCCTCTTCAAGAACACCTCACGAACACTTAACCCATTCTATTTTTCTTGGTTTGATCTCTCTATCTTTTCTTTTCTTCTCAATTTTTTTCTAAAAATAAAACAAGTAAAGAAGAGGAAGAAATTTGAAGAGAGAATGAGATGAGAATGAGATGGAGAAAACAAAATTTGAAAAAGGGATTTAACCCAGGGTTGTCCGGCCAAGGGGCTCTTTTATAGGTGGGGAGGGTGAGTTTTGTGGTTGAGAAGAGAGATAAGTGTTCTCACTCTTGTGGTTAAATCAATTGGAAATCAATTTGCAAATTTAAATTGCAATCAAAACCCACACAATCTTAACCCTCCATTTGACCATGATTGATCAAACTAATAGGTATTTTTCCCAAAATCACATACTACATGATTTCGTACAAACGTACGAAATCGATACAGTACATATACGTACATACATCTATATATACAGATAATTTTTATTCATCACAGTCAATCAATCTTTACAAAAATAATTTGATTCTGAGAATAAAATAAAATAATAATAATAATAATTTTATTATCGGCTTGGAAGATTTCAGTATCAATTTGAACAGTA
Organism: Hemerocallis citrina; assembly: GCA_017893485.1. Taxonomy (NCBI): domain Eukaryota; kingdom Viridiplantae; phylum Streptophyta; class Magnoliopsida; order Asparagales; family Asphodelaceae; genus Hemerocallis; species Hemerocallis citrina. Next base: position 276,723,690 of record CM030358.1, read on the forward strand.
CAGTTGTACACAGACAAGTATATATATATAGATAATGTTTATTAATTAAACTGGGTAATATCCCCCAAAAATATTTCAATTCTGAAAATAAAATAAAATAATAATAAAATAATAATTTTTAATATCAGACCCGGATATTACAGATATTTCTCAAAAACGCATTTTACATTATTTTGTACAGATGCACAAAATTGATACAATATATATATATATATATATATATATATATATATATATATATATATATATACTTACTAGTATATATATACAGATAACTTTTTATTAGTAAAACCAAGTAATTTCTATAAGAAATCTTTTGATTTTTAAAAATAAAAATAATACAAATATAATATCTGACCGGGATATTACAGATAAGGACTCATTTAAAGCCATTGGATCTCATCGATTACATTTGGACCATTGGATCAAGAGGCCACCTCATCCCTCACTCCTCCAAAGCTTGGCCGGCCATTTTCAAAGGGCTAAGCCCAAGTTTCACCCCTCACCTCTCCAACACTCACCCTTTCTCACTGTAGTATATATTTCTTTCTGCTTCATGTTTTGCTCATTTGCTTGAGAAAAAGATACAGAAGAAAAAGAATAGAGAAGAGAAGAGAGAAAGATTGAATAAAAAAAGAGAGTTTTTTTTTCCTTTTTTTCTTTTCGTAGGTTGTTCTTGAGGAGAAGGAGCAAGGAGGAGAAGTTGCTAGCTAGTTCTTCCAACCAAGAAAAAGTGGGGGTTTCTCTTCTCATGATTATTATATGTTGTTATTTGTTTATTTGTTTGTTTGTTATTTTTCAAGTAGAAAACTTGAATCCCATGGTAGATGGATCTATTATAGTTTAGAAGTGTTTGTATGCAAGATTAGAGTGGTAAACCCTAGTAAAAGTAGTAAAGATTCGATCTTTGAAGTTAAATATTGATTATCGATGGTTAGGAATTAATAACTTATGATAAAGTTGAAATCTTGAACCCAAATATTTATGAGAGACTCTCATACATGTAATTACCATACTCTAAGTTTTGTGGATTTTCTCGGTTAATTTACTTGGCCAAACAAATTGTTTCCCTAAAAATAGCAAGTATCAAAAGGCTGCTGTTTTTGGTTGATTTTGGCATGTATTTGAAAATATATAACTTTAGCTGTATAAGGAATCTGAGAACGTTGTTAACTAGGGAATTGTATTAGAGGTTCTCACCTTTCTAAAATGTCTAATTTTGTTGGATTCCGATAAGTGTACCATCGGTTATGAATTTTACAAGATAGACAGTAGCTTTCCTCAAAACTACTCTGTTTTAGATGAAAAGCTAGACTTCAAACTAGTATAACTTTTTGTACGATTAGAACTGGAGAAAGTTGTCAACCAGAGAGTTGTAGAAGATATTCTCACCTTTCTAAATAGTCTATTTTTTTTGGATTCTGACATGTATAGCATATGTTATACAGTTCACAATATTCCAGTAGTAACTTTCTTTGGGCTGAGTTACTGTTAAGGGTGTTCGGAGTTTTTCTACCTCTTGTTGACTAAATTTGAGAAGGTTGTAAACTATCGAATTGTATTAGAAGTTCTTAGATTTCTAAAAAGTCTATTTTTGTTGGATTCCGACAAGTATAGCATCTGTTATGAAGTTCACAATATTCCATCAATAACTTTCTTTTGGATGAGTTACTGTTTAGGGTGTTCCGAGTTTTTCTACCTCTTGTTGATTAAATTTGAGAAGGTTGTCAAATAGAGAATTTTAGTAGAGGTTCCCACCTTTCTATAAAGTCTAATGTTTTTAGATTCTGATAAGTGTAGCATCAATTATGAATTTTTCTAGATTCAGCAGTAGTCTGCCTTTTGGTTGAGCTCACTGTTGAGATGTTTGGGGATTTTCCAACCCTTTGTTGCCTGAATTTGAGTAGGTTGTCAACTAGAGAATTGTATTATAGGTTCCCACGTTTCTATAAAGTCTAACTTTTTTAGATTCCGGTAAGCATAACATCCGTTATGATTTTTACAAGTTAACAGCAGCTGGCCTTTTCTAGCTGGGTTCATTATTGGTATGTTAGGAACTTTTTCTACCTCTTATTGACTGAATTTGAGAAAGTTATCAACTAGAGAGTTGTAGTAGAAGTTCTTAGCTTTCTATAAAGTCTAATTTTGTTAGATTCCAATACATGTAGCATCAGTTATGATTTTTACAAGTTAACAGCAGCTGCCTTTTTCTCGCTGAGTTCGCTATTGATTTGTTAGGGGCTTTTTTACCTCTTGTGGACTGAATTTGAGAAAGTTATCGACTTGAGAGTTGTTGTCACGCCCCGCTTCCCAAAAAGAGAATACGGAATACGGATACGCGACAAATGCCCAGCGAATGATTTTCATCATCCATAAGCTGTTCGGAATCTTTACAACATTTCACATGAATAATCAGAGTCAGAAGAAAGAAAAGTCAACCACGCATGCATATATGAATCAAAATACCAACAAGAATACTTGATCGGTAAACTTGATCGGTAACTTGATTGATAAGCTTGATCGGTAACAGAAATTAACTTGATCGGTAACTTGATCGGTAACTCGTCATACGGGAAACACGAGCCCCCTTCCGAGTCCAGGCTCCTATATTCTCCACTACTAGATCTTTCCCTTAAACCTCGGCTTGGTTATTTATTATTATTAGTAAATAGACATGTAAGTGTCACAAAATAGGGCAAGAATAGCATGATATAAACATGTAACAGGTTCAGGGTGACAGGTAAATATATACAGATGATAGACAGTTCATAAAGGGATAAAACAATGCAAATGCTAGTTCAGGACAATAAGACAGTACTGCACTAAAACAGAGATTCCCGTTGCTACAAAAATGCAAATCTAGATCCGTCAAAGATTCTGGAAAATAGACTCCCTTCTGAATCCAGCAAATATATTTAAGTCATATAGTGTTTCACAAAAACAAGGCTCAAAACTGATTTGAATCCAGAAAACATGTTCAGCCAGAAATCAGTAGTTTGGATTCAAAGTCAGCAAAACAGCATGAAGATTCATCAATTAAATCCACAAAAAATCTGGGGTATTCCCCTATATGTTTAGTAACAGAAAAACAAGTTTCATAATTTTCCAGCAAAAATAGAGTTGTCAAGTAAAATTAGAAAACAATAAGACACGACACTTTTGTAAATTTGAAATCGCAAACACTGCAGTACGAAAACAGAAATATCTCACAACCATAAATTGAAATTTAAATCCACCAAAAGGGTGATAAAATAGACACATTATGCTAACTTTCATATTCACAAATATTTTACAAACAGCAAGTAGAATTAGGTCGAAAATTAGGTTCTTTACTGAACAGTATGAAAATTCTGCATGTAAAGTATTTGTTTGAAAACATAGAACGGTTTGTAAAACTTATCAAATAAATCCACAAAAGTTTAGGGTTAATCCCAATCAAGTATAGTTGTACTGTGTAAAATATTGGATCAAAATAATACTTTTAACATCACGATAAAAATAGATTACTCTTCAGAATTCATAGAAAACAAAATCTGAAAATCTCTCTACACCTCTGTAGTAAAATAGACATAACTCACAACTCGTAAAACAAAACTGAGATATGTCAGAAGGGTTGGAAAATAGACAGAATCTTCTACAGTTCATGTTCACAAAATATTTTCAAATACTAACCTTAATAGGGTCTAAAATACTGAACAACATCGGGGTAACAGGAAAGTACAAATTTGTTCTTCACACATAAAACAACATAGATCATATGAAATTCATCCAAATCAATCCAAACATGAAATATAGTGTACTAGATGTCCAAACAACATGGTATAGGGTATTTTGCAAGTTCATGACAAGTATAACATGAATGACACATCAAGCACACGATATCATAAAATAGCATGCATATATACATCCAAAAGGTGGTCATCCCTAGCTGTTTCATGTCATGTATGTCGTGAGGCAACTATGGTCGAATCAATACAATAGAGACAGTATGCAATAGGGAATTCACATACGAATTGTCTCTAGAACTCAACTACACTACAGGAGGTATTTAGTACTTGTATTACACAAAGAAAAGAATACAAGTTACTTGCCTTATAACCGACGACGAAAACGATGCAAGACCAAGAATAACGGAAACAGATTCCCGAAACATGAAAAACGAACGGAAACCACGAACGGAACACGAAGAACGAACGGAAAACACTCCAACCAACGAAGCACGTGCACGGGCGATGTATGTGCACACCACACCAAGTTCAACAGCAAGAGAACGAAGCATGGCAAGGCGCGGCGATAGGACCGTCATTGTTGCTGCGGCTGAGTTGGCAGAGAGGAAGACCGGGGCTGCGCGGGGCACAGCGGAGGGGCTGACTGCAAGGAGGGTGAGGAGGAACGTCGGAGTGAAAGGGAAACGACAGGGAGCTCCGGGCTGTCGGGTCTGCTGGCTATGCATCGGAGGTCGACGCCAGGGGAAAGAACGGGAGAGACGGAACACCGGGAGATGGGTGGAGAAGGGAGAGGAGAGGTCAACCAGGGGACTGTTGCGGAGGGCGGATGACAGTCGATGTGCACCGGGGAGAGGGCTGTGGAAGGAGGTTGGCTGAGCAGGGAAAGAGGAGGGGAGGCACAGGGGGCTGGCGCGCTGTAACCGACGTCGCGACTGGGGAGGTTGAGAGGCTGCACGAGGGCAGCGGGACGGGGATGCAGGCCGAAAGAGTCGGGAGAGAGGGAAAGAAAGATGTAGGGCGGCTGAGAAGTTTTGGAAGATGAACAGGCTATATTTTGGGGTATATATATAAAAGGCAGAGTTGGGGTTTTAGTGGGTTGCAGGTTGGGTTTAGTTAATGGGTTGAGTGGAATAGGGTACAGATGGGTAATGGGTATACAGGCTTAAAATCCAAAAGGTTTCATAAAATATCCAATAAGAAATTAAATGGGTTATAGGGTAAATGGATAATGGGTAATTGGGTTTATATAATAAATATCCAATAAGGAATAGGGTATTAAATCCAATAGAAAAAACAATAATCAATAAAATGCAGGTTTATATAACAAATATAATTGTACCACAATATGAAAATTATTTGAAATAACTACAAATACAGTTAACAATAGCAATGGACTTTTAAATAAACAATCAAAGTTATAATAATAACAATAATAACAATAATCCCCTGAGTTTTGTTTATTAATCTCTAATTAATGAAACAGGGTGGCCAGACTCCACCTTTTCCTATAAAAAAAAAACAATAATAACAATAATCATAATAGTAACAATAAAAATAAAAATAACCGTAATAACAATAATACTAATAGGGTTTGTATAAAAATCATTGGAAAAATAGCTACAAATAAAAATTTTGATCATAAATAGATTTTCATAGAAGATCCAAAAACAAAATTTAAAAAAAAGAGTTTAAGAGCGGAAAAATAATTTACAAAAATAAAAAATCTGAAAATACACAGAAAATACGTATTTAGGAAAATAGGGGTTACAGTTGTAGTAGAAGTTCTTAGCTTTCTATAAGTCTATTTTTGTTAGATTCTAATACACGCAACATCCATTATGATTTTTATAAGTTAACATTAGCTGCCTTTTTCTGGCTGAGTTCACTGTTGATGGGATAGGGGCTTTTTCTACCTCTTGTTGACTGAATTTGAGAAAGTTATCAACTAGAGAGTTGTAGTAGAAGTTCTTAGATTTCTGTAAAGTCTAATTTTGTTAGATTCCAATAAACATAGCATCAGTTATGATTTTTACAAGTTAACAGCAGCTGGCTTTTTCTGGTCGAGTTCACTATTAATATGTTAGGGGCTTTTTCTATCTCTTGTGGACTGAATTTGAGAAAGTTATCGACTAGAGAGTCATATCAGAAGTTCTTAGATTTCTATAAATTCTAATTTTGTTAGATTCCAATACACGTAGCATCAGTTATTATTTATACAAGTTAACAACAGCTAGCTTTTTCTGGCTGAGTTCACTAGTGATATGTTAGGTGCTTTTTCTACATCTTGTTGACTGAATTTGAGAAAGTTGTCAACTAGAGAGTTGTAGTAGAAGTTCTTAGAATTCTATAAAGTATAATTTTGTTAGATTCTGATAAGTGTAGCATCAGTTATGAATTTTTTCTAGATTCAGCAATAGCTTGCCTTTTGGCTGAGTTCACTATTGAGATGTTAAGGGATTTTCCAACCTTTTATCACTGAATTTGAGAAGGTTGTCAACTAGAGAATTGTAGTAGAGATTTTCACCTTTCTAAAAATTCTAATTTTGTTAGATTCGGATAAGTGTATCATTAGTTATGAATTTGACAAGTTTTGACAGTTGTCTGTCTTTTGGCTGAGCTCACTCTTTGAGAGTTAGGGATTTTTCTAACCTATTATTGACTGAATTTGAGAAAGTTGTCAACTAGGAAATTAAAGTATAGGTTTCTACCTTTCCGAAGAGTCTAATTTTGTTAGATTCCGGTAAGCGTAACATTTGTTATGAATTTTAAAAGATTTTAGCAGCCACTCGACTGATTGGGCGGATTTGCTGTTTGAGTGTTTTGGTTGTTTTCCCTTATTCGAGCACTTGTTTAGGATCTAGATGTATCCCCATGTGCTCATGATTCATGGTTTATATTGGGTAATTTTTCGTGAAAATTGTTAGCAGTTTGTGATCTCATACGTAGCTAGTTGGCTCGTATATAATTCGTTTGGCTCATACGTAGCTAGTTGGCTCGTATTTAACTTGTTTTGCTCATACGTAATTTTTCGGGCTCATATGTAGTTGTTGGTTCATATGTAGCTCATTTGGCTCGTATGTGATTTGTTGGCTCTTATGCAGCTTATTAGCTCGTACGCAGCTTGTTGTGGTTGTCTAGGGTAATATCTTTACCCTAGGGACCATCGACCATCAAGACGTGTATTTATTTTACTCCTCGAGGATTTTGGATGATTCACTCATCGTGCGCCATCGGATCTTAACCGGGGTAGGTTAATCATCGACCTGGAGCGTAGACGAAATCCAAGTTCACGGCTGTAGGATGCGAACAGATTCGTATTGTCGGGGTCTTGGATCGATAGGCTGTGAGCGGGATCCATGGTGATCTCAGGAAGTCTAGGTTGAACACTAGAAAAGTTATCTTGCGAAGTCTAGATTGAGACCTAGTATGTTGTATTAACATTGTTGTCATCCTCAGATTGTTTAGGGTTAGTGACATCGTTAGGGTAACTATTGTTACTTAAACATTTTATCTATTATTTCTCTAATAGATAAAAGAGTTAGTATTAGGGGTGATACCTTATGATCCGACTTGTCCTGTAATTGGGATGTACCTTCCTGTCAAAGGGATACGGTTTGTGCCTTCTCACGAATTGGGAGCACGGGATCCGTATCTCAGTTGTTAATTTCTGAAGTGCCATGATAAGAACCGGATAAGTTCTTTTGTCGAAACTAGGGGATGGACCAAGGAATTCCGTCATGTTCTATGTCAGGGAGAAACGAACCGGCCATAGACTACTGTTCTATAAGTCAAGGGCACCACAGGGAATGCTTCGAACTATCTTATGCAGCGGTAACTCTGGGTTTGTCTGGCTTTTGAGTGAGGTCACCAGATGATAGTGGAAAACATGGACACCACTATGGTAATGCATTGGCGGGATTGGATTGTCCAAGGCAACCTCATTAATCACGTTGTATCTGTCGGGAACATGTTGAGTACAAGAGTAGAATTCATGGCGAGGGTTCAAATCCCTAAATATGAAGAAACGGCTTGATATGGGAGTACGTATTTATGGGATGCGTACTGTCACGCTCCGCTTTCCAAAAGAGAATACGGAATACGGATACGTGACTAAGCCTAACGAATGATTTTCATCATCCATAAGCTGTCAGGATCTTTACAACATTTTACAAGAATAATCAGAGTCGGAAGCAAGAAAAGTCAACCAAGCATGCACATATGAATCAATATACCAACAGGAATACTTGAAACAAAATATATTAATCTCAAACAAACTAGATCTGAATAAATTAATATTCTGGGTCACATTGCCTAATACAAAATAAATCCAAGTACAGATATAATTGTTCAAGTAGCAACAGGAAATAGTAATAGCAAAACTCCAGCAACTAATATCTCATATCACCAACTCCATCAGGCAACTGGTCACCCTGATCTACAATTTAATAAATTGCAAGAAGAGGAAAAAGAAAACAAACTCCCGTCAATGCTAGTTACGAGCCGCTTGTAGTGCAGGATACAAGTACATCGAAAAGAATAACAAATACAGAATAACAGCAGAAACAAACATAGTATGGTATAAGTATGTCAACAGAACAGGATAACTAACATGGAACAAGAAACAAAATCAAGTAACATGATATACTAACAGGTACATGTAACATGTATCAAGTGTCAAGCAAGTAGGTAAATAGGTATACATGAATACAGGAATATAGGTAAACAGGTACAGGTACAAGTAAGCATGTAACAAGTATCAGGTTATGTCAAGTCTTGTATTATTACTATCCAGGTAGCACTTCATGCGTTCATCCTTTTACCACATGGTTACATTCAAACAAGTTACATTTAGATTTCGTAGTGGTGTCCATAGGGCCATGTACTCAAGGATCAGAAAAATAGGAACATGAACAGGTAGAACCTAATGGTTCTCTTCCGAGTACACCTTCCTATAGGGAAGAGTGCAGTCAGGTAAACAGGTACAGGTAGAACCTAGTGGTCCTTTTCCGAGTACACCTTCCTATAGGGAAGCATGTAGTCGGGTAATTAGGTAAACAGAATCGTGTATCATGTAGTCATGAACACGTAATAGGTAAGGAATGCGGGCCCTCTTCTCAGTACACATTTCTATATTTTCCACTACTAGATCTTTTCCTTAACCCCAACATGGTTATTTGTTATTATTATCAAACAGGCATGTATGTATCACAAAACAGGGCAAGAATAACATAGCATAAACAAGTAACATGTTCAAGATGAAAGATGAACATGTACAGGTGAATGACAACTCCTAGCAGGATAGAACAATGAAAATTCTAGTTCAGGACAGCAAGACAGTATTGCACTAAACCTGGAATTTCTGTTGCTACAAACATGAAAACCTGGATCCGTCAAAGAATATGGAAAATAGACTCCCGACCGAATCAAGCAAATATATATAAGTCATATGGTATTTCACAACAACAAGTCTCAAAACAGGTTTGAATCCAGAAAACATGTTCAGCCAGAAATCAGAAGTTTGTATTCATCAACAGGAAAATAGCATGGAAACTTAATAACTAAATCCATGAAAAATCTAGGGTATTCCCTAGTATGTTTAGTAACAGAAAATAATGTTTCATAATTTTTCGACATAGATAGAATAGTCAAGTAAAATCAGAAAGCAGTGAGACACGACAGTTTTGCAAATCTGGAAGCATAAACACTGCAGCACTAAAACAACGATATCTCACAAAATACAAATCAAAATCTAGATTCGTCAAAAGGGTGATAAACTAGTTACAGTAGGCTATAATTCATATTCACAAAGTTTTTATAGTCAGCAAATAGAATCAGGTCGAAATTATGTATCTTTACTGAACAGCAAGAAAATTCTGCAAGTATAGTAGTTGTTTGCAAGTATAGAATAGTTTATAAAAATTATCAAATAAATCTACAAAAATTAGGGGTTAATCCCAATCAAGTTTAGTTGTAACAAGAAAAATATTGGATCAAAATATTACCTTTAACATCAGTAGAGATATAGATTACTATACAGAATTCACATAAAACTGGATCTGGAATTTTAAAAACAACTGTAGTAAAATAGTCATAACTTGAAACTCATAAATCAAAACTGAGATCTGTTAAAAAATCTGAAAACTAGACAGAATTCTTTATAATCCATGTTCACAAAATATTTTCATATAATGACCTTAATATGGTCTAAAATACTGATCAAAACGGGGAATCGACAAAAACTAGAAAATATCTCATATGCACAAAATCCACTAGTTCCTCCGAAAATCTTCCAAAACACAACCAAACATGAAATATGGTGTACTAGATGTCCAAGAAACACGGTATATGCTATCTAAACTAGTGTACGTTATAAAAATTCTAGTGTATATTCTAAAAATTAATTCTAGTGTATGTTTTATAAATTATTTGTAGTGTATATTTTAAAATTTTAATTCTACAAAACAAGTAAAGATAGATAAACTAGTGGATGTTATAGAAAATAATTCTACAAAGCAAATAAAGTTAAATAAGATTCTACTATAAACCCGTGTATGTTAATAACAAAATTCTAAACAAAAAGAACAAATATTACAATAAAACAGCAAAAATTAAATGAATAAACTAGTGTATGTTTACCAAATTAAAAAAAATAATAATCTAAAAAGAAGAGGAAGAAGTAGAAGAAAACACAATCTAATTAAGAGAAATAAATGAGAACAAATGTAACATCCCAAAAAAATAAAATAAATTTTATTATTTTTGCACGTAAAATTTTATGTTTTTTAGTTACTAAAGTTTTCCAATGTGATGTACAATTTTATTCTCATTTTATTTGTCACATTTGTATTATTTATTTTTAATGAAAACTCATTGGTCTAAATTCTATTTTAAAGCCCACCATAAATTTTATTAAAAAGAGAAGTCCATGATTTTATTCTATATTTTAAATGCACACTTTTTAAGTCTACACACTTGTCATGTAACAAACACCTACAAATGGATTAATAACAAACAATAAAAAGAATGAGAATTGTGTGCATGTGCACACGTGTGCACCCAAGAGCATTGGCGGGCCAAGAAGAGGAAAAGGTAGTGGATGGTGAAAGTGGGTGTGAGAGTGGGTAATCAACTGGGTAGTGGGAGTCTTTTCATCTACACAAATACTTTATAAATACCCACCTTTATTCATGAACAAATTCATAAAAAATTAAAAGAATCAAGAGAGAGAAAAAAAGAGAGGCTTTCGCTTTGTGCAAGGAAGAAGGAAGCTTTCGAATTTTTGCTAGGAGGAGAAGGAAGTCTCATTCTTGTTGGAGCTTTGGAACAATCTTTCTAGGAGTTTTTCTCTCATTTTGCACCAATAAGGTGGGTGTTTCTTTTGCCTTCTAAAATATAGTAGTATGCATGTATAGAAAAAGTTGATGCTTGAAACTGATATTTCATATGAGTTTTAGTTAATTTATGATACCATGTGATGTTGTTATTTAGAATGTTTAGTAGAAATGAAACATGTAAATTGTTGCATGCTAAATGAAAGTTTAATCAAGATGTAATTTCTATTTCAATAGTAGGGCACATCTTGTTGAATTAAAATTCTATTTCATTAATATCTTGAAGTGGTTAGGCACAAATAGCATGCCTTGGTTGGATTAGATGAATTGTGCATATCTATATAATAAAACACAAAGAAAGCTATCAAGTGGCTCTCCTTCAATTTCCCAAAAATCAAAGGCCCGGATCTAACCTTATAATACATATTTTCTCTCCCAAAAGTTTCCCCCAAAAACTCAAATTCAAATTCCCACCCAAAACAACTCTTTATTTTTCTCTCTCTCCCCCTCTCTCTTCTATTCAAAAAATTAAGAAAATAAAATTTTAAATTTTTTTAAAAAATTAATAATTTTTTTGAAAAAAATAAAAATTTTAAAACTAAAAATTTAAAAATTTAAAAACTTTGAAAATAATTCAAAAAAATCATATAATATATTTTTTGCTCTATGTTTTCAATTAATTTGCTGGACCTCCAAAACTATTTTATATGATCAAATAAGGCGCACCGTTCTGAAGACGTGCCGTAGGCACGTGTCAACAGGCAAACCTAGTATATAGACAAAAAGTCTAAATTATGTACAAGAAATTGTGTAGTTGTTCTAGGAGAATCATAAAATCAATGGGATTGAAAATTGCTAAAGGGAAAGTATAAACATTCATGATAGTAGTTAAATTCTTCTAATTGCAATATACAAAATACTATTTTTCAAAAGTATAATTATTTGAATTAATTTGTGAAAAATTTTAAGTTAATGTGGTTAAAAACAGTAAAGAAGTGTTTCTGAAAATGTATTTTTGTAACATTAACTTGGAAGAAAAGATTAGAAATCAAAAGTTACTCAAATAGTAAAAATTGAGATTTAAACAGAATGTGGAGTTAAATGAATTTTAACCCATATATTATCCGTAATGGCACTTGGCCTGGGTGGCTAGCGTAGGCACCATGCGCTAGGCACTGCCACGTGGTGCCTAGGGGTTTCCCTCTGGGTCGCGGTTCAAGCCTGGGGTTTAGCTCTGTTTGATTAATTTTTTAGATAAAATCAAAATGAGTGTTTTAGAGTATTTAAATAACTCAGTAAACTTTCATACACAATGGTGAGTTAGCTCACTGGTTTGAGAGGGGGGGGGGGCTTGGTTGCTGTCAGTGTTGGTTCGAAACCGGGGACACACTTTGAGTATTTAATTTATTTTTAATATGCTTTCGGATTTTAAAAATGGGGAAAATTCATTGGAAATTTATATAATATTTGTAACCCCTGTTTTCCATTTTATGTATTTTTTAAAGTGTATTTTTCTTTTTGGTGTATTTCTCTCTGTGTATCTTTTTCTTGGACCGTATATTGGATTTTTTTTTACTCAATATATTCATCTATTTGGTTTATCGTCTCTTTATTTGATTTTCTTGCTTCAGTTGTCAACCTATTATTTCACTTTTGTTTGATCGAGCTATTGTTTTTTATTCCCTTTATTTTATTTGTTCATGTCTTATTTTATTTGACTCTTTTTGTTCCCCATATCTTTATTGGATTTTTTTTATTTAAATCCAATAGCCACTATTTCTATTTTGATCCATTAAACCCAATTTAAATCCTATTCTATTCTTAGTGGATCTTTATTAACTTAACTACCCAAACCCATTACCACTTACTTAAACCCTAATTATCCAATACCCAATTAACCCATTATCCCTAACTCTTTATTTCACTTGAACCCATTTTAAACCCATCAGCCCAACCTTTTACCCTACTGATAAACTACCCAAAACCCATACACACACACCCAACCCGTTCACCCCTATACTTCTCAGCCGTCACCCCCACCATAAACCTAATTCTACCCATATATATACCATCTTTCTTTCCCCTGTTACCCATCCCCTTTACTTAAACCTAGCCGACCTATCCCGTGCGCCTCCTTCCATCGACCCAACCTCCTCTCCGCCTTCTCCAGTGCACCGGTGTCCCCCGTCTCCCTCCTCCCGACTGTTGCACCGCCTGCAGTCAGCCGGCGACGCTCCGACAGTCGCTACCCTGCCTCCCCTCCTAGTTCTGTCCCTACCCCGCGGTCTTCTCGCGGTGCTGTGCTTCCTCCATCGACCATTTGCGCCAGTAACAACAGTGAGCAGCACCAACGGCCATCGCCTGTGTCGTCGTCCCCTCTTGCTGTTGGGTTTTGTGTGGAGTTTTTTCGTGTTCCGTTCGTTCGTGGGCTTTGCTCGCTTTTGGTTCGTGTGATTCTTTTGGGTTCGTTCATTCGTCGTATTCGTGTTCTGGGAATCTGTTCCCATTATTCTTGATCTTCGTCATCTTCATCGTCGGTTAAGGCAAGTAACTTGTACTCTTTCTTTGTGTAATACAAGTACTAAATACTGCCTGTAGTGTAGTTGGGTTCTAGAGACAATTTGTGTGTGAATCCTCTGTTATATATTGTCTCTATTGTGTTGATTTGACCATAGTTGCCTCACGACATACATGACATGAAACAACTAGGGATGACCACTTTTTGGTTGTATATATGCATGCTAATTTGTGATATCGTGTGCTTGATGTGTTATTCGTGCTATACTTGCCATGGACTTGTGAAATACCCTCTACTATGTTGTTTGGATATCTAGTACACTATATTTCATGTTTGGGTTGATTTGGATGAGTTTTACATGAACTAGATGATTTTATGTTCGGTGAATAATTCTGTATTTTCTGTCACCTTACTTTTGATCAGTATTTTAGACCCTATTAAGGTCAGTATATGAATTCTATTTGTGAACATTAACTGTAAGAATTCTGTCTATTTTCCAACCCTTCTAACATATCTCAATTTCGATTTACGAGTGTGAGTTACGTCTATTTTACTACAGAGATGTAGAAATTTCCACATTTTGTTTTCTGTGAATTCCGAAGAGTAATCTATTTTTATCGTGAAGTTAAAAGTATTATTTTGATCCAATATTTTGCACAGTATAACTAGACCTGATTTGGATTAACCCTGAATTTTTATGGGTTTATTTGACGAGTTTTACAAACCGTTCTATGTTTCCAAACAATTACAATACTAGCAGATTTTTCGTACTGTTCAGTAAAGAACTTGATTTTCGACCTAATTCTACTTACTGTTTGTAAAATATTTCTGAATATGAAAGTTAGCCTACTGTATCTATATCATCACCCTTTTGACGGATTTGGATTTTGATTTATGGTTTGTAAGATATTGTTGTTTTTGTACTGCAGTGTTTACGATTCCAGATTTACAAAATTGTCGTGTCTTGCTGTTTTCTGATTTTACTTAACTACTCTATTTTTGTTAGAAAATTATGAAACTTGATTTTCTGTTACTATACATATAGGGAAATACCCTAGATTTTTCGTGAACTTAATTAATGAGTTTTGATGCTATTTTCCTGACCTTGAATACAATCTTCTGATTTCTGGCTGAACATGTTTTCTGGTTTCAATTCAGTTTTGACCAATATTTTTGTAGAACACTATATGACTTATATATATTTGTTGGATTCGACCGGGAGTCTATTTTCCATATTATTTGACGGATTCAGATTTGCATGTTTGTAGCAACGAGAATTTCAGTTTTAGTTCAGTACTGTCTTGCTGTCCTGAACTAGAATTTTAGTTGTATTATCCTGTTATGAGTTATTTGTCACCTGAACATGTTTATCCTTCATCCTAAACCCGTTACTTTTTTATATCATGCTATTCTTGCTCTGTTTGTGACACAAACATACTTGTTTGTTAATAATAACAAAATAACCAAGCCGGGATTAACAAAAAGATCTAGTAGTGGAAAATATAGAAATGTGTACTGAGAAAAGGACTCGTGTCCTACATGTTACGTGTTCATGACTACATGATTCACGATCCTGTTACCTGACTGCATGCTTCCTTATAGGAAGGTGTACTCGGAAGGGAACCACTAGGTTCTACCTGTACCTGTTTACCTGATTACCTGACTGCTTACTTCCCTAGAGGAAGGTGTACTCGGAAGGAGACCACTAGGTTCTTCCTATTCCTGTTTATCCTGTTATCCTGATCCCTGAGTACACTACCATATGGACTCTACTATGAAATCTAAACGCAACTTGTTTGAATGTAGCAACCATGTGATAAAAACCGGGGGTGCATGAAGTGCTAGCTAGAAAGTAACAATACAAGACTTAACTTAACCTGATACCTGTTTACCTGTACCTGTACTTGTACCTATTCACCTGTTTACCTGTATACCTAATTACCTGTTTACTTGTTACCTGTTTACCTGTTTACCTGTTTGCTTGACACTCGATACATGTTACCTGTCCCGTTAGTATACGATGCTACTTGATTCTATTTTCCTGATTCATGTTAGATATTCTATTCTGTTGACATGCTTATACCATGCTATGTTTATTCCTGCTGTTATTTTTTATTTGTTATTCTTCCTCATGTACTTGTATCCTTCACTACAAGCGGCCCGTAACTTGCGTTGACAGAAGTTTGTTTTTCTCCTTTTCTTTTTCCTACAATTTATTAATTGCAGATCAGGGTGACCAGTTGCCAAATAGAGTTGGTGTTATGAGATATTACTGCTGGAGTTTTGCATTTATTATTATTATTTCTATTGCTTATTTGAACAATTGTACATGATTACTTGGATTTATTTTTGTATTTGGGCAATGTGACCAGGATATTATTAACTTGTCCGGACTTGATTTATTTAAGATTATTATATTTTGGTTTCAAGTAAATTCTTGTTGGTATATTTGATTCGATTATGCATATGTGGTTGATTTCTCTTGCTTCTGACTCTAATTATTCCTGTGAGATGTTGTAAAGATTCTGAACAGCTTATGGATGATGAAAATTATTCGCTAGGCTTAGTCACGTAACCGTATTCCGTATTCTCTTTTTGGGAAGTGAGGCGTGACAATATTATTAGAACATTTGGCAGTTATTTCATAATATTCAAAAGATATTTTTAAGAGTTTAAATGTCATGTTTCATATATTTGTTGAGTTTGAATTCAAGATTAAAATAAATAGGACGGATGAGATTAAAGATATTGAGAGTTGTTTTATAGTGAAATTAATGCTAAATTTCGAAATTGAAATAAAGAAGTTCTAGTGTTGATTTTTAAAGAAGATTGATATTAAAATAGTGATCTAATTAAAGAATGACTAACTAAGAAGTTGTTTATAAGAAATTTTGTGTGATGAGGTTCCGATGACAGCGCGGTGTGGGTTTCGTCTCCATAATTATCAGGGTGTGAGGCGTGATGGCTGAAAATAACTCACGGTAGGAGGACGACTCTCAAGAATTATCAGGGTCATAGCTCGCGGTGTGGGTATTCGCCTCCAGAATTATCGGGGTTACGACTCGCAGTGGGAGAGCGATACTTAAGAATTATCGGAGTACTACTAGATACTCACAGGATATCTAAACCTTACATAAGTCACCTTAGTAGAAATTCATGGCGAGGAATTTAACCCTATAATGTGGAGTACGTAGGTGCTTGCCCTTGGACCTATGTAGAATGGGATGCACAGAATCCGAACAAGTATGCATTAGTGTTATCGTGTAAATCTGCATTAGGCATTAAGTCATATTATACACTGACATGTTTAGGAGAGTCACTCTTTTAAACTTAAATATTCATTAAAGTTTGTTTTTACTAAAGTAAGAGAATCACTGTTTCATAGCATTGCGTCAGTTGTATGCAATTGACGTGCCCATAGTTTTCCAGTACAGGACTTCGATTAGCTAAAGGGCATGAAGATGAATTGGTGCTAAAGATTATTTTCATGATTTAAGCTGTTGATGTTAAAGTTGTATATATCATGTTGTATTCATTCCGCTGTGTATTTTGTAACAGACATTATTGTATAATAAAAAGTTTTAATTTCCGTGTAAAATAGTACGAAGTTGAGTGAAACATCATGTTGTGCTACGAATTACATGTAAATGAAATTCGGGGTGCTACAGAGTGGTATCAAAATTGACTTCAATAAGTAGTACAAAATTACAAGGACGACACATTAGTGTGGACATTAGACGTGTGAGTTCAATTTATAGAGATTTAAGTGTAAGTTAATTTACATTTGTGTGCTCTATACCCTAACGTTTTCTCCTCCCTTTACCTATAAGATGGCTGGTAACCAGTATCCAGTGAATGAAGTAGAATGGTACTTTGAAGAAGACCCCGAAGAAGAAGATGAAGAAGATCCCAAAGAAGAGGAAGACCCAGAAGAAGATGAGGGAGAAATGCCCAAATCTCGGGAAATCACTCCACCTCCACCGATTCCCCAGATGAATCCTCAGATGAAGAACCAGTTCGAGGTCAAAAGGACCACCTTATTGCTTCTCTCTGGAGGCAATTCATCGTACATAAGTGGAGAGTAAAGCACTTGGAAGCTCATCATGTAGAGGACAAGAAGAACATCATAGCTCTGAGTCACCGAGTGTGAGAGCTGGAGAAAATTCGACACAGGACTGCTCGGCATTTCACCCAGCTAGACAACAAAACACGTTGGGAAAAACAAGAATGCCGTCAAAGATGCGAGGAAATGAAGAAGGAAACAAATGAACTATGCGGAGAGCTCAGAGAAGCCAAGAGGAACCGTAGAATCTAGACTGCTTTATGTTTAGAAATTTCTGGTGTTTTATGTACTGGATGTATGAACAAGTTTTTATTTCTGAATGTTAATGTTTAAATTTTGGAAATAAATGAATTTGGTTGGAAGGTAAGCTTATATTGTTG
This sequence comes from Hemerocallis citrina, assembly GCA_017893485.1. Lineage (NCBI taxonomy): Eukaryota > Viridiplantae > Streptophyta > Magnoliopsida > Asparagales > Asphodelaceae > Hemerocallis > Hemerocallis citrina. Next base: position 276,741,710 of record CM030358.1, read on the forward strand.
CTATTTGTGGTGAATAATTAAGTTTTATGAACCAAAAAGTTGGACGAAAAACTAGAGACAGTGAAAGATCCAGCAGTGAGGGCAACAAGCTTGATTTGAAGACAAAACTTGCCCGGGTGTACCAAACTCTCAACTCATTTTCCATCAATATGACTCAAAACACTAGGGTGGGGCAAGTAGTACAAGTCCCAGAGGCAATCAAATTGGTGGAATCATTCAAGCGGATGAAACCACCCATGTTCGAAGGCAAGGAATATCCAAATGAAGCAGATGATTGGATCAGGTAGATAGAAACAGTGTTCGAGGTCCTGCAGACTCCAGAGGCTAGCAAGGTGAAGCTAACCTCTATTCAGCTACAGAAGGATGCTGGGGCCCGATGGCAGTCAATGAAGAGAACCCTTGGGAACAGACTTATCACTAGGGAAGAATTTTTGGAGGAGTTCCGCAGCCACTATTTTTCGATGGATGTACAGGAGAAAAAGGCTATGGAGTTCCTGGGCCTGCAACAGGGGATGTTGTCAATTCGGGAATACGGGATAAAGTTCACTAAGCTCTCGAGGTATGCGCCAGAGTTGGTATTGATGAAACCAAGAAGGCACAGAAGTTTTAGCAGGGATTGAAGCCAAGTCTAAGGTCTCGGATGATACCCCTCGGTTTCAGGAGGTTCGACAAGCTGGTCAGAATGGCTGCAGCCACAAAAGCCGTTGTCGAGCAGTATCAGTTGGCTCAGACCAAGAAGAACAATTGGAGTGCTAGCAGGAGGCCTACATCATCGGGTAACTTCAAGGGGCAACCCCGAGCGCAAAGTTTCCGATAAACTAGGGCCAATGCCGTTTCTGTGATGGGGAGGCCAAGAAACAAATGTACCAGAGCACCAGGAGTGACTTGTTACAATTGTCGGGAAGCTGGTCATTCCAGGATTGACTGCACCAAGCCACAAAACCCCATGACCTGCTTCAATTGTGGAAAGGAAGGCCATACCAAGCCCTATTGCCCACAACTCCAGTAGGGAGGGCAGAGGCAGAAGCAAGCTGAGCAGGGAAAAAAGCCATACCAGCGGGGGCAAGTATTCGCTCTGACTGAAGCTGATGCGGATGATGCTGACAATGTCATTACCGATATGGGAGCAATTGAATAGAGTTTTCTACTGTTATTTCCAGTTTGTATTAGAAGAAGTGTTATGTACTTAGAGTATTCATTATGTAACATGAGAACTTCTAATTCATGGAATAAAGGCAACTATTTTGTTTGATACTGGATCGTCCCATACTTTTGTGTCACCTACTTTTGCAAAACGATTAGGAGTTAAGCCGAAGATTTTTCTAGGCAAGGTTCTAGCAGAGGCTACACCATCTGGAGATACATTGACTACCGATCGGTACTATGCTGGGTGTAACCTCGAGATCAAAGGAAGAGTCTTTGGAATCGATCTCATCGAGTTAGCAGTCTGGGGAGTCGATGTGATCAGTGGCATAGATTGGATGTCGATCTACAATGCCAGTATCAAGTGCAAGAGCAAGGAGGTTATGGTGAAGGCATCGGGAGGACCAGCAATTACATTTCAAGGGAAAAGGAAGTGTAATTCTTTGATTTTTTATTTTCTTTCGTCCCTTTTAGTCGTCCTCCTTTGTTGACTCTTTATTGAGTATAAAAATTCATTCTTCTCCTGCCTATCTTTTCTTTATATATATATATATATATATATATATATATATATATATATATATATATATATATATATATATTTCGAATATTTTGTATATTTCGATTATTAATTATTATATTTTGGATCTTCTATAAAATTGTTTTCTAAAATTTTATTATTTCGAATAACTGTGTATTTTAATGTCACAAAATGTATCTTTATACTTAAATTGAGCAATCAATATCTAAGTACGTGTGGAAGATCGCATCATTTCGTTCATCGTTTTGTTGCAACTGGATGTCGAGATGGCAAACATGCAACTAGACGACAATGGAGGCAAATTGCAACTGGATACCGGTGAGGCAAAATGTGCAACCAAATATACAGATGGTAAGCTGCAACCTGATGTCTTGGAGGCAAACTTGCAACTTGATGTTGAGAAGGCAAGACTACAGATGGATATAAATGAGGCGAACCCACATCAAAGAATTTCTACTACTACTATTATTGTTTCCTTATTGTTATTAGTATGATTATTATTATTGGGGTTACTATTAGTATTTTTATTATTGTATTTTTCTTACTATTTTTAATTTTTTTTGATGTTGATATTGAATTACTTTCACCAAAATGATGAACCTCAAATAAATTTCTGTCTTGTATTATTATCCTTACCAGTATTGTTAATATTTTATTATTACTATTATTTTTACCGTATATTTATGATGATTATTATTTTTATTATTATTTTTATTATTTTTGTCATTATTATTTTATTATTATTACACGTTGATTTTTTGTATTATTAATATTATTTTTGTTAATTCTCATTAGTTCCGACATAATTATTTTAATTTAAGCCCCCTTCTAGCCCCATTTTTATTCTGGTGTCTCATTCTTTTCCTCCTGCTCAGATCGACGCTTGGTGTCATGTGGTCTACAACGACTTGTCTACAGCTTGGAACGTCACCATCATAGTAGCGCAGTGGAAGCGTGGTGGGCCCATAACCCACAGGTCCCAGGATCATATCGCTGCTTCTCCTTCCTTGTATGGTTTACTTTCCCCTATCTTTTGCATTCGTTCTCACTCATTGACTTATTGATTGATTCAATTTTTTCTCTGTCATTTTGTTTGTGTTTGCCATGTCCTATGTACCGCCTAAGCAAATTTCGAGGACAAAATTTTGTTGTAAGGTGGGTAGGATTGTAACCCCTATTTTCCCAGGAAGGTATTTTTCGATATTTTCTGTATTTAAAATTTTCGCAAATTATTTTTCGGTATTCAATTATTTTGTCAAAAGGTATTATTGGATTTTTCTAATTTAAAATCTATTTTGATCCATAATTTTAGCTGAACTAATTTTCTATGATTTTTGTATTTAATACAGTTCTTATTATTTTTATTATTGCCTTTATTATTTTTATCATTTTATTATTATTAATATGGTTACTATCCGTATTATCTTGCCAGTGTGGTTATTTGCATTATTATTTTATTTTATTGTTAAAAATTATATTATTTCATAAATTATATTTATTAGTTATTGTATTAATTTTCATATTGGATTATTTTCAAATTATATTATTTTTCTTTCATTTTTGACCTCCTTGTGCTGATTGTGCGCCGTTTGTCCGTGTTTCGCCATTTTGAGTTCTTTTTCGCATTTTCTTAGTCTCGTTCGTATTTATTATTTATTTTTGGGTTATGATGAATATTTAGAAGTGTTTTGACCAATTTGAGATTTTTGGCCTTTAAGGTGATTTTTAGGAGCCATAGGATTCATTGTATTTTGTATTTCCATTTGAAATCTACCCAATACCCATTACCCAATTGTATACCTATTAATTTCTATTGATATCCACTACCCATTAACCCACATTTGACCCACATAAATAACCCCCTAATCTCCCAAAACCTTAACCCTAATCTTTCTCTCTCCCTCTCCTAATTGTAACCGGCCTCCCCTTCTTCTTGACCCCCGGCCTGCACTTCCATCTCCCAAACCGACCTACTTCCAATCCCCTAGCCGGCCTCCCTTGCTCCCATACTCCTCCATCCACCATACTACACGACCCCGATACATAAAAACTCCACTTTTTCCCCTCTCCTTGAGTTGCCGATCACCCAAATTAGTACCATCTTCCCAAAACAGCCAAAACAACACCTCAACCTCTCTCTTTGCTGATTTTGACAAGTGGGCATCTCCCACTTTGGTTCATGCATCAAGGAGACGATTGTAGGCAAGTTTCGGCTCGTGGGTTCGCTTGATATCACGCGTGGAAGGACTTTTGCTCGTGGGTTTTCATTGCTAGGCTTCGTAGCGTCGCATGCATTGTCAAAGAGGCAAGTAACTTGTACATAATTTCATTAGGTTGATACAAGTCAAAAAGTTCACTAATAGGGTAGTTGAGACTAGAGACGGCCAAAGATTGTATATTTTATTTTTCGGTTTCGTCTCTATTGTTCAAAACAGGCCATACATAACTTAGAACATGAGTTTTGATAGGTTTATGCCATAGGTTTCACCCAAAGCGCGATTTTGATCGCATAGGTCAAATAGCGCATGAAACATGTTTGATGGATTTCCCACATGAAAATATTAGGTTTTGACATGTTAGAAATCCTTAGACATGATATTTAGATGATGGGTATGCAGCGTTTCGAATCTGGAAGATTTTCTATCATTTTTGTAGAAGTTATGATGTTTTGAAGTTTAGTTGTGAAATCTGGAAATTTGGGTTGTACTGAATAGATTGCTGTTTTTGCCTGGGTTAGAGTCTGAATCTCAACATGAACATTTCTGAGTAATTTGTATGGGACTAAATCTATTTTCTAACCCCACTAGTTTCACCCCGTTTGGAGTTCGTATGAATTAGTTATGATTATTTTAGTGACTGTGTATCGGTAGTTTCCAGATTCAGTACGGGGTAGATTTTATTATCTATTTATTTTCAAGATCCAAGTTATACATGATATCATGCCACAATATTTTGTCCAGTGTTTCCCCATAATGTTAGATAGTTTCCAGATTTATTTGGTATTTTAAAGATAAGTTTTGAGCGATGTCTTGTACCCTTTTCTATAATGCACTTTTGCTGTAAACTGCATGTTGCTCTATGTTGAATGCCGTGTTCACCCTATTTTTATTTACTTTATGGAAATATTATGTGAGATATGAAAGTTGGAGAATTTTGTCTACTTTCACCCCGTTTTGGCGGAACTGGATTTTGATTTTCTGTTTGCGAGATATGATTGATTTCGTACAGCAGTGTTGAGAGATTCCAGATTCGTCAAAACCGTATTTTGAGTTGCTTTCTATTTTTGATGCCATAACTATATTTACTGGAATATTATGAAACTTATTATTTTGAGTCTATATCTATAGGGAAATACCCTAGATTTTTCGTGGATTTATTTGATGAACTTACCTGTTGTTTTTATGTATTTGAAGTCATTCCCCTGTTTTCTGGCTTTACATGAAATCTGTGTTGAAATGAGTTTTAAGTTAAGACATTGTGAACTAGTATAGGTCTTTATTATACCCGTTAGAACCGTGTGCATGTTTAGTTTCCAGATCCTTTGACGGATCATGATTTTCATGCCTGTAGCTCTTTGAATCACAGTCTTAGTGCTGACTAGTCTTGCTGACCTGATTATAAACCTAGTCTATTTTGCTCGTATATGCGGATGTAGGTTACCCGTGCATGCTGATTTGATATCCTGAACCTATACCTGAACATACCATGCTTATTTGATACTAGTTTACACATATACATGCATGTTGGACATTAATAAATAAAAGTAACTAAGCCGGGGTTTATGGGAAAGATCTAATAGTGGATAGTGCAGAAACGTGTACTCGGAAGGGGGCCCGTGTTTCCCATTTTGCTGCATGGACCTGTTGGTTCATGTACCTGTTACTTGTTGCTGCACGTACCTGTTGGTCGTGTACCTGTTGCTGCACATGCCTGTTGGTCGTGTACCTGTTGCTGCATGGACCTTTGGTTCATGTACCTGTTACCTGTTGCTGCACGTACCTATTGGTCGTGTACCTGTTACTTCATGAACCTATTGCTGCATGAATCGGATGATTCATGTACCTTTTTCTTCATGAACTTGTTTTCTATTTTCTGTACCCGAGTATACTGTCCTCTATGGTCTACTATGAAAATCTTACTAAGCGAAACTGTTGTGTTGTAGCAACCATGTAGAATGGGATGCATGTCGTGCTACCTAGATAGTAATTACAGAAGACTTGAACTTAATACATGAACATAATACTTGACATGATATATGCGTGCTTGACTACATGATACATGAGACTTGGTACATGAGACAAGAAACATGATACTTGATACAAGATTACACGACACTTGACACTTGATGCATGTTTATAGGTTACTCGTTTACATGACCCTTGACACTTTTACCATGCTAATTTGACTAGGTTGACTTTATACCTATACCATATGCTAGTTAGTTATCCCCTTTCCATGTGCTTGTATCCTACTCTATTTGTGACCCGGACTTGCCATTGACGGGTACTTGTATTTTCTCTTTTCTCTTTCCTGTATTCGTTGTATTGCAGATTTTGAAGGACAGGTTTATGAAGGTATTGGCAAGATGATGGGCTAGAGGCAGAAATTCTGCTTATTATTATTTCTCGTAGTTGCTTGAACAATATTGTATTTTGAGACTTGTATTATTTCTTGTATTTGGGCGATGTGACCCAAGATTATTGGTGTATTTTAGATCATGACTATTTGAGATTAATACATTTTATTTTAAGTATTCTTGTTGGTATTTGGTTCATATGTGCATGTGGTTGACTTTTCTAGCTTCTGACTCTGATAAATTCTGTAATGTGTTGTAAAGATTTCTTGAACAGCTTAAGAATGATAATAATCATTCGTTGGGCTTTTGTTACGTACTCGTATTCCGTAGTTTTGGGAAGCGGGGCGCGACAAGTTGATGGAAGCTATGACTAGAAGAAGATTCCTGAGGAAATTAAACATATTCCCGCAGTCTGGAAATTCCCGACAGTGTTCTTGGAAGATCTACCCAGGCTACCACCTCATCGGGATGTAGAGATCAACATTACCATTCAGCAGGAAGTGCACCGATTTCCCAGGCACCATACAGAATGGCGCCAGTGGACCACGAAGAGGTCAAGAAGAAGATTGAAAAACTGTTGAGGAAGGGTTTTATCAGACCAAGTGCATCGCCTTGGGGAGGACCAGTATTATTATTGAAGAAAAAGGATGGATCGATGAGAATGTTCATCGATTACAGGGAGTTGAACAAGGTGACCATCTAAAATAAGTATCTGATTCTGCGAATCAATGATTTGTTCAACCGACTACAGGGAGCAACTGTTTTCTCCATGATAGATCTTTGGTCAGGTTATCACCAAGTTCGTGTGAAGGAAGTGGATGTGCACAAGACTGCATTCCGAACTCGGCATAGGCATTATGAGTTCTTGGTTATGCCGTTTGGAGTAACAAATGCACCGGTTATATTCACAGACATGATGAACATGGTCATGCAACCATTCATTGACTCATTCGTCGTGGTGTTTATCGACGACATTTTAGTCTACTCCAAGTCAGAGGAAGAGCATGTTGGGCACTTAACAGAGGCATTGAAGAAGCTGTAGGAACAGAAGTGGTATGCCAAGTTATCAAAATGTGACTTATGGAAATCCGAAGTCATGTTCCTGGGTCATATCCTTTCTAAGAAGGGAGTGGCGCAACTGATCCTTCGGTGCGAGATTTTCCACAACCGTAGCAGTAGTTGGCTCTTCCAGCTAGGGGTCCCGTTCAGCAGGTTGCCCCAGCTCGTGGTCCTGTTAGGCCACCGCTTCCTCCTCAGCGCCAGATTGTGGGTCAGAGGTCCGCTGTTCCGAGGAGAGATCAGGCTTTCAACCTGACTGTTGCAGATGCTGAGTCAGCTGAAGGCATTGTTGCAGGTATATTTTATTTTATTGTTCAGTTATTTTATTGTCTCTCTTTTGCTTCTTCTCATTTCTCTTGCATTTGTTTCTTTCAAGTTATCTTTCTCCATTTTGTTTTCCTCACCTTGTTCAACCATTCCTTATTTCTTTGTCTTTGATTCTATCTTAGGTGTTGTCCTTGTTTGCACTTTTCCTGCTCATGTTCTTTTTGATTCCGGGACAACCCATTCTTTTGTCTCATCTCGATTCGATTTGTGGCTCGCCATTAGTTGGAGTGTAGCAACATGTCAGAGGCTTGGAACATTGTGACAGGTGGTGGTGTTGTCATTTGTTCTCGGGAGTGCAGGCAATGTCCCGTGATTATTGGTAGCGCATATTTCAAAGCCAATCTGATTGTAACTGGGAATTCAGGAGTCGACGTTATTCTAGGTATGGATTGGTTGGGTGAATCCCACGCCATTATTGATTTCCGTGCCAAGAAAGTTGTGTTCCGGATTCCAGATCGTGCAGAGTTTGAGTTCCATGCTGGGGAGTCTTCCCTTGGCCGAACTGCAGTTGATCAGGAGGTATGTGCGATGGAATTGCATTCAGGCCTAGTAGCTCGAGATTTCCTGGATATTTTTCCAGAGGAGTTGCCTGCCTTACCCCCTGATAGAGATGTGGAATTCGGTATTGAAGTTCATCCTGGAACAGTGCCTATATCGAAGAGTCCCTACAGATGGCACCAGTTGAGTTAGCAGAGCTTAAGGTGCAAATTCAGGAGTTGCTTGATTTGGGGTTCATCCAACCTAGTGTTTCTCCTTGGGGTGCTCCAATCCTTTTTGTCAACAAGAAGGATGGTAGTCGTCAACTATGCGTGGATTATCGGAAACTAAACAGTGTTACTGTGAAGAACCTGTATCCGTTGCCCAGGATCGATGATTTATTCTATCAGTTGAGCGGGGCTGTTGTTTTCTCGACGTTGGATCTTCGTTCTGGGTATCATCAAGTCAAAGTGAAGGCAACTGATGTACAGAAGACTACATTCAGGACCAGATATGGGCACTATGAGTATCTTGTGATGCAGTTCGGGATCACGAATGCGCCTGCTGTATTCATGAGTCTTATGAACCGAGTCTTTTCTCAATTCTTGGATAGATTTGTGGTGGTCTTCATTGATGACATTTTGGTGTATTCTCGGAATCGGAAAGATCAAGCTGAGCATCTTAGAGTGGTTCTGCAGACTTTAAGAAAGAACCAGCTCTATGGGAAACTCAGCAAGTGCGAGTTTTGGCTCGACAGGGTTTCTTTCTTGGGGCACATTATTTCGAACGATGGGATTTCTGTGGATCCTTCCAAGATTGAGGCTGTGAAGGATTGGCCTGTTCCCAAGTAAGTTTCAGAGGTGCAGAGTTTTCTTGGTTTAGCTGGATATTATTGAAAATTCATCCAAGATTTTTCGAAGATAGCAGGGCCATTGACTAAGCTGATTGGGAAGGATCAGAAGTTCTGTTGGTCTAAAGCTTGCAGTGAGGCTTTTGTTGAGTTGAAGAGTAGGTTGACGTCAGCGCTAGTTTTGACTATTCCAAACGGTTCAGGCAGATTTGTAATTCACTGTGATGCTTTTGGTAAGGGTCTTGGGGCAGCTCTGATGCAGAAGGGCCGAGTCGTTGCTTATGCATCGAGACAGTTGAGGCCGCATGAGAAGAACTATCCAACTCATTACTTGGAGTTAGAGGCAGTGATCTATGCCTTGAAGCTGTGGAACACTATTTACTTGGGGATCGAGTGGAGATCTTTACAACCACAAAAGTCTCAAGTACGTCTTCACCCAGAAGGAGTTAAACATGAGGCAAAGGTGTTGGTAGGAACTTATGAACGATTATGAAATCAGTTTGCAATACCATCCTAGTAAAGTAAACTTGGTGTCAAATGCTTTGAGCAGGAGACCGGCAGTTATGTTCCTTACTCAGCAGAGGGATCTGATTGAGCAGATGAAGAGGTTGGAGTTGGATGTTTTATTGCCGAGTTCTGATCGAAGTTGTTTGGTGCTCCAGCTTCAGTCGTCTCTTGTTGATCAGATCAAAAGAGGCACAGGCTGATGATGCACAGTTGCAGGGTTTTCGATTTGAGGTTGAGTCTGGGTCCAAAACGGACATGGTTATTCATGCTGATGGATCGCTTCATTTTCGGTCCAGGTTATGTGTCCTGAAAGGTGAAGTTCGTTAGAGGTTGCTTGAGGAAGCCCACCAGTCTTCGTATTCTATCCATCCTGGCGATACTAAGATGTATCGGGATTTGAAGCTTCATTTCTGGTGGCTTTGTATGAAGAGGGTTGTGGCTTGGTTTGTTTCTTAGTGCTTGATCTGCCAGCAGGTTAAGGCAGAGCATCAGAGAACTACTGGACTTCTTCAACCGCTTCCTATTCCGGAGTGGAAGTGGGAACATATCACTATGGATTTTGTGACCGCTTTGCCGAGGAGTTCTAAGGGTCAGAATGCCATTTGGGTGATTGTTGACCGTTTGAGGAAGAGTGCTCACTTCATTCATTTTCGTGTTGGACATTCTACTAAGAGCCTAACTGAGAGGTACATGCAAGAGATTGTCAGTCTCTATGGGGTTCCAGTTAGTATTGTATCCGACACGGATACGAGATTCAGATCTCAATTTTGGGAGAGTCTTCAGAGCAGTTTAGGGAGTAAATTAAAGTACATTACAACTTTTCATCCCAAGACTGATCAACAGTCAAAGAGGTCAAAGAGGACCAACCAGATTCTTGAGGACATGTTGCGGTCTTGTATACTGTAATTCGGTGGATCATGGGAGGACCATTTGCATCTCGTAGTGTTCTCGTACAATAACAGCTTTCAGGCCAGTCTTAAAGCTGCACCGTTCGAGGCACTCTATGAGCAGAAGTGCAGATCACCAGTATGCTGGGATGACATTGGTGAGAGGAAGTTGTTGGGTCTAGAGTTGATCACCAGGACAGTTGATGTGGTGGTTCAGATTAGGAAGTACATTTGGGTAGCTCAGGATAGGCAGAGGAGATGGGCCGATGTCCATCAAAGAGCTTTAGAGTTTGAGGTTGGTGACCATGTTTTCCTAAAGGTATCGCCTAGGTCCGGTGTCATTCGGTTTGGTGGTGGGGACAAGCTTAGCCCTAGGCTTATTGGACCGTTTGATATTGTGGAGCTAGTAGGCAAGGTGGCCTATCATCTTGCATTGCCACTAACTTTATCAGGAGTGCACGATGTTTTCTGTGTCTCACAACTCAGGAGATATATCCGAAATGAGAGCCACGTGATCGACTATTCTAAGTTGACCGTTCGGTCGGATTTGACTTGTGAGATTCTGCCAGTTGCTATTGTGGATCGGCGGGAGAAAGTGCTTAGGAACAAGGTCATCAAGCTGGTTCGTATTTCTTGGAACCCTCACTCGTCGGGTGAATCGACTTGGAAGCTGGAGGAGGAGATTCAGCAGAAGTTTCCTCATTTGTTTGAGTAGTTTTTGTTTTGTTCTTTCTTTTCTTTTGGGGGTTGCCCTATGTACCATCTTGTCGAATTTCGAGGACGAAATTCTTCTTGTTAGGTGGGTAGGATTTATAACCCCTGTTTTTTCATTTTATGTATTTTTTTTAGTTTATTTTTCTTTTTGGTGTATTTCTCTCTTTGTATCTTTTTCTTGGACCGTATATTGGATTTTATTTTCAATATATATTCATCTATTTGGTTTGTCGTCTCTTTATTTGATTTTCTTGCTTCTGTTGTCGACCTATTACTTCACACATGTTGAATCGAGCTATTGTTTTTTATTCCCTTCATTTTATTTGTTCATGTCTTATTTTATTTGACTCTTGTTGTTCCTCATCTCCTTATTGGATTTTTTTTATTTAAATCCAATAGCCACTATTTCTATTTTGATCCATTAAACCCAATTTAAATCCTATTCTATTCTTAGTGGATCTTTATTAACTTAACTACCCAAACCCATTACCACTTACTTAACCCCTAATTATCCAATACCCAATTAACCCATTATCCCTAACTCTTTATTTCACTTGAACCCATTTTAAACCCATCCACCCAACCCTTTACTGTACTAATAAACTACTCGAAACCCACACACACCCCCAACTTGTTAACCCCTATACTTCTCAGCCATCACCCCCACCCAAAACCTAATTCTACCCATATATATACCATCTTGCTTTCCCCTGTTACCCATCCTCTTCAATTAAACCTAGCCGACCTATCCCGTGCTCCTCCTTCCATCATACCAACCTCCTCTCCGTCTACTCCTATGCACCGGTGTCCCCCATCTCCCTCCTCCCAACTGTTGGGCCGCCAGCAGTCAGCCGACGATGCTCCGACAGTCGGCTCGGCATGATCCTGACACCAGTGGTGTCCCAGTGCTACCTGCCTCCCTTCTGTATCTATCCCTGCCCAACGTCGTGGCGTCGTTCCCTCTCGCTGTTAGGTTTGTGTGGAGTTGTTTGTGTTCCATTCGTTCGTGGGTTTTGTTTGCTTTTGGTTCGTGTGATTCTTTTGGGTTCGTTCGTTCATCGTGTTCGTGTTTTGGGAATCTGCTCCTGTTATTCTTGATCTTCTTTGTCTTCATCGTCGGTTAAGGCAAGTAACTTGTATTCTTTTCTTTGTGTAATACAAGTACTAAATACCGCATGTAGTGTAGTTGGGTTCTAGAGACAATTTGTGTGTGAATCCTCTGTTATATATTGTCTCTATTGTGTTGATTTGACCATAGTTGCCTCACGACATACATGACATGAAACAACTAGGGATGACCACTTTTTGGATGTATATATGCATGCTAATTTGTGATATCGTGTGCTTGATGTGTTATTCGTGCTATACTTGCCGTGGACTTGCGAAATACCCTCTACTATGTTGTTTGGACATCTAGTACACTATATTTCATGTTTGGGTTGATTTGGATGAGTTTTACATGAACTAGATGATTTTATGTTCGGTGAATAATTCTGTATTTTCTGTCACCTTACTTTTGATCAGTATTTTAGACCCTATTAAGGTCAGTATATGAATTCTATTTGTGAACATTAACTGTAAGAATTCTGTCTATTTTCCAACCCTTCTAACATATCTCAATTTTGATTTACGAGTGTGAGTTACGTGTATTTTACTACAGAGATGTAGAGATTTCCACATTTTGTTTTTTGTGAATTCCGAAGAGTAATCTATTTTTATCGTGAAGTTAAAAGTATTATTTTGATCCAATATTTTGCACAGTATAACTAGACCTGATTTCGATTAACCCTGAATTTTTATGGGTTTATTTGACAAGATTTACAAACCGTTCTATGTTTCCAACCAATTACAATACTAGCAGATTTTTCATACTGTTCAGTAAAGAACTTGATTTTCGACCTAATTCTACTTACTGTTTGTAAAATATTTCTGAATATGAAAGTTAGCCTACTATATCTATATCATCACCCTTTTGACGGATTTGGATTTTGATTTATGGTTTGTAAGATATTGTTGTTTTCGTACTGCAGTGTTTGCGATTCCAGATTTACAAAACTGTCGTGTCTTGTTGTTTTCTGATTTTACTTGACTACTCTATTTTTGTTGAAAAATTATGAAACTCGATTTTCTGTTACTATACATATAAGGGAATACCCCAGATTTTTCGTGAATTTAATTAATGATTTTTCATGCTATTTTCCTGATCTTGAATACAATCTTCTGATTTCTGGCTGAACATGTTTTCTTGTTTCAATTCAATTTTGACCCATGTTTTTGTGAAACACTATATGACTTACATATATTTGCTGGATTCGGCCGGGAGTCTATTTTTCATATTCTTGGACGGATTCAGATTTCCATGTTTGTAGCAACGGAAATTTCAGTTTTAGTGCAGTACTGTTAGCTGTCTTGAACTAGAATTTTTGTTGTATTATCCTGTTATGAGTTATTTTTCACCGGAACATGTTTATCCTTCATCCTAAACCTGTTACTTGTTTATATCATACTAGTCTTGCTCTGTTTGTGACACATACATGCCTGTTTGCTAATAATAACAAAATAACCAAGCCTAGGTCTACTGGTGGAAAATATAGAAATGTGTACTAAGAAGAGGACTTGTTTCCTGCCTGTTACGTGTTCATGACTACATGATTCACGATCTTGTTACCTGACTGCATGCTTCCCTATAGGAAGGTGTACTCAGAAGGGAACCACTAGGTTTTACCTATACCTGTTTACTTGATTACCTGACCGCATACTTCCTTATAGGAAGGTGTACTCGAAAGGGAACCACTAGGTTCTACCTGTTCCTGTTTATCCTGTTATCCTGATCCCTGAGTACACTGCCATATGGACTCCACTATGAATTCTAAACGTAACTTGTTTGAATGTAGCAACCATGTGATGAAAACCTGGGGCGCATGAAGTGCTACCTAGATAGTAATAGTACAAGACTTAACATAACCTGATACCTGTTTACCTATACCTGTACCTGTTCACCTGTTTACCTGTATACCCAATTACCTGTTTACTTGTTACATGTTTACCTGTTTACCTGTTGCTTGACACTTGATACATGTTGCCCGTCCCATTAGTATATCAGGCTACTTGATTCTATTTTCCTGATTCATGTTAGATAATCTATTCTGTTGACATGCTTATACCATGCTATGTTTATTCCTGCTGTTATTTTATATTTTTTATTCTTTCCCATGTACTTGTATCCTGCACTACATGTGGCCCGTAACTTGCATTAACGAGAGAATTTTTTCTCTTTTCCTTTTTCCTGCAATTTATTCATTGCAGATCAGGGTAACCAGTTGCCAGATGGAGTTGGTGATGTGAGACATTAGTACTGGAGTTTTGCATTTCTTATTATTATTTCTGTTGCTTATTTGAACAATTGTACTTGATTACTTGGATTTATTTTTGTATTTGGGCAATGTGACCAAGGATATTATTAACTTGTCCAGACTTGATTTATTTGAGATTATTATATTTTGGTTTCAAGTAAATTTTTGTTGGTATATTTGATTTGATTATGCATATGTGGTTGATTTCTCTTGCTTCCGACTCTGATTATTCCTGTAAGATGTTGTAAAGATTCTGAACAGCTTATGAATGATGAAAATCATTCGCTAGGCTTAGTCATGTATCCGTATTTCGTATTCTCTTTTTTGGGAAGCGGGGCATGACGATATTATTTGAACATTTGGGAGTTATTTCATAGTATTCAAAAGATATTTTTGAGAGTTTAAATGTCATGTTTCATATATTTGTTGAGTTTGAATTCAAGATTAAAATAAAAAGGATGCATGAGATTAAAGATATTGAGAGTTGTTTTATAATGAAATTAATGCTAAAATTTGAAATTGAAAGAAAGAAGTTCTAGTGATGATTTTTAAAGAAGACTGATATTAAAACAGTAATTTAATTAAAGAATGTCTAACTAAGAAGTTGTTTACAAGAAATTTTGATTGGAGAAATTATTATTGAATGAGTTACAAAAGTTGAATACTTCGTGAATTATAAACATAAAGTGGATAAAGACAAATGTTGAATAAAGATGAAATGTTTATGTTAAGGTTGGATATAACCCATTTGATCTCGGTATGGAGATGGTTGTTGGAATCTAGAGGCTAGGCGAGACCCTAGTAACCGGCATTTGTGAATAATGAAAATTGAGAACCTTCCAGTGTAGGTTAAGTATCTCTTCAGAAATAGCTCGTTGGGGCTAACTTTCTCTAGTGTTGATTTAAGTCTGGTAGGGTAAGCTAGCTCTAGGTTGTGATAATTTTAATTAAAACTTAAGGACAGGCACTAAGAGGAGATGAGACGAAGTTTGGGCAAATATGAGTACGAGGGCCTTGATAGCGCGGTGGGAGGTTATCTTCAGAATTATCAGGGTTGCGGCTCGCGGTGGGAGATATTCCTTCACAATTACCGAGAATTGAGGCGACGCTCATGGGGTATTTTTGTGATGATGTTCCGATGACAGCGCGGTGTGGGTTTCGTCTCCAGAATTATCGGGGTGTGAGGCGTGATGGCTGAAAATCACTCACAGTGGGAGGATGAATCTCAAGAATTATCAGGGTCATAGCTCGCGGTATGGGTATTTGCCTCCAGAATTATCGGGGTTACGACTCACGGTGAGAAAGCGATACTTATGAATTATCGGGGTGCTACTAGATACTCATAGGATATCTAAACCTTACATTAGTCACCTTAGTAGAAATTCATGGATAGGAATTTAACCCTATAATGTGGAGTACGTAGGTGCTTGCCCGTGGACCTATGTAGAATGGGATGCATAGAATCCGAACAAGTACGCATTAGTTTCATCGTAGTGTAAATCTACATTAGGTATTAAGTCATATTATACACTGACATGTTTAGGAGAGTCACTCTTTTAAACTTAAATATTCATTCAAGTTTGTGTTTACTAAAGTAAGAGAATCACTGTTTTATAGCATTGCGTCAGTTGTATGCAATTGACGTGCCCATAGTTTTCCAGACAGGACTTGGATTAGCAAATAGGCTTGAAGATGAAATAGGGCTAAAGATTGTTTTCATGATTTAGGCTGTTGATGTTAAAGTTTTATATATCATGGTGTATTCATTCCGCTATGTATTTTGTAACAAATATTATTGTATAATAAAAAGTTTTAATTTCCGTGTAAAATTGTACGAAGTTGAGTGAAAGATCATGTTGTCCTATGAATTACATGTAAATGGAATTCAGGGTGTTACAGAGTGGTATCAAAACCGACTTCAATAAGTAGTACAAAATTACAAGGACGACACATTAGTGTGGATATTAGACGTGTGAGTTCAATTCATAGAGATTTAAGTATAAGTTAATTTACATTTGTGTTGCTCTATACCCTGACGTTTTCTCCTCCCTTTACCTATAAGATGGCTGATAACCAGTATCCAGTGAATGAAGTAGAATGGTTCTTTGAAGAAGACCCCGAAGAAAAAGAAGAAGAAGATCCCGAAGAAGAGGAAGACCCAGAAGAAGATGAGAGAGAAATGCCCTAATCTCGGGAAATCACATCACCTCCACCTGATTCCCCAGATGAATCCTCAGATGAAGAACCAGTTCGAGACCAGAAGGACCACCTTATCGCTTCTGTCTGGAGGCAATTGATCATACATAAGTGGAGAGTAAACCACTTGGAAGCTCATCATGCGGAGGACAAGAAGAACATCATAGCTCTGAGTCATCGAGTGTGGGAGCTGGAGAAGATTCGACACAGGACTGCTCGACATTTCACCCAGCTAGACAACAAAACTCGTTGGGGAAAACAAGAATGCCGTCAAAGATGCGAGGAAATGAAGAAGGAAATAGATGAACTACGGGGAGAGCTCTGAGAAGCCAAGAGGAACCATAGAATCTAGATTGCTTTACGTTTGGAAATTTCTGGTGTTTTATGTACTGGATGTATGAACATGTTTTTATTTCTCAATGTTAATGTTTAAATTTTGGAAATAAATGAATTATGTTAAAAAGGAAAGCTTATATTGTTTCTATTGGTGGTGAATAATGAACTTTTATGACCCAAACATGGCCGGACGAAAAACCAGAGACATTGAAGGATCCAGTGGTGAGGGCAACAAGCTTGATCTGAAGACAAAACTTGCCCGGGTGTACCAAACTCTCAACTCATTTGCCCCCAATGTGACTCGAAACACCTAGGTGGGGCAAGCAGTACAAGTCCCGAAGGCAATCAAATTGGTGGAATCGTTCAAGCGGATGAAACCACCCATGTTTGAGGGCAAGGAAGATCTAGATGAAGCAGATTGGTTTTTTGGAGGAGTTCCGCAACCACTATTTTTCGATGGATGTACAGGAGAAAAAGGCTATGGAGTTCCTGGGCCTACAACACGGGAGGTTGTCAGTTCGGGAATACGAGACAAAGTTCACTAAGCTCTCGAGGTATGCGCCAGAGTTGGTATTGATGTAGAAGGCGCGGAAGTTTGACCAGGGATTGAGGCCAAGTCTACGGTCTCGGATGATACCCCTCGGTTTCAAGAGGTTCGACAAGCTGGTCAGAAGGGCTATAGCCACAGAAGCCGACATCGAGCAGTATCAGTTTGCTCAGACCAAGAAGAACAATTGGAGTGCTAGCAAGAGGCCTACATCGTTAGGTAACTTCATGGGGCAACCCCGAGCGCAGAGTTTCCGACCAACTGGGGCTAATGTCGTTTCTATGAAGGGGAGGCCAAGCAACGGTACCAGAGCACCTGGAGAGACTTGTTACAATTGTGGGGAAGTTTGTCATTCCAGGACCAATTGCACCAAGCCATAAAACCCCACGACCTGCTTCAATTGTGGAAAGGAAGGCCATACCAAGCTCTATTGCCCATAGCTCCAGTAGGGAGGGCAGAGGCAGAGGCAGAAGCAGGCTGAGCAGGGGAAAAGCCATACCAGCAGGGGCGAGTATTCGCTCTAACTGAAGCTGACACGGATGATGCTGACAATGTCATTACCGATATGGGAGCAATTGAATGGAGTTTTCTACTGTTATTTCCAGTTTGTATTAGAAGGTGTTATGTACTTGGAGTATTCATTATGTAACAGGAGAACTTCTAATTAATGGAATAAAGGCAACTATTTTGTTTGATACTGGATCGTCTCATACTTTTGTGTCACCTACTTTTGCAAAATGATTGGGAGTTAAGAAGAAGATTTTTCCAGGCAAGGTTCTAGCAGTGGCTACACCATCTGGAGAAACATTGACTACCGATCGGTACCATGCTGGGTGTGACCTCGAGATCGGAGGAAGAGTCTTTGGAATCGATCTTATCGAGTTAGCAGTCTTAGGAGTCGATGTGATCATTGGCATAGACTGGATGTCGATCTACAATTCCATTATCGAGTGCAAGAGAAGGAGGTTATGGTGAAGGCACCGGAAGGACCAACAATTATATTTCAAGGGACGAGAAAGTTAAGCAGTTGATGGCAGCTATGACTATAAGAAGATTCCTGAGGAAGTTAAACAGATTTCTGTAGTCTGGAACTTTCCGACAGTGTTCTTGGAAGATCTACCCGAGCTACCACTTCATCGGGATGTAGAGTTCAGCAATACCATTCAGCAGGGAGTGCACCGATTTCCAAGGCACCATACAGAATGGCGCCAGTTGACCAGGAAGAGGTCAAGAAGCAGATTGAAGAACTGTTTAGCAAGGGTTTTATCAGACCAAGTGCATCGCCTTGGGGAGCACCAGTATTATTGGTGAAGAAAAAGGATGGATCGATGAGAATGTGCATCGATGATAGGGAGTTGAACAAGGTGATCGTCCAGAATAAGAATCTAATTTTGTGAATCGATGTTTTTTTTCGACCGACTACAGGGAGCAGCTATTTTCTCCAAGATAGATCTTCGGTCGGGTTATCACCAAGTTCGTGTGAAGGAAGTGGATGTGCAAAAGACAGCATTCCGAACTCGGCATGGGCATTACAAGATCTTAGTTATGCCATTTGGAGTAACAAATGCACGGGCTATATTCATGGACATGATGAACAGGGTCCTGCAACTATTCATTGACTCCTTCGTCATGGTGTTTATCGACAACATTTTGGTCTACTCCAAGTCAGAGGAAGAGAACGTTTGGCATTTAACAAAGGTACTGAAGAAGCTGCAGGAACAGAAGTTGTATGCCAAGTTATCAAAATATGATTTCTGGAAATCTGAAGTCGTGTTCCTGGGTCATATCCTTTCTAAGGAGGGAGTGGCCACTGATCTGCAAAAGAAAGAGGCGGTGAAGGATTGGCCAATACCAACTATAGTGAAAGAGATAAGAAGCTTCTTGGGTTTAACTGGGTACTACCGGAGGTTTATTCAGGGCTATGC
Source organism: Hemerocallis citrina (assembly GCA_017893485.1). NCBI lineage: Eukaryota > Viridiplantae > Streptophyta > Magnoliopsida > Asparagales > Asphodelaceae > Hemerocallis > Hemerocallis citrina. Next base: position 276,761,148 of record CM030358.1, read on the forward strand.
TCAAATAGCCGTGCCCCTTACTGAACTTACAAGGAAGAATTTGAGTTTTAAGTGGACGGAGCAGTGCGAAGCAAGCTTTAAGGAGTTGAAGGAAAAGTTGACTACCATTCCAATATTGGCTTTGCCGAGAGCAGGGATCGACTATGATATCTACAGCGATGCTTCACATCGTGGACTAGGCTGTGTGTTGATGCAAGAGGGGAAGGTAATAGCTTATGGGTCTAGGAAATTGAGGCCTCATGAGAAAAATTACCCAACCCATGATCTGGAGTTGGCAGCGATTATCTTTGCTTTGAAGCAGTGGAGGCACTATTTGTACAGAGAAAAGGTCAATATCTACACCGATCACAAGAGCCTGAAGTATATCTACCAGCAGAGATATCTGAACTTGAGGTAGAGGAGATGGTTGGAAGTACTAGAGGATATCCATCCTGAAATAAAGTATCATCCGGGCAAAGCAAATTTGGTAGCAGATGCGCTCAGTCGGAAGTGCAGTTTGCCCTGTCTGATCACGACTCAGGAAAAACTAGTAGAGGAGCTCGATCGAGCTGGAATTATAGTTTTGTTGCAAGGATTGGGAGCATATTTAGCATTGTTGAGACTTCAGCTTATGATGAGAGAGAAGATTGTCGACAGTCAGAAGTCTGATCTAGAGGTTCAGAAGATGAAAGATCAGGTCGGCGCGGGCAAATTGGCAGAATTCTAAGTGAAGGACGAAGTGTTGTGGTTTGGAGAAAGGTTGTGTCTACCTGATCAAGCAGAGCTGAGAGAGAGCATTCTATAGGAGGCACACACCACTCTTTTTTCAGTGCATAAAAGGAGTACCAAGATGTACAAGAATATCAGGCAGTATTTTTGGTGGTCAGGGATGAAGCGGGATGTAGCAGAGTTTGTTGCAAGGTGTGCAACTTGTCAACAAATCAAAACAGAAAATCAGAAGCACAACGGATTGTTGCAGTCGTTACCCATTCCAGAGACGAAATGGGATAACATTAGCATGGACTTCATCACAGGGCTACCCAGGAGTCCAAAGGGGAATTATGCGAGTTGATAGTGGATCGACTCACCAAATCCGCTCACTTTTTTGGCAATGAAGATTACTTGGTTTATGGATAAGCTACCAGAATTTTATGTCGGGGAGATCGTGAGATTGCATGGAGTTCCTCTATCAATTGTATCATATCGGGATGCGCGATTCACATCGCATTTTTGGAGAAGTCTTCAGGCAGCCTTCGGAACCAACACTGATTTCAGTACTGCCTTTCACCCTCAAACAGATGGGCAGACTGGGAGAGTCAATCGGGTGTTGGAAGATATGTTGAGGTGTTGTGTGTTGGATTTCGGTGGTAGGTGTGAGAGGCACTTAGCTCTGGTGAAATTTGCTTACAACAACAGCTTTCAGACTAGCATCGGCATGGCACCATATGAAGCTCTATATGGGAGGAAGTGTAGAACACTGGTACGCTGGTGTGAAGTGGGGGAAATGCAAATATATGGGTCGAAAATAGTGCAACATGCTTCAGAGAAGATTGAGCTGATCAGGGTGAGGCTGGTTGGCGCACAGAGTAGACAGAAGAGTTATGTTGACAACCGAAGAAGAGATCTGGAGTTCGAAGAAGGTGACTATGTCTTCCTGAAAGCATCTCCAACCAAGGGTGTGATTCGGTTTGGGAGAGGAGGAAATTTATCCCAGAGATACAAAGGACCCTACAAGATATTGAAGAGGATTGGGAAGACAGCCTATCGGTTGGAATTGCCGGAAGAGCTAGGCCAAGTGCACAATGTCCTTCATGTGTCTGTGCTACAAGGCTACATTCTGGAATCGAGTAATCACTTGCCAAAAGTGCCAGAGGGTCTGCAGTTAGATCTGAGCTACAAGGAGCGCCCAGTAGAGATTGCGGATCGCCGGAAAAAAAGTTTCGAGAAACAAAACTATACCCATGGTCAAGGTCATGTGGAGAAATCAACTGGTTGAGGAAGCCACTTGGAAATCTGAGGAGAGGATTGTAGCGCCCCGGATCCCCGTTACCGGACATCCGTGACACTCCCCAGAATCTTTGCCTTCAAATGCATCTCAACACAGTAATAACACGGAAATTTAAAAACTTTTTATTGCAAAATAAGTCATTACATCATTGATTACAACCAATGTCTTGTTCTTGACAAGAATACAAATTACATAAACTCAGTACATCTTATTACAAACATACATCACTCCTTTCTGGAAGGTTAACAACTTCCTCTTGGACTGGCAGTCGATGGCTCACTTCCAAAGCTCCGCTGAACGGTCAATCTGCTTCCCTGGGACTTGCTCCTCGGCTTGAGTCTTCTGCTGCACGATTCTGATATCTCTGCACCTGCTCGAAGAGTAGAACCGATACCTAAAAGGTGGGGAATGTCAGTACTTCGACTGACGCAATACTGATAATAGCAGAGATCCTCCAAACTGGCAATCACAAACCATCTTGAATGGAAAAGAAAATGTGCATCCTAAATTATGTGGTGCTCGTGTATGCCATGATCTAACAACTAAATGCACCAATCACAAGCCTATTCTAAAGCAAGCAAGACTTGGGAATCTAGATCTGCATGCATCCCATACTACATGTATCCAAGACCCAAGCATAGCCTAATCTAATGCACAAACAAGAATGCACACAATGCACCTACTCTAATGCAATTCAGTTGGGAACGTATGCATCCCATACTACATACTTTCCTAAAATCAACTTCGATGGAAACGTATGCATCCCATACTATACCTTCCAAGGAGTTCGCCTCTCCTGATTGTAGGGTTCAATCCCTCGCCATGCATCCTACCCTTGTACCCATCCAGTTCCCAATAGACTGTCCGTCGCCCAAGGAGATTGCAGCGGTCGGTCTAATTCCGCCCTGCAGTGCCCAAGTGGTCACCGCCAGTTGGTACCCGCGCACGGACCTCCTTAGAAACCGCGTTGAACCTGGTCCTTACGACCCATGGTTCTACATGTACACCCATGGACTTATGCATGCGTTTCACCCCTGACCTGGGTTATGAACTTATATATATATACCAAAACACAAAAAACCCGCACTTTAGGGACGTGAGCACCACGGGAGGTCAAATCCTCCGGGCCTCCCTCACCTTACTTTGGCAAAACTTTGGGAATCAACAGATCAAGATACGAGCCAGGGACGCAATCCATGAGTGGCCGAGAACGTATCCCTACGACTGGAAGATACAACACCGACTATAGTTTACTAGGACTAATGCAATTTCCCAACACCTTTAATAACCATTCTAATTCCTATCTTATTCTAATTATTCAGGTAAGAATTAACTGCTTCCACACTTGCCTATCAACCTCTGGCCCCTGACGATACCGGTCCGGTTCGCCACTTCCCTGACTTGGACTCGTCCAGCGTAATGGCCTACGCCTGCCGCTACCCCCGACTGTAAATATATAATTGACCCGTGAGCTCCACTCACCTGGCATGCTCGGACGTCCTATGCTCTGCAGAAGTCTAATAATATAGGCTTGATAGGTGCAGGGTAGTGACTAACTCGAGTCACCCATCCCACTCGGGGAGTCAACAACCTCAATACAGAGATCAACCATCCCTAGACACGAGTCAGCAACTCAGATAACACACAAGGGAAAATGTCTTCATAACACTCAGTCCAAACCAAGACTAAGCGACCTACGGGTTTCTGTCCGAATCTCAAAATGGTCATAACTCTCTCGATACAACTCCGGTTGGAGTGTATGAGCCCAATCAGGAAAGGTAAGATCCTAGGCTACAACTTCCTAGTTGATCACAAGCTTAGATTCAAACATCTAAGTCCTCGAAATAGCATCTCAAGCTCCAGCCCACGTGCTTCCTGTGTACGGACTGCACCTTACCAGTAACACAAAATCCTACTCGTTCATCAGAACGACACAAACTCAAATTCGATAGAAGGGTGTGGGTGTCCTAAAAAACTCTCTAGTTGGCCATGAGTTCAAATTATACCATTAAGTCACCCTAACACACTCATCTATCATCGATACACCAATTCACACAATTGGTCTCTCCAATTCAGAGCACTCAGCTCTACTCTAGTTCTCTGTCTAGTCTTACAAAAATCATAGTAAATCAACCGTTTACTAGAATTGCCTCAATTTGATCTTTTTGGAAATATCTAGGTGTCCACTACAACTCTCTAATGAATCAGGTTCTTAAAATGTGCTTCCAACAAGTCTCAAATTTCCAATCTCTACAGAGTATCAAAACTGGCTGAAAACAGCACAGTGCTTAATCATAAAATCATAGTAAACCACATATTTGTCCAAATGACATAAAATTTATGGTGGTGAAACTAGATATCATACCCAACATCATGCACAAGACCTCATATCAAAATTCCAATTATACAGTGAGTACTATCTATTGCAAGTTAACACAGAAACCATCAAGTTCTTTCTTTCAACATCAGCTACTGGTTATAGATCAATTTTTTTCATGTCTATAAACTCATCCAAATAATTTCTTGATTTTTTTATATAATCAGTATTCATGCAGGAACATTGGGTAAAAATTTTAGATTAATAGAATGCTTTAATAAATCATGAAAATTCCTAGAATGTCAGCCATCCTATTTATCTTTTGCTGAGTCTGCCTTATGACACAGCTCCATCTCACGATTTTATTAATATATCAAATGACCATAGAAAAATCTGAAATAAATCATGAACGATCCTAACACATATATGAACAAACTCTTTAAATTTCATGGTCTAATTCATCATATTTTGCTCTCGGGAAAATCCACAAAATGGTACTCCGAATCAGTTTTTCTAGTTCAATTTTGACTTCAACTTTTAACCTTTAGATGATCAACCCTATGCATCCCACCATACATGCATGCAATCAAAATCAATTAAAAGACAAGAAAATAAGGTTTTAAAAAACTCCCCACCCTTGGTTGTAGTAGAGGAATGATCTTCTTCAAGCTTCCTTCCTTGAAAATCTCTTCTTGATCTTTCTTCTTCACTTTCTTCTTCCTTCTCTCCTATTTCTCTTGAGGAGGTTTCTTTCTGAAATTTCCAGAGCAAAGAGAGGTAATGAAGTGGGAAAATGAAGGAGAATGGAGGGGATATATGGGTCGGATTTTATGGGGGCTGTGGCATAGAATTGTAGGGTGGTTTTAGGCAAAATCCTGGCTTGTAGCCAATGGTTTTGTGGCTGAAGTGTTGGCTGTCCAAATTAAGCCTAACTGAGTTCCAATGAGAGCGAGACGAGCAATTTAACGAGTACACGCAATATACATTCACTGTAGTATCATACAGTGTTATATTTGCATGGGTATCGTACCGAAAACTAGCGTTTATACTAGTATCGGTCCTCCTCGTTCTCGTGCATCTTTTAGAATGCAATCCTCCCATGAACCGTCCCGTAACCCTAACCATATACCACGATATCAAAATCAAACAAAACACTGTAATTATGTGCATGCATATAGTCAATATACATACATACATATATATTCAGGTATCGCACAATACGAGGTATTACAAGGATGTTGATAGATCATCCTGAGCTTTTTGACTAAAACTTGTACACTTTCTTTTTCTTCTTTTTTCCTTACTCTTTAAGAGTTCCGAGGACGGAACCATTCTAAGGAGGGAGTGATGTAACATCCCAGAAAAATAAAATAAATTTTATTATTTTTGCACGTCCATTGCACGTAAAATTTTATGTATTTTAGTCCCTAAAATTATCTAAAGTGATGTACATTTTTATTCTCATTTTATTTGTCACATTTGTATTATTTATTTTTAATAAAAACACATAGGCCTAAAGTCTATTATAAAGCCCACTAGAAAATTTATTAAAATGAGAAGTCCATGATTTTATTCTATATTTTAAATGCACACTTTTTAAATATATACACTTGTCATGTAACAAACACATTCATATGGATTAATAACAAATAATAATTAAAAGAGTGAGAATTGTGTGCACATGCACGTGTGTGCACCCAAGAGTTTTGGCCGGCCAAGAATAGGAAAATGTAGTGAATGGTGAAAGTGGGTGTGAGAGTGGGTAATCAATTGGGTAGTGGAGTCTTTTCATCTACACAATTACCCTATAAATACCCACCTCTATTCATGAACATATGCACAAAAAATTAAAAGAATCAAGAGAGAAAAAGAAAGAGAGGCTTTCGGTTTGTGCAAGGAGAGAGGAAGCTTACGGAATTTTGCTAGGAGGAGAAAGAGGTCTCATTCTCGTTGGAGCTTTGGAACAACCTTTCTAGGAGATTTTCTCTCATTTTGCATCAATAAGTTGGGTGTTTCTTTTGCCTTCTAAAATATAGTAGTATGCATGTGTAGGGAAAATTGCTGCTTGAAAATGATATTTCATATGAGTTTTAGTTAATTTTGTGATACCATATGATGTTGTTATTTAGAATGTTTAGTAGAAATGAAACATGTAAATTGTTGCATGCTAAATGAAAGTTTAATCAAGATGTAATTTCTATTTCAATAGTAGGGCGCATCTTGTTGAATTAAAATTCTATTTCATTAGTATGTGGAAGTGGTTAGGCACAAATAGCATGCCATGGTTGGATTAGATGAATTGTGCATATATATGGATAAAAAGTTCAAATTAGGCACAAGAAATTGTGTAGTTGTTGAAAATCATAAAATCAATGGGGTTGAATATTGCTAAAGGGAAAGTATAAAGATTCATGATAGTAGTTAAATTCTTCTAATTGAAATATTCAAAATACTATATTTCAAAAAAATAATTATTTGAATTAATTTGTGAAAAATTTTATGTTAGTGTGGTTAAAAACAGTAAAGAAGTATTTCTGGAAATGTATTTTTGTAACATTAACTTCGAAGAAAAGATTAGAAATCAAAAGTTACTCAAATAGTAAAAATTGAGATTTAAAAAGAGAATGGAGTTAAATGAATTTTAACCCATATATTATCAGTAATGGCACTTGGCCTGGGTGGCTAGTGCAGGGGCCATGCATGTAATATCTCGGACGGATATTACCTTGTATGAATTATTATTTTATTATTATTTTATTATTATTCTAAAATTGAAATATTTTGGTGATTTTCACCGGTTTGTCCATAGACATTATCTGTACCCAGATACCAGTCAGTATACATCCATATTGTATCAAATTGATACCGTGATCTTCCGAACTAATAATAGAATTTATTTTATTATTATTTCCGAGATTAAATTATTTTTATACAGATTATGCAAAGATTTTCGGTATACATACATATATGCGTACATACGTGTAGTATGTCGATTAGTACATTGTACAAAGTATATGGTATGTATTTTATGGATAAAAATTGTTCTTCTTGTCATGACAATCCTAAATAGATAGTTAGGATTATAGGAGAATTAAACATAGGATTAAGATGTATGCATAAGAGAATTAGGAGGTATTCTTCTCGAAACCTTCTCTCCTCCACCTCACCTAAAACACCATACCCTTACCATACCTCCACCTCATCCACACCTCCCCTAGGCAAAACCGGCCCCAAATTGGGGAAGGACTTTTGTGCAATTGTGTGTATGCACATTTGCACTCTCCACCCTTCTCTCCTCCTATAAATACCCCCTTCCTCCACCTTTGTCTCATTTTAGAAAGATCATAAAGAAAGAAAGAAAGAAAGGAAAAGAAAGAGAGAACACCATACTAACTTGAGAGTTTTTCCATTGTAGGTTTCATAAGGATTTCTAAGAGCTTAGGAGAAAGAGTAGGAGTGATAGCAAGTCCTTCCTACAGGAAAAGAAGGTGGGGGTTTCTCTTTTGATTGTTGTGTTGTTGTTTTTGATGTTCTTCTTCTTCTTATCCTCCTTGTTTTGTTTCCTTTGTTCTTTGAGAATGGTTTATTGTGATAGTGTTGTCGGTGTGTAGTTCTTATTTTTGTATGGTTATGGATGGTTAAAGATAATAACCACATGAAAAGAAAAGAAATGAATGGTAGTAGTAAATAAACATAAAGATTAAATCTTTATAGTTGTAGTTGTTGTTTTGTGTTATGAAATGGGACTAAAATAAATATATGCATATAGACTTGTGTATACAACCATCTTTGGTTGTAGGACTTGAATGTGAACTTATACATAAAGCATATGGACTTGTATACAACCAATTTGGTTGTAGGACACACATTGGACTTGGACTAGAAAGAAAGCATATGTTGGATGGACCAAAAATTAAAGGGTACTTACTTTATCTTATTATTGTTATTTTCTTTTATAATCTTAAGTAAGAAAGAACCCATTGTAGATGTAAATTCTAATTGTGAAAAAGAAACTAATCTAAACCACTAGTTGTAGAATGAATAAAAAGATCTCTTTTTATGATCACTAGTAATAATGAGAAAATTGATGCTAATAAAGATTAGTAGATATTTAAGTAGTAGTATGTTAAAATAAAGTAGTAGTATGGTTAAATAAAGTAGTAGTAGTAGATATTAAAATGAAGTAGTTATAGATGTTATGTAAATTTTGGTAGACACTTATGGTTAAAATGAAGTAGTAGTAGTAGATGTGTATGTTCCAAATAAAATGGTTGGTAGTAGATGCTTATGTGTTAAAATAAAGTAGTTTAGTAGTAGATGTTTATGTCTAGATAAAGATTTTGGTAGAAGTTTTGGTAGTAGATGTTATGTTGTAGTAGATGTTGTGTTTTATTAAATTGTAGTAGATGCATATGAGCATTAAATGGATGTTTATGCTTATATTGAAGTAAGTATCATGCCTAGATAGTTTTAGGAAAAATCATGCACCATGTTAGATTGTTGTTCATGCTTGGTTAGTAGACATTCATGCTTAGGAATGTGTAGGATTAATGTTAAAATTATAAACCATGCCATGATGTGTATCTTATTATAGGAAATACATTCTTGAAGTAGGTATCATGTTGTAGAAATTATTATACCATGCTAGATTAATGGTAGGAAAGTTGTATACCATGTTAGTTTAATTATAGGTAAGTTGTATACCATGCTAGATTAATGGTAGGAAAGTTGTATACCATGCTAGATTAATGGTAGGAAGGTTGTATACCATGTTAGTTTAATTATAGGAAAGTTGTATACCATGCTAGATTAGTTGTAGGAAAGTGGATATCATGCTAGAATAATTTATCCATGCTTACATGCTAGTAGGAAGGATGTATACCATGCTAGATTAATTTATCTATGCTTAGATAGTTGTAGGAAAGTGGTATATCATGCTAGATTAATTTATCCATGCTTACATGCTAGTAGGAAGGTTGTATACCATGCTAGATTAATTTATCTATGCTTAGATAGTTTTAGGAAAGTGGTATATCATGCTAGATTAATTTATCCATGCATACATGCTTATAGGAAAGTTGTATACCATGCTAGATTAATTTATCTATGTTTAGATAGTTGTAGGAAAGTGGTATATCATGCTAGATAAATTGTGGGGAAGTTGTATACCATGTTAGATTGATATATCTACACTTGGATGTTGTAGGAAAGTTGTATACCATGCTAGATTAATTTATCGATATTTAGATAGTTGTAGAAAAGTGGTATATCATGCTAGATTAATTTATCCATGCTTACATGCTTATAGGAAAGTTATATACCATGCTAGATCAAATAAATATTCATGCTTACATGATATCCATACATAGATAAGTATATGTGCATGCTATGTTAGTAGATGATCATGCTTAATCATTATTCATGCTAAGTTAGTAGATGTCATGCTAATTATTGTTTATGATTAAGTTAGTAAATGACCAAGCTAATGATTGTTCATGCTAAGTTATTAGATGATTGTTGCCGCTAATTTCGGTGTGGGGGCAAACAGATAGTATTTGTGAGTTCGTGAAAAACCTGAATAGCAGACCTAACCTGTTCCGCCGGAGCTTGACCGTTGACTCCCGCCGTTCACCTGCAAGGAAGTGCGAGACACCGGGGTTGATCCCGGCGACGCACCCTCCAACGCTCAAGTCAGTAACCATAAATGATTATGAAAGAGCGTTTAACTAGAAAAAGATTGATTACCTCTTAATGGAGATGGGTGGGGGGTATTTATAGTCGCCGTTGGGATCAGATAAGGAATGTGATTCCTGTGATCTGATAAGGTATAAAATCCTTGTAATCAGATTAGGAATGTAATCCCTTAATTCCCGGTGAAAAGATAGATGTGAATCAGAGCCGTTGATTAGGATTAATCAGGAACCCTAATTCTATCTTTTCTGGACTGGGTGTGTTTCGGGTTGGACCCGTACCCAGTTGAGGTGGATCCGTTCACGGGTTATTGGATCTGTGAGAAGGAGACCCAGTACCCGCTTCGGACCCATTTGCATGTGAAATTACCGTTTTACCCCTGAGCTTTAAGATTCGTGTCCGACGTGAACGGTCCAGATTTAATCCTATTTTTAGCCATATCACGAGCCCCCCACTCCCGAAGACTGAGTTTGATCAGCCTTTGAGGAGTAGTTTTACTGTTTCAATGGCGTACGGGATTTTATCGGTGTTCTTAAGGGAGTTTGGAATCTTGCTCGGGGTGTAACAGTGTTATTATGGGCTTGTAAACTGCCCAAAAATATTCTCAGAATTTTCTGGATTTTTGGTGATTTTTCCAGATTTTTCTGAATTTTTCCTCATTTTTTTGAATTTTTTATTCATTTTCCGAATTAAATAATTAATTATCTAAAATATTAATTAATTATTCTAATTTAATAATTATTTTTCAGAATTTAAAAATAATTTTCTCTGAATTAATAATTATTTTTAGAATTTTTAATTAATTTTTTTCGATTTTTAAATATTTTTTTCGGATTTTTTAAATAAAAAAAAATTAAATAAATAAATAAATAATTTAAATATTACCTGGACACGTGGCAGATTTCTGGCCGTCCATCATGACCAGATGAGCACGCATCGCGAGGCAGATCGCGATCTGGACACGTGGCGCGTTTCTGGCCGTCCATCATGATCATATCTGCGCGCATCGTGAGGCAGATCACGATCGGGACACATGGCGCGTTTCTGAGCGTCGATCGTGTCACGGCGCGAATTTTGAGACGATCGGACGGATCGTGTTGGTCGGTCACTTTTTTTCTCAATTTACAGCATCGGTACCCCGGTTCCTCGGTTCGGCCACTTGGGTTGGCTTGGCTAGATGCCACGTGGCAGTGCCACGTGGCTTTTTTTTTCTTTTTCTTTTTTCTTTCTTTTCTTTTCTCCTCTGCTTCTCCTATCTTCACCCAGTTCTCTTCTTCTTCGACTGGTTCATCCGACCCCCTCTCCGACTTCGTCTACGAGGATCTCGGCGGTGGAAGCGCTCGGTGAGGAAGAGGAGTTCTAAGTTCGGCGCGTCGGTGTCGAAGCTCCAAGGCAAACGAGGGGCTTGGTCGGCACCGTGGTCGAGAGCTGCGCTGTGGACTCGATTGGCCGAACACTGGCCATGGCAGGACACTGGGGAGCTCGTCGGAGGGAGTTCGACTCGGCATGGAGAAGGGGCTCGACGGAAATAAAGCCTCGGCGAAGTGAGACCTCGGAGCTCGATGCTTCGGCGTATTCAACGGAGCTCCGCCCACGAAATGTAGCTTCGGCATTTTGAAGAGCTCGGCAAGGAGAAGAGGCGAGCTCGGCAGAAGTGATTCGGCGAGGTTGGGAGCTCGGCGGAAGTGGTTCGGAGCTCGCTAATGGTTCGGCGGCGGAGGCGAGCTCGGTACGGGGTGAGCTCGCGAAGGAGACGAAGGTGGAGCTCGGCATCGGAGCTCGAAGGTTGAGACGTGAGCTCGGTCGTTCGAAGTGGAGCTCGGAGAGAGGGAGAGCTCGGCAGTGACTGGGGTGATGGGTTCGACGTGGAGCTCGGAGAGAGGGAGAGCTCGGTGGAGGTGAGGGAGCTTCGGAGGTTAGCTCGAGCTCGATAGAGGAGATCGGTTCGGCACGGGGCTCGACGAGAGAGAGTATGAAGGGGGTCGCCGGAGGTGGAGCTCGGCAGTAGAGCTCGGAGCCTCGAGCTTCGGAATACGCTGAGCTCGAGCCATGGGGAGGAGAGGTCACTTGAGCTTGATGAAGGTTTTGAAGAAGGGCTTTTGTTTTGGCGGGAGAATAGCTGAAGAAGAAGGATTGAAGAAGGTGATGTGGGTTACGGGTCCGGATCATGGGTTTGGTACCCTAACGGGCCCGACCCGAGCTTTCTCTAATTTTTTTTGTTTCTCTCTCTCTCCTTCCTTGTTCGGAAAATCTGAGCTCCTCGGATCTGCTTCTTGTTCGGCCAATCCGAGCACGGATTTTGAGGAGAAATTTTTTTTCACTTTGCTGTTCGATAGGTCGGTAGCTTGATTTGAGATCCGAGCTACGTGGCTCAATCTGAACGGTTGATCACGATCTTGGCGCGAATCACGAGACAAGAGGCACGAGTTTCGAGAAAACGTTATCTTGTTATTTTGTGGAGACGTGGCGAGATCTGAGCCGTTCATCATGTTTTAGCACGAATTTTGAGATGATCCAACGGTGAGATGGGATCGGCTGAATTTTTCTCCATATACGAGGGTCGGTACCCCGGTACCTCGGCTCGGATCGGCACCTCGGATCGGATCGACAGCACTTCTGAGGAGAAAGAGGAAGAGGAGGAGAGGCCTTTGGGTTCTCTCCTCTGCCTTGTTCTTCCGCACGGTGGAGAAGAGGAGAAGAGGAAGGGGAGGAGAGGCAATTGGGTTCTCTCCTCTGCAGGAGAGGCAATTGGGTTCTCTCCTCTGCCTTGTTCTTCCGCACAGTGGAGAAGAGGAGAAGTGTTGGGGAAGAAGGAGAAGAATGAAGGAGCTAAGAAGGGTATGGGTCGGACCGTGGGTATCGGATCCGACCCCGACCGTTAGCCTCTTTTTCTTTCTTCCTCTTCATCTGCTTGCTTTGTTCGGCGAATCCGAGCCCAGATTTCGAGGTACATTTTTTGCCGCTCCGCAGTTGGGTAGATTGGCAGATCCGAGCTGCACGGCTCAATCTGGACGGTTGATCACGATCGTGGCGCAAATCACGAGACAAGATGCACGAGTTTCGAGAAAACGTTATCTTGTCGTTTTGTGGTGACGTGGCGCAATCTGAACCGTCCATCAGATTCTGTCGCGAATTTTGAAGAGATCCGACGGTGACTTCGCCTCGGGACGATTTTTTGCCATATACGAGGGTCGGTACCCCGGTACCTCGGCTCGACGCGTCAGGGCTGTTTGGCCGAGGTGCTGAGTTGGATGTTTTGAAGGAAGTATCTCTTGAGGGTTTCACCCCTCTGTGCCCAGTAGCTCGGCTGCTCGGCTGAACTGTTCGGTAGCTCGGCTGAGCAAGCCGATGGCAGGCAGCTCGGAAGGTACGCGTGAGCGGATCTGGGCCGTTCACCTTGGCACGCATCACGAGGATGAGGTTCAGATCACGAGAAAACGTTATCTTGTCGTTTTGTGGGCGTGGCACGATCTGAACCGTCCGTCAGATTGTGTCGCGAATTTTGGGGAGATCCGACGGTGACTTCGCCTCGGGACGATTTTTTTGCCATATACGAGGGTCGGTACCCCGGTACCTCGGGCTCGGCGCATCAGGGCTGTTTGGCCGAGGTGCTGAATTGTCTGTTTTGAAGGAAGTGTTCCTTGAAGATTCCGCCCCTTCGTGCTCAGTGGCTCGGCCGTTCGGCTGAGCTGTTCGGTAGCTCGGCTGTTCGGACAGCTCGAGCGTGAGGAGAAGCTCGGTGAGTTGATGAAGGGGATGAGTCGGCATATGGAAGAGGTGATGCTCTGCTTGGTTTTTGGAGATTTTTGAAGAGGAGCTCCACTCCTAGGGGTGGAGAAGAGGTGCTAGGAAGATCCTCGTAAGAGCCATGGGAAGACCCATTCTTTGAAGTGAGCACAAGGAGCAATTCTTAGAGAGCTTTAGCTCCGATCTCGTCGAGAAGAGCTATTTGAGAGACAAGTTTGAGGAGGAACTCCAGGAGAAAGTTGTGCTTCGAACCTGTGGAGAAGAGCTCCGCTTTGGAAGTGAGCGGAGTGAAGAGCTTGACTTGTAGAAGAGCCATCTGGAAGAGGAGTTTGAGGAGCAACTCTAGGAGAGAGTTTTAGCTCCGAACTCGTTGGGAAGAGCTCCGCTTTGGAGGCGAGCAGAGCGGGGAGCTCGACTTGTAGAAGAGCTGACTGGAAGAGGAGTTTGAAGAGCAACTCTAGGAGAGTTTTTAGCTCTGAACTCGTTGGGAAGAGCTCCGCTTTGGAGGCAGGCGGAGTGAAGAGCTCGACTTGTAGAAGAAAGAGGAAGGGGAGGAGAGGCATTCGGGTTCTCTCCCTGCCTCGTTCTTTCGCATAGTGGAGAAGAGGAGAAGAGGAAGGGGAGGAGAGGCATTTGGCGGGAAGACTGAAGAAGGAGAAGAATGAAGGAGCTAAGAAGGGTATGGGTCGGACCGAGGGCATTGGATCCGACCCTGACCCGTTAGCCTCTTTTTCTTCTTGCTCTTCATCTGCTTAGCTGCTCGGTAGATGCATCTTGTTCGGCAGATCCGAGCACGGATTTTGGGGCACATTTTCTGCCACTTTGCTTCTCGGTAGATGGGTAGCTCAGCTCGGATGGTCGTGGGGGCAGTTCGGAATGGCCATCTTCCTCCGGCCCGTTTAAGGACGAGCCGGTGAAGTAAAGTCGAGCCACAGGACCCCGACCATCGTGAGGTTAGTTTGAGGGATGCAGGAGCAGTTTCGAATGGCAAGCTACTTCTAGTCCGCTTAGGAGCGAACTTGCGAAGTAGAATCGAGCCAAGTGTTGGACTCCGATCCATTCAACGGCTGCAGGAGCAATTTCGAACGGCGATCTACTCCTGGCTCGTCTGAGGACGAGCCGAGGAAGAAGAGTCGAGCCGAGTGCTGGACTCCGAACCATTGTGAGGTTAGTTCAAGGGATGCAAGAGCAGTTTCGAATGGCGAGCTTCTTCTAGTCCGCTTAGGAGCGAACTTGCGAAGTAGAATCGAGCCAAGTGTTGGACTCCGATCCATTCAACGGCTGCAGGAGCAATTTCGAACGGCGATCTACTTCCGGCTCGCCTGTAGACGAGCCGAGGAAGAAGTGTCGAGCCGAGTGCTGGACTCCGAACCATCGTGTGGTTAGTTTAAGGGATGCAGGAGCAGTTTCGAATGGCGAGCTACTTCTAGTCCGCTTAGGAGCGAACTTGCGAAGTAGAATCGAGCCAAGTGTTGGACTCCGATCCATTCAACGGCTGTAGGAGCAATTTCGAACGGCGATCTACTCCTGGCTCGTCTGAGGACGAGCCGAGGAAGAAGAGTCGAGCCGAGTGCTGGACTCCGAACCATCGTGTGGTGCTTAGCAAGTTGTGGAAGCAGCCATGTAGAAGAAGCTGGACTCCGAACTCGTTGAGAAGTGGTCCGCCTTGGAGGTGAGCGGAGCAAAGAGCTCGGCTCTGGAAGAGAGCCATTTGTGAGATGAGTTTGAGGAGAAACTCTAGGGGAGAGCTGTAGCTCCGAACTTGTTGATAAGGGATCCGCTTCGGCGGCAAGCGGAGGGAAGAGCTCGGCTCTGGAAGAGAGCCATTTGCGAGATGAGTTTGAGGAGCAACTCTAGGAGAGAGTTGTGCGCTCCGGACTTGTTGAGAAGAGGTCCGCTTCGGCGGCGAGCGGAGGGAAGAGTTCGGCTCTTGGAAGAGAGCCATTTGTGAGATGAGTTTGAGGAGAAACTCTAGGGGAGAGCTGTAGCTCCGAACTTGTTGATAAGGGATCCGCTTCGGCGGCGAGCGGAGGGAAGAGCTCGTCTCTGGAAGAGAGCCATTTGCGAGATGAGTTTGAGGAGCAACTCTAGGAGAGAGTTGTGCGCTCCGGACTTGTTGAGAAGAGGTCTGCTTCGGCGGTGAGCGGAGGGAAGAGTTCGGCTCTTGGAAGAGAGCCATTTGTGAGATGAGTTTGAGGAGCAACTCTAGGAGAGAGTTGTGTGCTCCGGACTTGTTGAGAAGAGGTCCGCTTCGGCAGCAAGCGGAGGGAAGTGTTCGGCTCTTGGAAGAGAGCCATTTGTGAGATGAGTTTGAGGAGCAACTCTAGGAGAGAGTTGTGTGCTCCGGACTTGTTGAGAAAAGGTCGGCTTCGGCGGCGAGCGGAGTGGAGACCTCAGCTCTGGAAGAGAGCCGTTTGTGAGACGAGTGCGAGGAGGAGCTCTTGGAGAGAGTTGCGAGCTCCGAACTCGTTGAGAAGAGGTCCGCTCCGAGGTGAGCGGAGTGGAGAGCTCGGCTCTGGAAGAGAGCCGTTTGGGAGTTGAGTTTGAGGAGCAACTCTAGGAGAGAGTTGTGCGCTCCGAACTGTCTGAGAAGAGGTCCGCTTCGGAGGCGAGCGGAGCGAAGAGCTCGGCTCTGGGAGAGAGCCATTTGGGAGATGAGTTTGAGGAGCAACTCTAGGAGAGAGTTGTGAGCTCCGAACTGTCTGAGAAGAGGTCCGCTTCGGAGGCGAGCGGAGCAGAAGAGCTCGGCTCTTGGAAGAGAGCCATTTGTGAGATGAGTTTGAGGAGCAACTCTAAGAGAGAGTTGTGTGCTCCGGACTTGTTGAGAAGAGGTCCGCTTCGGCGGCGAGCGGAGGGAAGAGCTTGGCTCTTGGAAGAGAGCCATTTGTGAGATGAGTTCGAGGAGCAACTCTAGGAGAGAGTTGTGCGCTCCGGACTTGTTGAAAAGAGGTCCGCTTCGGCGGCGAGCGGAGGGAAGAGTTTGGCTCTTGGAAGAGAGCCATTTGTGAGATGAGTTTGAGGAGCAACTCTAGGAGAGAGTTGTGTGCTTCGGACTGTCTGAGAAGAGGTCCGCTTCGGAGGCGAGCGGGGCGAAGAGGTCGGCTCTGGGAGAGAGCCATTTGGGAGATGAGTTTGAGGAGCAACTCTAGGAGAGAGTTGTGTGCTCCGGACTTGTTGAGAAGAGGTCCGCTTCGGGGGCGAGCGGAGCGGAAGAGCCCGGCACTTGGAAGAGAGCCATTTGTGAGATGAGTTTGAGGAGCAACTCTAGGAGAGAGTTGTGTGCTCTGGACTTGTTGAGAAGAGGTCCGCTTCGGCGGCGAGCGGAGGGAAGAGCTCGGCTCTTGGAAGAGAGCCATTTGTGAGATGAGTTCGAGGAGCAACTCTAGGAGAGAGTTGTGCGCTCCGGACTTGTTGAGAAGAGGTCCGCTTCGGCGGCGAGCGGAGGGAAGAGTTCGGCTCTTGGAAGAGAGCCATTTGTGAGATGAGTTTGAGGAGCAACTCTAGGAGAGAGTTGTGTGCTTCGGACTGTCTGAGAAGAGGTTCGCTTCGGAGGTGAGCGGGGCGAAGAGCTCGGCTCTGGGAGAGAGCCATTTGGGAGATGAGTTTGAGGAGCAACTCTAGGAGAGAGTTGTGTGCTCCGGACTTGTTGAGAAGAGGTCTGCTTCGGCGGCGAGCGGAGGGAAGAGCTCGGCTCTTGGAAGAGAGCCATTTGTGAGATGAGTTTGAGGAGCAACTCTAGGAGAGAGTTGTGTGCTCCGGACTGTCTGAGAAGAGGTCCGCTTTGGAGGCGAGCGGGGCGAAGAGCTCGGCTCTGGGAGAGAGCCATTTGGGAGATGAGTTTGAGGAGCAACTCTAGGAGAGAGTTGTGTGCTCCGGACTTGTTGAGAAGAGGTCCGCTTCGGCGGCGAGCGGAGCAGAAGAGCCCGGCTCTGGGAAAGAGCTGTTTGTGAGACGAGTGTGAGGAGGAACTTTATGAGAGAGTTGTGCTCCAACTCGTTGGATCTCGGCACGGGTGATTGGCGCCTCATCGTTCCTAGGCTGCTGCCGACCCGCAGGGGAGCGTGGTCTTCTTCTGTGATGCTCGGGGGATTCCTTCCTTCCTCTTCGGACATGGGACCTTTTGTAGTCTCGGCGGTGAGGGGATCGCTCACCCGGACGTTGTTGGCAGGAGGCTCCCTCTCGGGCCCGCTTCTCGTCCAGACGGTGGCGTAGGTCCTCTTCCTTTTTCTGATTTTGGGGATTGTGAGAGGCCATGGAATCCATAGAGGCGTTGTGTATGGAGACGCGGTCCTGATTGAGAGGTTGCTTCATGCGGGAGCCCCCCGCACCGGCATTCTGTGGACCGGTAGGACCCTTGGGGGGTTGCCGATTCTGAAGAGGAGGCTGATCTTGTTGAAGAGGGTCCTCCACTTGAAGCGGGGGTTGTCCCTGCTGCGGAGCGGGTTGGACGGGGACTACCTCTTGCTGATCAGCGGGGTTGGGTCCACGGTTGGACCCTCTAGATCTGACTTTTCTGGGAGGCATGGCTGGAGAAGAGCTAGTCGATGAGAAGAGGAGGAGGCTATTTGTATGGTGTTCCCACAGACGGCGCTAATCTGTTGCCGCTAATTTCGGTGTGGGGGCAAACAGATAGTATTTGTGAGTTCGTGAAAAACCTGAATAGCAGACCTAACCTGTTCCGCCGGAGCTTGACCGTTGACTCCCGCCGTTCACCTGCAAGGAAGTGCGAGACACCGGGGTTGATCCCGGCAACGCACCCTCCGACGCTCAAGTCAGTAACCAGAAATGATTATGAAAGAGCGTTTAACTAGAAAAAGATTGATTACCTCTTAATGGAGATGGGTGGGGGATATTTATAGTCGCCGTTGGGATCAGATAAGGAATGTGATTCCTGTGATCTGATAAGGTATAAAATCCTTGTAATCAGATTAGGAATGTAATCCCTTAATTCCCGGTGAATAGATAGATGTGAATCAGAGCCGTTGATTAGGATTAATCAGGAACCCTAATTCTATCTTTTCTGGACTGGGTGTGTTTCGGGTTGGGACCCGTACCCAGTTGAGGTGGATCCGTTCACGGGTTATTGGATCTGTGAGAAGGAGACCCAGTACCCGCTTCGGACCCATTTGCATGTGAAATTACCGTTTTACCCCTGAGCTTTAAGATTCGTGTCTGACGTGAACGGTCCCGATTTAATCCTATTTTTAGCCATATCAATGATCATGCTTAGATGATATCTATGCTTAAATAGTGTATGTTCATGCCTAAATATTGTTCAAGATTGAGCTAGAAGATACTCATGTTTAACAAATGCCATGTTAGATTAAGGTAGGGATTAATCTACCATGCTTAGAATGTGTAGGAGTTATAATTCATACTTAGGAATATTGTAGGTTAGTGCTAATTATATATCCATGCTTGGGTTGTGATGATTAATCATGTTAAGTAATGAAGGTCCATGCTTAAGGTGGTAGTAGAAATATATACTCTAAGTAGTAAGTATTCACGCTCAGTTGTAGCTTATGCTCGACTATAGTAAACTCCATGTTTAGACCATAGTAATTTTCATGCTTAAGCTTGATATAAGCACATGCTTAAATCATATTCGTACTTAGGAGTATTGTGGTAGGTGGTTATGGTATGTACCATAATTAGATTGTCGTAGGTAGATGCTTGCAATTGTATGCCATGCTTAAAGTGCTATAGGTTGAAGTAATAAGGATTGGGAAGATCACTAGTAATAGTTAGTTTGATAAAGGTTGTTATGTCGCCTTCGGTTTTTCGTTGGTAGAATACCGATCATAGACCATTAGTAGATTCTTCTGTTGCTTCTAATAATAGAAGATCAAGTTTGCTAGTAAGCACGTTTGGTTGCTTCTAGGATTGATTACCTGTATGGTTGTTTGCATATGGTTGTGCTCGTACGTGGCTCGAATGGCCCGTATGTAGCTGTGGGTCTCATACGTAGTTTATTTGGCTCGTATGTAGGTTGTTGTCTCGTACGCGGCTCGACCGGCTCGTGCGTAGCTGTTGGTCTCATACGCGGCTTATTTGGCTGGTATGTACGTTGTTATCTCCTACGAGGCCCGCCTGGCTCGTAGGTAGCTATTGTTTCATACGTAGCTTATTAGCTCGTATGTGGTTGTTACTCATATATAGCCTTGTTAGCTAGTACACTGTTCGTTGTGCTCGTCTAGGGTGATATTACCACCCTAAGGGCTATCGACCATCAAGACATATGTTTTCTTACCCTAAGAAACTGTGGAGGAGTCACTCCTTGTGTACTGTCGAATCTTAACCAGAGTAGGTTGATCGAGGACCGGAGTATAGATGGAATCCAAGTTTAGGGTAGCGGCATGCATGTATATTCGCACGACTGAGGTCTTGGATCGAGGGGCTAGGAACCGGATCCCGAAGGGTTCTGGTAAGTCTAGGTTGAGCAGCCTAGTAGAGTTGTTTTGCGAAGTCTAATTTAAAGGCCTAGCATGTTGTGTTTATAATATTGTCATCCCTAGGATTGTTCGAGTCAGGGACATCATTAGGGTAGTGACTTATAACGATCATTTTACTTAGACCCTTGCCGAAAAGAGAGGAGTTGGTTGTAGGGGGTGCCTTACGACCAACTTGTCCCTTGAGGCAGGCCTTAGGTGGTGATATTGGGTTGTACATTCCCGTCAAAGGGATACGTACGGTGGCGTCTCACAAGTTGAGAACACGGGTTGCGTATCTCGCGCTGTTAATTCCTGAAGTGCCGTGGCTGGGGTGCCACAGGATGCATTGTGCAGTCCTGCGCTTGCGAGACCCCAGAGGGTGCCACAGGGTAGGCTTCGCGCTACCCTACGCTTGCGAGACCCTATGGTTTGATTTTGGAACGAGGCCCGATACACTGGGATCGTCTGGTTTGGAGTAAGGTCCGGCATGCCGGGTAGTAGTGGAAAACGGAGATACCATAAGCAGACTGCATAGGGGGACTTGACCCTTTCTGCAACCTCACAGAGTCATGGAGTATTGTCAGGAACAGGTTGTGTACAATTAGAATTCATAACGCGGGTTCAATCCCTATATATGAAGAAACGGCTTGAGATGGGGCGCATGTAGTATGGGCTGCATGTTGCCTTCGGAGACTTACTGACGTTAGAATAGGAAGCATCCTAGTTCTAGTTAAATATCGCATTAGAGTCTAGTCATAGCACTCACAAACACTTAAACCACACCAACACCATTGCCATGTTTTGTATGTTGTTTGGGAGATTCGCTGCTTTGATATCATCCTTTAAGCATCAGTGAATACTGACGTCCCCACTTCCATAGGTACTGGATCGCCGAAGTACAAGGGCAAGATTCAGGAGGACTCAAGGCGAGGAAAGCAAGGAGTCAATGTCTTATTTAGTTCCGCTGTAATATGTGTGTTGTTATCTCAAGTGAGAGTTACCAAGTGTTGTTCTTCATTCCTTGTACTCTGATGTAAGATGTTGAAGGTTGTAATACTTGGGAATGTAAAGGTAATATTGTAACTCTATTATAATGTATTGCAGTTGTATAATATTCAGACTTGTAATACATTGGAAGTTGAATAAAAAGTTTTAAATTCTCCTGTTTTTATGTGTATTGTGACTAATTGAAGAAAAGGTCTTGGCTCGTGTCTCGGGGCCTGGGTGGCTAGTGTAGGGGCCATGCGCTAGGCGCTGCCACGTGGAACCTGGGGGTTTCCCTCTAGGTCGCGGGTTCGAGCCTGGGTTTTGGCTCTGTTTAATTAATTTTTTAGATAAAATCAAAAGGAGTGTTTTGGAGTATTTAAATAACTCAGTAAATTTTCATACAAAATGGTGAGTGAGCTCACTGGTTTGAGTGGGGGGGCTTGGTCGCTATCGGTGCTAGTTCGAGCCTGGGGACACACTTTGAGTTTTTAATTTATTTTTAATACGATTTTGAATTTTAAAAATGGGGAAAACTTCATAGGAAATTTTTATAATATTATTAGAACATTTGGGAGTTATTTCATAGTATTCAAAAAATATTTTTGAGAGTTTAAAGGTCATGTTTCATATATTTGTTGAGTTTGAATTCAAGATTAAAATAAAGAGGATGCATGAGATTAAAGATAGAGATAATATTCCAGGAAATCAATTTGTAATTATAACTTTCAAACTTGTAAAATTCATTTTCTAGGAAAAGAATTTTACAAGTTTGAACAAGTGGCAGGTACGTATAACATTTCGACCCTACTGTAGATTGTGAAGAATTCAGGGTTATAGACACAATATTTTGGGAAAAGTTATAATTACAAAGTTATAGTAGACTTGTATACCCTTAATGTGATTTAAAGAACAAGCATCCTCATTAGAGTCTAAGAAATCAAGTTTCCAGGAAGAACTAAATTTATAATGAATTTTACAAGTTTGAACAAGTGGCAGGTACCTATAACATTTCGAAGCTATTGTAGATTTCAAAGTATATAGAGATAATTATACATATATGAGCCATCCATTCACAATTCAAAAAGACCAACAATGATGAGTCCAATGCATTCAAGAACGATCAATCCTAAGGGCTTGTCTAAAACCCCCTCCCTCCCCTCCTGTCTCACCGTCAGCAACCACCACCTCCGCTTACAACCACCATCCATCTTTTCCAAAACCCTCATCTTCACGATCTAGGATCTCCCCCAAATCCAAGAAACCCTAACCCTAGTCATGGCTCGACTCTTAGAGTCTAAGAAATCAATTTTCTAGGAAGAACTGAATTTATAATGAATTTTACGAGTTTGAACAAGTGGCAGATAGCTATAACATTTCGACCCTACTGTAGATTTCGAAGAATTCAGGGTTATAGATACAATATTTTGGGAAAAGTTATAATTACAAAGTTATAGTAGACTTGTATACCCTTAAAGTGATTTAAAGAACACAAAGTTTTATGAAGTATATAATTTTCTAAGCATGAGCTTCAGTTTTCGGATTTTGAACCTACTGTTTTGCAAATGAATTTAGACGAAGTAATTGGGGATGAATTTAGATGATCTTAACTACAAAGTTGTAGTAGACACATTTGTGTTTCCTATGAAACTATGAAATCTATTTTTGGAGTAGTATTGGAATTTATATGACTTTTTCAATACTATTGGGTTGATGTCTTTTATCTAGTTGTCCTAAAACTTTTACAACATATAAAATTGGATTTAAAATTGGAATGTTAGTAAGATTTACCTTATGAGGATTTAAGAGATAATTAAATGATGAAGTTGGAATGTTAAAATTGTGATGTTTTTTAACTGATCAAGTGTTACTGAATGTTGTTATAAGAAGTTGGTTACTTCATGATTGATAATAGCAAAGAGAATAAATAGATAGAGAAGAAATGATGAATAATGAATAAGATGTTTATGATGAGGTTAGAGGTAACCTATGAGATCTCTTTTGAGATGGTTGTTTGTTCTAGAGTGAGCGGTACCCACAATACCGGCAGTTATGATAAATGGAATTTGAGAAGTAGCCAGTGTGGGATAACTTTCTCTTTGAGAAGTAGCCAGTTTGGGCTAACATTCTTAGAGTTTGATTTAATTCTGGTGGGGAAGCTAGATCTAGGTCTTAATAATTAAAATTAAACCTGAGGAAAGACACGAGGGGGATATGTGATGAAGTATGGGCAAACATGAGTATGAGGGCCTTATTTGATTCGCGGTGGGAGATTATCTCCAAAATTATCGGGGTGTGAGGCATGATGTCCAAAATCACTCGAGGTGGGAGATATTTCTTCAGAATGATCGGGATTAAGACTTGCGGTGGGAGATTATATTCAAAATTATCAGGGCGTGAGGTGTGATGTCAAAAATCGCTCGCGGCGGGAGATATTTCTTCAAAATTATCGGGATCGAGGCAATGCTCGTGGGCTATTTTTGTGATGAGGTACCATATGACTCTCTGTGCGGGTTTCATATCTAGAATTACCAGGGTGTGAGGCGTGACGTCCGAAAATCACTCGCATTGGGAGAACGACTCTCAAGAATTATCGGTGTCTTGGCTCGCGGTGCTGGTTTCGCCTCCAGAATTATCGGGGTTAAGACTCGTGGTTGGAGTGCGATTCTCAAGATTTATCAGGATGGTACTAGATACTCATAGGATATCTAAACCTTACATTAGTCACCATAGCATAATTTCATAAGGAAGGATTGAGCCCTGTAATGAGGAGTACGATAAGGACTTGCCCTTGTACCTATGTAGTATGGGATGCATAGAATCCAAACAAGTTAGTATTAGTGTAACCGTAGTGTTATGCCTGCATTAGGCATTAAGTGCATATCATACACTGACATATTTAGGATAGTCACTTTTTCTACTTTGTTGTGAGTTCAAGTTTGTGTTTGCTAAAGTAAGAGAATCGCTGTATTATAGCATTGCATCCGTTGTATGCAATTGATGTGCCCATAGTTTTCCAGTGCAGGACTTGGTTAGCGAAAGATGCAAAGATGAGTTGATACTGATTATTACTTCCATATTAAAGTTATCGAATGTTAAAGTTGTATATTTTATGTAACTTTCGCTATGATTTGTAAAAGAACATGTTGTAAATGGAAAAATTTTAAATTCTCTGTATTTTTGTACGAATTTGAAGCAAAAGATCATGTATTTGCTACGAATTACATGTATTTAGAATTCAGGGTGTTACAATCTCGGCTTGCAGATCGAGCACAGTGAAAATAGAATTTTACTATATTAAGCAAAATATACTGAAAATATCCTGAAGAGATTCAGCATGAGTGATTTTCATCAACTCAGTACACCTATGGTTGTCAGGTCACTGGAAGTTGATCAAGTTCCATATCGGATGAAAGAAGAAAATGAAGATATTATGTCCTGAAGTACCCTATTTGAGTGCAATATGCCCACTCCTTTATTTAGCACAGTGCACTAGACCTGACATATCTTTATCTTTGAACCTTCTCGCTAGATACAGCTCTGCACCTAGACGTAGGCACTGGAAATGCATAAAACACGTTCTTCGATATATATCAAAGGAACCATTGATTTTGGTTTATATTATTCATATAAATGTGCTGACCTTGTTGGATATATAGACGCATGCTATTTATCTGATCCCGATAAAGGGAGATCACAAATAGGACATATTTTTATTAACTGTGGTGCAGTTTGATGGTGATCAGCCAAACAAACAATTGCAGCAACATAAACCAATCATTCTGAGATACTGGCACTTCATGAAGCAAGTAGAGAATGTGTATCGTTAAGGTCTCTGGTTCAGCATATCAAAGGGAGTTGCGAGCTTCCAGAAATCACAAACAAGCCTATAATCGTTTCTGAGAATAATGTAGTTTGTATAAATCAAATTCAAGAAGGCTTCATCAAAGGAGATGGGATGAAGCACATCTCACCAAAAATTGTGTTCACCCACCAGCTTCAAGAAAAAAAGATGGTTGATGTCAAGCAGATCAAGTCCTCAGAGAACCTTGCAGGTCTCTTCACAAAATTCCCCCCAAACTCCAATTCTCAAAAGTTAGTACATCAGATTGGCATGAGAAGAGCAGATAAGCATATAAATATATAGGCTGATAAATTTTTGGGCTAGGAAGTAATTACTTAATGTATTATTTTGGGGGTTATTTTTCATTTCAATTGATGTAAGAACTAAAATGAAATAATTTTTAGTGTTTTTTAGAGGGAGCATCCTGAAGATGTTGATAGAGAGAATGACTCTGCGCATTGTACTATTTTTCTTCAATGAGGTTTTTCCCACTAGGTTTTCCCTTCGAAATATTTTTAATGAGGTAATATAAGTCTCTCCCACTTAAATTCCTGAAGAATTAGTTATACTCTTTTCTTTCACTAAGAATTTTCCCAACTGTGGATTTTTATTTAGAAAAGTTTTTAATGAGGCAAAGTTTTTAAAGTTGACATCTAAGAGGGAGTGTTGTGAAACTGTGACCACCAATTCAGGTGGCGGCCCATGCAAGCTACCAAATCGTAACCCTAACTTTCTCTCCTATATATAAGTTATGAATAAAGAGTTACGTATAATGATTGATTCGGCTACACCTTTATATCTTCTCTTCAGTAACAATAATTAAAATTAATTATCTTTATGGATTTTAAAGAATACATTTCCAGAAATTAGGATCATAAAATTAAGAAGGGGGGCCTATTTATACAATGCTAGTATGAAACCAGCTGTTTTCATATACATACATTGGTCCCCTTCAATGCAGAAACATGGGAAAGAGTTTCTCGTTGGAGGGTTCAGTAATAAATGTGGGCTATATTTAAAAAAAACCCACTGAACTTTGGGCCATTTATAAAAAACCGCACTAATTTTTGTTTTTATAAACAAATCGTACAAAACTTTAGTTTAAAAAAAATCACTTTAACGAAGTTAGGCTAAATTTAAAAAAAATACTTTCATCATTCATTTGTGTTGAAAAAAAGATCACTTAACTAATCAGATGTTTAAATAACCCCCTCGAACTAACCCTAACTCTGTCAGTGTGTGTTTTTTTAAACTAAAGTTTTGTGCAGTTTTTTAAATTAGAAAAAAACTTAGTGCATTTTTTTTAAAATGGCCCAATGTTCAGTGGGGGTTTTTTAAATTTAGCCAATAAATGTGATCGTTTGTTCAGTGAACTTGCAGAAGATATGTGAATCTTGACTGACTAATGACTATATAGAGATATGTGAATCTTGAAAGTAGGTAGGCTTGCTGATGACTAATGAGTACATAGAGATAATTATACATATTTGAGCCATCCATTCACAATTCAAAAAGACCAACTCATACCCTCCCTCCCCTACTGTTTCACCGTCGACAACCACCACCTACGCTTACAACCACCATCCATCTTTTCCAAAACCCTCATCTTCACGATCTCGGATCTCCTCCAAATACAAGAAACCCTAACCCTAGTCATGGCTTGACTCATCGAGATGACCACCTCCGGTCGCGAGGGAGTCCCACCGACCTTGGAGCTGAGATTTGTTGGTGCTCTTGCATCATATGGAACACACAGCTAACTCCACCACCTATGACTCCACCGCCATTTTTTCCTGGATAGGCAAGACCCTACAGGACCAGGCATTCCCTTGACTGGGCCTGTGGCGGCCACGACCTCTTCGTCGATGGCGGCGGTGATGGTACATCAGCGAGTGAAAGGATAATTCATGTATGATGAAGGGGCTGGTATGCTCCTTACTGCTCTTTCTTTGGTTTTGGATCTGCATGGGATTTGGATGTGGGGGAGGGTGAGAAGAAAGTAGATGTTTGGGTTTGGAATTTGGCTGTGAGTGAGAGTGACGAGAGAAAGGAGATGTTTAGGTTTAGCACTTGAATTTGTGTGTGTGGGAGGAGAAGATCTGGATGATGAAGATGAAGACGCAACGCTGGTGGGCAGGAACGTTGATGGCGGCCGGTGCAGCAGCGTGGTGGGGGTTGGGCCTAAGAGGGGGTCCAATCCCGCCGTCCCGCCTTCATTGAAGCACGCTTTTCCTTCATGGTCACTACGGAGGGAGAGGAGCAACTTAGGCAGGGCTGGGATCAGAAAGGTGCTGACGCACCTCCAACGTTAGTGAGCATTTAGAATTTCAAATTTTGAAACGGTTTGGGCACCGAATTCCTCCCTGATTTTCTTCAAGTGGGTTTGCGCGTGCCATGGGCGCTTAGCACGGAGTTGAAATGGTGTACAAACATTTCTATTGGGCCTTGAATGGGCCCAAGATGGGTTCCAGTACAATAATAAATGAGAATTCCACTTGGCCTGTATGGGGTCCAGTAAAGTTTTGAGATTATCCTTAGGGCCCGAGAAGGGTCCGGTTTGTCCTCACCAACAGTGTAATGCCTAAGAATCACCTGACCCACACTCATTCACGTGGTTTTGATTTGACCAAAATAACTTTACTTTCATGGGAATAGTATTAGTATTTCTGGTATTACGAGTACCTTCCAGGTGAACGAGTACGATATCGAGGTGATACTGTGTAACACCCTGCAAAAATTGGGATATGAAAATTTTACCCCTCGTGTGCTACATACGTATATTTTGTATCGTTACAGGTAATATACGTAAGGTAATTAAATACGTATTTTGAATTTTGACATTTTATGCATTTCCGTCTTCTTAAAATTCATTTTGTATGCATTTCCGTCTTCTCAAATTCATTTTTCATCCTATTTGAGCCAACGCAAATATTAAATTTTCAATCTTTGTATTTTTACATACTTTGCAGGTGTTATCAATGCACGTGTCAATTATGTATAATATTTTCTATGTGTTACAATTATTTATTTTATGACTTGTTCAATTCGTTTTATAAACGGAAATTTATTTTTCTCCTATTTTAATTAAAATATTTTTATACGTGTTGTGCACGTGTTTTCTATGTACGGGTTGATTTCATTATGGTATATGTATAACGAAATAGATTTTCGTATGTTGCATTTTGATTATTTATAAGCATTTTCATATCGATAAAATATATTTCGTATTTTAATATTTTTACGTGCGACGCACGTGTTTGCAGTGCACGTGTTAGTTGCATTCTCTTTCAAAATAAAATTCATGAAGTATATGTGTCTATTTTTATTCATGCATAAAAACTAATTTTTAATTAAATCAAACTAATTTTATTTAAATACATATTATATATATTAACATATGTTTCAATTTAAAAATAAAAATAATTAAAGTTGTGTGAGGTGTACACAAAGCACGTGCAAAGTTCACACCATGGAATGATAGCTGTTGGCTTACCTTGACTGGGTAAAAGGAAGTGGAGTAGTGGGGTATGAATTTGTGGGAGGTAGTTTTACAACCACTTAATGAAAATCCCTATAACTATTCCTTAAGCCTAAGTGTACTTATTTTATCCTAATTAAAACCAAGAGAAGGAGACAAAGGAGCTCTCGGATGTGCTTGTTGTTTGACTTCAGTGGCTTCTTTTTTTTGCTTTCTTTAGGCTTTTGTGAAGGGATTTTTATATTAAGAAGTGGGTGTTTCTTTACACTCTCTAAATTGTAGAGTAATTTCAAGTGTAGGTGTTCTAAAGTACAATTGTAGATGTAAAAATGCTTAATTTATTCTCAGATTTAATGTGATGCATGTGGTAGGACAAATTCGATAAATTTGGATGAAATGCATGTTGTATAAGTAGACTGTTACTGTATTACCCGGTATTTTTAAATACTATTTTTGAGATTCGAAAATGAATTAAAATAATTTTTGGTGATTTAATAAAAGTTCATTTAGAAATTTATTTTTTACACGTGCAAAACACGTGCGAATGTTGTCTTTGAAAGCTTAAAGCCAAAAAATATTTTGGGGAAACTCACTATTTATTATTTGAGATTATTCGTGATTTTTCTAGATTTTTCTGATAATTATTGGACTTATTTGCAAATATTTCAAAAAGAATGACTTTTATGCAAAATTACCAACGAGGTGAAAACTTCAGATTTTCAGATTTTTAGGCTAGATATAATGCATAGTCAGTTCAGGTATAACGAGTTTACCTTTTGTTTCAACATATTCGATGTATTTTACAAGTTTTGATATAAAAAAAAGATCTTTTCGCAAAATTTGCTATTTTAAGGGATGAAGGTGCAAAACTATTTTTCGGGATTTTCCTACAGAGCCGGCTGATGCTGGAGGGGATCTTTTTGATTTTTGAACTTGATTAAATTGGTTTTTAACTAATTTCCAATAAAAGATCTAATTATGTTAAGGGATATTTTAATTGGAGTATTTTGCAAATGTTTTCTAAAATCCTAGAATCTTAAATCCCGGACTATATAGGGTTTTGTGCAGCCGTCTTTTGCCGTACAATACAGGAGATTTTTTATTTCTCACTATTTTGAATTTCTTGCGAATGGTAAGCTTTTCTTATTTTTCTATTCATCTTCGTTCGATCTTTTCAACAAGGTGAGTGGTATATTTGTTTTGTTTTGTTCTTTGAATGATGTATGTGGTGTTTCATCTCCTAGAAATCATGCTAGGGTTTGGGTATTAATATAGATGTTGGATTGATGGTCAAAAATTGAATTTTTGTGAAAACCTTAATTATTTATGAGTAGAATTTTATGTGGACGATTTGAAAATGTTGAACGACCTATTATAGATCATGGGTAGGTTATTTCTTGGGGATAGATGTTGACTTGATTGAGTATGGTGATTGTCATGCATGAATTGAATAAAAATGAGATTTTTATTACCCTCGAGAAATGGTTGAATGCAATTGATATGGTAATGTTAAATTTGTTTATGATCATGAGTTAATCATGGTGATTGAGTTTGAGGAACCTTGAAAATGGCTAATGAATCAACAGATAAAGTCTTGAGAATTAAATTGTGAAAAGTGATTTGGGGTTCGATGTAGTATAACCAAATTGGGGATTGAGATTTTGGTGAAAGGTTTGTTTGCGTTTGAATTTCGTAAACCTTGAGATTTAATTCTAAATATGTTTTATTTTAGTTGATGGGTTGTGAAGTCCTTTGGTGCATAAACATGCACAATATTTTTCATGAATACCTTACGTTATGAGTTTTGAAGGAAATTGAGTTTTTATGTATTTTCGAAGAATTTGACTATATCTCGACCTGTTTTGGTATTGATATGGTTTGAACCTGAATATGAAGCTATTTTAATGAATAATAGATTCTTAAGAAACTCTATTTTGATTATATGCACAATTCATGTTTTAATTGAAGGAAATCAACAAATTGGTATTCTTATAAATTCAAGTAGTTTTGATTTGGTTTTATTGACTATTATATATCCTATAAGTTGTATTTGATCATATAAGAAATATGCTTTTTGTAGAAATCGTTTTCATAGAGTAAAACTCCGTATCGGTTGAAATGTGCACAACCAAAAAACTGCAGTCTACAGGTCGACAGTCGACCGGTGGTATTTTACAGTCGACCGTCGCGACCTGGCTGCGGTACTTTTTAGTTTTCTTAAAATTTCGTTCTGGACAGTCGACTGATGAATATTTACAGTCGACTGGTTCTACTTAGAATTATTTTAATTGAAGCTTTGGATTTTTTGCTCTGGTCAGTCGACTGATACTGATGTATCTTGATATATTTGAATGTTCTTTTAAATTAATTATTCTCTTAATATTTTAATCTATAACTTACTATTCTATACCTTATCTTCTACTGAACATATGTTTTCAAGTTATTTTAATTGAGCAATTTATGATGGCAGATTGGTTTGGATATTTGGGTGTGAGTCTCTAGAGGGTGTGTGTGACCCTAGTATACCGGCGGTTGAGATATTTGTGTTTTAGTCCTGTTGAGGCATTTTAGTTGATCAGTTGTTGAGTTAAGTCCGGTAGGTAACACCAACTCTAGGAGATTTGTAAAGTAATTAAATAAGCTAAATGATAAGGACAGGCACTAGTGGTGATATGATGTATGAGAACATAGGTTATGGACCTCAGTATGGCTCACGGTATGAGATAATACCCGGAATTATCCAGGTGTGAGTGAAATAGTCTCTGAAATTACCTGTGGTGTGGGATTGATCTCCGAAATTATCGGGGTCGAAGCGACACTCAATTGGTATTCGTGTGATGAGGTGCCATAGCTTGCGGTGTGGGGTATTCTCGAAGGGTCCCAGGCGTGAGTGAAATAGTCTCCGGAATTATCTATGGATAGTGATTGACCTCCGAAATTATCGGGGCATGGGCTAATACTCACAGTGTATCTATATCTCGTAGTAATCATAGAAGTAGGATTAGTTGCATCGCGGGGGATTAAACCCTATAAAGTGGAGAATGTTAAGCGCTTGCACCGGACCTATGTACTATGGAATGCATAGACTTCGACAAGTACGTATTAGAGAGTCAGCATATAGCATTGATGTTTTCTTGACTTGGTATTATGCATGTGTTTTCGGTTTTCTACACTTGATACTTAGTCTAACTTCACTTGATGTTTTCGCGTTTCATGGCTATTCCCTAATTCATTTACTCTTGTTTATTTCCTGTTGTTGATGAATCTATGCTCTATTTATGTTGTTTGTTTTTATGTCACTCACACCGTTATGGCTGACCCCTTTAGTTTTGGGGGTTAGAGTTATCTCTACCCTCATATTTTACAGGTGATTACCAATATCTTGGGATTTGGATGCTTGAGTTTAAGTGATGTAATGGATTGTGTGATTTTGTAAAAGAAAGTGTTGTAAAGGAAGAAAGTTTATAATTCAAGGTGTATGTATTCCGCTGTGCTATGTAAATATTATTGTAATAAAATTTTGAGAAAAATTTTCTTGGTATTTTGGGCTGTGTTTAATATTACATTTGAAGTTGATGCTGAGAATTGTGCCACGTAATTCTGAGATACCATATTGAAAATTCGGGGCGCTACAGAGATTGGTATCAGAGCATGCTTCAATAGTAATAATAAACATGGTATGAAAACAACCTAGGTGTGGACATTAGAGAGTGAGTAGCACATAGAGCTAAAACATGATGTTTTACTTTTGGGGTATGGTTGTGGTTTTGCCAGAGGGTATTGATGTGAATATGAATTGTGTTATGATGCACTAACTTTACCCTCGTTTTGCAGTATTCAGAGAAATGGCAGGACCCAGAACCAGGAATGGTAACAATGGTGACGGAACTGGAAGTTCCCAAGGGGCAGGAGTTAATCTCGAGGCCGAGTTTGCCAGGGTGTATCAGACTTTGAATGCACTAATGGCAGCTAATATGGCACAGAATCAGAACCAGAATCAGAATCATGGGATTGGACTAGTGTTTGTTAATGCTAATTCTATCAAGCAAATTAAGTCCTTCAAGAGGATGAAGCCGCCCGTGTTTGAGGGGCAGTCTGATCCAAATGAGGTTGATGATTGGATTAGACGGATGGAGACAATCTTCGAGGTCTTGGAAACTCCGGTAGCCAATAAGGTAAAGCTGGCCACTATGCAGTTTGGAAAGGACGCTGGTGTTTGGTGGCAATCAGTGAAGAGGAGTTTAGGGGACCAGCAAATGACTTGAGAGGCTTTTCTTGATGAATTCAGGGATCATTTCTTTTCCCTGGATATTCAAGAGAAAAAGGCGACAAAATTCTTGAATCTTGAGTAGGGCAGCATGACCGTGCGCGAGTATGAGACTAAGTTCGCTCAGCTGTCGAGGTATGCCCCGGAGCTGATAGTTAATGAGACGAAGAAGGCCAGAAAATTCAAGCAAGGCTTGAAGCCAAATTTGAGGTCGAGGATGATTCCTTTGGGCATAAGGAGGTTCGATAAGTGATGTTGATATTTGCAAGTGTACAAAATCGCAACAAGTAATATAGTTAAATGAGTAGAGTGTCGAACCCACAAGGACTAGATATTTTATTGAGTACCGATATCACTAGATTAATCACTATTTGGAAGATCGAATTTTATAAATGACAAAACAACTAAATTAACTTAATCTAATTAAAACTAACTAAATTTGTGAAGAGGGAGAGGGCTGTAAAACAGTAAAGCTCTAGTAATTTGTTAAAGGTAAAATTAGTTCTAGGGCTCTTGGTTCACCTCGTTTATCACACACACAAATTATAACTCCTTATGAATAAAGATATTATCTTTCCAAATTGTAGACCAAAATCCTAAAAATATTAACCACTCTATCCACGTAGTCTAAAAATTATTCTCAACTAATTATTTGCCTATCCATCAAATTATTAATTGAAAATTTGGATTTCTTAACGGTCACGTCCTCCAATATACGGTGTTAATTTTTATTAATCACAAATAACCTGTTCGGTCTCTTTATGATTTGAAAAATCATACAAATGTCTATCCACCATTTTGTACACATAAATAATAAAAATTAAAACACAACCAGGAAAAATAGAGTAATAATAAGGAATTAAAATTTGTAATCTACAAAACTCGGCTACATCTTAGCCTCTAGAACAATAAATTTAGTTCATGTTCGATTTGCAATTAATAAAAATGTTTGGGATTGCATCAACAGAAATTGGAGAAAAAGAGATTAAAAAGTAATACAAAAAAATTAATTCAAACCAGTCCTTTCTCTTTCTTCTTTCTCAAAAACTGAATCCCAAACAATCGCTGTCTGATCCTTCGCTGCGCACGCTAGGAAAAGAGGCAGCGTTCCCCACCTGTCACATGGGACCGCCTGCTTGTCGCTTTCATCTAGTCAGCAGCAGAAGAAGCCAGCGCACGTCAGCCGAAGCCTGCTGCTTCTCTTTTGTCGTGTCGTCCACGTCAGCACGCCGTCGGACCCGCACCGCCAGCACACCCCAGAGGTGTCTGGTCTGGACCCTGTCTGCGAGACGCATGAGCAAGAGAGAAGAAGACAGCGCATGTCAGCACACAAATGATTCTCTCTCTCCCTTTGAGTCTTGAAGTGCGAACCGAAGATGAAGAAGCCAACCAAAGCAAGCTCTGGTCTTTCACATGAAGCTTTTTCCTTTTCTCCTTTCAATTTTTTTTATTTGAATATTTTGTTAGCCGTCACCTCTTGAGTTCTTCTCTCTCCCTGTGCTTGTATTTATAGAGAACGGAAAGAGAGAATTAGGGTTTGTACTTTTTGCAGAAAAGTCCTTTCTTTTCATTTATTTCCTTCCTTTTTAATCCAGGATTTTATTTCTTTCTCTTTCTTTCTTTTCTTCCTTTTCTGCCAACCACGTGCTGCTGCATACACAAAATAATACCAGAAATTAAGATTTTTAAATAAAATAAAATTAATTAGTTTAAAATTAATTAAACTTACTACAAATCATGTTAGCTTATCAAAATTCTTTTAAAATTATTTGTCGCACTTTTAACTCAACAGAACAATAAAATTGATAAATCCATAGTTTTACTTTGTTTGTTGATTTTTTCCACAAATCTTCACTTTTTGCATCAAATATATTATTTCTTCAAAAATAATTAATTAAATGAAATCTTATAGAAATAAGATGAATTATAGACAATATCAATGAAAACAAGCGATTTTAATTAGTAAATGAGTACAAATAATTGTGTATAAATTAGACACATCAATAAGCTGGTCAGGAGAGCCGCTATGACAGAGGAGGACATGGATCAGTTCCAGAAGAAGCAAGAGATCTGGAATATGAACAAGAGGCCAGCAACAGATCAGAGTGGGAATTGATTCCTAGTGAAGCAAGTCAAGTTCAGTGGTCCAGTTCAGAAGTCACCTGCAACTCAGGAAGTGACTTGTTACTACTACAAGGAGGCAGGTCATTACAGGTCAGCGTGTCCTAAGTTGGCGAAGTAGATTTATTTCCTGTGTGGGCAAGCAGGACATTCTAAGCCTTATTGTCCACAGTTGAGGAAGGATGGTCCAGGTGGAGGTAAATTTCATAGGCAAGGGCGAGTGTTCGCATTGACTGAGGAGGATGCAGGTAACTCGGAAGATGTGATCCAGGGTTTGCAAGAGTTTTGAATTTATTTTTATTCAATGTATTAAGTAAAACTTTTATTTGAGAATAATTGGAGATTTGAGTATCATTCTTCATGTAACAGGAATTGTTTTGGTTAATGGAATAAAAGCAAAAGTTTTATTTGATACTGGTTCTTCGTGGAAAAGCTTTAGGTGTGGAACCTAAGATATTTCCAGGCAGAGTCTTGACGGTGGCAACACCAACAGGAGAAGAGTTGATTGCTGATCGATATTATGGAGGTTGTGATATCGAGATTAGTGGAAGATTGTTTGGCATTAATCTTATTGAGCTGTAAGTCTTAGGAGTGGATGTGATCATGGGCATTGATTGGATGGCCATATATGATGCCATAATTGAATGCAAGCAGAAAAAGGTGTTGGTGAAAGCACCAGGTGGTCCCGCAGTGACTTTTTAAGGGAAGAAGAAAGTTCCGAAAGTGGCTACAATGGTATCCAAGATGGTGATTCCAGATGAAGTCAGAGGCATTCCGGTTGTCAGAGATTTTCCTAAGGTGTTCTTGGAAGATTTTTCAGGATTACCGCCGCAGAGAGATGTGGAGTTTTGCATCAATGTTCAGCCGGGAAGTAATCTGATTTCTACGGCTCCGCACAGGATGGCACCTGTCCAGCAAGATGAAGTCAAGAAACAGATTGAGGAGTTGTTGAGCAAGGGGTTTATCAGGCCGAGTTCTTCACCGTGGGGAGCGCCAGTGTTGTTAGTCAAGAAGAAGGATGGGTCAATGAGGATGTGCATTGACTACCGGGAGTTGAAAAGTGTGACTATTCAGAACAAGTATCCACTTCCGCGGATTGATGATCTGTTCGACAGACTTCGGAGAGCAGCTTTGTTTTCGAAGATTGATTTGAGGTCAAGGTATCATCAGGTTCGAGTCAAGGAGGAAGATGTAAGTAAGACAGCTTTCAGGACTTGTCATGGGCTCTATGAATTTTTGGTGATGCCATTCGGGTTGACGAATGCACCAGCAGTATTCATGGATATGATGAACCAGATTTTGAGACCATTAATTGACTCCTTCGTAGTGGTTTTCATCGATGATATTTTGGTGTATTCGAAGTCGGAGGAGGACCATTCTATGCACTTGACAGAGGTATTATAGAAATTGCAGGAGCATAACTTGTATGTCAAATTGTCGAAGTGTGAGTTTTGAAAGTTTGAGGTAGCTTTCATTGGTCATATCCTTTCTAAGGAGGGAGTGGCCACTGATCCTCAGAAGGTTGAAGCAGTAAGGGATTGGTCTAGGCCAACGTCTGTGAAGGAAGTTAGGAGTTTCTTGGGTTTGGCTGGTTACTACAGGAGATTCATTCAGGGCTATTCTCATATTGCAGTTTCTTTGACAGGTTTGACCCGGAAGAATGTGGAATTTGCATGGACTGATAAGTGTGAGGCAAGTTTCCTTGAGTTAAAGGAGTGATTGACTACTGCACCTATCTTAGCTTTGGCACAAGCTGGGAAAGATTATGATATCTACAGTGATGCATCTCTAGAGGTTTGGGGTGTGTCTTGATGCAAGAAGGCAAGGTTATTGCTTATGGTTCCGGACAATTTCATCCGCATGAGAAGAATTATCCGACGCATGATTTTGATTTAGCAGCTATTATCTTTGCCTTGAAGTAGTGGAGGCATTATGTTTATGGTGAGAAGTCAACATGTAAACTAACCACAAGAATCTAAAGTACATTTATCAACAGAGGGATCTAAATCTTCGGCAGAGATGGTGGTTGGAAGTATTGGAAGACATTCGTCCTGAGATCAAGTATCATCTGAACAAGGCGAATGTGGTAACAGATGGGCTTAGTTGGAAGAGTAGTTTATCGAGTTTGATCACTACTCGAAGTGAGTTGGCAGCAGAGATTGATCGGCCAGGTATCGAGGTAGTACTGCAGGGTTTGCGGGCATCTTTGGCTCAGTTGAGGCTACAGCCTTCCTTGAGAGAGAGGATTGTGGAAGGTCAGGGATTAGATTCAGAGATTCAGAAGATGTTGCAGCGAGTTTCAGCAGGCAAGCTATCAGAGTTTCGTGTCCAAAATGGAGTTCTGTGGATGGGTGAGAGGTTGTGTGTTTCGGATAATGCAGATTTGAGAGAGAGTATCTTGTAGGAAGCACACAGTACCTTGTTGTTAGTACATCCTGGAGGCACAAAGATGTACAAGGACATTAAACAACATTTTTGGTGATCTGGTATGAAGAGGGATGTGGCAGATTTTGTGGCGAGGTGTCTGACTTGTCAGCAGACCAAAGGAAAAAATCAGAGACCTGGAGGTTTGTTGGAACCGTTGCCCATTCCGCAGTGAAAATGGGAGAATATCAGTATGGATTTCATCACGGGTTTGCTGAGGAGCTCAAAGGGCAATGAATCGATTTGGGTCATTATGGACCGTTTGACTAAGTCGGCTTACTTTTTGGCCATGAAGATTACTTGGTCGTTGGAGAAATTGGCAGAGCTGTGCATTGGTAAGATTGTGAGGCTTCATGGAGTTCCTGTGTCGATTATTTCCGACAGGGATGCAAGGTTCACTTCAAGGTTTTGGAAGAGCCTACAAGCAGCTTTGGGCACCAGAACTGATTTCAGTACCGCTTTTCATCCATAGACTGATAGTCAGACTGAGAGGGTGAATCGAGTGCTGGAATATATGCTGAGGGATTGTGTTATGGATTTCGGTGGTAGCTGGAAGAGATACTTGGCATTGGTTGAGTTTGCTTATAACAAAAGTTACCATGCGAGTATCGGGATGGCTCTGTATGAGGCTTTGTACGGGCAGCGGTGCAGGATGCCTGTTTGTTGGTATAAGGTTGGCGAGAGGCAGATGTTTGGGCTTGAGATCGTGCAGCAGACGTCAGAGCAGATTGAGCTGATTCGCAAGAGGTTGGTTGAGGCTCAAAGTCGGTAGAAGAGTTATGCATATTCTCGAAGAAGAGACTTGGAGTTTGAGGTTGGGGATGCAGTTTTCCTCAAGGTGCCTCCGACCAAAGGAGTGATCAGGTTTGGTAAGGGAGGCAAGTTGGCACCAAGGTATATTGGGCCATACTGGATTGTGGAGCGGATTGGCAAGAATGACATATAGATTGGAGCTTCCTGAGGAGTTGGCACATGTGCATGATGTGTTCCATGTGTCGTTGTTGAGAAAGTATGTGCCAGATCAGAGTCATCAGTTGGTAGAGGTTCCTGAAGGTCTACAGGTGAACTTGTGTTACAAGGAACAACTGGTAGAGATTGTTGACCGTAGGGAGAAGGTTCTAAAGAGCAAGGTGATACCTATGGTCAAGGTGTTGTGGAGGAATCAGCAGTTCGAGGAGGCTACTTGGGAGCCAGAGGATCGCATGGAGAAGGATTTCCCTGAGCTTTTTGTATGATTGTATTTTCTTATATGTGATTTTATTCTTTTGTATGACTGTACCTTTGAGTTGTGTTTCTTCTGTTTGATTATGTTCTCATATGTGATCGTATTGGACTATGTTTCCATTTATGAGATATTGCATTCCTTTGTTTGTATGTTTGTTTGGACCCTATTAGTAGTAGTTCTGACGACAGAACTCTTCTAAGGAGGGAGTGATGTAGTACCCCGTATTTTTAAATACTATTTTTGAGATTTGAAAATGAATTAAAATGATTTTTTGTGATTAAATAAACGTTTATTTAGAAATTTATTGTTTGCACGTGCAAAACACGTGCGAATGTTGTCTTTGAAAACATAAAGCCAAAAATTATTTTGGGAAAACTCATTATTTATTATTTGAGATTATTCGTGATTTTTCTACATTTTTTTGATAAGTATTGGACTTATTTGCAAATAATTCAAAATGGACTTTTGTGCAAAATTACCAATGGGGTGAAAACTCCAGATTTTCGGATTTTTAGGCTGGATATAATGCCTAGTCAATACAGGTATAACGAGTTTACCTTTTGTTTCAACATATTCGATTTATTTTACAGGTTTTGATAAAAGATGATTTTTCGCAAAATTTGCTATTTTAAGGGGTGAAAGTGCAAAACTGTGTTTCTGGATTTTCCTACAGAGCCGGTTGATGCTGGAGGGGATCTTTTTTATTTATGAACTTGATTAAATTGGTTTTTAACTAATTTCCAATAAAATATCTAATTATATGAAGGGATATTTTAAAAGGAGTACTTTGCAAATGTTTTCTAAAATCCTAGAATCTTAAATCCCGGACTATATAGGGTTTTG
Organism: Hemerocallis citrina; assembly: GCA_017893485.1. Classification (NCBI taxonomy): domain Eukaryota; kingdom Viridiplantae; phylum Streptophyta; class Magnoliopsida; order Asparagales; family Asphodelaceae; genus Hemerocallis; species Hemerocallis citrina. Next base: position 276,800,507 of record CM030358.1, read on the forward strand.
TGCAGCTGTATTTTGCTGTACAATACAGAAGATTTCTTATTTCTGATTATTTTGGAGTTCTTGCGAAGGAGGAGCTTTTCTTATTTTTCTATTCATCTTCGTTCGTTCTCCTCAAGAAGGTGAGTGATATATTTGTTTTGTTTCGTTCTTTGAATGATGTATGTGGTATTTCATCTCCTAGAAATCATGCTAGGGTTTGGGTATTAATATAGATGTTGGATTGATGGTCAAAAATTCGATTTTTGTGAAAACCTTAATTGCTTATGAGTAGAATTTTATGTGGATGATTTGAAAATGTTGAAGGACCTATTATAGATCATAGGTAGGTTATTTTTTAGGGATAGATGTTAACTTGATTGAGTATGGTGATTGTCATGCATAGATTGAATAAAGATGAGATTTTTATTACCCTTGAGAAATGGTTGAATGTAATTGATATGGTAATGTTAAATTTGTTTATGATCACGAGTTAATCATGGTGATTGAGTTTGAGGAACCTTGAGAAGGGCTAATGAATCAAGAGATTAAGTCTTGAGAATAAATTTTGGAAAGTGATTTGGGGTTTGATGTAGTATAACCAAATTGGGGATTTTGAGATTTTGGTGAAAGGTTTGTTTGCGTTTGGATTTCGTAAACCTTGAGATTTAATTCTGGATATGTTTTATTTTAATTGATGGATTGTGAAGTCCTTTGGTGCATAAACATGCACAATATTTTTCATGAAAACCTTATGTTGTGAGTTTTGAAGGAAATTGAGTTTTTATGTGTTTTCGAAGAATTTGACTATATCTTGACCTATTTTGGTATTGATTTTGTTTGAACCTGAATACGAAGCTATTTCAATGAATAATTGATTCTTAAGAAACTCTATTTTGATTATATGCACAATTCATGTTTTAATTGAAAGAAATCAACAAATTTGTATTCTTATAAATTCAAGTAGTTTTTATTTAGTTTTATTGACTATTATATATCCTATAAGTTGTATTTGATCATATAAGAAATATGCTTTTTGTAGAAATCGTTTTCATAAAGTAAAACTCCGTATCGATTGAAATTTGCACAACCAAAAATCTGCAGTCTGCAGTTCGACAGTCGACCGGTGGTATTTTACAGTCGACCGTCGCGACCTGGCTGCGGTGCTTTTTAGTTTTCTTGAAATTTCGTTCTGGACAGTCGACCGATGACTTTTTACACTTGACTAGCGCTACTTAGAATTATTTTAATTGAAGTTTTGGATTTTTTGCTCTGGACAGTCGACCGACGCTTGTCTATAGTCGATTGATACTGATGTATCTTGATATATTTCAATGTTCTTTTAAATGAATTATTCTCTTAATGTCTTAATCTATAACTTACTATTCTATACCTTATCTTCTACTGAACATATGTTTTCAAGTTGTTTTAATTGAGCAATTTATGATGGCAGATTGGTTTGGATATTTGGGTGTGAGTCTCTAGAGGGTGTGTGTGACCCTAGTATACCGGCTGTTGAGATATTTGTGTTTTGGGCCAGTTGAGGCATTTTAGTTGATCAGTTGTTGAGTTAAGTTCGGTAGGGTACACCAACTCTAGGAGATTCGTAAAGTAATTAAATAAGCTAAATGATAAGGACAGACACTAGTTGTGATATGATGAATGAGAACATGGGTTATGGATGTCAGTATGGCTCGCGGTGTGAGATAATCCCCGGAATTATTTAGGTGTGAGTGAAATAGTCTCCGGAATTACCTGTGGTGTGGAAGTGATCTCTGGAATTATCGGGGTCGAGGCGACACTTATGTAGTATTCGTGTGATGAGGTGCAATAGCTTGCGGTGTAGGGTATTCTCTAAGAGTCCCAGGTGTGAGTGAAATAGTCTCCGAAATTATCTGTGGATAGAGATTGACCTCCGGAATTATCGGGGCATGGGCTAATACTCACAATGTATCTGTATCTCGTAGTAATCATGGAAGTAGGATTAGTTGCATAGCGAGGTGTTAAACAGTATAAAGTGGAGAACGTTAAAGGCTTGCACCGGACTTATGTACTATGGAATGCATAGACTCCGACAAATACGCATTAGAGAGTCAGCATATAGCATTGATGTTTTCTTGACTTGGTATTATGCATGTGTTTTCGGTTTTCTACACTTGATACTTAGTCTAGCTTCACTTGATGTTTTCGCGTTTCATGGATATTCCCTAATACATTTACTCTTGTTTATTTCCTGTTGTTGATGAATCTATGCTCTATTTATGTTGTTTTTTTTATGTCACTCACACCGTTATGGCTGACCCCTTTAGTTTTGGTGGTTAGAGTTATCTCTAGCCTCATATTTTACAGGTGATTACCTATAGCTTGGGATTTGGATGCTTGAGTTAAAATGATGTAATGGATTGTGTGATTTTGTAAAAGAAAGTGTTGTAAAGGAAGAAAATTTGTAATTCAAGGTGTATGTATTCCGCTATGCTATGTAAATATTATTGTAATAAAATTTTGAGAAAAATTTTATTGGTATTTTGGGCTGTGTTTAATATTATATTTGAAGTTGATGCTGGGAATTGTGCCACGTATTTCTGAGATATCATATTGGAAATTCGGGGCGCTACAGTTACGAAATTAAAATTTAAAGTTGTGCAAGTTAACATATGAAATATTATAATGTGATTATTTTTAGAGTGAATAGAAATTTTTGTAAATAATTCGTGAGAAGAATCGATTTGGATATGAATTTAATTGATTAGAAAATTTTTTGAAGGAAGATTCCTCATATTGTTAATTGTTATGGAAAAGTGAAGAAATATACAAATGTGATGTAGAATAATATTTTATTAATCCATATGGTATGTGAGACATTCTCCATGTGTTAGAAACTTTGATTGCATAGAATTATTATTATGGCATTACAATTCAGTATAATTTTGCCACTGGATGTTTAGAATGTGTAATATGATCGAATTAATCCTATGTGACGAATGGTAGGAGTTGAATGTGTATGTTTTGAAAGAAGGAAATAGACATAGACTAATTACGTAATGATTTTAATCCTATAGATAGTGTGATCTGAGCTACGGCTCAGTGAGTTGGCACTTTGTTGCCTCACTGTTTGCGCGGGTTCGAGTTGGGGTGTTCTCTATTGATTATTCCAAATTATTTTAAAAGGACAAAGGGAGAGGGTTTTGAGTATGTAAAAAAAATGCAGTACACTATACTACTAAGTGTGCATGTGGCTCAGTGGTTGGGCGCTTGGGCTTGCGCTCTGCTGCCGTTGGTTCGAGCCAGTGCGGGGGCAGTGCTTCAAAACATTTTTTTTGGGATTTGAGTAATTTTTTATGGAAAAAATTATGAAAAATTAATAGAACATTATTAGAAAATTTTGGAGATTTTTTTTACATTATTTTAAAAAATAATTAGAATCTAAAGGGACATGTTTTGTTTAATTGTTGAATCGGATATCAAATTGAAAATGTATATGGTTGAAGATCATAAAATTTGAATTTAAATGAAAGTGAGTTAAAGTTGAAATTAGAAAAAAAATAAATTTGGGGGTTGATTTTAAAGAAGTTCGAAAATTCAAAATAAAGAAATGAGTTTTTTTTGAAACGTAGATTAATGTGAAAGGAGTTATAAATGTGTGAAAGTGAATTAATTTGAAGAAAATGAGTTTCGTGAAGGATTTGGAAGAGATTGGTTTGAATTGGCTAATTAAAAGTAGTATATGAAAAGTTCGAGTTGGAAATTATTGAATTATGAAAGTGGAATACTTCTGGGTGGAAGCAAGTTGTTGTTTTGAAAGTTGGAATATCATTGTTGATGTTGAATATAACCTATTATTTATATCTAGAATGAAATAGTTGTTGGAATCTAGAGGCAAGGCGAGACCCTAACAACCGGAAGTATTATTAACGAGATTTTTTAGGAGTGACCAATGTGGGTTGACTCTCTCTTTGAGAAGTAGCCAGTGTGGGCTGACGTTCTCTTGTGTTGGTTTAAGCCCGATTGGGTAAGCTGGATCTAGATTGTGATAATTTTCAAAACTAAAATTTAGGGTTAGGCACTAAGGGGAGATGTGATGAAGTATGGGCAAACATGGGTATGAGGGCCTAGGTAGCGCAGTGGGAGGTATCTCTAAAATTATCGGGGTTGAGGCTCGCGGTGGGGTATATTACTCCAGAATTACTGGGATCAAGGCAACGCTCATGGGGTATTTATGTGATGAGGTACCTATGACAGCGCGGTGTGGGTATTCGCCTCCAAAATTAATGGGTGTGAGGTACTGTGTCCAAAATCACTTGAAGTCGGAGTGCAATACTCAAGAATTATCGGGGTCATAGATCGCAGTGTAGGTATTTGTCTCCAGAATTACTGGATGTGAGGCATTGTGTCCGAAATCACTTAAAGTGGGAATGCGATACTCAAGAATTATATGGGTGATACTAGATACTTACAGATTATCTGTAACCCCTGTTTTCCATTTTCAGTATTTTTGAATGTATTTTTCTTTTTGGGTATTTATTCATCCTTTATTCTTCAACTCTCTTTGAACCGTGTATTAGATCTTCTTTTTCAATATATTCATCTATTTGATTTGTCATCTTTTATTTGACGTTATTGATTCAATTGTCAGCCTACTATCTCATCTCTGTTTGATCGAGCCATTATTTTTAACCCACACTATTTAATTGTTCATGTCCTATTTTATTTTTTATTTTATTTTTTGTTTCCATCTCGTTATTTGGATCATCCTATGTTTATTTGGATCTTTCATTTAAACCAAATCCTCTTCAAAGCCCTATTGGAGCCTTAGATAACCATCAGCACCTCATTAAGACCCATTACCCATATTTAACCCGTACCCAATATACACCTAAACCCTAATATCTATCCCTATATATATACCCACTACTGTATCCCATATTCATCTGCATTAACCCTAGCCGACTGCACTACCTCATCGCTATGCTTCCGTCCTCCCCCTACTTCATCTCCCCATCCCCTGCTATCCCGATCATCCCTGTTCATCCCCGTTCACCCTACTCCCTACCTCATGACCACCACACCACAGCACCCGATGCCCTGTCCCCACCTTCTAGTCGCATGCCAGAAGCAGCCGCACTCTTGTGCGCTGTTCCCTCCCAACTGCAGCGACGCCAGCGAGCCACTGCAGACCACAGCAGCATCAACAGCACTGCGCTGTGCGGTTTCTTTCGACCGCAGTGACTCCCACTACCGCTATCTTCTGCTCTCTCGTCACGTGCACACCCCTCCGCTGCCTCTCTTGTGTGTGGGTGTCAATTTGTGTGTGCGTGTTGATCTCGAGATTTTGTTCGTTCGTTGAGTTCATGCAGAAATCCGTTCCCGTTATTCTCATGCTTTGCATCGTTTCCGTCGTCGACTATAAGGTAAGTAACTTGTATAATTTTCTGTTGTATATACAAGTACTAAATACCGCCTGTAGTGTAGTTGTGTTCTAGAGACAATTCTTGTGGAAAACCCATGTTATATCTTGTCTCTATGTGTTGATTTGCCCGTAGTTGTCTCATTACACACACTACATGAATTTAGACTTAGATCTAATTAATCCATGTTGCATATATGTATGTTGGTTGTGATCCATTAGTTGTTGTGAATCTTGCATGCTTGACGTGTAATGGTAGTATATCCTGTTGTAGATTGTTAAATACCCTATACCATGTTGCTTAGACATCTAGTATACCATATTTCACGTTTGGTTATGATTTGGATGTGTTTCATATGATCTAATTGATTTTATGCATAAAGAAGATTTCTGTTTTTGTTGTTACCCCATTTTTGTTCAGTATTTTAGCCCCTATTAAGATCAGTATATGATAATTATTTGTGAATGTGAATCACAGAGAATTCTGTCTACTTTCCAGAATTTCTTACGAATCTCAGTTTCGATTTGTGAGTTGCATGTTATTGCTGTTTTACTGCAGAGGTGTAGAAAAATTACAGGTTAAGTTTTATGTGAATTCTGAAGAGTAATTTATTTTTATACTGATGTTAAAGATAGTATTTTGATCCAATATTTTGGAGTACAACTAGACTTGATTGGGATTAACCCTTAATTTTTTTGGATTTAATTGATGACTTTTCTAAACTATTCTATGTATGCAAACATCTACTATACTTGTAGAATTTTCATACTGTTCAGTAAAGAACTTTAATTTCAACCTGATTCTACTTGTTGTTGATAAAAATTTTGTGAATATGAATTGTAGCTTACTGTATCTATTTTGTCACCCTTTTGAGGGATCTGGATTTCGATCTATATTTTGTAATCTATTGCTATTTTAGTACTACTGTGTTTATGATTTCAGATTTACAAAATTACTGTAACTTGCTGTCTTCTTATTTTATTTGACAATACTATCTATGTTGAAAAATTATGAAATTACACTTGCTGATACTAAACATATTAGGTAATACCCTAGATTTTTCTTGAATTTAATCAGTGAGATTTTATGCTGTTTTCCTATTTATAAATACAAACTTCTAATTTTTGGCTAAACCTATTTTCTGGATAAAAATCTGTTTTGAGTCCTGCTTTTTTGAAATACCATATGACTTATATATATTTTCTGGATTCAGACGAGAGTCTATTTTCCATATTCTCTGACGGATCCAGGTTTGCATATTTGTGGCAACGAGTATCCCAGATTTGGTGCAGTACTGTCTTGCTGTCCTGAACTAGAATTTTCTTTGTCCTAATCTTTTATGAGTTGTCTTTTATCTATGCATGCTTATCTTCCAACCCGAATCTGTTACTTGTTCATACCATGTTATTCTTGCCCTGTTTGTGACACGTATATGCCTGTTTGATAATAATAACAAATAACCAAGCCAGGGGTTAAGGAAAATATTTAGTAGTGGAAAATATAGAAATGTGTACATGGAAGGGGACCCGTGTTTCCCACCTGATTATCTGTTATATGTTACCTATTATATGATTATGCATGATCCTGATTATCTGTTTACATGATTCCTGACTACATACTTCCTTATGAGGAGGTGTACTCAGAAGAGGGTCCGTGTTTCCCACCTGTTACCCAACTACATACTTCCTTATAAGATGGTGTACTTGGAGGGGATGTAGTCCTACCTGATGCATTGTCACGCCCCACTTTCCAAAAAGGAATACGGAATATGGATATGTGACTAAGTCCAGCGAATGATTTTCATCATCCATAAGCTGTCAGATTTTTACAACATTTCACAAGAACAATCAGAGTAGGAAGCAGAGAAGTCAACCATGCATGCATATATAAATCAATGTACCAACAGGAATTTACTTGAAACAAAATTTAATAATCTCAAATAAACCAGATCTGAACAAGTCAATAATTCTGGGTCACATTGCCCAATACAAACTTCATTTAGCAAATTACATTTATTCAAGAATAGAAGGAAAGTAAATATAGCAAAACTCCAGCAACTAGAATCTCAGATCACCTACACCATCAAGCAGCTGATCTCCAAAATTTGCAATTTAATAAATTGCAGGAAGAGGAAAAAGAAAACAAAATGCCCGTCAATGCAAGTTACAGGCCGCTTGTAGTGCAGGCACAAGTACAGGGAAAGAATAAACACAATATAGAGTAACAGCGGAAGCAATATAGCATGGAATAGGCATGTCAACAAAATAGGATAACTAACATGAATCAGTAAACAAAATCTAGTAACATGATGTACTAACAGGGTACAGGTAACATGTATCAGGTGTCAAGTGTCATGTAAGCAGGTAAACGGGTAAACACGTAACATGTACAGGTAAGTATGTAACAGCTGTCATGCTATGTCATGTCAAATCTTGTATTTATTACTATCTAGGTAGCACTTCATACATCCCAGGTTTTTACCACATGGTTGCTACATTCAAACAAGTTACGCTTAGATTTCGTAGTGGAATCAATAGGGCCGTGTACTCAGGTAACAGGTAAGCAGGTACAGGTACAGGTATCATGTAACAGGTAATCAAGCATTAGGTAGGAATATGTCCCCTCCAAGTACACCCTCCTATAGGAAGTATGTAGTTGGGTAACAGGTGGGAAACATGGGCCCCTTCTGAGTACACCTTCTCATAAGAAAGTATGTAGTCAGGAATCAGATAACAGATAATCAGAATCACGTGTCAGGTAATCATATCACAGGTAACAGATTACAGATGATCAGGTGGGAAACACCGGCCCCCTTCTAAGTACACATTTCTATATTTTCCACTATTAGATCTTTCCCTTAACCCCGACATGGTTATTTATTATTATTATCAAATAGGCATGTATGTGTCACAAACAGGGTAAGAATAACATAGTATGAATAAGTAAGAGGTTCATGTTGAAAGATAAACATGTACAGATGATAGACAACTCATAAAATGATAGAACAACGAAAATTCTAGTTCAGGACAGCAAGACAGTACTATACTAAATCTGGAATTCCCGTTGCTAAAAATGTGCAAATCTAGATCTACCAGAAAATCTGGAAAATAGACTCTCGGACGAATCCAGCAAATATATATAAGTCATATGTTACTTCACAAAAACAAGGCTCAAAATAGAATTGTATCCAGAAAACGTGTTCAGCCAGAAATCAGAAGTTTGTATTCATAAACAGGAAAACATCATAAGAAATCACTGATTAAATCCAATAAAAATCTGAGGTATTCCCTAGTATGTTTAGTAACATAAAATAAAGTTTCATAATTTCCAACATGGATAGTATACTCAATTAAAATCAGAAAGCAGCAAGATAATGCAGTTTTGTAAATCTGAAATCATAAACACAACAGTACTAAAACAGCAATATCTCACAAAATATAACTCGAATTCCAGATCTGTCAAAAAGTGATAAAATAGATACAATAGACAATAATTCATATTCACAAATTTTTATAGACAGCAAATAGAATCAGGTTGAAATTATGTTTCTTTACTGAACAGCATGAAAATTCTGCAAGTATAGTAGTTGTTTGTAAGTATAGAATAGTTCGTAAAAGTCGTTAATTAAATCCACCAAAATTAGGGGTTAATCCTAATCAAGTCTAGTTGTACTCAGCAAAATATTGGATCAAAATATTATCTTTAACATCAGTAGAAAAATAGATCACCGTACAGAATTCATATAAAACTGGATCTAAAATTTTAAACACATCTGTAGTAAAATAGTCTTAACTTGCAACTCACAAATCAAAACTGAGATCTATCAGAAATTCTGGAAAGTACATAGAATTCTCTATAATTCTTATTCGCAAATAATTTTCATATACTGACCTTAATAGGGTCTAAAATACTTTTAAAAATGGGGTACAACCAAAAACACAGAAATATTCCTCATGCACAAAATCCACATAGATCATATGAAACACATCCAAATCATAACAAACGTGAAATACGGTGTACTAGATGTCCAAGCAACATGCTATAGGGTATTTTATAAGTCTACTACGAGTTATACTACGACTAACACAAGCGAGCATACGACATCATACGAACAACCTGCATGTATACAACAAGAAGTGGTTATCCCTAAGTTATTTCATGTCATGTGCATAATGAGGCAACTACGGGCGGGTCAACACAATAGAGACAAGATATAACAGGGATTTTGCACAAGAATTGTCTCTAGAACACAACTACACTACAGGCAGTATTTAGTACTTGTATTTGCAACAGAAATTAATACAAGTTACTTGCCTTAGATCCGACGATGAAAACGAAGAAAGAGCAAGAATAACAAAAACAGATTCTCGAGCAACAAACACAATGAACGGACCACGAACCATGAACACAACGAACGACTACGAGCGTACGAACCCATGAGCCAATAACGAACACACGAACCCAACGAGATCACACGCACACCAAGAGAGCAAGAGGGAGAGAGAGGGAACGACAGATGGCAGTGCCGTGGTGGTGCGGTGCGGAGCATCGGGGCTACGGTGAGAGGCGACAGTGGCACGGGCATTTGCTGCTATTGACGGAGGGGGAAACAGCATAGGGAGACTGTTGTTGCTGCGTCGCGAGGCAGAAGGAGGAGGCAGCACGACTGGATGGCGATGCTGCTAGCATCGAGGTGTCGAGGTGAAGGGCGGCGACGGCTGTAGAGGATTCGGGGGAGCACAGGGCCATGCTAGGAGGAGCATGGCACAGGGGGGTGGCTTGGAGAGAGATGAGCGGGAGAGAAGGAGGATCGGGAGTAGGCTGAATGGGGGGGTCCTTATAGGGTAGAGGGAGAGAGGGATGATCAGGGCTGTATTGAAGGTGGAGGCTAAGGTATGCAGGTGTATAAATATATATGGGTAAGATGAAGTTAGGGTTAGGGTTTAGGGGTAACGGCTGATCGGTATATTGTGTAAACGGGTGTCGGGTTGGGGGGAAGTTAACGGGTGTGGGTGTTTAGGGTAGGAGTAGAGAAGGATGTTAATGGGTTTTAAAAAATAGGATTTAGTTGGGTTTTAGGATTAATGGATCCAAAAAGAAATTAGGATAGGATTTAAAATGAATGAATAAAATAGAACATGAACAATAAATAATGGGGATCAAAAAAACACAAGCCCGATCAAATAGAGATGAAATAATAGGAGAAAAAATTGAATCAAGAAGATAGAATAAAAGATGAAAAATAACATAGATGAATATATCAAAAAAGATCCAATATACGGTCCAAGAAGAGATACAATGAGAATAAATACATAAAAAGAAAAATACACCCCAAAAAATACATAAAATGAAAAATAGGGGTTACATGCATGATTACCTGTTACATGATACCTGTACCTGTACTTGTTTACCTGATGCCTAAGTACACGACCCTATAGAATCCATTACGAAATCTAAACGCAAACTTTTTGAATGTAGCAACTATGTGGTAAATGGATGGGACACATGAAGTGCTACCTAGATAGAAATAAATACAAAACTTGACATGACACAACATAACATCTGTTACATGCTTACCTGTACATGTTACCTGTTACCTGTTTACCTATTTACATGTACCTTGTGAGCACACCATGTTTCTTGATTCTGTTTCTGATTCATGTTAGACATCCTGTTTTGATGTCATATCTATTCCATGCTATGTTTGTTTCCGCTGTTACTCTATATTTTTTTATCTTTCCTCTACTTGTGCCTGTACTACAAGCGGCCCGTAACTTGCATTGACGGGTATTTTGTTTCTCTTTCCTTTTTCTACAATTGTTAAATTGCAGATCATGGAGATCAGCTGTCCGATGGAGTAGGTGATATGAGATTCTAGTTGCTGGAGTTCTTGCTATTATTATTTCCTGTTGCTTATTTTGAATAAATGTATTTGCTACATGAATTTTGTATTGGGTAGTTTGACCCAGAATTTATGACTTGTTCAGATCTGGTTTATTTGAGATTTATCTATTTTGTTTCGAGTAAATCCTATTGGTATATTGATTCATTCATGCATGCATGGTTGATTTCTCCTTGTCTATTTTCTTCTTGTTCCTGTGAAATGTTGAAAATATCCTGACATCTTATGGATGATGAAAATCATTCGCTGGACTTAGTTACGTATCCGTATTCCGTATTCCTTTTTGGAAAGCGGGGCGTTATAAGGTTTTTAGTGGTATCAAAGCTCATGTTTGGCTAATGTATTAGTTTGACTGATATATTAGACAAGCTTGGCTCGATCTGGGATTGTCTCAACAATACACAGACCATGCATTACATGAATAAATTATAATCAACTTTAATCTGGATGTTGATTGTTTTTTATCTTGTGCAGACCATGGCTCACAGAGGTCCCACTTCCCGTTCTCAGGAAGATCAGCCCAGGCTTGAGGCCTTTACCAATGTATTGGAACTGTTGATCAATATGCAGCAAAACCACAGTTTCCTTGTGATGGCTGCTTTGGAAGCTGTCCGGATTCCGCCTCCTGCTGTGCCTATGCAGGCAGCTCTCCCTCCTCATCTGGGTACAGTCACAGATTTCATGATGCTGCATCTTGACAGATTCTCGAGCACTGAGATGCCTATGGAGGCAGAGCAGTGACTGATCCAGACTGAGCAGTTGGTTTTGGCAGCAAGAGTTACCAATGCTGATATAGTGGATGTAGTAACCAGCCAGTTGGTGGACCTGGCCCTTATTTGGTATAGGTCCGAGTTTGAAAGGCTCGAACGGCCTATTACTTAGGCCACGTTCACTAGGAGCTTCTTGGAGATATTCTTTCCTTGCAGCACTCGAGTTGAAATGGAGCAATAGTTTCGGGCGCTGAAACAGGTTAGTCACTGTTCTATTATTGAAATTTTGTTACATATTGTCCATGCAATGTTGTAACGTGAGACTTTCTTGAAACATGGCTCCTGATCAGTAGATGAGTATGTAGAAAAATTTACCAGACTTAGCCGCTTCGCAGCTGTTCTTGTGGCGAACGAAGAGGACAGGGCTCGTAGATTCATGCTAGGACTTGAGCGAGATATTCAGGTGCAGCTCGTCTCCCTTTTCTTGCGTACTTATACTGAGGCTATTGAGGCAGCTCGAGCTCAGGAGCAGGCTCGTGGCAAGTTGACTCCTTCCCAACGGACTGTTCCGCACTCTATTGTTGCTAGGCCTTCTAGTGGACCGATTTGGAGGCCTGTCCCGGTTCATCTTGTCAAAGCAACTCCCTACTCTTCTGCTGCTCCAAGGGGAGCTAGTTTCTGTGACTTCTGCTAGCTGGCCGGGCATAATCGCAGGGACTGTAGGCGTGCCAACCGCCAGTTCTTTGGATGTGGTGCTGCTAACCATTCAGTGGGGGATTTCCCGCAGCGGAGGATGTCTCTTCTAGCCAGGGGTCTAGTTCAGCAGGTATCGTGGTCCTGTTAGGCCACTTCTTCCACCTCAGCACCAGGTCATCAGTCGGAGTACCGTTGCTCCCAGGAGAGGTCAGGCTTTCAAACTGACAGCTACTGAGGCTGAGTCAGCAGAAGGAGTTGTTACAGGTATATTTTTTGCATTTTTTTTTGTTTTGTTGTTTTCCTTTGCTTCTTCATTTGTCTTGCATTATTCTTTCATATTATCTTTTTGCATTGTGTTTTCTGCACCCTTGATCATGAATTCTTTTTCTTTGCCTTTGGCTCTATCCTAGGTGTTGTCTTTGTTTGTTCTTTCACTGCTCATTTTCTCTTTGAATCCGGGGCAACTCATTCCTTCGTCTCTTCCTGCCTCATGGCTCGCCATCAGTTGGATTGCAGCATTATGTCGAAGGCTTGGAATATTATGGTGGCAGTGTTGTCGTTTGTTCCCGGGAGTGCAGGCAGAGTCTCGTGGTTATTGGTGGTGCAGATTTCAAGGTTGACCTTACTGTAATTGGGAATTCAGGATTCGACGTTGTTCTTAGTATGGATTGTTTAGGTGAGTCGCACTCCAGCATTGATTGCCGTGCCAAGAAGGTTGTATTCCGAATCCTAGACCGTGCAGAGTTTGAGTTCCATACCGGGGAGACACCCCTTGGCCGAGCTAAGACTGCAGTTGATCAGGCAGTTTGTGAGATGGAATTGCATTCAGGCTGTGAGGCTGTGCCTCTAGTTGTGCGAGAATTCCTGGATGTCTTTCCAGAGGAGTTGCTTGGTGTTGCCACTGGATTCGGTGTGGGGGCAATAGACAGAAGTTGTAGGTTCGTGAGGAACTCTAACAGGCTGGATCTCCCTGTCTCCTTGTTGACAAGTTGACTCCTTGGTGCTCCCGCGTACCTGCACAAACGTTCGAAACACCGGGATGGATCCCGACGACGAACCCTCTGACGCTCTTGTCAATACTAGAATAAGTAATGGGAAAGAGCTCAAGTACACAAAGAGTGATCACCTTTACAGTATGAGGTAGGGGGTTTTTTATAGTCGCCATAGGGATCTCCTTCAGTATAAGAGTGAATCCCTACTTCCTGGTGTAGCAGGATAAGGGTGGTTATAACCACCTCCTCAAGATTAGGGCGAGCCAGGATTTCCTCCATTCCTGTTGTGCTAGCCCCTAATGGGTTGAGACCTGTTTCCAGCTGAACAAATCTGTTCATAGGTTAGCGGGTCCAAGAGGAGGGACCCGGTGCCCGATTCGGACCCGTCTGAAGGTGAAATTACCGTCTTGCCCCTGGGACTTTGAGATTCATGAACACTTTGAACGGTTCCAATTTAACACCATTTTTAGCCATATCATGAGTCCCCCCACTCTCTAAGACTGTGTGTTACAGCCTTTGGGGAGTAGTTTTGTTGTTTTAATGGCATATAGGACTTTATCGGAGTTCACAAAGGGTGTTGGAATCTCGTCTGAGGGGCGATGGTGCTTTTCTGAGCTGGTAGCGTGCCCAAGTTTGCTCTTAGGTCCTTCTAGATTTTTGGTGATTTTTTTAAATTTTATATTATTTTTTCGAACCATTTATTCAATTTTGCAAAACGATAATTTGTTTATTCAATTTTGAGTATTAATTAATCATTCTAACCCTAATTATTTATCCAGGGGCTCAAAAATATTCTCCTAAATTTATAATTATTTTCTAGTATTTTTAATTATTTTTCCAATATTTTTAATCATTTTTTCGTAATTTTTTGGAATAAATAATTCGAATTAATAAATAAAATATAATTTTAATTACCCAATTATGACGTGGCAAAATCTGGACCGTCCATCAGTCTTGGGCTCGAAAATCTAGATGATCGAGTGGCTCTAGTTGCTCGGCGGTGTTTTCCCCACCTGAGCAGCTCGGAACGCCTATCGCTCGGATTGGGATTTCGAGCGACGTGGCGTAATCTGAGGCATCCATCTGGATGTGGCACGAATTCTATGGTAATCTAACGGTAGATCTTGCACTTGGCCACGTGGCTGAATCAGGGACGTCCATCAGGTCGCGGCGCGAATTTCGAGGCGATCAGATGACTTTCATAGCTCGGCAACATTTTCTCCGCATGAGCAGCTCGGAATGCAAGTCGCTTGGATTTGATTTCCGAGCGATGTGGCACGATCTGGGCCGTCTGATGAAGGATAGGCACGAATCACGAGGCACGAAGGTGTGGATCACGAGAAAACGTGATTTTGGTCGATGTGGCTGAATCAGGGACGTCCATCAGGTCGCGGTACGAATTTCGAGGCGATCAGGCGGCTCTCATAGCTCGGCGACTTTTTTCTCCGCATGAGCAGCTCAGAATGCAAGTTGCTTGGATTTGATTTCTGAGTGACGTGGCACGATCTGGGCCGTCAGATGATGATCAGGCACAAATTACGCAGAGAAAATCATTTTTCTCCAATTCGCAGCACGGAATGCAAGTTGCTCGGATTTGGTTTTGAGAGCGACGTGGCACTATCTGGACCGTCTGATGAAGATCAGGTGCAAATCACGAGGCATGACGATGTGGATCACGAGAAAACATGATTTTAGTTGACGCGGCAAGATCTGAGCCGTCTGATGACGATCAGACGCGAATTTCAAGGAGAAAGTCGTTTTTCTCCAATTCACAGCTCAGAATGCAAGTTGCTTGGATTTGGTTTCCGAGTGATGTGTTACGATATGGACCGTCTGATGAAGAACAGGTGCGGATCACGAGGTGAGAGACGAGGATTACGAGGATTTTGGCACTTAGGCTTCTGGTTTTGTCGTTTAGGCTTCTGGTGGGCCGTTGTGGGGGCCCCATGTGCTCGAAGGCCCACTAGAATCCACTTCAACACTTAAAAGTTTTCACTGCCTCCCTTACCCCTCATTTCTTACTCTCTAATTTTCACTTCACTTTTTACTTAAGTCACTTTGCTCTCGAGCGGCGCTGCTAGCGTTCGTGGCCAGGCGTTTCTATTCTCCGGTGATCTTTTTGATCGTAGATGTCAGTTCGAGGTAATTCATCTTAAACTCAATTCGAAATGTCTAGAATGTCATAGGGGAATGAGACCTCCACCTCAGACCAAGAGACTGACCGAGCTCTAGTGCTCCCCCCGAGCAAGGGGAAGGAAGTGGCGAAGTCAGTCGTCGTAGAGACTATAGTGGAGAAGGTGAAGGGGGCTGGTGCACTGGGTCGGCCTTGGGAAGGTCAAAAGCTATTCTGAGGATATATCCTGTCGAAGGCAGTGCAAGGGAGATCGGCCGCCTATGAGGAGAACAGTCCGAGGGACCCTTCGGAGGTGGACGAGATCCCCTCAGTGATGACCGAGGCGGACCTTCATCGAATCAGGAAGCAGTTTCGCATCCCAAAGGAGTATGCCTTGCTCCTCCCCGGTCCAGGCTTCCGAGCATGCACGGGGACGTCTCCGGATACATGCGTCTTCCTGTACGACGCTCTCAACGCCGGCCTTCGGCTACCACTGTCGCCCTTCATAGTCGAGGTTCTGCAGTGGTACGGCTTGAGTCCGATAGAGTTCATGCCGAACATGTGGCAACACGTCATCGTTTTCATCCTCCAGTGCCAAGAGGTCGGCGTACAGCCCCAGCTCGTCATTCTCCGCAGTCTTTACCGGATCTGCCGAATGAGCAAGATGGAGTACCGGTACTACCTGTCGCCGAGGAAGGGGGTGAAGCTGATCGAGAACTCGGACTCCATTAAACATTTGAAGGAGAAATACTTCTTGATCTGAGGTCCCGAGCAGTGGGGCTTCCTGACGGTATGGAAGGAGGATGTTCTGAAGTGGGCGAAGGCCGAGCCAGTGCTCACCAAGGAAGAAGAGGAGGTCGTATCGAAGATCCTCGGTCTCCCGACCCTCGGTTGGAAGGATATCACAGAGGAGGTCCTATTCGGTGGGGGTCTCAGTCCGATCGACCCCAGTATGCTCCGTTTACTTCTTTTCCCTTAAATCATATGTGTTTGCTTTTATCTCGCTAACTCTCTTCTGATTTTCCTTGTACAGAAGCCCCTGGCATGGACTACTGAGCTCTGATGGCGAAGAGGAGTAGGGCAGCGATGAACGGTGTGGACTGTTGATTCTGGATTTTGATGATCACAACACAGTGCAACATGTGTCTATATTATACAGCTTACATTGCAGTGCAGAGACTAAAGACAATTCTAGCTGAACAAACAAACAAGCTCAAACAGATACAGATGAAGAAGACAAGGATCAAGTTTTAATTCAAGACTCAAGACTCAAGACTTCAAGCTCAAATGTGTTATATTATTTTGTCTTGTAAACATTTTATTTTTTGTTGAGTCTTAGTCTGATGTAAAGCCTTGTCAACACACACACACACACTCAAAATTTCATAATGTGTGTCTCTCAAAACCCCCAAAAATAAGTCAAAACAGTTTGAAGAATTTTAACTTTTAAGTACCAGTCGACTTAAGCTTTTTGCCAGTCGACTGATAAGTACAAAACTGTTTAAAATTATTCAAACTCTGATCAGTCGACTCATATGGCAACCCAGTCGACTGTTCGAGAGCTTTTGACCGTTTTCTGATTTTCAAAATCAAATTTTTTCAAACTCAAACGTTCTGATCCGTTGGTTGACAGTTGTGTAACTGTTTTCCAACGTTCAGAAGATCAAAACTCCTTATATAGAGTTTCATATCTCTCTAAAAAGAATAACTTGATTTCATATACATCCGAGCATTCTAGTGAAAACCTTTTAAGAGATTTTTCTGTGAGAAACAAAGCTTTCAAAGTTCATACACTTTGGTTCTCTACCTTCAGTCCAGTATAGCATTGAATTCGCTCTGGACTGAGTATAGAAGTCAACCTTGTGATTTAGCCTCGTGCATCAACACATACACCAACAAGGCTATAGGTTGATTGTAAAAATTCTTCTTGTACTTTTGCTCTCGGTTGGAGAGTGGTTGTTGACTCTTGGTTGTAGAGTCGGTGTCTTTTCACTCTTGGTAGTAGAGTGGGTCTGCTTTCTCTGGTTGAGAGAAAGGACTACAGGTTAGACAAGGTTGTTGTCGTAACGCCGTAGGGTATTCTTGTAATTTTTTCAAGAATAGTGGAAATCTCAAGTGGGTTGCTTGGGGACTGGATGTAGGTCGGGAGGACCGAACCAGGATATATCTTGTGTACTCTGTAATTGATTATCTTGTGTTTGCATTTACTTTTGTTTAATTAAGTTCTGCAAAACTTGTCTGGCCAGTCAACTCAGATTCGTATCAGTCGACTGCTCAGTCTTGTATTAGTTGTTCTCTTTGCTTCATCAGTCGCCTGCCTTATCTATAAGTCGACTGCATCGAGAGTTTAAATTTCTTTTATTTTTGCTATATCGGTCGACTGGTTCACCACTAAGTCGACTGTGCCAAGAGAAATTATTTATTCCGCAATTTATTTTTGATAAACACTATTCACCCCCCCTCTAGTGTTTATTGCTTAGCCTACAGGATCCAACACTTGGTATCAGAGCAAGGTTACAGGCTATGGCAACTACTTCAAATACAAATCAGTACCCTGAAGGCCAATCTACACAACGGCCACCACTATTTGATGGAACGAACTACAATTATTGGAAGTGCCGAATGCGAATCTATCTCCAATCAATCAACTATGAGATATGGCAAATGACAGAGACGGAATATACTGCCCCTACCATTCCATATGCACAATGGAATGATGATCAAAAGAGTCAGACTATGAACAATGCCAAAGCAATGAATGCTTTATTTTGTGCACTAACGAAGGAAGAATTCAACCGTGTATCCAATGCTACAACCGCATATCAAATTTGGCATACACTCGAGGTAACACATGAAGGAACGAATAAAGTAAAAGAGTCTAAAATTTCTGTTCTTGTCCACAGGTTTGAGATGTTTAGAATGAAGGACAATGAGACTGTGTCTGAGATGATTACAAGATTCACAGACATCACAAACTCTCTTGTGGCGCTTGGAAAAACTTATACCCAAGCAGAGATGGTCAGAAAAGTCCTACGAGCACTCACTCCAGAATGGGAGAAGAAAACCACAGCAATAGAGGAGGCGAATGATTTGTCAACACTTACTCTCGAGAATCTTGTTGGTAATCTCATGACATATGAGGTCCAACTTGAAGATCGAAAGAAAGATACTGAATCACACCAAGCAAAGAAGAAATCATTGGCTTTTAAAACCATGACTGACTCAGAAGATGAGGAAGAAGATGAAGAAGAAATAGCAATATTCACTCGGAAATTCAAGAAGTTCTTAAAGAAGGGTAAGTTTCATTCTAAAAGTAAAGATTCTAATGACCCTCCTACATGTTTCAGGTGCAATAAAATAGGTCACATGAAGAAGGATTGTCCCTTAGAAAATGCAAAGAACAAGGGAAAATCATCCAACTTCAAGAAGGACAAATATCCAAAGAACAAATTTGCCAAGAACAAAAAGGCCTATCAAGCTACATGGGATGATAGTGATTCATCTTCCGAAGAGGAAACGGATGAAAATAACGAAATGGCAAATGTATGTTTTATGGCTGCACAAGAACATGTAAGTAATGATTATGATCCCGAAGATCTTCTTGATGCTTTTAATGAAATATTCCAGGAGTTAAAGAAAGAAAAGATTAGAGTTAAGAATCTTGAGAAAGTGAATCAAACACTTAATCAAGAAAATCTTAACCTTGATAAGGAAGTAAAATCCTTAAATTCTCGCATTGCAAGTTTAGATACTGATCTTGAAACTCTCAAAAAGAATTATGAAGAGATTTCAAAGAACGTGTCTAAGTTTAACAAAGGCAAAGAGAATTTAAATGATATGCTTCATCATCAAGTTACATCTAGTCAAAAATTTGGACTTGGTTTTAAGAAATCTTCTATAAAAGAATCTCCTGTTTTAAACACTAGTAAGAATAAGTCAGCATCTATTTCTAGTGTTACACACAAGTTGTATGATTTCTTTGCAAAACCAAAGGTTGTTCAATTCAGTGATAAAAGTAATACTAACATTCGGTTAAGTCGACTGAACCATACCACCAGTTGCCTGTCCAGAGAAAGTGGATCTTATTCCACGAGTTCAAAACCTCTTATAAGTCGACCAAGTGTATCGACCAGTCGACTGATGTACACCACAAGTCGACTGAGCAACACTGGTAAGTCGACTGGACAGAACAAACTAGTATGGGTTCTAGTCAGTCTTAATCAGAATGATAGAATTGCTTATATCAATTCTTATATGCTGAATGTGTGTAATTCTACCTATTATATTCCTACTTATGGAGGAAGATCAAACTCTTCATGGGTTTGGTTTCCCCCAAACTAATGTGCTTTGGACCCAATAAAAAGGGTACCATATTTACCTTAAATTTTTTATAGGTACCCAAGAAAGAACGCTGGATATTAGACAGCGGATGTTCAAAACACATGACAGGGCATGCCAACCTACTATCCACCATTCAAAATATAGATGGAGGAACCGTCACCTTTGGAGATAACAACAAAGGCAAAGTCATCGGTATTGGCATGGTCGGTAAAATATCTAATCCTATTATAGAAAATGTGCTATTAGTTAATGGCTTAAAGCATAATCTCTTAAGCATTAGTCAATTGTGTGATAAAGGTTATAAAATAGTTTTTGAAAAAGATGCATGCTTAATTTATGATTCTACTATGCAAAATGTTGTTTTTCAAGGCTTTCGTAAAAATAATATTTATGAATTATGTTTGAATGTAATTGATTTTTCAAATGATTTTTATTTAATAGTCTCTAACAATGAATCTTGGTTATGGCATAGAAGATTTGGACATGTGAACATGAAAAATCTCTCAAAATTATCTAAATATAACCTAGTTAAAGGACTGCCAAAACTATCCTTTAAAAAGGATAAGTTATGTGATGCATGTCAACTAGGAAAACAAATCAAATCCACTTTTAAAACAAAAGACGTAATCTCTACTAGTAGGCCACTTGAATTAATTCATATGGATTTATTTGGCCCTACTAGAGTTGCTTCTTTAAATAAAAGTAGATATGTGTTTGTTTTAGTAGATGATTTATCAAGATTCACTTGGACATTCTTTTTAAAACATAAAAATGATGCTTTTGAAGAGTTTGCACATTTTTGTAAACGTGTTCAAAATCAAAGATCTCTAACCATAGTCACTATTAGAAGTGATCATGGTGGAGAATTTGAAAATGAAACATTTACAGAATATTGCAACAAGAATGGTATAACACATTCATTTGCATTTCCTAGAGCTTCACCACAAAATAGTGTGGTTGAAAGGAAAAATAGGACTTTGCAAGAATGCGCACGTACTATGCTTGTTGAAAGCAATCTACCAAAGCATTTTTGGGCAGAAGCTGTTGCTACATCTTGTTATGTTTTGAATAGAATTCTTCTAAGACCTAAACTAAAGAAGACTTGTTACGAGTTATTTTTTAATAAAATTCCTAAAGTCTCTTACTTTAAGACATTTGGTTGCAAGTGTTTTATTCTAAACACAAAAGATAATTTAGACAAATTTGATCCTAGATCTAATGAGGGTATCTTTCTGGGATACTCAAATAGGAGTAAAGCATATAGAATTTTCAATAAGTCTACAATGACTATTGAAGAATCAATGCATGTTACATTCGATGAATCCTTACCTTCATTAACATTAAATAAAGATGATGAAACTGAGTTATCACCTTTAGATAATGTGATTAAATCCTTAGAGCAAACTAATCTGTCTGATAAGTCGACTGATAAGGTCTCCCAGTCGACTGACGTAAAGCAGTCGACTGAAGAACCAGTCAAGGTGACTGATCCGATTGAGATATCTTCAACTTTACCAAAGTCATTTGTTGAAGTTAAAGATCATCCTCATGACTTAATAATTGGTGACATCTCCCATGGTATTCAGACACATTCACATGTTAATATGATCTCTCATACAGCATTCTTGTCGGATTTTGAACCGAAAAATATACAAGAAGCTTCTGAGAATGAATATTGGATGAATGCCATGCAAGATGAACTAAACCAATTTATAAGGAATGATGTATGGGATTTAGTTCCTAGACCTCCTGATCAGACTATCACTGGTACCAAATGGGTATTCAAGAATAAGTTAGATGAATCAGGACAAGTTGTAAGGAACAAGGCTAGATTAGTTGCCCAAGGATATAATCAAGAAGAAGGTATAGATTTTGATGAAACATATGCTCCTGTTGCTAGACTAGAATCTATTCGTATTTTATTATCTTTTGCTTGTTTTATGAATTTTATACTTTATCAAATGGATGTGAAAAGTGCTTTTCTTAATGGGTTTATTAAGGAAAATGTTTATGTTAAACAACCACCAGGTTTTGAACATGAACAATTTCCAGATCATGTTTTTAAATTGAAAAAGGCTTTATACGGTCTTAAACAAGCACCTCGTGCTTGGTATGATCGTTTAAAAACTTTTCTTTTAGAAACAGGATTTGAAATAGGTAAAGTAGACACTACTTTGTTTATCAAAAGAGTTGAGGATGATATCTTAATCATACAAATATATGTTGATGATATAATTTTTGGTTCTACAAATAATAATCTATGTCAAGAATTTGCTAATACCATGAAAAATGAATTTGAGATGAGTCACATGGGTGAACTCAATTATTTCCTTGGATTGCAAATTAAACAGTCCTCGAATGGCATATTTATCAATCAAGGAAAATATGCAAAGGAATTACTCAAACGTTTTAACATGGATGGTACTAGTAGTAAATCCACTCCTATGGCTACTACTACTACTCTTGACAAAGATTTATTGGGTAAGAGTGTTGATCAAAAACTCTATCGAGGTATGATTGGTTCACTCTTATATATTACTGCAAGTAGACCAGATATTATGTTCAGCGTATGTTTATGTGCTAGATATCAATCTAGTCCTAAAGAACCTCATTTAAAAGCAGTGAAACGAATTTTAAGATATATTAAAGGCACATCTGAATATGGTTTATTTTATCCACGCACCGATAATTTTCAACTTTTGTCTTATAGCGATGCCGATTTTGCTGGAAGCAAAACTGATCGCAAGAGTACTAGTGGTACATGTCACTTTTTGGGACATTCCCTAGTCTCTTGGTGCAGTAAAACGCAAAACTCCGTATCCCTATATACCACAGAAGCTGAATATATCGCTGCAAGTTTGGCATATGCACAAATTTTATGGATGAAACAAACCTTGTTAGATTATGGTATTTCATTTGAGAAAACCTCAATTATGTGTGATAATACCAGTGCAATTAATCTATCTAAAAATCCGATTCAACATTCACGTACGAAACATATTGATATTCGACATCATTTTCTACGTGATCATGTTTTAAAAGGAGATATATCTTTAGACTTTATCTCTACTGATAAACAAGTAGCAGATATATTTACCAATCCCCTTAAAGAAGATACTTTCATTAAATTAAGGAGAGAACTTGGAATTTGTGATTTTACTGATACTTGTTGAACATGGCTTCTGCTAAGTCGACTGTCTTTGTGTATAAGTCGACTGAACTGTTTTTTAAACATATACATTTTTTATCTTACCAGTCGCCTGGTTCATATACCAGTCGACTGATTAGTAGATATAACATTTTTATTTTCTTCTCGACTCAGTCGACTGATAACCCCTACCAGTCGACTGGCGCGAGATCAATTGTTTTCAGCGAGTCTTCATCACAGTTTTGAGATAAAACTATTCAATTTCTCACCCGTGACTTCTTATCTCAGCCGTTGATATCTCTTCCTTGCATCTGAGCCGTCTATTCTCTGTTAAAAACCCTTTACCAGCCTCTCTTTCTCACTTTTACCGATCTCAAATTTAAATTCGTTAGTGAAAAATATTAAAATGACTATAACACCGACTAGGATTAATGCAATGTTGGGTATAGATGATGGTGGAATTCCTCTTGATGAAGTTATTCTAGATGATGCCTCTATATTGTCTAGAATTCTTTTACCTAACTCTCGACTTCCAATGACAAGCAGAAATCTAAAACCAATTGCTAAGCTTGTTGGTAGAATATTAGCTTATAACATCCTTCCTAAAAAGGGGAGTTATGACCAATATTCTATTGAGTTACAAAAAGCTATCTATGCAATTTTTGGTAGGATAGCTGTTGATTGGGGTCAAGTTATCTTTTCCAAACTTAATCAAGACCACACTCATTTTCTACCCTTTGGAGGTTTCCTTACTAGAGTCTTTACTGCTTTTAAAATTGATCTTGAGTCGAAGACAAATGTTATTTCTAGATATGAGTGTTTCGATCGTGCTAGTTTGGCACGCATGAAACTCCTTGATGCTCCTACTTGCTCACCCCCTAGGTCTCCTCGAATGTCCCAAGCTCCCTTAGGTTCATCTTCTAGACCTAGAGCCTCTCAACCTTCTACTTCTGATGATCCACCTCTCCCTCAAGCCAATTATGATGATCCTCGAACCATGTACGACTGTGTGTCTTACCTAATGAACCATTCAGTCACAGTCGATAGACATCTTTCTTCCTTTGGTTCCAAACTAGACAATATTGGTTCTGAGGTAGCCCATCTCTCTCATCTCTTCACTTCTCAGTTTTCTCCTCCTTCTCAAGATGAAGATGAAGCCTCCGATGAAGATGATGATTGAAGACTTTTTTATTTTTTTTATGTATTTTTTTTCATGCATTTTGTTTCTATGTATTAGACCTTCTTTTTTAATGCAAAATCTTGTTCTATTATGCTTTTTGATGATTCCAAAGGGGGAGAGAAAGAATGTGTTCATTTTGTCTGTGTGTTATGTTTTATCTATGATACAACTGTTCAGCATAATATTTTGAGTATTCAAAATATCTTTCTGTTCAGTCGACTTCCCCAAGGATACAGTCGACTGCTGTTGCAGCTATGAAACTTGCTGCATCTATTTGTTAAACTGCTTTTATGTTCTGTGCAGTCGACTGCTCTACTTTCCAGTCGACTGATACATTCTGTATTTCAAGATTTCATTTTATGTATGCATATATCAAGATTTCATTTTATGTATGCATATTGTGTTTTTAATAGGGGGAGCTTTCAAAATCTATGCTTGTATGTCTGTTTATAAACTGTTATCAGCTATTGTGTTGTCATCATCAAAAAGGGGGAGAATGTTGATTCTGGATTTTGATGATCACAACACAGTGCAACATGTGTCTATATTATACAGCTTACATTACAGTGCAGAGACTAAAGACAATTCTAGCTGAACAAACAAACAAGCTCAAACAGATACAGATGAAGAAGACAAGGATCAAGTTTTAATTCAAGACTCAAGACTCAAGACTTCAAGCTCAAATGTGTTATATTATTTTATCTTGTAAACATTTTATTTTTTGTTGAGTCTTAGTCTGATGTAAAGCCTTGTCAACACACACACACACACTCAAAATTTCATAATGTGTGTCTCTCAAAACCCCCAAAAATAAGTCAAAACAGTTTGAAGAATTTTAACTTTTAAGTACCAGTCGACTTAAGCTTTTTGCCAGTCGACTGATAAGTACAAAACTGTTTAAAATTATTCAAACTCTGATCAGTCGACTCATATGGCAACCCAGTCGACTGTTCGAGAGCTTTTGACCGTTTTCTGATTTTCAAAATCAAATTTTTTCAAACTCAAACGTTCTGATCCGTTGGTTGACAGTTGTGTAACTGTTTTCCAACGTTCAGAAGATCAAAACTCCTTATATAGAGTTTCATATCTCTCTAAAAAGAATAACTTGATTTCATATACATCCGAGCATTCTAGTGAAAACCTTTTAAGAGATTTTTCTGTGAGAAACAAAGCTTTCAAAGTTCATACACTTTGGTTCTCTACCTTCAGTCCAGTATAGCATTGAATTCGCTCTGGACAGAGTATAGAAGTCAACCTTGTGATTTAGCCTCGTGCATCAACACATACACCAACAAGGCTATAGGTTGATTGTAAAAATTCTTCTTGTACTTTTGCTCTCGGTTGGAGAGTGGTTGTTGACTCTTGGTTGTAGAGTCGGTGTCTTTTCACTCTTGGTAGTAGAGTGGGTCTGCTTTCTCTGGTTGAGAGAAAGGACTACGGGTTAGACAAGGTTGTTGTCGTAACGCCGTAGGGTATTCTTGTAATTTTTTCAAGAATAGTGGAAATCTCAAGTGGGTTGCTTGGGGACTGGATGTAGGTCGGGAGGACCGAACCAGGATATATCTTGTGTACTCTGTGATTGATTATCTTGTGTTTGCATTTACTTTTGTTTAATTAAGTTCTGCAAAACTTGTCTGGCCAGTCGACTCAGATTCGTATCAGTCGACTGCTCAGTCTTGTATTAGTTGTTCTCTTTGCTTCATCAGTCGCCTGACTTATCTATAAGTCGACTGCATCGAGAGTTTAAATTTCTTTTATTTTTGCTATATCAGTCGACTGGTTCACCACTAAGTCGACTGTGCCGAGAGAAATTATTTATTCCGCAATTTATTTTTGATAAACACTATTCACCCCCCCCCTCTAGTGTTTATTGCTTAGCCTACAGGATCCAACATGGACACCAAAAAAAGGAAGAGCACGACGGTGGGGCCCCCTTCTAGTCGAGCAGTTCAGGCACCCTCGGCTACTGCGGCTGTCGTTGACCTGGTCGGCAACTCTCCATCGGCTCTGCAGGCCGCTCTCCCCTCGACCGATGCCCCTGGATCTTTGAGTGGGGCGTTCTCGGCCGGTGCAGCCTTGGCGTTGGAGGTGCCACTGCTTACGACCGAAGCGGAGGTCATCCTCACCGAAGAGCATAGGGTGATGAAGCTTGACGGCTTCCTAGGCGACGCGACGATGTGCATGCAGGCTGTACGCCACCTGCCAACTCCGAAGGATCGCGCGGCCCTCAAGGCCGGCACGGTCGGTGACGACACCTTGGAGGTCGCCTGGTCAACGATGTCAATAAGTAATCTTACTTTGCTCTCTTAAGTTTCGGAGTTAGTGATTTTGGGTTCTCACGTTCTTCTCCTTTTGTTTTCAGACCCTCTGCCACTTTAGCCATATGCTCGAGCAGTTTGCCGAGCAGGAGAGGAGATGAAGGCGACGAATGATCGTGAGCGAGCGGTGCGTGCCAAGGCAGTGAAGTTGTTCGAGGCCGAACAACAGCTCTCGGCATTGCAAGGTACCGAGGTTAGGGCCCACAAGACTAAACTTGCCAAGGTACTCGAGCGCTTTGCGACCGAGGCGGCTATGGTCAGAGCGGTGGAGAAGGAGAAGGCTCGACTCGAGGATGAGCTAGCAAAGGCTTTGAAGGCGACTGAGAAGGCGCTGAAGGAGCAGGAGACGAAGGTGGAAGAGGCGAAGGAGGCCATTCAGGACAAGGCGGAGGCCCACATGATGACGAACATGGAGGAGGCTTACGCTCGGGCTTTGAAGCATGTAGCAGCTCGTCTCCTGGACTTCGACAGCATGGGGTACTACTTCTACGACCCGGTGGAGGGCGAGGAGTTCATTCCGCTAGCGGAGATCGAGCCCGAAGGGGAAGGCGACGAAGCCGATGGTTTCGGCGAGGAGGAGGCTAATCCCGAGGGGGCACTCATCACCTTGCCGAGCAAGGGTGCCTCGGTGCAACGCTTCGAGGTCGCTCCCTGACTTAGTTGCTTTTTCTTCTTCTCCATGTATTGCCGAACTGCGGACTGGACACCGCTTTGATTTTGAAGTGAATAAAATTCTATCTCTTTTGTCTAAGTGTCGAAAAAAATTTGAACTCTTTTTTGGCTAAGTGTTGTAGAAATCTTTGAACTCTTTTTGGCTAAGTTTTGGAGTTGTGAAAACTCAATAGCCCCGTGCTCTGGCTCTTTTTAGATTTTCGAATCGCTACAGATCGTCGAAGTGCCTCGGATAGCCGAAGTGGCTCGTCTCAAGGCTAGTCTAGGGGTGACGAGATTGGGGCTCACGAGGAACCAAGAACGACTTCTTGAAGCGGAGTCGAATCTCTGCAAGGCGAGGTATGAGCTGAATCACTTGAGGTCAACCCTAGTTCATCGAGACATAGAGAGGAGGCGATTAGAGGATCGGATCAATGAGAAGACCCCCGAAGGTGATGACGTGGGCTCATCTTCGAAAGCCAACCTCGGCCTGAAGCTTAAGCGCCTTTGCGACTCTCTATCTAAGGTGACAGCGGAGAGGGACGAGCTGAAGAAGGTGACCCTCGGTAAGATCATGGAAGTTGCTCACCTTCGGCAGACGATCACCAATGGCTCTCGAGGGGTAGGCTCGGTGCGACTGCCTCGTCTGAAGATAAAGGTGAGAGATGACTCGCTCAAAGAGAGAATTGTCAAGCTCGAGGCAGAGGTCGCTCGTCTTCAATCGCGATCCGAGCGAAGCACTATCAGATCCACTTCTTGCACTCGGGAGGAGCGTGATAGAGGGATAACTTTCTACGAGCTCATGTGTCGCTCGCCGCCAATGCATCGAAGCCCGGGCAATGCACAAAGTGGGGTTACAGCTTCGTCGAGCGGAGCATCTGTTGGGGCCACCGTTAGAACGGGTGCCGAAGATGCTTCTTGGCTCGCCGGCCTAGAGACGAGCACCGAGGGGGGCATCGGCAGTACAATATTCGTCGCCCCGGGTGTCTCTCAAGCGAAGTTTCCCCCTGCCTAAGAGGCGTTGAAGTAGATCTATGTAGCCTTGTGCTTTAGGTTTCACAAGTTTTGTATCTCGTTGTAAAGATAAGTAGTTGGTCTTGTAATTAGACTTGTTCCTAAAACTTTAATGAAATAATACTTGTTTTTCACAATTGTGTGTTTTGTTAGCATTTGTAGTTTTCAACAGTTGTGGGAGCAATTCTGAATGGTGGGACGCTTGGTACTTACTTGTTCGCGAGTAGCAAAACGTTTCGCTGAACCAAGTGTTGGACTCCGAACTTGTTGTTTAGTGGGTACCAACGGCTGTAGGAGTAATTTCGAATGGTTACCCACTCTTTACTCGCTTAGAAACAAGTAGTTGAAGCGGAGTCGAACCAAGTGTTGGACTCCAAGCGCGTCGTTTTGAAGATATCAACAGTTGTAGGAGCAATTCCGAATGGTGATCTGCTTCGTACTCGCTTAGAAGAAAGTAGTTGAAGCGGAGTAGAACCATGTATTGGACTCCGAGCGTGTCGTTTAGAAGGTATCAACGGCTGTAGGAGTAATTTCGAATGGTGATCTGCTTCGTACTCGCTTAGAAGCAAGTAGTTGAAGCGGAGTCGAACCAAGTGTTGGACTCCGAGCACGTCATTTTAAAAAAAAAATGTAAGTAGAGTTAGACTATCCCAAAATAGAGAATTTGCTAAGTAGAGTTAAACTACTTAGGAAGTAAAAAACTAGAGAGGTAGAGTTAGACTACTCAAAGGATAGAAAAGTTGTGGGGAAAGATTTCTTTTTATTGCAAACAACTGGGTGGCCGCTTCTAAGTTGCGAGCCGCCTTTACACTTTGATAAAGAGAAAAAACAAGTAAGGAGTTTGGACATGTCTTCTGGAGCTCTCTTGGGGAAGTTGCTTGGAGTGGTGTTTAGACACCCTCTCGGTACTTCATTAAGTGCTCCGTGTTCCATGTCCTCGGTATCTTCCTGCCCCCCGGGTCTTCGAGTTGATACGCTCCTGGGCGAATAACTCTGGAGACCCTATATGGTCCTTCCCAATTAGGTGCCAACTTGCCTCTTTTTCTTGGATCGGAGATCGATAACTTTCTGAGCACTAAGTCACCCTCTTTTCGGTTGGCGGGCCGTACCCTCTTATTGTAAGCCTGGGTGATCCTATGGCAGTAGGTCTCTTTCCGAATCGCGGCTCTCTCGCGGACCTCATTAATGAGGTCTAGGCAGTTGCGAAGCTGGTTCGCATTCTGCACTTCACTGTAAGCTATGAGTCGAGGTGAAGGCAGGCCCACCTCCAAAGGGATGAGAGCTTCGGATCCGTACGTGAGGTTGAAAAGGGACTCTCCCGTTGGAGCTGTTTTGGTGGTGCGATAGTTCCAAAGCACATTGGGAAGTTGTTCGACCCATAGCCCCTTAGTGGACTTGTTAAGCCTCTTCTTCAAGCCATAGATGATTTGTCGGTATGCGTTCTCTGCTTGGCCATTGGATTGGGGGTGTGCTATCGAAGAGAACCGCTACTGAAAGCCGAGGTAGGTGCAAAAGTTGCAAAAGTACACCACCGTGAACTGAGTTCGTTGTCGGTTACGAGGATGCGAGGTACCCGAATTGACTGACGATGTTCTTCCAAAAGAACTTCTGGACCTTGTGTTCGGTGATTGTCGAAAGAGGTTCAGCCTCGATCCATTTGAGAAGTAGTCTATTGCTACAACTAAGAACTTCAGTTGGCCTGGTGCTGGGGGGAAGGGTCCGAGCAAATCCATTCCCCACAATGCAAAGGGAATTGGACTCGCCAAGGAAGAGAGTTGTGCTTGGGGCAGGCGATAGATTCGGGCAAATTTCTGGCAAGAGTCGCACTGGCAGACGTACTCCTCAGAGTCACTTAGCAGTGTAGGCCAGAAGTAGCCGTAGTTCAAGAGTTTCCGGACGAGGGATCTCTCTCCCAAGTGCGACCCACATAGACCATCATGGGCCTCCTTTAGGGCGTAGAGCGCTTCCTTCGGGGGGAGGCACCTCAGATAGGGCCGACCGTCGATCTGGGTGTAGGAGCATTTGTATATGACCCCATCCAGGAGTGTTACCGCTCTGCTCGTGTCCTGATCCTCCATGCCTCTTTAGGATCTTCGGGAAGGACTCCATCTCAGAGGTACTCGAGTAGGGGTTTCATCCAGTTTTTCCCAAGTGTTAGGGGATAGGCTTCCATTGGCTCCGAGCCATCTTCATCAATGCATGGTTTGAGAAGGACCTCTATCAAGACAGTCCGTTCTAGACCTTGGAGAGACGAGGAGGCGAGCTTAGAGAGGGCATCTGCTTGCGCGTTTTTCTCTCAGGGAACCCGCTGGAGTTGAACATCTTCGAATAGAGCTAGAAGCACCCTCACCTTTGCCAAGTACTTGGCCATACGGCCATCCTTCGCCTCGTATTCCCCAGACACCTGGTTGACCACTAACTGGGAGTCACTGAAGACCCTTACGCACTCGGCGCCTGCCTTGTGAGCCATGCAAAGCCCTGCTATGAGGGCCTCATACTTTGCCTCATTGTTTGATACCGGGAAGTTTAGGGGAGGGAGTATTGGAGGACAAAAATGTCGGGGCCAGTCAGGATGACGCCAGCCCCACTTCCATTGGTGCAAGAGGACCCGTCTACATAAAATGTCCAGATAAAGGGGTCAGCAGACGACTCGCATGAGTCAGGGATGGTGTAAACCACGATGAATTCGGCCAGAGCTTGGGCCTTTATTGTCGTTCTAGGATGGTAGCTGATGCCATGCTGACTCAGCTCGATGGACCACTTCATGAGCCGCCCGGAAGTCTCGGGCTTGTGGAGAACTTGTTTCAACGGCTGGTCGGTAGGGACGACCACCAAATGAGATTGGAAGTAGGGGCGGAGTTTCCGGGCAGCAATGACCTAGGGCGAGGGCCATCTTCTCAAGTTTCGGGTAACGGAGTTCGGCATCCCGAAGCACCTTACTCACGTAATGATAGGCTTCTGCGCCCCATCCTCTTCCCTTACAAGGACCGCACTGAGCGTCTTTTTCCGAAGCTGCGAGATAGAGGTAGAGGACCTCCCCAGGTGCGGGCTTGCTCAGAAGCGGGGGGTTAGCTAAATACTCCTTTAGCTTATCGAAGGACTCCTGCTTCTACTGTCCCCATTCGAAGCCTTTAGCCCCTCTGAGGGCCTTGAAGAAGGGGATGCACTTTTCCCCAAACTTGAAGAGGAATCGCCCGATCGTGGCGAGGCACCCCGAGAGCCTCTGCACCTCTTTGACGTTGGAGGGGGGAGCCATTTTGAGAATGGTTTGGATCTTTTTGGGGTTGGCCTCTATGCCCCTCTGGCTGACCATAAACCCCAGAAACTTTCCTTATGAGACACCGAACGCACACTTGTTCGGGTTTAGTCTCATATTGTGCCTCCTAAGCACCCCGAAGGCTTCTTGAAGGTCAAAAGTGTGCTCCTGCTCCTGGGTGCTCTTGACCAACATGTTGTCTACGTAGACTTCCATGTTTTGGCCAATTTGGTCTTGGAAGACCCTATTCACAAGGCACTGATTGTAGCTCCTGCGCTTTTCAAGCCGAACGGCATGACTCGGTAGCAGTAGAGGCCTTGGTCCGTGACAAACGAGGTCTTCGGGATGTCAGAAGGGAACATCCGAATTTGGTTATACCCCGAGAAGGCGTCCATGAAACTGAGGAGCTCGTGCCCAGAGGTCGCATCGATCAGGGCGTCGATGCTTGGAAGGGGAAAAGGGTCCTTCAGGCATGCCTTATTGAGATCGGTGAAGTCAATGCATATCCTCCAGCTCCCACTGGCCTTCTTGACCATCACCACATTGGAGAGCCACTCAGGGTAGTTTACCTCTTGGATAAATAGGGCGTTGAGGAGTTTTTCGACCTCCTCTTTGATCGCATGTTGCCGCTCAGGAGCGAACTTTCGCCTTTTCTATTGGACATGCTTGACCCTAGGGGCGACACTCAGACGGTGCATTGGGAGCTCCTCTGAGATCCCCGGGCATATCGGCTTCAGTCCAGACAAAGAGGTCGCGGTTCTCCCGTATGCACTGGGAGATATCTTGCTTAATGGAGGGGGAGAGAGCCTTGCTGACGCAGAATGTCTTAGTGGTGTCTTTTTCGGAGATGGCCACTTCCTCCAATTCGTCCACGGGCTCGGAAATAGTTTGACCGCCTTCCTGAGGAAGTTCGAGCACTTCCAAAGAGAGAATTGGACCCTCCCCCCCCAATCGAGGTCATATAGCACTTCCAAGCTGCTTCTTGGCTTTCCCTCACTTCTCCCACTCCTGAGAGCGTGGGGAATTTCATCTTCATGTGGTAGGCCGACGGAATAGCTTGGTGCGCGGTCAAACCTGATCGACCCGGGATAACATTATAGGCAGCCTTGACGTCCACCACCATGAAGTCCATTGGCTCTGTGCGAGTTACCGGGGCCTTTCCAGCCATTACATCGAGGGTTATAACTCCCTCAATCGTAACCGGGACCCCAGTGAACCCGTAAAAAGTGTAGCCTGCGGGCTTGAGCCAGTCCCTTGACAGCTGAAGGCCTTTGAAGGCCTCCAAGAAAAGTATGTTGACGGAGCTACCGTTATCCACCAAGATCCAACGAACGTCGAAGTTCGCCATTCGGAGATTGATGACGAGGGCGTCGCAGTGAGGTGTGCGGACACCCTCTAAGTTCCTATCGGAGAACGTTACAGGGACTCCTAGGCCTTTTAGGAAGAGGATGGCTCTGCACGGAGTTGACCTCCTTGATGAAGGCTTTTCGGGAGGAGTTGGAATCTCCTCCCATTGGGCCTCCGTGTATTAGGTGCAAGATGCCTTCTACTTTGGACTCCGGAGTCTCCGTGCGGTGCTCAGTTTGCCTGTTAGCCCCCCTAGGCAGCGGAGGCGGATCGGCTCAGTCCCTTCTCATAAACCGATTGAGCTACCCTCTCTAGATGAGGGCCTCGATTTCATCCTTCAAGGCCCGTCAATCATCAGTGTCGTGCCTGTGGTCCTGGTGGAAATGGCACCACTTGTCCTGGTCTCTCTTCTTTCCAGGAGTGTTCATTTTCGGGGGAGGCAGAAGGAGACCTTCATTCCTGATCTCCATGAGGATAGCGGATACACTCGCGTTAAGCAGAGTGAATTTCTCGAAGCGGGGGAGAGGACGCCGCTGACCCTCATTATCTTTCTTGAGCTTCTTAGCTCCTTCTTCTGCGCCCTTCCGCTTATTCCCGGAAGTCGAACCCTCAAAGGTGGGGCGGTGGAAAGCTTCTTCTGCTCGGATGTACTTCTCACTCCAGAGTAGGAGCTCTAAGAAGTCCCGATGGTGCTTCTTGGCGAGGGATGTCCTGAGATCTGCATTGAGGACGTTGGACTGGAAGGCAAACGTGGCCACCGAGGGCTCCAAGGAGGCGATCGATCTGGCCTCGGTAGTGAAGCGTTTAACGTAGTCCCTCAATTGTTTTCCCTTCTTTTGGCTGAGGAATAGTAGGAAGGCGCTCGTCTTCTCTGTGCGGCGACTGCTCACGAAGTGCGTGAGAAAGAGACCCTCGAAGGAGAATATAGATGTCGGTGCAAGTAGAGAATACCACTCCCGAGCCGGCCCCTTGAGTGTGGCTGGGAAGGTCTTGCAGAGGAGGGCGTCGGATGCATGATGGATCATCATTAGAGTTTTGAAACTCGCAATGTGATTCGCGGGGTCTGACTCCCATGTGTAGGTCTCGAAGTGTGGAGGCTTGAAGTTGTCGGAAACTAGGGCCTCCATAATGGCGCGAGAAAATGGGGGCCGGCTTGGACGGAGGTCCCTTGCCCGTCGCTCTTCGTCACGGTCGAGCTGGCCGAGGTGCCTCTCCATCTCGTGGTGACGGCGGTAGACCGAGTCCTCCCTTTGATCTTGCCTGGCTGAGCTCTGAGACTCGTTCTCATGTCGAAGAGGGCTGGGGCTATAACGACGATGGCTCAGAGTAGGTGGTGGACTGACTGAACGACTAGGGTGACTCAGAGTAGGACGCGGACTTCGGGAACGGCGGTGGTGATCGGGAGAAGGGCGGCAGTGACTCGGAGCTGGCCTGGGACTTCGGGAGCGGCGGTGATGGCTCAGAGCCGATTTGGGACTTCGGGAGCGGCGAGGATGACAAGGAGCTGGCCGAGGGCTGGGTGCCCGAAGGCCATTATTGGGGGCGGCATGAAGCGCCCGAAGGACCGCCTCCTGCTCGCGATCAGCTCGAGCAGTAGGACTGCCAGCAGGGGAGTAGCTTTTCCTTGGGCAATGTGGGGGTGAATCCCTCTGCCTCCGGAGGGAGTTGTATCCCCTGCGGTATGATCGGTGCGGCGACCGATCCCTCGGGTGCTCCCTGCGAGGGTTCACCTCGCGCGTCCGCCTCTCCTCCAAATGAGTTTGAAGATCGGGCTCTGGCTCGGTTTGTCGATTGTTGAGCACGTCCCGCAGATCCTTTTGCGTAGGACGACTATGGGAGGCCATAGAATCTTTGGAGGCATTGTGGATGGACACCCGAACCTGATGCATGGGTTGCTTGTGGCGGCTTCGCCTAGAGGGCTCCCCTACAAATTCCTAGGGCCCTGCAGGTTGTAGAATAGACTGGGGAGCCTGCTGCTCGAGCTGCAGGGTCTGCGGGACGGGTGGAGGGAGATTCTCTGGAAGAGGAGGATGAAGAGGATGAGAAGAGGTTGTTCTTCAGTTGGAGTTTGCAGGCTTCCTCCTGGGAGGCATGGCTGGGAGTGGCTTTGGCTGAAGGAGGAAGGTGGGGTTGCTTGTAGAGTTGTTTCCTACAGACGGTGCCAATCTGTTGCCGTTGGATTCGGTGTGGAGGCAATAGCCAGAATTTGTAGGTTCGTAAGGAACTCGAACAGGCTGGATCTCCCTGTCTCCTTGTTAACAAGTTGACTCCTTGGTGCTCCCGTGTACCTGCATAAACATTCGAAACACCGAGATGGATCCTGGCGACGAACCCTCCGACGCTCTTGTCAATTCCAAAAAAAGTAATGGGAAAGAGCTCAAGTACACAAAGAGTGGTCACCTTTTATAGTATGAGGTAGGGGGTTTTCAAAGTCGCCATGGGGATCTCCTTCAGGATAAGAGTGAATCCCAACTTCCCGGTGTGGCAGGATAAGGGTGGTTATAACCACCTCCTCAAGATCAGGGCGAGGTAGGATTTCCTCCAATCCTATTGAGCTGGCCCCTAATGGGTTAAGACCAATTTCCAGCTGAACAGATCCGTTCATGGGTTAGCGGGTCCAAGAGGAGGGAACCGGTGCCCAATTTGGACCCGTCTATAGGTGAAATTACCGTCTTGCCCCTGGGACTTTGAGATTCGTGCCCACTTTGAACGGTTCCGATTTAACCCTATTTTTAGTTATATCACCTGGCTTACCCTCTGATACTGATGTGGAGTTCGGTATTGAAGTTCAGCCTGGTACGGTGCCGATATCAAAGTGTCCTTACAGGATGGCACCAGAGGTGTCGATATCGAAGTGTCCTTACAGGATGGCACCGGTTGAGTTAGCAAAGCTTAAGGTGAAAATTTAGGAGTTGCTTGATTTGGGGTTCATCAGACCTAATGTTTCGCCATGGGGTGCTCCAGTTCTTTTGTCAACAAGAAGGATGGTAGTCTTCGACTGTGCATTGATTATCGGGAACTGAACAGTGTTACTATGAAGAACCGGTATCCGTTGTCCAGGATCGATGACTTATTTGATCAGTTGGGCGGAGCAGCTACTTTCTCGAAGTTGGATCTTCGTTCTGGGTATCATCAGGTCAAAGTGAAGGCGGGTGACATACAGAAGACTACATTCATGACCAGATATGGGCACTATGAGTATCTTGTGATGTCGTTCGGGGTCACGAATGCGCTAGTTGTATTTATGAGTCTGATGAACAGGGTCTCTTCCCAGTTCCTGGATAGATTCGTGGTGGTGTTCTTTGATGATATTCTGCTGTATTCTCGGAATAGGGAGGATCATGATAAGCATCTTAGATTGGTTCTACAGACTTTTAGGGAGAATAAGCTCTATGGGAAACTCAGCAAGTGTGAGTTTTGGATCGAAAGATTTACCTTCTTGGGGCACATTATCCCTAGCAATGGTATTTCAGTGGATCCATCCAATGTTGAAGCTGTGAAGGATTGGCCAGTTCCCAAGTCAGTTTCAGAGGTGAGGAGTTTTCTCTGTCTAGCTGGCTATTATCGGAAATTCATCCAAAACTTTTTGAAGATAGCAGGACCAATGACTAAGCTGACAGGGAAAGATCAGAAGTTCTGTTGGTCTGAGGCTTGCAGTGAGGCTTTTGCTGAGCTGAAGAGCAGGTTGATGTCAGCGCCAGTGTTGACTATTTGTAACTTCTATTTCCCGTATTTGTATTTTTATACTGTATTTTGCCCCATTGTACTCCTTTATCAATTTGAGATCCCATATTTTGTTCCGTTCGAATAAAATCAATATTTTGTTTCAACTCAAATTTTTGTGCCAGTCTAATTCAATTGTATATACGTCCTGCTCTTTTGTGTCGTTCTTCTTGAAGAAGTGGACTATTCTTTTCGTCTACCTCTTTTTTTCCCATTTTAATATATTTTTGACCAATTCCCTAGTTGGATCCCTCTCAAACCAGATACCCTAATACCCAATAACCCAAAACCCCTATATATAAACTCTAATCTAACCCTAACCCTAACCTATACCCCATTTCACTGTTAAACCCTAAACATACCGCCGCTACCCTCTTCTTCCTCCCATATCCTTCTCCCACTCCATCGCATCTCAACCCAAACCCAATTCGCCTCGCCTCCACTCCATCACCTTCGCCTTCAATCACCACCACCGCCATCATCCTCTCGAACCCAACTCCTCCATTACCCAAACTCTCGACCTCCACCATCTGACCACCTCGATGCCATTACCGTCGCCTCTCGTCCCCTCCATTTGCCGCGCCAATCACCACACCATCGCCAACATCCATCCTCCATCGCATCGCCACACCACCTACCCTTTCCCATTTCCTGCTCTCCACTCTGTTTCGACCCCCAAAAACAGAGCATCGCGGTGTCACTCCTCGACGTCGCGCCACCATAGTCGCGCCACCACAGTCGCGCCGCCACTCGCCGCTGCCGCCTCATGCCAGCCTGCGCCGTAGTCCCGCTCTCTCCCCCACTCGCTACCGTCGTGAGGAAGAAGACGGCCAAGAGTGGTCGAATTCGCTGTTCGGTGTTCGGGCGCATCAGATCCTCGCTCGCTGTCCTCTGTTTAGATCAAATCCGGTGTGGGAGCGCAGTCTGATTGGCTGATTCGGTGTTTTGCTGTTCTGCCGTGCCAGAACTGGAGAAGCTGTCCGCTGTTCTGGGTCGATCTGGTGTGGGATTTTTCTTGCTACTGTTGATTTCTCGCACGGTCTTCGCACATAATTTTTGCCCAGGGTTTTTTGATCCCGTTTTCCTCAGTTGGCGAAAAAAATCGTCGTCAATCAAGGTAAGTATTCCTCTTGTACATATTTTTGTTCTAGTACAAGCGTTAATTTGAAAATACTGTAAATAGTTAGAAGTTGTGACTCCTCTTTGACTCGTCGTTGTTGATCAAATATTAATCCTCATAAATTTCATAATCTTAAGAGTTACAACAATTTCATTGTGTTATATTACAACTACTTGGACTCATTTTATCCCCTAGACACATGAACTTATGAAATTAAGAAACCCTAGATTTGTAGATGTGTGTTGTACCATGGATGTGATGATCTTGCACCCATTTGAGTTAAGAAATAAATCTTGCATGCTGTTTTCATAACCATTACCCCGTATATGTATCACACATTAATCTAGATGCCTAATAACCAATTATCATACAACCTATACACGTAAGACATTCCCACTTGTTGCTATCCTGTACCTTACTATGCTGTTTTGACCCCTTTAAATTTAGAACTTTAATCTAAGACCTAAATAGTAAATGTAGCTGTAGATGTCTAGATGTCGATAGCTTCCAGAATATTGGAATTCGGAATCACGGTCTAGGAGTTATCGTAGTTTTACTGCTTTTGTATCGGTAGTCGCAGATTTACAAAACTGCTGCACATCTTTAGTTTGCGAATTAATTAAACTATGTTAACTATAAGCGTTTGACTTGAAACTTTATATGCTGTTGCTGGACACCCTAGATAACCTTCCCAAATTTTCTTAGAATTAATTAACAATATTTCAATCATGTTTCATATGTTTAAACTTAAGAACACAAATTCTGCCTGAACACATTAGCTGTGTAGTTCGCTGTTTTGACATATGTTCCCACCACTTTCATGTACCTTAATTATATGCGTTGGAACCAGGCAGGAGTCTAGTTCCTAGATCTCCTAACGGATTCACTTTTGCTATTTCTTAGCAACGGGAATCACAGTTTTAGTACAGCAATGTCGTGCTGTCAAGATTTGGGACTTTCGTTGTTCGTGTTATTCTTATTCATGTTGACCCTCGAATATGCCATATAAATATCTCAGACTTGTCCCATGTCTATGATTACAATTTCTTGACATGTTTCACATACTTGTATGCTTGCTTGACAAAAATTAATAAATGTAATAAGCCGGAGTTTAAGGAAAAGACCATAGTAGTGGACAACATAGGTAAGTGTACTAGGAAGGGGGCCCGTGTTTTCCATAATTTTATGTTAAATGAAACTAACTGCCATGTAGAAGTAAGTGGCACGTCATGGGTGACGGGGGTCACCTCTAGAGCCTACGGGGGCCACCTCTAGAGCCCATTATAAGATTACATGATATATATTTGCAATCACATGAAACTAAGTGCCACGTCATGGGTGACGGGGGCCACCTCTAGAGCCCATGGTTTGATCACTTGCTTGATACTTGATATCTGAGTACGCCGCCCTATAGACTCCATTACTAGGCCTAAACAAAATTGTGTTGACTGTAGCAACCATGTAGTAAAAGAATGGATGCATGAAGTGCTACCTAGATAGTAATAACTACAAGATTTGAACATGATACATGATTACACAATACATGAGACTTGAAACATGAAACTTAAACTTGATACATGTTTACTTGATACTTGATGACATGTTACATGAGACTTGATACTTGAATAATAATACTTGACATTTACAACTTGATACTTGAGACCTGACAACTTGACACTAGACTTGAGGCTTGTTACCTGACACTTGTACTTGATGCCTGTCACTTGAGGTTAGATACCCCTACATGTTCACTTGTCACTTGCTCACCATTATCATTTGTTATCCAGCCTGTCTACTTGAGGTGTCCTTCTTGCTAGCTAGTTCTTAGATTTCCATTACTTGTTGTATCCCTGTTACATTCTTGATTCCAATTCTTGTTCCCCATTACTTATACTCGCTCTTACTATTTGTGGCCCTAACTTGCACTAAGGGCATTTTCTCTTGTTTTTCCCTATTTTTCCGTTTTGTATTTATTAAGCAGACTTTGGAGACGAGCTACCTACTGGGATTGGTGAGCAGAGGTTTTAGACTTCAAGTGGAGAAAAGACCTGCTTAGAATTTTTTTTTTCTTGAATTATTTATTCTTTCTGTTTAAGAACTTGTAACGGGCTGATGTTCCCGAGTTTTTACTTGATCCAGACTTGAAACTATTTGGATGTTATTATTGTGTTTTCAATTGTTCCTATTGCTAGTAAATTATTCATACATGCTTGGTTATATATATCTCTCTTGTTATGTTCTTGTTGTGATACTGGGTCGATCCTACAGCTTATGAGTGATGTTAAGATCATTCGCTGGGCTTCATCATGCGCTCGTATTCCATATTTTTGGGAAGCGGGGCGTAACAAGGTTTTTAGTGGTATCAGAGCCAGGTTTGACTAATGTGTTAGTTAACTAATACATTAGGCATGCTTGACTCAGTCAGGGTTAACTCAGCATTTAACAGGCCATGAAATTGCATGAAAAATTAATTATCAACTTGATCTGGATACTGATGTTTTGGGTTTGTGCAGGTCATGGCTCGAAAGAACGCTTCGTCCTCGTAGTCTGGGGTGATCAGTCAGAGCAGCCTGCTATTATGCAACTGTTACAGATGCAGCAGGAACAAAATGAGCAGCCCATGCAGCAGATGATGCAAATGCAGAGAGAGCATGCAGAGATGATGAGGGCAGCCTTAGAAGCTGCCAACAGGGAGGCCCTTGTACCTACGCCTGGGTTGTTGCCACCTAGACTAGGCAATGTAGCAGATTTCATGAGACTACACCTCGATAAGTTCACAGGTACAGAAGGTCCACTGGAAGCTGAGCAGTGGCTCATTAGGACGGAACAACTGTTGATCGCTACAAGGATAGCGGATATTGACCTAGTGGATGTCGTGAGCATCCAGCTGGTTGATCTCGCCCACATCTGGTGGCGAGCTGAGATGGAAAGGCTAGAGCACCCCATCGCCTGGGCCATTTTCAGGAAGAGCTTCCTCACAAAGTTCTTTCCTGATGTCACTAGGAACGAAATGGAGCAGCAATTTATCGCGCTCACTCAGGTTCGTCAGATAGTGTTTTACATGCAAATTTTCATTGTCAAATCATGATATATCGATACTTAACTAAGACACTATCTTGAATAAGGGAAATCGAACCGTGGATGAGTATGCCGCGGAGTTTACCCGATTGAGCCGCTTTGCCACGTCCATGGTGGCTAATGATAAGGACAAGGGTCGTCGCTTCCTACTGGGCTTGGACATCGATATCCAGGATCGCCTGGCTGCTTTGAGACTTCGTTCCTATACTAATATCCTGGAGGCTGCCAGGAGCCAGGAACAGACCAGCAGGCAGAATCATGCCATCCAGCGGTCTGCTTCGGACTTGATCGCTGCTAGGCCCACTGGAGGGCCAATCAGGAGGCCAATTCCAGCCCCAGCACCGAGAGCCTTGCCATACCCACCTACGGCTCCGAGGAGGGATGTGAAATGTGACTTTTGTCACAAGGCGGGTCATGAGCGCAGGGACTGTAGGATAGCAGGTGTCAGTGCTTTACATGCAAAGCTGGTGATCACATGATGCGTGAATGCCCGCACAAGGGGTTGGCTCCACTAGC
Organism: Hemerocallis citrina; assembly: GCA_017893485.1. Lineage (NCBI taxonomy): Eukaryota > Viridiplantae > Streptophyta > Magnoliopsida > Asparagales > Asphodelaceae > Hemerocallis > Hemerocallis citrina. The sequence goes on from CM030358.1 coordinate 276,841,993, forward strand.
CAGAGGACCAGTTCAGCCAGGGGTACCGGCTCAGGGTCAGGCCAGGCCGCCACTTCTCCCTCAGCATCAGATCGTCGGTCAGAGGACCGCTGCCCCAAGGAGAGGTCAGGCCTTCAACCTGACTGCAAAGGAAGCTGAGACCACAGAGGAGGTCGTTGCAGGTATATTGTATTTTGTTGTTTTGTTATCTGTTTCATGCTTTATTATTTATCTTGCATCATACTTTGTGTGGTTCTTTTCACATCAGTATTTCCCATTCCTTATTATCCTGCATTATTCATCCCTTCCCATATTTTGACTCTATCATAGGTATCATTCTAGTCCATTCTTTTCCTGCCCATGTCCTATTTGATTCCGGGGCGACCCATTCCTTCGTCTCCTCCCGCTTTGTGGATCAGCATCAGTTGGAGTGCAGTGATATGCAGGCAACTTGGAACATCACCACAGGTGGCGGTGTTGTCGTTTGCTCCAGGAAGTGCAAGCAGAGCCCTATAGTTATTGGGGGTAGAGATTTCAAGGCAAATCTGATAGTGATTGGCAATTTAGGGTTTGATGTGATTCTCGGCATGGATTGGTTGGGGGAGTCTCATGCTGTTATTGATTGCCGAGCGAAGAAGGTTGTGTTCAGGATTCCGGAGCATGCAGAGTTTGAATTCCATGCTGGGGAAACACCTATTGGGCATGGTAAGAAGGTGGCAGATGACGAAGGTTGTGCAATGGAGTTGCACACAGGCTGTAAGGTTGCGCCTCTTATAGTGCGGGAATTCCTCGATGTGTTCCCAGAGGAATTTCCCGGGTTACCTCCAGATCGAGAGGTGGAGTTCGACATTGAGGTTCAGCCGGGTACAGTGCCGATATCGAACAGCCCGTATAGGATGGCACCGATTGAGCTAGCAAAGCTGGAGGTGCAGATTCAGGGTTTGTTGGAATTGGGTTTCATCAGGCCCAGTGTATCACCGTAGGGATCTCCTGTGCTGTTCGTCAATAAGAAGGACGGAAGTCGCAGGTTATGCATGGATTACCGAGAACTAAACAGTGTCACTGTGAAGAATCGATATCCACTACCCAGGATCGACGACCTATTTGATCAGTTGGGCGGTGCTGCAGTGTTTTCAAAGTTAGACCTTCGCTCGGGGTACCATCAGGAGAAGGTGAAGGCAGCATATGTGCAGAAGACTGCGTTCAGGACCAAGTACGGGCATTACGAGTTCTTGGTGATGCCCTTCGGTGTCACGAATGCCCCAGCAGTGTTTATGAGCTTGATGAACAGAGTTTTCTCTAGTTCCTTGACAGATTTGTGGTGGTCTTTATAGACAACATCTTGCTGTATTTGCAGAACCGAGAAGAGCATGCAGAAGATCTAAGAATAGTCTTGCAGACTCTGAGGGAGAACAAGCTCTATGGAAAACTAAGCAAGTGCGAGTTCTAGCTTAATCGAGTTACATTTTTGGGACATATTATCTCGGGCAAGGGAATCTCAGTAGATCTGTCTAAGATTGCTGCAGTGAAGGATTGGCCAGTGCCAAAGTCAGTTTCCGACGTGAAGAGTTTCCTCGGGCTAGTAGGGTATTACAGGAAGTTTGTCCAAGACTTCTCGAAGATTGCTGGGCCATTGACTAGACTGACAGGGAAGGATCAGAAGTTTGTTTGGAATGAGGCATGCGATGAAGCTTTCGTAGAGTTGAAGAGCAGGTTGACGTCAGCGCCAGTGTTGACTATACCAGATGGTTCGGGTGGCTTCGTGATTCACTGCGATGCTTCAGGCAGAAGTCTAAGTGCAGTGCTGATGCAGAAGATTCGGATTGTTGCTTATGCGTCCAGGCAGTTGAGGCTGCATGAGAAGAACTACACTACTCACGACTTGGAGTTGGCAGCAGTGATCTTCGCTTTAAAGTTGTGGAGACACTACTTGCTTGGAGACCGAGTGGAAATATTTACTGACCACAAAAGTCTTAAGTATGTCTTCACTAAGAAAGAGCTGAACATGAGGCAGAGGCGCTGGTTAGAGTTGATGGCCAACTACGACATCGGTTTGCAGTATCACCTTGGTAAGGTGAACATGGTGCCAGATGCGTTGAGCAGGAGGCCAGTCGTCATGTTTTTGACTCAGCAGAAGGAGCTTATGGAGCAGATGAGAAGGTTAGATTTGAATGTGATTTTGCCGGGCACCGATCGTAGTTGTATGATGCTTCAGTTGTAGTCATCCCTGGTAGAGCAGATTAAGGAAGCGCAGGCAGGTGTTGAGCAGTTGTAGAAGTTCAGGGCAGAAGTTGGGGCAGGTTCAAGGACCGATATGGTCATTCACTCAGATGGATCACTTCGGTTTGGGGCTAGGCTGTGTGTCCCAAAGGGTGAAGTCAGGCAGAGATTGCTCGAGGAAGCCCACCAGTCAGCATACTCTATTCATCCCGGTGGTACCGAGATGTATTGGGATTTGAAGCTCCACTTCTGGTGGCATGGCATGAAGAGGGCAGTGGCCAGATTTATGTCTCAGTGCTTGATCTGCCAGTAGGTGAAGGCAGAACATCAGAGGACCGCCAGACTTCTCCAGCCTCTTCCCATTCCGGAGTGGAAGTGGGAGCATATCACTGTGGATTTTGTGACCGCCTTGCCAAGGAGTCCTAAGGGTCACAACGCCATTTGGGTGATTGTCGACAGACTAATGTAGAGCGCTTATTTCATCCCCTTCAGAGTTGGTCAGTCTACTGAGAGTCTTGCAAAGAGGTACATTCAAGAGATTGTCAGACTCCATGGGGTTTCGGTCAGTATCGTATCCGACAGGGATACCAGGTTCAGATCTCAGTTTTGGGAGAGCCTTCAGAGCAGTCTTGGGAGCAAGTTGAAGTACAGTACAACCTTCCACCCTCAAAAAGACGGGCAGTCAGAGAGGACCATTCAGACATTAGAGGACATGTTGAGGTCCTGTGTACTTCAGTTTGGAAGGTCTTGGGAGGATCACCTGCATTTGGTTGAGTCTTCGTACAACAACAGCTATAAGCCAGTCTTAAAGCTGCACCGTACGAGGCATTGTATGGTCGGAAGTGTAGGTCAACAGTGTGCTGGGACGACATTGGTGAAAGGAAATTGTTGGGGTCGGAATTGATCACCAACACAGTCGACGCAGTGGCTCAGATCAGGAAGCACCTTTTAGCAGCACAGGACAGGCAGAGGAAGTGGGCAGATGTCCATAGGAGACCCTAGGAGTTTGAGGTGGGAGACCATGTGTTCCTTAAGGTATCGCCGTGGAGAGGCGTTATCCAATTTGGAGGTGGAGGCAAGCTAAGCCCCAGGTTCATCGGGCCTTTTGACATTGTGGAGCAAGTAGGCAAGGTGGCCTATTGACTCGCATTGCCACCTGCTCTTTCTGGTGTGCATGATGTCTTTCATGTCTCCAAGCTCAGGAGATACATTAGGGATAAAAGCCATGTGATCGACTACTCGAAGTTGTCAGTGCAGCCAGACCTGTCTTGTGAGATTCCGTCGGTTACTATCTTGGACAGGCGTGAGAAGGTATTGAAGAATAAGGTCATCAAGCTGGTTCGAGTTGCTTGGAATCCTCACTCGCCGGGTGAGTCGACTTGGGAATTGGAAGAGAAGATTCAGCAGAAGTTTTCGCATCTGTTTCAGTAGTTTGTTTGTTGTTGTTCATTCTTTTCTTTTGGGGGTTACCCTATGTATTACTTGTCTAAATTTCGAGGACGAAATTCTGCTTGTTAGGTGGGTGAGATTTGTAACTCCTATTTTCCGTATTTGTATTTTTATACTGTATTTTGTCCCATTGTACTCTTTTATCAATTTGAGATCCCGTATTTTGTTCCGTTCGAATCAAATTATTATTTTGTTTCAACTCAAATTTTTGTGCCAATGTCTAATTCAATTGTATATCCATCCAGCGCTTTTGTGTCGTTCTTCTTGAAGAAGTGGACTATTCTTTTCGTCTACCTCTTTTTTCCCCATTTTAATATATTTTTGACCAATTCCCTAGTTGGATCCCTGTCAAACAGGATACCCTAATACCCAATAATCCAAAACCCCTATATATAAACCCTAATCTAACCCTAACCCTAACCTACACCCCATTTCACTGTTAAACCCTAAACATACCGCTGCTACCCTCTTCTTCCTCCCGTATCCTTCTCCCACTCCATCGCATCTCAACCCACACCCAATTCGCCTCGCCTCCACTCCATCACCTTTGCCTTCAATCACCACCACCGCCATCATCCTCTCGAACTCAACTCCTCCATTACCCAAACTCTCGACGTCCACCATCCGACCACCTCGACGCCATTACCGTCGCCTTTCGTCCCCTCTATTCGCCTCGCCAGTCACCACACCATCGCCAACATCCATCCTCCGTCGCATCGCCACACCACCGACCCTTTCCCATTTCCCGCTCTCCACTCTGTTTCGACCCCCCAAAAACAGAGCATCGCGGCGTCGCTCCACCACAGTCGCGCCGCCACTCGTCGCCTCGTGCCAACCTGCACCGCAGTCCCGCTCTCTCTCCCACTCGCTACCGTCGTGAGGAAGAAGACGACCAACGAGTGGTCGAATTCGCTGTTCGGTGTTTGGGCGCATCGGATCCCCGCTTGCTATCCCCTGTTTGGATCAGATCAGGTGCGGGAGCATAGTCTGATTGGCTGATTCGGTGTTTTGCTATTCTGCTGCGCTAGATCTGGAGAAGCTGTCCGCTGTTCTGGGCCGATCCGGTGTGGGATTTTCTCGCTATTGTTGATTTCTCGCACGGTCTTCGCACATAGTTTTCTCCCGGGGTTTTTTTATCCCATTTTTCTCAGTTAGCGGATCAAATCATCGTCAATCAAGGCAAGTATTCCTCTTGTACATATTTTTGTTCTAGTACAAGCGTTAATTTCAAAATACTGCAAATAGTTAGAAGTTGTGACTCCTCTTTGACTCGTCGTTGTTGACCAAATATTAATCCTCATAAATTTCATAATCTTAAGAGTCACAGCAATTTCATTGTATTATATTACAACTACCTGGACTCATTTTATCCCATGGACACATGAACTTATAAAATTAAGAAACCCTAGATTTGTAGATGTGTGTTGTACCTTGGATGTGATGATCTTGCACCCATTTGAGTTAAGAAATAAATATTACTTGCTATTTTGATAACCATTACCCCGTATATGTATCACACATTATTCTAGACGCCTAACAACCAATTACCATGCAACCTATACACGTAAGACATTCCCACTTGTTGCTGTTCTGGACCTTACTATGCTGTTTTGACCCCTTTAGAGTTAGAAACTGAATCTAATCCCTGAACAGTAAATGTAGCTCTAGATGTCTAGATGTCGATAGCCTCCGAAATTTTTGAATTCGGAGTTACGGTCTAGGAGTTATCACAGTTTTATTGCTGTTGTGTCGGTAGTCACAGATTTACAAAACTGCTGCACATCTTTAGTTTGCGAATTAATTAAACTATGTTAATAGTAAGCGTTTGACTTGAAACTTTATATGCTATTGCTGGACACCCTAGAGAACCTTCCCAAATTTTCTTAGAATTAATTAACAATATTTCAACCCTGTTTCACATGTTTAAACTTAGGAACTCAAATTCTGCCTGAACGCATTAGCAGTGTAGTTCGCTATTTTGACATATGTTCCCAGCACTTTCATTTACCTTAATTATATGCGTTGGAACCGGGCAGGAGTCTAGTTCCTAGATCTCCTGACGGATCCACTTTTGCTACTTCGTAGCAACGGAAATCACAGTTTTGGTACAGCAACGTCGTGCTGTCCAGATTTGGGACTTTCGTTGCTCGTGTTATTCTTATTCATGTTGACCCTCGAATATGCCATATAAATATCTCAGAATTGTCCCATATCCATGATTACGATTTCTTGACTTGTTTCACACACTTGTATGCTTGCTTGACAAAAATTAATAAATGTAATAAGCCGGGGTTTAAGGGAAAGACCATAGTAGTGGACAACATAGGTAAGTGTACTCGGAAGGAGGCCCGTGTTTTCCATAATTTTATGTCAAATGGAACTAAGTGCCACGTAGAACTAAGTGCCACATCATGGGTAACGGGGGCCACCTCTAGAGCCTACGGGGGCCACCTCTAGAGCCCATTATAAGATTACATGATATATATTTGCGATCACATGGAACTAAGTACCACGTAGAACTAAGTGCCACGTCATGGGTGACGGGGGCTACCTTTAGAGCCTACGGGGGCCACCTCTAGAGTCCATGGTTTGATCACTTGCTTGATACTTGATACCTGAGTAAGCCGCCCTATAGATTCCATTACTAGGCCTAAACAAAATTGTGTTGACTGTAGCAACCATGTAGTAAAATAATGGATGCATGAAGTGCTACCTAGATAGTAATAACTACAAGACTTGAACATGATACATGATTACACGATACACGAGACTTGAAACATGAAACTTGAACTTGATACATATTTACTTGATACTTGTTGACATGTTACATGAGACTTGATACTTGAATAATAATACTTGACATTTACAACTTGATTGTTGAGACCTGACAACTTGACACTAGACTTGAGGCTTGTTACCTGATACTTGTACTTGATGTTTGTCACTTGAGATTAGATACCCCTACATGTTCACTTGTCACTTGCTTCACCATTAGCATTTGTTATCCAGCCTGTCTACTTGAGGTGTCCTTCTTGCTAGCTAGTTCTTAGATTTCCACTACTTGTTGTATCCCTGTTACATTCTTAATTCCAATTCTTGTTCCCTATTACTTGTACTCGTTTTTACTATTTGTGGCCCTAACTTGCACTAAGGGCATTTTCTCTTATTTTCCCTATTTTTTTCTTTTGTATTTATTAAGCAGACTTTAGAGACGAGCTACCTGCTGGGATTGCTGAGCAGAGGTTTTAGACTTCAAGTGGAGAAAAGACCTACTTAGAATATTTGTTTTTCTTGAATTATTTATTCTTTCTGTTTAAGAACTTGTAACGGGCTGATGTTTCCGAGTTTTAACTTGATCCAAACTTGAAACTATTTGGATGTTATTATTGTGTTTTCAATTGTTTCTGTTGCTAATAAATTATTCATGCATGCTTGGTTATATATATCTCTCTTGTTATGTTCTTGTTGTGATGCTAGGTCGATCCTACAGCCTATGAATGATATTAAGATCATTCGTTGGGCTTCGTCACGTGCTCGTATTCCATATTTTTGGAAAGCGGGGTGTGACATTATTTCAGATGGTTCAGGAAAATTTGTAGTTCACTGTGACACTTCTGACAAGGATCTTGGAATGGTTTTGATGCAGAAGGGCCGAGTTGTTGCTTATGTATCGAGGCAGTTGAGGCCACATGAGAAGAATTATCCGACTCATGACTTGGAGTTAGCGGCAGTGATCTTTGCTTTGAAGTTATGGAGACATTATTTACATGGAGACCGAGTGGAGATCTTTACAGACCACAAAAGTCTCAAGTACGTCCTCACCCAAAAGGAACTGAACATAAGGCCAAGGCATTGGTTGGAACTTATGGCCGATTATGACATCATTTTGCAATATCATCCTAGTCGAGTGAACTTGGTGCCAGATGCTTTGAGCATGAGACTGACAGTCATGTTTCTAACTCAGCAGAGAGATTTGGTTGAGTAGATGCGGAGGTTGGAGTTGGATGTGCTGTTGCCGAGTTCTGATCAGAGTTGTTTGGTGCTCCAGCTTCATTCGTCTCTTGTTGATCAGATCAAAGAGGCTCAGGCTATTGATGAGCAATTGTAGGGTTTCAAAGCAGAGGTTGAGGCTAGTTCCTAAACGGATATAGTTATTCATGCTGATGGATCGCTTCGTTTTGGGTCCTGGTTGTGTGTCCTGAAGGGTGAAGTCAGTCAGAGGTTGCTTGAGGAAGCCCACCAGTCGTCGTATTCTATTCATCCTGGAGGTACTAAGATGTACCGGGACTTGAAGCTTCATTTCTAGTGGCATGGTAAAGAGGGTTGTGGCTCGGTTTGTGTCTCAGTATTTGATCTACCAGCAGGTGAAGGCGGAGCATTAGAGGACTGCCAAACTTCTTCAATCGCTTCCCTTTCCAGAGTGGAAGTGGGAACACATCACTAAGGAATTTGTAACCACTTTGCCGACGAGTCCTAAGGGTTATAATGCCATTTGGGTGATTGTCGACCGATTGACGAAGAGTACTCACTTCATTCCCTTCTGTGTCGGACGGTCTACTGAGAGCCTAGCTGAGAAGTACATGCAAGAGGTCGTCCGACTTGATGGGGTTCCAGTCAGTATTGTATCCGACAAGGATACGAGATTCAGATCTCAGTTTTGGGAGAGTCTTTAGAGTAGTTTGGGGAGTAAATTGAAGTACAGTATTACTTTCCATCCTCAGACTGATGGACAGTCAGAGAGGACCATCCAGACTCTAGAGGACATGTTGAGGTCCTGTATGCTGCAGTTCGGTGGATCGTGGGAGGACCATTTTCATCTTGTAGAGTTCTTGTACAATAACAGCTTTCAGGCCAGTCTTAAAGCTACACCGTTCGAGGCACTTTATGGGCAGAAGTGGAGATCACCAGTGTGCTGGGATGACATTAGTGAGAGGAAATTATTGGGTCCAGAGATAGTTGATGCGGTGACTCATATCAGGAAGCATCTTTAGGCAGCTCAGGATAGGCAGAGACGATGGACAGAAGTCCATCAGAGAGCTTTGGAGTTTGAGGCTGGTGACCATGTTTTCCTAAAGGTATCGTCTAGGCGAGGTGTCATTTGATTTGGTGGTGGGGGCAAGCTCAGCCGTAGGTTTATTGGACTGTTTGATATCGTGGAACGAGTAAGCAAGGTGGCCTATCGTCTTGCATTGCCACCGACTTTATCAGGAGTGCACGATATTTTTCATGTCTCACAACTAAGGAGATATATCCGAGATGACATCCACGTGATCGACTACTCTGAGTAGATCGTGCGGCCGAATTTGACTTGTGAGATTCTGCCAGTTGCTATTTTTGATCGGTGGGAGAAAGTGCTTAAGAACAAGGTCATCAAGTTGGTTCGTATTTCTTGGAATCCTCACTCGCCCGGTGAGTCGACTTGGGAGTTGGAGGAGGAGAGCAGAAGTTTCCTCATCTATTTGAGTAGCTTTTTGTTTTGTTATTTCTTTTCTTTTCGGTGTTACCCTATATACTTCTTATTTGAATTACGAGAACGAAATTCTTCTTGTTAGGTAGATAGGATTTTTAACCCCTGTTTTCCATTTTCTAAATTTTTGAATGTATTTTTCTTTTTGGGTATTTATTCATCTTGTATTCTCCGACTCTCTTTGAACCGTGTATTGGATCTTCTTTTTCAATATATTCATCTATTTGATTTGTCGTATTTTATTTCATCTTGTTGATTCAATTTTCAGCTTACTATCTCATCTCTGTTTGATCGGGCCATTATTTTTTACCCTCACTACTTAATTGTTCATGTCCTATTTTATTTATTTATTTTTTTGTTTCCATTTTGTTATTTGGATCATCCTATGTTTATTTGGATCTTTCATTTAAACCAAATCCTCTTCAAAACCCTATTGGAGCCTTAGATAACCATCAGCACCTCATTAAGACCCATTACCTATATTTAACCCATACCTAAACCCTAATATCTATCCTTATATATATACCCACTACTGTACCCCCCATATTCATTTGAATTAACCCTAGTTGACTCCTCTACCTCATCCTTGTACTTCCGTCCTCCCTTTACTGCATCTCTCCATCCCCTGTTATCCCGATCATCCATGTTCTCCATCCCCGTTCACCTTACTCCCTACCTCGTAACCTCCACACCACAGCACCCAATGCCCTGTCCCCACCTTACAGTCGCGATGCCAGCAGCAGCCGCACCCCTATGAGCTGTTCCCTCCCGACTGCAGCGATGCTAGCGAGCCATTACAGACCACAGCAGCATCAATAGCAATGCACTATGCTTATTCTGCCGACCGCAGCGACGCCCACTGCCATTGTCCGCCGCTCTCTCGTCGCGTGCACACCCCTCCGCTACCTCTCATGTGTGCAGGTGTCAATTTGTGTGTGCGTGTTGATCTTGAGATTTTGTTCGTTCGTTGAGTTCGTGCTGGGAATCCATTCCTGTTATTCTCATCCTTTGCATCGTTACCGTTGCCGACTATAAGGCAAGTAACTTGTATAATTTTCTATTGTAGTACTAAATACCGCATGTAGTGTAGTTGTGTTCTAGAGACAATTCTTGTGCAAAATCCATGTTATATCTTTTCTCTATGTGTTGATTTGCCCGTAGTTTTCTCATTACATACACGACATGAATTTAGAATTAGATCTAATTAATCCATGTTGCATATATGTATGTTGATTATGATCCATTAGTTGTTGTGTGAATCGTGCATGCTTGACGTGTACTGGTAGTATATCCTGTTGTAGATTGTTAAATACCTTATACCATGTTGGTTGGATATATAGTATACCATATTTCATGTTTTGTTATGATTTGGATGTGTTTCATATGATCTAGTTGATTTTATGCATAAAGAATACTTCCGTTTTTGTTCAGTATTTTAGACCCTATTATGATCAGTATATGAAAATTATTTGTGAATATGAATCATAGAGAATTCTGTCAACTTTCCATAATTTCTAATAGATCTCAGTTTTGATTTGTGAGTTGCAAGTTATTGCTGTTTTACTACAGAGGTGTAGAAAAATTACAGATTTAGTTCTATGTGAATTCTGAAGAGTAATTTATTTCGAAGTTTTCGCATAGTGACAAGGACTTTCACATGGTATCAAAGCAACCCAGGTTCGAATCTCACTGGCAACGCAATTTAAATGCGGATTGGAAAAAAAAAATACCGCTGCGTATAGTCCAGGTCTTGGCCCAAAAAGATGGCCTTCAACCTGCGGGGGCATGTTAGAATTTAAATATTAAAACCCTCACCCTTACCACAACTTCGGAGTTTTGGTCCATCGGTAGGGTCATTAATAAATATAGTATTTTGATCATGCGTCAGATAATAGCTGCTAACTCCAAATCATGCATCGGATAATTCTTCTCATGCGGACGCAATTGCCTGGAACCATACGCAATAACCTTGCCTTCTTGCATCAAGCCACACCCCAAACCTCTGAGAGATGCATCACTATAGATATCATAATCCTTCCCAGCTTGTGGCAAAGCTAAGATAGGTGCAGTAGTCAACCTCTCCTTTAACTCAAGAAAACTCGCCTCACACTTATCAGTCCATGTAAATTCCACATTCTTCCGGGTCAAACCTGTCAAAGAAACTGCAATATGAGAATAGCCTGAATGAATCTTCTGTAGTAACCAGCCAAACCCTAGAAAGTCCTAACTTCCTTTACAGACGTTGGCCTAGGCCAATCCTTTCTCAAATGTGGACAATAAGGCTTAGAATGTCCCGTTTGCCCACAATGGAAACAAGTCGGCTTCGCCAACTTAGGACACGCTGACCTGTAATGACCTGCCTCCTTGTAGTAGTAACAAGTCACTTCCTGAGTTGCAGGTGCCTTCTGAACTGGACCACTGAACTTGATTTTCTTCACTGGGAATCCCTTCCCACTCTGACCTGTTGCTGGCCTCTTGTTCCTGTTCCAAGTCTCTTGCTTTTTCTGGAACTGATCCATGTCCTCCTCTGTCATAACTACTCTCTTGACCAGCTTATCGAACCTCCTTATGCCCAAAGGAATCATCCTCGACCTCAAATTTGGCCTCAAGCTCTGCTCGAATTTTCTGGCCTTCTTCGTCTCATCAACTATCAGCTCTGGTGCATACCTCGACAGCTGAGCGAACTTAGTCTCATACCCGTGCATGGTCATGCTGCCCTACTGTAGATTCAAGAATTCTGTCGCCTTCTTCTCCTGAATATCCAATGGAAAGAAACGATCCCTGATTTCATCCAGAAAAGCCACCCAAGTCATTTGCTGGTCCTCCAAAGTCCTCTTCACTGATTGCCACCAAACACCAGCATCCTTTTCCAACTGCATAGTGGCCAACTTTACCTTATTGGCTGCCGGAATTTTCGAGACCTTATATTATCTCCATCTGTCTAATCCAATCATCCGCCTTATTTGGATCAGACTGCCCCTCAAACACGGGCGACCTCATCCTCTTGAAGGACTCAATCTGCTTGATAGGATCAGCATTAACAAACAGTGGTCCAACCCCATGATTCTGATTCTGGTTCTGATTCTGCACCATATTAGATGCCATTAGTGCATTCAAAGTCTAATACACCCTGGCAAACTCGGCCTCGAGATCAACTCCTACCCTTTGGGAACTTCCAGTTCCGTCACCATTGTTACCATTCCTGGTTCTGAGTCCAACCATTCTGAATATCGTGAAATGAAGGAAAAGTTAGATCACCACAACACAGTTCATATTCACATCAATACCCTCTGGTAAAACCTCAACCATACCCAAAAATTAAAACATCATCTTTTAGCTCTCTGTGATACTCACACTCTAATGTCCACACCTAGGTACTCACGCTCTAATGTCCACACCTAGGTTATTTTTATACCATGTTTATTATTACTATTGAAGCATGCTCTGATACCAATCTCTGTAGCGCCCCGAATTTTCAATATGATATCTCAGAAATACATGGCACAATTCCCAGCATCAACTTCAAATTTAATATTAAACATAGCCCAAAATACCAATAAAATTTTTCTCAAAATTTTATTACAATAATATTTACATAGCACAGCAGAATATATACACCTTGAATTACAAAATTTCTTTCTTTACAACACTTTCTTTTACAAAATCACACAATTCATTACATCACTTTAACTCAAGCATCCAAATCCCAAGCTATAGGTAATCACCTGTAAAATATGAGGCTAGAGATAACTCTAACTCCCAAAACTAAAGGGATCAGTCATAACAGTGTGAGTGACATAAAAACAAACAACATAAATAGAGTATAGATTCATCAACAACAGGAAATAAACAAAAGTAAATGAATTGAGGAATAACCATGAAACACGAAAACATCAAGTGAAGCTAGACTAAGTATCAAGTGTAGAAAACCGAAAACACATGCATAATACCAAATCAAGAAAACATCAATGCTATATGCTGACTCTCTAATGCGTACTTGTCGGAGTCTATGCATCCCACTCTATATAGGTCCGGTGCAAGCCCTTAACGTTCTCCACTTTATAGGGTTTAATCCCCCGCTATGCAACTAATCCTACTTCTATGATTACTACGAGATATAGATACACTGTGAGTATTAGTCCATGCCCCGATAATTCCGGAGGTCAATCTCTATCCATAGATAATTCCGGAAACTATTTCACTTACACCTGGGAATCTTCGAGAATACCCCACACCGCAAGCTATGGCACCTCATCACACGAATACCACATGAGTGTCACCTCGACCCCGATAATTTCGGAGATCAATCCCACACCACACAAAATTTCAGAGACTATTTCACTCACACCTGGATAATTCCGGGGATTATCTCACACCGCGAGCCATACTGAGGTCCATAACCCATGTTCTTATTCATCATATCACCACTAGTACCTGTCCTTATCATTTTGGTTATTTAATTACTTTACGAATCTCCCAGAGTTGGTGTACCCTACTAGACTTAACCAACAACTGATCAACTAAAATGCCTCAACAGGCCCAAAACACAAATATCTCAACTGACGGTATACTAGGGTCACACACACCCTCTGGAGACTCACACCCAAATATTCAAACCAATCTGCCATCATAAATTTCTTAATTAAAACAACTTGAAAACTGTAACACTCCGGATTGTACGATACCTGAATATATATAAATATGTATGTATATTATCCGTATGCGTGCACATGATTACAGTGTTTTAGTTGATTTTGCTATCGTGGTGTGTGGTTAGGGTTGCGGGACGGTTCATGGGAGGATTGCGTTCTAAAAGATGCACGAGAATGAGGAGGACCGATACTGGTATAAATACTAGTTTTCAGTACGATGCCTATTCAAATATAACATCGTATGATACTACGATGGATATGAATTGTGTACGCTCGATAAACCCCTCGTCTCGCATTCAAAAGAAACCATTTAAGAATAAAATGGGTAGCCAATACATCCCACCACAAAACCGTTGGCTAAAACCATGGTTTTGCCTCAAAACCACCCTACCACCTACTCCTACCCCCTAGCAAAACCGGCCCATTCTTCTCCCCCTCTTTCCTCCTTCATTTATCCATCATAAAATACTCATTCCCACCTCTCTAGTTCTGGAATTTCAGAACTCCACCAAGAAAAAAAAAAGAGAAAGAGAGAAAGAAGAGAGATTGAAGAAGAAGCCTTAGGAGGGATTCTCAAGGGAAGGAAAGCTCAAGAGATCAACTACGCTTCATCAACTCAGGGCAGGGAGTTACTCTAAACCTTTCGTATTGTCTCTTGATTGAATTCTTACATGCATGTATGGTAGTAAGTGCTAGGATGAATATCTAAGAAGTTTGAAAGATGAAATCAGAAACTGGAACTAAAAACTTGATCTGAATGCTAATTTCTAGATTTTTTCGAGAGCAAACCACAAGGAATTAGACCATGAAATTTTCAGAGATTGGTCATATAAATGTGTAGATGGTTGATGATTTATTTCGGATTTTTATGTGAATATTTGGTATTTTAATAAAATCCAATGGTAGAACCGTGTCGTAAGGCAGAATCAGCAGTTGGTGAACAAGATGACTGATATTGTTGGAATTTTCATAATTTATTAGAGCATGTTCTTAATCTGAAATTTTGACCCTGTATTCCCACTTATATATAAACTCTACAGTAAAATCAGGGAAATGTTTGGATGAATTTATAGGCATGGTAAAATTTGATCTTTAAAACGGTAGCTAGAGTTGAACTGAAGAACATGCTGATTCCTGTGCTAAACTGAATTATGAAGAACTCAGTGTATACTTAGAGTTTTGATATGAAACCTTTTGCATGTTGTTTATTATTATCTCTAGTTTCATCACTATAAATTTTGTATCATTTGGATGAGTATGGAATTTAAAATGATTTTATTAGCATCTACTGTGCTGGTTTCAGCCAATTTTGATACCTTGTAGAGATTGTATATTTGAGGCTCCTTAAGAGCAAAATTTGAGGAACTGTTTCATTAGAGATTTGTAGTAGACATCAAGACCTTTCCAACAAGACCTATTTGAGGTGATTCCAGTAAAGTGTTGATTTACTATGATTTTTGTAATACTAGACAGAGACTATAAATCGAGCTGAGTGCTCTGATTTAGAAAGTCCTAGTGTGTGACTTGGTACCTTTGTGAGGGATGTGTGTGTTAGGGTGATCTATTGGTGTATTTTGGACTCATAACCAACAAGAGACTTGTAGAGGAAATCCACACCTTTCCATAGAACTTGGATTTGTAGCGTTCGGATAGGTGAGCAGTATTTTGTGCTACCGGTAAGGTGCAGCCCGTGTACAGGAAGTATGCTGGCTGAGGCTTGAGAGACTATTTTTGGGGATCTAGATAGTGGAATTTGAGTTTATGATCAACTAGAAAGTTGTAGTCTAGAATCTTACCTTTCCGGATTGGGCTCTTACACTCCAATCGGAGTTGTATTGAGAAATTTATCACCTTTTTAAGATTCAGACAGAAACCCATAGATTGCCTAGTCTTTGGTTTTGACTAGGTATTGTGAGGACATTTTCCTTGTGTACTACTCGAGTTGATAACTCTTGTCTAGGGATGTTGGTATCTGTTGTTGGTGTTGTTGACTCCCATCATGGGTGTGTGACTCGAGTTAGTCACTAGGCTAAGGGATACCCCGCATTTGTCAATCCTATATTATATACTTCCACCGAAGCGTAGGACATCCGAGCCGTGCCACTAATATGAGTTCATAGGCCGGGTTAGGGGTGAGCACACATTCATTATCAAGTTAGGGGTAAATGTAGGCCGTAATGCTGGACAATTTCAAGTCGGGGAAGTGGCGAACCGGACCAGTATCGCCAGGGCCAGAGGTTAATAGGCAAGTGTGGAAGCAAATTTTAACTTTTACCCAAAGTGATAGAGTAAGGCTGGGATTAGAGTGACATATTAAGGGGTTAGAAAATTGCATTAGTCCTAACAGACCATAGTCGGTGTTGTACCTTCCAGTCGTAGGGATATGTTTTCGGCACTCATGAATGAGTCCTCGGCTCGTATCTCGATCTGTTAATTCCCAAAGTTTTACCAGAGTAAGGTATGGGAGGCTAGGGGGATTTGACCCCCGAGGCGCTCACATTCCTATGCACGTGGGTTTTGTTGTTTTTATATATATAAGTTCATAACCCGATCAGGGGTGAACACGCATGCGTCAGTCCATAGCCCGGGTTAGGGGTGGGCATGGGAATCATACGGTCTTGCGGCCGGATTCAACGTGGCTTTCTGAAGAGGTCCGTACGCGGGTACCAAGTGGCCGACACAACCACCACTTAGGCATTGCAGTGGCGGAACTAGACCGACCAACTGCAACCTCCTTGGGCGACGGACAATCTATTGGGAATTGGTTGAGTACAAGAGTAGGATGCATGGCGAGGATTCGAACCCCTGAATTGTGGAGAAAGACGGCTAGATTTGGGGGCGTATGTAGTATGGGATGCATTCGTACTTCAAAGTCTTGATTGCATTAGAATCAGGTATGTGAATTACTGCATCTTGTCATAGGGTCATGGCATATCACTGCACTAGAACCCGAATCCATTAAACCCTTGTTTTGGCACATCACTTTTCTCTTTTGCATAAATTATTGGTTGTGATTGAATTTTAGAGGACCGCTGTTATCATCAGCTTTGCGTCAGTCGAAGTACTGACGTTCCCCACCTTTTAGGTATCGGTTCTACCTTTCGAGCAGGTGCAGAAATATCAGAGTTGCGCAGTAGAAGCCTCAAGCTGAGGAGCAAGTCCCAGTGGAGCCGATGGGCCACTCAGCAAAGTTTGGAAGTAATCAGTCGAATACCATTTCGGGAGGTAGCTCATAGCTTTACAAGTGGAGTCTGTGAATATTTGTAATAAGTTGTAGTAAGTGGATGTGATTTGTACTCCTTGTCCAAGAACAACGTATCGGTTGTAATCAATAATGTAATGACCTTATTTGGCAATAAAAAGTTTTTAATTTTCGTGTTATTACTGTGTTGAGATGCATTTGAAGGCAAAGATTCCAGTGAGTGTCACGGATGTCCGGTAACGGGGATCCGGGGTGCTACAAAAATATATGTTCAGTAGAAGATAAGGTATAGAATAGTAAGTTATAGATTGAAACATTAAGAGAATAAATCATTTAAAAGAACATTCAAATATATCAAGATACATCAGTATCAGTCGACTATAGACAAGCGTCGGTCGACTGTCCAGAGCAAAAAAAATCCAAAACTTCAATTACAATAATTCTAAGTAGCGCCATTCGACTGTGGAAAAGTCAACGGTTGACTGTCCAGAACCAAAAATCCAAAACATCAATTAAATAATTCCAAGTAGCGCCAGTCGACTGTAAAAGGTCATCGGTCGACTGTCCAGAATGAAATTTCAAGAAAACTAAAAAGCACTGCAGCCAGGTCGCGACGGTAGACTGTAAAATACCACCGGTCGACTGTCGACCTGCAGACTATAGATTTTTGGTTGTGCACATTTCAACCGATACGGAATTTTACTTTATGAAAACGATTTCTACAAAAAGCATATTTCTTATATGATCAAATACAACTTATAGGATATATAATAGTCAATAAAACCAAATCAAAACTACTTGAATTTATAAAAATAACATTTTGTTGATTTCTTTCAATTAAAACATGAATTGTGCATATAATCAAAATAGAGTTTCTTAAGAATCAGTTATTCATTGAAATAGCTTTGTATTCAGGTTCAAATCATATCAATACCAAAATATGTCGAGATATAGTCAAATTCTTCGAAAACACATAAAAACTCAATTTCCTTCAAAACTCACAACATAAGGTATTCATGAAAAATATTGTGCATGTTTATGCACCAAAGAACTTCACAATACATCAATTAAAATAAAACATATTCAGAATTAAACCTCAGGGTTTACGAAATCCAAACGCAAACAAACCTTTCACCAAAATCTCCAAATCCCCAAATTGGTTATACTACATCAAACCCTAAATCACTTTCCACATTATAATTCTCAAGACTCAATCTCTTGATTCATTAGCCCTTCTCAAGGTTCCTCAAACTCAATTACCATGATTAACTCATGATCATAAACAAATTTAACATTACCATATCAATTGCATTCAACCATTTCTCAAGGGTAATAAAAATCTCACCTTTATTCAATCTATGCATGACAATCACCATACTCAATCAAGTCAACATCTATCCCCAAGAAATAACCTACCCATGATCTATAATAGGTCATTCAACATGTTCAAATCATTCACATAAAATTCTACTCAAAAATAATTAAGGTTTTCACAAAAATCCAATTTTTGACCATCAATCCAACATTTATATTAATACCCAAACCCTAGAGTGATTTCTAGGAGATGAAAAACCACACTCATCATTCAAAGAACGAAACAAAACAAATATATCACTCACCTTATTGAAGAGATCAGACGAAGATGAATAGAAAAATAAGAAAAGCTCCTCCTTTGCAAGAAATCCAAGATCTCCTCCTTTGAACCAAAATAATAAGAAATAAGAAATCTTTTGTGTTATACAGCAAAAGACGGCTACACAAAACCCTATATAGTCCAGGATTTAAGATTCTAGGGTTTTAGAAAACATTTGCAAAATACTCCTTTTAAAATATTCTTCACATAATTAGATCTTTTATTGGAAATTAGTTAAAAACTAATTTAATCAAGTTCAAAAATCAAAAAGATCCCCTCCAGCATCAGCCTGACTCTGTAGGAAAATCTAGAAAAACAGTTTTGCACTTTCACCCCTTAAAATAGCAAATTTGCGAAAAGATCTTCTTTTATCAAAACTTGTAAAATAAATCGAATATGTTGAAACAAAAGGTAAAATGGTTATACCTGAATTGACTAGGCATTATATCCAGTGTAAAAATTCAAAAATCTTGAGTTTTCACCCCATTAGTAATTTTGCACAAAAGTCCTTCTTTTTGAAATATTTGTAAATAAGTCCAATAATTATCAGAAAAATCTAGAAAAATTACGAATAATCTCAAATAATAAATAATGAGTTTTTCCATAATAATTTTGGCTTTAAGCTTTCAAAGACAACATTCGCACGTGTTTTGCACATGTAAAAGATAAATTTCTAAATGAACATTTATTAAATACCAAAAATCATTTTAATTTATTTTCTAATCTCAAAAAATAGTATTTAAAAATACGGGGTACTACAATCTGTCCGATGGAGTACGTGATCTGAGTTTCTAGTTGCTGGAGTTCTTGCTATTATTATTTCCTGTTGCTTATTTTGAATAAATGTATTTGCTATACGAATTTTGTATTGGGCAGTTTGACCCTGAATTTATGACTTATTCAGATTTGGTTTATTTGAGATTTATCTATTTTGTTTAAAGTAAATCATGTTGGTATATTGATTCATTCATGCATGCGTGGTTGATTTCTCCTTGTGTATTTCCTGTTTATTCCTGTGAAATATTTTTTTTTTTAGGGAAAAGGTGGAATAAGGCCACCCTGTTTCATTAATAAGTGCATAACAAAACAAACCCAGAGTACTGGGCCCAAATACAAACTACAAACAGAAAATAAAACATATATGAAGCAACATGATGCGTACAAACAACAAATCCCTCAAACAACCCTGGAGGGTGGGCCGATAAATAAGCTCGGTCCAGCCAAATTGTGAGTACGTCATATTAGCTTCGTACAGTACCTCCACGGCACATGCACACCCACCTAAAACAAGTCTGGCAGGATTTTATCACCTGCCGATCCCTGTCTTCATCTCGCTGGAGGGACCCTATTTTTGGGCCCAAGCCCCGCAGAACGAAAACTGACCCCACGGCACACGCACAGTGATCGCACCCTCCCACCATCTCCACCACACCTCCTACAAACGTGCCATTAGCTCCCACAGCCGCTACCAAAGAGAAAGCCGTAAAGAGGATACCTTAACCTCTCACACGATAGTGCTTTTTCAGGCAATTTCTCACCACACAACTATCCCGCTCACCCCACCAACCACCACACTCCAAGAGAGAGCCGTGTAGAGGGTACCTTCACCTCTCTCATGCTCAAGCTCTCTCCGACGATTTCTCACCAAACAGACTTATCTCGACTCATACTCCCACTTCGAGGGAAGAGACGATGTTGTCACGAGTCAGTGGCCTAAGCTGAGGTGCACTCAATAGCCTGATAGTAGGTACTGTGAAGAATTCACTGGTGACATCGTAGGACGCACCAGACCAACCATACCCAAACTCCACACCCAAACACCTGGCCCCAAACCGAACCACCGAACTCACACACTTGCACCCCAGATCTAGGGTTTTCACGACAACCGGTGCGGAAGGATGTTCTGGTGCAACATACTCGCTCCGCGCTGGTTGAGACAAGCATCCCGAAAGTAGACGCAAGTGAGCGCACATTACGGAGGGACCCCATCTTTGGGCCCAAGCTCCATAATCGTGCAAAACAACCTAACCCTATTGTTGGATTACGGCACCTCCAAGCACACCCGGCTTCTTCACATGCACTACCAACCCTCGGAAATACCAAATGACAGCGGTAGATCACCGTGAATGGCTCCAAAAGTGTGGACATGGTGGCAAGCACGAAGAACAACCGGGCCAATCACAAACAAAGCCTACCAAATCCAACCCCATCCAAAAACCACCGGCGGTGGGGGGGCTGCCGACATCCGGGCCCCCACAGTAGGTCTCAGATCTGGGCCAACGGTGCACCACGCCGCTGGCCTCAGATCTGGCATTCCAAGCCAATGGGTCGTCGTCTTCGTCGGTGGGGGTGGGGGGCTCCCAAACCACTGAGCGGAAAAGGGTTCGGATCTGGGCCATCGCCGCCTTCGCTGTCGACCTCAGATCAGGGACGCGCCATCGGCGATGACCACCAGGAGCCCCCTTCTCAGATCCAAGATCGCGTCGAACGAGATCGTCGCAGCTGAGATCGACGGCGCACCGGGAAGAAGAGGGAAGAAGGGTAAGCACGGTGGGGGGGAGCACCAGGGCGGCGGCGGTGCACCCTAGAAAAGATCCTGACATCTTATGGATGATGAAAATCATTCACTGGACATAGTCACGTATTCGTATTCCATATTCCTTTTTGAAAAACAGGGCGCGATAATATCTAAAATATACATTAGTCACTGTAGTAGTAATTCATGGCGAGGGATTAACCCCTATATTGAGGAGTACGATAAGGGCTTGCCCTCAGACCTATGTAGAATGGGATGCGTAGAATCCAAACAAGCATGCATTAGTGCATCGTAGTGTAAATATGCATTAGGCATCTAAGGCATATCATACACTATCATGTTTAGGATAGTCACTCTTTACACTTTGTTTTACATTCAAGATTGTGTTTGTGTTTGCTAAAGTATAAAGAATTGTTATATTACGGGCTGTTTTATAATATTGCGTCGGTTGTAAGCAACTGATGTGCCCATAGTTTTCATTGCAAGGTTGGGATTTTCTAAAGACATAAAGATGAATTGTTACTAAAGATTGCTTTCAGATTTAAGTTGTTAATGTTAAAGTTGTATTTAACATGTTGTATTGATTTAATTTAATTCCACTGCGTTGATGTAAAAGAACAATGTTGTATGAAAAAGTTTTAATTTCCTTGTAAAATTGTACGAATTTGAAGTAAAAGATCCATTTGTGCTACGAATTATCGTATTTTGGAATTCAAGGCATTACAGAGTGGTATCAGAGCCAACTTCAATAAGTATTACAAAATTACAAGGATGACACATTAGGGTGGACATTAGAAGTGTGAGTTCAGTTTATAGAGATTTAAGTGTAAGTGATTTACACTTGTGTTGCTCTATACACTAATGTCTTCTCCTCCCTTTTCTTATTTGATGGCTGGAGTCATGAATGCAAGTTCAATAACTGCTACATTCATATTGCTCTCCTCGTATACATTGATGTGAGATTGTATGCGGGTATATTTTCCCTTGCCATCAGAGTGGCACAGCAGAAGCGTGGTGGGTTTGAACCTACATCCGTGATGCCTTACACGTAGACTCGCTTTTTTATTTTCTTCGTGGATTTTCTCATAGAATTTTTCATCTTTAACATTTAATATTTTTTTCAAATAAATATTTTCTTATACTATTAATTCATTTTGATATTTATTGTTTTATTTACAATCCTTAATCTTAATCTTTTAAGTTTGACTTACTCGTTTTCTTCCTTGATGTTTCTTTTATGCGCATTTACGTTACCTATTTATTTCCGCTATTACTCTTATATGTTTTGAACTACTACTTATTAAATTATTTTTGTTGACTATCATTTTCCTTGATTATTATTTCCATTAAATTTTTGAATTATTTCACTCATATAAATACTTGATTTTTATACTTGATTTTTACATTCACTTTACAAATACTTGATTTTTATGATGCTCTAACTTTTCCAAGATTGAAATATTTCACTCATATAAATATGACATACCATTTTGTTTTATAGCCTATATTCGATACTATTGTCATTACATACTATTTGCTAATTTGTTTTGTTATATTCATTTTTCACTATTTATTGCTACTTATTAATTTTATAGCTTTACACTTCTCTAATATGATACATACACTCACCATTTATATTTTTATTTTATTTCGATTTTTCTTTTTAATATTTTTATATCCTTGGTTACTACATATATCATGTATTTCAACATACTTACTAAACATATCATTTTACACTTATATAACTATTTATGTTTATTATCCTAATTTACCAAACTACTTAATTAAAATTCTCATTTGTATTTTCAGCCCATGCCTATACTTTTTACAATTTTTCATCTTGATGTTGTAAATCCTTTTCATTACTACAAATTTTATATATTCTATATTTAAAATCTATACGTATGTTTTAATATTTCGACGTTGTAATTTCATTCACAATTTTTTCACCTATTTTTATATCCCAAATTTTAAAATGTGACACCATACTTTATTAAACATCCAACATCCAAAGTACATGTGAAAGATTACATCTTTCCATCTCCTATTTTGGTGCAACCTGGTGTCGAGAGGACAAATCCGCAACTAGACATCAATGAAGGCAAACTGCAACTAGATGGTGCGAAGGCAAAGTCTGCAACCGAACGTCCAGAAGACAAACCGCAATCGGATGTCGTAGAGGCCATTCTGCAACTTGGTGTCAAGGAGGCAAGCCTGCAGTCGGACACCAACGAGGCGATCCTACAATAAAAGGAGATTTTCTACCTTAATAACCCTCACTGTTATTTCTACATATATTACCATTATTCTATTTTTGTACCAGCTTATACCATTTTATAATATTTTACAACCTAGCATTAAATTAATTACCTGATTATGTATACTGGTTTCTACATCTATCCTACTTGCGTATTTACTACTTAATATCAACTATCTTGCCTTCTTCTTCTTATTATTTTGAATCTTTACATAAGTTAGCATTTCATACCACTTCATCGTATTTTACTTTGCTGCTAACTTATTTTCGATTTGGTGACTACTCACCTAACCAAAAAAAAATCTTATTATTTGTACTTTTGTTAATGATTCTTAATTTATTTCTATATAATTAGTTTTTTATTGTTTCAATAATATGTTATTACTTTTACTACTATGCTGACTTGTTTTACTCCTACAAACTATTTATAATTTTCATATCATAATATTGTTTGTTTCACCCTATAACTTTTACGCCTATATACTTATATAATTTTGTATGTTGGGTTTCTCTTGCTATACTTGATAATTTGAAAGTATTTTATTGATGTATGCCAACCAGTATTTTCTGTCTTGGATTTTTAAATTGTATACATAATTATTGTATTTAATTTACAAATTATTTATGAATTAACTCTTTATACAAAATTATTTTATATTGTCTACTCTTTTAACTAAATTTCATGCTCGTGTATTTTTCAAACTTCTATCCAATAGTTTTCTCTTAAAATTCAATTTTTATCTCGTAATATATAGAACAAATTCAGTTTGTGATTTTGAACATTTTACCGCTTTTAAATTTTGATTACTATGCCCATTAATAATTTATTAAAGTCTCTTTATTCTTCCTAATTGCTTCGTTTTCCAAGCTCTTTCACAATTAACGACTTACTTTTATACTTACCTTCTATCCAACACTTTACCTAATATTATTTTTGTATAAAAATTCCCTCAATCTATTCTATCTATTATGGTCACATTTCTTTTCTTATGCTATTTCTCTAGTTTTCTTGTTCTGTTTTTATAAATTTTGACGCTCATAGTTTTCTTATATACGCTTGTCTTATTTTTCCACATTGCTTAATTGTATACTACATTTATTTTCTTAATATTTGTAGTTTTTCTACAAACAATAATGATGTTTCTCTTTGGCGTGTACAAAATACAACTTCTACCCTAGTAAGTTCTGAGGACAGAACTGCTCTAAGGGGGGAGAGTGTAACACCCCGCAAAATTGGGATATGACAATTTTATCCCTCGTGTGTTACACACGTATATTTTGTACCGTTACGGGTAATATCTATAACGTAATTTAATACGTATTTTGGATTTCGCCTATTTATGCATTTTTGTTTTCTCAAAATTCATTTTTCATCCTGTTTGAGCCAACTCAAATATTAAATTTTCAATCTTTGTGTTTTCACGTACTTTGCATGTGTTATTGATGCACGTGTCAATTATGTATAATATTTTCTATGTGTTACAATTATTTATTTTATGACTTGTTAGAATTCATTTTATAAACGGAAATTCATTTTTCTCCTATTTTGATTAAAATATTTTTATACGTGTTGTGCACGTGTATTCCATGTACATGTTGATTTCATTATGGTATATGTATAACAAAATATATTTTCGTATGTTGTATTTTGATTATTTATAAATATTTTCCCGTTGATAAAATCTATTTCATATTTTAATATTTTTATGTGAGACAAACGTGTTTGCAGTGCACATATTAGTTGCATTCTCTTTCAAACTAAAATTCATGAAGTATATGTGTGTCTATTTTTATTCATGCATGAAAACTCTAATTTTTAATTAAACCAAACTAATTTTATTTAAATACATATTACATATATTAACATATGTTTTAATTTAAAAATAAAAATAATTAAAGTTGTGTGAGGTGTACACAAAGCACGTGCACGTGCACACGTACGAAGTGCACACCATGGAATGACAGCGGTTGGCTTACCTTGACTGGATAAAAGGAAATGGAGTAGTGGGGTATGAATTAGTGGGAGGTAGTTTTATACCCACTTAATGAAAATCCCAATAACTATTCCCTAAGCCTAAGTGTACTTATTTATCCTAATCAAAACAAAAAAAAAATAAAAAAATAAGTCAAGAGAAGGAGACAGGGGAGCTCTCGGATGTGCTTGTTGTTTGACTTCGGTGGCATCTTTTTGTGCTGAAGGAATTTTACTATTAAGATGTGGGTGTTTCTTTATACTCTCTAAATTTTAGAGTAATTGCATGTGTCGATATTCTAAAGTACAATTTTAGATGTAAAATTGCTTAATTTATTCTCAGTTTTGATGTGATGCATGTGGTCAGAGAAATTCGATAAATTTGGATGAAATGCATGTTGTAGAAGTAGATTGTTACGAAATTAAAATTTAAAGTTGTGCAAGTTAACATATGAAATATTATAATGTGATTATTTTTAGAGTGAGTTGAAATTTTTATAAATAATTCGTGAGAAGAATCGATTTCAGTATGAATTTAATTGATTAGAAAAAATTTTGAGGGAAGATTCCTCATATTGTTAATTGTCATGGAAAAGAGAAAAGAAATATACAAATGTGATGTAGAATAATATTTTATTAATCCATATGGTATGTGAGACATTCTCCATGTGTTAGAAACTTTGATTGCGTAGAATTATTGTTATGGCATTACAATTCAGTATAATTTGGCCACCAGATGTTTAGAATGTATAGTATGATCGAATTAGTCTAATGTGACGAACAGTAGGAGTTGAATGTGTATGTTTTGAAAGAAGGAAATAGAAAGAGACTAATTACTTAATGATTTATCCTATAGATAGTGTGATCTGAGCTACGGCTCAGTGGGTAGGCACTTTGTCGCACCTCTATTTGCGCGGGTTCGAGTGGGGGTATTCTCTGTTGATTATTCCGAATTTTTTAAAAGGACCAAGGGAGAGGGTTTTGGGTATTTAAAAAAATGCAATACACTATACTACTGAGTGTGCATGTGGCTCAGTGGCTGGGCGCTTGAGCTTGCACTCTGCTGTCGCTGGTTCGAGCCAGTGCAGGGGCAGTGCTTCAAACATTTTTTTTGGGGATTTGAGTAATTTTTTTTATGGGAAAAATTATGAAAAATTAATAGAACATCATTAGAAAAATTTGGAGATTTTTTTTTATAATATTCTAAAAGATAATTTTAGAATCTAAAGGTGCATGTTTTGTTTATTTGTTGAGTCGGATTTCAAATTGAAAATGTATATGGTTGAAGATCATAAAAGTGGAATTTAAATGAAAGTGAGTTAATGTTGAAATTAGAAATAAATAAATTTTGGGGATGATTTTAAAGAAGTTCGAAAATTTCAAATAAAGAAATGAGTTTTGTTTGAAACGTAGATTAATGTGATAGGAGTTATAAATGTGTGAAAGTGAATTAATTTGAAGAAAATGATTTTTGAGAAGGCTTTGGAAGTGATTGGTTTGAATTGGCTAATTAAAAGTAATTTATGAAAAATTCGAGTTGGAAATTATTAAATTATGTAAGTGTAATACTTCGGGGTGGAAGAAATTTGTTGTTTTGGAAGTTGGAATATCATTATTGAGGTTGAATATAACCTATGATTGATCTCTAGAATGAAATAGTTGTTAGAATCTGGAGGCTAGGCAAGACCCTAATAATTGGCAGTATTATTAATGAGATTTTTTAGGAGTAACCAGTATGGGTTGACTCTCTCTTTGAGAAGTAGCCATTGTGGACTAACGTTCTCTTGTGTTGGTTTAAGCCCAGTATGGTAAGCTAGCTCTAGGTTGTGATAATTTTGAAAACTAAAACTTAGGGATAGGCACTAAGGGGAGATGTGATGAAGTATGGGCAAATATGGGTATGAGGGCCTAGATAGCGCAGTGGGAGGTATCTTCAGAATTACCAGGGTTGAGGCTCGCGGTGGAAGATATTACTCCAAAATTACTGGAATCGAGGCGACGCTTGTGGGGTATTTGTGTAATGAGGTACCTATGACAGCGCGATGTGGGTATTCGTCTCCAGAATTATTGAGTGTGAGGCAGTGTGTCTAAAATCACCTGAAGTGGGAGTACGATACTCAAGAATTATCGGGTCATAGCTCGCGGTGTGGGTATTCGTCTCCAGAATTACTGGGTGTGAGGCAGTGTGTCCAAAATCACTTGAAGTGGGAGTACTCAAAAATTATCGGGGTGGTACTAGATTCTCACAGAATATCTAAAACATACATTAGTCACCGTAGTTGTAATTCATGGCGATGGATTAAACCCTATATTGAGGAGTACGATAAGGGCTTCGGACCTATGTAGAATGGGATGCATAGAATCCGAACAAGCATGCATTAGTGCATTGCAATATAAATCTGCATTAGGCATCTAAGGTATATCATATACACTATCATGTTTAGGATAGTCACTCTTTACACTTTGTTTCACATTCAAGATTGTGTTTATGTTTACAAAAGTATAAAGAATCGTTATATTATGGCATAGTGAGGATGACTGTTTTATAATATTGCGTCGGTTGTAAGCAACTGACGTGCCCACAGTTTTCAGTGCAGTGTTGGGATTTGCAAAAGACATAAAGATGAATTTGTGCTAAAGATTGCTTACATATTTAAGTTGTTGATGTTAAAGTTGTATTTATCATGTTATATTTATTTAATATTTCTGTGTTGATGTAAAAGAACCGTGTTGTATGAAAAAAAAAAATTAATTTCATTGTAAAATTGTACAAATTTGAAGTAAAAGATTCTGTTGTGCTACGAATTACCGTATTTTGGAATTCGGGTCATTACATACTGGCTATCGGTTTGACAACCCACCCTGCAGAATTTTGTTGGAGGAACCGTTTATTGTCTGTACTGATCTTGTTGCTTCATTATTTTTTTGGTTCTATTGTTCCACCCTCTCATGTATGACTGAAGATTCTATATGTTATTTCTTATTTATAGTTTGTATTTTGGCTCAGTACTTTTGATTAGTTTTGTTAATTCCTTTTCAATAACACAAGGTGACTATACTTTATATTTTCCCTAAAAAAAAGAATGATTAGTCCAATGCATCTGGTTCTAGAGCTAAGGTTTTCTTCCACGTTGCAACTGCTGTTCATGACTTCATTTAAAAAAATCTAGAACAAGTTCAGAGTTTGCCTGTGATTTTCTTATTGACCATGCGCCAAGTGGCTTGGTGAATGGTCTTCATTACATAATGTCTCTATGTATAATATATTTTCAACTAAAGGTGCACCATATTTGTATTTTTCTCGCCACTTGCTTTGAACGAAAGTCTTGTAACCTTTTGCTATTTTGGCTTAAGAAACAAAGTTGGTTGTTTAACGTTCAATTCTAAATGCCAGGGGCTTGTAGTACAGTTGGCCTGGCTTTTTACTCTTAAGTTATAGGTCGCTAGTTTAATTTTGGCCTTAGATGAAATTAATTTACAGATATTGGAAAATCACTTTTTACACAGAAAAGCATACGTTATCAACTTTCTGTGTCATCATATCCATGATGATTTGAAAAATGAATATTTGACTAATGATTATCCATTGGGTCTTTGCAAATCCCTGAAGGATAGGTATGATCACCAGAAGATGGTATAACTCAATGCTCAAAGTGACTGGCAGAATCTGAGATTCCAAGATTATAAGGAAATTTCTAAACACAACTCTACTCTATTTGATATAGTTTCCCATTTGAGATTGTGTGGTAAAACAATTATTGATGATCCAATGCTAGAAAGAAATCTAAATTTCACGCATCGAATGTGCTCCTGCAACATCAGTTTTGATAGCGGCGATTTTCTTAGTATTCTGAAGTATCTCCTTGTTGCAGAACAAAATAGCAAAGTTTTAATTAAGTAGGGGATGTGGACGAAATAATTTCTCCATAAAAGGTGGGTACAATAATTTCTCCAGTAGAGGTGGACATAATAATTACTCCAATAAAGGAGATTATAAAGGTCCAAATAATGCAAAGTTCAAGAACCACCAGAAGAGGGTCGCTCCCCATATTGAGAAGAATCAAAATCTACCTGACAATTCTACTAAGTATCCAGACGATACTTGCTATAGATGTGGAAAAAGTGGGCATTGTTCACGCATATGTCGTGCACCAACACATGTCGTTGATCAATACAAGGCTTCTGTCAATTATGCAGACATATATGTTGTATGCTAAAAAGCTTATTGAAGATCATGATGCAAATATACCAATAGGATCTACAAACTGAAATCTTGATTATTTTTTTGAAGATACTAGTCATCCTATTACCACTAAAGCATTTGAAGCTAAATTGGGAGAACCACTGAGTTGGGTCTAGAAGACCAAAAACAACTATTATCATCTTCTTCTTTTTTCTTCTTTTTTCTTCTTTCTTCTTTGAATAATTCCATTATGGTGGAATGAATAATGTTTTTTGGATAATTGTTTGTTCTCAATTCACATTTCATGTTATGAATTTATCGTTGCTTTCAATGGTCAAATTATTTGATTTGCTTAAGTAATTTTTTTTATTTTTTGTCTTATTTTAAACTAAAATAATCTATGTTTGGTAGACAGTGGCACAACACATACTATACTAAAAAATTAGAAAATCTTCTCAATGTTGGTGTTGAATCCATGAAAAGTATTCATCATAGCTGGACTTATACAAATAATTGAAGGTTCTAAAATTGTCCACATAATGTTATCAAATGATACTCATATATTCATTAAAGATGCTTTGTTTTCTAGCAATTCATGAAAAAAATTGTTTAGTTTCAAAGACATCAGAATGAATGCGTACCACATAGAAATTATAAATGAAGATAACAAAGAATTCTTATGCATCATTACTGGTGTTGGAAGTCAGAAACTCATGCAAGAAAAGTGAAGTTCGGTCTCCTCGAGTCAATACTGCACAAGAATTTTGAATGTTGATTCACACACCGTTAGGAGCCAGAAGCTCAAGCCAGACAAGAAGCTTAAATCAAGTCTGAAATTTAGTGTCCCTAAGACCTAACTCTTCGGCATGGTAGGTTAGGACATATTGGGGACCACTAGGTTAAGAAAAATAATAAATAACTCATATGGACATCCCTTAGGAAAATATCGGTTGATTATACCTAGTGGGTACTTATGTATACCGGATTCACAAGGTAGATTTATCAGTAAACCTTCTTTTCTTAAAATTGTATATGAATCGCCATCATTTCTCAAGAGGATACAAGATGATATTTTTGGCCCTATAAACCCTCCTAGTGGACCTTTTAGATATATCATGGTCCTAACTAACGCCTCCACTCGTCGGTCCAATGTTTGCCTACTTCTTACTAGGAATACAGCCTTTTCTTATCTACTGGCTCAAATCATAAAACTTAGAGCTCATTTTCTTGACCAGCTTCTTAAGTCTATAAGACTAGATAATGCGGCTGAATTCACATCTTAACTTTTTTATAATTATTGTTTATCGGTAGGGACAAATGTTGAACGTTACGTTCCACATGTTCATACATAGAATGGCTTGGCAAAATCCTTGTTTAAGCATTTTGAACATATTGCCAGACTTTTACTAATGCATTCTAGATTACCTGTTAGTGCTTGGGAACATGTTGTATTGCATGCATCAATGCTTATAAGATTTAGACCCACGACCTATCACAATTTCTCTCCATCACAACTTATGATATGTAATCAGCCGAATATATCCCATTTGCAAAAATTTTGATGTGTATTTTAAGTTCTTATTCCGCCTCCTCGGTGTTCTAAACTGGGCCTTAAATAAAGATTGGGATTTATGTCATTTTTGATTCACCCTCTATTATTCGGTATTTAGAATTAATGGCAGAAGATGTGTTTACTACCCGTTTTTCAGATTGTCACTTTGATGAGATAGTATTCTTGCATTTAGGGGGATATAAGAAAGTTCCTAAAGAACACAGTGTTTCTGCAAATCAATTCGTTCCAAAAGAACGATGAGAATCAACATGGAATACTTTCACTCTGTCTCATCTAGATCCACATACCACATAATGTGAGAATAAAGAATAAAAAATATTGCACTTAAAAAAAATTGCAAACAAATTACCATATGCATTTAATGATGCGGTGAAAGTGACCAAAAAACATGTGTCAGCTATGAATGCACCTGCTAGAGTAATTTTCCCTGTAGGACAAAATTCAAATATGGCAGCAAATGAATCTGCAACACACCAAAAGCGTGGCAGACTTATAGGTTCAAAAGACTCTACTCCTCGGTAAAGGAAAAATGAGAAAACATGCCCAATTAACACTCCTAAAAAGGTTCGTCACTTCACTCAAGAAGATGTTATGCAAAAATCCACTCTCTCTAAAGACACAAGTCCTGATAAGACTTTGGAAGCCACTCTCTCTAAGGACACAATTTTCTTGTCATTTCTTCTTTGGGTTTTATAAAAAAAATACAAATGATATTGATGTACAAATTCTCGAGAATCATTAGGAAATAGACCATGGATTTTATTTATCCAAAACATTTTCACGGCCAAGCCAGATTGTGGGAATCTTTGCGTGTGGCTCGAAGTCCACATCGAGCGATAAGGCCAAGCAAAGTGGTGAAGATTTCACAATTGGCTCGAAGTCCACACCGAACGACAAGACCAAGTGAGATTGTGGAAATCTCGCGTGTGGCTCGCAGTCCAAGCCAGGCGACGAGGCTAAGCCGAGTTGGTCAAAGTTGACAGAGTTTGACTGAAAACTAGTTGAATTCAAAAGAAATTTTATTCATTGGATACCAGTAGGTGAGTGCTTATTACATTCACTGGCTTTTTGGGGCCTTATTACAAGCATAGAGCGTTAAGAGCTCTCATGAAACTTCATCAAGTGTTCTTGATCACCTTGCCCCCAGGTCTTCAAGTCGGTAAGTCCCGGGAGAACCACTTTGGAGACCTTTTATGGGTCTTCTCGATTGGGAGCTAATTTTCCCTTCTTGCTTGGTTTAGAAATTTCAAGTCTTCTTAGTACCTGGTCACCTTCTTTGATGTTGGTTGGCCGAACCTTCTTGTTATGGAATCGCTCTACGCTTTGCTGGTAGATGCTTCTCTGGATGGCCAATCTCTTTCGCACCTCATCAAGGAGATCTATATTGGCTCTGAGGCCGTTCGAGTTCAAGTCCTCATTGAAGCTCATTATTCGTAGTGATGGAAGTATGAGCTTCAGGGGAATGACAGCCTCGGTTCCGAACGTGAAGTTAAAAGGCGATTTACCTGTTGGAATTTTCTTAGTCTTTCAGTATGAAAAAAGTACGCTAGGTAGCTCCCCTACCCACAATTCCTTGGGGGATTTGTCTAATCGCTTCTTGAGGCCTTCAAGGTTTGGTGATTGGCATTCTCGGCCCTTTTCAGACGAACGGAGTACCATTGTCAGGGATTAGAATTGGGGGGATCCCAAAATGGCAAACAATATGCTTCCAGAAGAACAGCTGAGCTTAATGTTCGGTGATGGAGGCTAAAGGCTCTGCTTCGACCCACCTTGAGAAGTAATCAATGGCAAAAATCAGGAAGCAACGCTAACCCGTCGCTTTAGGTAAGGGCCCGACTAGATCCATTCTCCACATGGCAAAGGGAGTTGGGCTTTCTAGCAACTTCAGTTCTACTTGGGGGACGTGCCTGATGGAGGAGAACTTTTGACATGGACCG
Source organism: Hemerocallis citrina (assembly GCA_017893485.1). NCBI lineage: Eukaryota > Viridiplantae > Streptophyta > Magnoliopsida > Asparagales > Asphodelaceae > Hemerocallis > Hemerocallis citrina. The sequence continues at coordinate 276,875,053 of CM030358.1, forward strand.
CATTTGTGGATGAGGTCCCAAGCATCTTGTAACAAAGTTGGCCAGTAATACCCATGGTTGAGGATCTTTTTTGCGAGCAACCTGCCACCCATCTGGCAACTACCAACTCCCCCGTACATTTCTTCGAGTGCATATCGTGATTCCTTGGGGGTCAGATATCGGAGGTAAGGCCACTGTCGGCCTTTATACAATTGTTTGAACAGTACCCCTTCAATGAGCACAAATCTTTCATCCCTAACTCGGATCTTCCGTGCTTCAGATGGTTCCTTTGGTAGTTCACCATTTTTCAGAAAGTTTAGGATTGGTTCCATCCATGTCGCTAACCGCGCAAGGGGTTCAATGCAAAGGATTTCAAGGTTCTCCCTATCAATGTTGGGTCGAGCAAGGACCTCTGTCAGTACTGTGCAATCAAGCCCTTCAAAGGAAGAGGACTCTAACTTGGACAATGAGTTAGTCTGGCTGCTTTGTTCTCTAGGGATTCAGACGATTGAAGCCTCTTTAAAATCTGCGAAGAGTAGCCTGACGTGGGCCAAGTACTAAATCATACGGGTATCGCAGGCCTCGTATTCTTCGCAGACCTGGTTGACTACAAGCTGAGAGTCACTGAAGGTCTTGACTCGTTACGCCTCGGCTTTGCAATCTATGAGGAGTCTGGCTATAAGTGCCTCGTATTCGGCTTCACTGTTGGAGGCCGGGAGGTTGAGGCGCAAGGAGTACTGGAGGACGAAGTTGTCAGGTTCGTTCAGTATCATGCCTTCTCCGCTTCCTTCTTCATAGGAGGAACCGTCTACATAGAGCTCCCATAATGGCTATTCTTCCTGAGCCTCGGACGATTCAGGGACAGTACACTCGGTGATGAACTCGGTGAGTGCCTAACCCCTGATAGCAATTCTCTACTTATTATAAATATCATACTGACTGAGCTCGAAGGACCATTTGATCAACCGCCCGGAGCTTTTCTGCTTGTTAAGAACCTGCTTCAGAGGCTGGTCAGTGAGGACTTGGATGGAATGAGCCTAGAAGTAGGGGAGAAGCTTCTGTGCTGCCATAATCAAGGCATAAGCTAGTTTCTCCATTTTGGCATAACTTAGCTCGGCACGGTGGAGCACTTTGCTCACGTAATAGATAGGTTTCTGCACCCCATCATCTTCCTAGACCAGGACTGCACCGAGGGCCTACTCGGATGCCGCCAAGTAGAGATAAAGGACTTCACCCTGCTTGGTTTTACTTAGCAGAGGGGGGTTGGAGAGATACTCCTTCATTTGGAAGAAGGCATGTTGTTGGGGTTCTCCCCACTCGAAGTTTTTTGCTCTCGGGACGGCCTTGAAGAAGGGAATGGATTTCTCCCCTAATTTCGAGAGAAAACACCCAATTGCAGCAAGTCGACCCGTGAGCCTCTGAATTTCCTTGACGTTCGTAGGAGGGGCGATGTCCAGGATAGCTTGAATCTTTTCTGGGTTCGCCTATATCCTATTTTTGCTGACCATAAAGCCCAGAAACTTCCCTGAGGTCATGACGAAGGCGCATTTAGATGGGTTAGCCTCATGTTATTCTTCCTTAATACGCAGAAGGCCTCCTTGAGGTCCTTCATGTGGTCTTCACCTCTAAGGCTCTTGATGAGCATGTCGTCTACGTACACCTCCATATTTCAGAAAATTTGTTCCTTGAAGACCCTATTCACCAACCTTTGATATGTGGATCTCGCGTTCTTTAGGCCGAAGGGCATTACCCGGTAGCAGTAGAGTCTCTGATTTGTTACGAAAGATGTCTTTAGGATATCCAAAGGAAACTTTTGGATCTGGTCGATACTTGGAAGAGGGAAGGGATCTTTCGAACACGGCTTATTGAGGTTCGTGAAGTCGATACAGATCCTCCACTTGCCGTTAACCTTTTTCACCATCACTACATTCGCCAACCACTCCGGGTAGTTGACATCCTGGATTAAGCAGGTGGAGAGGAGCTTATAGACTTCTTCCTTTATTGCCTAATATCTCTCAGGAGTGAACTTTCGGCACTGGTGCTATAACGGTTTAGAACCCAGATTAACACTCAGCTTGTGCATGATCAGTTCCTCTAAGATGCCTGGCATGTCCGAGGAAGTCCAGGCAAACAGGTCCCGGTTCCATTAGACACAGCTGATGATCTCCTCCTTGAGACCGGAAGGCAGGGCCTTGCTCACTTGGAACCACTTGGCCACGTCTGCTTCAGAGAAAGGGGAACTCCTCCAATTCAACGATTGGCTTGGAGCCAATCAAAATTCAATCGTTGGGGAGTTCAACAGAATCGAGAGGAAGGACCGAACTCCCTACTATAGTGGTGTAGCATGCTCGGGCGGCCTCCTAATTACCCTTCACAACCTCTACCCCAGCCTTTGTAAGGAACTTCATTCTAATATGATAGGCCGAGGGTACGACTTGGAGAGATGCAAGACCAGGGCACTCGACGATGGCATTGTAGGCTTCTTTGACGTCAACCACCATGAAGTCCATGGGCTCGGTTCTGGTGGTCGGAGATTTTCCCGCAATAACATCCAGACTGATGATCCCCTCAATTTGGATCAGAGCATCGAAGAAATCATGGAGGGTGTAGCTCGTAGGCTTTAGTCTTTCTTAGGAGAGTTTCAACTCCTCGAAGGCTTTGAGGAACAAGATGTTGACCGAGCTACCATTGTCCACGATGATGCATCAAACTTCATGGTTTGTCAAACCAAGGCTGATTACTAGGGCATCACAATGAGGGATTCAGACACCTTCAAGATCCTCATCTGAGAATGAGACAGAGATTCCGTGAACACGGGGAGGAGAATAGTTTTAAACCGAGTTCACCTCTCGAACAAATGCCTTGCGGGAAAAGTTGGAACCTCCCCCATGGGTCCTCCATGTATATAGTGGAGGATGGCCATTCTTTCAGAGTCCTAGGATTCGGAGTCCGACTATGAATGTTTATTACGCCCTCGAGGAAGGGGAGAGGCGTCTGGTCCTTCCGTGTGAATTTAAACAGGTAACCCCTACGGATAAGGGCTTCAGTCTTGTCTTTCAATGCCCAAAAATTATTGGTCTCATGATCGTGGTCCTGGTGAAACTGGCAATAGTTACTCCTGTCTCTCTTCTTGTTTTTGATGTTCGATCGAGGGGGTGTCGGATCAGCCCCTCTTCTTCCACTTTCAAGAGGATATCGAGACACTCGCATTGAGCGAAGTGAATTTCTCAAACTCGGGCACTGAGATGCAAAAAGGTCAGGGAAATTCGAGGGAGTCTTTTTAGCCAGTGAGGTCTTTAAGAGGTCGTGTCGGACTTTGTACCTAAAAGCAACCGCCGCAACCCTGAAATCAAGGGAAGAGATGGACCTGGCCTCCACAATGAACCTCTGAACAAAGTCACAAAAGGAATCTACATCCTTCTGTTTTAGATCAAGTAGGGAGGTGCTCATCTTTTCGGCCCTACAGCTAGTCACAAAGTGGCAAGGAAGCTGTCCTCGAGCTGGAGAATGAAAAGGTCAAGTTTGGAGCTAGTCGAGTGTAATGCCCCGAGCCCGGCTCAGCTACGCACACGACTACGTGTGCACACATGCGAAAGAACGGACACAAAACCCTAGCCATGCCCACCACAGGCACCATCAAAAGGTGGGTTTACCCTGTAGGTGACCTTTATCACTTGGCTTATCCTATTTATACTCACTTTTCTTTCTCCACATTGGACGATGTGGGACTTTAAACCCCATGCACAACACCCCCCTAAGCCACGTCATCCCATCAGCACACCACTCCTTCACCTATTCATTTTTATGCACATTTAATTGCCTATGCCCCATAGTTCTTCTATGGGCTCTCCTTATCAAACCAATTAATTCGAGCCCATAGAAATCCTATAGGCCAACAACCACTCTCACTTATATATACATGTTTTACAAATAAAATACTTATTTGTAGAATATATTTTATAAAAATACTATTTGTTTTAGAGATTGTCTTGTTAGGACAATCAGAACAATACACACAATTTAATTAAGAAGATACCTCAAATATACCTCATCGAGTTCAGAATAACTAATATATCTGAAATTTCTCAATTAAAATCAATTATTATTAGAAAAATACTTAATCGCGTGCAATTCTCAACTGTACACGGATTATGATGCAAAATAGCTATATGTTATTTTGCGGGGTATTACGTTACTCCCTCCTTAGAATCGTTCTATCCTCAGAATGACGCTAGTAGAGAGGAAAACAAAACACAATCACTAATGGTTCATGAGATATTTCCTGAACCATCTCCAGTTTTTTGAGTGATATTCTCGACAAACTAGTCTTCCACCAAGCAGAGTTGTTGTTCTTCAGTTTCCTGGACAGGTCCATTATGAATTTGATGCTGGCATCCTCCTATTTCTACTTTGGAGTAGACAATGGCCGTATTATTTTACTTTGTTCTTGTCCACTAGTGATGCTGATTCATTCCCTGATTGCAACTTCTGCTGGTCAGTGACCACTCCCTCCTAAGAAAAGGTCGAAATCACGAATCACTTAGCCCTTTAGCAGTTCCTTTGATGATTTCACTGAATTGTTGGCATGATAGTCCCCTGTCTGGGTGAGATTTTCTCCTTGGCGTGCTCCTGGTGGTTGCTTTATCATAAGCTAATTTTGGAGAACTCTGCCGCTTCTGGAAAATGAATGAATTGGTCGTCGTCAATTTCTTCCTCGAGCCTAATCTTGACTAGTTCCTGGTGATGGCGTCTGGTTTCTGCTGATTTCCACCAGTGCCTTCCTTGGTACATTGTGAATTCCAGTATTGGTATTGAGTCATTGGTGCGGCCTTATCGTTCTTCCTCAACTTTTGTGCTACGACTCGCCCTCATTTGTTGTTCGACTGCAGACTTGTTACCTACACATCAAGTTACGAATTGGCTTTTTCGACATCTGGTTGCAAAATTTCTTTCTGGACATTCGGTTGCAGACTTGCCTTCCGATATCCAGTTGCAGGTTTTCCTCTACTGATGTCTGGTTACAGACTAGCCGCCATGGAACATGGCTACACCAAGCTTGTTAGTAAAAATGAAGTACACTGAGACTGATTCAGATATAGGGAAGATCATAATTATAAGTTGAAAAGCACTACCATATGAGTTACAATCATCCTATCTGCAAAACTAAACTCAATTTATCTGGCATTCAAGTCTAATTTCCTACTATGTTAGACTGCAATTTGAAGTCAGCTCTGATACCACTTTGTAACGCCGCGAGCCCGGCTCAGCTGCACACACGCGAAAGAACAGACACAAAACTCTTGCCATGCCCACCACAGGCACCATCAAAAGGTGGGTTTATTCTATAGGTCACCTTTATCACTTGGCTTATCCTATTTATACTCACTTTTCTTTCTCCACTTTGGACGATGTGGGACTTTAAACCCCATGCACAACACTCCCCTGAGCCACGTCATCCCATCAGCACACCACTCCTTCACCTATTCATTTTCATGCACATTTAATTGCCTACACCCCATAGTTCTTCTATGGGCTCTCCTTATCAAACCAATTAATTCCAAGCCCATAGAGATTCTATAGGCCAACAATTACTCTCACTTATATATACATGTTTTACAATTAAAATACTTATTTGTAGAATACAAGAATATATTTTATAAAAATACTATTTGTCCCAAATATTGTCTCCTTAGGATAATTGGAACAATACACTCAATTTAATTGAGAAGATATCCCGAATATACCTCATCGTGTTCAGAATAACTAATATATCTGAAAATTTTCAATTAAAATCAATTATTATTAGAACAATACATAATCACGTGCAATTCTCAACTGTGCACGGATTATGATGCAAAATAGCTATATGCTATTTGCGGGGTATTACATCGAGAATACCACTCTCTCACAAAGTCCCTCAGCTTGGCTGGGAACGTGCGGCCAAGCAGGGCATTCAAGGCATTGTGAATCATTATGAGGGTTTTGAACCCCTCATTGTGATCAACTGGGTTTGAATTCTCATTGTAGGTTTCGAATGCGAGATGTTTGAAGTTCCTCAAGACTGATGCTTCGAGGATGTAGGAAGAGAAGGGAGGTCGGACCAGGCAAAATCCCCTGTTGTACTGCCTCCCATCATCTATATTCGAGCAAGTCGGTCATCCATTTCCTGCAGTCACTTCAAGACCGCATCTTCTCGTCCCTCGGATTGGGTCAACCTATAGGACTCCTCGTTCTCAGTCCTTCTGATGCGCGGATTATCCAAGTGGTAGTCATATTTGGCTCCCCCTCGAAGAGCTTGGAGGACCTCATTTCGGAACTCTTGGAACTCAGCTTTGATCACGTGGCCCCTTTGTTCTCTGGGGCCATTTAAGGCTCGACGATCTATCAGGGAGAGACTTCGCTCCTTCTCCCGCCCATGGGAGGAGTGACGGTTGTGGCTCGAAGGGTGGTCCATGGGTCCTTCACTATTTCTGGAGCAGTTAATGTGATGGTGAAGGTCCTTCTCATTCTACTGATTGTTTATAAGATTTTGAAGGTCTGAATCTGTTGGGCATTCGGGCCTTCGCATGACTGAACGAGAGGTGCTCAGAGCTGGCCCCTGTTGATGTCACACCCCGCTTCTCGGAATACATAATCACAGGCACGTAATTGAGGCCCAACGAATAATATAAGTATGTCAACTCATATCATCCATAAGTTGTAGAATAGCAGTAAGCTTAGCAATACAATAATAATCACAGGAACATGAATATAATGAAAGAACCAATATCTGAGATGTAAGTGTTGGTGTATGCCCTAGAGGCCAGTTTTGTATTGACATTACTAGCTTACACTATATCATGATATTTATTTCATATATGAGGCATTTTATTTATTGTGTTGTTTATTGTGATTAAATGAACATAATAAAGTCCTTAGAATAGTAGGTTCAATACCATGGGATATCAAGTACATGACTTGATTGTGACATCCTATTGGTTGTAATCGGAACACTATTCTTAAATGTTCCTAGTCAAGTATTATTGTAAATTAGGACAACAATAATACATAGAGACTAGTATATGCATAAACTAATAACCATATCTCACGAGTCATGGATATGATATATTAAGTCTTCACATAGGTACATGTTAAAGTAATAATGTACTGGACTGACCCACCATGAAAATGCTGTATAAATCGTTACGTGAGTATCATAAGTGGTTCTCACAATAACCATGGTGACGTAGTCCTTTGACTTGAAGTCACTACAGTTCCCTACATGAGAAGTTATATGTTTTAATGCCGTCAAACGTTGCCTGTAATAAGGTGATTATAAATTCGGCTACTGGATATACTACAAATCATGCGGAGGGATGTGAGTGACTTAGAAAGGATTTAACCCTCTTACATAACAGGAGTGATATCTACGGGTCACTTGATTGAGTGAGACTGCAAAATGCATGGTCGTGGTCAAATGACTGAATATGGGATATTAAGCTCATTTGTTTGAGTAAGTCTACTCTGACATCAAGAAATCAAAGATTAAACTATACGAGAGTGACACACTCTATGCCTTGTGGTCCATTAGATATCTGGACAAAAGAACTAGACTACATGGTAACATTGGTCACAGATAGGTTATGTCAAATTACTGGTATTCCCGTTACTTGAGTAGCAGTGATGTATTGCCAGATACCGCTCACTGTTTGTAACACTAAAATATAATTTTAGTATTACTGTCAACGTAATGGGAACCTACATTGTCACACACTTAGAATGGGTCAAAATTGGATTTAAATTCATGTGATGAATTTAATTGGGAATCCTAGTAAGACTTGGACTCCTGATATGGTTGAGTAATTCACTAGATTAAATGAGCTAACAAAAGTTCAAAGGCCCACACACGAATCTAACCCAGGTCAGATTGTGAGCCCAACAACCTCATTACTCTCTTAGGGTTGATTTTCTGCATCTATATATATGATATGTATATGTGGAAAAGAAATAGTTGAGAAAAACCCTAGCTGTCACATAAATTGTGTGAGAGAGAGAGATCGTGAGGAACATCTCCTTCCCGCAGTTAGCACTATGGTGTGAGGGAAAGCTTGATTTGATTCCTCCGTGTGGATACTGTAGAGGCACCGCAATATTGCAGTGCTGTGATCGGCATACTGTGGAAACAGCAGATCCATCTTTAATGTATAACTTCTAAACACGATTTATGGTTTTTGCATGGATCCATGGCTAGGTTCGATATTCTTTTGTAATTTTTTCACTGTGTATTTAATCTAAGATTACCCTCGAAACCTAACAACAAGAACTCACAAAAAAGTCTGAGAGTATATAATGTAGAAAACGGTTCGCCAAGGTCCTTCAGTGTCCCACCGTCTATACCTTTATAAACAATAACTCAAAAGAAAAATGGAGAGTACCCGTTAGAGCATGCTTCGGGCACAAGTAGTAGCAAGCAAAGAAACAAAAAAGGGACGATATAATAAGAACAAGAAATTGGAATGATATCGAAGTTAATAAATGATAGACAATAACAAGAACAAAATTTGATAATCAATGGTACAATGGTTGGTAAACGATGGTCAAGGGTGCAATGATCAATAACAATAATCAATAATCAATGTCGATAACAATAACTATGATCAAAATGCAAGTGTCGATCATATGTCTATCATCTTTTATTATCATATCTAATGCACGTAATTCTGCATCCCATACCACAGGTTCGATGCATACAAATAGTGTCCATTTTAGACTATAGTGGTGAACTTTATAGATCATATACCCGGAAACAATAATCAATAATCAATAATCAATAATCAATAATCCACAATCAATAATCCCCAATCCATAACAATAATCAATCGAGAACAAGGGCCTTCTCCAAGTACAGTCTTCGATTGTTCACTACTAAGTCGACCCTTATTACCCCGGCTTGTTATTATTTTTATTAAAATGAATCATGAATATGCAATCGATGGAATGGGTGTAAAGGAACGATATCAATGAGGTATCATTGACTGTACAATGGATGGTATGTTGTCACCCCCTGCTTCCCGGTATACGGAAACACAGGCATGTAACTGAGGCCCAGTGAACGATATAAGTGTGCCCACTCATATCATCCATAAGCTGTACAATACCAGTAAGCTCAACAACACAATAATAATCACAGAAATAAGAATATAATACAATAACCAAAATCTGAGATACAAGAACTTACAACAAGTCCGAGAATAAACAATCCAGTAAGTAGTTCGCCAAGTTCCTTCAGTATCCCATCGTTGTACCTGTATAATATTAACTCAAAAGAAAGATAGATGGTACCCGTTATAGCAAGTTACGGACCGCAAGTAGTACAAACAAAATAGGAACAGGAAACAAGGCATAACAGGAAAAGCAATAAGAACTGGGAATTCAAATATGGAACAACCATGATAACAAGAAACAATATCCATAACAAGAAGGAAACAAGAACTGAACAAGTCTCAAAGTATAACCAATCAGGAAGGAATCATGTAACAGAAAACATGTCATATAAACAGGAATCTTGTAACTTATAAATAGGGATCATACAACTTGTAACAGGTAACATGTAACTTGTAACCAGGAACCATGTAACTGGTAAACTGGACATGTAACATGTAAACAGGAATATGAATGTGCTCAGTGTTAATCTTATGTCTATCTATTTTTTATCAATCCTAACTAATGCATGCAATCCTACGTCTCATACCACAGGTTCGGGTGCATACAATCAAGTAAACGTTTAGACGCTAGTGGTGAATTCTATTGATCATGCACTCGGATCTTCTCATGACTATAAAACTTGATCGGTAAACTTGATCGGTAACTTGATCGGTAAACTTGATCGGTAAACTTGATTGGTAAACTTAATCTGTAAACTTGGTTAGTAAAGTTAATCGGTAACTTGATCGGTAAACTTGATTGGTAAACTTGGTCGATAACTTGATCGGTAAACTTAGTTGGTAAACTTGTAACACGGATTACATGGGCCCCCTTCCGAGTACAGTCTCCTATATTATCCACTACTAAGTCTTTCCGTTATTACCCGGCTTGTTATTCTTTTACAATAATTAAACATGAACAGTAAACATGATCGGCAACTTGGACATGCAATCAATACGATTAATGAGAACGATATCAGAACAGGATCAAGGATGTATCAAGGGCTAGGCAATATAGGAAATATATATAGTTCAATTCATTAGATATATAAAATAACAGGTTTATATGCAAAAATGTAACAATACAAGTTCTGGACAGCAATACGTTGTTGTACAAAAACTCACTTTCCCGTTGCTACAGGAAAGAGAAATTAGTTCTGTTAGGAGTTCTAAAAACTAGACACCCTACCAGTTCCGATGCATATTCACACAATACATTATAGATAAAATAGCTAGGTCAACCAGATAGTTCTCTACTGGTCTATTGTTCAGGCAGCATCTCAGTGCATGGTTCTTATATATATAAATCAACTGTAAAATTATTTTAAAATCTTATAAAAATTATAAATCGATTCCTAATCATGTCTAGTAACATGCCGGTAAATATCAAGTCTTAATTCTACAGTTAACATGATATTTTAATTTGTGAACATGCCGATGTGTTATAAGTAACAATCTGGAATATGTAGACCTAGCAATACGAAAAACACGATAACTCACTATCTACAACTCAGAATTTGAATCCGTCGGATGTTCAAGAAACTAGATTCACAGGGATACGACTCTCGTGTACAAAGCTCTAATTAATTTGAACAGTAGCTAGGTCAAAATCTAGCCACAAGTTACAGCAGTAGCAAGGCAGCAACTTACCAATTCAAATTATAAAGGTTCTTACTTGCAAACATATAGTTTCAAATTCATGTTTGTGCAATGAATGTGGGGACAATGGAAAACTACGATCTTTTGATGGCATCGAATCATGGAGGCAAGAATTGGTTAAATTCAATATAACGACTAATCTAGATATGGGAACATCACGAAACATGGACACTATAAGAATAACGAATTTAAACTGCAATGATCTAATTACTAATTGCGGGAGATCAAGAATATGCTTGTACAGAACAATAAAATGTACAAGGTACTTGCCTTTTTGAAGATGAACGGAAGTGAGATGAGCGACAGCGGCAACACGTGCAAAAGCAATGACGATGAGGCATGAGCAACCAGTGAGAGGCTGCAGCGTCCATAGTAAGATAGCGGCGACAACCGCAAGAGAACAGCGGCAACAACAGCGGGAGGCGGCAACACAACGAAAGAGCCTCGGGCAGTAACCACAGCAAGAGACGATAGCAACTTGGCAGAGACAACAAGGGGGATGCTGGGCTACGGTGGACTACGGGCTGTGGTGGTGGTTGCTGACGGAGAAGGTGCTAGTTAGTCGAGAGCTACAGCCAGGGAGGATGGAGGTGGGGTACTACGGTTGGCGACGAGGTGGAAGGGCAAGGAGGTTGGTGATAGGGGATTGGAGGTTGACGGCAATGGGGGGCTTCGGGGCTACGACGGGACATCAATGGCGATCGGTGGTGAGGAGGAGATGAGAGGTGGGTCGAGGTGTAACAAAGGGAGGCGGCGGCAGCGCAGTGGTGGACACAGGTGGTTCGGAGGTGGGTCGAGGCGCAACAAGGGGAGGCGACGGCAGCGTAGTGGTGGACACAGGTGGTTCGGGGGTGCTAGCAATGCTGCGGAGGTGGTCGGAGGCAGGGTGAGCGGGGTCGAGGTTGAGGTGCAGGCGGGGATGATGGCGAGGAGCAGTGGTCACCGGTGTGGGTGCTTTGGTGATGGTGAGCGGTAGTCGAGCGGCTTCGATGGACGAGGCAGGAGATGAGGCAGAGATGGCTGTGAGGGTGACAATGGCGGATGGTTGCGGGGAGTGGGCAGCGGTGCAGGGTCGCTAGGGTGGCAGGCAATGGAGGGCTCAGTGGTTGTGGCGAGGCAGCAGTAAGGAGAGGAGGTACCAGGGTGAAGAGCAGCGGAGTTCGGTGATGGGTTCAGGGTGGTGGATTCACTGACGGGTTGCTCGATGGTGCAGTTGGGGTAAGGATGACGATGGTTGTGAGGGGGGGGGGGGTAGTCGAAGGGGAAGAAGTGACGTCGAGAAGCAGAGGCAGGGCGATGATGGCTACAGGGTGCGAGCAGTGGCTGGCTGCAAGTGGGGGTGGGTTCGGAGTGGCTGCCGGGGCTTGGTGGTGAAGCAGTAGGTTTGCGAGGAGTTGAGGTGATGGTGAGCGGTGAGAGGAGGCGGTCGATGAGAGAGGTGAAGTTAGCGGGTGAGCAGGAGGAGGAGGAGGAGGAAGAATTGGGACAAGAGTGAGTGGGGCCGGGATGAGAGGGTTTATTAGGGGATTAAGGGAGTGAATTTGTGGTGTGTAGTAGGGGAAGATTAAGGAGGCTGTTAGTGGAGATAAATGAGGGATCAGTTATAGAAAGTGGGGATTCTTGGCTGTTATGGTTATTTGGTTTGGGTTTGGTTTGTATTAGATTATGCGCTCAAGTTGAGCTCATAATAAAATAAGAAATTAATTTGTAGAGTGGGCTAGGACGGAAGGAAAATTGTAATTAAAATAGAATGAGTTTACTAAATAGATAGCTAAATAAATTTTGGAATGGATTGGGCTTTATTTGTGTTAAAAAATAATTACAGTAATTATATGTCAAATCGTAGAATATAGTATGAACTAGCAATTGGGATACAAAAATAAAGATAAAATAATAACAAGTTTGGGCTAAAATATAAATAATCAATCAGTCAGCAATATAAAGTCAGCTTATAAATTGGAATAAGATTTTTGTTAAAATATACAATTGTTTGAAATAAATATAATTGTTGCTTAGAAAAGATTTTCAATAATAGCTTCAATATTATAGTGTGTACAATTGGTTCAAAAGATCAGAAGAATTATAGATAGTTACAATATAGGAATACGGAAATACAAGAAAATTTTGGGTTCAAGAGAATAGAAGAATTTATATACTGGCTTGGGATCGATCAAATATGAGATGTATATAACAGAATTTAAAAAAACAATTTATAAGAAAACTAGAATACGAGAATACGAAGAAAAGATAAATGAATATCCGTATAAACGTGAATGGGGGTTACATATGTAGTGTAATTCATTAGATGCAAAATTTTAACATATTTATAATTAAACATGAATACCATTTTGGACAACAAGATGTTGTTGTATAAAAACTGACTTTCTCGTTGCTATGGGAAGCAAATTAGATTCCGTCAAGGGTTCTAGAAACTAGACTCCCTACCGGTTTCAACGCATACTTATATGACATATTCTAATTACATTAACTATGTCTACTAATCAGTTCTTTACAAGTCTACTGTTCAGACAGCAACTCGTGGTCAAGTTTTTGTACATATAACTTAGCTGTAAATTTATTTTAAAATTTTATAAAAATTATACACTAACTCTTAACAGTGTTAAGTAGCATACTAGTAAATCTCAGGTCTTAATTCCAAACTTTACTTACGGTTTCAATTAACTAAACATGACAACGTAATTATAAATGGTATTCTGGAATTCAGACGTCACAGTATGAAAACCTGAATATCTTGTGATCCGTAAGTCGGATTACAAAATCGTCAGAAGGTATGGATTCCATACATAGAGGGATACCACTTTCATTTATAAATCTCTAAATTATATTGTCATTAACTAGGTCATAATCTCATTACAAGTTGGAGTAACCGGCAGGATAGCAATATAATACTGTAATTGTAACGCCTGAGATTTACAAACATGCGATTTTATATCTAGAATTGAACATACATTCTCATTCAGTAATTAGAATGGATTCTTATTATTAACATGATGAAAGTTATTATTATTTCTATGATATTTAAACTATGAACAAAACTATAATATTACTTACAATCAAAATTCATTCAAATCACTACATTTATCAATATACACATAATCATGTATAATTCTAGTGTGTGTTCATGCAATGCATATGGTGACAATGAAGTTTGCGATTTTTTGTGGGTATTGAATCAACGGTGGCAAATGGAGTGATTCAATATAATTAATTCAAACATGAAAAGATCACAAGACATGTAACAATATGATATTCAATAAGAAACTACTTGCACGAGGTCAAAGTAAATGTTTGTACAGGAACAATAAAATGTGTACAAAAGATGCTTGCCTTAAATGACGATTACAACGGAATGACGAAGAAAATAGCAGCAACAACACACGGGCAGCAACTCTGTAATCATCGGCGACAACAACAAAAGTGAGAACAGCGAGCAAGAAGTGGCAGCAACAGTGGGGTTTGGCTTCGTTCGGTGTTGCGATGGAGGCAGCAAGAAACAATGGCAGAAGGTGGGGCTGCTGGTGTGCGGGTGCTCCTGGTTGTGGTGGAGGTCGGGGGTTAGCAGGTGGTAGAGTCGGCAGTGGTGGAGACAGGCATAGTCGGGTCAGTGACCAGCAGGGGTTGTGGTAATGGAACCAAGGAGGTGACATGTGTCGAGGTGCTCCGAGGGAGGTTGCGGGGTGCTATTCGGTGACTGCGGTAAGGGAGGTGGGCAGTCGATGGCCTGCTAGTGGTCGGTGCTCGGGGGTGTAGTGGTGATGAAGGGGATGGTCGATGGTGTTGCGAAGTGGAGGAAAGGTGTGAGGGGAGTTGGTGGTTGCGGTGGTCGGGGCAGGAGCAGCGGTGATGGTTGTGGGTTGAGAAGATGGGGTAGTGGAGGTGTTATCGATGGTGGCGAGGTTGATCGGCTCCGGGACGGCTGTAGGGAGAGCAGCAGGGGAAAGGCAAGTGGTGTTCGGAGGAGCAGCAAGGGGCGACGCTCGATGAGGAGGCAGGAGGATGGCGATTGTCGGGGGCTCAGTGAAGAAGAAGAAGGAAGTTAAGTGGCAGTATATGGTGATGGAAGGGATTAGGGTTAAATAAATAGTTGATTATGGAGTTATATATATCTTTAGATTAGTAAATAGGCAGTAGGTTAGATTGGGTTTTGGGATGTGGGCTCTTTTTTTTATTTTAAGGAAATCAATGGGTTAAGTTGGGCTTTGGGTTTAGATTTAAAATATTTATTAAATATTAAAAAAAGGAAATATAGATTAAATAACCAAGTAGTAACATTAATTAGATAATCAAATACTAAAACTAACATAATATAATGTGTTAAGATTGGACTTTTCACAAATAATTAAAATAATCAAATAATATAACAATATACTTGGTTTGGGTTGAAACATAAATAATTAATCAAATCACACAGGGGTCGCAATAGCATGAATAATATACTAGTTGATTTACGTGTACTGCACGTGTTTTCAATACACGGGTTGATTACGTATATTTTTCCGTTACGTGAAATATCCATAATATTTTTAATATACATGTTATACGTATTTTATATTTTGACTATTTTCCGTTCTCTCGAATTTATTTTGTATTGATACGTGCAACGCACGTGTTTGCGGTGCATGTGTTGGTTCCTAAAAAAGTTTTGAGTCATGAACATTTTTCCTCTCATTTTTCTAGTCACAATTGTGTGATTTATTTTTTAATTAAATCCATTAGGCCTAAATTCATTTTGTAGCCCACTAAGATTAATTACAAATTTAAAGCCTATGATTATTTTTACACTAAAATGAACAATTAAAGTTTAGTACGCTTGTCATGTGTAACACACACATACATCTAATTTAATAAAAATTAATTTTTATAATGAGTGTGCACACACATTGACTACACGTGCATGTGTTTCTTACCATGGTTGAGGATGAGGGAGAGTGGTGTGAGTTAGTGGGAAGGGGAGAGTTATTTTGGAAAGTGCGAAGCTATTTTGACCACACAATTTTTCTATAAATGTCCCTACTATTGTCATGAATAACACAATTCAAAACAAAAACAAAAGAGAGAAAAATGGAGAAAAGCTTGCAGGTTGTGCTAGGAAGAGGTCGGCCATTTTTTAGGGAGCTTGGAGCTTTTGAGCATTATTTTCTAAGAGTTCTACTACTAGGAATTCTACATTGAGGTGGGTGTTTCTTCAACTTTCTAATATAGTTTTATTAATAGAATGCTAGATATGTGTGAATTGTTAGATGCATGATACCTTATATAGATTGAAAATCCATGTTTAGATTATTTTTTGTTGATTGAATGTGTGAAATTATGATATGTTTGATTTGGGGCATTTTCATAATGTTCTATTATGAGTTCTAGTTGCACTTCAAAAAATCATAACCATTAAACTAAATGGAATTTAGAGCTAAAATATTTATAGGAGCATCTAGCACATGTCAAGAACATCTCCTTAAAATTTTATAATATTTGGATGTCATTTACTATTTTAATAAAATCAAAACTTATGACTGGTTAGCAGTTGGCTAGTTTCTGGAAAATTTGTTTACATTTCAGATTTTGATCATTTCGACATCTTAGATGAAGTATTTTGAGAAAAGTCAAAACTAAGAACTTGAAGTAGACTCGTTAACCTTTCATTAGAGTCTAAGAAATCAATTTTTCATGAAAAACTAAATTTATAATAATTTTTACAAGATTAAACAGTGGTAGTCTGTATAACATTTCGACCCTACTGTAGATTTCAAAGATTTCAGGGCTATAGACATAATATTTTGGGAAAACATATAACTACAAAGTTATAGTAGACTTGTATACCTTTAACTTTATCTAAAGAACACAAATTGTCATGAAGTATAGAATTTTTTATGATTTTTACAAGTAGCATGAGCTACAATTTCTGGATTTGGAACCTACTTGTAACCCCTGTTTTCCATTTTCTATATTTTGGGGTGTATTTTTTTCTTTTGTGTATTTGATTCACATTTTATCTCGTTTTGAACCTTGTTTTGGATCTCCATTCTCAATATATTCATCTATTTGATTGTCGTCATTTATTTTCTCTTCTTGATTCAATTTGTTGTGATTGATTCATCTCTGTTTGATCGAGCTTGTATTTTTTATTCTCATTATTCAAATTGTTCGTGCCTTATTTTGTTTATTCATTTTGTTACCATCTCATTATTTTTGGATCACTCTATATTTATTTTATTTTGATTTATTCTTACCCAAAACCCTATTTTCTATTTAATTAAACCCTAAACCATTTAAAACCTACTGGATCCTTTACTATACCCTTTTAAACCATACCCTAATCCCCTACAACCCGTTAATACCCATCTGCTTAAACCCTACCCATTTACACCATCTAAACCCTAACTCATGCTATTCCTATATATCTGCCTTGTGCATCTTCCCGCTCTCTAAACCCTAGCCGCCCTAACCCATCCATCAGCCGCTCTCTTTCTCTCCCTCTATTCCGAGTTCACCCTGCTCCCGACTCCCCTCCGGCGTGCCCCAGCGTCGTGCTGCCCTCCTGCTCGACTGCTGAACCTCAACGCCTCGACAGCCAGTGCCCCCGATCAACCGCCCTGCTCCACCCTGCACCTCAGCTTTGCCCGTCTTCCCTGCCTCCTCCCGGCGTTGAGACAGTAGCAGCGACTGCAGCATCTGTGTCACGCCACCCTATAGCCAGCCACCTCCTCAACGCTCCCTGCCTTCCCCTGTGACCCCGACCACAAGCGGTGCAGCACCAGGTTTTCGCCCTGCTCCTTCCGAGCGCCAGCGAAGCCTGACAGCCCTTGGCCGCCGTCGTCTTCTCCTCGCAGGGCACACCACGGCTGTCCTCTCTTGTGTGCGTGCAATATCTCGAGTTGTGCGTTCGTGTGTTCGTGTGGCTCGTGTTTCGTTCTTTCGTTGAGTTCGTACCTGGGAATCTGTTCCCGTTATTCTTGTTCTTGCTTCTCGGATTCATCGTCGTCTCTCAGGCAAGTAACTTGTATTAATTTTTATTGCAAATACAAGTACTAAATACTGTCTGTAGTGTAGTGGTGTTCTAGAGACAATTCTTGTGCAAAACCACTGTTATAGCTTGTCTTTATGTGATGATTTGCCCGTAGTTATCTCATTACACACGACATAAATTTAGGGTGAGAGATAATCAATTCTTGTATACATGCATGTGTTCGTGAACTATGAGGTGTTCTATGATCTTGTGTGCACGATGTATTCGATGTAGTTTAACTCGAAGTAGACTTGTAAAATACCCTATACCATGTTGTTTGAACATCTAGTGTACCCTATTTCACGTTTGTTATGATTTGGATGAGTTTCATATGATCTATGTTGATTTTGTACATGAAGAAGATTTCAGTTTTTGGTGTAACCTGTTTTTGTTCAGTATTTTAGACCATATTAAGGTCAGTATATGAAAATTATTTGTGAATATGAATTATAGAGAATTCTGTCTACTTTCTAGATTTTCTGACAGGTCTCAGTTTCGATTTGTGAGTTGCAAGTTATGGCCATTTTACTACAGATGTGTTTAAAATTCCAGATCCAGTTTTATATGAATTTGTATGGTAAATTATGTTCTACTGATGCTAAAGATAATATTTTGATCCAATATTTTGCTGAGTACAACTAGACCTAATTTGGATTTATCCCTAATTTTTATGGATTTAATTAATGACTTTTACAAATTATTCAATAATTGTAAACAACTACTATACATGTAGAATTTTCATGCTGTTCAGTAAAGAACCTAAATTTCAACATGATTCTACTTGCTGTCTATAAAAACTTTGTGAATATAAAATATAGCCTACTGTATCTATTTTATCACCCTTTTGACGGATCTGGATTTCGATTCATATTTTGCAATCTACTGCTGTTTTGGTACTGCTGTGTTTATGATTCCAGATTTACAAAAATGTTGTATCTTGCTGCTTCTTGATTTTAATTGACTATTTTGACTATTTTATCTATGTTGGAAAATTATGAAAATTTATTTTCTGTTACTAAACATACTAGGGAATATCCCAGATTTTTCTTGGATTTAATCAGTAAGTTTTGATACCTTTTTCCTGTTTATGAATATAAATTTCTAATTTCTGGTTGAACACGTTTTCTGGATACAATTCTGTTTTGAGTATTGTTTTTGTGAATTACCATATGACTTATATTTATTTGCCGGATTCGGTCGAGAGTCTATTTTCCAGATTTTCTGACGGATCGAGGTTTGCATGTTTGTGGCAACGGAAATCCCAGATTTGGTGCAGTACTGTCTTGCTGTCCTGAACTAGAATTTTTGTTGTCCCAATCTTTTATGAGCTGTCTATCACCTGTGCATGTTTATCTTCTGACCTGAACATGTTACTTGTTTATACCATGTTATTCTTGCTCTGTTTTTGTGCACGTATATGCATGTTTAATAATAATAATAAGTAACCAAGCCGGGGTTAAGAAAAAGACGTTAGTAGTGGACAATATATGTATGTGTACTCAAAAGGGGGCCCGTGTTTCCCGTTTTATATATTTGATTAATGTTGATACATGATGTAGCGCCCCGATTTCCAAATACTGGGAAAACCGAGACACGAGCCAGGACCTTTTCTTCAATTAGTCACAATACACAGAAAAACAGGAGAATTTAAAACTTTTTATTCAACACCCAATGTATTACAAGTCTGAATGTCCTACAACTGCAATACATTATGATAGTGCTACAATAGTACCCTTTCATTCCCGAGTGTTACCATTTTTAACAACTTACATCAGAGTACAAAGAATGAAGAACAACACTTGGTAACTCTCACTTGAGTACTTTTCCACAATAGAAAATCAACGTAATTATTACAGCGGAAACTAAAACATGATATTGACTACTCGCTTTCCTTGCCTTGAGTCCTCCTGAATCTCGCACCTGTACTTCTGCGATCCAGTACCTATTGAAGTGGGGACGTCAGTATTCACTGACGCTTTAAGGCTGATAACTTAGCAGCGAATCTCCCAAAACAACATACAGAAACATGATAATTATATCGGTGTAGTTTAAGTGTTTGTGAGTGCCATGACTAGAATCTAATGTAATATTAACTAAGCTAAGATACTCCTATTCTAATGTCAGCAAGTCTCCGGAACAGTATGCATCCCATACTACATACGCCCCATCTCAAGCCGTTTTCTCCATATAGGGATTTGAACCCGCGCTATGAGTTCTATTCTTGTACCCATCCTGTTCCTGACATGATAGTACATGACTGGTGACTATTGCCCGACGTACCGGACCTCACACCAAAAGCCAACACGAACTACAAGATACTTGCCAACCTTCTTTCGTGCTCTCAACTCGTCATGAGAAGGCATAGAACCTGCCGGGATCGTAGGGTCTATTTCCCTAGGAACCCTCTCGTTCTTGTCATGGTACATTCAAGAATTAACAATCAAGATACGAAACCCGTGCTCCCAACTTGTCATGAAAAGGCACCGTCCGTATCCCTTTGACAGGGGAATACATCCCGATAACACCACCTAGTGTCAGCCTATAGGAGAGGTTGGATTATAGGGTATCACCCCTGACACCAACTCTCACCCTTTGGCAATTTTTAGATAAAATGGTTAAGTAACTGTTATTACCCTAACGATGTCACTAATCCTTAACCAACAAGCGGGACATACCACGGTGCTTTCAACTCGACATGAAAAGCACCGTATGTGTCCCTCTTCTAACCAAACAAGTGAGACACGGCACTTTGCTTCCAACTCGGCATGAAAAGCACCATACGCGTCCCTCTTCTAAAGAGTGCCACAATTAACCCGTCTTAACCTAGACTTCTCAAGATCTCATCGGATCTACTCACAGCCTACAATACCTACATACGAGCCAATTAAGCTACGTATGAGGTGACTACATACAAAAACAACCATACAGGTAATCAAACCTAGAAGCAACCAAACGTGCTTACTAGCAAACTTGATCTTCTATTATTAGAAGCAACAGAAGAATCTACTAACAGCCTGAAACAGGCATTCTACCAATGCGAAGCCCAAAACGACCTAACAACTTTTATATATGAAGCTATAATATAACATTCAAGCATGCATGGCTCTTGAATCTAGAACGACTAAGCAATCTCAACATGAGTTCCTTCTAGGGGATTGGCTAGAATGACCTCGCAACTTAATATTGCAACTACAACATGATTTGTTCTTCACTAGTTACAATCCACATCATGCTAGTTCTCTACTAGCACAATTTACGATAACATGATAGTTCCTTACTAACGCCATAACTACAACGCGATAGTTAATACTACAACCACAACGTGATAGTTATTACTATAACTACAACACGATTAATCTCTTTGCTATACACTTTAACTAAAAGTATGGATACAACTTACGTAGAAATCCACTATAAGTTAAAGCATGAATAGCCACTAGATTTAAGCATGGATATCTCTTACTACTTTAAGCATGGTTAATTGCTACAACTTAGCATGAGTACTAATAATTTAGCATGGTATACAACCTTAACCATTCCTACAACAATCTTAGGCATGGTAGGTAATTCAACATCAATCCTACACATTTCTAAGCATGGATTATACTTTCCTACAACAATCTAAGCATGGTAGATTAATTCAATATTGATCCTACAACAAGCTAAGCATGGATAGGTACTTAGCATCAACCTACAACATTCTAAGCCTAAATAAATTAATCTAAACATGGTAGGAACTTTAGAATGAATCCTACAACATTCTAAGCCTAAATAAATTAATCTAAACATGGTAGGAACTTTAGAATGACTCCTACAACATTCTAAGCATAAATAAATTAATCTAAGCATGGTAGGAATTTTAGAATGAATCCTACAACATTCTAAGCATAAATAAATTAATCTAAGCATGGTAGGAATTTTAGAATGAATCCTACAACATTCTAAGCACAAGTAAATTAATCTAACATGGTAGGTATTTTTAGAATGAATCCTACAACATTCTAAGCACAAATAAATTAATCTAACATGGTAGGTATTTTTAGAATGAATCCTACAACATTCTAAGTACAAATAAATTAATCTAACATTGTAGGTATTTTTAGAATGAATCCTACAACATTCTAAGCATCATTAAACATGCTAGATATTTTTAGAATAAATCCTACAACATGTATATCATTTCTACATATGATAGATAATTTTAGAAGGAATCCTACAACATTCTAAACACAAATAAATTAATTTAACATGGTAGGTATTTTTAGAATAAATCCTACAACATGTATATCATTTCTACATATGATAGATAATTTTAGAAGGAATCCTACAACATTCTAAACACAAATAAATTAATCTAACATGGTAGGTATTTTTTAGAATGAATCCTACAACATTCTAAGCACAAATAAATTAATCTAACATGGTAGGTATTTTTAGAATAAATCCTACAACATTCTAAGCATGAATAAGTTAATCTAAACATGGTAGGAAATTCTTAGAATGAATCCTACAACATTCTAAGCATAAATTAATTAATCTAATACAAACTTAGCATGGTATTTGCTTTATGAACATAAAATAAACATCTACAACTATCTACTACTACTACTACTACTCCATTTTAACCAAGAACATAACATACAACTATCTACTACTACTACTACTTCATTTTAATCAAGAACATAACACATAACTATCTACTACTACTACTTCATTTTAATCAACATACTACTACTATTTTATTTTAACAACATGCTACTACTACTTAAATGTCTACTAATCTTTATTAGTTGATTTATTATCACTAGTGATTATAAAAGGAAGGATCTTTTTATTTATTCTACAACTAGTGATTATAAAAGAAAAGATACTTTTTTAATTTATTCTACAACTAGTGATTATAAAAGAAAAGATCTTTTTATTTATTCTACAACTAGTGATTTAGGTTAGTTTCTTTTCCATTAATCAAAACTAACATCTAATTTTAGGTTCTTTTACTTAAGATTATCAAAGAAAATAACAATAACAAAATAAAGTAAGAACCCTCATTTGGTTCAACCAACCATATGCTTATCTTTTAGTCCAAGTCCAATACAAGTCCTACAACCAAAAATGGTTGTATAAAAATGTTCATATGCTTTATGTGCAAGTCCATATTCAAGTCCTACAACCCCAAAATGGTTGTATGTTCAAGTCCATATGCCTTATGTCATTTTAGTTCAATAACAAACACAAACAACAACTACAACTATAAAGATTTGATCTTCATGCTTGTTTAGCACTACTACTTGTTTCCATTCAATCATATTACTAAAAACAACCATCTAAAAAGAAAATAAAACAAGGAGGGTAAGAAGAAGAAGAACATCAACACATCATTCAAATAAACAACAAACAAACAAACAAACAAACAAGCAAGCAAGGAGAAACCCCCACCTTAATCTTTTGTAGGAAGGACTAGCCTATGCTCCTTCTCCTTCCCCTTAGCTTCTAAGAACTCCTAAGAAAACCTACAAAGAAAACTCTCAAGTTAGTATGGTGTTCTCTCTTTCTTTTCCTTTCCTTTCTTTCTTTCTTTTTGATCTTTCTAAAATGAGACAAAGTGGAGAAGGAGGGGGTATTTATAGGTGGAGAGAAGGGTGGAAAGTGCAAAATGGCACTCAACAATATGCACAAAACCCCTTCCCTAATTTGGGGGCAAGCCATACCTTAGGGAAGGTAGGGGTGAGGTGGAGGGAGGTGTTATGTGGTGGAGGTGTGGTGTGGGAGAGATAGTTTCTAGTAGTGGTTTTTACTTAATCTTCTTATGCATACAAAAACCCTAGATTAAGCCTCTTAATCAAGCCCTAACCCTCTAATTAGGTTGTTATAACAAGATAAACTCCTAGTCCAAAAATACACAACACACAATTTGTATAATGTACTAATCGACATACTACTCGTACGTGCGCATATATGTCTGTATACCGAAAATCTTTGCATAATCCGTATAAAAATAATTTAATATTGGAAATAATAATAAAATAAATTTTATTATTAGTTCGGAAGATCATGGTATCAATTTGATATAATACGGATGTATACTGACCGATATCTGGATACAGATAATGTCTATGAACAAACCGGGTAAAAATCACCAAAATATTCTAATTTTGGAATTAAAACAAAATAATAATAAAATAATAATAAAATAATAATTTATATGCGGTAATATCCGTCTGGGATATTACACATGAACCTATTGCATTTTATGTTTGATTCATGAATCTGTGAATTCGTGAACTTGTTGTACTTTATGCTTTGATGCATGGACCTATTGGTTCGTATACCTGATACCTATTGATGCATGAATAGGTTGATTCGTATACCTGTTTGATTCATGAACCTTTTGATGTATGAATCGGTTGATTCATGTACCTTTCTGATTCATAAACCTGTTCCTGATAGTTGTTACATGATGCCTGAGTACATGGCCCTATAGAAACCCACCACTAGGCCTAAACGAAATTTGCATATAAGTAGCAACCATGTGGTAAAAACCTGGGACGCATGAAATGCTACCTAGATAGTAATAATATAAGACTTGACATGACATAATATCTGTTATATGCTTAGTTGATTCATGATTACCTGTACATGCTACTTGACACCTGTTACATGTTTACCTGCTTGCATGATACCTGTTACCTGTTACATGTTATATGCACCTATTATTTCACCTCATTACTTGATTATGTTCATGATTCATGCTAGTTGTTCTATTTTGTTGCCATGTCTATTTGATGCTATTTGTTTATCTTTCCTGTACTTGTGCCTGCACTACAAGCGGCCCGTAACTTGCATTGACGAGAGTTTTGTTTTCTTTTCTCTTCCTGCAGTTTATTATATTGCAGATTTTAGAGGTCAGCTACCAGATGGAGTTGGTGATCTGAGATTTTAGATGCTGGAGTTCTTGCTATTATTATTATTCCTATTGCTTATTTTGAATAAATATATCTGTTACTTGGATTATTGTGTATTGGGTAATGTGACCTAGGATTATTAACTTGTTCAGATCTGGTTTATTTGAAATTTGTTAAGCTTTGTTTCAAGTAAATTCGTGTTGGTATATTAATTTATTTATGCATGCGTAGTTGACTTCTCTTGCTTCCTACTCTGATTTTTCCTGTGAAATGTTCCAAAGATCCTGACAGCTGATGGATGATGAAAATCATTCGCTGGACTTAGTCACGTATCCGTATTTCGTATTCTCTTTTTGAAAAGCGGGGCGTGACACTACTGTTTTGCAAATAAATTTAGACAAAGTAATTGAGGGTGATTTTAGATGATCTTAACTACAAAGTTGTAGTAGACTCATTTATGATTCTTATGAAACTAATAAATTTGTTTTTAGAGTAATATTGGAATTTATATGATTTTTTTTAATACCATTGGGTGATGTATTTTATCTAGTTGTCCCGCAACTTGTACAACGTATAAAATTGGATTTAAAATTGGAATGTTAGTAAGATATAACTTATGAGAAATTAAGAGATAATTAAAGGATGATGTTGGAATGTTAAATATGTGATATTTATAAAGGTTTTAACCCATCAAGTGTTATTGAATGTTGCTATAAGAAGTTGGTTACTTCATGATTGATAAATAAGAGAATGGATAAAAGAAGTTAAAAGATGTGAATGAATGAAATTTGAATATGTGAATAATGTGGGTATGAATAACCCATGATGTTGGACATGAAAGGTGCTTAATCTAGAGGCTAAGTGAGACCCAAAGTGCCAAAAAAGTGATGAAATAGATTATTGAAATTTGAGAAGTGGCCAAATGGGATATCATTCTTGGTATATTGTTTAAGACCGGTAGGAGGGTATACTATCTCTAGATGGTAATATTATTCATGTTTGAATTTAAGGATATGAACTAGAAGAAGATATGATAGAAACAACGGCGAACATGTTCGGTAAAGAATGTGCAGCTCCTAGGAGTTCGAGATCAAGGAGTACGTCCGGTAAATCTACATGTGCGGCCTAGGGGTAGGCCGGTGAGGTCGATGAAATGGCCGGTAAAGGACTGCGGTTTCTAGGAATATTCACGATTGAGGATACGCCCGGTAAATCTACATGTATGGGCTAGGGGTACGTCTGTCAATCATCCAAAAGACCGGTAAAGAGTCTACAGTTCCTAGGAGTGGTCGAGACCCAGGGTACGCCTGGTAAATCCACGGTGTGTGGGCTAGGGATATGCCGGTAAGGTCCGTAGTTGCGGAAGATCGACTTGCTAGGGTTCGTGGCTGAGGATACGCCCGGTAAATCCACTATATGTGGGCTAAGGGTAGGCCGGTAAGGTCCTATATCCTGGGGATGCGACTCCTCGGTGACTACGCGTTGGAGTATATTCATTAGGTTATGTTGCATGGCGTGGGATATAAATTCTATAATAAGGAGTACGTTAAGGGCTTGCCCTCGGACCTATGTAGTATGGGATGCATAGAATCCGAACAAGTATGTATTAGTGTCATCGTAGTATAAATATCTGCATTTGGCATTAAGTCATATCATACACTGATACGACTAGGATAGTCATTTTTCCTGTTTGCATTCATGTTTATGTTTGCTAAAGTAGAAGAATCGATATATTATAGCATTGCGTTAGTTGTATGCAACTGACGTGCCCACTGTTTCCTAGTTACAGGACTGGATTCGGCATGGACTTGAAGTCACTATGATGAGTCGTTACAAGATTGAAGAATTTTCATATTTGTAGATTGTATTGTATTCGTTTAATTCTGTTATGTTGTTGTAAGGAACATGTTGTAAATAAAAAAGTTTTAAATTCGTTGTAAATTTGTATGAATTTGAAGTAAAAGTTCATGTATTTGCTACGAATTACCTGTGTTTGGAATTCGGGGCGTTACAACTCGGCCTTGGCCCTAACCACCAGATCATAGGATCAGGTTTTGGACTTCCGGGCTAGCCTTAAGTTTTCAAATTAATATCAATTTATTGTAGGTTGCTTAGAATTTATGGCAAAATCAATTACATTTTTAAAAAGCGGAAAAAATAAAAATTGAACACATTCTTTAGCCTCGGTAAAAGTAATTTAGAATTACAGGACCCAGGGCCGGGTCAGACTGATGCAAAATCCTAACCAGGCCGTACTTTTAAATAGGCCAAATAAAGGGCCCTACCCTACCAATTATTTTACAGGGTCAGTGCCGAATCGATTTTTCTTTAAGGCTGGGTTCAAGGCCGCTATGACCAGTCTTAACCCATTATCATCCCTTCCCTAGCATTTCAACTTAAATCCCTAACCCTGACCATTGGATCCAGAGCCGGGCCTTGGACTTTCGAGCTCGCCCTAAGTTTCAATTCTCACATCGATAACCTTGCCTTCCATGGAATTAAAATTATGGATAAAATGATTATACTTTTAAAAAGGATGAAAAACTATAAAAAAATATATACATATTGACCTTGAATTATAAGTAATTGATTATAATATGTGTATTTACCTACCTGATGCTTTCGATCTTTCTCATATGATTGATTATATATAATCGCAATTAGCACCAATTATAATCAATTACTTATATTAATTATCACCTATTACATAAACTACCCGATCCATTCGATTTTTCTCATATAACTACCATAAATTTATTTTAATATATGTTACCCCTTCTTCCTTTCATTTTCATAGATAATTGCTCTCGTATTGAGTAGTTTTTTTGAAGAAATTGTTAAAGTTTACGATAGTTTCTTGAAATTAAAGAAAAGTTTGAAATACATAATTACTTGTCACCTTTCTAGATACAGATTAAAGTTTGAGGGATTACTCAAATTAAAATATACTAGTAATTTACACATGCGATGCGCGTTTTTTATAATCTCAAAAAATAAAAATAAAAACTCTGACGTAAGGAGAATTTGAACCGGAAACCTTCTTTATGGTAGAATGACAAAATGACAAATGACACTAAGGCCTTCTCCCATTATAATATTATTATTAGGGATTTAGGGTAGTCATTTGACAAAAACCAAAATTGTAGTATAGGGTCGTATTGTATAATTTAGCATTTCTTTTGTCCCAAAAATAAAGGGTTAAATTTCACTAAATCCTACTCCGTGTGGGTAATGCTACACCTACAACCTTTATAACCTAACAACCATAGGTGTCTCAATTTCATTGGAGATGTTTACAACCCACTTCCACCTACTCTACAATACATTCCAATGAAATTGTGCCACCTAAGGTTGTAAAAGAAATGTTGTAAGAATAGGTTGTAGGTGTAGCATTATCCACTCCGTGTTCACCAATATGCAAATAAACCTATCAAAATCTTTTTTTGTGAATGACCCTACAATAGATCAAAAATTGTTACGGATGACCCTACTCTTTTGCAAAGGTCTATACATTAATCCTTTGGGGGTTATTTTATTTTTATTTACCTAAAATACCCATAATTTGTTAATTAGATATTAGAGATACTTAAATTTATAATATTTAAAGAATTAGTAACGAGATATAATATTTTCTATAAGCCCACTGATTTTAGCAAGCAAAAATATCAAAAAATGCGCATATTTGTTTTTGTGGTAGGGTAAAAATGGCTTGGGGCCCAACCAGGGCCCAATACAACTCTCACTCAAAAATGGTAAAAACAGCAATCTAGTTCGACTTCGAGCCACTACAGGGTCGGCGCCGAGCCTCAAGTTCACCCCGACAGAACTGGTCTCCTCGTATCCGACGAGCCTCAACGGTCCTCGGCCTCCGATCCGTGACAGCCCCACGGGCCGTCCCCCTTTTCTGGCGAGGGATGAGGATGACCTGGCACAGCCTAGACCCTCCGATTCTCCCAGAGGCACAGGAGACCCATTATCAGCCATGTCAGCTCCAAATACCACTTAGGGCGTTGTCACGTCAGGCCCATGGGCTTTCGGGTCCAGACCTGGCCCCCAAGCGGATCCAAACCCGGTTGGAATTCCCTATAAATACCAGACCCTCACCCACCTTTTCAGGTAACCAATCTTTTGCCACTTAAATTCACCTAGTTATTGCTACTCTCTCACAGAGACTGACTAGATCGTCGGAGGGTCCGCCACCGGAATAAACCCCGGTGTTTCAGGACCGTCTGTAGGTACACAAGACCTTGGATCCGAACCCTCTGATCCGAGCCCAGACATCCACCTCATTCCGAGCCCATCGCAGGTACCGCCCGGTTAGCCGAGGGTCGTCTGATAAGCAGCTTTCTCCTTCAATACAAATCGAGTCCGAACTCACACCTGGTGCATCCACACGTCTCCCAGAAACAAACCGCATCAGGTTGGCGCCGTCTGTGGGAACACTGCTTCAGAAGCCGACCCGAGCCCGACCATCAAGGGACCTCGACAGCCGGACTCTCATGGCCTCCAAGGGCAAGGGGGCTGCTTCCTCCGTCAACCGACGGGACTCACCCCCACCAACTGCTAACGCCGGGCCACGCATTTCAAAACACAGGGCTCCCCAACAGGGGTCCCAAAGGAGCGTCACCCGTCAAGTCCAGCCCGACCTACGGGGGATAATCGTCAACCGACAGATTAGCCGCAGCAGGGGAAGGGCCGCTTCCAACCCGGCCCCGAACCATCCAAGACCGCCGCCCGAGGGACGGAGGCCAACGCTCAGCCGCGTCGGAAGGCAACCTTCAGACCGACCGAACAGGGTCGAGGGAGCCCCCGTCACTCACAAGGAGTTCCAGGACTTCCGAAGAGAAATTCTTGGGGCTCTCCGACGGGCCCCCAGGGAGGAAACCCTCCATTCCCAAACCGGGTCGGACGCCGAGGCCAGCGTGTCCCGCCCATCAACAATCCAGCCAGAGGACGATGGCGTACTCCTAAGGCGCCTCCAAGAAATGGAGGATCGCCTCGATCACATAGGAGACGGCGGCCAACGAGTGGCTCAGGGGTACAGACCTGTCCGTCCTCCCTTCTCCGCCCCCATCCTCTAAGCGGAAATACCCAGAAATTTCCGACCACCTCAATTCGAGACCTACGACGGCGAGGGAGATCCTGCTGATCACATGGAGGGTTTCAAAACCCTCATGATGATTCACAGCGCCTCCGATCCCCTGCTGTGCCGAGCCTTCCCTGCCACGTCCGGCTTGTGAATGGTTCTCGAAGCTCACCCCCGGCTCCATTTACTCCTTCGACCAACTAGAGGGCAATTTTCTTGCCCACTTTATCACCAGCCGGAAGGCCGAAAGGACCAGCGCCTCTTTACTTGGGCTCAGACAGATAGAGGGGGAGTCACTCAGAGTGTTCGTCCGGAGGTTTACCGCAGAGGCAAGGTCGGTCTCCTCCCTTGATCCTGGCGTCGCCTCCGCGGCATTTCGGCACAACGTCCGTCATGGACAGCTGAAGGCTTCTCTGGTGAAGAAACCCCCCGTCGACTTTCCCGACCTCCTCAACAGGGTCGAGAAATACATTAGGGCAGAAGAGGCCCTTAACCCCGAAGATGCCAGGGAGGCCACCGGGAAGGGAAAGCGGAAGGCCGAAGAAGTCGAACCATCAAAGAAAGCTCTAAGGGACGCGGGGGCCATGAAGAAGGTCCCGCCGGTCCCCCGCTTCGAGAGGTACACTCCCTTGACGCATAACGTATCCGCCACCCTCTTAAAAATCGAAGACAAAGGCATTGTCCGACTACCTCCCCGATCTAATAACAACAAGAATCGAGATCAGCGCTTCTACTGCCGCTTCCACAGAGATCACGGGCACGAAACCGACCAATGCCGGGCCCTGAAAGACGAAATTGAGGAACTCATCTCAAGAGGGTACCTCCGAGAATTTACCCGAGAATGCCCACGGGATCGGCGAGATGCTAAGAACCGGAGGCTCTCGCCTCCGAACCCTACTCCGAACCGCATCCAGGGTCGGGATCCCGAGTCTGAGGGAGCCGTGGATACGCCATTGATCTTGCACTGTGTCCACGGAGGGCCAATGGGAGGAGAATCAAATACTTCCCGAAAAGCCTTCATCCGAGAGGTGAATGCTGTCCAAGACAACCCCTCGCCCAAGCTACAACCGATGCTGGTCTCCTTCTCAGGAGAGGACCTCGAAGGCGTTTGCCTACCCCACTGCGATGCCCTCGTCATTAGTCTCCACATGGCTAATTGTGAAGTTCGCCGAATCCTCGTCGACAACGGCAGCTCGGTTAATATTCTTTTCCTCGAAGCCTTCGAGGATCTCAAGTTACCTAGAGGCAAACTCAAGCCGGCCGGATACACCTTGCATGGGTTCTCCGGCGTTCCTGTCGTGATATAAGGGATTGTTACCCTCGACGTTACCGTAGGATCGGCTCCTGTCAAGAGGACCGAGTCCATGGACTTCATGGTAGTCAAGGCGGCTTACAACGCCATACTCGGCCGACTCGGACTATGCTCCCTCCAAGCGGTGCCTTCGGCTTACCATCTGAAACTTAAATTTCTCACCCCGCAAGGAGTCAGCATCGTCCGAGGCAGCCAAGA
The DNA here is from genome assembly GCA_017893485.1 of Hemerocallis citrina. NCBI lineage: Eukaryota > Viridiplantae > Streptophyta > Magnoliopsida > Asparagales > Asphodelaceae > Hemerocallis > Hemerocallis citrina. The sequence continues at coordinate 276,906,395 of CM030358.1, forward strand.
AGCAGCGCGATCGTGCTACATGACCACCGTCGGGGGAGGTGTGTTCCCCCTCGACGCCGTCGAACTCGAACCTGAGAGGGACGGCCCTGCTCCCAAACCTGTCGTCGAGATGGAGGAGGTCCCAGTCGACGCCGAGCACCTAATGAAGTTCCTTGAGGGACGAACATAGGTTCTAGCCTGGCTAAATGTAAATATGTTTTTGTGTAAGCACTCATGTGTAAAGGGCCGTCTTAGCGGCCCTCCCTATCTTATGCGAAAGAAATCTCTTTTTGTCAAACTCCAAACGCCTCAGCAGATCCGACCTAACGCCGGACAATGGGATCGGCACCCGAGTCCTCACTCCGGTATCGTCCCCAACGCCTCGGTAGGTCCAACCTGAATCCAGACCAGGGACTCTTCCTAAGGCCCCACTTCGATCCCTCACGGATCGGCGGAGCCGAACCTTGCCTCCGCCATCATTCACTACACTACTAGCCAGAGCAAAGAAGGAAAAGAATTCTTTATTCATACCCTTTTATTTTGTTCTGAGAAAACAAACAAAGACCGTTACAGGACCACTCCACTCATCTCAAACTGGAGGAAGTCGCCATCTTAGGGCCCCTCGGGTCCGACGAAGGGCAGGATTATTCCGACCGAGCGACTAGGAGCCCTCTCCTCGTCATGGTGGTCCTTAGGCTCAGCCACGGTCGACACCCCAGCCACGGAGCTCTGGGCGTCAACCGGTCGCATACACTCCAACAGCAGCAGCGTAGAGGGAACCCCCTCCGCTCGCCGACCCACTGAGGAAGATGTCGAGACACCCAGCATCGTCTTGTAACGGTGTATCTCCATCTCCTTCTCCACAATGACATCACGAAGCAACCTCTCAGAAAAGGGCCTCTGCACCGAGGCGCTCGACATGGCCTGTCCAAGACTTGCACCGCCGAGTTCCTGATCCACCATCGCCCTCCTCAGCCGGCTCGCCTCCTCACTTAAGGCTTCAGACTTATTCCGATAATAGTTAAAGGCCACATCAGTGTCGCGAGCCCCCTTTCGGTAGCGAACCAACACAGCCTCCAGGGCCTCAACTTTGCTCCGGAGCCACGCCACGTCGGAACGATGGGGGTCCACCTCGGGAAGGGGAGCCGCAACCTACAAGAGAACCAGCCAACTCAACACACATACGCAAGAAGGTTCGGAAATATCCGAGGTCAAAACACTTGGCCGGTCAAAAATCCTTTTTTATAAATTGAGTTGCTTCTTACAAAAAATGCGGTGGCCAGTCTGCGAAAGGCAAATACAATCGAGAGAGGGAAAAAGAAAGACAAAATTATACAACTTGTTTTCCCACCTCAGCATCGACAGACGGGTTCACAGGGGGGTCGACGGGCGGGTCGAGAGCGGGCCCTTCTTCGCCAGGAGTCTTCGGTGTCTCCTCGATCTCCATGTCGTACTCAAAGTTGGACGGATCGACGGTCGGGTAGAAGTGCCTCACATGACTGAGGGCCTTCGCATAACATTCGTCCTGGGCCTTGATCACCATCATCTGACCCGCATTCGTCAACTCCTCCCTCTCCTTGGCAAACTTCTTCTTCAAGGAGACCACCTTCTTCCCCCACTCCGCATCCTTGGCCTCGAGCTCGAGCTTCATCTGCTGCTCCCTCTTGTGCGAGCCCTCGAGCTCGATCCGCATCTCCTTCATCTCCCGCTCGCTCTTATCCGCCCGAGCTCGCTCTTGTGCCAGGGACGCCTCGTAGAGGTTCTTTATGTTAGCCCCTTGCACGCAAGCCTGCGACCGACAAACGCAGATAAGGAAAAGACTTCCGCAGAAAAATTAACAAGGGGGATAGGGTCGACGAGCTTACCAGCACGGTGGCCTGCGCCAGGCGCGTAAACGCCACCTCCACGGGCTCGCTCTCCATCGCCTTGCGGTCGCGAGGGGTTGCCAACTTCTCCACCACCTCAACGGCCTGGGCCTCCTCGGTCAGACAGTCCCCCATCTGAACCGACCAGTCCGGTGCCCACCGTTGCCGCAACATCTCCACCACCAGGTCCTCTTCCTCGACCTCGACCAAGGGACCTTTCCCCTTGTCAAGAGCGGATGCCCTCGCTTGGCCCTGGCCCCTCGAAGTAGCCACCCCCTTGCTCGTCTCCGAGCGAATCCTCTTAGTCCTCGACTCGGGCTGGGCCTCCGAGATGACTAGGGACGACTCCCTCGGCCTCTTCGTCGCCTCCCCCTTCTTCTCGGCCTTCTCCTTCTTCAGGGCGAGCCTCTTTGCCTTGATCAATGCTTCATCCATATCTGCAGAAAAAACCATTAAGAGCAATGAGCAAGAAAGTACGAAAAGATCGAGAGAAAAGAAACAACTACATACACAGAACGGCCGGGCTCAGTCCAACGCTCGCCAGGTGGGCCTCCTGTCACCTTCGTCCAATCGATACTATGTGACAGACGGAGGCGCTCGACAAACCCCCACTCCTCGGCCGTCAAATCCCTCGGCCTCGGCAGTTGATAACTCGGCTTGGAGTGGTTCCATCGAGTGGGAATGTCCCAGGGCTCTTCACTCCGGATCACCAGATATTTTTTCTACCAATCCTTAATGGAGTCCGGGTGGCTGTGAACGGCCTTCCCCTTACTCCGGGGCGAGATGTAGTAAACACCCTCAGCCGCCGAGCTGATCATCAACATCGCTCGGAACACATTCAGCCACAAGGGTACCTTCTGTTCCTCGCACATCAGCACAAAGCAGATAATCTGCTTCCAAGAGTTCGGCCCGTACTGCATCGGCGCCAAGGAGGCCCAGTTCAGCACATCCCGAACAAACGGGTGGGCTGGCAGCCTCAGTCCGGAGATGAAGGCGTCCACTGGGAAGATGCAATACCAAGCAGAAAGGGGATCGGTTGGGCGCAGAGTAGAGCTCGGCAACATCAATTCGTAGCCGGGCCCTATGTGGTACGCCAGCTGCAAAACCTCCAAGTCCCCGCCCTCCAAGACGGTCGGAATCGCGTCCATCATCACCCTCTTCGGACTCGGCGAAGGGGGCTGCACGCCAAAGAGCTCCTTGTCAGAGAGGTCGTCGGGATACTGACGGAAAGGCCTTGGCTGTACGGGCGAACCTGTCATCAAATTGCGGTAAACAGGCGCCTGGCTCGAACCACCAGTCCTCGACCCCGCCTTCCTCGGAGCCCTCTTCCTCTTCTTGGTTCGCTCCGGCGAGAGGGTAGATAATGGCTCCAGACCAGTCGGCATGGAACTCGAACCCGCACCCTAAACTGTGGATCTCCTTACTGTGTCGCCCTCGCCTCCCTCCTCCTTGGAAGTCAACTCCAGAACACGGACACCGTCCGAACCATCACTCGCTTCCTCCGACTCGCTACTCTCCACCACGAAGGGATGTCAGGAGCGTAACGCCCTTACATTGTGTACCACCTCCTCCTCACCTACTGGTTCCTCCCACGAAACCGAATCGGAAGGCTCCGCAGCGTGTACTGACTCCTCCTCAAGCACGGGCTCCTCCCACGACGTCGATTTGGAGGCAGGTTTCCCTTCCCCCTAGACATCGATGCTGACAAGCCAGACTGAGCCCTATCCTTCTGTGCCTAAACTAAACAGACTTACCAACTAACCTGGGGTCGCTTCGGAAGGACGAGCCTAGTACAGCAAACTGCAGGGACGAGCGCTGAAGTGTTGGAAGATTTTTTGAAAAGGAAAGCAGCGAGAAAGAAGTGGGCGAAAGGAGGAGAGGGGGGAATATTTATAGAGGATGAAAACGACTCCTCGATTTCCGCAATTACTGTTCACCGATTGACGTGCAACTGCCGCCTGGAAAATCGCACCACGTCCTCGAAACGTGCGCTGCTGACGTCATCCAGTGCCAGGCTGGCAGCCAGATGCAGGGGTCGGTTCGGATAGAGTATTCGGCCGAGAAAACATTTTACTTAAGATTTAAGGTGCCGTCCTTCGACAGATGCCCCGGGCTCCAGGGCTCGGTCGGTTCCCCTCTCACCCGCGAGCAGCTCGGGGCTTACAGCCTCGGCAGCCGAAACCCCGAACTGTTCGAGGGTGGGACAGAAACCACCATCGCCTGGAGCCCTATCGGAAGACAGATTGGCCAACCTCCAGTCGGAGACGACCCATCTATCCGAGGCTCTTCAGCCCCAAGTACGGAATACGGTTGATGCCCCTCCCGTCTGGATCTCTCTCGGGCCAAACAACCGTGTCAGGGTCGTCTGACCCGAAAAAGGATCCAGACGGCAGAGCCACCACCAATCCGAGGCTCCTTATCTACCGGTCCGGATTTCGGTCGTTGTCCCTCTCGCCCTGATCTCCCCTGGATCTGGCTACCGTATCAGAGCCATCAGATCCAAGAGAAGATCCGGGCGGCAGAGTAACCACTTCTCCGACACGACCGGGGGTAAAATTTTGCAAGAGACAGACATCCGCCGGAGCAGACACCTCTGATGGCCAATGGACCACCCTTGCTGTGATCCAACCCGCTGCGGAGGGAGGGGTACTTATAGCCTCCCCCATAGGCCGGCCTTTATGACATGGGGAAAGCCAAACGACGGAAGCCCATGCGCCATGCATTTATTAGGCGGCACAATTAAGGCCCCTGGGAAATTGGAACATCACACAGATCCCGGAGTGCCTTCAATGCTTCGCAAAAACGGCAGGCTACCCCACTCAAACATTCTAAGGCACAATGGTTTGCCCCCACACTTGCCGACCCGGAATCCCTCGCCAGCTCGAGGCCAAGTCTAGCACCAGGGTAGTCTTCTCAGGAAGGCTCAACGACTCGCCATCGCCCTTGCCGACCCGTAATCCCTCGCCAGCTCGAGGTTAGGTCTGGCACTAGGGTAGTCTTCTCAGGAAGGCTCAACGACTCGCCCTCACCCTTGTTGACCCATAATCCCTCGCCAGCCCGAGGTCAGGTCTAGTACCAGGGTAGTCTTCTCCGGAAGGTTCAACGGCTCGCCATCGCCCTTGCCAACCCATAATCCCTCGCCAGCTCGAGGTCAGGCCTGGCACCAGGGTAGTCTTCTCAGGAAGGCTCAACGGCTCGCCATCACCCTTGTTGATCCGTAATCCCTCGCCAGCTCGAGGTCAGGTCTAGCACCAGGGTAGTCTTCTCAGGAAGGCTCCACGGCTCGCCATCGCCCTTGCCGACCCGTAATCCCTCGCCAGCTCGAGGTCAGGTCTGGCACCAGGGTAGTCTTCTCAGGAAGGCTCAACGGCTCGCCATCACCCTTGTTGACCCGTAATCCCTCGCCAGCTCGAGGTCAGGTCTAGCACCAGGGTAGTCTTCTCAGGAAGGCTCCACGGCTCGCCATCGCCCTTGCCGACCCGTAATCCCTCGCCAAGCTCGAGGTCAGGTCTGGCACCAGGGTAGTCTTCTCAGGAAGGCTCAACAGCTCGCCATCACCCTTGTTGACCCGTAATCCCTCGCCAGCTTGAGGTCAGGTCTAGCACCAGGGTAGTCTTCTCAGGAAGGCTCCACGGCTCGCCATCGCCCTTGCCGACCCGTAATCCCTCGCCAAGCTCGAGGTCAGGTCTGGCACCAGGGTGGTCTTCTCAGGAAGGCTCAACGGCTCGCCATCACCCTTGTTGACCCGTAATCCCTCACCAGCTCGAGGTCAGGTCTAGCACCAGGGTAATCTTCTCAGGAAGACTCAACGGCTCGCCATCGCCCTTCTTGACCCGTAAATCCCTCGCCAGCTCGAGGTCAGATCTAGCACCAGGGTAATCTTCTCAGAAAATTTCAACGGCTCGCCATCACCCTTGCCGATCCATAGACCCTCGCCGGCTCAAGGATCGCTCTAACACCAGGACAACCCCCTCATGAAGGCCCAGTGATTCGCCATCCCATTTCTACAACCATAAACACTCCTCCACGGCTAGCTCCCGCACCCCCGCAGGTGTGGGGGGCTTGTGTGGTAGGATAAAAATGGCTTGGGGCCCAACTAGGGCCCAATACAACTCTCACTCAAAAATGGTAAAAACAGCAATCTAGTTTGGCTTCGAGCCACTACAGGGTCGGTGCCGAGCCTCAAGTTCACCCCCACAGAACTGGTCTCCTCATATCCGACGAGCCTCAACGGTCCTCGGCCTCCGATCCGTGACAGCCCCACGGGCCGCCCCCCCTTTCTGGCGAGGCATGAGGATGACCTGGCACAGCCTAGGCTCTCCGATTCTCCCAGAGGCACAGGAGACCCATGATCAGCCATGTCAGCTCCAAATACCACTTAGGGCATTGCCACGTCAGCCCTATACCACTCTGGGCACTGCCACGTCCGCCCTAAACCCCTTGGGCCTCCTGCCACGTCAGGCCCATGGGCTTTCGGGTCCAGACCCGGCCCCAAGCGGATCCAAACCCGGTTGGAATTCCCTATAAATACCAGACCCTCACCCACCTTTTTAGGTAACCAATCTTTTGCCACTTAAATTCAGCTAGTTATTGCTACTCTCTCACAGAGACTGACTAGATCGTCGGAGGGTCCGCCACCGGGATAAACCCCGGTGTTTCGGGACCGTCTGCAGGTACACAAGATCTCGGATCCGAACCCTCTGATCCGAGCCCAGACATCCACCTCATTCCGAGCCCGTCGCAGGTACCGCCCGGTCAGCCGAGGGTCGTCTGACAAACAGCTTTCTCCTTCAATACAAATCGAGTCCGAACTCACACCTAGTGCATCCACACGTCTCCCAGAAACAAACCGCATCAGTTTTTTATATAAAGAAAATCATTCTGAACTTGAAAGGGTAACATAGTTATTTTATGTCTTTATTTACCAATGTCAATTAGGAGTACGGTCATAAGCAATAACTTTGGCCCTACGGTAGGATCATCAGCGAAAAAAAGAATTGGATAAACTTATCTGCAAATTACAGAAAATTTGGTAGGGTTTAGTGAAATTTACCCCCTAAAAAAAGGTTGAGTGCATATTACTTTTCTCTTTACCCCGTACTACCAAATCTACTACTTTTCTCTTTACTACCTTAGATGACACACTACTATTAAATGTTTCTACCACTTATCTATATAATAAAATACAAAGAAAGCTATCAAGTGGCTCTCCTTCAATCACCTCAAAAATCAAAGGTCCAGATCTAACCTCACAAAACATATTTTTCCCCCAAAAGTTTTTTCCCCAAAACTCAAATTCAAATCCCCCACCCAAAACAACTCCTATATTTATTTAATTTTTTTTTCCTCTCTCTCCCTCCCTCTTCTATTCAAAAAATTAAGAAAATAGAAATTTTAAAAATTTTATTAAAATAGAAAATTAAAAAACTAAAAAATTTAAAAATTAAAAACCTATAAAAAATATTCAAAAAAATCAAAAAAAATCATATAATAGGTTTTTTGCTGGACTCCCAAAAGTTTTGCATATAATATGTTTGCTACTTCAATTAATTTGCTGGACCTCCAAAACTATTTTATATTATCAAATAAGGTGCATCGTTCCGAAGACGTGCCGTAGGCACGTGTCAACGGGCAAACCTAGTTTTACAATAACATTCACTTATAGTGTATTACCTAAGGTAGTAAAGAGAAAAGTAATAGATTTGGTATTAGGTGTAGCATTACCCTTTTCAATTATATATGTGATCTGATCCATACCCGACCCAAACACTAGGTTATTGTATTGGATCCGCATCATATCCAGCCCGGTTCATAAGAGCATCCACAGTTGGCAGACACATCGGTTTGCTATTTTGTCTTTTTTTTGCAAAATAGCCACAGTAGCTTCTCATATTTGAGAAACTGTTTGGCGATTCTCAAAATATAGAGGATCCTAAGCTATTTTTATTTAATACGATCGGACGACACAACATGTGTAGCGCCCCGAATTTCCAGATTAATAGCATAGAAATTTCGTGGCACATTCCCAGTGATTCACTTCAACATAATATTAAACATCAACAACACCACTAAAATTTTCAACATTTATCTCCACAAATCATTTACAATGCACAGCGGAACTCAAAACAACTCAACTCAATATTCTCTTCATTTACAACACTAATTTATCTCAAAAACTGATATTACAAATTTACACAATCTCTTATATGTCAATTAATTCTCAAACCAACTTAAGCATTCCATCTCCAACCCAAAGCATTTACCTGCAACATGTGAGGCTAGAGATGATCCCTAACCCCCAAACTAAAGGGGTCAGCCATAAATGGTGTGAGAAATATAAAAATGAACAAACAACAACATAAAGCTCATACCTCATAAATTCTTAAACAACAAGTACTAAAGGAATATGGAAAGTACGAAATGAAAGGTAACATAAAACGTCAAGTGATACTAAGCTAAGTGTCATGTGTAGAAAACAAGAAAGCCACATGCATAAAACCAAGCTAAGAAAACACCAGTTCTAAATGCAGACTCTCTAATGCGTACTTGTCGAAGTCTATGCATCCCATTCTACATAGGTTCGGTGCAAGCCCTTAACGTCTTCACTTCATAGGGTTCAATCCCCGCGTTATGAACTAATCCTAACACGATGACTACTACGAGATAAAGATAAACCATGGATAGTATCGCATGCCCGATAATTCCGGAGATGGATCCCACACCCAAGATATTTCACTTGAATAATTCCGGAGATCATCCCACACCGAAACATTGACACGTCACCACAATATACCACATGTGCTTCACCTCGACTCCGATAATTCCGGAGATCAATCCCACACCACAATAGTTACCGTGATAATTCCGGAGATTGTCCCACACCACAAGACTGTGATAATTCCGGAGACATATCCCACACCACTAATAATCTACTGTGATAATTCCGGAGATTAAATCCCACACCGAAAGCCATACTGAGGTTCGTGACTCATGTTCCCGTTCATCATATCACCACTAGTGCCTGTCCTTAAAATTTTGGTTAAATGATTACTTAACGAATCTCCTAGAGTGATGCACCCTACCGGCCTAAATTTAAATTCAAATAACTGAAATGCCTCAATGGGCCTCAACCAAATACTCAACACCGGTATACTAGGGTCATACGCCTCTAGAGACTCAACTCAAAAGTCTAAACTGAAATTCCACTAAACAACGTGGCTCAACGAAATGTCTCAATGACATACTCAACTGAATATCTCAAGGTCGATTGCTTAATTATATACTGAACTGAATAACAAAAATATATAGAAACTAATCATTCAAATTAACACTGAAGTTTACCAATGTCCTTCAGTACCAGTCGACTTATACTGAGATAAGTCGACTGTCCAGAGGACCAAATTCAAGATTTGACAAAAATATACTAAGTCTCGTATCAGTCGACTTACAAGAGGGTCAGTCGACTTACCCGAGGAAAATTCCAGCAATCCTCTCAAAAATATTCTAAGTATTTCAGTCGACTTAACTGGGTTATAGGTCGACTGTCCAGAAGGACAAATGATTCTTACGAAAATAACTTCTACAGTAGACCAGTCGACTGCCTAGGGGCTAGGTCGACTGTCCAGAGCAACTATTTCAACAAATTCAAACAAAGTATCAGGCTCGTACCAGTCGACTGCACCGTAGGCCAGTCGACTGTCGGCCTACAGAATTTCAAAATCAGGTCTGATTACAAAATCGAATTTGGAGTTTCTAATGAACTAATGATCATGTAAATAGTACTTAATCAGAGAAAAATAATGATTCTCAAGGAACCTCATTAGGTATATGTATATTTCACCCAAAACATTAATGTGTCAAGATCTAAACTCTCATATTCTAAATCACAAATCCTTGGTTAGGGTTTTACAAGATCTAAGTTTCTTTCACAAAATCAATAAGAATCTGATCTATAATTCTAATGTCCAGGTGTTCATGCACAAATCTCAACATGTTTTTAGCAAACAATTTCAATATTAAAGATCTACTATTTCATCCACATTTATTCACATGATTCACATCACATAACGAGATCTAAATTGTTCACCATAACCAATCATTACATCATGATATTTGCACACATGAATCGACCACAAGACAAATTTCTTCCATGCATGATATCAATCAAACAACAAACATACATCGAACAACAAACAAATTTTTATATTACTCACCTTAGAATTTGAGAATAGTCCACAAAGAAATCCTCTTTGCTAGATCCAAAAAGCTCTTGCTCCACCCAAAAAGATCTCCAAAAATCTGTGTATTATCAGTAATGACGGCTGGGAAAATCCCTTAAATATGCCGGGTTGATTATTAGGGTTTTCCCCGCAACTTTGCAAACCAACCCTTCCCAAAATACAATTTGCATGTATAGATTATTCTTTGGAAATTCCATCAAAATTCATTTAAATTCCGATCTAATAGAAAATATACATTCTAAATCTCCATTTATACTGTTCAAAACGTCCAGAAATTGTATTTTTGCATTTTAGCCCCTAAAATTGTCAAATTTGCAAAAAGGTCCTTCTTTTCTTAAAAATTGCAAATAGCTCCAATAAATTGCAGAAAAATCTGGAAAAATACCAATTAAATCTCAATCATTAAATAAAGATTTTTCATAAAGAAAACTAAATTTTCGCACTTCTCATAAAAGCATTTGCACGTGTTTTGCACGTGTACAAAAGATAAATTTTCTGAAAATACTCATTAAATCCCCAAAATAAATTGAAATTCATTTTCAAATATAAAAATAATATTTGAAAATACGGGGTTCTACATCACTCCCTCCTTAGAAGAGTTCTGTCCTCAGAACTACTACTAATGAGTCCAAACAAAATATCATCAAAGAATTAATATCCCATAAATAGAACATAGTCCAAACAATATATCAACAAGGAAATCAACATCTCATAATGGAAACATAATTCAAACAATTGTATAAGACATCTCAATCAAAATAAGAGAAATACAATTCAATTCAAGTACTACCATTCAAAATTTACAATCACATAACAAAAATACACTCATGCAAACAATTCAGGGAAATCCTTCTGCATGCGATCTTCAGGCTCCCAAGTAGCCTCCTCAAACTGCTGATTCCTCCACAATACCTTGACCATAGGTATCACCTTCCTTCTCAGAACTTTCTCCCTACGATCAACGATCTCAACAGGCTGTTCCTTATAACTCAAGTTCACCTGTAATCCTTCAGGAATCTCTGCCAACTGATGACTCTGATCTGGCACATACTTCCTCAATAATGACACATGAAATACATCATGCACTTGTGCCAACTCTTCTGGAAGCTTCAACCTATAAGCGGTCTTGCCAATCCGCTCCAAGATCCTGAATGGACCAATGTACCTTGGCGCCAACTTGCCTCCCTTACCAAACCTGATCACCCCCTTGGTCGGAGAAACCTTGAGAAAAACTGCATCCCCAACTTCAAACTCTAAGTCTCTTCGCCGAGTATCAGCATAACTCTTCTGACGACTCTGAGCCTCGACCAATCTCTTTCGAATCAGCTCAATCTGCTCGGATGTCTGCTGTACGATCTCAGGACCATACATCTGCCTCTCGCCAACCTCATACCAACAAACAGGTGTCCTGCACCTCCGCCCATACAAAGCCTCATACGGTGCCATCCCAATACTCGCATGGTAACTGTTGTTATAAGCAAACTCAACCAATGCCAAGTATCTCTCCGAACTACCACCGAAATCCATAACACAAGCTCTCAACATATCTTCCAGCACTCGGTTCACCCTCTCAGTCTGACCATCCGTCTGTGGATGAATCGCGGTACTGAAATCAGTTCTGGTGCCCAAAGCTGCTTGTAGGCTCTTCCAACACCTTGAAGTAAACCTTGCATCTCTGTCGGAAACAATCGACACAGGAACTCCATGAAGTCTCACAATTTCTCCAATGTACAACTCGGCCAATTTCTCCATCGACCAAGTAATCTTCATAGCTAGAAAGTGAGCTGACTTAGACAAGCGGTCCACAACAACCCAAATCGAGTCATTGCCCTTCAAACTCCTCGGCAAACCTGTGATGAAATCCATGCTGATATTCTCCCACTTCCACTCCGGAATGGGTAACGGCTGTAACAAACCTCCAGGTCTCTAATTTTCTGCTTTGATCTGCTGACAAGTCAGACACCTTGCCACAAAATCTGCTACATCTCGCTTCATACCAGACCACCAAAAGTGTTGTTTGATGTCCCTGTACATCTTCGTGCCTCCTGGATGAACTGACAACAATGTACTGTGTGCTTCCTGCAAGATACTCTCTCTCAAATCTGCATTATCTGGAAGACACAACCTCTCACCCATCCAAAGAACTCCATCTTGAACACGAAACTCTGATAGCTTGCCTTCTGAAACCTATTGCAGCATCTTCTGAATCTCTGAATCCGATCTCTGACCTTCCACAATTCTCTCTCTCAAGGACGGCTGCAACCTCAACTGTGCCAAAGATGCCTCTAAACCTTGCAGTACCACCTCGATACCTGCCTGATCAATCTCTGCTGCCAACTCTCTGCGAGTAGTAATCAAACTCGATAAACTACTCTTCCTGCTAAGTCCATCAGCTACCACATTCGCCTTGCCCGGGTGATACTTGATCTCGGGACGAATGTCTTCCAATACCTCCAACCACCTTCTCTGCCGAAGATTTAGATCCCTCTGCTGATAAATGTACTTCAGGCTCTTGTGGTCGGTATACATGCTAACCTTCTCACCATAGACATAATGCCTCCACAGCTTCAAGGCATAAATGATAGCTGCTAGCTCCAAGTCATGCGTCGGATAATTCTTCTCATGCGGACGCAATTGCCTCGAACCATAAGCAATAACCTTGCCTTCCTGCATCAAGACACATCCCAAACCCCTGAGAGATGCATCACTGTAGATATCATAATCCTTCCCTGCTTGCGGCAAAGCTAAGATAGGTGCAGTAGTCAACCTTTCCTTTAACTCAAGAAAACTCTCCTCGCACTTATCTGTCCACACAAATGCCACACTCTTCCGGGTCAAACCTGTCAAAGGAACAGTGATCTGAGAATAACCCTGGATAAATCTCCTGTAGTATCCAGCTAAACCCAAGAAACTCCTGACTTCCTTCACAGACGTTGGCCTGGGCCAATCCTTCACTGCTTCCACTTTCTGAGGATCAGTAGCTACTCCCTCCTTAGAAAGAATATGCCCAAGGAAAGCTACCTCAGATTTCCAAAACTCACACTTCGACAACTTGGCATACAAGCTATGCTACTGCAATTTCTGCAATACCGCTGTCAAGTGCGTAGAATGCTCCTCCTCCGACTTCGAATACACCAAAATGTCGTCGATGAAAACCACCACGAAGGAGTCAATAAATGGCCTCAAAACCCGATTCATCATATCCATGAAAACTGCTGGCGCATTCGTCAATCCGAATGGCATTACCAGAAACTCATACAGTCCATGACGAGTCCTGAAAGCTGTCTTACTCACATCTTCCTCCTTGACTCGTACCTGATGATACCCTGACCTCAAGTCAATCTTCAAAAACACCGCTGCTCCTCGAAGCCTGTCGAACAAATCATCAATCCGCGGCAGTGGATACTTGTTCTGAATGGTCACCCTGTTCACTCCCGATAGTCAATACACATCCTCATTGACCCATCCTTCTTCTTGACCAACAATACTGGTGCTCCCCACGGAGAAGAACTCGGCCTAATAAATCCTTTGCTCAACAGCTTCTCAATCTGCTTCTTCACTTCATCTTGCTCTACAGGTGCCATCCTGTACGGAGCCTTGGAAATCGGCGCACTTCCCGGCTGAACATTGATGCAGAACTCCACGTCTCTCTGCGGCGATAATCCTGGAAAATCATCCAAGAACACCTGAGGAAAATCTCGAACAACCGGAATGCCCTCGACTTCATCAGAAATAGCCATCTTAGATACCATTGCAACCACCTTCGGAATCTTCTTCTTCCCTTGGAAAGTCACTGCAGGTCCACTTGGTGCTTTCACCATCACCTCCTTCAGCTTGCATTCGATTGTGGCATCATATATTGCCATCCAATCAATGCCCACGATGACATCCACACCCAATACTTTCAGCTGGATCATATCAATGCCGAACAACCTTCCACCAATCTCGATATCACAGCCTTCGTAATATCGATCCGCAATCAGCTCTTCACCTGACGGCGTTGCCACCGACAAAATCCTGTCTGGAAACAACTTAGGTTCCACACCTAAGATCTTTGCAAATCTTGGCGATACAAATGTATGCGATGAACCAGTGTCAAATAAAACCTTTGCCTTTATTCCATTTATTAAAACAACTCCTGTTACAATAAGAATGATACTCAATCTTAAATTGTTCTCAAATAAAGGTTTCATTTAGTACATTGATTCAAAATAAAATTCAAAATTCTTGCATACCCTGTATTACATTTTCCGAGTTACCAGCGTCTTCCTCGGTTAATGCAAATACTCGCCCTTGCCTCTTCTGAAATTTGCTCCCACCAGAACCATCCTTCTTCGATTGTGGACAATGTGGCTGAGTATGTCCTGCCTGCCCACACTGGGAACAAACCTGCTTCGCCAACTTTGGACACGCTGACCTGTAATTTCCTGCCTCCTTGCAGTACTAACAGGTCACTCCTTGAGCTGCAGGTGCCTTCTGCACCGGATTACTGAATTTGGCCTGCTTCGCCGGGAATCCTTTTCCACTCTGGCCTGATGCTGGCCTCTTGTTCCGGTTCCATGTATCCTGCTTCTTCTGGAACTGGTCCATATCCTCCTCAGTCATCGCTGCTCTCCTGACCAGCTTGTCGAATCTTCTGATACCCAACGGAATCATCCTCGACCTCAAGCTTGGCCTCAAGCCCTGCTCAAACTTTTTGGCCTTCTTAGCCTCATCAACAACCAATTCTGGTGCATACCTCGAAAGCTGAGCAAATTTGGTCTCATACTCCCGCACGGTCATTCTGCCTTGCTGAAGGTTCAAGAACTCAGTCGCCTTCTTCTTCTGAACATCTAGGGGAAAGAAGCGATCTCTGAACTCCTCCAGAAAAGCTTCCCAAGTCAACTGCTGATCTCCCAAAGTCCTTTTGAGCGATTCCCACCAGACACCAGCGTCCTTCTCAAGCTGCATCGACGCTAAATTCACCTTGCTGGCTGCTGGAGTCTCCGATACCTCGAAGATCGTCTCCATCTTCCGAATCCAATCATCTGCTGCTGTTGGATCAGCTTGCCCCTCAAAGACTGGCAGCCTCATCCTCTTAAAGGATTCAATCTGCTTAATCGGATCGGCGTTCACCAATCCATGTCCAGCTCCATGATTGGGCTGCGGATTCTGCTGCTGCGCTTGCTGCTGCGCCACATTGAATGCCATCAGCATATTCAACGTCTGATATACTTTGGCAAATTTAGCCTCCAGGTCGATCCCATTTCCTCGGGAACTAGCAGATCCATCCTCATTGTTGCCACCATTCCTGTCCCTGGGTGCAACCATTTTGAATACTGCAAAACGAGGGAAAAGTTAGAGCATCACACACACAATTCAAATTCACATCAATATCCTTTGGCAAAATCTCAACTGAATCCCAAAGGTAAAACATCATATTCAATTCTACGTGATACTCACTCTTTAATGTCCACACCTAGGTACACACACTCTAGTGTCCACACCTAGGTTATTTTATGTCATGTTTAGTATTACTATTGAAGCGTCGCTCTGATACCAATCTCTATAGCGCCCCCAATTCCCAGATTAATAGCATAGAAATTTCGTGGCACATTCCCAGTGATCCACTTCAACATAATATTAAACATCAACAACACCACTAAAATTTTCAACATTTATCTCAACAAATCATTTACAATGCACAGCGGAACTCAAAACAACTCAACTCAATATTCTCTTCATTTACAACACTAATTTATCTCAAAAACTGATATTACAAATTTACACAATCTCTTATATGTCAATTAATTTTCAAACCAACTTAAGCATTCCATCTCCAACTCAAAGCATCTACCTGCAACATGTGAGGCTAGAGATGATCCCTAACTCCCAAACTAAAGGGGTCAGCCATAAATGGTGTGAGAAATATAAAAATGAACAAACAACAACATAAAGCTCATACCTCATAAATTCTTAAACAACAAGTACTAAAGGAATATGGAAAGTACGAAATGAAATGTAACATAAAACGTCAAGTGATACTAAGCTAAGTGTCATGTGTAGAAAACAAGAAAGCCACATGCATAAAACCAAGCCAAGAAAACACCAGTTCTAAATGCAGACTCTCTAATGCGTACTTGTCGAAGTCTATGCATCCCATTCTACATAGGTTCGGTGCAAGCCCTTAACGTCTTCACTTCATAGGGTTCAATCCCCGCATTATGAACTAATCCTAACACGATGACTACTACGAGATAAAGATAAACCATGAATAGTATCGCATGCCTGATAATTCCGGAGATGGATCCCACACCCAAGATATTTCACTTGAATAATTCCGGAGATCATCCCACACCGAAACATTGACACGTCACCACAATATACCACATGTGCTTCACCTCGACTCCGATAATTCCGGAGATCAATCCCACACCACAATAGTTACCGTGATAATTCCGAAGATTGTCCCACACCACAAGACTGTGATAATTCCGGAGACATATCCCACACCACTAATAATCTACTGTGATAATTCCAGAGATTAAATCCCACACCGAAAGCCATACTGAGGTTCGTGACTCATGTTCCCGTTCATCATATCACCACTAGTGCCTGTCCTTAAAATTTTGGTTAAATGATTACTTAACGAATCTCCTAGAGTGATGCACCCTACCGGCCTAAATTTAAATTCAAATAACTGAAATGCCTCAACGGGCCTCAACCAAATACTCAACACCGGTATACTAGGGTCATACGCCTCTAGAGACTCAACTCAAAAGTCTAAACTAAAATTCCACTAAACAACGTGGCTCAACGAAATGTCTCAATGACATACTCAACTGAATATCTCAAGGTCGATTGCTTAATTATATACTGAACTGAATAACAAAAATATATAGAAACTAATCATTCAAATTAACACTGAAGTTTACCAATGTCCTTCAGTACCAGTCGACTTATACTGAGATAAGTCGACTGTCCAGAGGACCAAATTCAAGATTTGACAAAAATATACTAAGTCTCGTATCAGTCGACTTACAAGAGGGTCAGTCGACTTACCCGAGGAAAATTCAAGCAATCCTCTCAAAAATATTCTAAGTATTTCAGTCGACTTAACTGGGTTATAGGTCGACTGTCCAGAAGGATAAATAATTCTTACGAAAATAACTTCTACAGTGGACCAGTCGACTGCCTAGGGGCTAGGTCGACTGTCCAGAGCAACTATTTCAACAAATTCAAACAAAGTATCAGGCTCGTACCAGTCGACTGCACCGTAGGCCAGTCGACTGTCGGCCTACAGAATTTCAAAATCAGGTCTGATTACAAAATCGAATTTGGAGTTTCTAATGAACTAATGATCATGTAAATAGTACTTAATCAGGGAAAAATAATGATTCTCAAGGAACCTCATTAGGTATATGTATATTTCACCCAAAACATTAATGTGTCAAGATCTAAACTCTCATATTCTAAATCACAAATCCTTGGTTAGGGTTTTACAAGATCTAAGTTTCTTTCACAAAATCAATAAGAATCTGATCTATAATTCTAATGTCCAGGTGTTCATGCACAAATCTCAACATGTTTTTAGCAAACAATTTCAATATTAAAGATCTATTTCATCCACATTTATTCACATGATTCACATCACATTACGAGATCTAAATTGTTCACCACAACCAATCATTACATCATGATATTTGCACACATGAATCGACCACAAGACAAATTTCTTCCATGCATGATATCAATCAAACAACAAACATATATCGAACAACAAACAAATTTTTATATTACTCACCTTAGAATTTGAGAATAGTCCACAAAGAAATCCTCTTTGCTAGATCCAAAAAGCTCTTGCTCCACCCAAAAAGATCTCCAAAATTCTGTGTATTATCAGTAATGACGGCTGGGAAAAATCTCTTAAATATGCCGGGTTGATTATTAGGGTTTTACCCGCAACTTTGCAAAACAACCCTTCCCAAAATACAATTTGCATGTATAGATTATTCTTTGGAAATTCCATCAAAATTCATTTAAATTCGGATCTAATAGAAAATATACATTCTAAATCTCCATTTATACTGTTCAAAACGTCAAGAAATTATATTTTTGCATTTTAGCCCCTAAAATTGTCGAATTTGCAAAAAGGTCCTTCTTTTCTTAAAAATTGCAAATAGCTCCAATAAATTGCAGAAAAATCTAGAAAAATACTAATTAAATCTCAATCATTAATAAAGATTTTTTATAAAGAAAACTAAATTTTCAAACTTCTCATAAAAGCATTTGTACGTGTTTTGCACGTGTACAAAAGATAAATTTTCTGAAAATACTCATTAAATCCCCAAAATAAATTGAAATTCATTTTCAAATATAAAAATAATATTTGAAAATACAGGATTCTACAACATGTATCGTCCAAAAAAATAAAAAATAAAAAATAGAAAATAAAATTCGAAGCCCTAAGTTGGCAAACGAGAGAGTATGTCCTGTAAAAGAGAGGTCACTATCACAATGTGTTTAAGGCACTAATCAACTTGCTAGCACTAATTAATTAATGGTTTATTATTATTTTAATCACTAATTAATTACCTAATGACTATCTAATAACTAACAATGTTTTAATTTTACTAAAAATTACAAAAATACCTCTCGGAATTTTATTTATTTATTTATTTTTTTAAATTATAGCAAACAACCTATGCACGCACCCTCCATATATGCTATTTCTCAAATCGTCATTTTGTCATACTAGTAGTTTACACGTGCGATTAAATATATATTTTTTAAAGTAAACAATTCAATATAGTCCGGCCTCAAACCTGAAATATCTTTTATATTAGTTATGCACATACAATGCACGTCTTAATAGTTATTTTTAAAACAAATAAAAAACTCTGATATTGTGAGGACTCGAACCTGAAACCTCCTTCCTATTAGTTAAGTACGTGCGTCACACGCATTGATAGATTTACAAATGACACTAAGGCCTTCTCCCATTATAATATTAGAGATTAGAGATATATGATGTTCCATATCTAAACCTGCCATTAGTAATAAATATAAAATATTGTATTTTAGGAATCCTAAGATATGATGCGATGCATGTCTTAATAAGTATATTTTTTTCAAACTAAAAATTAAGACTATATGCCTGGCTTTGAACGTAAGATCTCATTTATAATAGTTATACACGTAAGTTGCATGCGTTGATAAATTGACAAATGATATTTTAAGGTTTTTTCCATTAAGCAAAACCTGTGGAGGCTCTAATAGAAGCCAGAGAAAAGCGGGAAAGAATAATTCCCAACTCCAGAAAACCCGGTGGTGCATTGAAAACGCGAAAAGAAACAAAACCGTCTTTCTTTTTTTTCTATCTTTTTTTTTCACTTCAAAAGTTGTTTCTCTCCTTTTCTTTTCCTTATCAGGTAATTATTTAATAATGTATGACTTTTTATTTTATTTTATTGCAATTGGAATCTATCTGGGTTATTTGATACTAAAGTAAAAATTTTGGGTGGTATTTTTGTTAATTAATCAAGAATCTATGGCTGCTGAACCAGCAAAGATACATCCATTTGAAGAGATTAAGATGCACAACCTAAGGGATGATTGTTGGCTTATCATCAATGGCAAGGTCTATCCTATCATCTTTTCTTCCATTTTTTATTTAGATTTTGATGATCTTGTGGGGCTGTTGTCTGTTGATGTTGATAGGGTTGATTTCGATGTTATTGTCATCGCCATCATCATTATCATTCAAAGTATTTGATTTACATTCAGAATTGCCTTCAATATGAAGGTCATAATGAACAGTCTGGATCATCCAATCTGAGGTGGTGTCTCAACTATATGATTTATGACTACCGGTCTAGAATTTTTTGACACTTGCGATTAGGTTATGTACTTTCTTTATGCTGGTCTATATGTATAGTAAGAGTCTTATTATCTAGGAAGCACGGATACTTCCAAATGGTCGACGTATCAGTGTCGGATGCGTATCGGGTGCCGATACTCCTTGGGTACTCCCGGGTGCGTACCCAAGAAGCACCCAATTTTTTAAATGCATTTTTCACAACTTTTAGACACAATTATATTTAGATAAATGCATAGAGTCCTAGAGTAATTGCAAAAGTTTGTTGTTTACAATTATGCTCAAACATAAAACAAGACTACTCAAAGATTTGATAGTTAGATTATCATTTCTTTTCTCTAAAATGCTCATAATTATAATGTATTCTTATAGTTCTATGAAATGGTTTAAATGTTTGCATTTTTAACAAGAAAAATATTTTTGCATCTACAAATATAATATAAATTATTTTATATTTAACGTACCCACAATGCACCCGTATCCTACTTTTTTGTAAAATTACGTATTTCTGTACCCGTGTCGTATCGTATCCGCACCCCGTACTCGTATCCATGCTTCATAGTTTATTATAGAAGCAGACAATTCTCTCGTGTAAGGGTAGTGAAAATCACTTCGGTAAGTCATTGACTGGATTGTCCTTGGCATGCATCTTAGGAAGTCTAACAATTTGAAATCAAGTGGTTTCAAGAAATTGTTCTCAAACTGAAAATTAATTCCCTATTACTTTTTAGGAGCAACACATTTCTACACATTTCTTTCTTTTTCTCACTACAAATCACAAAGACAATACCGGCGTCTTTTTAAACCTACAACGACGTTTCATAACGTCGCTATAGATCACAGCGGCATTTCTGACAATGCCGCGCAAAACGCTGCCAGAGCGAGCATCGGGACAAGTGAGAGGTCTATGCCGCCGCTTTTATCAGATGCCGCTATAAACCATAGATATATGCCGGCGGTTACAAAATGCCGGTATAGATATCTTTTCGATTTGGGCATTTTAAAATTTTTGATATATTCTGGCGTTTCCAAACGCCGGGATAGATATTTTATTTTTTAAAAGTTAATTATCTATGGCGGCCATTGCATGTACAGCGTCGGGATAGACCCATTTGTAAGTTGCATACAGTTAGCCTACAGCGGCGCTTCGAAACGCCGTAATAGGTGAAATTAGATAAATTTATGTTATATCTCACCTGGCGTTTTTAGAAAAAATGCCGGAATAGGTATTCCCTATTTTTTGGCAATTTCATTCAAATTTTCAAATTAAAAATACACATAATTAATCACATATTAGAAATACTTGTAATCACATCAAATTTAAATGCTCAAATATTCAAATCAATAATAATAACATAACAAACACATATATAAACTGCCATACAAAGAGTACATAGATATATATAGATAAGTTGTCACATGTTTAAAGAAAAATATCAAAACAGTATAAACAAAAGGAGATGTAAATACATTTCTTGAGGAGATGTAAATACATTTAGCACACTTCGTCTCCTAGCACACTTCTTGAGGAGATGTAAATACATTTAGCACACTTCATCTCCTAGCACACTTCTTGAGGAGATGTAAATACATTTCAAATCTCAGGTAATTTGTTGCTTATAAATCTAATCATATATAACATTGTATTCATTTTCCAGATATTTCACGACAAGTCCATGCAAAGCTATATAACATCAGTTTCCCTAAAAATCCCTATGAATTTTTGATAAAATTGCAAATACTCCAAGCAAAGCTGTGTAAGAAACAAGACTAAAACACAAAAATATCAACATAATCATGGCTTAGAAGGGAGAAAGGGTGTTGCCATCTTATGGGAGCCAAACACTCCTTCTCCAAAGAAAGTCTGCAAGCTCGAATTTATACCTTCTTACATGCACATAATGCCATGTAGCCATTATCTGCATTGGGAAAAATGAGAAGACTAGAGGTATGCATATACATAATATAAGAAACTAAACGGCATTTTGCTATATTTTGAGTCAAAGTACATAACTAAATAAATAGAAAGTATAATATACTTGAGAACAATTGTAGGTCTCATAGACGATATGTCTTGTCATCCCTTATGCAATACTTGACAGCATCAGGAAACCCTTGATCGAGCACAATACATTAGAAAAACCACATATCAAGTACTGAAACGTTCTATACTACAGAAGTACGAGAATCTACTCTAATCCCATTGCATCATCTGGCAGAAAATTACAAAATACACATAATCAGGTATAGTTGCAACAAAACATAGGCAAAATATTTTGCAGACTCGGGTAACATTAAGCTCCGTGAAATGCATAAATAATATAAAATTGTCTAGTTGAGCAAGTTACACAACAGCAAAAGGAAAATATTTTTCTAGTCAGACAATAGAAAATTTTACTAAGAATTTCTCTGGGAAAACAAGAAATTGATAATCAACATAATATACCATCTAATTCACAATACTTACACATCCAAACCAATGAAATAATGCAGTTCCTCTGTCACTATATCAGTATAAACAAATCAATAGATTATATGACAAAGATAAAGAAAAGACTAACCTTGAATGAGTCAAAACTTCCTTCTCTATTAAGCACCATCTAAACAAACATCGTTTTTATGCCTTCTTTCGATAATCTCTGAAAGAACAGCAAATATAAACAAGGAAGAAGGACCCTAAATTAGACAAACATGGAAGAAGATTATAAAAGAAAAAAAAAGAACAAAGATATAAGCTGATGTTGAAGAGGAATGGAAAGTAGTAAGATATGGGAGACTCAGATTCACCTTTAATCCATGACCAAAGTGTGAAAGTCCTAATCCTCTAGCTTTTCTTCAAAAAAAAAGCATCAAAACAGTAATCCTTCCAACAAAAGCTTCAAAACAGTATAAAAAAGTATATTGCATATGAAAACAGTATAGACAGCAATCCTTCAAACAAAAACATCAAAACAGTATAAACAAGGTGCAATGAGGAAGTATATATATATATAAGTTGTATAGCACATAGTTTTTACAAAACATAAGAAAAATAAAGTCCAAATCCTCGAAACTAGGGCGGGGGAGTCTCTTCGTGTGGCCCAGTGTTGCTTCCATTCTCATTAGTTTTATGCACGTGACTAGAAACCGATGATATTCGTTGTCCCTGTATAATGCACAATATTGCTTTATACAGTAGTGCCATGTAAGATTTTTGCACTGATGGGCCTTGAATATTGAAAACTTGCAGCACTTGATATGGGAACACAAATGGTTCATGGCTAATGTGTGTCCCAATGTGAATCGGATGTGAGAAATCTACAACTGTAAAACCCAACTTATCATGGTAGTTGTTATTTAATCCAGCCCAATCTCCACGAAATAATACTACTCGAAAGTGCCCGTAATAATCCAAATCTATGATATCTGTGAGCACCCCATATTAGCCAACATCCCCGTCTATAGGATTCGAGTCTTTATTAGAGGCATAGCTTCTAGTTTTTGAAGTCACTACAATGCCACTATTTTGAGACTTCAAGTTACATTCACGATCTTTAGTACAAAATCTGAAGCCGTTGTACATATATCCATTGTATCTTTTAACCATTTTATGGGGACCTTTGGCAATCTTTATTTCATACGTCACATCATCATTACCCAACGAGGAAACTTATAATTATAAAGTAAATGGTATTAGCATAAGTCTTTAAATTATTTTTTACTATCTTTAATTCAAACCTTGGTCGGTCACTTACGTGGGTTTCAAACCACTTGTGGAATCGCTCATTCATTAATTTATGTTGTTCACGTGGCTTCAAGTTTTTTTGGTCTATGCCTTCTTTTCATTTTTCTGATAAATTTACTGAAAGAATATAAGAATTTAGGGTAACTACTTCTTAATGGTAAGAAATAAACTCACATTAATGACAAATTTAACTTATACTCGATATGGCAAACATGATGCATGGTGATCCAACACATATTGATGCGCTTGTTCCCATATTAACTCATCTAACTCAAATGCATCAATCTTTCCGAAAGTAGTGCCCACGGTCTGGAAGAGATATTTAGCCCCTTTGAGGTTAGATGTGTCTGAGTTTCTCCTTGGTCTAGTCAGACATGTCTCCTTACCCTGAAGATACATTGATCAGAAATTAGAGCACTTCTCAGAAAGGTACCCTTCTGCTATTAAGCCTTCTGGATAAGATTTATTTCTGACGTAGTCCTTAAGTCAGTAAAGGTACCTAAACAAGCATATTTGGATTGAAAAACATTTGGAAATACAACATCTAAGAAGTACAGAATTAATGAACTGAATGAGGTATGAAGAATTACCTCTCAATAGGATACATCCACCGATAATGTACTGATCCACCAAGTCGTGCTTCATCGGCTAGGTGGGTTATCAAGTGAACCATTATAGTAAAGAATGATGAGGAAAATATCATCTCCATTTGACAAAGTGTCAATGCAGCATGCTGCTCCAATTTATCAATATCTTCAACACGTAATAATCTCGAGCAAAGTCCTTTGTATATGCTACATATATCCTTCAGGACGGAAGTGACTTGCTCACACATTGAAAATCTCAAAGCCACGGGAAGGAGATCTTGTATCAAAATATGATAGTCATGTGACTTAAGACCCTGGAACTTTTTCTCCTTATAGTTGACACATCTTGATATCTTAGATGAATAGTTATTGGGGACTTTAAGATCTTGTAAAACTTTGCAAAACGTCTCCAACTCGCTTTTTGACATTGAGTAAATTGCAGGAGGAAGTCGTACTCTGCCATTGGGTAATTCTTCAGGATACAACCCATGCCTTATGCCCATCTCTACTAAGTCAAGGCGAGACTTAAGATTATCTTTTATCTTTCGGTCATCCCAATAACTGTTCTTATACAATTTTCACCAATGTTTTTTCCAAGATGCATCACATATATGTTATGGCACGGTAAACTGAACTCCCAATACGGCAACTGGAAGAAAGTACTCTTCTTCTTCCATGACCCTGAACCAAGATGACTGTGCACTCATGTGCATCACATTCATTGGTGTTCTCATGTTGCTCATCTTTAGCCCGCTTCTTGGCATTTTGAATGACTTCAAGTTCCTTTGACAAAGTGAATTGATAGCCTTCTAGCCGCCTTAACACATTTAACCCAGTATTAACTATAAGAGCATTTCTCCACTCGTCGGTACCGTCAAATGTCATTGTTTCTGCCCTGAAAATATGTGTGGTAGGCAACCATCTCTTATGACCCATGTAGCAGAACTTTCTGTCTTTATACAGCCACTTTGAAACAGTTTGCTCAGCACAACAAGAACAAGCATAACTTCCTTTTATGCTATAACTAGATAAACTTGTATATGCAGGGAAATCGTTGATTGTCCAAGTCAACGCAATCCTGAGATAAAAAGTTTCTTTAGATGTTGCAGCATATGTTCGAATACTCCCACAATTGTTGCAGTTCATCAATCAACGATTGCAGATACACATCTATGTCATTTCCTGAAGATTTTGGTCCAGGAAGGGACAAAATAAAGGATGACTGCTTCATACACAACCAAGGGGCAGATTGTATGGAATTAACACAACGGGTCATATGCTGTAGCTACTTCTCATTTTCCTAAATTGGTTAAAACCATCACTGGCCAATCCATGTCTCACATTCCGAGGATCTTCAGCAAAATCATGATATCTTTCATCAATTTTTTTTCATGATTCGGAATCAGCTGGGTGCCTAAGAATCCCATCATTCTCCCAACCTTCCACATGCCACCTCATATTAGAAGATGTCTTAAAGGACATGAACAGTCTTTGCGGCCTAGGAATTAGAGAAAAGTAACGTAGAAGTTTTGTAGGCTTCTTTCTTCTACTTGTTGTAACTGGCTCATTAGTTTGCTCGACCACATTTGGCATTTTCACCCATTTTGAAGTACCACATACTTGACATTCTTCGAGAGTCTCCTTATCCCCTGGAATAACATACAATCATATGGGCATGATGCTATCTTCTCATACCCTAAATCGAAATGTTTGAGGAATTTTTTTATGGCATGAGCTGATTTGGGGATACAGATTTTTGGAAAAGCTTCATTCAACAATTCAAGAAGCAAGGTGAAGGATTTGGCAGACCACCAATTTAGACATTTAATCTGAAACAGTCTAAAAATAAACGAAAATTTAGAGAACTTGGGACAATCACGATGCAAAAGAGTATTTACATCTTTCAACAACTTATAAAGGCTTCGTATTCTTTATTAGTTGTTGGACTGGGCATTTCTTTAGTCACCCCACCACCTTGATTTGATGTTTCTGCTGACTTGTTATGGACTTGATTGATTGGATTGTTTATGTGAGCTTCAAAGTTATGGAATCCCAAACCATCCCACACTAAAGAGTGCATTTCATCATCAATACTTGGATCATTTGTAAATAAAGACTCATCTTCATGCACAACCGGACCAGCAAAAACTGAAGGAATGATGGATACTATCTCAATAACTTACCATCCTCCACTAATTTCTTGGTGCACCCATTGCTACTTATCATGAACTCGTGAGAGCCCATTTACCTTGTAGTATCAAAGTGTCAAAGGACCTTTTGCACATATGGGAATCCGGAAAAGCATGTAGCTCAAAGACCGACCTATATCCTCAACTATAGTGTTTGGTCATGTTCAATGTAGATGGTATCAATCATGTCCACCTGCATGTCACCCCATTGTATCACACCAGTTGTCGAGGAAGCCAGTGTGGCTAAAACTTTTAATAGCCTTATACATATGAGGTCGTCTTAGCCTCATACATAGCTAGGACAATTTAAAGAAGTAACTGGGAAGACTCGTAAATCTCAAGCTTCAAAGGAGAATGTCAGGGAGAAACCAGCGCCACCATAGCTCCAAGCTTTTCAACCTCCCATCTGCTGGCTCTTGAACTGCCATGGTCAAGCGAGGTAGGGAACAGAAGGAAGAAAGGCGTTCATCCGAGCTGTTGGATGAGAGGAAGACTGGGGAGAGGTGGTTCGCTGCCGACCCTGATAGAGGTAGGGGTAGGCCAGCGACTCCATTACCTTGAATGGGCCATAGAGGGCACTTGAGAGAGGATAGGAGCTCGATGAAAGAGAGGTACCATGAGGGAAGCCAGGGTCGGCAGCGAACCTCCTCTCCCCAGTCTTCCTCTCATCCAACAGCTCGGATGAACGCCTTTCTTCCTTCTGTTCCCTACCTCGCTTGACCATGGTAGTTCAAGAGCCAGCAGATGGGAGGTTGAAGAGCCATGGTCGTCGCTCACCGGTGCCAGAGGAAGAAGAGAGTCTCATGGGGTAGGCGTTGGCATTCGTATGTTGAGGTCGGAAAAGAGGGAAGCCACAGGCAAGACTTCAGGGCAGAGTTGCGTTTAAGGCGTTCATCGGAGATGGAGGGTTTGAAAAAGAAAGAAGAAGACGAAGGCGAGTGGGTCTCGGTGCGACCTAGGAAGAAGAAGAAGGCAGAAAGGATCGTCGTCAACAGCGGTTCGGACTTCGGGAAGTCGGAAAGGGGTCAGCTCTGCCACAAATGTGCTAAAAGGCCACATGATTTACGCTTGCAAGAACGACTGGTTCTGCTACACGTGTAAACGGAGTAGCCACATCGCTAGGGATTGCGCGTTGCTAAAGGTGGCTTCCATTCATCTTGCGAAACCTCGTAAGCAAGAAGAAGCCATTAAGTCAGACCAAAGCAGGACTCAAGAGAGTTGCGTAGGTAGGAGAGCCATTAGTAAAGTAGTGATTACGCCGACTCTGATCATGGCGGGATTTGAAAACAGGTTTTGGATGTGTGTGATGATCAAAAAGCAGTCCGGATACCCTTCTGCGAAAGATATTGAGAAACTTCTTACGGCTAACTCCACCCAGGTCCCTAACCTAGTGTGGAAAGTGCAAAGGTTGAGCCAGAGTATCTTTTGGGTCCACTGCCACCATGAAGAGAGGCTACAGGAGCTATTAGCCAAGGTTGGTTGATGATTTCTATATTACTTTCTCAAGATGGTCCCGTAAAGTAGGTGCTCTCAAGATCGAAAGTTTTCCTGCAATTTGGATTTGAGTTTTTAATTTCTCTTTTCACTGTTGGGTGAGATTAGGGTTTCAAAATATTTTTAGCGAATTTGGGTTTGTTGCAGAGATCGATCGGAGTACAATGCTACAAGAACGACACGAGGATGCTCATATTAAAGTCAGCATCGAGAACACGATGCTAATCCCCTCCATGATTTAGGCTTAGTTTGAAGAGGAGACGTACGAGGTCAAGGTCATCGTAGAAAGGAAGAAATCTGTTTCTTTTCGAGGAACAGAGGTGCTTGTAGTGGAAGAGGAATGTTCGACAGATTAATCGTTCAGAGGTAGACGATGAAGGGCCACCGTTGGATTGGGATAGATTGAATCTGCACCATCCTCGCATTATTTTGGATCTAGGGGAATTACAGCCATCAGATCTGAGGCACGCAAATCTGGATCGTCAAACTCAAAAGCAGGCCTTGGCGATTAGCAATGAGAAGGGGGATCATCTCGAACAAGTGGGTGGGGACAGTTGTTGATTAAAGACTAGGGCAAAAGATTGGGGACAACTTGGAGCATGGGTAGGGATAGCTGTCGATTAGAGACTGGGGCGAAAGGTCATGTAGCGCCAGCTGGGGTCTGCAGCGTTAAGGAGAAGAGAGAGGGAGTGCTGGGACAGGACGAGGGGGCACGGGACAGGCCAACAACGTTGGCTACTCCGAACCCCCTTGAGTTCCGTGCGCAGAAAGGGGGGATTCTCAAAAGAGGTGATGGCGAGGGGCTGGAGGGAGTTGCACGTGACCCCACAGAATCTGAATTTTTGACGCTATCCCGTGCAGATTTTGAGGCATCTATTCATGCTGCAGTGGAAAAGTTAGCATTGTAGAAAAAAGTACGAGGATTCATGTAGAATCGAGTCATGATTTAGCTAGGCTCCTAATTTTAATAAGGTCTCTCATCAATTAGGCCACATCACTACAGGGAATATCCAAAGCGGTGAAGCGTTAGATTACAAAGATTTAGAAGAAGAAGAAGAAGCGGACTCAAACGAGATTCTGCAGGCTAACTATGAAGAAGACGGGGGTGGCAGTGGCGACAGATGGTGTTCACCTTACAGCTCAATTGCCTAGCCATGATGGACCTGACATAGATGAAGCAATGATTGAAGCTCTGGATGGCCTACAAAGTGTAGTGCACGTCTCTGACACAGACACTACGAAAGGGAAAAAGAGTGCTACAGAAGAAGTTAGGGGTGCTTTGGGTGAGGGTACTTTGGGCAACTCACCGAAGTCTTTGGTGGAGTACCAAAGAAAGAGTAAGCGTCAATTGGAAAAATGGGGCGCACAGGGACTTACGGGGGAGGATCTTATTAAAGCTGCAGCCAAAGCAAAGGAACCAACATCGGCTCGCAGAGGTATGTCCACCGATGAGATTTCTATTTTGAGTTTCATTCCAGATAGTACTCTCATTTATTATGCTGGTCCTTTCGATTTAGCCATGGGGTCTACTAGTTTGGAACAGTCTGAGAGAGTTAATATCCTGAGAGGTGAGACCAATAGACTTCGTTTATAGCCTGTTTCGTGTTAGCAGTCTCTAGACTGAGGGTTTGTAGGAGTTATTTTTAAATCTGTCCAATGTCATACATCTTTTAGAATGTTAGGGGGATGCGGCAACACTCTATATGTAGACTTATCAACGACACGTTATCTAAAATTAAATCGTCTATTTGTGCCCTACAAGAAATTAGGATTGAGTACCTTAAGAGGGAGGATTTCAACCGCCTTAGATCGTTTCAGTCATTTGATTGGCGTTTTAAGCCTGCCTTTGGTCAGTCTGGAGGCATTGCAATTGGGGTTGATCGCAACTTTTAAGAGATTATGGATAATCTTGTCAAGGCATTCTCGGTCACGGTTATTATTAGACGCAGGAGCAATGATTGGGTTCACATGGTCTCCTCGTTTTATGGGTCGTATGATTCGTGTCAACGAGCTGAACTTTGGGAGGAACTCAAAGTTATTAGAGGATATTGGGCTGGATGGACCGTGGGTGCTAGGTGGGGACTTTAATATCACAAGATTCTGTTCCGAACATAGAGGAATAGGTCCGGGTTTCCAAGATAGGAGCAACTTTAATAGTATCATTGACGAGTTACAACTAGCGGAACTCCAGCCTTCGGACAGACTAATCACGTGGACAAATATGCAGACCAACCCAATACTGGCCAAGTTGGATAGGATTTTGGTTTCCATTGATTGGGATGATGCCTATCCAATAGCTACCATGAAATCCATTGTCAGATTCACTTCTGATCATGTCTCCCTCTTTTTAGATTATGGGATTGAGAGACGATCATTCTCTTGGCCATTCAAATTTGAGAAGGCTTGGACGCTGCATCAGGATACTGGGAAAGTCATTGAAGATTGTTGGAATTATCCAATTGTGGCTAGGGGAGCAACGGACAAGTGGATTCTAAAAATAAGATGGCTGCGCAAACGCTTGAAGGAGTGGGCAAAGGTCGAATTTGGACAGCTTAGACGAAAGAAACAGCAGTTAGGGGAGCGGATCAAGGAATTAGAGCTGCTAGAGGAAGGTAGAGATTTGATTGAGTTAGAATGGGTAGAGTTAGCTAACTCTAGATTGGAGTTACATCATATCGGAGACATGGAAGAGCTTTACTGGAAACAACGATCGAGGGTGCAATGGATGGAAGAGGGTGATGCTAATACTAAATTTTTTCACAAGGTGGCTAATGGTAGGAGGCGTCGGAATCATATTTCTGGCCTATTAGTTAATGGGGTATGGTGTGAAGATGAGGGGGTGATTCGGCAACACATTGAAGGAAACTTTAAGGATCTTTTAGGAAGAAAAAGAACAGCTAGGTTGAGCCTCTGTCCCCATTTGTGGAGTGATTCAAGAATAGATGGAAGTCAAGGTATAGAGGAGATGTTCACTGAAGATGAGGTCGTACAGGCTATAAAGAGTCTTGGGCAAGATAAGGCTCTAAGCCCAGACGGTTTCCTGGTTTCAAAGTAAATATAATTGTCTATTATAAAACACTTAGTAAAAGATCCGAAACCAATTTAGTACAAAATAAGTTTTTAAATAATCAAAATACCGAAAATATTTAGGAAATATGTATTTACAGGAACGGGGGTTACACGGTCTGACTGGTCAATGAGTTTTGGGTGTCGTATCGTGTTCTCGCCTTTACGAATTCTGTCGTTTAGCATTCTAATGGGCTTTCTAGCGGTTTCGGGGGCCCAAAGCTCTCATAAGCCCAAGCGGTGCCCCCTCTTTCACTATAAGTCTGTACTCTTCCCCTCATTTCGCATTCTCTCTTTTACTCTTGGCAGAAATTTCTTACTACTTGGTGGCTCAACTGGCGTTCGTGGCTAATTGTTAGTGCTTTCCGGCGATCTTTTCCAACCGTAGTTGTCACATCAAGGTAAATATAATTTTTTTTTAATATTATACGAGATGTCTAGGGTGTCGTCTGGGAGTGAGACCTCCTCAGACCAAGAAAGTGATCGGCTGTTGGTAGTCCCCCCAACCGTTGACAAGGGGAAGGAGGTTGTTGGGTCGGTGGTTGCTGAGACGATAGTGGAGGAGGTGAAGAGAGCGGGGGAGTTAGGAAGGCTACCGTCTACTCTGTCTATCCTCGGGAGAGTCAGAGATTACTCTGACGATCTTCTCGCCAAGGTGGTCTACGGAAGCTCGGCTTCGTACGAGGAGAACAAGCCGAGGGAACGCTCTGAGGTTGACAGCATCCCTTCGGTTTTCACGGAGAGGGATATGCTGCACATCAGAAGAAGCTTTATGATACCCGTGGAGTTTACCCTCCTTCTTCCGGGTTCGGGGTTCCGAGAGTGTTCGGCAACCTCGCCAGATACGTGTGTATTCCCATTTGATGCACTTAACGCCGGTCTTCGCCTACCCCTACCATCATTTGTGACCGAGGTATTGCGGTAGTATGGACTGAGTCTTGTTCATTAATTCCAAGTATGTGGCGGCATGTCATTGGCTTCATATACTAGTGCCAAGCAGTGGGGGTTGAGCCCCAGCTTAGCGTCCTCCGAAGTCTTTATCGGATCAATCGCATGAGCAAAATGGAGTACCGGTACTATTTGTCACCACGGCGGGGTGTTAAATTGATCGAGAACCAGGACTCCATCAAGTTTTGGAAAGAGAAATATTTCTTGATCCGAGGTAGCAAACCGTGGGATTTTCCTACGAGATAGAGAGAGGATGTGCCGAGGTGGGCAAAGGCCGAGCCCATATTGAATCCGGAGGAAGATAAGGTCGTATCGAAACTCCTCGGTCGCCCTACCTTAAGTTGGAAGGATATGACCGAGGAGGTTCTCTTCGGTGGGGGTCTCAGTCTGATTGACCCCAGTATGCTTCAGATATTTTCCTTTGTTTCTACTTTCTTCTAATCTTGCTTTCTTCATGCCCTAATTTTTTAGCCTTTGTTCCTGTAGAGGCCCCTGATATGGATTTTCGAGCGATGCTATTGATCGAGGAGGAGTAGGTGGGAAGGGCATCGATAGCAAGAAGAGGAAGAGAACGGCGGAGGGGCCATCGTCAGGCCAAACTGAGAAGGGCTCGACGGTGGCAGCCCCGGTGGTTGACTTGGAATCCCCCTCGTCCACTCCATCTACCTCGTCAGTCACTCTTGTCCCGTCTGCCCCTCCTTAGCTGAAGAATTCACCATCGGTGCTGCACTGGCGCTCGAGGCGCCACCACATACTGTCGAGGCGGAGACGATTCTCACCAAGGAGCACAAGAAGCTCTTCGTTCCTGATTGGCAAGTGATGAAGCATGATGGCTTCCTAAGGGACTCTGTCATGAGCATGCAGGCGATTCGTCACTTGCCGACCCCGAAGGAGCGAGCAGCGTTGAAGGTGGGGACTGTGGGCGACGATGCCCTCGAGATTGCTAGGGTGACCATGTCAGTGAGTAGTTATTTGGACTCTCGAAACATATGAATTTTCCTTGCGCTAAACTCAGTTTTTCCCTTGTTTTTTTTGTAGATCACGTGCCACTTTAGCCATCTTTTGGAGCAGTTCGCCGAACAAGAGAAGGAGCTCAAAGCGGCGAGTGACAACGATCGGTCGGAGAGAACCAAGGCCGTAAAGATGTACGAGGCGGAGCGATGTCTGTTGGAGTCTCAGGCCGCTCAGATCAACCTTCTCGATTCCGCCTTGGTGAAGGCGAACGAGCAGACCGCTCTGGAGATGACGAGGGCAGACAAGGAGAGGGAGATGACCATGAAGGCTGCCGAAGACATTGCGAGAGAGACGGAAGCGGCAGTGGAAGCGGCTGCGGAGGCGATGAGGGCCGAGGCGAAAGCGCATATGCGCACAAACATGGAACAGTCCTACGCCAGTGCCCTTGAACATGTGGAAGCACGTGTCCCCGGCTTCGACAGCTCGGGGTATAGTTTGTACACCCTTCTTGAAGGCAAAGTGGTCGAGGGGACAGAGGGCGCCGGTGGAGGCAAAAAAGAAGAAGAAGGAGAGGAAGAGGAGGATGTCGTGGCGGATCCTCAGTCGGCGATCGTGGAGGTACCGGAGGCAATTGCGAAGCAGCCCCCTAAGGTGGCTCCTTAACCTTTTGTATCTGCACTTGTTATTTTTTCTCAGTGCTTTTGTACTCATGCCTTATAGCGGACTGGCCACCGCTCTTGTATCTTCTTTTTGGAAATGAAGTGGGCTTTTTGGACTCAGTGTTTGGCTGCGATGCTTAAAGTTCATTAGTTTACTAGGATTTGAACTTAGGATCAACTTTGTAGCTCCCCTCGAACCTAGTACTTAGCCTCCTTAGAGTTAGAACTTATAACTATCTTGTAGCTGTATTCGAAGTCCAGGCGTTTTACATTTCTCTCTTTGATTGTTTTCCCCAGGGTAGCGAGGTATCAGATCTCCGCTCTAAGTTAGGCGTTATGAAGTTATGGCTCACTCGGTCTCGGGAGATGCTTTTTAAAGCGGAGCGGGAGTTAGGTCATTTGAGGATGACCTTAGCTTGTCGAGATATCGAGATGAAGCGTCTCGAAGAGAGAATTTGCGAAGTGCCCCTGGCGGTGAGGAGGCCTACCCTTCGATGGCTGTCAGCCAGGGTTTGAGGCTCAAGTTTCTTCGCCCTTC
This sequence comes from Hemerocallis citrina, assembly GCA_017893485.1. Taxonomy (NCBI): domain Eukaryota; kingdom Viridiplantae; phylum Streptophyta; class Magnoliopsida; order Asparagales; family Asphodelaceae; genus Hemerocallis; species Hemerocallis citrina. The sequence goes on from CM030358.1 coordinate 276,940,494, forward strand.
TTTATTTGAAGCGAGATCCGAGAGGGACGGATTGAAGAATGTGGTGCTCAAGAAGAGTCTGGAAGCAGCTGCTCATCTTCTGAGGACTATCTTCGATGTCTCGCAGGGGGTTAGTTCGGGCCGAGTGTAGCGCCCCGATTTCCATATACTGGGAAACCGTGACACGAGCCAAGATCTTTTCTTCAATTAGTCACAATACACAGAAAAACATGAGAATTTAAAACTTTTTATTCAATACACAAAGTGTTACAAGTCTGAATACTGTACAACTGTAATACTTTACAATGGAGTTACAATATTGCCTTTACATTTCTAAGTATTACAACCTTCACATCTTACACCAGAGTACTCAATTAATACATAATCAATACATATTTTGCAGCGGAACTAAACTTAATGCTGACTCCTTGCTTTCCTCGCCTTGAGTCCTCCTGAATATCGCCTTTGTACTTGGGCAATCCAGTACCTATGGAAGTGGGGACGTCAGTATTCACTGACGCTTAAAGGCTGATCATATAGCAGCGAATCTTCCAAACAATATACAAAATATACAAACATAGCAATGGTGTCGGTGTAGTTTAAGTGTACGTGAGTGCTATGACTAGACTCTAATGTGATACTTAAGTAGAACTAGGACACTCCTATTCTAATATCCGGGATTTGAACCCGCGCTATGAATTCTAACTGTACACAACCCGTTCCTGACACCCACCCACGGCAGTTCAGGAATTAACAGCGCGAGATACGCAACCCGTGTCCTCAACTTGTGAGACGGCACCGTACGTATCCCTTTGACGGGAAGGTAGAACTAGGATGCTTCCTATTCTAATGTCAGCAAGTCTCCGAAAGTAACATGCAGCCCATAAATACATGCGACTCCATCTCAAGCCGTTTCTCCATATATAGGGATTTGAACCCGCGTTATGAATTCTAATTGTACACAACCTGTTCCTGACAATACTCCATGACTCTGTGAGGTTGCAGAAGAGGTCAAGTCCCCTTATGCAGTCTGCTTATGGTGTCTCCGTTTTCCACTACTACCCGGCATGCCGGACCTCACTCGACCCCAGTATATCGGGCATCGTTCCAAAATCAAACCATAGAGTTTCGCAAGCGCAGGGCAGCGCGAAGCCTACCCTGTGGCACCCTCTGGGGTATCGCAAGCACAGGACTGCACAATGCATCCTGTGGCACCCCAGCCACGGTATTTCAGGAATTAACAGAGCGAGATACGTAACCCGTGTCCTCAACCTGTGAGATGGCACCGTACGTATCCCTTTGACGGGACGCTTCCTATTCTAATGTCAGCAAGTCTCCGAAGCAACATGCATCCCATACTACATGCGACTCCATCTCAAGCCATTTCTCCATATATAGGGATTGAACCCACGTTACGAATTCTAATTGTACACGACCTGTTCCTGACAATACTCCATGACTCTGTGAGGTTGCAGAAGAGGTCAAGTCCCCTTATGCAGTCTGCTTATGGTGTCTCTGTTTTCCACTACTACCCGGCAAGCCGGACCTCACTTGATCCCAGTATATCGGGCATCGTTCCAAAATTAAACCATAGAGTTTCGCAAGCGCAGGGCAGCGCGAAGCCTACCCTGTGGCACTCTCTGGGGTATAGCAAGCGCAGGACTGCACCATGCATCCTGTGGCACCCCAGCCACGGTATTTCAGGAATTAACAGAGCGAGATACGCAACCCGTGCTCCCAACTTGTGAGACGACACCGTACGTATCCCTTTGACGGGAAGGTACAACCCAGTACACCACCTAAGGCCTCCCTCAAGGGACAAGTTGGTCGTAAGGTGCCCCTACAACCAACTCCTCTCTCTTCGGCAAGGGTCTGAGCAAAATGACCTTTATAAGTCACTACCCTAATGATGTCCCTGACTCGACGATCCTAGGGACGGTAATATTATAACATAACATGCTAGGTTTTAAATTAGGCTTCGCAAGACAACTCTACTAGGCTGCTCACCCTAGACTTACCAGAACCCCTCAGGATTCGGTTCGTGGCTCATCGATCCAAGACCTCGGTCGTGCGAATATACATGCATGCCGCTATGTCTTGATGGTCGATAGCCCACAACGAACTGTGTACTAGCTAACAGCTATACACGAGTAACAACTACATACGAGCCAATAAGCTACGTATGAAACAACAACTATCTACGAGCCAGGCGGGCCTCGTAGGAGATAACCACATACATACCAGCCAAATGAGCCGTGTATGAGACCAACAGCTACGCACGGGCCGGTCGGGCGGCGTACGAGACAATCACATACATACGAGCCGACTAAGCTACGTATGAGACCCACAGCTACATACGGGCCAGTCGAGCCACGTACGAGCACAACCGTGTGCAAACAACCATACAGGTAATCAATCCTAGAAGCAACCAAACGTGCTTACTAACAAACTTGGTCATCTAATATTAGAAGCAACAGAAGAGTCTACTAATATTCTATGGTCGGAATTCCACTAAGGAAGAATCCGAAGGCGACCTAATGGCCTTTATCGGACCAACTATCACTAGTGGTCTTCCCAATCCTTATTACCTCAACTTATAGCGCCTTAAGTACGGCACACAATTGCACGCATATTCCTACGACAATCTACTCATATAACACAACCACCATGATACTCCTATGTATGAATGTGATTAATGCTTGTACTCATATCGAGCTTAAGCATAACGATCACTACGACCTAGACATGAAGTCCACTATAGTCAAGCGTAGGTTACGAATGAGCATGAAAGCCTACTACTTATCATCACCAATCACCACAAACCAAGCACGGATAGATACTAATATAACATACAACATTCCAAGGCATAGTAGGTATTCTAACATTGCTCCTACAACGTCCTAAGCATATACTTGAACTTTAGCATGGTATATCACATACCTACAATTAACTAGCATGGTATATTACATACCTACAATTGAACTAACATGGTATGTCACTTACCTATAATTAAGCTAACGTGGTAAGTAATTTTATCATTGCTCCTACAACATCCTAAACATAGTAAAATTGATCCAAGCATGGTAGGAAACTCTTAGAATTTGTCCTACATCATTCTAACATCATTAGGCATGCTAGATATTTTTAGGATAAATCCTACAACTAACTAAACATGAAACATGATAGAAATTCTTTAGAAACATCCTACAACATTTTAAGTATAAAAGCATGGTAGGATATTTTTATAAACGGTCCTACAACATGTTAAACATCAAGCATGATAGCCTATTTTTTTAGAAGTAGCCCTACAATTAATTAAGCATGAGAGCATGGCTTCTAAGCATTTTTAGAAGTAATCCTACAACATTTTAAGTATAAAAGCATGGTAGGATATTTTTATAAACGATCCTACAACATGTTAAACATTAAGCATGATAGCCTATTTTTTAGAAGTAGCCCTACAATTAATTAAGCATGAGAGCATGGCTTCTAAGCATTTTTAGAAGTAATCCTACAACATTAGTAGTATAAAAATTGCTTCTAACTATTTTTAGAAATGATCCTACAACATGTGAAGCATGAATAAGCCTTCTAATCATTTTAGAAATGATCCTACAACATAAGTAGCATGAATATGGTTTCTAATTATTTTTAGAAGCAAAGCTACAACTAACTAAGCATGGATATGGTTCCTAATTATTTTTAGAAGCAAAGCTACAACTAACTAAGCATGGATATGGCTTCTAATTATTTTTTAGAAGCAAAGCTACAACTAACTAAGCATGGATATGTCTTCTAATTATTTTTAGAAGCAAAGCTACAACTAACTAAGCATGGTAAGCATGGTAGGATATTTCTTGCAAAAGTCCTACAACATCCTAAACATAAAGTATGATGTGATAATTTTAATAAACATCCTACAACTAATTAAGCATAAAACCATGGTAGGTAAAAGTCCTACAACCTCCTAAACATAAAGCATGATGGGATAATCTTAATAGACATCCTACAACTAATTTAGCATAGAATCATGGTAGAAAAAGTCCTACAACATAAAGCATGAATATGACTTCTAATATTTTTAGAAGTGATCCTACAACACTTGAAGCATAAGTATGGCTTCTAAACATTTTTAGAAGTAATCCTATAACAATTTAAGCATAAACATGGCTTCTAAATATTTTTAGGAATAATCATACAACATGTAAAGCATAAACATGGCTTCTAATTATTTTTAGAAGTAATCCTACAACAATTGAAGCATAAACATGGCTTCTAAATATTTTTAGGAATGAGCCTACAACATGTAAAGCATAAGCATGGCTTCTAATTATTTTTAGGAATAATCCTACAACAATGGAAGCATAAACATGGCTTCTAAATATTTTTAGAAGTAATCCTATAATAATTGAAGCATAAACATGGCTTCTAAATATTTTTTAGGAATGAGCCTACGACATGTAAAGCATAAGCATGGCTTCTAATTATTTTTAGGAATAATCCTACAACAATGGAAGCATAAAACATGGCTTCTAAATATTTTTAGGAGCAATCCTACAATGTCTTAAGCACAAAACATAAAGGAATATTTTTAGAAAATATCCTACAACATTCTACTACTACTACTACTTCTATTTTGATCAACACATACACACAATTATCTACTATTACTACTACTTCATTCACAATAAAAATCACCACATACAACTATCTATTACTACTACTACTTTATGGACATAAACATACTACTACCTTATTAATTACATACATGCTACTACTACTTCATTTATTACATACTACTAATTACATGCATGCTACTACTATTTTATTTATTACATACTATTACTTATTATTTTAGCCTACTACTACTTAGTTGCTTACTAACCTTATTATCACTAGTGATAAAGAAAAGGTCATTTTTATTTTACTTTACTTTACAAAAGAAAAGATCTTTTTAATTAATTACAACTAGTGGTTAAAAATAAAAGAAAGATCCTTTTTAATTAATTACAACTAGTGATTGAAGATAAAAGAAAGATCTTTTTAATTAGTTTCTACAACTAGTGATTAAAAAGAAGAAAAGATCTTTTTATTAGTTTCTACAACTAGTGATTAAAAGAAGAAAAGATCTTTTTATTAGTTTCTACAACTAGTGTTTAAAAGAAAGAAGATCTTTTTATTAGTTTCTACAACTAGTGATTAAAAAGAAGAAAAGATCTTTTTAATTTATTAGCTACAACTAGTGTGTAAAATAAAAGAAGATCTTTTTGATTAATAGCTACAACTAGTGATTAAGAATAAAAAGATCTTTTTAATTTATTAGCTACAACTAGTGTGTAAAATAAAAGAAGATCTTTTTGATTAATAGCTACAACTAGTGATTAAGAATAAAAAGAAGATCTTTTTAATTATTACACCAAGTCCTACAACCAACAATGGTTGTATATTTCAACAATATGCAATATGTGAGTCCTTTGGTCCAATATCATACAACAAAAACTACAATACTAAAGCTATGAACTTTTTGAGTTAGTAGTCACTACTACTAACTTTCTTTCTCTTTCATTCAACACAACCTCATAACCACACACCCACAAAAAGAACAAAGAAAACAAAACAAGAAGGTGAGAAGAAGAAGAAGAAGTCCAACAACAACCAACAACAAACAAACAAACAAACAAGCAAAGGATCAAATGAAGAAACCCCCACCTTCCCTAACTTGTTGGAAGAACTAGCTAGCTATTCCTTCTCCTTCCCCTAGCTTTCTTTTTGAACTCTTCTAAGACCTACAAAACAAAACTCTCAAGTTATTTTTTTGTTCTCTCTTTCTTTTCCTTTCTTTCTTTCTTTCTTTCTTTCTTTCTTTCTTTTTGATCTTTCTAAAATGAGAGAAGTGATGAAAGGAGGGGGTATTTATAGGAGAGGATGGGAGGTGGTAAGTGCACCATATGGCACAAAATAACCCCAAAACAAGGAGGTAGGATTGGGGGGAGGTGTTATGTGAGGGAAAATTGATGTGGAGGAGGGTTTGTTCTAGAAGAATTCTTAACCTTCTTATGTAAACTTAACCTAGGTTAAACCTCCTAATCAAATCCTTAACCATCCCTACTAGGTTATAGCAAAATAAGTGTTGTCCAAAATATACAACACATAATTCGTATAATGCACTAATCGACATACTACTCGCACGTGCGCATATATGTCTGTATACCGGAAAATCTTTGCATAATCCGCATAAAAATAATTAAATCTTGGAAATAATAATAAAATAAATTTTATTATTAGTTCGGAAGATCACAGTATCAATTTGATACAATACGGATATATACTGGCCGATATCTGGATACAGATAGTGTCTAGGAGCAAACCGGGTAAAAATCACCAAAATGTTCTAATTTTGGAATTAAAACAAAATAATAATAAAATAATAATAAAATATCAATTTATATACGGTAATATCCGTCCGGGATATTACACCGAGTGCCTCGCTTGAAGCTCAGGGTGACCGATGACTTTCTTAAGGAACGGGTCGTGGAGTTAGAGGCGGAGAATCTTCGTTTGCAATGGCTTTCTGAGGGCAGTAACGTTAGAATCACTTCATGTCCTCGAGACGAGTACGCCCGAGGAAGATCGTTCCATGAGTTAGCGCTTCGATCGCCTCCTCTTTTACGAAATCCTGAGGATGCTCAAAGAAGATTGGTCGGCTCCTCGAGCGGAGCATCTGTTGGAGCAACAGCTCGGTCTACGGGTCCCGATGGTATCATTCAACTCGCAGTCTTGGAGATCCCTTCGGAGGCCACAAGGGAGCGGCATAGCGCTCGTCGCCTTCGCGTATCTCATAATAGAAGTGTACCACTCCCCAGGAGGAGTTAGAGCGAGACTTTCTGGTTCTGTAGGAGCCTATAGCCTTGAATAAGACTTGTATCTCCATCTTCGGTGGAACAAAATTTTTGTAGCAGTTTTTGAATAAGACTTGTATCTTGACTTTTAATGGAATAAAATTATTTGTAGTGTTCGAACAATGTTTTAGTCGAACGAGCTTCTTTCACCTGATAACATTGTGTTAAGGAGTTTTCAACAGTTGTGGGAGCAATTTTGAATGGTGAGCCACTTCGTACTTGCTTGTTCGCAAGTAGCTAAAGTAGTGTCGAACCATGTGTTGGACTCCGAACTTGTTGTTTAGAGAGTTTCCAACAGTTGTTAGAGCAATTTCGAATGGTGAGCCACTTCGTACTTGCTTGTTCGCAGGTAGCTAAAGTAGCATCGAACCAAGTGTTGGACTCCGAACTTGTTGTTTAGAGAATTTCCAACAGTTGTGGGAGCAATTTTGAATGGTAAGCCCATTCGTACTCACTTGTTCGCAAATAGCTAAAGTAGCATCAAACCAAGTGTTAGACTCCGAACTTGTTGTTTAGAGAGTTTCCAATAGTTGTGAGAGCAATTTCGAATGGTGAGCCCCTTCGTACTCGCTTGTTCGCATGCAGCTAAAATAGCATCGAACCAAGTATTGGACTCCGAACTTGTTGTTTAGAGAGTTTCAACAGTTGTAGGAGCAATTTCGAATGGTGAGCTACTTCATACTTGTTCGCAAGTATCTAAAGTGGCATCGAACCAACTGTTGGACTCCGAACTTGTTGTTTAGAGAGTTTCAACAGTTGTGAGAGCAATTTTGAATGGTGAGCTACTTCGTACTTGCTTGTTCGTAAGTTGCTAAAGTGGCATCGAACCAAGTGTTGGATTCCGAACTTGTTGTTAAGAGAGTTTCAATAGTTGTGGGAGCAATTTCGAATGGTGAGCTACTTCATACTTGCTTGTTCGCAAGTATCTAAAGTGGCATCAAACCAAGTGTTGGACTCTGAACTTATTGTTAAGAGAGTTTTTATACTTAGTGTACGCTTCGGGGTAAAACAACCAGAACATATATACAACAGGTTTTCTGAGAAAGTAAACTGCTTTTATTAAAGATGACTAAGTAGCTGCTTCTGAGTTGCGAGCCATTATTACATTTGAAAAAATCAACTAAATAAGAAGAAAAACAAACTTAGAAATGCTCTAGGATTAGAAGTTGATTGGAGCGGTGTTCAAACACCCTCTTGGTACTTCAGTAATTGTTCCGCATTCCATGTTCTTAGTACTCTCTTGCCCCCCGTGTCTTCAAGTTGATAAGCGCCAAGGCGGACAACTTTGGAGATTCTATACGGCCCTTCCCAATTAGGTGATAGCTTGCCTTTCTTGCTCGGAAAAGAAATCGGTAGCTTTCTAAGCACCAAATCGACTTCATTGAGATTAGTGGGGCAGACCTTCTTGTTGTAGGACTGCTCAATCCTATGTCGATAAATCTCCTGACGGATGGAGGATCTTTCTCGAATCTCATCGATGAGGTCCAAGTTGCCCCGAAGCTGGTTAGAATGTTGCTCTTCATTGAAGGTAATCAGGCGGGGTGAAGGTATGCCAACTTCCAATCGGATGACAGCTTTGGAGCCGTAAGTGAGGTTGAAGGGAGATTCTCCGTAGGGGTCCTCTTAGTAGTGCGATAGTTCCACAGCACATTGGGGAGCTGCTCGACCCATAATCCCTTGGCAGACTTGTCCAGTCTCTTTTTTTTAGGCCGGAGAGAATTTGCCGATTGGCATTCTCTGCGTGACCGTTGGATTGAGGGTGGGATATTGAGGAGAATTGTTACTGGATACCGAGATCTGTACAAAAATTGCGAAAGGCTGCTGCCATAAATTGGGTCCCATTGTCCGTTACCAAGATTCGAGATACACCGAATCTGCACACGATGTTCTTCCAAAAGAACCGCCGAACTCTGTTCTCAGTGATCATCACTAGAGGCTCGGATTCGATCCATTTGGAGAAGTAGTCGATTGCAATGACAAGGAACTTCAGCTGGCCCGACGCTGGAGGGAACGGCCCGATCAAGTCCATCCCCCACATTGTGAAAGGGGTCGGACTGGATAAGGAGGAGAGTTGGGCTTGTGGTAAGCGTCGAATTGTTGAGAAATTTTGGTAGGGGGCACATTGGTGAACGTGTTGTTCGGCGTCGCTAAGGAGTGTGGGCCAGAAGTATCCGTAATTTAAGATTTTGCGGGCGAGGGACCTTGCTCCCAAATGTGCACCGCACATCCCTTCATGGGTCTCCTTTAGAGCATGCTGGGCCTCCTCGGGGGAGAGGCATCTCAAGTAGGGTCTGCCGTCCACTTCAGTGTAAGAGCCCTTATACATGACCCCTTCGATGAGCGTGTATCGCTCGGCTTTGGTTTTGATTCTTCTAGCCTCTTTAGGGTCGGGAGGAAGGATTCCATCTTTGAGCAATTCGAGCAAGGGCCTCATCCAATTCTCCCCGAGTGCTAGGGGCAGCATCTCCATCAGTTTGGGACCTTCTTCCTCGATGCTAAGTCTCAAGAGGACTTCTATCAAGACGGTTTGTTCTAACCCCTGGAAGGAAGAAGAGGCCAGCTTCGAGTGGGCATCTGCCTGTGCATTCTCCTCTCAGGGGATTTGCTGGAGTTGTGCATCTTCGAAAGAGGCTAGTAGCCCTTTGACCTTGGCCAAATATTTGGCCATGCGACCATCTCTTGCCACATACTCCCTCGATACATGGTACACTACTAGCTATGAGTCACTGAATATTTTAACGCGCCGGGCCCCGGCCTTGCGTGCCATACACAGACCGGCTATGAGAGCCTCATATTCAGCCTCGTTGTTTGATGCCCGAAAATTAATGCGGAGTGAGTATTGAAGAACAAAGTCATCGGGGCTAGTCAGGATGACCCCAGCCCCACTCCCGTCAGCGCATGAGGACCCATCAACATAGATGATCCAGATCGGGGGTTCCTCTATTGCCTTGCTAGGTTCGAGGCTAGTGCTTTCTACTATGAATTCTGCCAGGGCTTGTGCCTTGATAACGGTACGGGGCTGATAGTTGATATCATGTTGACTCTGTTCTATAGACCACTTCATAAGGTGCCCCGAAGTTTCAGGCTTGTAGAGAACTTGATTGAGTGGCTGGTCGATAAGAACGACCACCGAGTAAGACTGGAAGTAGGGGCGCAGCTTTCGGACTGCCATGACTAATGCATAGGCCATCTTTTCTACCTTGGGATAACGGAGTTCGGCATCCCTGAGGACCTTACTCACGTAGTAGATTGGCTTTTGCATCTTATCTTCTTCTCTTACCAGGACGACACTGAGAGTCTATTCTGAGGTAGCGAGGTATATATATAGAGGACTTTCCCGGGCTTTGGTTTGCTCAAGAGTAGGGGGTTGACTAGGTAGGCTTTGAGTTGGTCGAAGGACTCTTGCTGCTGTTGCCCCCACTCAAAGCCTTTCGCCCCTCTAAGGGGCTTGAAGAACGGGAGATATTTTTCTCCTGACTTGGAGAGAAAATGCCCTATGGCCATGAGTCCTCCTGTGAGTCTCTGTACATCTTTAACACTGGAAAGGGGAGCTATGTTCAGTATGGCCTGAATCTTTTCCGAGTTGGCTTCTATGCCTCTTTGCCTAACCATGAACCCAAGGAATTTACCGGATGAGACGCCGAAGACACTTGTTCGGGTTTAGCCTCATGTTGTGTCTCCTCAACACATCAAAGACTTCTTGAAGATCGGAAACATGATTCAATTTGCTGATGCTTTTTACCAACATGTTGTCTACGTAGACCTCCATGTTCCGGCCGATCTGTTCTCTGAAGACCTATTGACAAGGTGCTGATAAGTTGCACCAGCGTTCTTTAGCCCGAAGGGCATGACTCGGTAATAGTATAGACCCTGGTCGGTTACAAACGAAGTCTTTGAAATATCGGGAGGAAACATCATGATCTGGTTGTACCCGGAAAAGGCATCCATGAAACTCAAGAGTTCGTGTCCGGATGTTTCATCAATCAGGGCATCAATGCTCGGGAGCGGGAACGGATCTTTCGGGCAATATTTGTTCAGATCCGTGAAATTAGTGCAAATCCTCCAGCTCCCGTTGGCCTTTTTGACCATCACAACATTGGACAGCCATTCGGGATAGTTGACCTCCTGAATGAACCAAGCATTCAAGAGTTTCTCTACTTCTTCTTTGATTTCCTGCTGGCGCTCGGGAGCGAACTTGCATCACTTCTGCTGGACAGGTTTGGCCCCAGGAACAACACTAAGGTGATGCATGAGAAGCTCTTCAGAGATTCCAGGCATGTCGGTCGCGGTCCAAGCGAATAGATCGCGATTTCCCCTTATACATTGGATAATGTCGGTTTTAATGGGAGGGGGAAAGACCTTACTAATTTGGAATGTCCTGGTCGGATCTCCTTCTAAGAAGGCTACTTCTTCCAACTCGTCGACTGGCTCTGAGAGGGCTTAGCTACTCCCCTGTGGGAGTTCGAGGGCTTCAAGGGAGAGGACCAGCCCTCCCACCGAAGTCATGTAACATTTGTGGGCCGTCTCCTGGCTCCCTCTCCCTTCTCCCACCCCTACTATTGTGGGAAATTTCATCTTCATATGGTAGGCTAAGGGTACAGTCTGGAGAGCAGCTAGGCCGGGTCGGCCCAGAATGTCATTGTAAGCGGCCTTCACGTCTACTACCATGAAATCCATCGGTTTGGCTTGGGTGATCGGGGTTTTGCCTGCTGTTATGTCGAGAGTAATCACTCCCTCGATCGTCACTGGCACCCCCAAAGAACCCGTGGAGAGTGTAGCCGGCGGACTTGAATCAATCCCTAGACAACTTGAGACCCTGGTAGGCTTCCTGGAAAAGGATGTTAACCGAACTGCCATTGTCAACCAGGACTCGGTGTAATTCGAAATTGGCCGTATGGAGGTTTATCACAAGAGCATCACAATGACACATTAAGACGCCTTCCAAATCCTTATCAGAAAAGGTAACAGGAACTCCAAGGCCCTTAGGGGAGCATGGTTCTGTACCGAGTTCACCTCTCGGACAAAGGCTTTTTGGGAGGAGTTCGAATCTCCCCTATTGGGCCTTCGTGAATGAGGTGTAGGACAACTTCGGCCTCAGATATGGGGTATCGACAGGTCGCTCAGTTTGCTTATTAGCCCCTCTGGGAGGCGGTGGAGGATCTACCCTATCCTTCCTTACGAACCTAGAAAGTTGTCCCCTCTGAATAAGGGCTTCAATCTCGTCTTTAAGGGCCCGACAATCATCCGTGTCGTGGCCATGATCCCTATGGAAGTGGCACCATTTGTCCCTATTTCTCTTCTTGCCTGGTGTATTCATCTTCGGGGGTGGTGGGAGCAGTCCTTCTTTTCTGACCTCCATCAGGATGGCTGAAACACTAGCATTACGTGGGGTAAACTTCTCAAAACGGGGAGGAGGGCGGCGCTGTCCACCATTATCTTTCTGAAGCTTCTTAGCCCCTTCTTCTTCAGTGCCCTTCCGTTTGTTCCCAGACAGGGGCTCTTTCTGATTAAGCGGGAGGAGGGCCTCCTCTGCCCTAATAAACTTATCACTCTTCATCAGGAGTTCTGAGAAGTCTCGAGGCGGTTTTTTAGCGAGAGATGTCTTCAAGTCGGCATGGTTGATGTTGTACCGGAAAGCAGCAGAGGCTACTGACTGGTCTAGGGAGGCAATTGACCAGGCCTCGGTGGTTAAACGCTTGACATAGTCCCTTAACCGCTTGCCCTTTCTTTGGCTGAGTGCAAGCAAAGATGTGCTTGCCTTTTCAGCGCGACGGCTACTCACAAAATGGGTAAGGAAGAGCCCCTCTAACTGATCGAAGGAGAAGATGAAGGCAGGGGCAAGTCGGGAATACCATTCTCTCGCAGGCCCCTTCAGCGTGGTTGGGAAGGTTTTGCAAAGAAGTGCATCCAAAGCCTGGTGGATCATCATGAGAGTTTTAAAATTCTCAATGTGGTCAGCGGGGTCTGACTCCTCATTATATGACTCAAAGTGAGGGGGTTTGAAGTTGTCCGGGATCGGGGCTTCCATGATGGTTCGGGAGAACGGAGGCCTGCTTAAGCAGAAATTTCTCGCTCGTTGTTCCTCTTCTCGTTAAGTCTGCTAAGGTGCATCTCCATCTCGTGGAGACGGCGTTAGACCGAGTCCTCCCTCCGGTCAAATCTTTCTGATCATCGGGACTTATCCTCATGCGGAAGATGACTGGGAGTGCGATGGTGATGGCTTGGGGCAGGTTGAGTACTAGGCGCCTGTTGGTCGTGGTTAGGAGCAACATTGAGGGCCCGCAGAATGGCTTCCTGAAAATCCTGGAACTCTGCCCCTGTGACAGGCCTCCCAATCTCGGTGGTCCCTTGGGGCGGATCGACCGATCGGGGTGCAGCTCCTCCTCTGATGGCACGTGGGTGACTCCCTCCACCTCCTAGGAGAGTTCGATCTTCTGCAGTCTGGCCTACGGGGGATCGGGCTCTAGGGGACCGAATCACAGGACCCCTTTGATGTTCACGACGAAGGATTTCGTCATGGGTCCGCCTCTCGTTCAAGTGGTCTAAAGATCTATCCCATGTTGTCGATTAACAATAACGTGTCGGAGATCCTTTGGCGTGGGAGGACTGTGAGAGGCCATGGAGTCGGATGAGGGGTTATGTACTGAGACATGGTCGTGAAGAGGAGGTTGCCTTTGACGACTTCGAAGGGAGCCCCCCGGGGCTGCCCTTTGAGGCCCTTGAGGGGCCTGCTGGGATGAGTTTTTTGAGAAAGAGGCTGTCCAGGCGGCGGTTGCTGGACAGGATGAGGGAGAGGTTGTCCATGCTGCGATTGTTGGACTTGTTGGACGGGTTGAGGGAGGACATCATGAAGGGGAGGAGGAGAAGGAACGGGTGTGGCTGTGCCGCTGGAGACCGGTGTCTTCCCTTTCTTCGGAGGCATAGCTTGGGAAACAACTTCACCGGTGCAGTAAGGCTGGATTGCTTTTCGTTTCCATAGACGGCGCCAATCTGTTGCTGCTGATTTTGGTGTGGGAGCAAACAGATGAATTTGTGGATTCTTTAGGAAACGAATAAGGTAAACCTGTTGACTTTCACTGGTGTTTGACTGATTCCTTGCCGCTGCAGTTAACCTGCAAAAAGTTCGATACACCGGGATGGATCCCGGAGACGAACCCTCTGACGCTCAAATCAGTAATCAGGAAGATTATGAAAGAGCGTTTATGTGGAAAAATATTGATTACCTTGTTATGGTGGGGGAGGGGGGGTATTTATAGTCGCCTTAAGAGATAGTTTAGAGATAATCATTTATCTCTATGTCCCGGTGTTTTTGGATAAGATGTAGAGTTTAAACTCTTTCATAATAAGAGAGGTAGTTTAAACCGTCTATTAGAGATAACCATGAATTTGAATTACTCTCTAAATATCTGAATTGGTATGTAATGGGTTGCTACCCATACCCAATAGGACAGATCCATTTTTGGGTTATTAGACTTCGAAGAAAGACCCAGTTCCCATTTCGGACCTGTTTGTAGGTGAAATTTTCGTTTTACCCCTGAGAGTTTTAAGATTCGTACCCGATTTGAACGGTCTTGATTTAATCCCATTTTTAGTCATATCAGCCCCGCACCTGCCTGATGTAGTAGGGGAGTCTCAAAGTGGATTCGTCAGAGGAAGGGATATCATGGACAGCATCCCGGCGGCACGTAAAATTGTGTTTAGAAGTCAGAAAGTCAATGCAGATGGGTTCATGTTTAAAATAGACTTTGAGAATGCTTATGATACGATGGATTGGGACTGTATAGATGAAGCCCTCAGGCTTAAAGGGTTTGGGTGCAAATGGAGGATGTGGATGCAGATGTGCGTAAGGGGAGGGAAGTCGTTCGTTCAATTCAACAGTCATACCGGTCGAAAGATTAGGTGCTTGAGGGGTCTTAGACAAGGAGACCCACTATCACTATTACTATTTACCCTGACTGCGGACGGATTAGCGGAGATGTTTAAGATCGGCAAAGATAAAAAGGTAGTCAAGGAGCTACAAATCAAAGGAATTTCGGACACAGTCAATTTACTCCATTATGTAGAAGACACCCTCTTATTTGGAGCTAGAACAATAGAAGAGGCAGTGACTATGGTTCTAGTTATCACTTGCTTTGAGGCTTGGTCCAGATTTAGTATTAACCAGAGTAAGAGCAACGTCACACCATTTGGGCACGGATTGTCTACCTCAATCTCGGACATTAAGACTATCCTAGGATGTCAGGTGAGGTAATTCCCCTTCAAATATCTAGGCACGCCTATCATAGCATGTGGACTGAAGAAATATGACTGGATGCCGCTAGTTGAAAAGGTGGAAAGAAGGTTGGCAGGTTGGAAAGGTCGATATTTATTCCTGGGGGGAGAATTACTTTCATTAACTCGGTGTTGAGTTCTCTTCCTACTTATACTATGTCTATTTACGAGCTCCGGAAATGGGTTATTCAGAGAATAGATAAGAGTCGGAGGAAGTTTCTCTAGAGAGGAACGAGCGAAGAGAATAGAAGGCTTCCTCTTATTAATTGGGGTAGGGTTTGTAAGAGGAAGGAATACGGGGGTCTAGGTATTTTGAATTTGAAAGATATGAATAAAGCCTTAATGTGCAAATGGTGGTGGAAAATGAGGAGGAAGCGGAATTCTTGGTGGTGCAAATCCTTCATGCTATACCGAAGGAGGAAAATGTTCAGATTTGGGGGAAGAACTGCTGAAGGGAAAGTTTCAAGCATTTGGAAAGGAGTGGCGAAAGTGAGAGATATTTACCATGCTAATACTAGGTGTAAAGTGGTTAATGGGAAGGATACGAGATTCTGGAAGGACAAATGGTGTGGTCAGAACACTCTGGAATCTTTGTTTCCGGAAGTCGCTGAGGCGGCTATTAATACTCACTCTCTAGTTTCGGAGGAGTGGAGAAATGGAAGGCTTAATCTCCACCTGAGGCAGCCATCTCGAAGCTGTTTAAATAAAGTTTCTCAACCTGAACAGCTCATTCAAGAGGAACCAAGGCGTCACCTAGGGGAAGAGGATATGAGATTTTTGAACTTAGAGTCAAGTAGTGATTTTTCGGTGTCATCTACGTACAAATGGCTCAATGATGGTGGAGTCAGGTGCGAGCATGGTATAATAATGTGGAAAACTAATGCCTCGTTGAAATTTAAAGGCTTCCCTTGGCTGGTGATCAACGACGCTATTCTATCAAAAGAGAACCTTACCAAACACAACATTCCGATGGACGATAAATGTTCTAGATGCCTAACTGAAGTAGAGAGCACGGATCAAATTCTTTTCTCTTGCCCTAGAGCTACACTTGCTTGGGAAGTTATTTTCTTAGGGTTTGGTTTAGTCGAGTTTCCAACCTCTACTATTGAGATCTGGGGGGATTGGAGAGTAGCTAAGATTATGAGTCAGGTTAAATGGGCTTGGGATATTGTTGTTGCTGCTACCAGGGCGAAGCCAGGACAATTTTGTCGGGGGGAGCAAGTAATAAATAAAATTAAGAAGAAAAAATAATTTATAAAGTAAATTTATTTTTTTGACATAGAGATCTAGTATTCAAAATTGAACATTGTGGTCTATTAGAGCGAAATAATTTTGAAGAGCATTTTTATGTGGTGATGTAGGAGTACTCCCTTCATGCTTGCGAAGTGAACATTGTGGTTCGCTCATGACTTTTTTCCATTTGTCAAATCCTTTGAAAGTAAATTCATCTCGATCATTTGGACTACCAAAAAGATAACATGGAAAGCAAAATGCCGCATCCCTATGAGGAGAATACTCCAACCAAGAAAACTTTTCAAACCAAGAAGGTTGAAACCGTCGGTTGTGATCATTTCCTTTCTTTGAATATGGAAAATCACCATTTCCATGGTATGCCACTAATTCGATATAAGCACGACAAACTTCATCTTGTTTGTTAGTAGGATAATCACAAATTTGTCGATGCAATCCCGGATCACGCTCTAAAGAACCAATCAAATCTCTTTCGGATTCAATTTCATGTCTTGTAGAATCAACTCGTGGAGATTTAAGAGGAGGTTCTTCAACTAAAGGATTTGATGTTTGTGTATCAACTCCTAAAGTTTGAGTATTTTGTCTTTTAAAAAAAGAATCAATGGTGGCTTTTTTTCCCATTGATATTTTATAAAATGAATCGTTCCTGTACATTAATAAATTCAAAGAAATATAAGACTCATTATATATATTAACAAAATAATATTATTTCATTATTTTAAAAAAACCCAATAATCTTCAACAGGAAAAAAAAATATGATCCACATTTAAAAAAATCAACTTTCAGCCGACTAGCGTATTCCAAAGGTAGACATATATCGGAATCCGGATTATTTATACTTCAATTTAGACTATTTAGTGTCTTCAAAGACTATCGATTATAACATATCATACATCTCTCTTGCTCAGGCCAATGTATGTACTTGAGAAGCTTTTTTTATTTCATGGAGTTTTACTGTTTTTATTGATTGACATGAAATGATAAAAATTATCTTCATCTACTATCTAAATATATTCATACCCATTCTAGAGTATCTCAAGGTTTCCTTCTGCCCAAAATTTCCATCCATTTCTGGGAAAGATCTACCTGCCACACTTAAAGAACTTCAACTTGATTCTTGTGAGAGTCTCTCATCATTGACATCTGGTTTGGATACTTTAAACTGTCTAAATCGCTTGGAAATTCTGAATGTTCCTAGACTTGTATCACTTACGGTAATTCCTCATGGTCTCCAGAACCTGACTATTAGAGGATGTCCTATACTTCAAATTAGGTGCCAAGAAGGTGGTGAAGATTGGCCAGTAGTACAGAAGGTTCCTTCCAAAATTATTGAATCAAGTTCTCCATTTTGGTTAAGGAAGGTTTACATGGCTTTCATGAGCGCCATCAGATCTTAGGGTCATTGTATGCAGGTATAACTCATATCTACTACAAATATTTGTACAACCTAAATTATATATGATATCTTTGTGACTATTAAAACTGACCATCTTTTTTCCATACAGCTTTAACTAGTTGTTCAATCAGATTTCTTTGTTGGATATAAATTTTTGTTAAATTCCTATAAGTTATATCCAACAGTAGTTACATCTTAGTATGATTTCCTTACTCCTTAGTAACTAATAACATTAGAAGAATATTCTTTTCCTTGTGCAGTTGAGTATTCATCTTCATTTCTTGTGCAGTTTATAAGTTTTACTCGTTATTTTCATTGTCATTTGTTCTGGTAAATTCAGAAAAAAGTTACGTTACCAGCCTCAATTTTTTTTCTTATTCTTTTTCTAGATACATTTGACAATACTTGGCAACTAGTTTAATTATTATCATGACACAGTATAATTAAAATGGTTAGATATATGCTTACTATACAATGAAAGAGTTAAGAGTTTATTGTTAAATTTGAAGTTGGTAGAATTGCAATTGTTATTGTTGTACACATTCACTAATTAGTGGCTTGTATTTGTTCTTTGGTCTGTTAATCAAGCTGACTGAGCCGAACTGCATATCCATCACTAAAACATCCAAAAAAGGATATTGTGTTATCCAAATATTATAAGTCTATCGCATGGTACAAGACAGTTCGCATACAAATTATGATTTTCATATTTCCAAGCAAGATTTTACTCAGTAACGAATTATTTTAAATAAACAACCAGGCAACTCTGATCAGCCTGACCATAATTCATTGAAATTTGAGTAATGCAGTCGTGGTCCATAACGTAACATCAAATCCAAAAAAAACCAAAAAGGATCACCATGAAACGACATTCAAAACAAGAACAAGAGCAGCGCAAGACTCATGTCAGATCTCAACATTTTGTATACTAAATTCACCCAAAAAACATCAGAGGAACTCGATGAGAAGATGCAACCCATGATTGAATTAAAACCCTATAAAAGGAAAGGGAGGATTCGGAATCTAGGTTTTAGGGCTTTTGGAATTACCTTCCTAAGCTGATTCTTTTGTCCTGTGCGAGGAGCGCGGTGGCACAGACGGTGCTGCGCTGGAGGGCTGCCGGGGCCGGCGGCGAGGAAGGACCGCAATCGGCGATGGTAGATCACAGATGGATTTCAGATTTGGGGAATTGGTTGGATTTGATAATTTTGATTTCTGAATGGGGATATGAACAGACTAACAGTACTATATGTATAAATGTAGGGGGTTTTCTAAAATTTTTAAGGGGGGCCAAACTATAAAAATTGAATATATTAGGGGCATTTTAAAATTTTCAGGAGGGCCTGGGCCCTCCCGGGCCCTCAAAGGGCTCCGCCCCTGGCTGCTGCTCTGTGGGCTCTATGGCTAGACCGAAATGACATGTGCTTTCGCTAGATTAATCATAGATTGTCTGCTTTAATGTATAAAAATTTATGCTTTTGTTCATGCGTGGGTAGGTCTGGCGGGCGCGAAAAGAGGTTGCGATTGGAGGAGTAGCACGTGATGGCAGGTTGCGAGTGGAGGTGGTCGATATCTTCAACTAGCTAGTTATCGTTAATTTTGGATTATCATGTACTAGGACCTTGTTGTAGTAGGTGCAGTAGTGGATTGTGGACCTTGATGTTTTAGCTTCTGTTTTGGATATTGTACTAGTATTTTGTAGTACTCATGTATGTGGGCTGCTCTGTTGTACTGTATTTCATTAACTGTTTATTAATGAAACGGTGACGGGGTCACCTTTTACTTAAAAAAAATTAATTAATTACAGACCCCTTCATGAAAATAAGGAATTACATGAATTAATTATATGAAATCCATATCAAATGAACCGTGAATTTCATTGGGTTTAAGGCATAATACTAACGTAGTCGGGTTGCTTCATTGACTATTCGCATTACTCTTCGTAACTAACCTTGTTATTGGTCTCCCTCAACACATCCAGATATCTCAACTATTTCCACCTTATTTATTCGCAATTGGAGTTGCCTATAATTCTGCCTCTAATTCTATACAGATGCACTCAATTTTCTTACCTAATCTTTATTATTTTACTGCGCAAGCCCAACATCCTTATTAGTCATTTTATTTACACTTGGATTTTGTTATAGAACCATAAACTTCATTAGTTGCATACATGACATTCTCTGCAGGTGTATGATGTCACCCCTTTCATGGATGATCATCCTGGTGGAGACGACGTTATGGTTTCATCAACAGGTGACATCGTGTGTGTGTGTGTGTGTATATATATATATATAGAGGAGGAAAGGGGTATGAGCAACTTGCTTTACTCATTTAGTAGATAGCAATTGATGAAGTGACATACATGTGATTGAAAAATTTTAAAAGTTGTTAGTTTCTCAAAGTATCATATGCATGTTATCTCATCAATTGCTCATTTACTAAATGAGAAAATTGCCTATATCCCATTTACTTATATATATATATATATATATATAGAGAGAGAGAGAGAGAGAGAGAGAGAGAGAGAGAGAGAGAGAGAGTCCCGCTCGGTTGCACACTACTTATTGGTGAGCATTCCGTGAACACTCACGAACTAGAGACCCTATGAAAAATCCGAACCGCTCATATTGTTCTATATACCTAACATAACCTAACAATAAAAAAATTAAGTAATTTGAAGTGATGGGCAAATGAACATCAAATTACTTGATTTTTTATTGTTAGGCTATCTTAGGCATATAGAACAATATAAGCGGTTCGGATTTTTCCTAGGATCTCTAGTTCGTGAGTGTTCACGGAGTGCTCACCAAAGTAGTGTGCAACTGAAGATCTCTCTCTCTCTCTCTCTCTCTCTCTCTCTCTCTCTCTCTCTCTCTCTCTCTCTATATATATATATATATATATATATATAGCAATGCTCCATTGCAAATGGGTCCGTGTAAATGGGTATGTGAACCGGTTGTTGTTCAGAATATAACCTAAGCCGTTGTTCGGAACAATGGCTTCGGTTCAAAATAAACGAAGCCGTTGTTCCGAACAACAAATTCAGTGGTTTGCAATGGAGCATTGCTGATATATATATACTAGGTTTGCCCGTTGACACGTGCATACGGCACGTCTTCGGAACAGTGCACCTTGTTTGATCATATAAAATAGTTTTGGAGGTCCAGCAGATTAATTGAAGTAGCAAACATAGAGCAAAAAACATATTATATGATTTTTTTGAATTATTTTTAAAGTTTTTAAATTTTTATTTTTTAGTTTTTTAATTTTTAATTTTCTTAATTTTTTGAAAAGAAGAGGGAGGGAGAGGGAGAGAAAGGAAATATATATATATATATATAGGAGTTGTTTTGCGTGGAGGATTTGAATTTGAGTTTTGGGGGGAAAACTTTGAGGGGGGGGGGGGGGGGAGAAATATGTTTTGTGAAGTTAGATCTAAGCCTTTGATTTTTCGGGGATTGAAGGAGAGCCACTTGATAGCTTTCTTTGTGTTTTATTATATAGATATGTATATATATAAAAGCAAATAATCTTTGGGAAAAACGGAAAAATGAAACTATGGCACTTGGCTTTCATTCCAGGTAAAGATGCAACCAATGATTTTGAAGATGTCGGGCACAGCAAGACTGCCAGAAACATGCTAGATAAATACTACATCGGTGAGGTTGACCCTTTGACTTTTCAGGCTACCAAATCATCATACACCCCACCACCTGTGCAGGCATTAAACTCCAGTAACAATCCAGGCTTTATGATCAAACTGCTTCAGCTGCTTGTGCCTCTCATGATACTGGGCTTGGCCATTGTTATTCGGAAGTTCACTAAATCAGAGTAGCTCAGAATTTTTAAATTATTTAGTTCAAAGTTCTTTATTTGGTCAAGGATGGAATTTTGTATTTTAAGCCAATAGTTTGATATTTGATCAAAAAAAATTGTATCTCTAGATACTATGGAGAAATACAACAGGAAGTTTTACTGAAATGTTAAGAAAGTATCTATTATGCTTCAGTTTTCTGCTCTTATAAGTTATCTTTGGGGATTTCTTCACAAAAAAAATTGTCAGTCTTGAGCATTAGAGGATTGTGGTTTCAAGGACTTATGTTTCATGTTGTCTCAAATCAAGTTTCCGATACTGAATTTATGCAAGGATACTGGACATCAACTCATAATGTGAAATGAAAAGTGTATTATTCATTTGATTGTCCATTGAGTTTGCAACTGTGATGAAAAATTAACAGATCCATTAGCAATCTTTTTGCAGAAATAACCAGCATTTTTCTCAGTTTTAGTATCTGTCAATCAAGTTATGAACTTAAATAACTCTTCATGATTGATAAAGAAACAACAATCTGATTACAGCTTTGTAACGCATATCTACAACTTTTGTATAATCTAATATTTCAGGATTGCAAACACTGTTAGTGTTGTTTCCAACCAAGGAAGGAACAAAATCTCTTTATTCCAAAACATTACAATATTTTATAAGAAAAATAATTCGAGGGTTAAAGTTATTCAATTTTGTCGTGTAATGTCTCTTTAGATCCTCCACTATGTTCGGAGGGTTGAAGTTTGGGAAGGGGAGGAGGCCATTGGCTTCTCCCTTCTCCCCTGCCCTATCTGTTGCCGCTGAATCTGGTGTGGGGGCAATAGATAGAATTTGAGGATTTGCGAGAACTCGAATGGGCCAAATCTGACCTCTTCCACTGCGCTTAGGCTGACTCCTTAGTGCTGCCGCTGACTTGCACGAAGTACGAAACACCGGGATGGATCCCGGCGACGCACCCTCCGACGCTCTTGTCAATACTCAGTAAAAGAATATCAAAAGAACTTTAGGTAGGCAAAGAGTGATCATCCTGTAACGGTAGGAGGTAGGCGGTATTTATAGTCGCCGTAGGGATCTGTTTCGGGATAAGAACGAATCCCTACTGATATGGCTAAAAATAGGGTTAAATCGGAACCATTCAAATCGGGCACAAATCTTAAAGCTCAGGGGTTAAATGGTAATTTCACCTACAAATGGGTCTGAAATAGGAACGGAGTTTTCTTTAAAGCCCAATAACCCATAAACGGATCTGTCTTACTGGGTACGGATTCCAACCTGTATGAAACCCAATCTAACTGGATAGGAGAGAATTCAGATTTATGATTATCCTTAAACCATGGTCTTAATCACTTCTATCCATTTACATCAGGAAGTAGGGATTTGATCTTATCCTGAAACTGATTCCTAAGGCGGCTATAAATACCCTTCTCCCCCCACTGTTACCAGGTAATCAATCTTTTGCCAATTAAAGCTCTTTCTTAATCATTCAGATTACTGACAAAAGCGTTGGAGGGTGCGTCGTTGGAATCAACCCCGGTGTCTCGCACTTTTTGCAGGTTAATGGTAAGAGGATCTCGGTCAGAGTCCGGTGAAGTCGTTCAGGTTTGGCTATTCACATTCTCTCGAATCCATAAATCTATCTGTTTGCCCCCACACCGATTTCAGCGGCAACAGATTGGCCCCGTCTGTGGAAACACTAGTAGCAGTCCAACTTCTTCCACCGGTCAATACCGCCTCCAGCCATGCCACCAAGGAAAGTAAGATCCAGAGGGTCCAACTGTGGACCCACTCCCATTCCTTCCCAACAACAACCGGGGGCTCCCCTCTAACCCGTCCAGCAAAAGGGACAGCTCCCTCCTCAACCTGATCCGCCGCTGCAGTAGGGGCAGCCTCCTCTTCAAAATTCTCAACCCCAACAGGCTCAACTTGGGCCCGAGAACGTTGGTATAGGGACATCTCATCCTAATCCTCAGAAGCAACCTCTGCACCACGACCATATCTCGGTACATAACCCTTCCACCGGCTCCATGGCATCCCATAATCCCCGACCGTCAGAAGATCTCCGCAACATCATAATCAATCGACAAAAGAAGGAAGACCTTCACCGCCATTTGGATGAGAGGCGGACCCGAGAGGGAGGCTCCCGCTCAGAACGTCCAAATGCGCGATCTCCTCGCCGTCGCGACCACAAGAGGTCCCCTCCTCCTAGGAGGCAGAGGGAGTCCCCCGGATACCGTCGAAGGGCAAACTGTTCTCCCACTAGTCGACAGGCCCAAAGGGACCAGAATGGACCCATCACCAGAGCAGAATTCCAGGACTTTCAGGCAACAGTCTTGTGGGCCCTCAATGTCCCGCCAAACAACAATAATATCCCGAGGGTCCCCACTCCCAAGCCGGTTCGGAGCCCTCGCTACCGATCCCAAAGTCCCCCTCAAGCTCCGAGCCACCGACCTCACATTCACAGTCCTCACCAGTCTTTGAGCTACCATCGTCGTAGCCCACGTTCCCTTTCGTACGAAGACAAGTCTAGAGGCTCACCAGGATACTGTCGAAGAGAGGTGCTGTCCATCGCCGTCTCCATGAAATGGAGAGGCACCTCAATCAACTCGATAGGGACGAAGAACTAAGAGGGAGGACCCTCCGTCCAAGCAAACCTCCATTCTCTCGTACCATCATGGAGGCCCCCGTTCCGGCAAATTTCAAGCCTTCGCAGTTCGAGACATACACAGGAGAATCAGACCCCATGGACCACATCGAGAGTTTCAAAACCCTCATGATGATACACCAGGCCTCTGATGCACTCCTATGCAAGACCTTCCCGGCCACTCTCAAAGGTCCAGCTCGGGAATGGTACTCCCGCCTCGCCCCATCCTCCATCTTCTCTTTCGAACAGTTCGAGACCCTATTCATAACCCACTTCGTGAGCAGTCGCCGGTCGGAAAAGACGAGTTTTTCACTGCTCTTCCTTAGTCAGAAGAAGGGCGAGAAACTGAGGGACTATGTCAAGCGATTTACCGCGGAGGCCAGGTCTATCGCCTCCCTCGATTAGTTGGTCGCAGCGGCAGCCTTTCAATCCAATGTCCTCAACTCCGATCTCCGGTCATCCCTAGCCAAGAAGCCCCCACGAAATTTCTCCGACCTTCTTCTCGGAAGCGAGAAATATATCCGGGCAGAGGAAGTTGCGCACTGCCCCACATTCGAGGGATCCTCTTCTGGAAGTAAGAGGAAGGCCGCCGAAGATGAGGGAGCTAAAAATCTCCAAAAAGATAACGGGGGTCAGCATTGTCCACCTCCCATATTTGAGAAATTCACCCCTCTCAACGCCAATGTCTCGGCCATTCTAATGGAAGTTGAGAAAGAACGAATTCTACATCCTCCCCCAAAGATGAACACTCCTGGGAAGAATAGGGATAAGGAGAAGTGGTGCCGCTACCATCGAGACCACGGCCATGACACCAATGACCACCGAGCTCTGAAAAATGAGATCGAAGCCCTCATCCAGAGAGGGCAGCTCGGCAAGTTGTAAGGAAGGACCGGGAGGCCGATCCTCCTCCACCCCCCAGGGAGGCTAACGAGCGGCCCGAGAGGCGTGAGGAGACTCCCGAATTCGAGGAAGAGCGCATCTTGCACCTCATCCACGGAGGTCCAATGGGAGGTACCTCTAACTCCTCTCGAAAGGCCTTCGTCAGGGAAGTCAATTCGGTGCATAGCTTTCCCCCTCCCAAAGGTCTTGGAGTCCCAGTTGCTTTCTCAAATGATAATCTGGAGGGTGTCTGAACCCCCTACTGTGATGCACTGGTGATCAACCTCCACATTGCTAACTTCAAGGTTGAAAGGATTCTAGTGGATAATGGCAGTTCTGTCAACATCCACTTTCTAGAGGCCTTCCGAGGACTCCAATTATCAAGGGACAGACTCAAGCCTGCCGGTTACACACTCCATGGGTTCACGGGAGTGCCAGTGACGATCGAGGGTGTTATAACCCTCGACGTAATTGCTGGCAAAGCTCCTACTACCCGAACGGAACCAATGGACTTCATGGTTGTAGACGTCCCCGCTGCCTATAATGTGATCCTAGGACGACTGAGCCTAGCTGCTTTGGAAGCCTTCCCATCAGCTTACCACCTAAAGATGAAGTTTCCCACCAAGACAGGCGTAGAAGAAGTGAGGGGAAGTCAGGAAACGGCCCGTAAATGCTATATGACCTCGACTGGAGCACCTGTCCTCTCCCTCGAGGCCCTTGAAATTCCCCAAGGAAACACTCAGCCAATGTCAGAACCGGTAGACGAGCTCGAGGAAGTGCACTTCTCGGAGGAAGATCCTACCCGCAAATTCTTCATCAGCAAAACCCTCTCTTTTGCCCTCTGCTCCGACATAGTCCAGTGCATAAAAAGAAACCGTGACCTCTTCACGTGGACAGCAGCCGACATGCCAGGGATTTTTGAAGAGCTTCTCGTCCACCATCTAAGTGTCGCTCCGGGGGTCAGACCGGTCCAGCAGAAGAGGCGTAAGTTTGTCCCCGAACGCCAGCAGGCTATAAAAGAGGAGGTGGAGAAGCTCCTCAAAGCCCGGTTCATACAGGAGGTCAACTATCCAGAATGGCTCTCTAACGTTGTAATGGTCAAAAAGGCTAATGGAAGTTGGAGGATCTGTATCGACTTCACATATTTGAACAAGGCATGTCCCAAGGATCCTTTTCCATTCCCCAGCATCGACACCTTGATCGACGCCACTTTAGGCCATGAGCTGCTAAGCTTCATGGAAGCATTTTCCGGATACAACCGAATCCGAATGTTCCCCCCAGATATCCCGAAGACGTCCTTCGTCATCGATCAAGGCCTCTACTGCTATAGAGTGATGCCCTTCGGGCTTAAAAATGCTGGTGCCACCTACTAATGTCTCGTCAATAAGGTCTTCAAAAATCAGATCGGGCGGAACATGAAGGTTTACGTCGACGATATGTTGGTAAAAAGCATCAATGGGTCTGACCATGTCGCCGACCTCCAAGAAGCCTTTGACGTGCTAAGGAGGCATAACATGAGACTAAACCCGAATAAATGTGCATTCGGGGTCTCATCGGGTAAATTCTTAGGTTTTATGGTCAGCCAAAGGGGGATTGAAGCCAACCCCGAAAAGATTAAGGCTATACTCAATATGGCCCCTCTTTCAAATGTGAAAGAAGTGCAAAAGCTCACAGGGCGCCTCGCGGCTATAGGGCGTTTCCTCTCCAAGTCCGGGGAAAAGTGCCTCCCCTTCTTCAAAGCCCTCAGGGGGGCTAAGGGCTTCGAGTGGGGCCAGTAGCAGCAAGAGTCGTTCGACCAACTCAAAGCCTACTTGGTCAACCCCCCACTCCTCAGCAAGCCGACACCCGGGGAAACCCTTTACCTCTACCTTGCCACCTCCGAACAAACCCTCAGTGCTATCCTAGTGAGGGAAGAAGACAAGGCACAGAAGCCTATCTACTACGTGAGCAAGGTCCTTAGATATGCCGAGCTCCGTTATCCGAGGTTGGAAAAGATAGCCTACGCCTTGGTTATGGTGGCCCGAAAGCTTCATCCCTATTTCCAATCTCATTCGGTGGTCGTCCTTACCGACCAGCTGCTCAAGCAAGTCCTGTATAAGCCTGAAACCTCTGAATGCCTAATGAAGTGGTCAATTGAGCTGAGTCAATATGACATATCCTATCAGCCTCGGACAACTATCAAAGCTCAAGCACTAGCCGAGTTCATAGTGGAAAGCACGATCCCGGAGGTCAGTCAAGTAGAAAATGGGCCACCGATCTAGATGGTGTATGTGGATGGGTCTTCTTGCGCTGAAGGGAGCGGAGCCAGAGTAATCCTGGCAGGCCCAGATGACTACGTTCTCCAATACTCCCTCCGCATTAACTTCAAGGCTTCCAACAACGAAGCCGAGTATGAAGCCCTAATAGCGGGCCTGGGCATGGCTCGCAATTCGGATTTTCAGTGACTCTTAGCTTGTGGTGAATATGGTCTTGGGAGAATACGAGGCACGAGACGACCGTATGGCCAAGTACCTAGCCAAGGTCAAAAGTCTCATGGCTTCGTTCAAGGAAGCACAACTCCAGTGGATCCCTTGAGAGGAGAACGCCCAAGAAGATGCCCTCTCGAAACTAGCCTCCACCTCCCTTCAAGGCCTCGAACAGACCATCTTGATCGAAGTTCTGCTAAGACCCAGCATCGAAGAAGAAGCCTTCGACTCAATGGAGTCGCTACCAGTCCAACTCGAAGATAACTAGATGAGGCCTTTAGTTGAATTCCTCAGAGACGGGAACCTTCCCCAAGATCCCAAAGAAGCTCGCCAAATCCGAACAAGAGTGGAGTGGTACACCCTCATTGAGGGAGTCTTGTACAAACGCTCCTACACCCAAGTAGATGGCCGACCCTACTTGAGATGTCTCTCTCCCGAAGAAGCCTTGTATGCTCTGAAAGAACTCCACGAAGGGATAGGAGAAGCCCATTCGGGATCAAGGTCCCTCTCCAGAAAAGTCTTGAACTACGGGTACTTCTGGCCTACCCTCCTTCGGGACGCCGAGCAACATGTCTGTAACACCCCGCAAAATTGAAATTACAATTTTGTCCCTGGGTGTTACGCACGTATATTTTGTAATGTACTTCACTACATATTTTGGATTTGTACTATTTATACATTTTCCGTATTGATTTCAGTCAACTAAAATATAATATTTCAATCCCTGGGATTTACGTGCTTTTTATGTGTTTTGATGCACGT
The DNA here is from genome assembly GCA_017893485.1 of Hemerocallis citrina. NCBI lineage: Eukaryota > Viridiplantae > Streptophyta > Magnoliopsida > Asparagales > Asphodelaceae > Hemerocallis > Hemerocallis citrina. Next base: position 276,968,870 of record CM030358.1, read on the forward strand.
GTTTCCACCACTACGTATAATATTTTCTATAGGTTTAAATTATTTATTTTTATGTATTTAAATCTATTTTATAAAACGAAAATTTATTTTCCCCTTGTTTTTGATTAAAATGCATTTTTCAATTTTTTCTGCACGTATGGTGCACGTGCAAATTTTTATTCTCATTTTGCTACTCTCATTTTACTATTTTTAGCATGCATTAGTTTTATTTAGCCTTTCTTTTGATCCATGGACCTATAAACTAAAATGTAGCCCATTAGGAGAGGAGCCCACTAGATAATTAAATAAATTAATTAGTAATGAGCCCATGTAGCAAGCCCACTAGATAATTAAATAAATTAATTAGTAATGAGCCCATGTAGCAAGCCCACTATTAAAATCACATTTTTAGTTAAACATGTACTAATACATGACAAGTTACACATATTAGTACACATTTTTGAGTTATAGAAATGTGTTCATATTTGTTTGTGCATGTATGCATGTACACACAAATGTATTTGGACCATTTTGTGGGCTAGGGGAAGGGATTAATGGAGTGGTTAAGTTCATGGAGAGTGGGGAGATGAGAGGTTGGGAGTTTTAGGAGTTAAAAATATGAAGAGGTGAGAATTAAAAAGAGAATTAAAATGAGAAGTTATTAGGTGGGAGATTTTGCAATATAGTCCCTAGCATTGTCCTATAAATAGCAACCCATTTCTCATTCTTTTTCACACCAAAAATAAAATAAACAAGAGAAAGAAAAGAGTGTAAGAAAAAGAAAGAGAGTTATTATTCTTGGAGGATCTCTTGCTTGGAGCATTTGCTAGGAGGAGAAGAGGACTAGGAGTTGCTAGGAGCAAGAAGGAGCCATTCATTTGTAGTTTTCAACCTTCAAACAAAAGGTGGGTTCTCATGCTTTCTAATTTAGAACTATGCATGCTAGTGACAAAATATGAGCATTTTGTTTTGATATGTAGTTAAGATTTCAAGTTAAGAATGAAAACAATATTGTTATGATTAAATAAATAATAGGAGATTTTGACTAAAGAGCTAATACCATAGATCATGTTAGAATGCTTGTAAAATGTTATGCATGTTAAAAGTGTATTCTTTGTATGGGAAATATGTTGAAAAATGTTGTTTTATGTTCTAGGGTCATGTTGATTAATGAATAAGAAAGAAAGATTAATATTGTGTTAGTGGTTGATTTTTATATTGTAGTACAAACATGCTAATTTTGATAAATAAAGTAAAATGTGATGGGATAAATATATTGTGTTTATGAATGGTAGAAATATTGTTATGACTAAGAGAACAATTTTCCATCACGATAGTTAAAAATAATAAAATGAATTACTGTCACAAACCATACTAGTACGCATGATTGTAAATGTCGAAATGTATAATTTGTAGGAAGATTGTTGAGACTTCTTAATGAGTTTAAATGCAAATTAAATTTGGGGAAAAATTCTAATACTCTTATAAAATGAAATAGAATATAGTAAAAATAGTTGTAGAATTTTTCAAGTATATTTGAGAAGTAAAAGAGATATTTGAAGGTAGAATGAAATTTTGTTCTTAAGTTAATTATTTTTAAGAATATGAATTTTAAAAAAAAAAAGACTTTGATGTGAGAATTAGTTTCTCTTATTGAGATTATGCAATTATGATGAATGTGAAATTCTAGATTTCTATGTGTACTCAAATTGTTAATGAGTTTAAACTAGATGAATGCATGAATAGAATTCTTGTTGGAAAGAATTGAGAATAAGTGAATTATGAATAGAACATTGATTAAGTTGTGAATTATTTGTATTTGATTAATTGGAGAGACTTCATGAGTTTAAAATTTGCAAATGAAATTGCTATTGTTGTTGATTCATGAATGGACTAAAAGAGAATTGTGATTGATGCCAAATGAGATATAGATCAAATTGTGGATGGCTAGAGATATGGAAATATCTAAGTGAAGACATGATAATGAAAAGGGTAAACAGAAAATAATTTTCGAAACTGATCCACCGTAGAAAATATTTACCCGACTGGTCCACTTTTGAAAATATTTACCAAAGTTAGTCCATTATTATATTTTCCGAAACTGAGTAATTTTAACATTATTATTGACTTCAAAATTCTATTATAGACCTTTATTTTATTAAGAAGAGTAAAGTAGTAGTTTGTGAAGTGATTTTTCTTGAAGAAAATTATACTCTTATTTGTGTAAAGAATGTTTTAAAGTGGGTTGAGATAATGTGAGAGTTTGAATTTGTTGATAAAATTTCATGTGATGAAGTTGCGTACTTGAAAGAAAATATTTTGCTTATAAAGATTTTGAATGAATAAGTTGATTATGAATATGTGCCTAAGTTGTTAAAAAGAATGATAATGGATGAAAATTTTGTTCATGAAAAAGGATTATTTGTTTTTATGGGAAATTATGAATGAATGAATGAATCATGGGTAATGCAAAAATGAGACATTGATTAGATTATGGATAAGTTAGAGATATGAATATAATAAGTTTAAGACATGATTACAAAAGGGTATGTGTACCCATGTTTCTTGTACATGAAAGATTATGATTAAGAATTAGTAAGACTTCGGTTACTGGTAATTTTGAAAGAAAGAATTGATATGATTTTGAGATAATGCCGTCGGGCGATCTCGTATTTTGTGAATAAATCCGGTATGAGGTAAAACTGATTCTAGGGTGATAACATATTCATGTCTTGAACTAAAAATAATTAGGCACTTAAGTGAAGATGTGATAAACTTGTGCAAACGTAAATGGGTGCTTCTATATAGTCGGCGGTGGATCTCCGTGGCTATAGACCCAGTTGGTGGACTGTGGTTGCTCCGTAGGAGATGGACTGTATTTTATCCAAGACTTAGGGTAGTCAACGGATGTTTACCATACTCCAAAGAATATGTATATACTGGGGCTAGAAGGGCATTTACGGGATTATCATCACGATATAATAGCCAGGGAGGCTGGGATCTGTTAATATAAGCCAGGGAGGCTAGCCAGGGAGGCTGAGATCCGTATCTGTGAAATAACTCTAAAACTTGTTTTATTACTGGGTAGTCTCATGGCGAGGGATCGAACCCTTCAATGTGGAGTACGTAGGCGCTTGCCCTCAAACCTATGTAGTATGGGATGCATAGAATCCGAACAAGTGTGCATTAGTGTCATCCTAGTGTAGAATTGTGTGCATTAGGCATTAAGGCATGACATACACTTATGTTTAAAATAATCACTTTTGACACTTTATTTGTTCATTCAATCTTTTTGTGATTTGTTAAAGTATGAGATCGTTATACTATTCCCGGCATAGAGAGGATAGCCGTGTATAACATTTCGTCAGTTGTAAATAACTGACGTGCCCACAGATTGACATGCAGGTAAAGGACCATTCATGGAGCTATAAAGTGGATATGCTGATGCTGTTTTATTTTAAAGATGTTGTAAATGTTTTATTGTAAATTTCATTCTTCCGCTGTGTAAAACCAAGTTGTAATTGAACTCTGATGTATTGTGAATAAAAAGTTTTTAAATTCCTTATAAAATTGTACGAAGTGAAGTAAAGATCCTGTGAAATCTCGAATTTATCCTTATTTGAAATTCGGGGTGTTACAGATGGTATCAGAGCATGCTTCACAAGTAGTACAAGTTTATAAGGAACGATAAAAGGGATGATAAATTTGGGAACAAGCCAAAAGAGTCCTTCTGTCAACCGGGTGTAAACAACCCTAAGCGACACGGTACTTAAGCGTCTTCGGACCACCGCTAGCTGGGAACCGACTCTTACGGCTAACCCAAGTAAATCCGAACTTGATAGACTAAAGATTTGTTTAGGAAGAGTAGCAAGATCATTAACTATAGTTTAGAACCCGTGACACCGTAGTGAGTAGTTACAATTTTATTCCTGCGGACACTAGAGTGTGAGTTTCAGTCTATAGAGATTTAAATGTAAGTGATTTACATTTGTGTTGCTCTATGCACTGATATTTTCTTTTTCTTTTGGATGGCTGGAGTCGTGAATGAAGTTGTTATTGAACTTGCATTCAATTTCATTCATGATGATTCTCTTCGTATACATTGTTATTAGAGTGTATGCGAGCACATTTTCCCCTGGATATCAGAGTGGCGCAGTGGAAGCATGGTAGCTTGGACCGTCATTCATGATACCTTACACACTTTCCTCTCAAATTATTTTGTAGATTTTTATCATGGTACTTTCTCCATATTTTTTTTTTCAAATAAATATTTTCTTATGTTATTAAATTATTTGAATATTTATTATTTATCTATCTTCCATAGTCTTGATATTTTAAACTTGTTTTTCAAACTTAAAATTTCGTCTTTCATATATTTATGTCACTGTATGTTTACCCGTTTATATCTACTCTTACTTTACGTATTTTGTCAAGTTGTCGTTTATTAAATTAATATTTCAACAATTATTTTCTTCATTTATTATTCTGGATTTATCTTATGAAATTTTCTTATGAGCACTCATTTTATATGATTTTAATTTCTATGGTACTATAGTATCTTATTCTATATGTTCTTAACAAGATTGAAATTTTTTTCTACCTATATAAATGTGACCTACTATTGTTTTGTTTGTTTACATTTGGTACTATTATTTCATATTTGTTTTGATAAATTCATTTTTCTATTAATCGCTATTCATTACTTTTATAGTTTTGCACTGTATATACTCACTATTTATACATTATCTTTTCTCAAATTTTAACCGTCTTTACACTCTTAGTTATTACATATATTCTCCCAATGATTTCTATATATATCATATATTTCAATATTCTTATTATACATATCATTTTACCCTCATCTAATTACATTAATACTATTGTTTATGTCTATTGTCCTAATTTGCTATACTATAAAATTATTGTTTTCAATTGTGTTTTCGTCTCGTGTATGTGCTTTACACTATTTTGTCTTAATATTATAAATTAATTTCATCACAACAAAATTTTGTATATTCAAAAGTATTTCGACGTATGCCTTCTATTTTTTTCAAATCGTGTGTATAATTGTTATAGTTCCCTTACAAACTATTTTATTAATTGGTATACAAAGTCATTTTATGTTATTAATACTTTCAACAAAGTCTTATTCCCATCTATTTTTCCAAAATCTTATTCAATGGTCATGTTTTAAATAGCAAATCTTGCGAATTTTCTACCGTTTATTACATCGATAAAATTTTCTAAATTTCCTATTGACTATGTTCTCTTAACCACATTGTTTTCCGAACTATTTCGAAGTTAACAACTTAATTGACTTTCCCTTTTATCTAATAGCTTACCTAATATTATTTTTGTACGAAAAATTCTCTCAAACTACTCTATCTTTTGTCACATTTCAGTTCTTATGCCATTCTCCTATTTTTCTTGTTCTGTCTTGTAACATTTTAATATTCATCGTCTTCTTATAAAGAGTTTGTCTTGTTTTTATTTTTTTTTTTTTTCCCTTGTTGCGTATACCACATTTTTTTTTTTTAAGTTGCAGTTTTCTAAATATAAATATTTTCTTTGACGTGTGCAAAATACAATCTTTACCTTAGCGAGTTCCGGGGACGGAACTACTCTAAGGGGGGGAGAGTGTAACACCCCGCAAAATTGAAATTACAATTTTATCCCTGGGTGTTACGCACGTATATTTTGTAATGTATTTCACTACATATTTTGGATTTGTACTATTTATACATTTTCCGTATTGATTTCAGTCAACTAAAATATAATATTTCAATCCCTGGGATTTACGTGCTTTTTATGTGTTTTGATGCACGTGTTTCCACCACTACGTATAATATTTTCTATAGGTTTAAATTATTTATTTTTATGTATTTAAATCTATTTTATAAAACGAAAATTTATTTTCCCCTTGTTTTTGATTAAAATGCATTTTTCAATTTTTTCTGCACGTATAGTGCACGTGCAAATTTTTATTCTCATTTTGCTACTCTCATTTTACTATTTTTAGCATGCATTAGTTTTATTTAGCCTTTCTTTTGATCCATGGACCTATAAACTAAAATGTAGCCCATTAGGAGAGGAGCTCACTAGATAATTAAATAAATTAATTAGTAATGAGCCCATGTAGCAAGCCCACTAGATAATTAAATAAATTAATTAGTAATGAGCCCATGTAGCAAGCCCACTATTAAAATCACATTTTTAGTTAAACATGTACTAATACATGACAAGTTACACATATTAGTACACATTTTTGAGTTATAGAAATGTGTTCATATTTGTTTGTGCATGTATGCATGTACACACAAATGTATTTGGACCATTTTGTAGGCTAGGGGAAGGGATTAATGGAGTGGTTAAGTTCATGGAGAGTGGGGAGATGAGAGGTTGGGAGTTTTAGGAGTTAAAAATATGAAGAGGTGAGAATTAAAAAGAGAATTAAAATGAGAAGTTATTAGGTGGGAGATTTTGCAATATAGTCCCTAGCATTGTCCTATAAATAGCAACCCATTTCTCATTCTTTTTCACACCAAAAATAAAATAAACAAGAGAAAGAAAAGAGTGTAAGAAAAAGAAAGAGAGTTATTATTCTTGGAGGATCTCTTGCTTGGAGCATTTGCTAGGAGGAGAAGAGGACTAGGAGTTGCTAGGAGCAAGAAGGAGCCATTCATTTGTAGTTTTCAACCTTCAAACAAAAGGTGGGTTCTCATGCTTTCTAATTTAGAACTATGCATGCTAGTGACAAAATATGAGCATTTTGTTTTGATATGTAGTTAAGATTTCAAGTTAAGAATGAAAACAATATTGTTATGATTAAATAAATAATAGGAGATTTTGACTAAAGAGCTAATACCATAGATCATGTTAGAATGCTTGTAAAATGTTATGCATGTTAAAAGTGTATTCTTTGTATGGGAAATATGTTGAAAAATGTTGTTTTATGTTCTAGGGTCATGTTGATTAATGAATAAGAAAGAAAGATTAATATTGTGTTAGTGGTTGATTTTTATATTGTAGTACAAACATGCTAATTTTGATAAATAAAGTAAAATGTGATGGGATAAATATATTGTGTTTATGAATGGTAGAAATATTGTTATGACTAAGAGAACAATTTTCCATCACGATAGTTAAAAATAATAAAATGAATTACTGTCACAAACCATACTAGTACGCATGATTGTAAATGTCGAAATGTATAATTTGTAGGAAGATTGTTGAGACTTCTTAATGAGTTTAAATGCAAATTAAATTTGGGGAAAAATTCTAATACTCTTATAAAATGAAATAGAATATAGTAAAAATAGTTGTAGAATTTTTCAAGTATATTTGAGAAGTAAAAGAGATATTTGAAGGTAGAATGAAATTTTGTTCTTAAGTTAATTATTTTTAAGAATATGAATTTTAAAAAAAAAAAGACTTTGATGTGAGAATTAGTTTCTCTTATTGAGATTATGCAATTATGATGAATGTGAAATTCTAGATTTCTATGTGTACTCAAATTGTTAATGAGTTTAAACTAGATGAATGCATGAATAGAATTCTTGTTGGAAAGAATTGAGAATAAGTGAATTATGAATAGAACATTGATTAAGTTGTGAATTATTTGTATTTGATTAATTGGAGAGACTTCATGAGTTTAAAATTTGCAAATGAAATTGCTATTGTTGTTGATTCATGAATGGACTAAAAGAGAATTGTGATTGATGCCAAATGAGATATAGATCAAATTGTGGATGGCTAGAGATATGGAAATATCTAAGTGAAGACATGATAATGAAAAGGGTAAACAGAAAATAATTTCCGAAACTGATCCACCGTAGAAAATATTTACCCGACTGGTCCACTTTTGAAAATATTTACCAAAGTTAGTCCATTATTATATTTTCCGAAACTGAGTAATTTTAACATTATTATTGACTTCAAAATTCTATTATAGACCTTTATTTTATTAAGAAGAGTAAAGTAGTAGTTTGTGAAGTGATTTTTCTTGAAGAAAATTATACTCTTATTTGTGTAAAGAATGTTTTAAAGTGGGTTGAGATAATGTGAGAGTTTGAATTTGTTGATAAAATTTCATGTGATGAAGTTGCGTACTTGAAAGAAAATATTTTGCTTATAAAGATTTTGAATGAATAAGTTGATTATGAATATGTGCCTAAGTTGTTAAAAAGAATGATAATGGATGAAAATTTTGTTCATGAAAAAGGATTATTTGTTTTTATGGGAAATTATGAATGAATGAATGAATCATGGGTAATGCAAAAATGAGACATTGATTAGATTATGGATAAGTTAGAGATATGAATATAATAAGTTTAAGACATGATTACAAAAGGGTATGTGTACCCATGTTTCTTGTACATGAAAGATTATGATTAAGAATTAGTAAGACTTCGGTTACTGGTAATTTTGAAAGAAAGAATTGATATGATTTTGAGATAATGCCATCGGGCGATCTCGTATTTTGTGAATAAATCCGGTATGAGGTAAAACTGATTCTAGGGTGATAACATATTCATGTCTTGAACTAAAAATAATTAGGCACTTAAGTGAAGATGTGATAAACTTGTGCAAACGTAAATGGGTGCTTCTATATAGTCGGCGGTGGATCTCCGTGGCTATAGACCCAGTTGGTGGACTGTGGTTGCTCCGTAGGAGATGGACTGTATTTTATCCAAGACTTAGGGTAGTCAACGGATGTTTACCATACTCCAAAGAATATGTATATACTGGGGCTAGAAGGGCATTTACGGGATTATCATCACGATATAATAGCCAGGGAGGCTGGGATCTGTTAATATAAGTCAGGGAGGCTAGCCAGGGAGGCTGAGATCCGTATCTGTGAAATAACTCTAAAACTTGTTTTATTACTGGGTAGTCTCATGGCGAGGGATCGAACCCTTCAATGTGGAGTACGTAGGCGCTTGCCCTCAAACCTATGTAGTATGGGATGCATAGAATCCGAACAAGTGTGCATTAGTGTCATCCTAGTGTAGAATTGTGTGCATTAGGCATTAAGGCATGACATACACTTATGTTTAAAATAATCACTTTTGACACTTTATTTGTTCATTCAATCTTTTTGTGATTTGTTAAAGTATGAGATCGTTATACTATTCCCGGCATAGAGAGGATAGCCGTGTATAACATTTCGTCAGTTGTAAATAACTGACGTGCCCACAGATTGACATGCAGGTAAAGGACCATTCATGGAGCTATAAAGTGGATATGCTGATGCTGTTTTATTTTAAAGATGTTGTAAATGTTTTATTGTAAATTTCATTCTTCCGCTGTGTAAAACCAAGTTGTAATTGAACTCTGATGTATTGTGAATAAAAAGTTTTTAAATTCCTTATAAAATTGTACGAAGTGAAGTAAAGATCCTGTGAAATCTCGAATTTATCCTTATTTGAAATTCGGGGTGTTACAATGTCCGACAATGTGGCCCCTGTCAACAGTTCTCTACTATCCGTCGCCTACCGCAAGCTCAACTCTCTTCTCTCTCAAGTCCAACCCCCTTCGCAATGTGAGGAATGGACCTGCTAGGTCCGTTCCCACCAACCCTGAGCCAACTCAAGTTCTTAGTCGTGGCGATCGATTATTTCTCCAAATGGATCGAAGCCGAACCACTAGCAACTATTACAGAGAATAGGGTGCAACAGTTCTTCTGGAAGAACGTGATCTGCAGGTTTGGTATACCTCGAGTCTTGGTGACAAATAACAGAACACAATTTGCGGAGGCAACTTTCCACTCCTTTTGTGAAGACCTCGGCATTCAGCAGCGGTTCTCCTCCGTCTCCCACCCTCAATCCAATGGCCAAGTAGAGAACGCCAACAGGCAAATCCTCTCGGGTATCAAGAAGAGACTTAGCAAGTCGGCTAAAGGATTGTGGGCAGAATAGCTTCCTAACGTACTGTGGAACTACCGCACTACAAAGAGAACCTCCACAGGAGAGTCGCCCTTCAACCTTACCTAGGTTCCGAGGCCGTAATCCTCTTAAAAGTTGGTTTGCCATATCCTCGCCTAATTGCATACAATGAATAGCAGAACGCCAGGGAACTCCGAGCCAATCTGGACCTTACTGATGAGCTCCGTGAAAGAGCCTCGATTCGCCAAGAGAACTATCGAAGAAGAATCGAGCAGTCCTACAACAGAAAGGTCCGTTCCACAGATCTTAAGGAGGGGGACTTAGTCCTCAGGAAGCTAGCCATCTTGTACCCCAGCCAAAAGAGCAAGCTAGCCCCAAATTGGGAAGGACCATACAAGGTCTCCAGGGCAGTTCGGCCAGGAGCATATCATCTTGAAGACCTCGAAGGCAGGAAGATACCAAGAACATGGAACGCCGACCATTTACTGAAGTACCAAGAGGGTGTTTGAACACCTCTCCGAGTACCATCAAATGTTGGGCTATTCTATCTGTTTCTTTTTTTTTTCTTCCATTGTAATAATGGCCCGCAACTTAGAAGCAGCCGATTAGCAATAATTAATAAAGAACTTCTTCTACATAATAATTCTCTTGTGATCGTTTTATCTCTGTTTAATACCCCAATTGTGTTGTTTCAAACGACGAGTTCGGAGTCTAAAACTTGGCTCGATTCTGCCTTGAATAGCTTGCTCTTAAGCGAGTTAGAAGTGGTTCGCTATTCGGAACTGCTCCCATGACCGTTGAATCTCTCGTAAACGACGAGTTCGGAGTCCAACACTTGGCTCGATTCCGCTTCGCAAATTTGTTCTTAAGTGAGTTAGAAGTGGTTCGCCATTCGGAACTGCTCCCACAACCGTTGAACTTTTCCTAAATGATGAGTTCGGAGTCCAACACTTGGCTCGATTCTGCTTCGCAAACTTGCTCTTAAGCGAGTTAGAAGTGGTTCGCCATTCGGAACTGCTCCCACAACCGTTGAACTTTTCATAAACGATGAGTTCGGAGTCCAACACTTGGCTCGATTCCGCTTTGCAAACTTGTTCTTAAGCGAGTTAGAAGTGGTTCGTCATTCAGAACTGCTCCCACAACCGTTGATTTCTCTTAAATGATGAGTTCGGAGTCCAACACTTGGCTCAGTTCTGCATTGCAAACTTGCTCATAAGCAAGTTAGAAGTGGCTCGCCATTCAGGGTGCTCCTACAACTATCTACAACCATAGGTGTTAACAAAATGCGCAAGTTCACAAAACAAGTATTATTGCATTAATGCTTGGGGAACAAATCTCCTTACAAGACCAACTACTCGTCCTCATGACGAGATACAAAACTTGAAGAACAAAAAGAACAAGAGTACAAAGAGCAACTTCAACGCCTCCTAGGGGCGGGGATACTTTGGTTTAGAGACACCCGGGGACGACGAGCGCTGTGCTGCCGACGTCTTACCTCGGCACTCGTCTCTAGGCCAGCAAGCTGGGATGCATCTTCTGCACCACTTCTAAGGGTAGTCCCAACTGACGCTCTGCTCGACGAAGCAGCCACCCCGCTTTGTGCATCACCAGGGCTCCGACACAATGGGCGAGTAGTCGCGAGCTCGTAAAAAGAAATTCCTCTATCGCTCTCTTCCCGCGTGCAAGAGGTGCTCCTAACGTTGACGCACTCGGGTTGGGGCTTAAGACGAGCGACCTCCTCCTCAAGTTCAACTATTCTTTCCTTTAGTAAGTCATCCTTCACGGTTATCTTCAAATGAGGGAGTCGCGCCGAGCCTGCGCCGCCCGAGTTGTCAATGACAATCCGACAAAGATGAGTAACCTCAATGCTCTTGTCGACAGTCACCCTCTTTAGCTCGTCTCTCTCCGTCATCAGCTTGTCCATCGTCACCGTCAGCTCGTCTCTTTTCGCTATAAGTTTGTTCTTCGCTACCATCAGTTCATCTCTTTTAACTACCAGTTCATCTCTCTCTGCTGTCATCTTAGTCAGAGAATGACGGAGTCGCCTAAGCCTTAGGCCTTGGTTAACTGTTGTCGACGAACCATAATCCTCACCTTTGGGGGTCGTCTCCCTGAGCCTCTCTTCTAACCGCCGAATCTCGAGGTCTCGACGACCTAAGACTAGCCATAGATGATTTCGCTCACGCTCGGCTCTGCGAAGGTCCAACTAAACTTCGTAAAGCCGCTCGTGGCTCCTAGCGAGGCACAACTTCATCGCCCCTAGGCTAGCCTCGGGATTAGTCACCTCAGTAGCATAAGGCACCTCGGCAAGCTGTGTCACTTCGGTGACCTGAAAATTTCAAAGTACAACCACGGTGAATACTAAGCCAAAACTCCTAGCCAAGGCGATCTCAACACTTAGCCAAATTTCAAAAATTTTCCAAACACATAGTCAAAATTTCGAGGCTCAAGAGTTAGATAACCAAGGAGTTAAAAATGCCCCAACACTTAGTCAAAATGAAAAATTTTCATTCATACAAAAAGCGGTGGCCAGTTTGCTATAAGGCAATACAGGAAAAAAAAATGGAAATACAAGGCAACTAAAGTCAAGGGGCCACCTTAGGTGGTAGCTCGGTGACAGGTTCCTCAGTGGGCGCCTCCCTTTCCTCTACCGCTCCGGCTTGGGGGTCGGCCACGGCCTCATAACTCCCTATCTCCGCCACCACGACATCGGGATCGGCCACAACATCGTCGCCTGTCGGCTCCTCCTCCACCTTGTCCTCGGCCTCTTGATCAGCTTCGGGGCCCTCCTCATCAGCCGGACCCCACAGCCCATATCCCGACCTGTCGAAGCCGGGGACTCGAGCCTCGACGTGCTCGAGCGCAGTGGCGTGGGACTGCTCCATATTGGCCATCATGTGCTTCTTTGCCTCGGCCTCTATCTCCGCCCTCGCCGCCTCCACAGTTGCGTCCTTCTGCCGCATCATCTCCTCCAGGCCTTCTTCGCCTTGGCCTTCTCCTCGTCTGCCCTGGCCACTTCCGAGGCGACCTTCTCGTTCGCCTGTGCCAGGGCTGCCTCCAAATCAACAACCTGTGCTGCCAAAGCATCCGAGCGGCGTTGCTCCGCCTTGTACAGCTTCGCGACCCTCGCCCTTTTCGCTCGGTCCCTGTCACATGCGAGCTTTAGCTCCTTCTCCTGCTCGGCATACTACTCGAGAAGGTGGCTGAAGTGGCACGTGATCTACAAAAAGAACAATGGAAGCGATGAAAGCCGAGCAAAAAACTTAGAAAAATTTTCGAGTTATCGAAATCAACTAAGAATACGTACGGACATGGTCGCCCGTCGCTATCTTGAGAGCATCGTCGCCCGTCGTCCCCGCCTTCATCGCGGCTTGGTCCTTTGGGGTTGGGAGATGGCAAAGGGCCTGCATGCTCATAGCCGAGTCCCCCAAAAAGCCGTCGTGGTTCATTACCCGCCAGTCGGGGACGAAGAGCTTCTTATGCCCTTCGGTCAGAATTGCCTCAGCTTGCTCGGTGAGGGGCGGGGCCTCGAGCGCCAAAGCTGCCGAGATAGAGAAGCCTTCACCCGAAGGGTCAGACAGGGTCGGCTGAGGAAGAACAACAGCCGAGGCCGACCGCTGAGGAGACACCGGTCGATGGTCTCGACCGCGGCAGAAGACATCTTGGCGGGTCGGCCAGACGAAGGCCCTGCACTCGTCCTCTTCCTCTTCTTGGCATCGAAAGCCTTGTTTCGCTCGGACATCATCGCCCTGAAGTCCATGTTCGGAGCCTCTATCGGATAAAGAAAACAAAGTTAAGAAAATAAAATACATAAGGAACAGAAAGTAAACAAGAAAATAGAGATGTCCGGAGCGTACTCGGGTCGATCGGACTAAGGCCCGACCCGTGGAGCACCTCCTCGGTCATGTCCCTCCAGCTAAGGGTAGGGTCGGGAGGCCGACCAGCTTCTCCACGACTTCTGCCTTGGCCGGAGTCAACACCGGCTCGGCCTTCGCCCACTTCGGTACATCCTTCTTTCACCTGGTCGGGAAGTCCCACGCCGAGGGGGCTCGGATCAGAAAAAACTTGCCCTTCCATGACTTGATAGAGTCCGAGTTCTCTATCAATTTGATGCCTTTCCGTGGCGACAAATAGTACCGGTGTTCGGTCTTACTCATCAGATTGATCCGATATAAGCTTCGGAGAACGACGAGCTGAGGCTCCACCTTTGCCGTTCGACACTAAAGCAGAAAACCGAGCACGTGTCGCCACATGTTCGGCATGAACTGGATCGGGCTCAGTCCATACCACCGAAGCACATCGGTCGCGAAGGGATGAAGGGGAAGGCGCAGTCCGGCATTTAGCGCGTCGTAGGCAAAGACGCACGTGTCGGGCGTGAACGCTGTGCATGCTCGCACCCCGGTTCCGGGGAGGATCAAAGTGTACTTCGGGGGAATCATGAAGCTCTTCCATATCCGAAGCAGGTCTCTCTCCATCAGAATCGAGGGGATATCGTCGACCTCGATAACCTCCCTCGGCTCGTTCTCTTCATACGTCTTCGAGCAACCGTAGACGGCCTTTGTCAACAGTTCGCCGGCATACTGCCAGATCCCCCATGGCTGGATATCTCTGTCGACAACCGACCCATTTCTCTTCCTCGTCTTACGGGCTCTACCACCATTTCGACTACCACAGACCGAGCCACCTCCTTCCCTTTCTACTTGACGAGCGAACAGACCGGCTTGGCCGTGGACGACCCTATTATCTCCTTCCCCCCTCCTCGTGAATGGCCAGGCATACTAACTACGACTCACTCTGCCCTCCCGAGGAAGAAGCCTCGCTACCCGAGGACGCTCAAGACATCTCGAAAAGTATATATATATAATTGAAAATATATATACTTACCTTGATGTGACGTTTTTGGTCAGAAAAAGTTCGCCGGAAGTCGTCTTGCCACGCCGCAACAGCTAGCACAACCACCCTCGAACGAAAATCTCCGCTAGTAGAGCGACTCGAGAGCAAAAGATATTTCTGAGAGTGAAAAGTGAAAGAATGAGAGAAATGGTGAGGGGGGTGAAGACTTATAGTAAAAAGAGGCAACTCTTGGGCTTCTAATGTATTGGGCCCCACTCAAGCCCGTTAAGAAGGCTAAACGGCAGAACGCAGAAGGGCTACCGAGCTACTCTGCCCTACCGAGGCACTCTGCTAAGCTACCGGGGCACCGACCTCCACATTTGGAGAAAAATGCTGCCGAACTCCTTGGACCGTCAGATTGTCCCAAGATTAACGCAAAAAGTTGATGAACGGCTCAGATTTTACCACGTCCACAAAACGACAAAAACATATTTTTTCGTGATCTGAGCCTCCTGCATCATGATTCGCGCCCTGATGGACGCTGCAGATTTATCCACGTAGCTCGACAGCTCACGAAGCGCCGAGCTACCGAGGCACTCTGCCGAGCTACTGGGGCACCGACCTCCACATTTGGAGAAAAATGCCGCCGAACTCCTTGGGCCGTCAAATTGTCCCAAGATTCGCGCAAAAAGTTGATGAACGGCTCAGAGTTCACCACATCCACAAAACGACAAAAACATGTTTTCTTGTTATCTGAGCCTCCTACATCGTGATTCGCGCCCTGATGGATGCTGCAGATTTAGCCACGTAGCTCGGTAGCTCACGAAGCACCGAGCTACCGAGGCACTTCGCCGAGCTACCGGGGCACCGACCTCCACATTTGGAGAAAAATGCTGCCAAACTCCTTGGGTCATCAGATTGTCCTAAGATTCGCTCCAAAAGTTGATGAGTGGCTCAGATTTCACCACGTCCACAAAACGACAAAAACACGTTTTCTCGTGATCTAAGCCTCGTGCATCGTGATTCGCGCCCTGATGGACGCTACAGATTAAGCCACGTAGCTCGGCAGCTCACGAAGCGCCGAGCTACCGGGGCACCGACCTCCACATTTGGAGAAAAATGCTGCCGAACTCCTTTGGCCGTCAGATTGTCCCAAGATTCGCGCCAAAAGTTGATGGACGGCTCAATTTCACCACGTCCACAAAATGACATAAACACAATTTCTCGTGATCTGAGCCTCCTGCATCGTGATTCGCACCCTGATGGACGCTACAGATTTAGCCATGTAGCTCGGCAGCTCACGAATCGCCGAGCTACCGCGGGACCCTGCCGAGCTACCGGGGCACCGACCTCCACATTAGGAGAAAAATGCTGCCAAACTTCTTAGACCGTCAGATTGTCCCAAGATTTGCGCCAAAAATTGATGAGCGGCTCAGATTTCGCCACGACCACAAATGAAAAAAATACGTTTTCTCATGATCTGAGCCTCGTGCATCGTGATTCACACCGTGATGGATGCTCCAGATTTAGCCACATATCTCGGCAGCTCACGAAGCACCGAGCTACCGAGCTACCGAGGCATTATGCCGAGCTACCGGGGCACTGACCTCCACACACGGAGAAAAGTGCTGCAGAGCTACTTGAACCGTCAGATTGCTCATATATGCATGCCCTTAGCTGATGGACGGTCCAAATTTTGCCACGTCATAAATGGTATTAAAAATCTATTTTTTATTTATTAAATTCGAATTATTTATTTAAAAATTACAAAAAATGATTAAAAATTCAGAAAAATTAATTAAAAATCCTAAAAAATAATTATAAATTCGGGGAAACATTTTTGAGTCCCTGGGTAAATGATTATTGCTTAGAATAATTAATTAATGCTCTCGAAAAATAAATCACCGCTTTGCAAAATCAAATAAATGATCCGAAAAATAATTAAAAAATCGAGGAAAATCACCAAAAATCCAGAAGAGCTCAAGAACAATCTTGAGTATGCTACCAACTCAGAAAAACATCATAATGCCTTGTATAAGATCCGAAACCCCTCATCTGGACTCCGATACAACCCCGCAAGCCATTAAATCAATAAAACTACTCCTCAAAGGCTGATCAAACCTAGTCTTCGGGAGTGGGGGCTCGTGATATAGCTAAAAATAGGGTTAAATCGGAACCATTCAAATCGGGCACGAATCTTAAAGCTCAGGGGTAAAATGGTAATTTCACCTACAAACGGGTCTGAAATGAAAACGGGGTTTTTCTTCAAAGCCCAATAACCCATAAATGGATCTGTCTTACTGGGTATGGGTTCCAACCCGTATGAAACCCAGTCTGACTAGATAGAAGAGGATTCAGATTTATGATTATCCTTAAACCATGGTCTTAACCACTTCTACCCATTTACATCGAGAAGTAGGGATTTGATCTTATCTTGAAACTGATTCCTAATGCAGCTATAAATACCCTTCTCCCCCCACTGTTACCAGGTAATCAATCTTTTGCCAATTAAAGCTCTTTCTTAATCATTCAGATTACTGACAAGAGCATCGGAGGGTGCGTCGCCGGAATTAACCCAGGTGTCTAGTAATTTTTGCAGGTTAATGGCGAGAGGATCTCAGTCAGACTCCAGTGAAGTCGTTCAGGTTTGACTATTCACATTCCCTCGAATTCACAAATCTATCTGTTTGCCTCCACACCGATTTCAGCAGCAACACCTACTTCCCGGTGTGAATGGATAGGAGTGGTTAAAACCACCCCCAGTAGATAAGGACGAGACAGGATTTCCTCATATACTGCTGAACTCTGTTGCTTAACGGATTGCGACCCGTTCTCAGTTGAACAGATCCGTTCACGGGTTATTGGGCCCAAGAGAGGAGGCCCGGTTCCCATTTCGGACCAGTCTGTAGGTGAAATTACCATTTTGCCCCTGTGAACTTTAAGATTCGTGCCCAATTTGAACGGTTCCGATTTAATCCCATTTTTGCCCCCACTCCCAAGGACTGTGTGCTATAACCTTTGGGGAGTAGTTTTGTTGTTTCAATGGCGTATTGGACTTTATCGGAGTTCTTAAAGGGGGTTCAAATCTTATTTATGGGGTAACGGTGTTTTCCTGAGTTGGTAGCATGCCCAAGTTTTCTCTTGGGGTCTTCTGAATTTTTGGTGATTTTTCTTAATTTTTATTTTATTTTTCGACTCATTTATTCAATTTTGCAAAACGGTGATTTGTTTTTTGGGAGCATTAATTAATTATTGTAATGAATAATTATTTATCCAGGGGCTCAAAATTATTTTTCCAAATATATAATAATTTTTTATAATTTTTAATTATTTTTCCTGAGTTTTTAATCATTTTTCCACAATTTTTAAATAAATAATCCGAATTAATAAATAAATAAAGAATTAATTACCCTATTTATGACGTGGCACGATCTGAGGCATCCATTAGTCATCAGCGCAAAAATCTGAACAATCAGACATCAGATCTATTTTGGCGACGTGGCGGAATCTAGGACATTGATCAGGTTGTGACGCGAATTTTGAGATGATCTGACGGCTCGTGTGGCTCAAAAGTGATTTCTCCACATGAGCAACTCGGTACTTCGGTCACTCGGATTGGGGTTCCGAGCGACGTGGCGCAATCTGGACCATCAAATGAAGATTAGACACGAATCATGAGGTAAGAGTGATTTTTCTCCATGTGAGCAGCTCGGTGCCTCAGTTACTTGTATTTAGGTTCCGAGTGACATGGCACAATCATGCTCGTCTGATGAAGATCAGGCACGAATCACGATGCAAGAGGCGTGAATCACGAAGAAAGGGTGATTTTTCACGACTTGGCGAGATCTGAGCCATTTGATTGAGATCAGGCGCGAATCACAAGGAGATAGTCATTTTTTCCCAATACACAGCTCGGTGCCTCGGTTACTCGGATTTGGGTTCCGAGCGACATGGCACAATCATGGCCGTCTGATGAAAATTAGGCACGAATCATGATGTAAGAGGCGTGAATCACGAGGAAAGAGTGATTTTTCATGGCGTGGTGAGATATGAACCCTTTGATTGAGATCAAGTGCGAATCACGAGGAGATAGTCGTTTTTTCCCAATACGCAGCTCAGTGCCTCAGTTGCTCGGATTTGGGTTCCGAGTGACATGGCATAATCATGGCCGTATGATGGAGATCAGGCACAAATCACGATGCAAGAGACGTGAATGATGAGAAAATAGTGATTTTGCACAACGTGGCTAGATCTGAGCCGTTTGATTGAGATCAGGCATGAGTCATGAGGAGATAGTCATTTTTCCCAATACGCAGCTCGGTACCTCGATTGCTCGGATTTGGGTTCCGAGCGACGTGGCACAATCATGGCCGTCTGATGAAAATAAGACACGAATCATGATGCAAGAGGCGTGAATCACGAGGAAAGGGTGATTTTTCACGATGTGGCAAGATCTGAGTCGTTTGATTGAGATCAGGCACGAATCACGAGGAGATAGTCATTTTTCCCCAATACGCAGCTTGGTGCCTCGATTGCTCGGATTTGGGTTCCGAGCAACATGGCATAAATCATGGCTGTCTGATGAAGATCAGGTGCAAATCACGAGGAGATAGGCGTGGATCACGAGAAAAGAGTGATTTTTCATGACGTGGCTTAATCAGGGCTGTTTGATGAAGATCGAGCGTGAATCACGAGGAGTAAGTAATTTTTCTCCAATACGCAGCTCGGTGCCCCAGTTGCTCGGATTTGGGTTCCAAGCAACGTGGCACAATCATGGTCATCTGATGATGATCAAGTGCGAATCACGATGAATTGGGCATTTAGGCTTCTGGTGGGTCTCTGTGGGCCCAAAATGTTTAAAAGCCCACCCGAATCCCCCTTTGTACTATAAGTCTTCACCACTCTCTCCCTACTTCATCATTTCTCACTTTCACTTTCACTCTCATTTATTTTTTGCTCTCGAGCGGCGCTGCTAGCGGTCGTGGCTAGGCAATTCCTCTTTCCGGCGAACTATTCCGACCGTAGCCGTCACATCAAGGTAATTAATTGTCTTAACTTGTATCTAAAGATGTCTAGAGTGTCATCAGGGAGTGAGACCTCCACCTCGGATCGAGATAGCAACCGACCCCTAGTGGTCCCCCGGTAGTGGGCAACGGGAAGGAAGTAGCGAGGTCGACCATCGTTGAGACCATCGTGGAGAATGTGAAGGGGACTGGTGCATTGGGTTGGCTACCGTCCACACTATCAAACATCGGGAAGGTTAGGAACTACTCCACAAACCTTCTATCGAAGGTGGTACACGGGAGGTCTGCCGCCTACGAGGAGAATCGTCCGAGGGATCCTTCCGAGGTAGACGAAATTCCCTCGATTCTGACCGAGGTGGATCTTCAGCATATCAGGAAGGGGATCTCGAAGGAGTATACCTTACTCCTCCCTTGCCCAGGCTTCCGAGCATGCACGGAGACCTCGCCCGATACTTGCGTCTTCCCTTACGACGCACTCAACACCGGCCTTCGGCTGCCTCTGCCACCGTTCTTAGTCGAGGTGCTACAATGGTATGGCCTAAGCCCAGTGCAGTTCATGCCGAACATGTGGCGGCACGTCATCGCCTTCATCCTCCAAAGTCAGGCCTAAGCTTCAAGCCTCAACTCGTCATACTCCGCAGCCTCTACCGGATCCACTGCATGAGCAAGATGGAGTACCAGGTACTATTTGTCTCCGAGGAAGGGGGTCAAGTTGATCGAGAATCCGGACTCCATCAAACATTGGAAGGAGAAGTACTTCTTGATCCGAGGTCCCGAGCCGTGGATTTTTTCGACTAGTTGAAAGGAAGACGTTCCAAAGTGGGCAAAGGCCGAGCCGGTGCTGACGAAGGAGGAAGAGGCGGTCATGTCGAAGATCCTCAGTCTTTCGACCCTGGGTTGGAAAGATATCACTGAGGGGGTCCTCTTCGGTGGGGGTCTCAGTCCAATTGACCCTAGTACGCTCCATCTTATTTTGTTTCTCTTTTTTCTTTTTTATATGCTGTTCTTTACTGGCGCTAACTCCTTTCGGTTGTTGTCTTTCAGAGGCCCCCGGTATGGACTTCAAAGCACTGTAGACGAAGCGGAGTGCGGCCGGTGCAAAGGGACCAGACAACAAGAAGAGGAAGAGGACGACGACGGGACCCCTATCCGGCCGAGCAGCTCAGACACCCTCGGCTCCTACGACCGTTGTAGACTTGGTCTCCGACTCTCCATCTTCTCCCCAAGCTGCACTTCCCTCGGCCACGGCTGCCGAGCCTTCTGGCGGGGAGTTCTCCGTCGGAGCCGCACTTGCGCTCGAGGTGTCGCCCCTCACTGCCGAAGCCGATGCCATTCTGAGTGAGGAGCACAAGAAGCTCTTCGTCTCCGACTAGTGGGTGATGAAGCTTAATGGCTTCCTCGGCGATGCAACAATGAGCATGCAGGCCGTGTGCCACGTGCCAACCCCGAAGGACCAAGCGGCACTGAAGGCGGGTACCATGGGTGACGACGCGCTGGAGATTGCCCAGGCCACGATGTCAGTAAGTGTTCTCGCTATGCTCTTCCGAACTTCGAAGTTTGTGTTTTTGATTCTCACGTCCGCTTTCTCTCCGACTTTCAGATCACCTGTCACTTCAGCCACATGCTAGAACAGTTCACTGAGTAGGAGAATGAACTGAAGGCGATGAGAGACAGGGATCGGGCAGAGCGAGCTAAGGCAGTGAAGATATTCTAGGCCGAGCAACGGCTCTCGACGTCCTGAGCTGCCAGATCGCAATCCTAGAGGCAGCCTTGGCCAAGGCGCACGAGCGCATCGCGGCCGAAGTGGCGAGGGTCGATGAGTTGGAGAGGGGGAAGACCCGAGCCGAGGTGGAGATGGAGAAGGCCTTAAAGGCCTCGGAGGAGGTGCTGAAGGAGCGGGACGCTGCGGTGGCCGAGGCGATGACTGCTATTCAAGCCGAGGCAGAGGCCCACATGCTCACCAACATGGAGGAGTCCTATGCTCGGGCCCTCAAGCATGTCGCGGCTCGTATCCCTGACTTCGACAGCTCGGGGTATCACCTCTACAACCCGGTCGAAGGCGAGGAGTTTATACCCCTAGCGGAGGTCGAGCCCGAATGTCATGCCCCGCTTCCCAAAAATACGGAATACGAGCGCGTGACAAAGCCTAGCGAATGATTTTCATCATTCATGAGCTGTAGAATCGACTCAGCATCATAACAAGAATATAACAAAATGTACATAACCACGCATGCATGAATAATTTATTAATCACCAGAAAACAATTGAAACAAAACAATAATATCCCAAATAGTTTTTAAATCTGGATCAAAAGATAAAACTCGGGACTATAAGCCCGTTACAAAATTCAAGTAGCAAAAGAAATAAATAACTAAAAAAACAAAATATTTAAATTGTTTCTTTTCTCCAAGCGAAGCCTAGAACATCTACTCACCAATTCCAGCAGGCAACTCATCTCCAAAGTCTGTACATACATATATGAAAAGGAAAATAGAGAAAACAAGACAAACGCCCTTAGTACAAGTTAGGGCCGCAAGTAGTACAAGCAAGAGTATGAAAACAAGTGCAAGAAATATGGAACAAGATTTGGAATAAAAAATGTATAACATAATATAATAAGAATGCGACAAGTAGGGGGATTCAAGAAACAAGCTAGCAAGAAAGAAAACTCAAGTGACAAGGTTGGGTAACAAATACTAGTAGTAGAACAAGTGGCTAGTGAACATATAATGGTATCAAGCGTCAAGTAACAAGTATCACGTATAAGTGTCAAGTAACAAGTAACAAGTAACAAGTCTCAAGTAGGGTATCAAGTGTGTACAAGTAACAAGTTAATCTTAAGTGTAATGTTTAATTCTATCTAGGTAGTACTTCATGCATTCATATTTTTACTACATGGTTGCTACATACAATCAGTTATGTTTAGGCCTAGTGATAGATTTTATAGGGTGGTGTACTCAGGTATCAAGTATCAAGCAAGCCATGCTCATGAATCGAGTAATCATATAACTAGTTCATGTGTCAAGTCATAACAAGACAATTCATGAATCAATATATACTAGTTCATGAATCAAATAATATACTAGTTCATGAATCGAATAATAATATAATAGTTCATGAATAAAATAATATACTAGTTCATGAATCGAATAATAATATACTAGTTCATGAATCAAATAATATACTAGTTCATGAATAAATTAATATACTAGTTCTTGAATCAAATAATAATATAACTAGTTCATGAAGCATGTATCAAGTGGAAAACACGGGCCCCCTTCCGAGTACACTTACCTATATTGTTCACTACTATGGTCTTTCCCTTAAACCCCGGCTTGTTATTTATTATTATTATTAACCAAGCATAAAAGTGTGCGAAACAGGTCAAGTAAACATGGTCAAGAACATGAAACAAGTTTAAGATAATTATAAAGCATATTCGAGGGTCAACACAAATCAAGATTATCAAGAACTACGAGAATTCCAAATCTGGACAGCATGATGCTGCTGCACCAAAACTATGATTTCCGTAGCTACAAGGATGAAAATGTGGATCCGTCAGAAGATCTAGAAACTAGACTCCTGCCTAGTTCCAGTGCATATAATTAAGACACATAAAATTTGTGGCAATTGATGTCAAAACAGCAAACTATACAGCATTTGTGTTCAGCCAGAATTTGTAAAACTGAGTTTATACATATGAAACAGGGTTGAAACTTCATTAATTAATTCTGAGAAAATTAGGGAATGTTCTCTAGGGTGTCTAGTATCAGCATGTAAAATTTTAAGTCATTTACTTACTGTTAGCATAGTTAAAATAGTTGTAAACCAAAGTGTGGCAACAGTTTTTATGAATCTATGATTACCGACACAGCCACAGTAAAACTGTGATATCTCCTAAACCGTAACTCGGAATTCAAAAATTCTAGATTTTATTGGCAACTAGATACTTGGGGCTACATTTCATATTTAGGACTTAAGTTCAGATTCTAGTGTTATCGGGGTCGAACAGCAAGCCAAGACGGAACAGAAACCGAATAAGACACTTTTTGCATGAATTGTATCAAATTATACTAGTTGTGAATAAGTGTATCAACGAAGGGTTGTGAATCTTAGATCATGTGATAGATAAGGTGAAACATGAGATCATCGAAGATAAACAAGATGAGTCACATTCACAATCTACTTGCAGTATTTTCAAGGAAAAGCTTGTACTAGAAAACGAAATGTACAAGAAGATGCTTGCCTTGGGGTGTAAACGATGAATCCGCCAGAGGGATAACGGGAACGGATCCCGACACGGATCTTGATGGTGATCAAGATTGGACCAACGGACAGCTCAGATCGGATCTGATTAGATCTGGTGATGGAGGGTTGAGATCCAATCAGATGGTGATGATCAGATTGGATCTGATCTTGTGGAGATTTGGTGGATGAGATTGATTTGATCAATCCCCCTCTTTCCTCCTTCTTCACAACGACAGATAGAGGGAGAGCTCCGATGGCGGCAACAGTGGGCGGCGAAGGCTACGACCGGTAGCAGCGTCGAGGGAAGCTCGAGGCAGGAAGGAAGCGACGGCGAGTGCCGGAGTAGCGATGGCGAGGGCACGAGGTGGTGGCGATGCTCTGTTCTTGGTGGGAAAAATAGGGAAATGGTGAGATAAGTTTCGACAGGGACGAGGAGTATGGGGATGATGGCGATGGTAAGGAAATGTCGAGGTTGCAGGGGTAGAGGTCAGAGAGGACGGGCAATGGGGTAATGGGTAAGGCGATGGCAAAGTTGGGTTGATGGGTTCGGTGGAGGAAGATGAAGGTGGGGATTCGATAAGGGTGGCTACTCAACGACAGGTGTCAAGGAGACGGGGATGACGAGGCGACGTGCACAGGGTTGGCGAAGCTAAGGTGATGGGAAAAAGGTGGAGGGAGAAGCGATGGGTTCGAAAGTGAAGTGAGTCGAGGAAGATGATTGTGGATAGGCAGGGATGAGCACGACAAGGATGGGGGTGAGAGTGGAGCAAGGGGACGATGGCGAGGCAGTGAGGTGATGGGTCGGAGCTCAAAATTGGGTTTTCGATTGAGAGCGGAGGAAGAAGGAGACGGGGGAGGTAATGGTAGGCGGCTGCTATATTAGGTTAAAACAGTGATAGGGTAATTAGGGTTAATTAGGTTAGGGGGGTTTAAATAGTAGGGTTTTAGGTTTTGGGTATTTGGATAGAGGGTTTGAGTAGGATCCAACAGGAGATTGAGTCCAAATTCACCATAATTAGGGAAAATGAAATAGATGAGGTGAACAATCAACTCTTCATGAAAAACAGCAAATCAGAGCTAATAAGAATAATGCAATTGAAAATAAATATCGGCAAAAAATTGAGTCGAAAGAAATAAAATGATTTTAATAGAATTGGAAACAAAATACAGATTCCCAAGTTGATGGACAAAGTACAAGGAATGGAAAAATACAGTAGAAAAATACAAATACGGGGAACAGGAGTTACACCGAAGGAGGGGAGCAAGAGGCTGAAGGGGTTGTGCATGAGGTGGCGAATCCGGAGGGGGCGCTCATGACGATGCCGAGCGAGAGTACGGAGCAACACCGCGAGATGGCTCCCTGACTTCAATTTTTTTTATATTTTGTATTGCCTTGTTGCGGACTGGCCACCGCATTTCGTATTCAATGAAATGAGAACTTTTTTGAACAAGTGTTGTATTTGTGTTGAACTTTGTCTCTGAGTTGTTCTGAGTTGTTCGGTAAGAGCTGCTTAAACCTAGTATCTTCATGTTCTGGCTTTTTTTAGATCGTCGAAGCATCACAGATTGTTGAAGTGCCTTCAATGGTCGAAGTGGCACGCCTCCGGTCCGGTCTAGGGGTAATGAGGTTGGGCCTTGCTCGGACTCGAGAGAGGCTTTTCAAAGCCGAGTCGGAGCTGAACCACCTCAAGCAGACATTAGCTCATCGTGACTCCGAGCTGAAGCATCTACAAGAGCAGGCTCACGAAGTGCCCCCCGATGGAGAGGAGACGTGTCCCTCGATGGCCTTCAGCCAAGGCTTGCAGGCTCAAGTATCTTCGTTGGTCTTTGTTTGATGTCAGGGCCGAACGAGAAGGGTTAAAGAAATTCGTACTCGAGAAGAGTCTTGAAGCGGCGCACCTTCGGAAGGCTATTTCTGAGGCTTCTCTTCAGGGTAGCTCTAGCCGAATGCCTTGACTGAAAATTAGAGTAACAGACGACTCGCTGAAGGAGCGGGTCGTGGAGCTGGAGGCAAAGAACCATAGGCTATGACGGCTCTCTGAAGAAAGCAACGTTAGAACCACCTTTTGTCCCCGAGGCGAATACTCCCAAGGCAGATCCTTCCACGAGTTGGCATTACGCTCGCCCCCCATCTCGAGGCACCCCGGGGACGTGCAGAGTAGAGTGGCCGGCTCGTCGAGCAGAGCATCTGCCGGGGCGACACTTAGGCTTTTAGGCACTGAAGACGCAACTCGGCTCGCCGGTCTAGACATCTCCACGGGAGTGAGGCCACTGCAGCACGATGCTCATCGACCTCGGTTATCTCTTAATAGAAATGTCCCACTCCCTCGGAGGGGTTAAGGCAGCTATGTAATTTTTTAATCTTTGTTTCACAAGTTTTGTATCTCGGTATAAAGATGAGTTGTTGGTTTGTAATTAGACTTGTATCTCAAAACTTTAATGAAATAGTACTTGTTTCTTGAACTTGTGTTTCGCTAGTGTTTGCGATTGGTCAACAGTTGTAGAAACAAATTCCGAATGGTGAGCCACTTTGTACTCACTGGTTGGCAAGTAGAAAAAGTTGCGTCGAACCAAGTGTTGGACTCCGAACTTGTCGTTTAGAGATTGTCAATAGCTGTGGGAGCAATTTCGAATGGTGAACTACTTCTTACTCGCTTAAAAGAAAGCAGTTGAAGCGGAATCGAACCAAGTGTTGGACTCTGAACGTGTCGTTTGAAGAATCTCAGTAGCTATGGGAGCAATTCCTAATGGTAAACCACTTCGTACTTGCTTAAAAGCAAGTAGTTGAAGCGGAATCGAACCAAGTGTTGGACTCTGAGCATGTCGTTACAATGCAAAAAAAAAAAAAAAATTGTAAGTGTCAAAGTACAATTAGAATACTCAAAATAGAGAACTTGTAGGGGTAGATTGCTTTTATTGAGAACAATTAGGCGGCCGCTTTTAAGTTGCGAACCGCTCTTACACTTTGATAAGGAAAATACAAAAAGACTTTTGACATGTTTTATGGAGTGTTCTTGGGGAAGTTGCTTGGAGCAGTGTTTAGACACCCTCTTAGTACTTCATCAGGTGCTCTGCATTCCATATCCTCGGTATTATCCTGCCCCCCGGATCTTCGAGTTGATACGCGCCTGGGTGAATAACTCTGAAGACCCTATACGGTCCTTCCCAATTGGGTGCTAACTTGCCCTTTTTTGCTCATATTTGAGATCGACAGTTTCCGAAGTACTAGGTCCCCCTCTTTGAGATTAGCGGAGCGGACCTTTTTGTTGTAAGATTGCATTATCCTACACCAGTAGGTCTCCTGTCGGATGACAGCTCTTTCGCGGACCTCGTCTATGAGGTCCAAGTAGTTGCGAAGCTGGTTCGCATTCTGTGCTTCACTGTAGGCTATTAGTCGGGGTGAAGGTAGGCCCACTTATAAGGGGATGAGGGCTTCGGAACCATATGTGAGGTTAAAGGGGGACTCCCCTGTCGGAGTTCTCTTGGTGGTGCGATAATTCCAAAGCATGTTGGGGAGCTGTTCGATCCACAACCCCTTGGTAGATTTATCGAGCCTCTTCTTCAGGCCGAAGAGTATTTTTCGATTTGCGTTCTCCGCTTGGCCATTGGATTGAGGGTGGCCTACCGAGGAGAACCGCTGCTGGATGCCAAGGTCGGCGCAGAAGTTGCAAAATGTTTCTCCTGCAAATTGAGTCCCGTTGTTAGTTACAAGTATACTGGGTACACTGAACCGGCAAACAATATTCTTCCAAAAGAACTTCTAGACCTTGTGCTCGGTAATCGTTGTAAGGGGTTCGGCCTCAATCCACTTGGAGAAGTAGTCTATCGCCACTACTAAGAACTTCAGTTGGCTCGGCGCTGGAGGGAAGGGTCCGAGCAAGTCCATCCCCCACAATGCAAAAGGGATTGGACTCGCCAAGGAAGAGAGTTAGGCTTGAGGTAGGCGACGAATCGGCGAGAATCTTTGGCAGGAGTCACACTGGCAAACGTACTCTTCGGAGTCACTTAGGAGTGTGGGCCAGAAGTAGCCGTAATTTAGAAGTTTGCGGGCGAGGGATCTCGCTCCCAAGTGCGCGCCACACATACCGTCATGGGTCTCCTTCAGGGCATAGTGCGCTTCCTCGGGGGAGAGACACCTCAGGTAGGGTCGGCTGTCAATCTGAGTGTAGGAGCATTTGTACATGACTCCATAAAGAAGTGTGTACCACTCTGCTCTGGTCCCGATCCTCCTCGCCTCTTTTGGGTCTTCTGGAAGAACTCCATCCCTAAGGTACTCGAGTAAGGACTTCATCCAATTCTCCCTAAGTGTGAGGGGCATAGTCTCCATTGGCTCTAAGCTGTCCTCCTCGATACTCGGTCTCAAGAGTACCTCTATCATTACGGTTCGCTCCAAACCCTAGGAGGGAGGAGGAGGCGAGCCTTGAGAGTGCATCGGCCTGTGCATTTTCCTCTCGGGGAACCTGCTGGATTCGAGCATCTTCAAATAAGGCCAGTAATCCCCTTACCTTCGCCAAGTACTTGGCTATGTGCTCATCTCTTGCTTCATACTCCCCGAACACCTGATTCACGATCAGCTGCGGTCACTGAAGACTTGGACACACTTGGCCCCTGCTTTGTGGGCCATGCAGAGTCCTGCTATTAGGGCCTCTTACTCTGCCTCGTTGTTCGATGCAGGGAAGTTTAGGCTGAGGGACTGCAAGACGAAAGCGTCTGGGCTGGTCAAGATGACCACTGAATGAGACTGGAAGTAGGTGCGGAGCTTTTGGGCCGCCATAACCAAGGCAAGAGCCATCTTCTCCAGCTTCGGGTAGCGGAGTTCAGCATCCCGAAGGACCTCTATAAGGTCAAGGCAAGAGCCATCTTCTCCAGCTTCGGGTAGCGGAGTTCAGCGTCCCCGAGGACCTCTACAGGGTCTGCTCCGAAGCAGGCAAGGTATAGGTAGAGGACCTCCCCAGGCATTGGCTTGCTCAAGAGTGGGGGGTTAGCTAAGTATGCCTTGAGCTGGTCGAAGGACTCTTGTTGTTGTTGCCCCCATTGAAAGCCTTTAGCCCCCTTGAGGCCTTGAAGAAGGGGAGGCACTTCTCCCCGGATTTGGAGAGGAATCGCCCAATTGCCGCGAGGCACCCAGTGAGCCTCTGTACATCTTTAATGCTGGACGGGGGAGCCATTTTGAGAATGGCCTGGATCTTCTTGGGGTTGGCCTCTATGCCCCTCTGGCTGACCATGAACCCTAAGAACTTGCCGGATGAGACTCTGAATGCACACTTGCTCGGATTCAGCCTCATGTTGTGCCTCCTCAGCACCCCGAATGCTTCCTAGAAGTCGAGGACATGCTCTATGTAGACGAACATGTCGTCTATATAGATTTCCATGTTCCGGCCAATCTGGTCTCAAAAAGACCTTGTTTACGAGGTGCTGGTATGTTGCTCTCGCATTCTTCAAGCCGAACGGCATAACCCGATAGCAATACAGGCCCTGATCTATCGCAAATGAGGTCTTCGGGATGTCGGGAGGGAACATCCGGATCTGGTTGTACCCCGAGAATGCATCCATGAAATTGAAGAGCTCGTGTCCGGAGATCGCATCGATCAGAGCGTCGATGCTTGGAAGGGGAAATGGATCCTTCGGGCACGCCTTGTTGAGGTCGGTAAAATCGATGCATATCCTCCAGCTCTCGTTGGCTTTCCTTACCATCACCACATTGGATAACCACTCGAGGTAGTTCACCTCCTGGATAAATCGAGCATTGAGGAGCTTTTCGACCTCTTCTTTGATCGCTTGTTGATGCTCGGGAGCGAACTTGCGTCGCTTCTGCTGGACGGGCTTGACTCCCAGGGCAACACCGAGGTGGTGCATCAAAAGCTGCTCGAAGATCCCTGACATATCCGCCGCGGTCCAAGCAAAAAGATCGCAGTTCTCCCTTATACATTGGGAGATGTCTTTCTTGATAGAGGGGGAAAGGACCTTGTTGACCCGGAACGTCTTGGTGGCGTCTTCCTCCGAGAAGGCCACTTCTTCTAGTTTGTCCACTGGCTCGGAGATGGTCTGGCTACTCTCCGATGAGAGTTCGTGTAACACCCCGAATTTCAAAACAGACTGAATTCGAGTTCCACAGGATCTTTTCACTTCTCTTTGTACAATTTTACAAGGAAATAAACTTTACTTTACATCAGAGTTACATTTACATTAACATTTATACAGCAGAAGCAAATTTTTACAACAATGAATGAAATACAACAACACTTGAATAATCTTTAAGCATCAGTTCCTCCTTAGTCTTTTTCATGTGCTTTACCCTGCACAGAAACTGTGGGCACGTCAGTTCATTCAACTGACGAAATATTATACACAACCATCCTCTCTATGCCGAAAATAGTATAATGATTCTCAACACTTAACAAACCACAAACTTGTTCACAAACAAAGCTAAGGGGACTATCCTATTGATGTCGTGTCGTGAATGTGCACTTAGTCCTTAATGCAATTATTTATGTTATATGACACTAATGCGCACTTGTTTAGAGTCTATGCAGAGGTCTGAGGGCAAGCCCTTAATTGTTCTTCATCTTGTAGGGTTCCATCCCTCACCATGACTTAATCTACTACTCTAACTACGGTAAGTATCCTAGATGTTCTATGACCTACGAACTCATGTCTAGGCGCCCTGGAGAGAATCCCAACGCACTGTCACATGACTCATCATGCAGGCATCCTGTGGTAATTCACCTCCTACCTTAGACATGACATCACCCGTAGTCAGCAAACACCCCACGAGCGTCGTCACCAGGACGGTATTCTGAAGCAGTAGCCACGTCCTACTCATGACGCATCATGAGACATCCTGTGAATACTCTCACGCCGCCAATCCAATGGCCCTCATACTCATGTTTTTTGTCTTACTTTTATCACCTCTTCACTATGTATCTAGTCCTTAATTTAATTGAATCATGAACAAATCAATCTCTTAGGGTTAGCACTCCCACTATACCGGTCTTATTCATTTATTTCACATGACCCAAAGGTCTTTTCATTTCAAATTTCATCTCAACATTTCTTTTATTACCGGTATAAGGCTTAGCCACACCCTAGTTCTTAATTTCAACTCATAATTACAACATTGAGTCTTTCATACTCATAAGTTCTCTTTTTCATGATTAACAATAATTTCATTTCATGTTCATAGCACTTGTATATTCATGTTCTTTCATAAATTCATCAAGTCATTCAATTTTAATTTCATACACAATCTCATGCATAAACAATATAAATTCAACTTGTCATACTCAAAAGTTATTCTTTCCACATAACTTTCTCAATCTTATTTTAATCAATACTAATTTCATTTCATTCTCATACTAATTTATTTAATTCAAAAGGTCACAAATTCGTATTTTCATTCATAAACGATACTTGATTTAACAATGAGAGTCCATAGATAGCACATTTGAATTTTCTTTCTTTCAAAAAAATTTCCTTTATAATTTCTCATAAAATAGGTTATTTTTATAATTCTCAAAAATACAAATTTTTATGGAATCTTATCCAAATTTTCACCTCTAATTCACCTTTATTTTATCTAAATAATGTACAAATATTTTTCATAAGATCTACATATTTTTAGAATAATTGTAGTATTTTTTTGGGATTTTTAAAAGTCAAAATTTTGATTTTAGACTCAAAAAATCAAAAATTTTCAAATCTACCGAAAGCCAGATTCGAACCTGCGACCTGAGCTAAGTGAACAGCCACCGAAAGCCAACAGGGCTACGATGCCTATGCGATATGTGAAGGGGTTTTAATAAGGTAAGTTTTGTTTTCGGGATTTGGGTTTTTATTCAAAAACTGAAATTAAAAGGCACGGCTTGAGTTTCGAACCCGAGACCCTTAGGTCAGTCCACGGCTACAGTAAAATGCCACCGCACCGCTAACCACTTGGTCTAAGGGATCAGATTGTTTGAAAGGGTATTGGGTTATTTATAACCTAGTTCTCTGTTCATTTCTAAATTTTATAATTCTCAAAACGATTTTGTTTCTTTTTATTCTCTTTTGAATGCAAAAATCTCCAAATTTTACCAGACATGAATTTACAGTAAACCAGTGTTTTTATAACTATTATTTACTTTATAAAACATGTATTTTGGTCCTACTTTATATTCTATGTCCATGATTTCGACATTGAGAACAAAACGTCATATTTCTTCATACTTTAGAGTTAAATTTCCACAACTACTATATTCTCTTGTTCTTTTTACTCATTAACAATCTACAATATATAAGATACAATTTTCTCATCTTTCTACAACAATGAAACTTTATTTTAGGCAATCAATTACACATGAAGCTTTTAATTCAACTAGTTTTCTCATAAGTTCAATTTTCATCATAGAATTCAATTTAGAACATGAAGTAAGACAATATGGTAATTTCTAGCACTTTATTTCATAATTCATTCATTAGCAATCATTTTATCAAACATTTTCTAAATTACCATTCCATCTCTAATTAAACAAACATGGTTCCAATTTCACCTAATCACTTCATAATAATTTCATCAAATCATCTCTAGCATGGTATCTAGATCTAGAAGTATGAGAAACACCCACCTATTTGGAGAAATGAAAATGAAAGCTCCTGGAACGCAAGAAGGTGGCCTTCTCCTCCTAGAATGTATTGCAATTGCCTTCTCCTCCTCGAAGCTTGATTGGAACTCGAGCCCACCAAAGCTCCTTGGATGCTAGCCGGCCTCCTCTAGGTTGGAACACACACAAAAGTACACTCACTAATCTTTTACCAATACTTCTCAATTTTTTACTCTCCTATGTATTTTTTTCTTTCTTTTCTTTACAAAATTTCTTAGTGTGTTGTATGCATACAAGTGAAGGGGTATTTATACTAGTTTTAGGGTGAAATGGAGGGGTAGGATTGTATTAGATGGTTGTAGATAAATGGCTAGGATACATTGGGAAGTTGTAGCAACCACCCATGAGTAAGTAACCACCCATCCACACAACTCCACTCCCCTACTCCTCCCCATGCATAAACCGGCCACCCTTGGGTGTGCAATGCACATACACTTGCATGCACGTGTCCCAACTAGTGTCCCCTAATAAAAGTTGTACACTATAAATTAATTAATTGTCTACAAAATATGTCTACATGACAAGTTAAGGCAATTAAAAGAGTAATAAATTTATGGGCTTCAAATTAGTAGGGCTTTTAGACTCATGGGTCAAAATAAAATATTTAATTTATTAGGTTGGGCTTAATTTAGAAAAACAAGCTTAGGCTTTTAAAAAAATGGGCTTAAAAATAAAGAGAAGGAAAGAAAATAATTATTTGTTCATATTATAGAAAATCATTTTATATAAAAAATATATTTATACAAAAATTTGTACGTGCACAGCATGTAAAATCAACAATTTCTCATTTAATAAAATTTAGGGTATTACAGTTCGAGGGCCTCTAGGGAGAGGACCGGGCCTCCCATCGAGGTCATATAACACTTGCGAGCGCCTCCTGACTCCCTCTCACTTCTCTCACCCCTACGGGAGTAGGGAACTTCATCTTCTAGTGATAAGCCGAAGGGATGGCCTGGAGTGCGGCGAGGCTTGGTCGACCCAGGATCACATTATAGGCGGATTTCACATCCACCACCATGAAATCCATTGGCTCCGTACGGGTGATCGGGGTTTTGTCAGCGGTGACGTCGAGAGTTATAACTTCCTCGATCGTCACCAGCACCCCGGTGAATCCATGAAGGAAGTCAGCTAGCTTGAGCCAGTCCCTTGATAGCTTGAGGCCCTTGAACGCCTCCAAGAAGAGGATGTTGACCGAGCTGTCAATGTCCACCAAGACCCGACGTACGTTGAAGTTGGCCATCCGGAGGTTAATGAAGAGGGCGTCACAGTGGGGCATGCGGACGCCCTCCAAGTCTCTATCGGACAACGTGAAAGGGACTCCGAGGCCCTTGGAGGGAGGATGGGTCTGCACGAAGTTCACTCCCTAACGAAGGCTTTTTGGGAGGAGTTAGAATCTCCCCCCAATGGGCCTCCGTGTATAAGGTGCAAGATGGCCTCTGCTTCGACATCCGGGGTCTCCGCCTGCTGTTCTGTTCGCCTGTTAGCCCCCCTGGGGGGAGGAGGTGGATCAGTCCTGTCCTTCCTTACGAACCTAGCGAGCTGTCCTCTCTAAATGAGGGCCTCAATCTCGTCCTTCAAGGCCCGATAATCGTCTGTGTCGTGCCCGTGGTCCCTGTGGAAGCGGCACCACTTATCCCGATTTCTCTTCTTCCCGGGAGTATTCATCTTCGAAGGTGACGGTAGAATACCCTCGTTCCCAATCTCCATCAAGATGGCGGAGACACTCGCATTGAGCAGAGTGAACTTTTTGAAGCGGGGGAGAGGGCGCCGTTGACCTTCGTTGTCTTTTTGGAGCTTCTTAGCTCCTTCTTCCTCAGCAGTCTTCCGTTTGTTCCCCGAAGAAGACCCTTCTAGAGTGGGACGATTGAGAGCCTCTTCAGCTCGGATGTACTTCTCGCTCCTGAGGAGGAGCTCGGAGAAGTCTCGAGGAGGCTTCTTGGCCAGGGACGCCCGAAGGTCAGGGTTGATGATATTGGATTGGAAAGCAGCCGAAGCTACTAACTGATCCAATGAGGCAATGGACCTGGCTTCTACGGTGAACTGCTTGACGTAATCCCTCTGCCGTTCACCCTTCTTCTGGCTGAGGAAGAGCAATGAGGTGCTCGTCATCTCAGAGCGGTGGCTGCTCACGAAATGTGTGAGGAAGAGGCCTTCGACTGGTCAAAGGAGAAGATGGATGCCGGAGCAAGTCGGGAATACCACTCCCGAGTGGGCCCTTTGAGGGTGGCCAGGAAGGTCTTGCAGAGGAGGGTGTCGGAAGCATGATGGATCATCATGAGAGTTTTGAAACTCTCAATGTGATTAGCGGGGTCCGACTCTCTGGTGTAGGACTCAAAGTAGGGAGGCTTAAAGTTATCTGGGATAGGAGCCTCCATGATTGTGCGGGAGAACGGGGGCCTGCTCGGGCGGAGGTTCCACGCCCGTTGTTCTTTATCTATGTCCAACTGGCCGAGGCACCTCTCCATCTCGTAGAGACGGCGGTAGACCGAGTCCTCCCTTTGATCGTACCTTGCTGAGCCCGAGACTCGTCCTTACGTAGAGGAGGGCTGGGGTTGCGGTGGCAATAGCTTTGAGTAGGTCGTGGATTGATAAAACGATGGGGATGGCTCAGAGCTGACCGAGGACTGAGAGAGTGACGGTGATGGCTCGGAGCCGGCCGTGGACTTTGAGAGCAGCAGCGATGATCAAGAGAGGGGCTACGATGGCTGGGAGCCGGCTGAGGACTGGGAGCTCATTGGGCATTAATGGGGGTGGCGTTGAGTGTCCGAAGGACCGCCTCCTGGAATTATTGGAACGCCGCCCTCATCACGGGGGCCTCCTGCTCCCGTTGAGCCCGAGGTGCAGGACGGCCAGCCGGGGAGTGACTTCTTCTCTGGCGATGTTGGGCCGACTCTCTCCGTCTCCTGGGAGAGTTTGGACCCCCTTGCGATCTGTCCTGCGGGGGGACCGGTCCCTTTTATATTCCCGGTGAGGGTTCCCTTCACGAGTTCACCTCTCATCCAAGTGGGTTCGAAGATTTGGATCGTTCTGGCGGTTGTTGAGAACCTCCCACAGATCCCTTGGAGTTGGAGGGCTGTGAGAGGCCATGGAGTCCGTGGAAGGGTTGTGCACGAAGATGCGGACCTGGTGCATGGGTTGCTTCTAACGGCTCCGTCGAGAGAGTTCCCCTATGGCCACTTGAGGCCCAAGCGGCTGCTAAATGGATTGTGGAATGGGTTGTTCTAGCTGCGGGGCCGGTTGGACATGAGGAGGGAGAGCGGAGGTTGTTCTACAGTTGGAGGTCGCGGACTTCCTCTTAGGAGGCATAGCTGGGAGTGACTTTGGTTGAAAGAGGAGGGTCGGATAGCTATTCGAGTATTCCCACAGACGGCGCCAATCTGTTGCCGCTAAATCTGGTGTGGGGGCAATAGATAGAATTTGTGGATTTGCGAGAACTTGAATGGGCCAAATCTGACCTCTTCCACTGCGCTTAGGCTGATGACTCCTTAGTGCTGCCGCTGACCTGCACGAAGTACGAAACACTGGGATGGATCCCGGCGACGCACCCTGCGACGCTCTTGTCAATACTCAGTAAAAGAATATCAAAAGAACTATAGGTAGGTAAAGAGTGATCACCTTGTAACGGTAGGAGGTAGGGGGTATTTATAGTCGCCGTGGGGATCTGTTTCGGGATAAGAACGAATCCCTACTTCTCGGTGTGAATGGATAGGAGTGGTTAAAACCACCCCCAGTAGATAAGGACGAGCCAGGATTTCCTCATATCCTGCTGAACTCTGTTGCTTAACGGGTTGAGATTCGTTCTCAGCTGAACAGATCCGTTCACGGGTTATTGGACCCAAGAGAGGAGACCCGGTTTTCATTTCGGACCCGTCTGTAGGTGAAATTACCGTTTTGCCCTTGTGAACAGCCCAATTTGAATGGTTCCGATTTAATCTCATTTTTAGCCATATCACCATCAATTTGTTTCCCCTTAAAGAATTTGGTAAAATTATGGCATGTCATTCTATTGAATCAAGTTGAATATATATACATTACAAGTTAAAGAGTTTAGAATAAGAAAGGTCAAGAGTTAGAATCAATGAGAGATCAAGAGTTTGGGAAGGACAAAGAGGTAATCAAAGGAGAATCGATGAGAGATCAAGAGTTTAGAATAGGAAAGGTCAAGAGGTAGTTTAGAAATTTAGAATATAAAAGGTCAAGTGGTTGTTGTACACATATCTTTATCACTCCTAATATCCAAATTATTTTTTTCCTTAAGATCTAAATTACAACCAACTTACAATTATCATGAAAATGAATCCTAGTTAGTGTGGGGCGACGTTAGTCAAGCAAGTTAATAGTTTGAGCTCAACTTTGACTTATTCAGGTCGAAGTGAGAGGTATCTGGGTCTCTCTCTCATGTCAGGGGGCTTGGAGGGGGCGTTTGTGTTACCATTGAGGGCGACGATCATTACGGTTGGTAACGGCAGGTTGCGATTGTGGATAACAGTAGACGGTGGACAAGGTGTTCGTATGCGTACAAATTTTTTTTTAATTATAAATGTTTTGAACTCAATTTTTTTTTATTTTAAACCAACGGCTGAGATTCAAAATTAAAACGATTATCCACCGTTGGACAAAATTTTGGATTTCAACTACTAGAAGCTCAACTCAAAATTTCTATTTCTAGAAGCCAAATATGAAAATTTTGAGTGTGAATGACTACAAATGCTCTTAAGAAGACGTTTTCAAGCACTTCTAGCCTCTTGATTTACTAAGTTTTGAAAGACAACACAAACAGATGCAATATTGCTGTCTGATTTTCTCTCTGCAGCTAAGCTTCTACTAAGACCTGCAAACAATAAAACGATTTTAGATCAGGGTTTAGGAAGTTACCGTTAGTTCAACAGCTTTACTATTTTATGTGCTCACTGTCTTATTTCGAGAATCCAAGAGTTTGTTTAATGTATAGATAATTTTAATCTTATCGATATTAAGAATTAATCCATCCATCTTCATTCATATCTTGATGATGGATCATTTTTTTCACTGCAATACTACTTGTAGCTACATTGAGAAATTGACCTAATATTGACCTAGTCATGTCATAGTAGAGGGATGCATGTGGTTGCTTACGTACCTATGGGCTTGAGGTGGCGTATGCGGTCGGGGGCGACGACAGCTCTCGTTGCAAGGTGGTGGTGATAGTCAGCGATGGTCAAGTTAGGGGATGAGAACGAGGTCTCAATCTGTACATGGATATATCAGATTGGTGGGTACCTGCGCTGTCTCTCGTATGGCGCTTGAAGTTGACATTTGTGTCATTGCTGGGGGCAACGACGGTTGTGGTTACGAGTGACGACAAAGACAAACGGTGTACAAGCGAGAAAATAAGAGAGAATGAGCTTAAATTGACACGAGGAACTTGTTGCAGCGATATCGGTCGATCAGTATGATTAGGTTTTATTGTATTATTTGTTTGTTGGTTGGGGAGTATGAGTTCTATGACCAAACTTGTTGGGTTCCATGAATTTCATAATCCTTATTTTTTGTTATATATTTTGTTAAATTATGTTTAATGAAATGCGGGTGGGCCTTCAGCCCACCATTAAAGTTGAAAAAATAATAATTGTGACTATTAGATCATGGGCATCCTCCAAAAGCCGCCAAACATCCAACTGCCCGGCCAAACTATTGCACTCTCGCATAATCTCATCCATACTGCTACTTTTCTCAACGATCATCTTTTTCCTTTCAAGAACACAAGCAGCAATTGCATGAAGAAGGAGGTCATCGGTTGGTGGGGCTCTCGATATTATCCTTCCCCAAGTCGACTTTCTAATCCCAGCTCTGATTGCCACTGTTTGTTCAAAACTCTAACTCTCTTCCAAACAAAACCACCACCGTTGTTAAAGAAGCAGTCCTCAGCTTGAAGCATCTCCAAATGGCGATATAGATGTGAATCCTTTGACTGTATAATCTTCCCAATTATCTTTGATTGCCTTCGGATTCCCACCTCATCAAGACGGAAGTTGTGTCGGGCTCTCTTCATAAATCCCACAAAGCATCAGAAGGCTTCGTGGTCACTGTCTATGATGGCGATTATCGGAGATAAGAGGTCACTCATTCCTTGGTGGTATCCGATCTCAGGGTCGTAGATTGCATAGGCTTCAAGAACTGCAACAAGTCTGGCAGCATGATAGATCATGCACGGTTCCAGGTGGTCGAAATCTTTCAATCCTACTAGCTCGGTGAAATCATGGGCCTTTCGTTCATAGACTAATTAGGCTTGATCTGAAGAGTAGATGATCCACTCAGAGTTTGCACGTATAGCTTCGAGATGAATTATACACTGCCACGTGTCAAAGAGTGCTCAGTTGTTCGAGTAGGAGGGTTTCTTTCAAGAGAGGTGATTTGTGTGTATGCAGGATCGGGGTCCATAATCTCTTCTATGATTTCTGGTTCTTCTTCAAAGGAGGATCAGGGTCCGAGGATTCAGTATCTACGTGGGTGATGCTACTACTGTTTTCTTCCTCCTCATCGAGATTTTTGTCATATAGAAGCTCTTCCAATTGGCTATTAACTCCTTCAGTGGAACCAGCTGAGCCTTCAGAAATAGAATCACTTCTGTCTTTGCCGATTTTCCCAAGACCTAACAATTCGACGCTCTTGAGATTGTGACTAAAAAGTCCTTGGCAACGTCGCCTTAGATACTCAAATACTTTTTATGTATACAACAGTACAAAGGAAAAATTAATCTTAGATATGTTTTAAATGAATTAACAAAAATTACAAAAATAAAAAGCAGACTCAAAAGTGAATTAAGGTTTTCTTCGCAAGTTTTTCAGCTTTGTGATAGAAAATGGCTTATTATTCTTTCATTGTTAAAGACAACAGAGTAATAAATAGTAATGAGCATTATACAGGTGGGTTGGGTACCTCTTCCTTAATTACTTTGCTAATACTTCTTTCAGCCTCTGAACTGTTAAGATCGTAGCTGCATGAAAAATAAAAACATCAAGCTCATTAAAATTGGAGACGGAAACTCATATGACTAAAAGTAGAACCAAATCGGGATCGTTTAAATCAGACACGAATTTTAAAACTCTCAGAGGTAAAACGGTAATTTCACCTACAAACAGGTACGAATTAGGAACTGAGTCTTTCTTTAAAGACCAATAACCCAAAAACGAATCTGTCCTACTAGGTCAGGGTAACAACCAATCACAAACCAGCCCAGGTCATTTAACGAGTAATTCAAATTCATGATTATCTCTAAGAGACATATTAAAACCAAATATCTTATCAAGAAACGATTTAAACTCTACATCTTATCCAAAAATACCGGGACATAGGGATAAATGATTATCTCTAAACTGTATCTAAGGCGACTATAAATACCCCACTTCCCCCATCATAGAAAGGTAATCAAGATTTTTCCACATAAACGCTCTTTCATAATCTTCCTTATTACTGACTTGAGTGTCGGAGGATTTGTCGTCGGGATCCATCCGGGTGTATCGATCATTTTTGCAGGTCAACGGCAGCGGCAAGAAACCAGTCAAACATCGGTGAAAGTCAATAGGTTTGCCTTATTTGTTTCCAAAAGAATTCACAAATACATCTGTTTGCTCCTACACCGAAATCAGCAACAACAAATTGATGCCGTCTGTGGGAAACAAATAAAGCAATCCAACTTTCATCAGCGAAAGTAGTTTCAAACCATGAATCTGAAAGAAAAAGGGAAGGCAGCGGCCTCCAGTCGAAGAGCCACTCCTCTTCCTCCTCCTCCAGTCCAAGATGTCCTTCCTCAACTCAATCAGGAAGTTCAGCAACTGCAGCCTGAATAGCCTCTTCCTTAACAGGCCCCTCCAGGGTCTCGGGGGGCTGCCCCGGGGGGCTCTTATCGAATTCGTCCAAAGCAACACCTCCATTATGGCCATGTTTCGGTCCATAATCCATCAACTGACTTTATGGCTTCACAAAGTCTTCTAAGGCCTGATCTCCGTCATGTAATTCTTAATCGTCAGCAGGGGGTTGACCTCCAAACTTGCCTGAATAAATGGCGAGCCACTGAGAAAGTCTCTCAACTTGAGCACCCAGGGGCCTCGAGAGTCCGGACCCCCCGTAGACTGAGGACCAGAAGACCCCCTCCCCCGATGAGGCGAAGAGAGTCCCCCCCACGTCGTCGACGGAAAAGTCACACTCCAATAAGCCGAGCCACACCTAGGGACCATCGAGCTGGAGGGGCACCAGTCACTCAGGCCGAGCTTCAGAACTTCAAACAAGATATCATGCGAGCTCTTAATATCGCAGCGATCAGGATCACGTGCGCTTAGCCCTTGCCATACTGCCACTCATGAAGGAGACTCCCGGATCTGATCGAAGGGATCACTCGGTCCACTGCCATCTCT
Organism: Hemerocallis citrina; assembly: GCA_017893485.1. NCBI lineage: Eukaryota > Viridiplantae > Streptophyta > Magnoliopsida > Asparagales > Asphodelaceae > Hemerocallis > Hemerocallis citrina. The sequence continues at coordinate 277,009,870 of CM030358.1, forward strand.
ACGAGATGGAGAGGCGCCTCAACAGGATCAATCGTCCAAGCAGACACCCCTTTTCCAGAGCCGTCATGGAAGCTCCACTCCTCGAAGCCTTTAGGTCGCCCCCCTTTGAATCCTACAATGAGGAGTCAGACCCGGCCGATCATATCGAGAGTTTTAAAACTCTCATGGTGATTCATCAAGCCTCGGATGCGCTCCTCTGCAAGGCCTTCCCAGGAACGTTGAGGGGACCAGCCCGAGAGTGGTACTCCCATCTATCCCCAGCCTCCATCTTCTCATTCGAGCATTTTGAAGAGCTTTTCCTCACCCACTTTGTGGATAGTCGCCGAGCTAAGAAAACAAGTGCGTCATTGCTAGCCCTCAGCCAACCTCAACCAACCAGTGGCCTCTGCGGCATTCAGGCACAATGTCACTAACGCCAACCTGAGGGCGTCCCTTGCCAAGAAGCCTCCTCGGAACTTCTGCTTAGGACTGAGAAGTACATCCAAGCAGAAGAGGCTCTCAAACCCCCCTCCCCCCCCCCCCCCCCCCCACACTTGAGGAATCATCTTCCGGGAACCACCCCCCCCCCAACTCTTGAGGAATCATCTTCCGGGAACAAACGAAAGAATACTAGCAAAGAAGGGTTCCAGAAATTCCAGAGGGACGACAATGGCCAACGCCGCCAAACTCCTCATTTTGAGAAGGTCACCCCCCCCCCCCCCCAATGCTAGTATATTAGCAGTTCTTATGAAGGTGGATAAGGGCTACTCTGCGGTTCCCTAGAATGAATATCCCTGGCAAGAAAAGGAATAGGGATAAGTGATGCCGCTTTCACAAGGACCACGGGCACAACACGGACGATTGTCAGGCTCTCAAGGAGGAGATCGAAGAACTTATACAGCGGGAACACCTAGCCAAGTTCGTCAGAAATGACGGGACCGATACTCCACCCCGAGGAGCCAATAATCGAACCGAGAGGCCCAACGAGTTCCAAAACTCCGAACCTGAGGCCATCCTCCACCTTATCCATGGAGGTCCAATGGGGAAAAAACCAAACTCCTCCCAAGAGGCCTTCACCCTATCTTAGAAGTAGGTTTCAGTTTTCAATAAGACCGATGCTTGTAACACGGCCAAAAGCATATAATAATGGCTCGCTCCATTGAAGCAGCCACTTAGTTTGTTTCAATAAAACTTAGCTTTTTTCTATTGAAAGTTATTGCATTTGCCTCATGTCTCTCTCTGATTCACATCTATGACTCGTTAAACGGTAAGTTCGGAGTCCAGCTTGTCTTACACGGCTACTCCCACAACTTACTAAGCTCAAAAGATGAGTTTGGAGTCCAACACTTGGTTCGACGCCGCTTTAGCCACTTGTAAACAAGCAAGTGTGAAGCAGCTCACCATTCGGAATTGTTCCTATAACTTGTTGAACCCCCCAAACAACAAGTTTGGAGTCTAACACTTGGTTCGACGCCGCTTTAGCCGCATGTGAACGAGCAAGTGCGAAGTATCTCACCATTCAGAATTGCTCCTACAACTCGTTGAAATTCTTAAAACACCTTGTTCGAAGTTCACAATCATAGTTCTAAATTGCCCTCACAGCTTGCAGGTATGCAGTTTCAGGGCTCAAAACGAACATTCATACTACTCCCACTACTGGTTAAATTTTACAACAAGCAAGTTTGGAGCTCAACTCTTCCCTAGAGTTATCCTCAAACTTGTCTCCCAAACGGCTCTCTCCTAGAGCCTGTGATGCTCCTCCACGCACTCCCCTCCCAAGTGGCCTTCTTACAAATGAATTCAGATTTCAAAACTCTCCCCTAGAGTTGCTCCTCAAACTTATTTCCTAAACGGCTCTCTCCTAGAGTCACAAAGCTCTTCCCAACTCCCTAGAGGCAAATATGTTGTAGGACTATTTCAACCATGAAGAAGGATGATTCTTCAACTGATTTCTAAAGAGAAGTTGTAGATCGTTGAGTCAGCTTCGAAACGAGGGGTCAAACGTCCCAATCCGACCTCCGTAGCATTGGGAAATTGGGTCACAACATAGCTGCACCGAGCGTGAAAATGGGAAAAATCATCGCCTTAAGATTCGCGCTTGATCTTGATCAACGGCGCTGATCGAGCCATGTAGCTCGGATCCAAAATCTGAGCGTCCGAACAACCGAGCGTGAAAATGGGGAAAATCATCGCCTTAAGATTCGCGCTTGATCTTAATCAACAGCTCTGATCGAGCCACGTAGCTCGGATCCAAAATCTGAGCATCCGAACAACCGAGCATGAAAATGGGGAAATCATCGCCTTAAGATTCGCACTTGATCTTGATCAACGACTCTGATCGAGCCACGTAGCTCGGATCCAAAATCCAAGCGTCCGAACAACCAAGCGTGAAATGCGAAAAATTATTGCCTTAAGATTCGCACTTGCTCTTGATCAACGGCTCTGATCGAGCCACGTAGCTCGGATCCAAAATCCGAGCGTCCGAACAACCGAGCATGAAAATGGGGAAAATCATTGCCCTAAGATTCGCGCTTGATCTTGATCAACGACTCTAATCGAGCCACGTAGCTCGGATCCAAAATCCGAGCGTCCGAACAACCGAGCGTGAAATTGGGGAAAAAACTTTGCTCAAAATTCGTGTTCGATCACGATCAACGGATCAGATTCGCCAAACAAACAAAAAAAAGGAAGAGAAAACAATATATATATATATATATATATATATATATATATATATATATATATATATGTTAACGGGTAGGGTTCGGATCCACTACCTACAACCCTCCTTCATCCTCCTCTTCCTCTTCTCCTTCAGATTTTCCCGCCAAAAACCCCAACACTACACCTCTCCTCCTCGTCGAGCCACGCACCACCGAGCTCGACCCCGTCTCCTTCACGAGCTCCATCACTCACGTCGTCGAGCTTTTCTCTTCGTCGAGAACCCAACTCCGAGCTCCACCTTCGTCGAGCTTGCCAAGGTCGAGGCCCTTACCGACCTCCATCAACTTTCATGCCGAGCCCAACTGCCTCCGTTGAACTCCAAAGCTCGACTTCATGAGCTCCTTACTTTGTCGAAGCCCCCGTGCCGACCAACTCCACCATAGCTTCAACGAGCTCCTCCCACGCCATGCTCTCTGTGTCGCCTCTCCCATGCCGAACTTGACCTCACGAGCTCTAGCATCTCCGTCTTCGACCTCAACCCTCCATCGTCGAGCTGCCCCGCCGAATCTCACCACCAACGAGCTCCAACGACTCCACCTTCACAAGCTCCAATCGAGCTTTCCTCCTTCACAAGCTCTCGTCAGCGAGCTCCCCTTGCCAACTCACCGAGCTCCAAGCTCCTCGCCATCTTCCAAACCCAACCGTCGAGCCCCGACCCCGACTCCAAGCTCCTCCCTCATCTTCGAGCTCCTCGCCAAGCTTCTTCCTTGTCAAAGCCTCGTCAAGCTCCAAGCAGCACCTCCTTGCCATGAACGTCGAGCTCCCCTTCATTCTTGTTGGGAACCTACCTCCGAAAGCTTCGCAATCGAGCTTCAAGCTGCTGCCGAGCTCCTCCAACCTCGTCGATGTAACGCCCCGAATTCCAAATAAGACCGAATTCGAGATTCCACAGGATCTTTACACTTTACTTCGTACAATTTTACAAGGAAATTTGAATTTCTCATCATACATCAGAGTTGTTTACATTTTTATACACAACGGAAAATAAAATGAATTACAACAATGAAAATATTATACAGCTTGCAAAGCATCATATCAACTTTACTTCTTCATGAGAAATCCAATCCCTGCATAAAAAGTTATGGGTACGTCAGTTACTTACAACGACGAAAATGTTATACTTGGCCATGCTCTCTATGCCGTACATATAACGATCTCAATACTTTAACAAACCACAAATTGAATGCAAAATAAAGTGTTAAACGTGACTACACTAAACATGAAAGTGTATGCAATGCCTTAATGCCTAATGCAGATATTGTTATACTAAAATGACACTAATGCATACTTGTTCGGATTCTATGCATCCTATACTACATAAGTCCGAGGGCAAGCACCTACGTACTCCACATTAAAGGGTTCGATCCCTCGCTATGACAACTACCCAATAATAAAATAAGGTTTAGATCATTCCACGAGTACGGATCCCAGTCCCGGAATCCACCACCCGACTGTTATAACAGACTCCTTATCGTGCGAATCATCCCTGCAAGTGCCCTCTAGCCCCGGTATACTTATATACATTGGAGTACCACAAACTGTCTGCCCGACTACGCATAGTCCCGGATTTAAAATAAAAGTCCGTCTCATACGAAGCAACCACAGTCCCGGAATCCACCGCCCGACTGGGTCTATAGTCCCGGAATCCACTGTCCGACTATATAGAGTGCCCCACTTACGTTTACCCAGGTTTACTACTTTTTCACTTATGTGCCTAATTCTTAAGTTCAAGACATGAATAAATTTTTCATACCTAGAGTTAGTCTTACCTCCAACCGGACTTAATCATAAATACCGAGATAGCTCCATGGCCATATCTCAAAATATAACTCAATTTTCTTTATTTCAACAATATCGGTACTCAAGGTCTTACTAACTCTAAATCACAAACTTTCATGTACAAGAATCCATGGGTACACATACCCTTCAATAAACATATCTTAAACTTAAATATTCTTGTTTTCAATTTATTCACAAATGATCAATGTCTTGTCTTAACACTTATTCACAAAGTAATCATTTCTTATCTTGACATTATTCATGATTCACTTATTCATTCATACTCTAATAATTCTTTTCATGAACACAAATTCATCACATAAAATCTTATTAACAAATTTAAGCTCATACAATGTCTCAACTCACATAAAAAATATTTCTTAAACCAAATAAGAGTATAATCTCTTCAAGAGAAATCACTTCACAAAACAATAATTTACAAAAAGAATGTTCTATTCTCAAATAATAAATTTTGATGTCAAATAATTCATTTTCCTATCTCAATTTCATTTTTTATATCTTAAAATATACATGAAAATTTCTAAAATTATTTTTAGTAAATTTTAAATCATTTTGCATGAACATTACAATTTTCCCCCAAAATTTTAATGACATTAAAACATTCTTTTTCCATTTAAAAACAACTCAAAAAAATATATTTGAAGCTATCCGGTTTCGAACTGAGCTCCCCTGCCCACTCTGTGAATGCCCAAGGCCCAAGCCGAAAACCACTAAGCCCATGTAGGCTTTGTGTTATAAAGGCAGGCCGAAAACTATTTATATACATGCTTCACTGTTTCCATATTTTAAAAACCGAAACCAAAAAAAAGAATGGGTTGCCAGGATTCGAACTCGTGACCAATACTACAGGCGCACTACAGTAAATGATCTTAAGGGACCTCCACTAACCAATAAGTCTAAAAGTAATTTCTGATGTGAATTTATACTAATATACTTATGTTCAATCGTACTGTTATTCAATTATTTTCACAAACTCGATTATTCATTTGATCTAATCTTTCTAATTGATTAGAATTCTCCCAATCATACTGAGTTTTCAAAGAAATAGTAAGTTACATATTTTTAGTTGATATCTTAGACCTTGTATCAATTTCAAAAAATAATAATAATAATAATATTTTCTTTTGATTATAAATTGCATTATTCCAATTTAATCAAAAGTAGCAATATGTTTCTTTTTAATCACTTCATAAAATTTTATTTGTACTCAAAATAAACTTCACTACAATTTGTTTTTATTATAAGTGAAATTCAACATATAAGTTATATATTTTGACATATACAATTTATCAAGCATACTAGTATGATTCATGACATTAATTCTTTTGTTAAATATCTTTCTTTATAATTATCAAGGCATATATTGAATATAAAATTGCTTCTACAAATTTTCATACAAATTACATATTTGACATGTACAAATTTACAAACATATTAGCATGGTTCATGGCACTAATTCTTTTGTCAATACTCTTCTTTCTAATTATCATGGTGGCATCACAACAAGATTTATTTCATTCATAGTATACTACATTAGCATGGATTTTGTCTACATACATCATATCAAATTTCAATCTATACTACTCATTTATAAATTTAAGCATGCATTCTCTACATTTAGAAAGTAAGAAATCACCCACCTCTTATGGAGAGTTAACAACTAAGAATCGAGAGACAACTTCTAGCTCCTAGCTTCAACTAGCACCTCCTTGTCCTTCTCCTCCTAGCAAAAGCCCTCCAATGCACAATGGTACTCTCTTTCTCTCTTTCTTTTCCTCTCTTTATTTTGTTTAGTTTAGGTGTGACAAGAGAAGAAAAATGAGCGGTGTATTTATAGGTCAAAGTGAGAGTTTAAAGTGCAAAATTATCCACCTAATAAATTGCTCAACTTTTCATTTTCTTAACTCCCATAACTCCCAACTCTTCATATCTCCACATCTTCAAAACTCAACCCCCCCCCCCCCCCCCCACCCATCTTCTCTAAAAACCGGCCACCCCCTTTGCCTCTTCATTTTCCACGTGCACGTGTTGTGCACTAGTGCACACACATACACAATATTTAATACAATTCCTATAGTTCCAAAATGTGTAAATGTCATGTGTGAGTCCATGCACAACTTAAAATATGATTTTATTAATGGACTTGTCTCATGGGCTTTCTTTTTAATTAATTAACTAGTTATTCTAGTGGGCTCTCCTTTTAATTTAATCTAATGGGCTAGAATCTAACTTTAGGTCCATGGGTTTAATAAAAGGCTAAATAAAGATTATGCATGCTAAAATAGTAAATGATAGTAAGAAATAGAGATGAAAGAATTAACACGTGCATCATACGTGCAAAATTGAAAAATGCATTTTTAATTAAAATAAAAAAGTGGGGTGTTACAATCGAGCTCCCTCTGTCGTCGAGCTCCGAACCCATCGCCCTACTCGAGCTTCCGCCATCGTCAGCTCGACCTCCACTGTCGACGAGCCACGCCAAGCCTCCATCGAGCTCCTCTCCTCGCCACCGCAAGTGGCTTCCCTCCTCTTCGAGCTCCCTGCTCACCTTCAGAGAAGTCAAAGGAGGAAGGCAGAGGCGTGGTCAAGGAAGAAGCCGAGGAAAGAAGAAGAAAGGAAGAAGGCGGGAAGGAAAGAAAAAAAATAATAAAAAAAAAAAGGGTCAACATTGACCACCGCCACGTGGAAGCCTCTCGAGCTCTCTCAGCCCCCGTTCAGCGAAACCGAGTGTCCGAACTACCGAGCATGCAAACGCAAAAAAATTGCCTCTTCGCGATGCATGCTCGCTTGATCGTGATCAACGCACACGGTTGCGCCACGTCACTAGAAAAATTGCCTCCTCGCGATGCACGCTCGCTTGATCATGATCAGCGCACAGGATTGCCCTACGTCACCAGGTAAATATTTATTTATTTATTTATTTATTTATTTATTTATTTGAATTAATATTTTTAAAAAATTCAAAAAAATAATTAAAAATCGAAAAAAATAATTAAAAATTCTAAAAATAATTATTAAATCGAAAATAATTTAAAAATTCTGAAAATATAATTATCGAATTTGAATCATTAATTAAAATTTTCGAAAATTAATTATTTAAATTCGGAAATTGAATAAAAAATTCAGAAAAATCTGGAAAAATCACTAAAATCTAAAAAAATTCTAATAATAATTTTGGGTATTTTACATGCTCAGAATAACACCGTTACACCTCCAGCAAGCCCCGAGAACTCTGATAAAATCTATAAGCCATTAAAAACGGACAAACTACTCCTCAAAGGTTATAAAACTCAGTCTTTAGGAGTGGGGGGCTTGTAATATGGCTAAAAATAGAACCAAATCGGGACCATTCAAACGGGCACGAATCTTAAAGCTCTCAAGGGTAAAACGGTAATTTCACCTACAAATGGGTCTGAATTGGGAACTTGGTCTTTCTTCAAAGCCCAATAATCCAAAAACGGATTTATCCGACTGGGTCAGGGTGACAACTAATTACAAACTATCCCAGGTCATTGCAAGAGTAATTCAAATTCATGATTATCTCTAAGAGACGGATTAAAACCAAATCTCTTATCATGAAACGATTTAAACTCTACATTTTATCCAAAAACACGGAACATAGGGATAAATGATTATCTCTAAACTGTCTCTAAGGCGACTATAAATACCCCTCTTCCCCCACCATAAGAAAGGTAATCAATATTTTTCCACATAAACACTCTTTCATAATCTTCCTGAGGGTTCGTCGCCGGGATCTATCCCGGTGTATCGAACTTTTTTGCAGTTCAACGGCACCAGCAAGAAACCAGTCAAACGCCGGTGAAAATCGACAGGTTTGCCTTATTTGTTTCCAAAAGAATTCACAAATACATCTGTTTGTTCCCACACCGAAATCAGCAGCAACAAAAACACACAACAAAATAGATCTCACAACTGAAAAAGAGAAGGCACTAGCATAAGGCTCATGTAACAAGGGAGTTTTGATATTTGGATCAATAGATTACCTTTGAGCAGAACCTTATTCGAAGATGTTAATTTGGTATCTGATTTGAATGTGTCGGACTCAGATGTATAATGAAGTTTAAGATATATCTATATCGAAGTTCATCCCACTATATAAAAGAATCTAACTGCAGATGTTTCACTCTTGATTATTACAACTGTCACAACAGAGTTTGTTATTAAGCTAACCTTAACATCCTTAGATCGTACTTAAGAGGACCAGTGTGCCTCTCAAGGTGTGGTCGGGAACAATGTTAAGTTAGGATAACATGTATAAATTGCAGTTTAACCTCAAAATGTTTGAAATCCTTTCTTGAGTAGAGATCAGCTACCTAAACACCATACTAATAAAACATATCTAAACTTTGGGCAATACATCTATCTCTTTTTGGTTGGGCTGCAAAACACTTAATAAAAGATAACTTTATGCTGGAGGTAAAGCTATGGTAAGCAAAGTTGGTGTCTCGAAATATCATTAACAACCAATTTAAAAAAACAGAAACTGTATTCTACAGAATGTAAATTGCATTTCATCATGAAAGTTACTAATTACCAGCATTCAACTTATTAATAAATGAACAATAACAAAAGAAGAAAGCATTTGCATTTAAGTAATAGCGCATATATAATCCAAATAAAATCATAAAGATCGATTTACACTCCAAGGAGGAAAGGCCAAACAACAGCTCTAATACTTCTTCCTCAAAAAAAAAAAAACAGCGCTAATACTTGGATCAATCCCCTAGCCATGATAACATGACAATCAATACGCAGAAACAATTCCACGCATCAAATTATATATCTAAACAAATTCAAAGCCAAATCCATGCATGCATTTTATTTACCCCACTCCTGGCATTCTTGAGAAACTTGACTCCTCTATCTTGAAGCTTCCCTTCGGACGAAAACTGACTCCTCCATCTCTGTCAAGAAAGGGCCCTCCTCCGCTTCCTTCTCGACCATGGGGACTTAATACTTCCTCTGAAATTAATCTCATTATCAAATAGATGAAAAACTAAACAGAGGAGGAAGAAAAAGAAGAAGAAGAAGAAGAGATCTTAGATATAGTACCTACGAGACGAGAGGAGGAAGGTGGCGGTTAGGGCGAGGCCAGCCACGACGGTGACTGACGCCCAATGCAATTACACCCACATTTGCATCTAAGATCCCTCCGCCACCTCACTCCGACAACCACCTCCAAACAAACATCAATGAATACATCGAGATCAACCCAAATGTGCAATCTGTATATTCTTGGGGAAAAAGCGAGATAGATTAAATAGTGTGGTCGCCATTGTGAGGGGATTTCAGAACAGTAAATTAAAGAGGGAGGGAGGGAGGGAGGGAGAGAGATGACTCTTCCTCTTTCCCTTCTCCCATTCTCATTCAAATCATGATAATTATTATGAGACTATTTAGTTGGTTAATCTTGTCCGAAATGGGAATGGGAGAAAAATAGGAATCGGATTCCAATTGGAAATAGGATGGATTGTGAATGTACAACAAATCTACAACTAAACGTACCAGTAATCTGCACGTGTGATACACATCTTTATAAATATATATCTTTAAAAAGAATTCCGGCATTGCCTGACATCGAACCTAAGATCTCTTTTATATTAGTTATGCATGTGCATTGCACGTGTTTGTTGGGTTACAATGCACGTGTTTGTGTGGTGACAAACTCTCCCATTAAAATAGTAGAGATTGATGATGTGATGTTCACATTCGATTCTACAACTTGCGACTACTTCGTGTTTATTTACGGGTAATGAGGTTTGTTTGGTTTGCTCCAGTTAGTAAAATGTAAATGATCTTAACTGTAATGATCCGAACCTTTTTTTTTAAGAAGAAGAAGAAGAAGAAGAAAAGGTGGAATCTGTGGTTGTTGTCGTTTTGTCATATCTCTACTTTAATGGGAGAGTTGGGGTTTGTAACCAAATAAACCATAACTTTGTAACCAAACAAAAATCTTGCAATACACGTCCAAACTAAATGCAACAAATATACATGTGTATCACACGTGTCACCCAAATCAAAACATTCAAACACGTCCTTTCCCCTCCGCGTCTATTCCTCTCCCTTCCATGTCACCGATGTCGCTCTCCCTCGCCGCCTCGTCGCTCGACACCCAAACACTAAACCCTAGCCCCCAAACCGATTTTAATCCCTAGCACCCAAATTCCTGTTGAAGAATCTACCACAACAAGTAGTGCTAATAGCGGAAGTGCACCACAAGCAATAGAAACCACCAAGACTTAGATGAACCAAGAATAAGCCACCACAATATATGCAAGATCTCACAAGAACACAATCGATATGCAGAGATAACCAATACTTCTTATTCCCAAGAAATACAAAGATTACAAAAGATATTACAACTCTCAATCTCTCTCTCTCACCTTTGAAACACTCGGCACAATCCCCTCATGAAGTTGAACAATGATAGCAGCTCACCTCTTGATTACACAAATTGATTCTAACCCTAGAGTCTATAGCCATATATATAGCCCCCAAGTAAACCCTAAAAGATAAACACAAATCCAGCTATTGGGCCTTAAACTCGTAAGCCCAAAAACAATCAGCACCGAAGTCAGTCGACTGCACCCCCAAGGTCGGTCGACCGCAACGTGTAAAGCCAAACCTGAAACACTACCGTTCGACTGCACGGTCGACCGTCACCCCCTCTGTTGGACCCTATACATTGGAAGAACTCTCAGCAGTTTAGGTCGGTCGATACTAGTGCTCTCTACTACACAAGAGCGACTTGAAGCTTCATCTGCCAATTCGCAAAGTACCCTCACCGCAGCAACGTCTTGCCTTCTAAGATCACTTTTATGGCTAGCAGCTCCCACTATATTAGTAACATCCCCTCCACAACTGAAAGAACTTGGTTGCACCCCACACAACCTACTACTCGATTCCGGCTGAGAGTCAACTACAGGAGAAACGCCTCTCACGTCTCTAAGCAAATATAGTGTTCCCTCATTCTTCCCTTTTGCAATCACCCTTGAACCTGCAGCTATACACCACTCTCCACTACCAACTGTAGTAGACAACCCCTCTTTGTCTAGCCTTCCAATCGAAATAAGATTTTTCTTCAAGTCTGGAACATGCTCTGTCTCCCGCAAGACAACACTTTGATCATCAATGGCTTTCACACGAACATTACCAACCCCACGTACATGACACCGGTGACCGTTCCCCACGATCACATCTCTAAAAGAACCCTTCTTGTAGTCATCAAACACCTCTCTCCTTAGAGTGCAATGAAAAGAAGCTCCCGAATCAATACACCAATCTTGAGTGCCCAACTCATTCCGAGCTAATAAGCATAGATCCCCAACAAGCCCCACTTGAGCTTCCTTTGGGGAGTCTCTGTAACTCCCATTTCCGCCAATAAGTATTTTCCGTGTATTTTCGATAATTTGGTTTTTTTTTACAAATTTATTTTGTGTTAAATTCTGTTCAGATCTTTTATTAAAGTGTTTTCTAAACAAAAAATTTATTTATTTCGAATAATGGTGTGTTTTGATCTTACTTCATATTTCTTATTGATCGGATATTTATATTTGAGTCTAAAGCATATATATTATTATTATTGGATCATTTTAATCTTATTATTATTGTTATTACTTTAATTGCGGTTATTATCTTTATTATTGTTATTATTATTATTATTGGTATTGGTATTAATATTAATATTTTTGTTACTATTATTATTGTAAATATTAGTAATATTGTTTTTATTGTCATTATTATTATCATTAGTATTTTTGTAAAGTTCGAACATACTTATTTATTTGTATTTTATTATTTGACTTAATGTATGTTTATATGTATATTTTAAAAACCCTGTAGCCCATTTTGTTATTGGATTTAAACCAATACCCATTAACCCACTCTTATTGGATCCAACCAGATACCTAAAAACCTAATATATTACTTAAACCCATATAAATACTACTCTATTATTAAACCCTAACCCTAAAAACCTAACCTAAACCTACCATAGCTTTAACAGTAGCCGCCCCCCTTACTGTACATACCCTTCTTCAACCTCTTTCCCTCCCTCTGTTTCTCCTCTACCGCAATCCCCGTGCATCCATCCAACCTGCACCATCTTCTTCACCCTGAACCACTCGTCGCCCAAGCCTCCTCGCCATCGACCTCCCACCATCCTTGCCTTCGTCCACCCTTCATCTTCGTCTCCTCCTTTCCCGTCACCCTCTCCCTGCTCGCCATTGCCACCCCGTGAACACATCACCTCTCGAACCCACTGCCGCTCTCTCCACCGTCTACCCCTTCGACTCTGCCTCACCAAACGCCCCGCCATCGTCACCCTCCCATTCATCTCCTCTATTTTTCCCACACAAAACCATCAAAGCTCCTCATCCCGATCATCTCCTCAACCTCCACCCTGCCATTGCCTCGTCAAACTCCTCGACGTTGCCAACCCATCCAGCCCCCCGTCACCTTCGTCCAGAGCCCCGCGCATCCCCTCGCCGTCTCCTCGTCTGTTTCGTCAAAGAAACAGAGTGTTGAGCCCTGGTCACTTCCGTCGCTTCTCGACCGCAGTGCCGCCGTCAGCACCCTCGCCGCCCCTCACGAGTTGCTGCAGTCGCCGCGAGCCCCACCCTGCCGTTCCCTTCTCGCCATTTCTCTCCCCCGCTGCTCTGTGTTTCCATTTGAGAAGAAGGGGAAAGTGGATTGGTGTTTAGTGTTTATGAAGAGGGGATCAACTTCGGCTGTTTGATATTTTGAGTCATGATGTGTGCTATTGATCATCTACTTTGATCTCGGCCGTTGATCTTTGATCATCTTGATCTTGATTTCGGCCATTCGTCCGATCTTGCTATTACTGCTTTGCCATTCCTTGCTGTGTTGTTTTGGGTTGTGCACATAGTGTGCACGTGTTATTGCAGGTACGTGTTCCGTGTTCCGTGTTCGTGGATTCGTTGCCCGGGATTCTCATCTCGTTATTCTATATTCGAAATTATCATCTAATAGGTAAGTCACCGTCCTCTTTAATTGTTAATTATATCAAATTCAAGTTTTGTTGAAACTCTTGCAAGTAGATCTTTTTGTTATTGTATTATTCATTGTTCATCTCTTCATTGGGTCTATTGAGGGTTTACACGAGCTAACCCCAATATTCTTGACATCATGTCACTTTTGACTCTAAAGTTTGGATCTTTCATGAGTGCATGTAGAATTGATAATAGGGTTAACCGTATAATCACGACACAAATAAATTAATGTAGAGATAATTGTTAGGTTGTATGTTGTTTGATTGATTGATGGTTGATTGATGATAAATTAGTGTATGTTTGTGTTATAATTTTATTTATCATGTTTTGACACTCATCATGCTGATTATATAGTTTATCGACTAGTAGAATTGATACTCATCCTATTTAATTAAATTATTTTCATGAAAGCTACACAAAATCTGTATATCGCTTGCTGGCCTGTATGTTGACTGCTATTTTCGAACTAGTAAACGATCTTAAAATGAAATACTTTCTGAATATGAATTGTAGCCTTATCTTTTTAGTTTTCAGAACATCTTGAATTTTTGAATTCCGAGTTGTGCAGCAAAAGTTATGCACATTTTACTACAGCTATGTTTTTACTTTTAGATTTTCAGATTCTTGTATCTTGCATGCTTAAATAGTAAAAATGCTGAATAAATAATAAAATTTTGCTCTGATAATTTCCATATTGTAACTTAACATGTTTAGGGGTCTAGAAAATATTTTTAATGAATTTATTATGGAGTTTTTGATGATTCTAAAATTATAATAACATAATGTCGAATTTCCGCCTGAACACAAAATCTGTAAAGAACATTGTGTTTGCCCTAGCTGCTGTTGTCGGATTTTTAACTTTAAATATGTGTTGGAACCTTGTAGAAGTCTAGTTTCTAGAACTTCTGACGGATTCAGTTTTCGAGTTCTGAAGCAGCGGAAAATTACATTTTTATACAGACTACTCTTACCGTCCAGAATTTTATATTCTAGATTTTAATAGATTAAATAAATTCTATATCATAGTATTGCATGAATTAATGTATGTGTGTTGCATTGCATAATCCTGGTATCCTATTGTCATCATTTTCATTGTCCTATTCAAGTTATTGTCCTATTGTTCCCCTATTGTTGCTATCATTGTTGCTATCGTTCGTCTAATGTCTCTACATTGCATATTGTATTGTTGCATTGATAAAATTGTTAGCAAGACATGATTTAAGGGTTGACCTAAGTAGTGGACAATATAGAGACTGTACTCGGAAGGGAGCTCGCGGTTTCTCTACAATTACTGAATGACTGAATGACTGAATGACTGAATGACTGAATGACTGGATAACTGTATATTATTCCATGGATACTAATACTGAATGACTGAATGACTGAATAACCAAATACTGAAAATAATCTTTTATGCCGTTTCCCGAGTACATGAACTATAGAGCCCACCACTAAGTCTAAACGAAACTTGTTTGTATATAGCAACTATGTGGTAAATAGATGGGACACATGAAGTGCTATATTAGTTAGGATTAAAATGATTAATAGACTTAAGGTTCACACGGTATCGACATTGCATTTTGTTCATAATTGTTCCTATTGATATCAATTATTGTCTAAGTTATTGATACCGAACCGTTGCATCGATTACCATGTTATTGATTATTGCTATCGTGCCATGTTATTGATTCCTATTATCATGTACCGCTTCCCAAGAGGAATACGGAATAAGAGTGCATGACAAAGCCCAGCGAATGATTTTCATCATTCATAAGCTGTAGGATCGACTCAGCATCATAACAAGAAATATAGTAAAATAAATTCAACCACGCATGCATGAATAATTTATTAATCAATAGAAAATATTTGAAACAAATATAAATATCCCAAATAATCTTAAGATCTGGATCAAAAGTAAAAACTTCAGGACTATAAGCCCGTTACAAGTTTCAAGTAGCAACAGAATTAAATAAACTCAAATACAAAATAATTGAAGCAAGCTTTCCCAAGCGAAGTCTAAAAGGTTTTCTCACCAACTCCAGCAGGCAACTCATCTCCAAAATTTGTATTATCATGCAGAAGAAAATGGAGAAATAAAGACAAACGCCCTTAGTACAAGTTAGGGCCGCAAGTAGTACAAGCAAGGGTATGAAAATAAGTATAAGAAAATATGAAGCAAGATTTGGAATCAAGATGTATAACATGATATAATAGGAATGCAACAAGTAGTGGAGTTCAGAGACTAGCTAGCAAGTAAGACAAACCAAGTAACAGGATCGGGTAACAAATACAAGTGACAGGAACAAGTAATAAGTGAGCATGTAATTTGTATCAAATATCAAGTGACAAGCACCAAGTAACAAGTATCACGTATAAGTGTTAAGTAACAAGTAGCAAGTAAGGTATCAAATGTGTACAAGTGACAAGTTATTCTTAAGTTTATTGTTTAATTCTATCTAGGTAGCACTCATATGTCCCAACTATTTACCACATGGTTGCTACATACAAATAGTTAAGTTTAGGCCTAGTGGTGGATTTTATAGGGCAATGTATAAAGCAAGCATGTTCATGAATCGGGTAATCATATAACTAGTTCATGTGTCAAGTAATAAACATGACAGGTCATGAACCAAATAATAATATATTAGTTCATGAATCAAGTAATAACAAGTCCATGAATCGAGTAATAATATACTAGTTCATGAATCAATAGTAACTAGTTCATGAATCGAATAATAATATACTAGTTCATGAGACAAGTATCAAGTGGGAAACACGGGCATACTCTAAGTATGAAAGTAAGAATAAATACAATTACAATAATGATGAATATACAATAATGATGAATGGAAAAAAGAGAAAATCCTTTAGCTAGATAAGGGGCGGATGTAGCCAAGTGGATTAAGGCAGTGGATTGTGAATCCACCATGCGCGGGTTCAATTCCCGTCGTTCGCCCATCAAATTATTTCCAATTCCATAAACTGGATTTTCCATATTCCTATTTACGGCGACGAAGAATAAAACTATCACTATATTTTTTCCTTTTCCTACTTCTTCTTCCAAGCGCAGGATAACCCCAAGGGGTTGTGGGTTGTTTTCTACCAATTGGGGCTCTCCCTTCACCGGTCCCATGGGGATGGTCTACAGGGTTCATAACTACTCCTCTTACTACAAGACGCTTACCTAGCCAACACTTCGATTCGGCTCTACCCAAACTTTTTTGGTTCACCCTAACATTACCCACTTGTCCGACTGTTGCTAAGCAATTTTTGGATATCAAACGAACCTCCCCAGAAGGTAATCTTAATGTGGTCGATTTTCCCTCTTTTGCGATCAGCTTCGCTACAGCGCTTGCTGCTCTAGAGAATTGTCCACCCTTTCCAAGTGTGATTTCTATGTTATGTATGGCCATGCCCAGGGGCATATCGGTTGAAGTAGATTCTTCCTTTTTATCAAAAAAAACCCCTTCCCAAACTGTACAAGCTTCTTCCAAAGCATACGGCTTTCTAGATGTATATGATGATATTTAGACAGATGGATCTTATATGAATCGTATGATGAAGTACCACACGAGTGGATATATAGGAATCCAAATCTGCCGAATCACTCAAGTATGATCTTCTACATCCTAGGTCTCCCCGTTCCGTCATCTGGCTTATGTTCTTCATGTAGCATTCAGACCGAATGACTCTATTAAAGTACGTCAATACTTCCACATATTATGGGTAACGTAGGATACATCTCTATAAAGTTTATGTGATGGAATCTGCAGATGCTACTACAGATGCACTCACAAAGATGACCAAGGTTGTCCGACAACTAAACAAGTTCAACAAAAAGATAAAGAGGACCCTCCTATATTTGTGGTCACTTACAACAAGCAGCACACTTGCAAAAATATAAGCCTTTTAATCAGTGAGTAGTTTGTGGTGGAACCGCCCATAAGAGAACCTTGCCAACTCAGCTTGTAATAATCGATTATTTTGCATTCGGACCATACAAGGAAGAACATGAATTAACAAGAGTTGAAGAAGAATAATAAGAAGAATGAGAAGAATAAAGAGGAAGAAGGCCTAAGTACACAGTTTTTACGGTTCCCTTTCTAAGTATACTTACCTATATTGTCAACTACTATGGTCTTTCCCTTAAACCCCGGCTTGTTATTTATTATTATTATCAAGTCAAACATGAAAGTGTGCGAAACAGGGCAAGTAAACATGATCAAGAATATGGAATAAGTTCAAAATAGTTAGAAGGCATATTCGAGGGTCAAAACAAATTAAAATTATCAAAAACGATGAGAATTTCAATTCTGGACAGCATGATGTTGCTGCACCAAAACTGAGATTCGTGCCACTACAAGAATGCAAATCTGGATCCGTCAGAAAATCTAGAAACTAGACTCTCTACCTAATCCATCGCATATAAAAAAGATACATAAAAGTGGTGTCAAAATAGCAAACTACACAGGATTCGTGTTCAGCCAGAATTTGTAAAATTGTGTTTTTAAATGTGAAACAGGTCTGAAACTTCATTAATTAATTCCAAAAAATTAGGAAATATTCTCTAGTGTGTCTAGTATCAGCATGAAAAATTTCAAGTCATTATCTTGCTGGAACCATGGTTAATTTAATTGTGAAGCAAAGTGGTGCAGCAAATTCATGAATCTGGAATTCTACGACACAGCAGCAATAAAATTATGATAAATCACAAACCATAACTCGAAATTAGATTCCATCAAAATGGCAGTAAACTATACATGTGGGGCTAAATTTCATGTTTAGGACTTAAGTCCAGATTCTGATGTTATCGGGGTTGAAACAGCAAGTAAAGACAAGAATAGCAGCATATGTGAATTTCTTTTATATAAAAGTGGCATGATAAATGACTAGTATGAGTCTAGATTAGTGTGTGATACAAAGAGGATGTAATGGATATCAAATTAGTAAGTCACATTTATTTTTCACCTCAAAGAAGGTAAGATCAACACATACATCATACAACATACATATACATGTCAAGTTGGTTCTTAGTTTCATGTATTCAAATAATTAGGAGATAAAATGGATCCAACAAATTGTTAAACGAATATATCAAAGAGAGATTGTGACTCTTATGATCATGGAGTTGATAAAGAATTAAATAAGATTTTCAAACGATAAGCCAAAGGGGAGTCACAATTACGATCTACTTACAATATTTTCAAATAAAAATTTGTACTAGAACAACAAATTGTACAAGAAGATACTTGCCTTGCTTGGATGAGGACGTTGATCGACGATCGAGATCGGATGGATTGGATCGGTGCGGAACTTGATGGCGATTAAGATCAAGACAAACGGACGGCTCAGATCAGACCGAATCTGATCTGATCAAGATGATGGAGATCAGATCAGATGTGATGATTGTCACGATCTTGATGAGATCAGATGGTCGAGAATCAATACACCAATCTTCTTCTTCCTTCTCCTTTGATCAACATAGTGACTGACTGTGGAAGCTTCAACCGTGGCAAATGGCGGCGACGACTGTGGGCGGCACTGCGGCGGCGAGACGGCAGTGACGTTGGGGGTGACTGACAGCGGCACTGCAGTCGAGGAGCGACGCAGCAATTGGTGGTGATGAGGCTCTCTGTTCTTGGGAGAAAATAAAGGAGCGATGAGGCACCAGAAATGGCAGGAGATTCTGGGCTTGGACGGCGATGACGACGACGGATGTAGAGGTAGGGGATGACGGCAACGAAGAGCACCAGGGTTGAGGGGTAATGGTCTGGTAATGGCGAAGTGATGGGTTTGATCGAGGTGAGTGATGAAGACGAGGGGCTTCGGTGCCGAGGCGATGGGTTCACGAAGAGGAAGACGATGAGGTAGGGACGGAGACGAAGACGAGGGTAATGGGAAATGGCAGAGGGAGATGAAGCGACGGGAGGTAGGAGGAACGGGGAAGATGAACAGTGCAAGGGGTTGTGGCTGCTACTATTTGGGGGGGTTGAACAGTGAATAGGTTTAGGGTTAATTAGGGTTAGGAGTTAATTAGGTTTATATTGTATAGGGTTTCGGGTTGTGGGTTATTGGTTAACGGGTTTGAGTAGGATCCAAAGGGAGATTGAGTCAAAAATCAATATAATTAGGCTATATGAATTAGGTGAATTGAATCGGTCAATTCTCCATGAAGAATAGCAAATTAGAGCTGATAAGAACAATGCAATTGAAGTAGATTGAGCACAAAATTGAGTTGAAACAACAGAAATGAATTTTATTAGAGCTGGAACCAAAATACAAGATCTTGAATTGATAAATAGAGTACAATGAAATGAAATACAACAAAAAATACAAATATAGGAAATAGGGGTTACACCTATTGATCCATTGACTTCATTGTTATATCGTTATTCCATTGTTCCATGTTTTCTCTACTTGCTGTCCATGACTTGCTCTAAGGACAATTTTTCTCATCTTTTTAGATAAAGTGTTTACAAGTGTTGATGGGGAATTGCCTGATGGATTGGAAGAATAATATTGGTGAAGAAATTGATTGCAACGCCGCTTAATAAATAATTATTGTTTTGTCATGAAGACTTAATTATTGAATTATTGTTATTTCATTATATTGTGGGCCTTTGACTCGAATAATTTTATTATTATTTTCAAATGTTGGATTATTATTGTATTTGGATATTTCATATTGTTTATTCCAAGTATTATTGTTCATGAGATTATTATTATTGCCTACGCAATTATTCTGTATTGATTATATTGTTGAGTCAATAGGATAAACAGCTTATGGATGACGTTAGTTAATCGCTGGGCCAATATCATGTACTCGTATTCCGTATTTTTATGAAGCGGGGCGTGACAATCTCTCTTTGGTTTCTCTTGCTTCTTCTTCATATAAGCCTTGCAACTGTGCATCATGTGACCATTCTTGTGACAATACCAGCACTCAGGCCCATGTCCCCCATCGCTGTCATCAGACCCACTCATAAATGAACTACTCTGATCCTTTTTTCTTCGACTGCTCTTAGATCTCCCATGTCTCTTCTCAACGTACATTGCAGAATCTCTAGAAGATGATCATGGATATCCCCTGTTTCTTACCTTCTCACCTCCTTGTTCAGAATGCTACTCACCACATCCTGTAGAGTCGTCGAATCTGTCATAGTGCCTGTAATAGTCTGTTTTATGGTACCATAACTATCGGGTAAAGTAGATAGAAGTAACAATGATTGTTCTCTCTCTGAAAACTTCAAACCTGCAGCTTCCATCTGGTTGTAAACCATACGGTAATTGTTCACATGCTCTGCTACTGAACCCCCTTCCCTCAACTTTATATTAACCAATTTCTTCAGATGAAGAGTTTGATTAGATGCCAACAGTTTCTCATACATATCTGTGAGAATATCCATAACCTCCTTAGTGGTCTTTGCCTTCGAGATATGAAATAAAGCCTTCCTACTTAACCCCAACTAAATCTACCCCAGTACCTTCTGATCCAAACAATTCCACTCCACCAATACCTTCGCATCCTTGTCTGCACCTACCGGCTTCTTATCAAACAACGGACCATCAAGATATTTCTGATGAAGATACGCTATCATCTGAATGTTTCACATCGCGAAATCACTCCCATCGAATCTCTCGATCTTCATCTTGCTATCGGCCATCTCGAACCAAGCTGCTCCGATACCACTTGTTGAAGAATATACCACAACTCGTAGTGCTAATAGCGGAAGTGCACCACAAGCAATAGAAACCACCAAGACTTAGATGAACCAAGAACAAGCCACCACAATATATGCAAGATCTCACAAGAACGCAATCAATATGTAGAGATAACCAATACTTCTTATTCCCCAAGAAATACAAAGATTACAAAAGAGATTACAACTTTCAATCTCTCTCTCTCACCTTTGAAACACTCGACACAATCTTCTCATGAAGTTGAACAATGATAACGGCTCACCTCTTAATTACACAAATTGATTCTAACCCTAGAATCTACAGCCATATATATTGCCCCCAAGTAAACCCTAAAAGATAAACACAAATCTAGTTATTGGGCCTTAAACTCGTAAGCCTAAAAACAATCAGCGCCGAAGTCGGTCGACCGCACCCCCAAGGTCGGTCGATCGCAACGTGTAAAGCCAAACTTTAGACACAACCGGCCGACTACACGGTCGACCGTCACCCCCTCTGTTGGACCTTGTACACTCGAAGAACTCTCAGTAGTTTAGGTCGGTTGACCGCACCCTCAGGTCGGTCGACCACAACTCTCCAGACTGCATTCTTCTACTCGCTATTGTCTTCTCTTGCTTCTTTGTCTCCTCATCTTCTTCTCCAACTTTAAGTACTCAGTGCCTACGTGTATTTGAGGCCAAAACCCTAACAATTCCCACCCTTCCAAAACCCCCAATAAATTTTGATCAGCATCCCCTTAAATGGTCCTCAATCTCGAAAACCCTAATCATGGTCAAACACCACCTCCATCTAGATGAAGAAGCCGAAGATCCCACCCTTTTCCCTGACTTCCCCGACTTCCAATTCTCTGACTTCGATCCCGTCGTGTAGTTGTTGGTCGGTCCCGATCTGAATCCAAACTCAATGCCCAACTCAAATTTTGCGAAAGAGTGCGAAAAGATTGAGAAAGTTGTGATCTTGGATCAAAAGTTGGAGAAAGTTGTGAGCTTAAATCCAAAGGTGGAAAAAATTAAGGAAGTCGTGAAGATTGAGGGAAATAATTAGGTCTATGATTTGGAATCCGATAAGGGCAAGTTATGAGGAAGATTAGAGTAACGAAGAATCGGAGAGGAGTGTAGAATCTTCAAGTGAGAGTGAGGAGGATTCGTCAAGACATGAGATTGAGGTAAAAGAAAACTTTTTAATGCATTTTAGTGTTGTTATGAATTGTTATCTTTGTTGGTAGTGTATGATTTTGTTTGACTATGTTGTAGAATGATCTAAGTTGGTTTTAGGTTTGTCAAAGGACCTGTTATATTGACTGCATAGAATTTCTTGGTAGGATTCACATTTTATATTAATGATTGATTTTAGATGTAAAAATTATAGTTTGTTCGTTTATGAAGATTTCGAGTGAGAGGCAAATTGCAGAACATTCCTTCAACCGCCGTGTGCATCAAAATGGGAAAAAATGAGTAATTTTTTTTTTTGTTTTGAATGGGTTTTTGTATCATCGATTTGTATGGTCTTATTTGGGGAATTTGATCTAGTTTGTTTCTTTAATGCAATGGAAGGGGATGAATCCTTCATTGAAGACTTAAAATACATTATGATGTTTTTAAGTAACAGAGTGGCGTCAATAACTTTTTATAATCTATTACTCGAAATCATTAAAAGAACTGAAGAAGACCTCATATTGGTCTCTGTGGAGTATTATTCTAAAATTTGAAGTTTTTTTATTCTTCTTAAACTGTGTAGATATACGCCACATGGACATTGGGTGACAAGTCTCGAGGTGGGTCAGATTAAGTCCACCTCCTGTGGATACTCCTGCACACGATCTTTGATATCTTTGATTGCTTAAATGGCTTGCACCCATGCGATCATATGGAGATTCAGTGGAGATGAAACAAAGATTTTCTGTGTGGTATGTTTTTTGTGCTCAAAAAATTTGCCGAGGTTTATATACATGTTCTTCGATCGCTTTTCTGACTCCCTAATTACCCACTTTTGTTGTTAGCAGGATGGTGGTAAGGAGTTGTAGGCCATCTGGAATCATGTGATGGAGACGAGCCTCGCTGTCATTACTAATAACAGTGGTGAGAAACTTAAATATTTTCAAACTAAAATTCTTACTTTTTGCAATTAGAAAATTTGTTCCTGCATAGTAATGTTGTATTGTAGCATTGTTTATCTATTTTGTGCCCTCATTTTGGTCCATATTTTGTTAAACTCTATCTTGAATGAAACGGTGTTTATACGTCACATTCTCCGTCGAAAAATATATATGTTAATCATATATATCATCATGAGCAAAGCAATTACCATTCGTAATGTACAGAGGGAGCCAAGGATTATTGATATAATCCCCTTAATATAGATTAGGACTAAATTTATAGTCATCGAACCTTATCTCAATCCTTCTCTTATATCTCAAAATTTCAAACTAATTGTACTTGCATTCAATTGCTGGCAAACACTATAATCGTAGAGTTCAACCAATACTCACTAGGTTTAAGATGCAGAAGGACAGTAGAACTTCTATCGTTGTTTGGTTGGTTGTTTATTACATGATTCAATTCAAAGATTGGCAAAGATTAGATGAGAAGCAGTCCTACTACTTAAAGTCTGAAATGATCTTAAGGGAAGAGAAGTTCAAGAAGGACTAGCAATATGCAATACACTTTCTTTTTAGTCGATTTGTTTAAATTCTATACAATTAAACATAATTTAAATATCACATACAACGTTTTAGTTTTGTGATGTCGAATTGATAAGAAATGCTTCTTGGAGTCACACATGCTTATAAATCCAACATTGATAAGAATTCAAAGCAGTTGAAGCATGTTTGTTTGCATCACAGTAATTAACCATGTGGTTCTTCAAAGCCAACATTTTTTATTGAAAAAGAATTTCTCTAGACTGCATATTACATCTATTATATACTTACATGAGTTACCCAAAAGAGAAAAAAGAAAAGGAAAACATGCACCACATATACATCCATGATCAGTGAAATTAATAGTACTTTATATTTAGATTGTGTCATTTTAACAAAGGAAATATTGATGTTCGTTTGTTTTTGTTTATTTTAGGTTTTTAAATTGAGTGAAGTGCAATCGTTGTGCGTGGAGGAGGGAGCGAGGAATCGAAAAAGGTACGTTGGGATAGTTTGAATTTTTTTATAGATGAAATAATGATTGTTTTTTAGATAGGATTGTAGATTAAGATAGTTTAAATTTTTAGATGAGATGGTAATTTTTAATTGAGAAATTTCGAATTATTAGTTGTTAATTGTTGGGGTGTGTGCATTGCACGCATGTGCAGATAACTAGTTAGTCACTAATGGAATAGGGGAATGTCACTTTTTTTAATTAAACAACTGTTATAATCTCTAACTATTATAATGGGAGAGATGGGGTTCCAAACAAATAAACAATTTTTTATTGTTTTTTGTATGTGTGCAAACACGTGCAGCGCACGTGTTGGTAGGTTTTTTTTTTGTCCTTTTCCTTCATCCTCCACGTGCATCACACGTGCATCATACTAGAGGTTTTTTTTGTCCTTTTCCTTCCTCCTCCACGTGCATCGCACGTGCATCATACTAGTTAGAATAATTAGTAACTGATTGCATTTATTGTAATCTACTATGTTAGATTCGAACCGAATGAAAATGGTTTTACGGTCACCTGGGCATATGATTTCTACGAAGAAATTGCAGAAGGGTGTGTAGGTCCTTAGGAGCTTTATCACCATCTCCTATGCAAAAGGGTGTTCAGGTCCTCAGGAGCTTTATATCATCTCCTTGAGCTCTACGCACCATTCCATATTATTCTTAAAAATTAGGAAAATCATTTAACGGGTTCCCCCTATTTGAGATGATCCACAGGGCATGTAACGCCCCGAATTTTAAATAAGACCGAATTCGAGATTCCACAGGATCTTTACACTTCACTTCGTACAATTTTATAAGGAAATTAAAAACTTTTCATCATACATCAGACTTCTTTACATTTTGTTTACACAGCGGAAAAAGAAATACAACAATGAAAATAAAATACAACTTATATAACTTTATCAATGTAAGTCATCAACTGCATCATAACATCTTTACTTCTTCATGAAAAATTCCATTACTTGCATATTAAGCTGGGGGCACGTCAGTCACTTACAACTGATGAAAATGTTATACTCGGCTATTCTCTTTATGCCGTACATATAACGAGCTCAATTCTTTATCAAACCACAATTTGAATACAAAATAAACTGTAAAATGTGACTACACTAAATATGTAAGTGTATGCGATACCTTAATGCCTAATGCAGATATTTTATTCTAAGATGACACTAATGCATACTTATTCAGATTCTATGCATCTCATACTACATAGGTCCGAGGGCAAACACCTACATACTCCACATTAAAGGGTTCGATCCCTCGCCATGATACTACCCAGTAGTAAGACAAGGTTCAGATATTCCACGAGTACGGATCCCAGCCCCGGAGTACACCGCCCGACTGCTATACAGACTCCTCGTCGTGCGAATAACCCGTAAGTGCCCCTCTAGCCCCGGTATACGTATATACACTGGAGTAAGATAAACTATTCGTCCGACTACGCATAGTCCCGAATTTCAAATAAAAGTTCGTCTCCATCGAAGCAACCTCAGTCCCGGAGTACACCGCCCGACTGGTTCTATAGTCACGGAGTACACCGCCCGACTATATAGAGTGCCCCACTTACGTTTGCCCAGGTTTACTACACTTCTCTTAAGTGCCTAATTCTTAGTTCAAGACATGAATAGTTTATCATACCTAAAATTAGTTTTACCTCCTATCGGACTTACTCACAAAAATACGAGATAGCTCCATGGTAATATCTCAAAATTATATCTCAAATCTTTTATTTCAATAGTGTCGGTACCCGACGTCTTACTAACTCTAATTCACAATTTTTTATGTACAAGAATTCATGAGTACTCATACCCTTCAATAATCATATCTTAACTCAAAGTATTCTTTATCTTCAACTTATTCACAATTTAGTATAAGTCTTGTTTAAGCATCATTCAATCAATTTATTCACTATCTTTCAAAGGCAATAATTCCTTTCATGAACTTATAGCATAGATCCAAATCTCATTTAAGAACTTAATCACATAAAAATTTTAACCACAAACAAGAATATTCATATAGTCTCATCAAGGCAATCAAGTGATAAAGTAATCCTTCCCAAAGCTCTATATGAATTCTCACTAATTTTAATCTCATCTAGTATTTCTGACTCAACAGAAAGGTTCGTTTATAACAAGAGAATTTCATACTTATTACATATTTTTCTCTTTAAAAAAAATGAGAGTCATATACTCAAATAATAATTTTGGAATCAAAACTCATTTACTATCTCAATTCCCTTTTCACTTTCTCAAAAAAAAAATACAAGAATAAATTTAAAACTATTTCTAATAATAATTTATGTGATTTCTTATGAAAATATAATTTTATTCTAAACTTCTTCATATCAGAAAATCCCCAAGTGTAATAAAACTCAAAAAAATCAAATGGTGAGCTGCGGTTTCGAACCCAGGGGTCTGCCGACACACAACAGCAGTGCCCAAAGCCCAACGAGCTAGCCACCAAGTCCATTTGGACTTTATGTCAAAAACCGCAACGAAAACCCTTTGTATTCAAGGTACAGATTCGGATTTTTAACAAGTGAATCAAAAATAATTCGGATTTTCAATAGTGCCGGTACCCGAGGTCTCGCTAACTCTAAATCACAATTTTTCATGTACAAGAATTCATGGGTACTCATACCCTTCAATAATCATGTCTTAACTCAAAGTATTCTTTATCTTCAACTTATTCACAATTTGGTATATGTCTTGTTTAACCATCATTCAATCAATTCATTCACTATCTTTCAAAGGCAATAATTCCTTTCATGAATTTGTACCATAGATCTAAATCTCATTTAAGAACTTAATCACATAAAAATTCTTAACCACAAACAAGCATATTCATATAGTCTCATCAAGGCAATCAAGTGATATAGTAATCCTTCCCAAAGCTCTATATGAATTCTCACTAAATTTTAATCTTATCTAGTATTTCTTACTCAACATAAGGGTTTGTTTATAACAAGAGAATTTCATACTAATTACATATTTTTTTCTTCAAAAAAAATGATAGTCATTTACTCAAGTAATAATTTTGGAATCAAAATTCATTTACTATCTCAATTCCCATTTCACTTTCTCAAAAAACAAATACAAGAATAAGTTTAAAACTATTACTAATAATAATTTATGTGATTTCATATGAAAATATAATTTTATTCTAAACTTCTTCATATCAGAAAATCCCCAAGCGTAATAAAACTCAAAAAAAATCAAATGGTGACCAGCAGTTTCGAACCCAGGGTCTGCCAACACACAACAGCAACGCCCAAAGCCCAATGAGCTAGCCACCAAGTCCATTTGGAATTTATGTCAAAAACCGCAACGAAAACCCCTTGTATTCAAGGTACAGATTCAGATTTTTAATAAGTGAATCAAAAAAAAATGTGACCATCAAATTTCGAACCCAAGATCTCTTCTGTGGTGCATTGGCTAACCAGTAAGTCCAAGTGTGATTTCTGTTTAGGAGTTGTATTAACATACTTTTGTTCATACTGTTCAGTAATTGGTTCTCTTTCAAAAACTCGTTTATCCAATGATCGAATCTTTTAAGATATTGAAATAAACTTCTCTTTTTGACTGAGATGAATTTTAGAACAACAACTAACATGTTTCAATTTACTTTAAAAAATATATTTCTATTTTTAAATCGTTATCCTTTTCATTTTTACATACTAATTTACATTTTCTCAAAACTCGAATTTAAGAATCATATTCATTAGAACTAGTTCATGTACTTGATTATACTAATTAAAATTTTGTAATAAAATCAAACATGTCTCTTAATCAACCATGAATATCTCAAAGAAAATTCTTTTATGCAAAATTTGCATTTTCAACCTAAGTCAACATGTTTCATGGCAATAACTAAATTTGTTTTTCTTTCTCCTTTCTTATTTATCATGACTCTAAAGCATATATTGAAAATAACATTTTTCAACAAATTTTCATACAAATCACACATTCGACTTACTTAAATTTATAAGCATTCTAACGTGATTCATAGTATTACTTCTTTAGTCAAAATATTCTTTTTAATTAACATGGTAGCAATTAATTACTTAATCTCAACAAGATTATTTTCATTCATGGGATAATATACTAGTATGGATTTTATCTACATATGCCACATCAAATTTAATTTATACTACTCATTTATAATTTTTAGCATGCATTCTATACATTAGAAAGTAAGAAATCGCCCACCTCTATGAAGAATGAAAAATCACAAATGAAGAGACCTCTTCTAGCTCCTAGCTCCACTAGCACCTCCTTGTCCTTCTCCTCCTAACAAGCCTCCAAAGCACAAAGGTACTCTCTTTCTCTCTTTCTTTTTCTCTCTAAATTTTGTTTAGTTTCGGTGTGACAAAAGAAAGATAATTGAGGGTGTATTTATAGGTCAATGTGAGTGTTCAATTTGCATAAATCTGCACCTAATAAATTGCTCTCTTAATTTTCCAACCCTTCACAATCCTAACTCCGAAAACTCCCAACTCTTCATTTTTCCAACCTTTCAAAAACATAAACCCCCACCCTCCACTACAAAATCCGGCCAACCTTCTTGGCTCCTCACATCCCACGTGCACGTGTTGTGCACTAGTGCACACACATGCACAAAAATTAATACATTTCCTATAGTTTAAAAATGTGTATTAAATGTTGTTACATGTCATGTATGAGTCCATGCACAACTTTAAAATAGGATTTAATTAATGGGCTTGTCCCATGGGCTTTCTTTTTAATTAATTTAATTAATTATTCTAGTGGGCTCTCCTAATGGGCTAGAATCTCTCTTTAGGTCCATGGATTTAATAAAAGGCTAAATAAAAATTATGCATGCTAAAATAGTAAATGAGAGTAAGAAATAGAGATGGAAAAATTAGCACGTGCATCATACGTGCAAAAATTTGAAAAATGAATCTTTAATTAAAATAAAAATGTTGGGTGTTACAACACTCCCTCCTTAGAATAGTTCCGTCATCAGAACTACTCTTGAGAGTGAGAAAAAAAATACAAGGAAAGAAAGAAAAGAAAAAGTTTACAAGAATTTTAGCTGAAGAGTTCAGGGTGATCTTTCATCATCTTTTCCTCTGATTCCCAAATCGCCTCCTCAACAAATTGGTTCCTCCAAATGACCATAACCATAGGTATTATCTTATTTCTCAAGTCCTTTTCTCGACGATCCACAATCTCAATTGGACGCTCAGCATAGCTCAGATCCAGTTGCAAACCTCCTGGCACTTCTGGCAAATGATGACTCGGATCTGGGACATAACCTCGTAGCATGGACATGAAATACATTGTGCACTTGGGCCAACTCTTCTGGTAAATCTAACCCATAAGCTGTCTTCCCAATTCTTTTTAATATTTTATAAGGTCCAATGTATCTCGGGGCTAATTTTGCTCCCCTTCCAAACCGAATCACTCCCTTGGTTGGAGACACCTTTACAAAGACAAAGTCACCTTCATCAAACTCCACGTCTCTCTTCCGGTTGTCGGCGAAACTCTTTTGCCTGCTCTGTGAGTCGACCAACCTCTTCCTGATCAGCTCAATTTTTTCTGAGATTTGCTGCACAATCTCTGGCCCATACAACTGTCGTTCCCCCACTTCGTACCAACAAACCGGTGCCCTGCACTTCCTTCCATATAGAGCTTCATACGGCGTCATTCCAATGCTTGCCTGGAAACTGTTGTTGTAGGCAAATTCCATAAGATCTAAATACCTCTCCCACCTGCAACCGAAGTCCAACACACAACATCTCAACATATCTTCCAGTATCTTGTTGACTCTCTCAATCTGCCCATCAGTTTGAGGGTGAAAGGCCGTACTGAAATCGGTCTTCGTCCCCAAAGCTGCTTGAAGACTTCTCCAAAAATACGAAGTGAAATGCGCATCTCAGTCGGATACTATTGATAGCGGGACTCCATGAAGCTTCATAATCTCGCCAACATAAAACTCTGCCTACTTCTCCATTGACCAGGTAAGCTTCATCGCCAAAAAGTGAGCCGATTTGGTGAGTCGGTCCACTATCACCCAAATTGTATCATTGCCTTTGGAACTCTTGGACAAATCTGTGATGAAGTCCATGCTGATACAATCCCATTTCCACTCTGGGATGGGTAATGGCTGTAACAAACCTTCGGACTTCTGATTCTCTGCTTTGACTTGCTGACAAACTGCACACTTGGCAATAAACTCGGCTACATCACGCTTCATCTCTTGCCACCAGAAATATAGCTTTATGTCCTTGTACATCTTGGTACTCGCTGGATGCAAGGACAATAAAGATGAATGCGCTTCCTAAAAAATACTCTCCTTTAGTTCCGCTTGATCTGGCACACATAGCCGCTCTCCATACCACAGTACTACATCCTTCACTTGGAACTCTGCCAACTTGCCAATACCAACTTGCTCTATCATCTTCTGGATCTCTAGATCTGTCTTTTGACTGTCGATGATCCTATCTTTCAAAGTGGGTTGAATCCTCAACTGAGCTAAGGAAGCTCCCAAACCTTGCAAAACCACCTCAATCTCTGCTCGATCAAGCTCATCTGCCAACTTTTCCTTGGTTGTGACCAGTCTGGACAAACTGCCTTTTTTGCTGAGCGCATCTGCCATAACATTGGCCTTACCCGGATGGTACTTGATCTCAGGTCTGATGTCTTCCAACACTTCTAACTATCTCATCTGCCTTAGATTCAATTCCCTCTGCTGATAGATATACTTCAGACTCTTGTGATCCGTGTACATGTTGGCCTTCTCCCCTACACGTAGTGTCTCCACTACTTCAAAGCAATGATGATTGCTGCCAGCTCCAGATCATGGGTTGGGTAATTCTTTTCATGTGGTCTCAACTGTCTAGACCCATAAGCTATTATATTTCCCTCTTGCATCAGCACACAGCCCAAACTGCGATGGGAAGCATCGCTGTAGACATCATATTCAACTTCTGCTTGTGGCAAAGCCAAAATGGAAGCGGTAGTCAATCTTCCCGTCAACTCTTGAAAGCTCGCTCCACATTATTCCGACCAATTGAAACTCACGTTCTTCCTTGTAAGACCTGTGAGTGACACAGCTATCTGGGCGTAACCCTGAATGAATCTTCTGTAGTATCCAGTTAAACCCAGAAAGCTGCTGATCTCTTTCACTGTGGTTGGTCTTGGCCAATCTTTCAGTACTTCGATCTTCTGCGGGTCAGTAGTCACTCCCTCCTTAGAAAGGATGTGACTGATGTGTCTAATTTTTATACAAATATTTGTATTCAATAACCCATTAAAAGTGCTTGTTTTCAATTATATTATCTATAAGAGCATCCACTATCGTTCGTGCTATATTTTAACTATATGCATATTTGCTTTTAGCATTGAATCACTTCTGCCACTATCGTGAGAGCTATAATTTGCAAAAAAAAATTGTAAAATATATAGACGGAAGAAGATCCTCCGTCTGAGATCTTTATTATTTTTTTTGTTTTAAAAAAAATCCAGCCGGAAGATCTTCTTCCGTCTAGGTTTTTTTTTAAAAAAAAAAATCTTAAAAATTCTCAGCCGGAACAAGAAGTTCCGTTTGGGAATTTTCTGTTCTTTTTTTTTTTTTTTGGGTTTTCACTTTTGTCTTTTAGGAAAAGGACGAAAAAAAAGTAATTGAAAGGGACGTCCATCTCTTTCAATTTTGTTTTTTTTTTTTAATTATGAAGACGGAGGAACATCTTCCGTTTGATGATTTTTTTTTTAAAAAAATAACCAATTTGTTAGACGGAAGATCTTCTTCCGTCTATAAATTTTTGACCGGTCAAATTCTATAGACGGAAGATCTTCTTCCGTCTATTCGAATTTTTTATTCTAAAGAATTCAAAATTTTTAATAGACGGAGGATCATTTACCGTCTTCCATATTTTCCAAATGCTATTCTACTCTGCTATATATGGCCGACTCCTGTTCACAACTCTGCTATAAACTAGGTTTATAGCAGACGATAGTGGCGTGAAGTTTCTCAAATTTTTCATTTTTTAAGTAAATAGCAGATGATAGTGGATGCTCTAAGTCATCTTATTTCTATAAGTTTTCAATTGATTATTTATTTATGAAGAAATAAGATTTTTTTAATGCAAAAAGTGATTTTTTTATTTTTATAAGGGTGTAAAAGGAAAAAAATAAATTTACATGGATTTGGATAAAGGCAAAAAGATAAAAATCTGTTATTTAAGTTTATCTAATTAAATTTAAATTTAAATATTAAATTCTGATTTGTATGTTTGCAGATATATCCTAATCTACTGACACATCCAAATTCTATTGCCGTACTAGACCTACTCCTATAAATAAAGAACCCAGAAGACAAAAGGGGGGGGGCCAACAAACACAAAGAAGGAGGCGAACGAACAAAAAGGAAAACAAAAGAAGGAGAGAGAGAGCAACTTTCTCTCTGTCTCTAGCGCTCGAAACGAAGGAATCAAAAGAAGGAGAGAGAGAGAATTCATCAGAGCACAGGAGGGTCCCACGCGCTGCTTCTTCTTCTCTCTGTTTTGAAGTGGCTTCGATTGACAGCGTGGTGACCAGGCTTCGAAGTGACAGGGCTTGTGATTCGACCAGGCACTGTAGCTCATGCTGACGTGGTGTGTAGCGGACGAAAGGCGGCACGTGCGACAGGTGCTGGCGTGTGACTGCTTTGATCCGCGTGCAACAGTGCTCGATTTCCGCGTTCGACGTGACAGCGACAGGTGCTTCGATTTGACAGGTCTTCAAGGAAGCATTCGGATCCAGTTTTTGAGACAGAGGGGTTCGCAATTAATTTTTTTATTCTTTTTCTCCTCTCTCTAATTTTTGTATTGCGATCCTTGAACAAATTTATTAATTGCAATATTTTTATTATGAATATGTGCAACTAATTTCATTGTTGGGCTGATTGAAACCGTAGTCATGTAATGTTTATAATTTTCTAAATCATTACTTTATTCACTTATTGATTAAGCCTGGTTGTATTGACACAAATTTTATAATATGAATCAAACTTGGTTAGAGTTTCTTCGGAGCAGTCGACTGAGAGTGACAGCAACTCGACTGACATGAAGAAACTGATGTTATCAAGTTTGCGTATTATAAAATTGACTTTGTTATATGAGCATAGAGACGACCCGTATCTTGTGCTCATACTTGTAACACAGGAATCTTTAGGGGTTCTTGGTTTAATCAACTTGAGGAATCTAGATTTGATACCAACTCTAGAACTTTGAGTGTTTGTTTGTTTTCATTGTTCCTATGCTTTCTTCAAGTGCAACTTAGTAGATACCATACTAAATACTTAAGGAAAGAAACGAATTAGAATAGATACCATGCCTAATTCT
This sequence comes from Hemerocallis citrina, assembly GCA_017893485.1. Lineage (NCBI taxonomy): Eukaryota > Viridiplantae > Streptophyta > Magnoliopsida > Asparagales > Asphodelaceae > Hemerocallis > Hemerocallis citrina. Next base: position 277,043,606 of record CM030358.1, read on the forward strand.
TGGCCTAGGAAAACATTAACTTTAAGGAGTAGATACCATGCCCTTAAAGGAACAAACACGAGTGACCGGAATAGTGTAGAAGTTAATTTAGCATTCATGACTATAGGTGAAAATCATGCCCAACTACTTTAATAGATATTTGTGACTCAATTTGTGATTCTACTTGATTTAGATTTTAATTTTTTCATTTCCTTTCAAATAGACTTTTAGAACAAAACTTTATGATTTGCATTTTCTTTTGTTTTATTGATTAGTGAGTTAAGTACTACAATCTCTGTGAGATCGACCCTTGCTTTTCTCTACGCTTCTATAAACGATTCGTACACTTGCGAGGTTTTAATATGTGTCCAGTTTATCTATTTATTTAGATAGCTGAGATTTACAACAAGTTTATGGCGTCGTTGCCGGGGATTGTTTAGTATTTTAACTTGCAAATCAATTTTTAGCTTTTTCTTTTTTTCTTTTCTTTTATTATATTTTCTTTCAGGTTACATTTCAAAAAGCAACGATGGGTGAGAAAGTACCAAATTGAGTACCAATGCAAGACAAATTCACTCCGAAGAATATTGAGCAACCTTCTTGCATAGCTTTTCAACCTAATGTCACAGGGAATATACATCTATCACCTCAATTACTCAGCATGGTTCTCCACTTCAGTGGCAGAATAGACAAGGATCCGCACCTCCATTTGCAAGATTTCTTTGATCTTTGCAGAACACAAAGCGTCCAAGGGCTTACCCCTGAACAAATCAGGTTAATCTTGTTTCCATTTTCTTTAAAACTTATTGCTAAATTGTGGTATAATTCTTTGGAACCAAGATCAATTCAATCATGGGAGCAATTGGCAACAAAGTTCTTGAAGGAATTCTTTCCAGCTTAGAAAACCAGACAACTAAAAAGGAAAATTCAACTCTTCCAACAAAAAAGATGGCGACTTGTTTTTCGAGGCATGAAAGGACTTTAAGAACAAGCTTCTCAAGTGTCCTACGCACAACATGCCTAAGGATGATCAGGTACAAGCATTTTATGAGGGTTTAATGACACTAACAAAGCAATTGTAGATTCAGCTTGCAATGGAATCTTGATGAGGAAGAGTGGTGAGGAGGCCATCGAGCTATTCGAAGAACTCAGCGAGAACTCACAACAATTCTCAACAAGGGGAAGGGGCCTTTCGAAAAAACAGGGTCTACGAAATTTCTAGTGATAATAACATGCAATTAGAAATGGAAATTATGAACAAAAAGATTGATATGCTTGGTAAGGCAATTTCAATGTTGGGTGGCATAAAAAACCAACCAAAAGAAATTTGTGCAATTTGTTCTCATTTTGATCATACAACTAATACATGTCCCATGTCTTCTTTCACAGATCAGGAGCACGCAAACTACATAGGACAGGGAGTGTACCCGCCCAAGAACAACCCTTTTTCAAACACATACAACCCAGGGTGGCGAAACCATCCAAATTTCTCATGGAGTAATAATCAAAACCATCAAGGCACTCAATTCGCACAAGGGCATGCGCAGCAATTCCAGAATGGGAATGGGTATGATCGGCCAGTACAAGAACAGAAGAAGTTGGATTTCGAATCCACCGTTCTTCAATTACTCCAACAGCAACAACAAACAAGCAACCAACAAGGGCAGGCCATTCAAAAATCGGAGACTCAAATTGGTCAAATTGCTAAGGAGTTAAGTGAAAAAAAGGGCGGAGAACTCTCATCACGAACCATACCAAACCCTAGAGGACAAAAACAGCTCCAATCGGTGACAACACTAGAGGACGAGATTGAGTTTAAAATGTTTGATGCACCAAAATTACCACACGATGATCATGAATGTTATAATGTTGATGTGGTTCAGGAAATTTGTGACCAAACATTTCAGGAATATAGTGTCGATCCATTACAAGCCACAGTTACACACTCGCTATCACTATCTCAAGTTGGACAGGAATATGATGATTGGAGGATTGCAGAGACAATACATACCCTTGGAAATCCAAAATCATATTCAGGTAAGTTTGCACCTGTGTTTGAAAATCTTGTGTCTAATAATACTTGTGTTTCTTCTGTTACCAGGACACCAGACGTGAAGCTGAAGCCACTACCTGAACACTTGAAGAATGAATACTTGGGGGAAAACCAGACGTTACCTGTGATAGTCATTGAAAAATTAAGCAAGCAGGAAGAAGAGAAGCTGCAGGGAGTCTTGCAAGAACACAAGGGTGCATTAAGGTGGACCATTGCGGATAGGCTTATGTCAAGATGGTACGGTCCGTACGTTGTTACAAAGGTTTCCCCACATGGAGCATTGGAGAAAAAATCAAACGTTCAAGGTGAATGGGCATAGTGGGAAACCTTATAGCGAGATGAATTTTGAGCCGCAAGAGGAAGATATTGCATAAACTCATCAAGTCTAGCTGAAGACAAGAAACGCAGCACTTCTTGGGAGGCAACCCAATTTTCAGGGGAGTACTTACACTCTCTCTTTATTCATTTCTTTAATCATTTCTTTTATTGCATTTAGATTTGATTTATCTTTTAGTTTATTTTATTTTAATTTTTGGAGTTTATCTTGTAGGATTGCAGAAAATTTGAAGTCGCCAGGGCGGAGCTGTTTTGAACACATGCATTGACGGCTATTTTTGAGCAATTTTGAGTCAAAATCTGGAAAATTGATTCAAAGAGAAGTTGTAGCCTATCTTCTTAGATTTCCAGCAAAAAAAAATTCAGCCTATTTGGACATCTACAGCTCCAGATATCGCCAAAATACCGAACGCTGCACGTGCAGAAATTTAAGGACGAATCAGGGGAGAATTTCTGAACTTTTGCATTCTTTTTGTTTTTCTTTTTCCTTTCCCATTGAGGACAATGTGATATTCAAGTTTGGGGGGGAAGGTTTACAATGATTTGTTTTTTTTAGAAAAGAAAAAAAAACAAAATTTTAAAAGGATTTAAATTAAGCTCACCATTACACTTTTGAGTTCTTCATTTAGATAAGCATTGAAATATTTTTTTGGGATAAACAATTTCTTATAAAGTAAGAGTAAGTATACTTATTTACTTTAGGATTGTTGAGTTTCATAATTCCTTACAAAATTGTATGAGTCATGCGATTATACATAAAAGACAAATGTGATGCTGTTTCTTGTGATTATCCCCTTTGATCTAGTCCTAAACAGAGTTTAAGTAAATAGAGTAATAACGAATAAAAAAAATATATATTATGAATAAAGTCAATCTACTCCAATGTTTTGAGTTCCTTAGTAACTAGGGGTATTCATCACCAATGTTTACTTTTACGTCAAACGGCAACTTGAAATATGAGTATGCAAAGCACTTTAAAGTTTGTGACTTGTTGAGTAACCGGGTGGATTCATCACAAATGTTTTGTATTTGCGTCAAAAGGCAAGTGACAACTTAGAGAAGAGACTTAAAAAAAATAAATAAATAAATAAAAAATAAATAAATAAAAAAACTCTAGTTTGCTACTCGGTTTGCAGTAGTGAGAAGGGATAATCACAGATGGAGTTGTTACATACTATAATTAAATAAATGGCATGACAAATACGATTGGGTTGGGAATTATGAATAAATAATTGCACTGGAGAAAGTGGGTATGCTTAGTTTTACTTTATCATCAATTGTTTATATTTTTAATTGCGATTTTGATGCTTACATGATGAGATCTCTTAGTATGATGAGTGGAGTTATTCTTGAGTATTTTTCCTTTATTCATAATTTTACTTTTTGCTTGAGGACAAGCAAAATATTGAGTTTGGGGGTATTTGATGTGTCTAATTTTTATACAAATATTTGTATTCAATAACCCATTAAAAATGCTTGTTTTCAATTATATTGTCTATAAGTCATCTTATTTCTATAAGTTTTCAATTGATTATTTATTTATGAAGAAATAAGATTTTTTTAATGCAAAAAGTGATTTTTTATTTTTATAAGGGTGTAAAAGGAAAAAAATAAATTTACATGGATTTGGATAAAGGCAAAAAGATAAAAATCTGTTATTTAAGTTTATCTAATTAAATTTAAATTTAAATATTAAATTCTGATTTGTATGTTTGCAGATATATCCTAATCTACTGACACATCCAAATTCTATTGCCGTACTAGACCTACTCCTATAAATAAAGAACCCAGAAGACAAAAGGGGGGGGCCAACAAACACAAAGAAGGAGGCGAACGAACAAAAAGGAAAACAAAAGAAGGAGAGAGAGAGCAACTTCTCTCTGTCTCTAGCGCTCGAAACGAAGGAATCAAAAGAAGGAGAGAGAGAGAATTCATCAGAGCACAGGAGGGTCCCACGCGCTGCTTCTTCTTCTCTCTGTTTTGAAGTGGCTTCAATTGACAGCGTGGTGACCAGGCTTCGAAGTGACAGGGCTTGTGATTCGACCAGGCACTGTAGCTCATGCTGACGTGGTGTGTAGCGGACGAAAGGCGGCACGTGCGACAGGTGCTGGCGTGTGACTGCTTTGATCCGCGTGCAACAGTGCTCGATTTCCGCGTTCGACGTGACAGCGACAGGTGCTTCGATTTGACAGGTCTTCAAGGAAGCATTCGGATCCAGTTTTTGAGACAGAGGGGTTCGCAATTAATTTTTTTTATTCTTTTTCTCCTCTCTCTAATTTTTGTATTGCGATCCTTGAACAAATTTATTAATTGCAATATTTTTATTATGAATATGTGCAACTAATTTCATTGTTGGGCTGATTGAAACCGTAGTCATGTAATGTTTATAATTTTCTAAATCATTACTTTATTCACTTATTGATTAAGCCTGGTTGTATTGACACAAATTTTATAATATGAATCAAACTTGGTTAGAGTTTCTTCGGAGCAGTCGACTGAGAGTGACAGCAACTCGACTGACATGAAGAACCTGATGTTATCAAGTTTGCGTATTATAAAATTGACACTGTTATATGAGCATAGAGACGACCCGTATCTTGTGCTCATACTTGTAACACAGGAATCTTTAGGGGTTCTTGGTTTAATCAACTTGAGGAATCTAGATTTGATACCAACTCTAGAACTTTGAGTGTTTGTTCATTTCCATTGTTCCTATGCTTTCTTCAAGTGCAACTTAGTAGATACCATGCTAAATACTTAAGGAAAGAAACGAATTAGAATAGATACCATGCCTAATTCTTGGCCTAGGGAAACATTAACTTTAAGGAGTAGATATCATGCCCTTAAAGGAACAAACACGAGTGACCGGAATAGTGTAGAAGTTAATTTAGCATTCATGACTATAGGTGAAAATCATGCCCAACTACTTTAATAGATATTTGTCACTCAATTTGTGATTCTACTTGATTTAGATTTTAATCTTTTCATTTCCTTTCAAATAGACTTTTAGAACAAAACTTTATGATTTGCATTTTCTTTTGTTTTATTGATTAGTGAGTTAAGTACTACAATCTCTGTGAGATCGACCCTTGCTTTTCTCTACGCTTCTATAAACGATTCGTACACTTGCGAGGTTTTAATATGTGTCCAGTTTATCTATTTATTTAGATAGCTGAGATTTACAACAAGTTTATGGCGTCGTTGCCGGGGATTGTTTAGTATTTTAACTTGCAAATCAATTTTTAGCTTTTTCTTTTTTTCTTTTCTTTTATTATATTTTCTTTCAGGTTACATTTCAAAAAGCAACGATGGGTGAGAAAGTACCAAATTGAGTACCAATGCAAGACAAATTCACTCCGAAGAATATTGAGCAACCTTCTTGCATAGCTTTTCAACCTAATGTCACAGGGAATATGCATCTATCACCTCAATTACTCAGCATGGTTCTCCACTTCAGTGGCAGAATAGACGAGGATCCGCACCTCCATTTGCAAGATTTCTTTGATCTTTGCAGAACACAAAGCGTCCAAGGGCTTACCCCTGAACAAATCAGGTTAATCTTGTTTCCATTTTCTTTAAAACTTATTGCTAAATTGTGGTATAATTCTTTGGAACCAAGATCAATTCAATCATGGGAGCAATTGGCAACAAAGTTCTTGAAGGAATTCTTTCCAGCTTAGAAAACCAGACAACTAAAAAGGGAAATTCAACTCTTCCAACAAAAAGATGGCGACTTGTTTTTCGAGGCATGAAAGGACTTTAAGAACAAGCTTCTCAAGTGTCCTACGCACAACATGCCTAAGGATGATCAGGTACATGCATTTTATGAGGGTTTAATGACACTAACAAAGCAATTGTAGATTCAGCTTGCAATGGAATCTTGATGAGGAAGAGTGGTGAGGAGGCCATCGAGCTATTCGAAGAACTCAGCGAGAACTCACAACAATTCTCAACAAGGGGAAGGGGCCTTTCGAAAAAACAGGGTCTACGAAATTTCTAGTGATAATAACATGCAATTAGAAATGGAAATTATGAACAAAAAGATTGATATGCTTGTTAAGGCAATTTCAATGTTGGGTGGCATAAAAAACCAACCAAAAGAAATTTGTGCAATTTGTTCTCATTCTGATCATACAACTAATACATGTCCCATGTCTTTTTTCACAGATCAGGAGCACGCAAACTACATAGGACAGGGAGTGTACCCGCCCAAGAACAACCCTTTTTCAAACACATAAAACCCAGGGTGGCGAAACCATCCAAATTTCTCATGGAGTAATAATCAAAACCATCAAGGCACTCAATTCGCACAAGGGCATGCGCAGCAATTCCAGAATGGGAATGGGTATGATCGGCCAGTACAAGAACAGAAGAAGTTGGATTTCGAATCCACCGTTCTTCAATTACACCAACAGCAACAACAAACAAGCAACCAACAAGGGCAGGCCATTCAAAAATCGGAGACTCAAATTGGTCAAATTGCTAAGGAGTTAAGTGAAAAAAAGGGCGGAGAACTCTCATCACGAACCATACCAAACCCTAGAGGACAAAAACAGCTCCAATCGGTGACAACACTAGAGGACGAGATTGAGTTTAAAATGTTTGATGCACCAAAATTACCACACGATGATCATGAATGTTATAATGTTGATGTGGTTCAGGAAATTTGTGACCAAACATTTCAGGAACATAGTGTCGATCCATTACAAGCCACAGTTACACACTCGCTATCACTATCTCAAGTTGAACAGGAATATGATGATTGGAGGATTGCAGAGACAATACATACCCTTGGAAATCCAAAATCATATTCAGGTAAGTTTGCACCTGTGTTTGAAAATCTTGTGTCTAATAATACTTGTGTTTCTTCTGTTACCAGGACACCAGACGTGAAGCTGAAGCCACTACCTGAACACTTGAAGAATGAATACTTGGGGGAAAACCAGACGTTACCTGTGATAGTCATTGAAAAATTAAGCAAGCAGGAAGAAGAGAAGCTGCAGGGAGTCTTGCAAGAACACAAGGGTGCATTAAGGTGGACCATTGCGGATAGGCTTATGTCAAGATGGTACGGTCCGTACGTTGTTACAAAGGTTTCCCCACATGGAGCATTGGAGAAAAAATCAAATGTTCAAGGTGAATGGGCATAGTGGGAAACCTTATAGCGAGATGAATTTTGAGCCGCAAGAGGAAGATATTGCATAAACTCATCGTCTAGCTGAAGACAAGAAACGCAGCACTTCTTGGGAGGCAACCCAATTTTCAGGGGAGTACTTACACTCTCTCTTTATTCATTTCTTTAATCATTTCTTTTATTGCATTTAGATTTGATTTATCTTTTAGTTTATTTTATTTTAATTTTTGGAGTTTATCTTGTAGGATTGCAGAAAATTTGAAGTCGCCAGGGCGGAGCTGTTTTGAACACATGCATTGACGGCTATTTTTGAGCAATTTTGAGTCAAAATCTGGAAAATTGATTCAAAGAGAAGTTGTAGCCTATCTTCTTAGCTTTCCAGCAAAAAAAAATTCAGCCTATTTGGACATCTACAGCTCCAGATATCGCCAAAATACCGAATGCTGCACGTGCAGAAATTTAAGGACGAATCAGGGGAGAATTTCTGAACTTTTGCATTCTTTTTGTTTTTCTTTTTTCCTTTCCCATTGAGGACAATGTGATATTCAAGTTTGGGGGGGAAGGTTTACAATGATTTATTTTTTTTAGAAAAGAAAAAAAAACAAAATTTTAAAAGGATTTAAATTAAGCTCACCATTACACTTTTGAGTTCTTCATTTAGATAAGCATTGAAATATTTTTTTGGGATAAACAATTTCTTATAAAGTAAGAGTAAGTATACTTATTTACTTTAGGATTGTTGAGTTTCATAATTCCTTACAAAATTGTATGAGTCATGCGATTATACATAAAAGACAAATGTGATGCTGTTTCTTGTGATTATCCCCTTTGATCTAGTCCTAAACAGAGTTTAAGTAAATAGAGTAATAACGAATAAAAAAAATATATATTATGAATAAAGTCAATCTACTCCAATGTTTTGAGTTCCTTAGTAACTAGGGGTATTCATCACCAATGTTTACTTTTACATCAAACGGCAACTTGAAATATGAGTATGCAAAGCACTTTACAGTTTGTGACTTGTTGAGTAACCGGGTGGATTCATCACAAATGTTTTGTATTTGCGTCAAAAGGCAAGTGACAACTTAGAGAAGAGACTTAAAAAAAATAAAAAAATAAATAAAAAATAAATAAATAAAAAAACTCTAGTTTGCTACTCGGTTTGCAGTAGTGAGAAGGGATAATCACAGATGGAGTTGTTACATACTATAATTAAATAAATGGCATGACAAATACGATTGGGTTGGGAATTATGAATAAATAATTGCACTGGAGAAAGTGGGTATGCTTAGTTTTACTTTATCTTCAATTGTTTATATTTTTAATTGCGATTTTGATGCTTACATGATGAGATCTCTTAGTATGATGAGTGGAGTTATTCTTGAGTATTTTTCCTTTATTCATAATTTTACTTTTTGCTTGAGGACAAGCAAAATATTAAGTTTGGGGGTATTTGATGTGTCTAATTTTTATACAAATATTTGTATTCAATAACCCATTAAAAATGCTTGTTTTCAATTATATTGTCTATAAGTCATCTTATTTCTATAAGTTTTCAATTGATTATTTATTTATGAAGAAATAAGATTTTTTTAATGCAAAAAGTGATTTTTTATTTTTATAAGGGTGTAAAAGGAAAAAAATAAATTTACATGGAATTGGATAAAGGCAAAAAGATAAAAATCTGTTATTTTAAGTTTATCTAATTAAATTTAAATTTAAATATTAAATTCTGATTTGTATGTTTGCAGATATATCCTAATCTACTGACACATCTAAATTCTATTGCCGTACTAGACCTACTCTTATAAATAAAGAAGCCAGAAGACGAAAGGGGGGGCCAGCAAATACAAAGAAGGAGGCGAACGAACAAAAAGGAAAACACAAGAAGGAGAGAGAGAGCAACTTTCTCTCTGTCTCTAGCGCTCGAAACGAAGGAATCAAAAGAAGGAGAGAGAGAGAATTCATCAGAGCACAGGAGGGTCCCACGCGCTGCTTCTTCTTCTCTCTGTTTTGAAGTGGCTTCGATTGACAGCGTGCTGACCAGGCTTCGAAGTGACAGGGCTTGTGATTCGACCAGGCACTATAGCTCGTGCTGACGTGGTGTGCAGCGGACAAAAGGCGGCACGTGCGACAGGTGCTGGCGTGTGACTGCTTTGATCCGCGTGCAACAGTGCTCGATTTCCGCATTCGACGTGACAGCGACAGGTGCTTCGATTTGACAGGTCTTCAAGGAAGCATTCGGATCCAATTTTTGAGACAGAGGGGTTTGCAATTAATTTTTTTATTCTTTTTCTCCTCTCTCTAATTTTTGTAGTGTGATCCTTGAACAAATTTATTAATTGCAATATTTTTATTATGAATATGTGCAACTAATTTCATTGTTGGGCTGATTGAAACCGTAGTCATGTAATGTTTATAATTTTCTAAATCATTACTTTATTCACTTATTGATTAAGCCTGGTTGTATTGACACAAATTTTATAATATGAATCAAACTTGGTTAGAGTTTCTTCGGAGCAGTCGACTGAGAGTGACAGCAACTCGACTGACATGAAGAACCTGATGTTATCAAGTTTGCGTATTATAAAATTGACTTTGTTATATGAGCATAGAGACGACCCGTATCTTGTGCTCATACTTGTAACACAGGAATCTTTAGGGGTTCTTGGTTTAATCAACTTGAGGAATCTAGATTTGATACCAACTCTAGAACTTTGAGTGTTTGTTCGTTTTCATTGTTCCTATGCTCTCTTCAAGTGCAAATTAGTAGATACCATACTAAATACTTAAGGAAAGAAACGAATTAGAATAGATACCATGCCTAATTCTTGGCCTAGGAAAACATTAACTTTAAGGAGTAGATACCATGCTCTTAAAGGAACAAACATGAGTGACCAGAATAGTGTAGAAGTTAATTTAGCATTCATGACTATAGGTGAAAATCATGCCCAACTACTTTAATAGATATTTGTGACTCAATTTGTGAATCTACTTGATTTAGATTTTAATCTTTTCATTTTCTTTCAAATAGACTTTTAGAACAAAACTTTATGATTTGCATTTTCTTTTGTTTTACTGATTAGTGAGTTAAGTACTACAATCTCTGTGGGATCGACCCTTGCTTTTCACTACGCTTCTATAAACGATTCGTACACTTGCGAGGTTTTAATTTGTGTCCAGTTTATCTATTTATTTAGATAGCTGAGATTTACAACAGTGACCCAGGAAGGCGACTTCGATTTTCTAGAAGTCCCATTTGGACAGCTTCGCATACAGTTGGTGCTCCTGTAGCTTCTTTAGTAACTCTGCCAGATGCTCGGCATGCTCTTTCTCTGACTTGGAATAGACCAATATGTCGTCGATGAACACAACGACTAAAGAATCGATGAATGGCCGTAGAACCCTGTTCATCATGTCCATAAAAATAGCTGGTACATTGGTGACTCCAAATGGCATGACTAGAAATTCATAGTGACCATGCCTGGTTCGGAAAGTCGACTTGTGCACATCATCTTCCTTCACTCGGACTTGATGATATCCTGACCGCAAGTCTATCTTGGATAAAATAGCTGCTCCTTGTAGACGGTCGAAAAGATCATCGATTCGAGGAATTAGGTACTGGTTTTGTACCGTAACCTTGTTCAACTCTCTGTAGTCGATACACATCCTCATTGATCCATCCTTCTTCTTCACCAAAAGAACTGGGGCTCCCAAGGTGACGCACTAGGCCTGATGAATCCTTTGCTCAACGGCTCTTCGATCTGCTTCTTGATCTCATCTTGTTCAACCGGTGCCATTCTGTATGGTGCCTTAGAAATAGGTGCACTCCCTGGCTGAACAGTGATGTTGAATTCTACATCTCGATGAGGGGGAAGCCCTGGTAGATCATCAAGAAACACTGCTGGAAAATCTCTAACCACCGGAATCTGCCTTACTTCTTCTGGAACTTTTTGCTTTGATAAAGCTGCTACCAACTGCTTACACTTCCTCTTTCCTTGGAATGTAACCGCTGATCCTCCTGGAGCCTTCACCACAATTTCTTTTCTCTTGCATTCAATAGTGGCACTGTAAACTGACATCCAGTCTATGACAATAATGATGTCGACCCCCAAAACTGCCAATTTAATGACGTCGATGCCAAATTGCCTGCCTCCGATTTCAAGATCACACCCTTCATAATATCGATCGGTAGTCAAGTTTTCTCCTAACAGAGTCGCCACAGATAAAACTTTGCTAGGAAAAATTTTAGGTTCAACTCCCAATCGTTTTGCAAATGAAGGTGACACAAAAGTGTGTAAGAATCCTGTATCAAATAACACTGATGCTTTTATTCCATTTATTTGAATGTCTCCTGTTACATAAGAGTACTCTTATTACATAACATTTATTACATACGTGAAAAAAGCAACAAGACAACTAAGCTTTATCTCCCATACCCGTGATGACATTGTCTACATCATCAGCATCTGCCTCTGTCAGAGCGAACACTCGCCCCTGCCGGAACTGCTTTTGCCCTGGGTTCGACTGCTGCTGACTCGGTCCTTCCCACTGAAGTTGATGGCAAAATGACTTGATGTGTCCCTCCTTGCCACAAAGAAAACAAGTCCTGATCGGTTGCGACTTGGTACACCCAGGAGCTAAGTGGCCTGATTCTCCACATTTGAAGCAAGTGGGTACCCTTCCATTCACCGCAACAACATTTGCTCCAGTTGGCTTGAAATGCTGCGCTGGGGGCTGACTTCAAAAATTGCTCGGCACTGCAGGCCTCTTACCCATGCACCAATTGTTCCTCTTGACCTGTACTGCCTAGAACTGGTTCATATCTGACTCAGTAGCGGCAGCTTTTCTGACCAGCTTCTCAAATCTCCAGATACCTAGGGGTATCATCCGGGACCACAAACTTGGCCTCAACCCTTTCTCAAATTTCTGCACTTTCTTGGCTTCATCCTGTAGCATTTCAGACGCGTACCTTGAGAGTTGATTGAATTTGGTCTCATATTCCCGTACCGACATATCGCCCTTGTGCAAGCTCAGAAATTCCATAGCCTTCTTTTCCTGAACGTCCAATGGAAAGTAGTAATGCCTGAATTCGTCAAGAAACTCCTCCCAAGTAAGTTGCACATTGCCCAAGGTCTTTTTTAGCGATTGCCACCAAACACCTGCATCCTTCTCTAGCTGGATGATGGCCAATTTCACCTTGCTGGCCTCCGGGGTCTCTAGCACATCAAAAACTGTCTCGATCTGTCTGATCCAGTCGTCAGCTGCGTCTGGATTGGCCTGTCCTTCAAACACAGGTGGCTTCATTCTTTTGAACGATTCAACCAACCCGATTGCTTCGGGTATGTGCACGGCTGGCCCTATTCCCCTGTTTCCAGCGATGTTTGCAGCGATAGCATTTAAGGTCTGATATACCCGAGCTAATTCGGTCTCCAAATCTAGCCCATTTTTACCGTTATGCTCTTCGTCGTTCATGATCCTTTGCGCCATTTCCGAGTCATAAAATTCATCATTAATCATCATAGATAACACAAATAACATCCCTTCAACAAAATTTATTCATTCCAAAATAAATCTTTTTACATTCAGAAAGAAAAACTTTGTTCCAATACATCAATTACAGAAAACATCCTGATTCTACAGTTTCTTTTGGCTTCTCTGAGCTCTTCCCGTAGTTCCTGGATTTTCTGCCTCATATCTTCAAAGCTCTATTGTTGTTCCTGCTTGTCCCAACGAGTGAGGTAATCCAACTTGGCAAAGTGTCGATCATTCACGTGCTGAACCTTCTCGAGTTCGCACACTTGAAAGTTCAGCTCCTGGATGCGCTCGTTGTCTTCTGCCCGTTGCGCCTCCAAGTGGTTAACTCTCCACTTTTTGGTATCCAATTCTCGTCGAAGTGAAGCAACAATATCATTTAGGTCATTTGGAACGAATTCTTCGTCTGCGGATTCTTCGGGGAGATCAGGCGGAGGTGGAGTAATCTCCCTGGACTCAGGGAATTCCTCTTCTATCTCGACTGGGTCCTCATCTTCTTCTTCTTCTGGGTCATCTTCTTCTTCTATTGGTTCTTCCTCTTCATCCTCGAAGGGGACAAACAAATGTGCCTCATTCTTGGGATCATGCTGATTGACAATCTTATAAGGAAAATGAGGAAAAATATCATCTCATAGAGCAACACAAACATAAGTATAAATCTGTATAAGTTGGAACTCATACGCTAATGTCCACTCTAGGGTGTTGTTCCTTATAAATTTGTATTACTTGTGAAGCGTGCTCTGATACCATCTGTAACACCCCAAATTCCAAATAAGACCGAATTCGAGATTCCACAGGATCTTTACACTTCACTTCGTACAATTTTACAAGGAAATTAAAAACTTTTCATCATACATCAAAGTTCTTTACATTTTGTTTACACAGCGGAAAAAGAAATACAACAATGAAAATAAAATACAACTTATACAACTTAATCAATGTAAGTCATCAACTGCATCATAACAACTTTACTTCTTCATGAAAAAGTCCATTACCTGCATATTACGCTGTGGGCACGTCAGTCACTTACAACTGACGAAAATATTATACTCGGCTATCCTCTCTATGCCATACATATAATGATCTCAATACTTTATCAAACCACAATTTGAATGCAAAATAAAGTGTAAAATGTGACTACACTAAACATGTAAGTATATGCGATGCCTTAATGCCTAATGCAGATATTTTATTCTAAGATAACACTAATACATACTTGTTCGGATTCTATGCATTCCATACTACATAGGTTCGAGGGCAAGCACCAATGTACTCTACATTAAATGGTTTGATCCCTCGCCATGACACTACCCAGTAGTAAGAACAAGGTTCAGATATTCCACGAGTATGGTTCCCAGCCCCGGAGTACACCGCCCGACTGTTATACAGACTCCTCATCGTGCGAATACCCCGTAAGTGCCGCTCTAGCTCCGGTATACGTATATACACTGGAGTACGATAAACTATCCGTCCGCCTACGCATAGTCCCAGATTTCAAATAAAAATTCATCTCCATCGAAGCAACCTCAGTCCCGGAGTACACCGCCCGACTGGGTGTATAGTTCCGGAGTACACCGCCAGACTATATAGAGTGCCCTACTTACGTTTGCCCAGGTTTACTACACTTCTCTTCAGTGCCTAATTCTTAGTTCAAGACATGAATAATTTATCATACCTAGAATTAGTTTTACCTCCTACCGACTTAGTCACAAAAATACGAGATAGCTCCATGGCAATATCTCAAAATTATATCTCAAATCTTTTATTTTAATAGTGCTGGTACCCGAGGTCTTTCTAACTCTAATTCATAGGTACTCATACCCTTCAATAATCATGTCTTAACTCAAAGTATTTTTTATCTTCAACTTATTCACAATTTGGTATAAGTCTTGTTGAAGCATCATTCAATCAATTCATTCACTGTCTTTCAAAGGCAATAAATCCTTTCATGAACTTATAGCATAGATCTAAATCTCATTTAAGAACTTAATCACATAAAAATTCTTAACCACAACAAGCATATTCATATAGTCTCATCAAGGCAATCAAGTGATATAGTAATCCTTCCCAATGCTCTATATGAATTCTCACTAAATTTTAATCTCATCTAGTATTTCTTACTCAACATAAGGGTTTGTTTATAATAGGAGAATTTCATACTTATTACATATTTTTTTCTTCAAAAAAAATGAGAGTCATTTACTCAAATAATAATTTTGGAATCAAAACTCATTTACTATCTCAATTCCCATTTCACTTTCTCAAAAAACAAATACAAGAATAAGTTTAAAACTATTACTAATAATAATTTATGTGATTTCATATGAAAATATAATTTTATTCTAAACTTCTTCATATCAGAAAATCCCCAAGCGTAATAAAACTCAAAAAAAATCAAATGGTGACCAGAAGTTTCGAACCCAGGGTTTGCCAACTCACAACAGCAGCGCCCAAAGCCCAACGAGCTAGCCACCAAGTCCATTTGGAATTTATGTCAAAAACCGCAACGAAAATCCCTTGTATTCAAGGTACAGATTCGGATTTTTAATAAGTGAATCAAAAAAAATTGTGACCATCAAGTTTCGAACCCAAGATCTCTTACAAGTTGTGTTGTGTGGTGCATTGGCTAACCAGTAAGTCCAAGTGTAATTTCTGTTTAGGAGTTGTATTAACATACTTTTGTTCATACTGTTCAGTAATTGGTTCTCTTTCGAAAAACTCGTTTATCCAATGATCCAATCTTTTAGGATATTGAAATAAACTTCTCTTTCGAAAAACTGTTCATACTTTTGTTCATACTGTTCAGTAATTGGTTCTCTTTCGAAAAACTCGTTTATCCAATGATCCAATCTTTTAGGATATTGAAATAAACTTCTCTTTTTGACTGAGATGAATTTTAGAACAACAACTAACATGTTTCAATTTACTTTAAAAAATATATTTCTATTTTTAAATCGTTATCATTTTCATTTTTACATACTAATTTATATTTTCTCAAAACTTGAATTTAAGAATCATATTCATTAGAACTAGTTTATGTACTTGATTATACTAATTAAAATTTTGTAATAAAATCAAACATGTCTCTTAATCAACCATGAATATCTCAAAGAAAATTCTTTTTTGCAAAATTTGCATTTTCAACATAAGTCAACATGTTTCATGGCAATAACTAAATTTGTTATTCTTTCTTTCTCCTTTCTTAATCATCATGACTCTAAAGCATATATTGAATATAACATTCTTCAAAAAATTCTCATACAAATCACACATTCGACATACTTAAATTTATAAGCATTCTAACATGATTCATAGTATTATTTCTTTTGTCAAAATCTTCTTATTAATTAATATGGTAGCAATTATTTGCTTAATCTCAAAAAGATTATTTTCATTCATGGCATAATACACTAGCATAAATTTTATCTACATATTTCACATCAAATTCAATTTATACTATCCATTTATAATTTTTAGCATGCATTCTCTACATTAGAAAGTAAGAAATCCCCCACCTCTATGAAGAATGAAAAATCACAAATGAAGAGACCTCTTCTAGCTCCTAGCTCCACTAGCACCTCCTTGTCCTTCTCCTCCTAACAAGCCTCCAAAGCACAAAGGTACTCTCTTTCTCTCTTTCTTTTTCTCTCTAATTTTTTTTTAGTTTAGGTGTGACAAAACAAAGAGAAGTGAGGGTGTATTTATAGGTCAATGTGAGGGTTCAATTTGTATAAATCTCCACCTAATAAATTGCTCTCTTAATTTTCCAACCCTTCACAATCCTAACTCCTAACACTCCCAACTCTTCATTTTTCCAACCTTTCAAAAACTTAAACCCCCACCCTCCACTACAAAATCCGTCCAACCTTCTTGGCTCCTCACATCCCACGTGCACGTGTTGTGCACTAGTGCACACACATGCACAAAAATTAATACAATTTCTATAGTTTAAAAATGTGTATTAAAAGTTGTTACATGTCATGTATGAGTCCATGCACAACTTTAAAATAGGATTTAATTAATGGGCTTGTCCCATGGACTTTCTTTTTAATTAATTTAATTAATTATTCTAGTGGGCTCTCTTAATGGGCTAGAATCTCTCTTTAGGTCATGGGTTTAATAAAAGGCTAAATATAGATTATGGATGCTAATATAGTAAATGATAGTAAGAAATAGAGATGGAAAAATTAGCATGTGCATCATACGTGCAAAAATTTGAAAAATGCATTTTTAATTAAAATAAAAATGTGGGGTGTTACAGGGCCCCTACAACTATACAAAAGGGATATGCCTAAGTAGGCATAAGACTTGTTCCCGGACCATGGTGCAACTGGTGGTTGAAGCCATATCTACGGTGTATTTTTCATTTATTTATTTATTTATCATAAACGGTGAGGTAAAGATACCCCCGTGCTCCATTAATACGATATTAAACGAAACATACAACCAAGCAAAGGTGAATGAAGTTCATGTCACCCAACCGGCTGTGACATGATACTCATTATTCGCCAAAAAAGAGAACCTATCATATACAAAAGTTCCCCATCCAAAAACCATTGTGCAACACACCCAACAAAAATTGGTGCAAGGCTATTCCGAACTATCCAAAAAAGAGCTACCCGCCCATGCATGTGACCTGCATGAACACCGCATGCCAATCACTCGCCATCCCGTGTCCCCACTATGCCTTCTGAATCTGCAATGTGTGGGAGTTGCAACTTCCTCATACATCTCCCTAACTTTTTTCTCATCTCAGTACTTGCTATATTGGCCGAAAATAGAATATTAGCATTTATCAAGTTTATTAGATGTTGATGCATGAGATATCTATGTGTGGGTTTAAAGATTCTGTTGTTTCTTTCTAGACATATAACCTAACAAGTAGCTGCTATCCCAATCCCCCATAGCTCAGTGTTACTACTACAAACATTGAGTTCCCTCTATGTTCCCCAGGCGGACTACACAGAGTTCGGCAAGGGGTAGATATACAGAATATGCATATTTGGTCCATTATAATGGTAAAACATACTAGCATGTCATGAACAGGTGGTCCCCCATTTTCCTTTCTTGATCATACATGTAGCATTCACTCGGACTTTGCCAATTATGTCTAGCCTAGTTATCCCTAGTGACAATAACGTTCCGGTTTGCCAGCCAGTTAAACACGTGGACCTTCAATGGGATCTTGATCTTCCACACTAGATTATTCGCCCTCAAGACCCTCCCCCCCCCCCCCCCCCCCCCCCCCCCCCCCTCCCCCAATCATTAAGCAGATCATATGTCGGTTTAACCGAGAATTGCCCGCCTTTTCTATGGCCTCGTCCATATTATCTTTCCCCGTCTGTTTCCAATCTTGTAGGAACTGAATTAGTTCATGCTTTTGGTTTCTTGTCTCCCTGCTCATATATCAATTCATTCTTGGCCTCCAGATTTCGTTCTGCCACTGACTAGCCACCCAGTCTTTCTTATCTGCTGCGTATTTATAGACCTCTATAAATCTTCTTTTGAAGTTAATAGAGTCGCACCACCTAATTTTCCAAAAGCAAATGTCTGCCCAATTACCAATAGCGAAATTTACACCATAAAGAGGCCTTACCACTATGCTATAGAAAAATTTGCGATTTTTTAAAAAAATTTATTGTTACTTAATAAGAACTATTTGTCTTACCATGTGTAAATTCAATATGCGTATGCAATAGTGCAATGCTTGTAATTATTTGTTCTTCTTTAAGTGATTTATTAGGAACAGAAAAATGGTGCAATGCATATGTAGATAAATCTATTCTTATTTGCAAAAGGTTAATTCGATCGCTTGATTACTCAAGACCTTCTAATACCTTGTTGTGAGAATAATGACATCAGCTAGGGTCTTATGAGCATTATTTTTGAAGAGTGCTTTTGAATCTAAAAATACTTTCACTTTAGAAAGATAGTTAGATTAATTTAATTTTAAAATGTCTTTAGTGCAAATGCCACTGCGTAGTCTAGTAATAAGTCTTTTCATTGATGAGTAAGAGGTTGGATGTTCAACTTGCACCATAAAATTCCTAATTAAAAAAATAAATATTTGGGGTAAGACAGTAAAAGTTTGAGGAGCTATGACCATATTCTTAAAAAAATTGTTTTTTCTATAGATGTCACCCAAATTTTGTTAATTTCAAATAAGCTACTCACAATTCTCCCTATTTCCATCAACACCACACTGACAATGTACGATTCATAAATAAAGTTATAAATTAAACACAAGATTATGAATGATGTCAATGTGATCTTATTGATGGTGCTCAATTCAGTTCAGATTACTAATAATTAACTTGAACTAAACTTAAAAAACCTCTAGCATGTGTTTTTTCTGGACTAAAATCTTGATTGTTGGTGGTCTTTCAGTGGCTAACTTAAAATTGTCAAAATTGTAGATGACCTCTACCAAAATAATCAAAAAGAAAAAAAGATGTCTTGGAAAAAAAGTGTTTTTTCGAGGACACTTATAGTTTTATTTAACCTTTCATGACACACCTACATTGATGCTTTTATTTTTTTAAAAATGCTTCTACTTGTTGAAAAAAATTTGAAGATAAACTTTTTTTTTTTCCAACAATATTTCTGAGGACATCACTTTTCAGAGAAAAACTTTTCGGTTGCAACAAAATCAATATTTATAATAGAGCTCACATAAATTTCGGTAAAATAGTAAAAAATAGTACATTATTCACTTGTTATAAGATATCTGAAAACAACTACAATGAAAGTTGTTCTCAAGTACCAATTTGCATATAAGATATCTAAAAATAACTACAATAATGGTTATTGTTAAGTACCAATTTGCATATTAGTTTAGCACTAAGTACCAAGATTATTATTCCTTGAACTGACCTACATTTCAAAACTAATTCCAAGATGACCCACTTTCCGACCCTAAGCAGTTAAAATTGGTTTTTGGAACTAATCGGTTTAGGAGTGATTACTGATTAATCGGTTAATCGAAAAATAATCGGGGATTAAATCGGAAAAATCGTTTATATATATATATATATATATATATATATATATATATATATATTAAAAAAGGATATATCCTCATTATGTATCAACCTTAAATTCTAACATAAAACTATTATGAGATTATCAAGTAGGAAAATATATATATACAATCGGGGAGGAGTAGCAGATGCGGACCAGGTCAAGTATGCGACGGCGAGTCGAATTTGGGTTTGCTCGAAGAAGAAGAAGAGAATCAGTTTGAGTTTGAGTTTGTGCGAGAAAGAAGAAGAAAGTGGCGACATATCAAGTTTGGGTTTGCGCGAGGACCACAAGAGGTAGGATTTTGAATTTGGATTTCAGTTTGGGCCGGATTGAGCCTAAATAATGCAAACGAGCATGAAAATTAGAGGAGATTTAATCGGTTAATCAACCACTTAAAATCGGCCGATTAACCACTAATCGACTGATTATACCCAATTAAATCGCTAACTATTTAAATATTATTAATCGCAAAAAAAAAAATCGCTTAGCCTCCGATTAGCGATTAATCAAGGATTATTCGGGAATTTTAACTGCTTAGTTCCACACTGCGGCCTATTGGATTTTGAGGCTGAAGATATTAACTGTGGCCTCAGTACATTTCATATTTGGGCTAAGAGACTCCAAGGCTTGTTAAAAAATTGCTAAGTTTAAATTTGTTAAACTAAGGTCGCAGTTGGATATTATGGCCTCGATATGACAAAGGTCGTAGTTCCCAACTATGGTCACTATTTTACTGAGGCCGTAGTAACCAACTGTGGCCTCAGTTGTATTCATAGTTGGGCTCAGTTGTTTATGGTCTTATACTCTTCATCTCTCCCATTCTCTTCATCTCTCCTAAACTCTCTCCCCAACTCCGAAACCCAAATCTCCCAACTCTCTCTCCTCCAAATCCGTCTGTAACCCCCGTTTTCGTAAATATGTATTTCCTAAATACTTTCTATATTTCGATTATTTATAAATCTACTTTGTGTTTATTTCATTTTTAATCTTCTACAAAAGTATTTTCTAATAATCAATTATATTTATTTCGAATGACGGTATATTTTAATTTTATTCTTCTATTCCAAATTGATCGACTACAATATTACTATTCGGATCCTTTTAATAAGTTTGTTTAAATCCAGTTCCTATTTGTTACATAATCTTATTATTACTATTATTATTATTGTTATTGTTATTTTCATTATTATTGCTATTTTTGTTAAAGCTCATTGATGTGACCTACATTATATTATTATTTGATTTGAAGCCCGGTCTAAGCCCACCTTCTATTGAATCCCAAATCCAAACCCATTAACCCAATTTTCTCCTTAATCTGTTGTTAACCAGATCAATCCCACACATCACCGTATCCCCTAAAATTACTTCACATCCCCACTAACAGTCAAATCCCCTCAATCACTCTCTCACCCATCACATCCCGTAACCCCCAAAAATTTGAATCCTAACAATCAGCCCTACAATCTTTCCCCTCTCTATTATTATATTATTATATACATTTATTCATAATATAACCCCTCCCCTCGTTCACTCTCTCTCCCCGTCTCCCTCTCTCTTCTCTATTTCCCAACCGACTGAGGAGCTCAAACCCGTTGTCTACCTGCCTCGTCTTCAACCTCACACCCCCGACTCCTCGTCTTCCGCCTTCGCCTCCCTCCGCCGCTACTCCTCCTCATCGCCCCTTCCATCATGAGCTCTCGCCACTGCCAGTCGATTGCTGCCGCTCGTCTCCCCAGTAGCGCCACGGCCCTTCATCATCCCCATCGTCACCCTCTCCCAGTCACGGCTGCACCGCGATGCCATTGCTACTGTCGAGCCCCTGTCCTCGCCTCTATTTTCCTTCTTGAAATAGAGATCAAGAACCCATCGTCAACCTCCAGTCATTGACCGTCGTACCGTCGTCCTCTCCATCTCCCTCGACTCGAGCATCCGCTGTTCGACCAGCCCCTGTGCATCGCCAGTCACCACTGCAGTCACCCCACTAGTCATCTTTGCCGCCTCTGTCTTCTTCCTCTGTTTCGGGAAGAAACAGAGCTCAACCTCACCCCGTCGCTGCATCGCTCCTCGACCGCGAGCACTACCCCTCGCCGCTAGCGTTGTGAGTCCCTTGTCGTCGAGAACCCAGTCTCCCACCATCAAAGTCTCCATTTTCCCCTCTCCTGCCATCACTCACTCTCTGTCGCGTTGGAGAAGAAGAGAAGAGATTTGATGATTTATGTGTGTGCTGTTTTGTTAGAGGGGGGATCCGCTGTTCTGGTTTGGGTGTTTGTTGTTCGGGAGTATGAGGGAGGTTGTGTTGTGTGTATGTTGTTGTGGTGTAGGAGATCGAGGATCGGTGTTTGGTGTTTGGGTGGATCGTGTTTGCTATTGTGTTGTCGATCCACTGTGGAGTGCTGTTCTGTGCTTGGTGTTTGTGAAGAGAGTGGAATTGTGTTGTTTGGTGTGTTTGCTGTTCTGGTGTGGGATCCTATTTGCTGTTCGGATCCGCTGTGCTGTTGGATCTTGGTTGCTGTTCGCTGCTTTGCACGTGACTTGCACGTGTTATTGCTTCGTGTTCGTGGTTCGTCGCCCGGGATCCTAATTCCCATTATTCTTTTATGTTCAGAATCGTCTCCTAACAGGCAAGCATCTCTTGAGCTTATTTTTAATGTTTCTAGTTCAAGAAAACATTCATTGAAATCCGACAAGTAGTAATCAAATTTAATATCATATCTCATTGAACTCCATTATTTATTTATTGTACCCGGTTATTGATTCATAGTCTTCTCATCGTGCTATTATTGTTGACTTCAATCCCAAACCTTAAATTTATTGTACTAGTGAACATTCACATATACTACCTTGTCATTTGCTTGACTTTGTACTGAGGTTTCGACCCGATTCCCGACACAGAAACTTAAGACATTGCATATAGAAATTGTAGTACACTTAGTCCATATATTGTTATGTTTTGCACATAAATCGTGTTTTCCATATTTAATAAATTGAACCATGTATATTTCAAGAATTGTTTAGTCTTGATATCATCTCAAAATTATACTAGTGCTATCGTCTCATCGATTGTACTTGTTGCATGAGTATTGATACCATCATCCATATTGACCACATGCATGTTCATAAATGATTGTTAATAAAATGATAACAAGCCGGGGTTAAGGGTTGACCATAGTAGTGGACAATATAGGTAAGTGTACTCGGAAGGGAGCCCGTGTTTTCCATGTTTTAAAGTCAAATGGAACTAAGTGCCACGTATAACTAAGTGCCAAATCAGGGGCTGACGGGGGCCGCCTCTAGAACCCATTATATGGAACTAAGTGCCATATAGAACTAAGTGCCACGTCAGGAATTGACGGGGCCACCTCTACAACCTACGTGGGCCACCTCTAGAACCCATTAAATGATTACATGATTCATGAATGTGTTTATTGGTCTTCCTATTTACCAGTTAAATGGAACTAAGTGCCATGTAGAACTAAGTGTCACGTTAGAGGCTGACGGGGGCCACCTCTAGAACCTACGGGGGCCACCTCTAAAACCCATTACCTGATTACAGGACATGATATAATGATACCTGAGTACACCGCCCTATAAAATTCACTATGTCTAAACGTAACTTGTTTGTATGTAACAACCATGCGGTAAATAAATGGGACACATGAAGTCTACATTAGTTAGGATTGACAAATGACTTATAGACATAAATGAACACTGAACATTGACACTAATACTGAATACTAGTTATTAAACATTTATTCCTGATTCTGAATTATTGATTAATAACTTTTGATTTTGTTACCGCTTATCATTTATTGACTCCAATATCGTTCTAATTTCTGTTCTTGTTATATAGTTCTTTATTTTCTATTTTACTGCTTCCTACTACTTGTCGCCCGAAGCTTGCTCTAACGGGTTCTCTTCCTCTTTCTTTTGAGTTATGTTATACAGGTACAGTGATGGGTAACCGAAAGGAACTCGTCGAACTATTACTGCATTTCATATTCTCGAACTATTTGGTATGTTCTTGTATCCCAGTTTTGGTTATCAGATTTTATTTTGTTTATGTGATTATATTTATCTGTGTGGTTGTGATTATTTCCTTTCATGTTGTTGAGTTAAGACTAGTACAGCTTATGGATGATGTTAAAATCATTTGCTGGGCCATGTCACATGCTCGTATTCCCGTATTTTGGGAAGCGGGGCATGACCGTCATATCTCTCCCACATCTCCCTCTCCACTTCACTTCATCTTGCTCTCGCTACCAACATTCAATCCCCAAACCCTAATTTCCATATTCGTCCAAAATCTCCAAACCTCATCACCCACATTCAATCTGACAACACCCCCAATGCATAACACCTCCATCATCGTCTCCGACAACACCTCAGACAACACCCAAAGTTGAAGGTATATCTTGGTTGGTTTGCACTTGTTGTTTGTTGAGAATTGCTATAAATTATTTGTTTACCGTATGCCTTACGAATTGTTAGTGGGTAGCATAGATTTTGTATGACGGGTTTGGAAGGATGGGGTTTAGATGAATCTATGGAAGTATTGTTTTGAAGGTTGGGGATCTTGTCAGTTGCGAGAACTTTATTGTCGACAATGTTTGATTAATTGCCTGTGAGAATGAATTTGTGGGGGGTTTGTACGGATCAGATATTTAAAAAAATAAATTGAGGTTGGTATTTGTAGTAGTGGGCAAATAAAGTGAAGAGTACGTTTGTTGAGTTGTGTAATCTAGAATTGAATTAATTACATATGTTGTATATTTAATTACATAATACCACGCATTCGGTGTTCTATGCCTTTTTTTCTTTTTGTCAATTTCCATCTTAATCAATCTTTCAATCGTTAGATGTCATTTACCATCTTACTTGTATATTCATTAACAGACTAATATTTGTAATACAACTTTGCAGTATCATCATCACACTAATGGCATGAACGAGGGGTAATGTAGGGCCGTCGACTAGTACTAGCTATCCACCGGTAAGTAGTGTGTATTTGGGTATTGAAATAATACATTATTTATAATGCATTTGACATAGGAGTAATTAATGAATGCATGAAGATACGAATGAAGGAGTTGGTATAGGTGACCGAGGTCAGGGACCACGAACTCGCGGTGGACGACCTTCGAGTAGTAGCCATGAGACTTCTAGTAGCAGTGGCCGAGGTCGTGGTACTGCAGCTAAACATGTAAGATTTTTTGATGTATTTTAAACTTTTGAATTTGCCCATAATAATCTTGTAGCTGAAACAACATTTCTTTCATGTTGTTGTAGGTTCTCTCATCTACGGACACTGGCGAGCCATCTTCCTCTTCTGTTGCACGTGGAGGTCCAGGTACGTTAGACCCAACACTCTTAACTTTGCAAAGTGAACACTGATCACAATCTATGTGGAACGGTGTATCAAAGATGTGCACGATCCGTAGGCACCCTCCACGATTGCCAATGCACGCACGCACTCACACACGAATTGTTGGCCGTAACTGGGTCCTACGGAATAAGCGTGACATGGTCTATCAAGCTTGATCGTGTTAGAGAACATCTAGTACGAGAATACCTCGGTATTGAGCCAGGTGAGAAAACCCTTGTTGGCCAATCCAACAATTCGTGCGTGCGTGCATGCATCGGCAATTGTGGAGAATGCCTATGGAACGTGCAATCCTTCGATATACCATTCCATACGGATTGTGATCGGTGTTCACTTTGCAAAGTCAGGAGTGTCAGGTCTAACGGACCTGGACCTCCATGTGCAATGGAAGAGGAAGATGGATCGCCAGTACTGTTTTAAATTTCCTTTGATACGACCAAAATTTCGGCCGAAATTTAGTTTCGGCTAGCTTGTCGATATGAAATCACATATTTTATACTCTACATCGTTTTGGACCGAAATGTGTAGATTTCAGCCGAAATTACCGAAATATCGGCCGAAATATTGCCGAAATTAGCAAAATACCAGCCAAAATAGACACAAATGTTATTGTGAATATATTAAAAAAATTATTTTACTTTTTGCATATATGTCTTTCAATATAGGACCTTAAGCTAAAAGAATGTGAGAATTTCGTATCGCTATTGTTTGTATATATGCAAAGTCAAGTAAGTTTATTAACTGATACATTCTTTCTAATCAATGCAAATTCAATTTAGTTATATACTTATATTACATTCTCTTCTATATTATTGTTATATTATGCGAAGATCTACCGTAATTGATTCATGTCATTAGTTTATTATACAGTATTTTATATGATAAATGACATGTAGTACTTATAATATCTTATTTAGTAATAATTTTTATATATTGAGTATAGGAAATGAACATCCGATATGATCACATTTCCCCGATATCTCCTCCGATATCTCCGATCCGAGACGAAACACCCCTTGCCGAGATGAGTCCGAAATCTGAGATTTAAAACCATGCTCTCCAGCGTTGGTAGATGAGGGAACCTACAACAACATGAAAGAAATGTTGTTTTAGCTACAAGATTGTTATGTGCAAATTCAAAAGTTTAAAATACATCAACACTTCTAACATGTGTAGGTGCGGTTCCACAACCTCGGCCATCGCTACTAGAAGTCTCATGGCTACTACTCGGGGGTTGTCCACCGCGAGTTCGTGGTCCTCGACCTCGATCACTTGTACCAGTTTCTTCATTAGTATCTTTCTGCATTCATTAATTACTCATATGTCAAATCCATTATAAGTAATGTATTATTTCAACACCAAAATACACACTACTTACCGATGGATGGCTAGTACTAGTAGACGGTCTTACATTACCCCTCGTTCGTGCCATTAGTATGATGATGACGCTACAAAGTTGTATTACAAATATTAGTCCGTAAATGAATATACAAGTAAGATGGTATATGACATCTAAAGAATGAAAGATTGGCTAATAAGATGGAAATCGACAAAAAAGAAAAAGCTCATAGAACACTAAATGTGTAGTATTATGTAATAAATTATACGACATATGTAATTAATTCAATTCAAGATTACACAGCTCAACAAATGTACTTTTTTTCATACTGTTTGCCTACTATTACAAATTTCAACCTCAAATTTTAAAAAAATTATCTGATCCGTACAAACCCTCCGCAAAATCATTTCATTCTCACAGACAGTTAATAAAACACACGGTCGACAATAAAGTTTCCACAACCGACAAGAGTCCCCAACCTTCAAAACAATGCTTCCATACATTGATCTAAACCCCAATCTTCCAAACCCGTCATACAAAATCTGTTACTGACTAACAATTCAGAAGGCATATTGTAAACAAATAATTTATAGCAATTCTCAAAATACAACAAGTGCAAACCAACCAAGACATACCTTCAACACTGGGTGCTGTCGGAGACGATGACTGAGGTGCTATGCGTCGGGGGGTGTTGTCGGATTGAATGTGAGTGGCGAGAGTTGGAGATTTTGGATGAATATGGAAATTAGGGTTTGGGAATTTGGGGATGAAATGTTGGTGGCAAGAGTAAGATGAAGTGAATAAGAGAGGGAGATGTGGGAGAGATTTGACGAAGTTGGAGGAGAAAGAGTTAGTTGGAAAGGGAGATATTTGGGAGATTTTGGTTTCGGAGTTGGGGAAAGAGTGTTGGGAGAGATGAAGAGTATAAGATTATAAACAACTTGGCCCAACACTGGATATAACTAAGGCCACAAATGACTACTGGAGCCTCAGTAAAATAGAGACCGCAGTTAGGAACCGTGACATCTGTCATATCGAGACTGCAGTATCCAACTGCGGCCTCAGTTTAACACATTTAAGAGCATCTGTAGTCGTTTGGTATATATGCATAATATGCATATTTTGTAACAAAGAGCGCTGCAGTCGTTGGCTAAATATGCATATTATGCATAAATCGCTACAATAGATTGCTATATATGAGAATCGAAATAGCAATTATGAATATATAAAGGATGGCACTCGAAGTGCCGTCGCACAAAAAAATAAATTTTTTATTGGTCGGACGGCACTTGAAGTGCCGTCCCTCCAAATAAATTAATTTTTTAAAAAAAAAACCCCTCCATCGGCAATTCATGTGCCGTCACACCTTTTTTTTAATTTTTTTAATTTTTTTTCCTTTTTTCCCCCGACGGCACTTCATGTGCCGTCCCACCTTTTATTTATTTATTTATTTTTTTCCGCTCCGACGGCACTTCATGTGCCGTCCCACTTATTTTAATATTTTTTTTTCTTTTTTTTCCTCGGACTCTATGTGAAGCACCGTCTCTATATTATTTTAATTTAAATTGGTAAAATATAACATTTCCGACTGCAGCGAAATGAAAAATTGCCATATGCATTTATCCATATATGTATATTTTAACCGTAACGACTGTGGATGTTCTAAACTTAGCAAATTTTTTAACCAAGTATTGAAATCTCTTAGCCCAAATATAAAATATACTAAGCCTGTAGTTGGGAACTACCATCACAAAATCAAATAGGCCAAATATGGAAACTGCGGTCAATGAGAGCATCTGTAGTCGTGGGCTAAATACCCAAAATTTGGAAAAAAAATCAAAAAAACGAGCTGCAGTCGTCTTCCAAATACCCAAAATTTGGGTGTATGATGAACAGTTCGCTGCCAAATATAGCAGACGATTTGGCAAAAGCCAAAATATAGCTAACGAACCATTATAGTTCGTCCGTCAGAATTGACGAAAGATTATCTTTCGTCTCGTAGATGAGCCGTACAAAAATCGAGTACGGACGAAAGGATTAAATTAAAAAAAAACACGGACAGACGATTATACATCGTCAATCTTAGTGGACGAAGCATTATCTCTCGTCCCAGGGATTTTTCCAAAAATTTTTTTTTTTCTGTTTTTATTTTGTCTTTACGTGCTTAAAAAAAAAAAAAAATTTAATGGACGAATCTGGGACGGGAGGATTATAACTCGTTAATCTAAGTGGACGAGTTATAATCACTCGTCCAGGGAACTTTCCTTTTTGTTTTTGTTTTTTTTTTTTTACTTTTTTGTCTTTTAGTGCTTAAAAAAAAATTTTTTTTTTTAAAAAAAATCTGGGACGGAGGATTATACCTCGTCATTTTTAATGAACGAATTATAATATCTCGTCCAGGGATTTTTTTCAATATTTTTTTTTAAATTTTTTTTTTTTTGTCTTTTAGTGCTTAAAAAATTGGGACGAACGATTATACCTCGTCATTCTTAATGGACGAGTGATAATCTCTCGTCCGGCTATATTTTAGCTTTCAACGACTGCAGCGCACACTCATATTTTCTATTTTCAAAAGCCAAATACCCAAAATTTAGAAGTGAACGACTACAGATGCTCTGAGGACTTGTCAATCTTCGAAATTAGTTGAAAAGTGGCTACATCTTCGAAATTAGTTTCGAAAAGTGGGTAAGCCCAAAAAACAAAAAATAAATATAAAAATAAAAAAAAGTTCAAGTACTCAATGAGCCATCAGTCCTGTTTATAGATTCACAAATAAAACTCAGAGAAAAGGGGATTAGGGGTTTGGTCTTCCTAATCTTCCAAAAAAGGTAAACAATTCCCCGTTCATCTCTTATTTCGCAGCCTCTATAATTTACAGATCAATCGCTATTTCTCGAAAGATCGGTTTCTCTGCATCGTTACTAATATTATTCCGTTTCCTGCTCTATTTTTCTTGGATTTTTGAAGTAAATTCTACTGTTGTAGCTCAATCTAATGAAATATGAATTCTTTAATTAGTTTTATGATATTATTGCGATTGATTCGTTAATTTGCTTATACTGAAAAATATACTAAATCTGTGAATTACACAAAACACTGAGGCTGTTTGGGTGAGAAACTTAAGAGCTAATTGCTTAATTATCGCTGGAAGACGCTTCCGTTTTCTAGATGAGGATAAATTTGTAGTGTTTGTAATCTTTAAATCTTTGTAATTGGGGTAAAATTAGTGCAGACGAGAGGAGTCATTTGGAGATGGGGATGAGGACAGATATGGAGCTGTTAGTGCTAATTCCTTTGTATACTGTTTAAGTCATTGTGATTTTGTCAAGAATATAGAAGAATTAGGCCTTGTTTGTTTTCATATTCTGAGTTGCATATTCTGAATATGCAACTCAGAATACCCGTTTGTTTTGGGCGTATTCTGAGTTCCATATTCAGAATATGCATATCCCTTCAATTCTCGATATCCCCAACTATAGTCACGGGCTCTCTCTCTCATACGACCTCTCTCTCTCTCCTCGCTCCCCAAAACAACGGTCTTCTACCTTCAGATCTCTTCCATCTCTCTCACGACCTCTCCCTCTCTCCTCGCTCTCCAGGTCTGGCCTTCTGGTCGTCCTCCATATTCAGATCTCTTCCATCTCTCTCACGACCTCTCTCCGTCTCCTCGCTCCACAGATCTGGCCATTCGGTCGTCCTCTACCTTCAGATCTCTTCCAAACATTGTCGATTCCAACCCATCTCTCCTCTCCTCTCACTCAGATGCTCTCTCTCTCTACTCACCCAGGAGAGCTCGTCGACTCCATTGTCTCCTCCCTCCTTCGAAGATCCCAGATCTGATCTAATTACCCCCCGCCCCCCCCCCCCCCACCCCAAATCAACGAATTCCCGAACGATTCCACTGTGAAATCGAACGGAATAGTGTGAGGACGCCGCCGGCGACTTCGCTACCAGACTCGTTTTTGCGGTCGAATTGGTGAGGGGTTGAGGGGTTTTGGTAGGGGGTTAATGGTTTGCACCACCCGTGCTGCCTATCGGAGAAAAGCTAGGGATCGAAGGGCAAGGAGAATCAAAGCACTACGCAAGGTTGAATCCTGTGCTGACAATTTCATCCTTCTCCAAATCCAATCAAAGGTATGAAGACAGCGATTGTACTATTTATTTGGTTGGTTTTCTTTACCAATTTACTGTGCTTTTTAATTGCATTTGGTACCGGAACAGCTTTTGGGATTGAGGTGCACACTGCACACAAACTAGCCGAATTCACTGTTGAGAGTTTTTATGGTGTAATCGGTTGCTATTTGCAAACTAGGGCTACCCGATCAGCTGTTAAACTAATTGAAGGAATTTGGCAATTTTTTTTTTTTTTTTTTGTTTGGATGTTTGTTCATGCTAGATGAGTAATGCGGGTAGGGGAAAGGGGAAGGCAGTGGACGAAGATTATGGGCTGTGGACTTCTCGTATTACAGCTGATTTTATCAGCCTTATGGAGGGGGCAGTTGACAATGGTTTGTTAAGGAGCACCACATTCGATGGTAGAACCTGGTCTAATTTTGAGCAAATATTGAATTCTACGTCTGGGCGTACATTCAATGTGGGTCAACTGAGGTCGAAATATGGACGACTTAAATCAGAATGGGGGGTGTTTCACAAAATGAGGCAACAGAGTGGTTTCGGTTGGGATGAAGCCAACCAAACCGTTACTTGTGAGGATCCGGTTTGGAAACAATATATTCAGGTTAATATATATAATCTCAAAATTTGATTTGTTGGTTGTGAATCCTGTTTATTATACTTAATCATTTATTGATATACTTGCATAGTAACAACATATTCTGTGAATAGATGCATCCTGCTGCAGAAAAATACAAAAATAAGGGGTTGCCACATTATGATGCATTGACCAAAATATTCGAGGAATCGGTAGCCCAGGGCAATGTGGCAAGGGCCTCCACACAAGGGGGGTTCGAGGATGTGGAGGCGCGGCGGATGAACTATCAGTTTGGCCACCCCCAACAATCACACGTAAATGTGATTGATGAGTCTGATGATGTCCCAATGGGTACGGAGTCCGGTTCACGCAAAAGAAAATCTACTGCATCAAGTGGCCGCGAATCAATGTTGTCCAAGATGTCGGAATATCTTGATGTAGCTAAGCAAGCTCAAACGGAAAAAAGAGGGAGGTACATGAATAAAAATGAAGTGGAAAGCACTCCCTCAAGTAATCCTGTATTCCCCGAACAGGATCAATGCCAAGATGTAATTGAATCGATGACAGGGCTTGATCCGATTGTAGCCGTAAGAGCTACAACCTACCTCTTTCAAAATCCCAACTTTGCTCATGATTTCCTTCGTATGTCTCGAGCCCATCAGGAGGCGGCGGTCCGTTATTGGGCCACCCTGTAGTAATCCCATTCAGCGTAATGGGTTGAATAAATCATGTTGTAGAACTATTCTTAACATTATTTCCATATTTGTTTGCGGTTGATTGTAATAATGACGGCTTTTAGGATGAACAAATTGCTTGCATAATTAAATTTAAATTTGTAATGTTATATTTTAAAAATAATTCCTAGAATAGATCTGCTAGTAGTAGTATACCTTGTAATCTTAATTCAATTGCACAGGCTTGTGGAATCCTGCCATCTCTGAATATGTTGTTTTGTGATTCTGTAAATCTCGTTACATACATTCGTATTATTAATACTGTGTGCACTTGATATTGGAATGCCCCAAACTGATTTCTATCTTCTTCTTTATAGTGAGTCACTACTGGAATTGCATCCTCTGTTATGGATATTTCTTCATCCAGTAGTGACGAGGTCGAAGAGGTGATGACTGCAGTGTTGATAGCTGACTATTTATGTGAAGAAATAGAAGAACCTGAAGAACCTGAAGAACCTGACCGTACAAGATCCACTAATAAAAAGCAAACGGGACGTGAATATCTGGAAAATTTGTTAGCGGGTTCCCAGGCCGACTTTCATGATATATTCCGTATGAACCAGGATTGTTTTATGACCTTGTGTGCTTTCCTGCGAGAAAGGAACCTCTGCGAGGGAACAGCGGAGTCTTCAAGCCATAAGCGAGTTACTTTCGAGGAAAGCGTGGCTATTTTCCTGTTTATTGTCGGTCATAGTGCAAGAATGCGACTAGTTCGTGCCGCGTTTAACCACTCAACCCAAACAATCCAAAAGCACTTTAGTATTGTCCTGAACGGTATGGCAAGAGCAGCCACACTCCTTATCAAACCTCCTGATTATACAACCGTACATCACAGAATCAGTGGATCAGAGGATTTTTACCCGTGGTTTCAGGTAAAGCGTCACCCTGATTGCATCATGTATTATTAAATTGTTTTCCAAGTTTGGATTTGGGATATGTATTATTCGAATTATTAATCTGCAGGGAGCTATTGGTGCTGCTGATGGGACATTAATAAAAGCTACAGTTCCCGCTAGCCGAACCAACGCTTGTCGCTCTCGCAAGGGTATTGTAAGTCAAAATGTATTGGCAGCATGTGATTTTGACATGATGTTCACATTTGTTTACCCGGGATGGGAAGGCAGTGCCAACGACTCCCGTGTAATGCATACTGCATTAGCACAAAAACTGTTGCCAATCCCACCGAACGAGAGGTACTACTTAGTGGATTGTGGTTATACCAATATGCCCGGGTTTTTGGCACCGTACCGTGGTGAGCCATACCATTTACAGGACTATCAAGGGGCCAACCATGCACCAACCCATTCTAGACAACTATTTAACAAACAACATGCTAGGTTAAGGAATGTGATTGAGAGAACGTTCGGTGTATTCAAGAAGAGGTTTACCATCTTCGAGAACATGCCGAACTATTATTATACCAGACAAGTTTTGATGGTCACATCCTGTTGTGCACTTCATAATTTTATATGCCTGCACTCACGAAACGATCCTTTTTTAGTGGAACTCGGTGGCGAAACAATAGTAGATCACCAACACACCGAAGATGCAGCATCCACATCGCAAGATTTGGATTTATCATCTTCCCAATTGAGACATATGAATAACAAAAGAGATGAAATCGCCCTAGCAATGTGGAATGCTATACAGTAATGTATTTTGGAATGTACACATTTTCAGCATATCCATTTCTCGATGTCATTTGGATATGTTTGTATCTTTGCAATATTACTAATATAAATAATCAGCATGCAGATCTTCCTTTAAGCTTTTTACTCTTTTTTTTGAGATGTCGTCTTTACCAAGCACTTCATTGTTGTACAGGTGTTGCACTTTATTCTTCCTCGTTGGTTTTGAGTTATGATGAGATGGATTTTGTTTCTGAGGCTGCACACTATGAACCATTTATCGAATGATTTGTAGGAGTAGCTGGTGATGAATTAATCCTAACTGAACTTTATTCTTCCTTGTTGGTTTTGAGTTATGATGAGATGGATTTTGTTTCTGAGGCTGCACACTATGAACCATTTATCGAATGATTTGTAGGAGTAGCTGGTGATGAATTAATCCTAACTGAACTTTATTCTTCCTTGTTGGTTTTGAGTTATGATAAGATGGATTTTGTTTCTGAGGCTGCACACTATGAACCATTTATCGAATGATTTGTAGGAGTAGCTGGTGATGAATTAATCCTAACTGAACTTTATTCTTCCTTGTTGGTTTTGAGTTATGATGAGATGGATTTTGTTTCTGAGGCTGCACACTATGAACCATTTATCGAATGATTTGTAGGAGTAGCTGGTGATGAATTAATCCTAACTGAACTTTATTCTTCCTTGTTGGTTTTGAGTTATGATGAGATGGATTTTGTTTCTGAGGCTGCACACTATGAACCATTTATCGAATGATTTGTAGGAGTAGCTGGTGATGAATTAATCCTAACTGAACTTTATTCTTCCTCGTTGGTTTTGAGTTATGATGAGATGGATTTTGTTTCTGAGGCTGCACACTATGAACCATTTATCGAATGATTTGTAGGAGTAGCTGGTGATGAATTAATCCTAACTGAACTTTATTCTTCCTCGTTGGTTTTGAGTTATGATGAGATGGATTTTGTTTCTGAGGCTGCACACTATGAATCTTATGTTCATATCTGCCGATGTCATTTGAGTTATGCCAGCCTTGATGGACTATATTATACTGCATCCACAACAAGGAGAATGGGTGGCAATGGAGTAAGTTTATTTTTCTGTAAAAGTTAATAACTCCTACAATATCTTAGATTGGTTCTAATTATTGTTCTATGGTAGGTTGTGATGGGAGATAGCATGGAATTAGTTACTAATAAAGGGATCGCTGCAATCTGGCGACTTTGTGTCACTATAACAGATCAATTGTTATGGTAATCCTGGGCTGTGATGTACCAGGTTTGATATGCTGAGCTTTTATTAGTTTGTGATATATACCAATAGTGTTGTATGTTTCTTTGGCTGTTCATGGTTTATGGATACTGATAAATTACCTTGGCTGCTCATGGTTTCAAACTATTGTTTTCTGGAGTCTATTTGAATGGTCTTGGATCCTTGATCATTACAAACATCCCGAGTTTATTCCAGGTTGGTTAATCTTGGCCATTGTCTATCCTAATAATATCATTCTTCTGTCCTGAGATTGAGAATCCAATCCAGGGATGTGATGTACCAGGTCTGACATAGCTGAGCTTTGAATTCCTGATATGCACAGATACTGTCTTTTTTTGGGGCTGTTCATGGTTTATGGATACTGATAAATATCATTGACTGTTCATGGTTTCACATAAATGTTTCTGGAGTCAATTTATTCTGTGTCTTGAATCCTTGATCATTGGTTAAGATGATGCCCACACTGATCATACTTCAGACCCTAAAAACTAATTGATGCACATTAGTTCTAAAATTCTGGGCTGTGATGTACCAGGTCTGACACCCTGAGCTTTGAATTCCTGATATGCACTTATACTTTCTGTTTCTTTGGCTGTTCATGACTTATGGATACTGAGAAATATCTTTGGCTTGTCATGGTTTCAAACAATTGTTTTATGGAGTCAATTTCAATTCTCTTGAATCCTTGATCATTGTATTATGATGATACCCACACTGATCATACTTCAGACCTTAAAAACAATTGATGCACATTAGTTCTTAAATCTTGGGCTGTGATGTACCGGGTCTGATATAGCTGAGCTTTGAATTCCTGATATGCACTTATACCTTCTGTTTCTTTGGCTGTTCATGACTTATGGATACTGAGAAATATCTTTGGCTTGTCATGGTTTCAAACAATTGTTTTATGGAGTCAATTTCAATTCTCTTGAATCCTTGATCATTGTATTATGATGATACCCACACTGATCATACTTCAGACCTTAAAAACAATTGATGCACATTAGTTCTTAAATCCTGGGCTGTGATGTACCGGGTCTGATATAGCTGAGCTTTGAATTCCTGATATGCACTTATACTTTCTGTTTCTTTGGCTGTTCATGACTTATGGATACTGAGAAATATCTTTGGCTTGTCATGGTTTCAAACAATTGTTTTATGGAGTCAATTTCAATTCTCTTGAATCCATGATCATTGTATTATGATGATACCCACACTGATCATATTTCACACCTTAAAAACTGTCTGATGCACATTAGTTCTAAAAACCTGGGCTGTGATGTACCGGGTCTGACATAGCTGAGCTTTGAATTCCTGATATGCACAGATACTGTCTGTTTTTTGGGCTGTTCATGGTTTACGGATACTGGGAAATACCATTGGCTGTTCATGGTTTGAAACAAATGTTGTCTGGAGTCAACTTGAATTGTCTTGAAGCCTTGATCATTGGTTATGATGATACCCACACTGATCATACTTCACACCTTAAAAACAATCCATGCACAATATTTCTTAAATCCAGGGCTGTGATGTACCATGTCTGACATGCTGAGCTTTGAATTCCTGATATGCACTGTTTGTTTTGGTATTCTGAGTTACATCTTCTGAATATCTAACTCAGAATACTACCCGTTTGTTTTGAGCGTACTCTGAGTTCCATATTCAGAATATTGATATCCCTTCAATTCGATATTCCCAACCATACTCACGGGCGCTCTCTCTCTCGATCTCTCTCTCTCTCTCCTCAATCCCCAGATCTGGTTATGCATTCGGTTGTCCTCCGAACCATACAAACATAACGAAGTTGATGTCGTTACAGTCGATGATGATCGGATTTTCAAGAACATTGCTTTGTACTAGTGGGCGTGGCATTGGAAAAAATGCAGCTCTAGTATGGAGTTTTTATGAATGAGCACTATGAATCTGAGACTGTGACTACTTTTACCAATAAACTCAGGATATTACCAATGATTATCGAATCAAGACAAGTCAAATTGACTCCAGAAACAATTGTTTGGAACCATGAGCAGCCAAAGATATTTCTCAGTATCCATAAATCATGAACAGCCAAAGAAACAGAAAGTATAAGTGCATATCAGGAATTCAAAGCTCAGCTATATCAGACCCGGTACATCACAGCCCAGGATTTAAGAACTAATGTGCATCAATTGTTTTTAAGGTCTGAAGTATGATCAGTGTGGGTATCATCAGAACCAATTCTCAGAAAAGCAATAATCGAAACTATTTTAAATGCATCTGATTTGTTGAGATGAATTCTACTTTTATTTATATGAATATGCCTTGGTTAACTTGCTGGTAATGCCACTTAGTGAATACTATTAAGAAGACTTCAAATCCCTGTAAATGAACGAATATGTTATTCTGGGATTAAGAAGATGTTGTCTACGTAGTCAATGATGAATTCTGAGTAGTCAATGTTGACAATGTGCTTTGTACTAGTGGGCGTGGCATTTTAAAAAAATGCAGCTCTGGTATATTGAGTCGTTTGTATCATTGATTTGATGAATCTGAGACTGCGAGTAGCCCGTATTTTTTCAGGCATTATGTTGTTTTCATAGTGTTTGACAAGAGGGGATATCTGTATTCTGAATAGTGGTTAAGCAAATCTGAACTCCGGTTTTCAGTTTTCCGTTTCCGTTTATGGTTAATGTAGGAAGTTACTGCCGCACAATTTATTACTCCTCCCCCTTTTTTGGAATTTTAATGCAGCATTTTTCTCAAATGATTTCTTTGTTTATAGATCTACCTGCTCTACAGTTTTCAAATGAAGGAGTTAAGAAGCAACAGCAGCAGCTCCAGACAGCATGCAGCGACTGGAGACAACAAATAATGATTTAACAGTATGCTTGTTTGTAATGATGGCTGACAACAAATTGTACAACTTATTCTCATAATATATGTATCGATCCCATGTCATTAAGAATCTGTTACGTCATTATGTTGAACAATGTAAACAAAATTAATGAAGTAAGCTTGCTTTGGTGAATAAATTGGTTGAGCATAGTTGAATTGGGTCCCGTTCTTATTTTAAATTCCTACTGCTTTTTTGTCTGAATAAATTGGTTGGCTTAGGCCGTAGAAATTATCGTTGATATAGCAAGTGATGAATGCAAATTGATTTCGAAAATCCTGAACAAATATAACCGAACAGCTTTTAAACTCGTTCTATCAGAAAAACAGCTT
Organism: Hemerocallis citrina; assembly: GCA_017893485.1. Taxonomy (NCBI): domain Eukaryota; kingdom Viridiplantae; phylum Streptophyta; class Magnoliopsida; order Asparagales; family Asphodelaceae; genus Hemerocallis; species Hemerocallis citrina. The sequence continues at coordinate 277,081,955 of CM030358.1, forward strand.
TCAGATAACAGTTTTCAGCAAGAAATATAACGGAACAGCTTTAAAACTCTCTTTTTCAGGGAAAACAGCTTTCAGGTTTTAGTTTTAAGCTAGAAATATAACAGAACAGCTTTTAAAATAGTTTTTTCAGCAAAACAGCTTTCACATAATAGTTTCAGCTAGAAATATAACAGAACAGCTTTTAAACTTGTTTTTCCAGAAAAAACAGCTTTCACATAATAGTTTTCAGCAAGAATTTTAACCGAACAGCTTTTAAACTCGCTTTTTTCAGAAAAACAGCTTTTAGATAACAGTTTTCAGCTAGAAATATAACAGAACAGCTTTTAAACTCGTTCTTTCAGAAAAACAGCTTTCAGATAACAGTTTTCAGCAAGAAATATAACGGAACAGCTTTTAAACTCTCTTTTTCAGAAAAAACAGCTTTCAGGTAATAGTTTTCAGCTAGAAATATAACAGAACAGCTGTTAAACTCGTTTTTCCAGAAAAACAGCTTTCACATAATAGTTTTCAGCAAGAATTTTAACCGAACAGCTTTTAAACTCGCTTTTTTCAGAAAAACAGCTTTTAGTTAACAGTTTTCAGCTAGAAATATAACAGAACAGCTTTTAAACTCGTTCTTTCAGAAAAACAGCTTTCAGATAACAGTTTTCAGCAAGAAATATAACGGAACAGCTTTTAAACTCTCTTTTTCAGAAAAAACAGCTTTCAGGTAATAGTTTTCAGCTAGAAATATAACAGAACAGCTTTTAAACTCGTTTTTCCAGAAAAACAGCTTTCACATAATAGTTTTCAGCAAGAATTTTAACCGAACAGCTTTTAAACTCGCTTTTTTTCAGAAAAACAGCTTTTAGATAACAGTTTTCAGCTAGAAATATAACAGAACAGCTTTTAAACTCGTTCTTTCAGAAAAACAGCTTTCAGATAACAGTTTTCAGCAAGAAATATAACGGAACAGCTTTTAAACTCTCTTTTTCAGAAAAAACAGCTTTCAGGTAATAGTTTTCAGCTAGAAATATAACAGAACAGCTTTTAAACTCGTTTTTCCAGAAAAACAGCTTTCACATAATAGTTTTCAGCAAGAATTTTAACCGAACAGCTTTTAAACTCGCTTTTTTCAGAAAAACAGCTTTTAGATAACAGTTTTCAGCTAGAAATATAACAGAACAGCTTTTAAACTCGTTCTTTCAGAAAAACAGCTTTCAGATAACAGTTTTCAGCAAGAAATATAACGGAACAGCTTTTAAACTCTCTTTTTCAGAAAAAACAGCTTTCAGGTAATAGTTTTCAGCTAGAAATATAACAGAACAGCTTTTAAACTCGTTTTTCCAGAAAAACAGCTTTCACATAATAGTTTTCAGCAAGAATTTTAACCGAACAGCTTTTAAACTCGCTTTTTTCAGAAAAACAGCTTTTAGATAACAGTTTTCAGCTAGAAATATAACAGAACAGCTTTTAAACTCGTTTTTTCAGAAAAACAGCTTTCAGATAACAATTTTCAGCAAGAAATGTAACGGAACAGCTTTTAAACTCTCTTTTTCACAAAAAACAGCTTTCAGGTAATAGTTTTCAGCTAGAAATATAACAGAACAGCTTTTAAACTCGTTTTTTCATAAAAACAGCTTTTAGATAACAGTTTTCAGCAAGAAATATAACCGAACAGCTTCCAAACTCTCTTTTTCAGATAAACAGCTTTCAGAATATCAATATTCAGAATATAGGCTAAACAAACAGCTTTTAGACTCATATTCAGAATATCTCATATTCAGAATATCATATTCAGAATATCATATTTAGAATACTCAATTCAAAATATCAAAACAAACGCAACCTTAGAGTTTCTATTTAGGGGTTGCTTGGTTGCAAGTAATGTTAAAAAAATAGGTAAAGTTGATTGTCACATCAGGATTTATGTCATAATTACCAACGATACTAACTTTTCTTCTGTTTGATTGCGCTTAATGAGGATTGGTAAAATTGCGTGGGCCATCACTGCCACGTTATAAATTTGGTAAATCCAAATTCCTCTCTTTAAAAGAGGATTTAGGGATGAAACAAGACAATTGAGATAATTTTAATAAAAGTTGTGGGCCCACACATAATTCTTAGCAACTTGGGATGGATTCCCAATTTTTTACTACAAAATATGAGAGACTAAGAGTACGCAAAGTTACCTTTTTAGATATATTACAGTCATCCAAACATGAGAAAATGGTTAACTTTGTGAAGCGATGTATTCTCACATATTTCACTAGCAATCAAACGTAGGAAAATTAGAATTATAAACCATAGAATCCTACAATATCAAAATTACAAAAGTTAATTACTTCCAACCAAAAGAGGAAGGAGAGTAGTAATTTATGTGCTGAAAGTAATCATCCCTAAGCAAAAATGGTGTTGTTCCCTTCTAAATTCAACTTTTCTCATCATGGGGTTTCTATAAATGGTACAACACTAATTATTAGAGGGGGTTGTTGACTCTCCAATTTAGGTTTTAGTGGTTAATTTTGTTTAAAATGGGAATGAAAGAAATGCAGGAATCAAATTCCTATTGGAAATAGGAAGGATCGTGAATGTAGAACAAATTTACAGCTCAAAGTGTTTATTTACAAATAGATGAAATTTATTTGGTTTGATCCATTCTGTAAAATGTGAATGATCTTAACTGATATGATACGGACATGTTTTTGTTTCATTATATTACTCATTAATGGGACAGAGTGACATAGTCTCTTTTTGACTCAAACAACTATTGTGATTAGAATAACTAATTATCGGCAACTATTATTTGGGATAATATCATTTATTTCGTTGTGATCCACTGTGTAGGATTTGAATGGGAAAAAAAAGTTCATGGTCATTTGGGCATATGATTTCTTCTAAGAAATGGAGGAGCTTTATGATAATCTTCTTGAGATATGTGCACTATTGCATGATATCCTCAAAAATTAGGAGGATCATTGTAGAGAGCCAACTTTTGAGAAGATCCAAAGGCTCCTCTACATCCGTAGGAGCAGTATATGCGGTGCCCAAGTGGCCCAAGTGGATATAAAAGTTGTTTCCAGACCATGGTGCAAGTGGGGTTTGAGGCAACTATAGCTTATCGTTAAAGAGGATTTACCACAATGCTAGACAAACATTTGCGAGTTTTTTATTGTATTGTTACTTAAAGAAGAATTATGTATCTTGTTGTATGTAAAGTCAATCTGCATATACAATACATTTAACTTCATTCTTCAAGTGATTGCTAGGAATAGGATAATGGCGATCATTATATTGGTGTAGATAAATCTAGTCTTCTTTGAAAATACTAATAATTTGATCTGCTAGAGAACTAATGATGTCTTGTGTGTATAATGATGCTAATTGCTAGTCAATATTGCAACCATCATCAATATTTGTAATACATCTTAGTGCACAAATTGTGTAGCACATTAGTGACTTGGTACAACATATGTAAGAACTACTAGTATAACAATTGCATCTTAAAACTTGCCCATTTCTAGTGTTGTAATAGTAAAATTCTGAAAGTTAAAAATTTCAACTTTAGTTACCAGCAAAATCAGTGTATAACAGACATTGATTGAGCATTTCATCGAGCCAGTATTGCTTGGGGAGAGTAAGAGGACAATAAATAGTAGTGAAGGTCTCAGAGGGATAAAGATACAAATTTTCTTTTCTTTCTCTCGTATATTGATAGCACATAAGGGGAAATGAAAGATTCCTTAAGAAAAATTAGTATGTGATATCATATAGAATAGTAGGAGCACTGATATTAACCATGGGCTTTTGATAATGTATACGTTCATTTGTTTATAAGCTTTCTTTATCGAAGGCTAGGGGTGGACGTGTGCAGTGTCTTGAGTCATGCCTAGCTTAGTCCACTCCGTGGGCATAAAGTTGATTCGTGCTTAGACCTATGCCCATTACAGGACCAGATCGAGAAGCATGCTAGTCCTATTGGACCTGGGCTGACCCACATGCGTAATTGGTTGGTCGACACATTGAAACATCTATTTGTGTCTATTCCCGTTTTCTATTTCATGCCTATATAATACTACTTCAATGTCTATTTCAAGTATGTAGTAGTTTGCAAATCAACTTTATATTTACCTACAAGATGTGTGCATATAAGAAAAAAGAAAAGATTGAATTCTTTGTATTCCAACACCAAAATTGTCCAAATATAAGTATGCTCGAGGAAATTTGATTTTTCAACGACTCACCAGGTTTTACCAAGTAGATAAAATTATGTATGAAAAAATAAACAACCAAAAATCAACTTTTCTCTTCATATTTCCTGACTTGTCATACTAGCAATGAACTCGCTCAATGCACGAGTGATTCTCCTTGAAATAACTATAGTTAATCATAGAATATGTGTAGCTACGCAATTAAAGTTATGCAAAATTAATATAATTAAATATTCTAGAAAATATATTTTTTCGCAAGCAAGTTATTATCGGAAAAATACTTTGTTAAGTTTATCCATAGAAATCATAAATTTCACCAAATTTGACAAAAAACAAACTTATATTGCTAGAGAAAATATATGAAAAAGCAGTTTATAGCTTGAGAAATTTGAAAATGTGACCAAGAAAAGTTGAGGAGAGATGGATTTGAATCATACGATACACATATATGCATTTTAACTTTTACGCGTGGGTTATTCTTTAGCAACAATAATTCGTTCGACATATCTCTACTACTATAATGGGAGAAGGCCTTAGTGTAATTTGTCCATCTATCAACCTGTGCAAAGCACGTTTATAACTATTGTAAATGAGGTTTTTGATCAAATTCAGACCACGTCCGAATTTTTACTTTTAAAAAAACTATATTTATTAAGATGTCAATCGCACGTGTAAACTACTAGTATGTATGAACTCTAGGCCTAATTATGAAGTCTTTGTGGATTTATTTTAATCAACGTTCTTTCTTAATTTATCATTAAAAAGGTTTTCTTTCTAAATTATGAATCTTAATTATGAGGAAACTTCGGAATTACTTGGGAAAAGAAAATATATGAACATATACAATCTTTTTTTGAGAAACGAACATATACCATCTTGATAATCACAATTTGATCGAACCACAAACTGACAAAAGCACGGAAGAAGATAAAGTGTGGAACTTAACATAAAAAACTATTTTTTTTTTGGAAGTAAAAAATAAGTACTACGTACCGAACTCCATCTATATAACAAAACACAAAGAAACTATAAGTGAATAGGCACCTTTGGAAGGCAGGGAGTGTGACAACGTACACGCTTCCCCGGTACTCTCAAATTTCTCTCCTTTCCAAAGCTCCACAAGGCAGGCAAAAAGAAAGAGTAATAGGACAACAAGCAATGTTGCTTTCATTTTAGTTCTTTCTTTGTTGAGATTGAAATCGACGTTCTTTTTCAAAGGGGTAGGTAGTTTGCACGCAGGCAAAAATCATGAAAGGCGATGGAATCGCCTTATCTTTCATGGGTTTATTACTCCTTCAATCTCCCCCAAAATCAATGGCCCAGATCTAACCTCACAAAACATATTTCTCTCCCCCTCAAAAGTTTCCCTCCAAAACTCAAATTCAAATCCCCATTCAAAATAACTCCTTTATTTATTTAATTATCTCTCTCTCTTTCTTCTATTCAAAAAATTAAGAAAATAAAAATTTTAAAATTTTAAAAAATAAAAAAATTAAAAATTTAAAATTTTGAAAACTTTAAAAAAGATTCAAAAAAATCAAAAAATTTTTAAAAATTATAAAAAAAATAAAAAAAATAAATTTAATTTTTTAATATTTAAAAATTGTAAAATTTTAAAAAGTTTAGTTTTTTTTAATTTTAGAAATTTTGGATATTTTGAAAATTTAAAAAAAATCAAAAGAAAAATCAAAAAATCAAAAAAAAAAATTTAAAATTTTGGAAATTTGAAAAAATTTGAAAATTTGAAAAATCTCAAAGCAAATCCAAATCCAAATCCAATGTCGAACCCCAATCAAGAGGTCGTCGCCGATATCTGAACCGCTGTTGATTCCGTATCGGTGACTCCCCTCCACCAAATCGAGCGCGAATATCAAGCAACTCCGTATCGGTGACTCCCCTCCACCGAATCGAGAGCCTCTATATGCGATGCGATCTAATTTCATCTCATTAACCGAATTCACATTTTAATTTTTAATTTTTTTGTGCAGGGGATTACTCAGTTTTTTGCTGACTTGAATTTTGTGTGTGCATGAGATTTAAGTTCAGAGATGTATGATTATTTTATTTTGTATTTAGACATACTTATAGTAGTTATGAGATTAGAGTAAGCTCTATAAAACTCTATGCGGTGTTTTATAGAGTAACTAGGTTTGCCCGTTGACACGTGCCTACGGCATGTCTTCGGAACGGTGCACCTGATTTGATTATATAAAATAGTTTTGGACGTCCAGCAAATTAATTGAAATAGCAAACATATTATATGAGAAAACAGTATATCTACCTTTAAGCTCAACCATCGCCTTCTTAATCATTAACTTGAATTTACCTGGAATGCATATAGTTTGTTAGAAACACTGCATAGTGTTTTTTTTAACTTCAGCATCACTTTTAGATGCTTGTAATAGTTATGCAAGGACATCTATATAATAAAACACAAAGAAAGCTATCAAGTGGCTCTCCTTCAATCTCCCCCAAAATCAATGGCCCAGATCTAACCACACAAAACATATTTTCCCCCCCAAAAGTTTCCCTCCAAAACTCAAATTCAAATCCCCATTCAAAACAACTCCTTTATTTATTTAATTATCTCCCTCTCTTTCTTCTATTCAAAAAATTAAGAAAATAAAAATTTTAAAATTTTAAAAAATAAAAAAATAAAAAATTTTAAATTTTGAAAACTTTAAAAAAGATTCAAAAAAATCAAAAAATTTTAAAAAATTATAAAAAAATTTAAAAAATATATTTATTTTTTTAATATTTAAAAATTGTAAAATTTTAAAAAGTTAATTTTTTTTTAATTTTAGAAATTTTAGAAATTTTGAAAATTTAAAAAAATACAAAAGAAAAATCAAAAAATCAAAAAAAAAATTTAAAATTTTGGAAATTTGAAAAAATTTGAAAATTTGAAAAATCTCAAAGCAAATCCAAATCCAAATCCAATGTCGAATCCCAATCAAGAGGTCGTCGCCGATATCTGATCCGCTGTTGATTCCGTATCGGTGACTCCCCTCCACCAAATCGAGCGCGAAAATCAAGCAACACCGTATCGGTGACTCCCCTCCACCGAATCGAGAGCCTCTATATGCGATGCGATCTAATTTCATCTCATTAACCGAATTCACATTTTAATTTTTAATTTTTTTGTGCAGGGGATTACTCAGTTTTTTGCTGACTTGAATTTTGTGCGTGCATGAGATTTAAGTTCAGAGATGTATGATTATTTTATTTTGTATTTAGACATACTCATAGTGGTTATGAGATTAGAGTAAGCTCTATAAAACTCTATGCAGTGTTTTATAGAGTAACTAGGTTTGCCCGTTGACACGTGCCTACGGCACGTCTTCGGAACGGTGCACCTGGTTTGATTATATAAAATAGTTTTGGACGTCTAGCAAATTAATTGAAATAGCAAACATATTATATGAGAAAACAGTATATCTACCTTTAAGCTCAACCATCGCCTTCTTAATCATTAACTTGAATTTACCTGGAATGCATATAGTTTGTTAGAAACACTGCATAGTGTTTTTTTTAACTTCAGCATCACTTTTAGATGCTTGTAATAGTTATGTAAACACTGCAAACCTAGTTACTCTATAAAACACTGCATAGAGTTTTATAGAGCTTATCTAATCTCATAACCACTATGAGTATGTCTAAATACAAAATAAAATTATCATACACTCTGAACTTAAATCTCATGCACACACAAAATTCAAGTCAGCAAAAAACTGAGTAATCCCCTGCACAAAAAAAAATTAAAAATTAAAATGTGAATTCGGTTAATGAGATGAAATTAGATCGCATCGCATATAGAGGCTCTCGATTCGGTGGAGGGGAGTCACCGATACGGAGTTGCTTGATATTCGCGCTCGATTTGGTGGAGGGGAGTCACCGATACGGAATCAACAGCGGATCAGATATCGGCGACGACCTCTTGATTGGGGTTCGACATTGGATTTGGATATAGATTTGCTTTGAGGTTTTTCAAATTTTCAAATTTTTTCAAATTTCCAAAATTTAAATTTTTTTTTTTGACTTTTTGATTTTTCTTTTGAATTTTTTTTAAATTTTCAAAATTTTCAAAATTTCTAAAATTTCTAAAATAAAAAAAAAAGTTAAACTTTTTTAAATTTTACAATTTTTAAATATTTAAAAAATAAATATATTTTTTAAATTTTTTTATAAATTTTTAAAATTTTGGATTTTTTTGGATTTTTTTGAAGTTTTCAAAATTTAAATTTTTTTAGTTTTTTAGTTTTTTAATTTTTTAAAATTTTAAAATTTTTATTCTCTTAATTTTTTGAATAGAAGAAAGAGAGAGAGAGATAATTAAATAAATAAAGGAGTTGTTTTGAATGGGGATTTGAATTTGAGTTTTGGAGGGAAACTTTTGAGGGGGGGGGGGGGGGAATATGTTTTGTGAGGTTAGATCTGGGCTATTGATTTTGGGGGAGATTGAAGGAGAGCCACTTGATAGCTTTCTTTGTGTTTTATTATATAGATGTCCTTGCATAACTATTACAAGCATCTAAAAGTGATGCTGAAGTTAAAAAAAATACTATGCAGTGTTTCTATCAAACTATATGCATTCCAGGTAAATTCAAGTTAATGATTAAGAGGGCGATGGTTGAGTTTAAAGGTAGATATACTGTTTTCTCATATAATATGTTTGTTACTTCAATTAATTTGCTAGACGTCCAAAACTATTTTATGTAATCAAACCAGGTGCACCGTTTCGAAGACGTGCCGTAGGCACGTGTCAACGGGCAAACCTAGTTTTACTTACAACTCTCATTGAATATAGGACTGAAAAGTGAGGGGCTGGTAAAAAAGTAGGGATGGATTCGGTACGGTATCGAATTTTTTGACATTGTACCATTATCATATCAAACTAGTTCGGTTTGAAAATATGCAAACCGTTACCAACCAAAAAGTTTGGTATACTGAAACTTCGGTATACCGACTACTTCGGTTGGTACGGTTCGGTATTTGTGTTATACCAAATATGATTTAACAAATATCTTAGCAAATATCAGTACCAATAAAAATAACAAGTTAACAATATCACATAACTACCGAAACTTGTCGATTGCATTTATTGGGGCACATTTGATAATATGGCGTAGCTGCGTAGAACAGATTTGTCATTTTAACTTGTTTCTGTTTCTCATAGTTAAGACATAAATGCCTAACTCATATTAATGTTGGAAAAAAGGCGAAAACATGAAATGTACAGCCCCACATCTGACCTACTTAACTTAAAGCGTAAATGCTCAGCATAAAGCATATGTGATGGTTTATTCTTTTGAAATAAATTATAATATTGATATGGTCAAAACAAGGGGTTCAATCGAGACCGTCCAAATGGGGCACGAATCCTACAGCTCAGGGACGAGACGGTAATTTCACATGCAAACGGATCCACCACAGCTGGGCACGGGTTTCAACCCGCTGCCAACTCGGTCCAGCAAGACACAATCAAGGTCCCTGATTAGATCTAAATCAACGGCCATGATTCACGTCAATCTTTACACTGGGACTTAGGGATTAAAATTCCTTATCTGATTACCAGAATATACCTTATCAGATTACTTTCCCAATCTGTTTACAAGGAGATTATTCTATATCGGATTACGCGGATTACATTCCTAAATTGTTCTCTAAGACGCCTATAAATACCCCCCACCCATCTCCATTAACAGGTAATCAATCTTTCTCTAGTTAAACGCTCTTTCATAATCAATTCCGGTTACTGACTTGAGCGTCGGAGGGTGCGTCGCCGGGAACAACCCCGGTGTCTCGCACTTTTTGCAGGTGCACGGCGGGAGCGACGATCAGAGTTCAACGGAACAGGTATACAGGTTCTCCTATTCAGTTTCCCCAAAGAACTCACAAATTCATCTGTTTGCCCCCACACCGAATTTAGCGGCAACAGATTGGCGCCGTCTGTGGGAAACTAACGAATAGAGACCTCTCCTCTTCCCGGTGAACAGGTTTTCTCCAGCCATGCCGCCTCGCAAAGTCAGATCTAGGGGCTCCAATCGAGCGCCCATCCTTGACCAGCAGGAAGTCCTTCCTGATCCCACTCAGCAACAAGGGCAGCTCCCTCCTACTGTGGAAGAGCCGCTCCAGCGGAACCCTCCACATCCTGATCCGAAGGGGCCTAACCCCCAGAAACAGCCTCTTCATCCAGAGAACATACCCAACCACACTGCCTCCAGTGCCTCCATGGCCTCCCATCATCCCCGAGCCTCTGGTCGCCACGATGCCCATCCCAGACGCCCGGAAGATAAGGACCTTCGTCACCATCTGGACGAAAAGCGGGCTCGGGGAGAAGCCTCCCACCAAGAACGATCCCCCCGACACCGGGGACACAGGGGGTCCCCCGCCCGAAGAGGGAGAAGAGACTCCCCCGATCACTACCGAAGGAGGCACTCACCAGCAGGTCGGCAGCAGCATCGGAACAATGAGGCACCCATCACCCGTGCCGAGTTCCAGCAATTCCAAGCTATGGTACAACAGGCCCTCAATCTCCGTCAAAATCCCAATGAGCCAAAGGCCCCCTCCCCTCGTCCGGTCCGGAGCCCTCGCCAACGTTCCCCTTCTCCTCGACCCGCTCCTACCAATTCCAGACGCACCCCAAGTCCTCGTCGTTCCCGAAGCTACCATCGCCGCAGTCCTCGCTCCCCATCCTACGAAGACGAGTCCCGTGGCTCGGCAGATCACCGCCGGAGAGATAACACCATGAACCGCCGCCTAAACGAGGTGGAAAAACTCTTGGGACGGATAAACCGGGAAGAAGAACTCAGGGGGAGGACCCTCCGTCCTAGCCAACCCCCGTTCTCCCGGACCATAGTGGACACTCCTGTTCCCTTCGGTTTCAAACCTCCCCAGTTCGAGAACTACACGGGAGAGACCGATCCGGTTGACCACATCGAAGGCTTTAAGACTTTGATGCTCCTCCATCAAGCGTCCGACGCCCTCCTCTGCAAAACATTCCCTGCAACACTGAAGGGCCCAGCTCGAGAATGGTACTCTCGCCTTGCCCCGGCGTCAATATTCTCCTTTGAACAGTTCGAGACCCTGTTCATCACCCACTTCGTCAGCAGCCGAAGGGCCGAGAAGACCAGCATTTCCCTGTTGCACCTCCGTCAGCAGAAGGGGGAGAGATTGAGGGACTACGTGAAGAGGTTCGCAGCCGAGGCCAGAACTATCGCATCCCTCGACCAATCCGTTGCTACCGCGGCGTTCCAATCCAACATCCTAAATTCTAACCTCCGCTCCTCCCTCGCCAAAAAACCGCCACATGACTTTTCTGACCTCCTCCTCCGTACTGAAAAGTACATCCGAGCTGAAGAGGCCGAGGAACCGCCCAACTGGGAAGCAACCGCCTCCGGGTCTAAGAGGAAGGGAACGGAAGAAGAGGGACCCAAAAAGTTTCAGAAGGATAATGCTGGCCAGCGCCGGCCTCCCCCTAGATTTGAAAAATTCACTCCCCTCACCACAAACATCTCCGCCATTTTCATGGAAGTCGAAAAAGAAGGGGTCCTGCCTCCAGCTCCAAAGATGAACACCCCAGCCAAAAGGAGGGATAAAGACAAATGGTGCCGTTATCACCGGGACCATGGGCATGACACCAACGACTGCCGGGCTCTGAGAAACGAGATCGAAGCCCTCATCCAGAGGGGGCAGCTGGCGAAGTTTGTAAGAAAGGACGGGGCCGAACTTCCTCCCCAGCCTCGGGGGGCTAACAAACGTCCGGAACGGGAAGAGACGCCAGAATTCGAGGAAGAGCGAGTCCTCCACCTTATCCATGGGGGTCCAATGGGGGGCTCCTCGAACTCTTCTCGGAAAGCTTTTATTAGGGAAGTAAATTCTGTCCGGGCCACCCCTCCCCCCAAAGGACTCGGAGTGCCCGTCACCTTCTCTGACGACGATCTCGAGGGCGTCCGCACCCCTCATTGCGACGCACTCGTCATCAACCTTCACATGGCCAATTTCAAAGTCGAAAGAATCCTAGTGGATAACGGCTCCTCCGTTAACATCCTATTCCTCGATGCTTTTAAGGGGCTGAAGCTCTCCCGAGACAGACTGAAGCCCGCCGGGTATACGCTCCATGGGTTCACGGGAGTGCCGGTGACGATCGAAGGGGTGATCACCCTCGACGTCACAGCAGGCAAAACTCCTACTACCCGCACGGAGTCAATGGATTTCATGGTTGTAGATGTCCCCGCGGCCTACAACGTCATTTTGGGTCGGCCCGGCCTAGCCGCCCTTGAAGCCGTCCCTTCTGCCTATCATCTCAAAATGAAATTCCCCACTCGGGCTGGAGTGGGAGAAGTTAGGGGCAATCAGGAACAGGCCCGCAAGTGTTACATGACCTCCACGCTCGGACCCGTCCTCTCCTTAGAAACACTCGAGATTCCACAAGATGCTGCTCGGCCGACTCCTGAGCCAGTCGATGAGCTGGAGGAAATACTCTTCTCGGAGCAGGAGCCGACCCGTAAGTTCTATGTCAGCAAGGCACTCCCGTCCGCCCTACATTCAAATATTGTGAAATGCATCCGAGCCAACCGGGACCTCTTCGCATGGTCAGCAGCGGACATGCCCGGTATCTCCGAAGAACTCTTGGTCCATCGCCTCAGCGTTGATCCGGGGTCCAAACCGGTCCAGCAGAAGAGGCGCAAGTTCGCCCCCGAGCGCCAGCTCGCCATCAAAGAGGAGGTAGACAAACTGCTGAAAGCCCGATTCATACAGGAAGTGAATTATCCGGAGTGGTTGTCCAACGTAGTCATGGTGAAGAAATCCAATGGGACATGGAGAATCTGTATTGATTTCACTGACCTCAACAAGGCCTGCCCTAAAGATCCCTTCCCTCTGCCGAGCATCGACACTCTGATTGACGCAACCTCGGGACATGAGCTCCTCAGCTTCATGGATGCTTTCTCGGGTTACAATCAGATAAGGATGTTCCCCCCGGATATTCCGAAGACGTCTTTTGTAACGGACCAAGGACTCTATTGTTACCGAGTCATGCCGTTCGGCCTGAAGAACGCAGGGGCAACGTATCAACGTCTCGTCAACAAGGTATTCCAGGCCCAGATCGGTCGGAACATGGAAGTCTACGTGGACGACATGCTTGTGAAAAGCATCCGAGGCGTTGATCATGAGACCGACCTCCAAGAAGCGTTCGATGTTTTGAGAAGGCACAATATGAGACTCAACCCGAACAAGTGTGCGTTCGGCGTCTCATCGGGCAAGTTCCTCGGCTTTATGGTCAGCCAACGAGGAATAGAGGCAAATCCGGAGAAGATCAGGGCCATACTAGACATGGCCCCGCCCAGAAACGTCAAAGAAGTTCAGAAACTGACAGGTCGCTTAGCCGCCATTGGGCGCTTTTTGTCCAAATCCGGGGAGAAATGCCTCCCGTTCTTCAAAGCCCTGAGGGGGACTAAGGGGTTCGAGTGGGGGCAGCCACAACAAGATTCCTTCAACCAGCTTAAAGCTTACCTCGTCAATCCGCCCCTGCTCAGCAAACCCATACCGGGCGAGCCCCTCTACCTCTACTTGGCAGCCTCGGAACAGACACTAAGTGCGGTCTTAGTCAGAGAAGAAGAAAGAACTCAAAAGCCCATTTACTACGTCAGCAAAGTGCTCCGGGACGCCGAGCTCCGGTACCCGAAAATTGAGAAAATAGCCTACGCCCTGATAATGGCTGCAAGAAAGCTTCGGCCATACTTCCAGTCTCATTCGGTGGTCGTCCTTACCGACCAGCCGTTGAAACAGATCCTTCACAAGCCAGAGACTTCCGGCCGCCTCATGAAGTGGTCGATCGAGCTGAGCCAACATGATATTACTTATCAGCCTCGGACCGCAATCAAGGCGCAGGCGCTGGCCGAATTCATAGTTGAGACGACTATCCCCGACTCCGAGCAGACGACGAAGGGACCGCCTGTCTGGTCTGTATATGTCGATGGATCCTCTTGCAACGAGGGGAGCGGGGCTGGAGTCATCCTGGCGGGCCCAGACGACTTTGTCCTTCAATATTCCCTCCGGATAAACTTTAAAGCCTCGAATAACGAAGCCGAATACGAGGCACTCATAGCCGGCCTCGGGATGGCCCGAAACGCAGGGGCGCGACGCCTGCAGATCTTCAGCGACTCTCAATTGGTCGTCAACCAGGTCCTCGGCGAATATGAAGCCCGCGATGACAGAATGGTAAAGTACTTGGCCAAAGTGAAGAGCCTCATGGCGCTCTTCGAGGAGGCCCTCATCCGAAGAATCCCCAGAGAGGAAAATGCCCAGGCCGACGCCCTGTCCAAACTAGCTTCCTCATCCCTGCAAGGCCTCGAACAAACCGTTCTGATAGAAGTCCTCCTCAAGCCCAGCATAGAGGACGAGGCTTTCAACTCCGTCGAGACACTGCCGCTCCCCCTCGAAGACAATTGGATGAAGCCCCTCGTCGAGTTTTTAAGAGACGGACTCCTACCAAGGGATCCGAAGGAAGCCCGAAAGATAAGGACCCGGGCCGAGCGTTACATAATGGTCGAAGGCGTTCTGTATAAGCGCTCCTTCACCCAGGTGGATGGTCGACCCTACCTAAGATGCCTCTCCCCCGGACAAGCCGATTACGCCCTGCAAGAGCTCCATGAGGGCATCGGCGGAGCCCACTCCGGCTCCAGAGCCTTGGCACGTAAAGTGTTAAACTACGGGTATTACTGGCCCACTATCCTACGGGACGCCGAACGACACGTTCGACAATGCACCTCCTGTCAGAAGTATTCCGACATCCGACGCCTTCCACAAGCTCCACTCTCTTCCTTGTCGAGTCCGATCCCCTTTGCAATGTGGGGGATGGATCTACTCGGGCCATTTCCACCGGCCCCCGGACAGTTGAAGTTTCTAGTCGTGGCAGTCGACTATTTCTCGAAATGGGTCGAGGCCGAGCCCCTGGCTACAATTACCGAACATAGAGTCGTCCAATTCTTCTGGAAAAGTGTAATCTGTCGTTTCGGTGTTCCCCGGGTCGTAGTTACGGATAACGGTACGCAGTTCGCTGGAGCTGCCTTCCGAGCCTTATGTCAAGACCTAGCTATACAGCACCGCTTCTCCTCAGTCTCTCATCCCCAGTCAAATGGCCAAGCCGAGAATGCCAACCGACAGATCCTCTCCGGCATCAAGAAGAGACTCGACAAATGCTCCAAGGGATTGTGGGTCGATCAGCTGCCCAATGTGTTGTGGAATTACCGAACCACGAAGCGGATCCCGACGGGCGAGAGTCCGTTCAATCTCACCTATGGGTCCGAGGCCCTCATCCCACTAGAAGTTGGAATACCCTCTCCTCGCCTGATTGCCTTCGAAGAAGAACAGAATGCCAGGGAGCTCAGAACGAGCCTAGATTTGGTAGACGAGATTCGGGAAAGAGCCGCCATACGGCAGCAAGGTTACCGAAGAAGAATCGAACTCGCCTACAACAAACGGGTCCGCCCAACCGACTTGAAAGAGGGAGACCTGGTCCTCCGAAAGCTGGCCATTTCGTTCCCCGGACAGAAGAGCAAATTGGCCCCAAATTGGGAGGGACCGTACAAAGTGTCCAAAGTGATCCGCCCCGGTGCGTACAAGCTAGAAGACCTTGAGGGTAGAGAAATTCCCAGGACTTGGAACGCCGACCATCTTTTGAAATACCTTGAGAAGGCAACCCCGCCTATCTAAGTAACTCGAGATGTCGGGCAACCACTCCTGCTACTAGTAATTTTTCCTTTGTTCTTTTTCATTGTAATAAACGGCTAGCAACTTTAGAAGCAGCCGACCATTAGATATTAATAAATAAATAAAGTTTTTCTTTACATTATCGCGTACTTCCGCCTCTAATTCCCTTATCACACAATGGTTCGGAGTCCAGCACTCGGCTCGACTCTTCCTACTCGGCCCGTCCTCAGACGGACCGGGGGCAGATCGCCGTTCGAAATTGCTCCTGCAGCCGTTGAATGGATCGGAGTCCAACACTTGGCTCGATTTTGCTTCGCAGATCCGCTCCTAAGCGGACTAGAAGTAGCTCGCCATTCGAAACTGCTCCTGCATCTCTCAAACTTATCACACAATGGTTCGGAGTCCAGCACTCGGCTCGACTCTCCCTACTCGGCCCGTCCTCAGACGGGCCGGGGGCAGATCGCCGTTCGAAATTGCTCCTGCAGCCGTTGAATGGATCGGAGTCCAACACTTGGCTCGATTTTGCTTCGCAAATCCGCTCCTAAGCGGACTAGAAGTAGCTCGCCATTCGAAACTGCTCCTGCATCTCTCAAACTTATCACACAATGGTTCGGAGTCCAGCACTCGGCTCGACTCTCCCTACTCGGCCCGTCCTCAGACGGGCCGGGGGCAGATCGCCGTTCGAAATTGCTCCTGCAGCCGTTGAATGGATCGGAGTCCAACACTTGGCTCGATTTTGCTTCGCAAGTCCGCTCCTAAGCGGACTAGAAGTAGCTCGCCATTCGAAACTGCTCCTACGTCCCTTAAACTAATCTAACGACCGGATCCTTCCTCCGGCTCGACTCTATCTCTCCGACTCGTCCTTAAACGATCCGGAACCCGTCCCGACCGTAGACTGTGCCGAGCTGACGAGGTACCGACCCTCGTTTTGGGAAAAAATCACCCCGAGGTCAACTCGCCGTTAAATCCTCCCAAATTGTGTGCCAAAGCGTGATGAGTGGATCCAGTAGTGCCACGTGCCCACAAAACGACAAGATAACGTTTTCTTGGTACTCGTGCCTGCCTCTGGATTCGTGCCCCCATCCGACGGTTATGGACACCCCACGTCGATCGGCACCAAGAGCCGAACGGCGGAGTCAGAACAACACATTGTGGGAGAATTCGTTTCGGCCATCAATTGTGCCGAGCTGACGAGGTACCGACCCTCGTTTTGGGAAAAAATCACCCCGAGGTCAACTCGCCGTTAGATCCTCTCAAATTGTGTGCCAAAGCGTGATGAGTGGATCCAGTAGTGCCACGTGCCCACAAAACGACAAGATAACGTTTTCTTGGGACTTGTGCCTGCCTCTGGATTCGCGCCACCATCCAACGGTTGTAGACACCCCACATCAACGGGCGTCAATAGCCGAGCGACAGGATCAGAATTGCGACAAAAGACTCGACGAACAGCCAATAGAAGACACTTCGGATAAATCGACCCCAATTTTATTAATGACTTGGACGAGTTTACAAAAAGATTACAACAGCGAGTTCAACAAAATATTAGAAGGCATGACCCGCTCATTTCCTCCGAGGAAGGGGGACACTCCGGTTCAACGACACTTTGGGTCGGCGCTTCTTAGCCTCCGAGCTCGTCTCCAGGCCGACGAACCGGGACGCCCCTTCGCCGCTGAGCCTCACAGTCGCCCCAACCGAAGCGCCACTTGAAGACACCGCCACACCACTTTGTGCATCGGCGGCTGACGCCCCGATGATAGGAGTCCGGGACGCCGCTTGATAGAACGTGATACCTCGCTCGATCTCTTCGCGGGTACACGAGGTGCTCCGGACGTTGGCCCTCACCGGCTGAGGCTTGAGCCGAGCGACCTCCTCCTCCAATTCGACGATCCGGTCCTTCAGTGCCTCGTCCTTCACGACAATTTTGAACCGAGGAAGCTTCGCCGATCCAGGGTATTCGGCGCTGTCAGATATGACACGACGCAGATGGGTCACCTCGATACTCTTGTCGACTGTCACCCTTTGCAAATGCTCGACCTTCTTTACGAGCTCATCTCGTTCGGCCAGAACAGAAGCCAATTCTTCTTCCTTAGCAAATAGCTCGGCTTCGGCTATCTGCAAGTGGTACACTTCGGCCAACAGATCCCCGTTCTTCATCTCCATATTGTACAGCATCCTCCTCGTCAGGTCGATCTCGCCCTCAAGGCGTTTCACGAGAGATAGATGGAACAGCTCTACTTGTCGCCGAGCCATCGTAGTGACGGGGGCCTACCCTACCACCGAACCAAACACTTAGACAATTTCAAAGACAAAACGTTTTTTCATTTATCAAAAAGCGGTGGCCAGTCCGCAAAAGGCGTTACAAAGCTCGGAAGAAAAAGCAGAACAGAAACTACAAAAAGATTAACGAAAGAATCAAGGGTCCACCTGCGTCTCCGCTCCCGCCCCGGACGCATCGACGGGCGGTCCCTCGATCTCTCCCTTAGCCGGGTCATCCTCTCCCCCTCCGTCTTCGCCTTCGACCTCGTCCTCGGCATCCCCCTCCTCGTCGTCCACGGGCGACTCGGGCCACAGTCGATAACCGACTCGCTCGAAGCCGGGGACACGAGCCTGGACATGGTCCAGGGCCGTCTGGTAGGATCGCTCCATGTTCTCAGCCATATGTTTCTTCGCCTCTGCCTCAATCTCGGCTTCGACCTCCGCCCGGATCCTCGCGGCCTGCGCTTCCCTCTCCACCTTCTCGTCGGCCAAGGACTTCAATGCCGCGGCAAGATCTTGGGCGGCCTTGGCAGCTTTGGCGGACTCCGCTTCGAGGCCCTCCTTCGCTTTCTTCAGGTCGGCAGTAAGGTCGGCCACCCGAACGTCCAGAGCCTCGGCCCGCCTCTGCTCGGCCTCCAGATCCTTGACCGCCCGGACCTTCGCCAGCCTGTCTTTCTCGCTGGCTGACTTCAGCTCCTTCTCCTGTGCGGCGAACGCCTCCATGAGATGGCCGAAGTGAACGGTGGCCTACAAAGACAACGATAAGTACGAAGTACGCACCGAGTAACAAACTTGAAGAAATTTGCGAACACTTACCGAAACAAGCCCCCGGGCGACTTCGTAAGTGTCGTCGCCGACCCTCCCCGCATTCAGCGCGGCCTTATCCTTCGGGGTCGCCAAGTGTTTGACGACCTGCATTGACATCTGCGAGTTGCCGAGGAAACCATCATGATTCCTCACCAACCAGTTCGGCACAAACAACTGCTTGTGCTGCTCGGTCAGGATTTCCTCGGCATTCTGAGTCAATGGGGGAGGCTCGAGCGCCAGCGCCGCATTGACATCAAAGACACCCTCGTTCACGGACGGGGCGACAGGGGCCGAGGTCTCCTCCACAACCACCACCTCCGAAGGCACCTCGGTAGCCGGGGGAGGCGGAGCAACGTTAGTGGCGACCGCGGGCTGAACACCCGAAGACGCACCCTCGGCCGCCCTCTTCCTTTTTCTGGTCCCGGTCAGCTTGGACCTATCGGCCATCATAGCTTTAAAGTCAATCTTCATCGACTCTGCATCAACAAAAAAAAAGAGGGGGAGAAAACCGAATCAAAACAGACGAATTGAAGACTTAGAAAAAAAAATGAATGAGATGTCAAGAGCGTACTCGGGTCGATGGGGCTTAGTCCGGACCCGAACAACACCTCTTCGGTCAACTCCCTCCAACTCAGTACCGGAAGGGCCGTGATCCTCCTCGCTACCTCCTCCTCGGCCTCAGATAGTGCGGGGTCGCCCCGCGCAAATTTCGGCACTTCCACCTTCCACCGGGACGGAATGTGCCAAATCGCTTCGCCCCTTACGATAAAATACTTCTCCCTCCAACCCTTAAGAGAGTCGGGATTCTCTACAATCTTAACACCTCTCCTCGGCCCCAAATAGTACCGGTACTCCGAGCCGTGTTGCTTGTTTATCCGATAGAGGCCCCGGAAAACTGACAGATCCGGCGCTACCTCGGCTCGGTGACACTGAAGCAAGAATGCGTTCACATGACGCCAAGTGTTTGGACTGAACTGAGTAGGGGCGAGACAATACCAGCCGAGGATCTGAAGTATGAAAGGGTGCAGCGGAAAACGCAGTCCCGCGTTCAAGGAGTCGACGTCAAACATGCACATGTCCGACGAAGGCAACTTAGTGTTTGCTCGCACCCCGGGGCCAGCGACCAACAGCTTATACTCCGACGGGATAGCGAAAGCCTTCCTGATCCGAAGAAGATCCTTCTCGGTCAACGACGAAATGAGCTCGTCAGCTTCGGAGGGATGGAACGGATTAGGCTCCTCGACGATCTTCGACTTTCCGTAGATCGCTTTCTCCAGAAGATCACCCTCGTACTGCCTGACTCCCGAATGCCCGGACAGGACGGAAGGATATTGTCCTATCTCGGGAGCTCGTTTCGGGTTCTCCACAATCACCCCCACCATGGGGGGCGGGGTCTCCCCTGTCCTCTTCTTCTTCCCGACCCTCGACTCGACAGCCAGCGGTTCGGCCATCTGCTTCCCCTTCCTGCGAGCTTCCGCCCTACTCCTCTCCCCGGCGCCATCACCGCCCGAGGACGAGGCACCACTACCCGAGCTTACCCTTGACATCCTTTGAAAAAGCTAAGGCAAAGACAAACTAACCTTTGAAGTGACGTTCACGGTCGGAGAATGCTCGCCGGAAATCGCCTGGCCCACGCGACAGCTAACGACAACACCGTGGAGCAAGAGCGCCGCTAGCAGAAGACTTAGAGAACAAAAGTAAATTCGTAGAGTGAAAAGTGAGAAATGAGCTCAGGGGTGAAGGAATGGTAACTTATAACCTCCACTGATAACGGGCCTCCTTGGGAATCCCAAAGGCCCACTAAGAATCCCAAACGCCCTACAAGAGAGAGGCGGCGGTATGAGAGGGATGGCGGAACTCCCCAAAAAACACAAGTTGCGACTCGGCCACCGGTCTAATGAGCCGAGCTATTGAACGAAACGCTCAGTGACCGAGCCACCGAGTTCGCCCAAAAATACCCAACTCCGCGCCCGGCAAATAGCGCGAGGTATGCGGGCCGAGGTGACGAGATACCGACCCTCGTTTTTGGCAAAAAATCCTCCCGAATCAAAATCACCGTCGGATCTCTCCAAAATTCGCGTCAGGATCTGATGAACGGTTCAGATTGCGCCACGCCCACAAAACGACAAGATAGCGTTTTCTCGTGATCTGAACCCCATCCTCGTGATGCGTGCCAAAATGAACGGCCCGGATCCGTCCACGCAGACGTTCCAAACCGCTTGCCATCGGCTTGGTCGGTCGAGCTACCGAACAGCTCAGCCGAGCAACCGAGCCACCTAATACGGAATGGCGGAACCATCAAGAAGACAAGTAAACGACTCGGCCTCCGGCCCACCGAGCCGAGCCACCAAGTTCGCCCAAAAATACCCAACTCCGCGCCCGGCAAATAGCGCGAGGTATGCGGGCCGAGGTGACGAGATACCGACCCTCGTTTTTGGCAAAAAATCCTCCCGAATCAAAATCACCGTCGGATCTCTCCAAAATTCGCATCAGGATCTGACGAACGGTTCAGATTGCGCCACGCCCACAAAACGACAAGATAGCGTTTTCTCGTGATCTGAACCCCATCCTCGTGATGCGTGCCCAGATAAACGGCCCAGATCTTGCCACGTCGACAAAACGACAAGATAGCGTTTTATGGGGATCCACGCCAGAGATGGGCGGCCTAGATGATGCCACGCACCTCGGATGATCCGAACCGAGGGACCGACCCTTCCAACCGAGCCGTCGACCCCCCTAGCCGCGGTGCTACACATCCGGGCCGCGGTGCCGAGGTACCGACCCTCGTTTTTGGGAAAAAATCCTTCCGACCCTCAGGAGCCGTTGGATCTCGTAGGAAAGCGCGCTCGTCATGATGGACGTCCCAGATCTTGCCACGCCCACAAAACGACAAGATAGCGTTTTATGGGGATCCACGCCAAAGATGGACGGCCTAGATGATGCCACGTACCTCGGATGCTTTGAGCCGAGGCACCGACCCTTCCAACCAGGTCGCCGACCCCCCAAGCCGCGGCACTACGCATCCGGGCCGTGGTGCTGGGGTACCGACCCTCCCAACCGGGTCGCCGACCCCCCTAGCCGCGGCGCTACGCATCCGGGCCGTGGTGCTGGGGTACCGACCCTTCCAACCGAGTCGCCGACCCCCCTAGCCGCGGTGCTACACATCCGGGCCGCGGTGCCGAGGTACCGACCCTCGTTTTTGGGAAAAAATCCTTCCGACCCTCAGGAGCCGTTGGATCTCGTAGGAAAGCGCGCTCGTCATGATGGACGTCCCAGATCTTGCCACGCCCACAAAACGACAAGATAGCGTTTTATGGGGATCCACGCCAAAGATGGACGGCCTAGATGATGCCACGTACCTCGGATGCTTTGAACCGAGGCACCGACCCTTCCAACCAGGTCGCCGACCCCCCAAGCCGCGGCACTACGCATCCGGGCCGTGGTGCTGGGGTACCGACCCTTCCAACCGGGTCGCCGACCCCCCTAGCCGCGGCGCTACGCATCCGGGCCGTGGTGCTGGGGTACCGACCCTTCCAACCGAGTCGCCGACCCCCCTAGCCGCGGTGCTACGCATCCGGGCCGCGGTGCCGAGGTACCGACCCTCGTTTTCGGGGAAAAATCCTTCCGACCCTCAGGAGCCGTTGGATCTCGTAGGAAAGCGCGCTCGTCATGATGGACGTCCCAGATCTTGCCACGTCCGCAAAACGACAAGATAGCGTTCTATTGGGATCCCCGCTAAAGATGGACGGTCTAGATGGTGCCACGTACCTCGGATGATCCGACCCGAGGTACCGACCATTCGAACCAACTCGCCGACCCCTCGAACCGCGGCGCAACGCATCCGGGCCGGGGTGACGGGGTGCCGACCCTCGTTTTTGGAAAAAAATCCTTCCGAGGAGCAGGAGGCGTCTGATCGTTCCGAAATTCGCGCTCCACCTTGATCGAAGGCCCAGATGATGCCACGCCATAAATAGGTATTAAAAATTGGTTTTTATTTATTTAAATCGGTTTATTTATTTAAAAAATTGCGAAAAATCGCTAAAAATTCGGGAAAATTAGCTAAAAATTCCAGGAAATAATTAAAAATTCGGGGAATATTTCTAAGCCACCGAACGAGCAATTATTACCTAGAATACGCGGTTAAAGCCCCCGAACAATTAGCCAACACATCGCAAAATTAAATAAATCATCCGGAAAAATAGATAAAAACTCGACACAGCTTCGGAGCATCAAAGAAGGAGGAACTAGCCTACCCCCGTGCTCCAGGATTCAAAAATCACCCATTCGGACTGCGATACAGTTCCACCGACCACTGAGTTAGTCAAACTACTCCTCAAAGACTGACCACCCTCAGTCTTTAGGAGTGGGGGGCTCGTGATATGGTCAAAACAAGGGGTTCAATCGAGACCGTCCAAATGGGGCACGAATCCTACAGCTCAGGGACGAGACGGTAATTTCACATGCAAACGGATCCACCACAGCTGGGCACGGGTTTCAACCCGCTGCCAACTCGGTCCAGCAAGACACAATCAAGGTCCCTGATTAGATCTAAATCAACGGCCATGATTCACGTCAATCTTTACACTGGGATTTAGGGATTAAAATTCCTTATCTGATTACCAGAATATACCTTATCAGATTACTTTCCCAATCTGTTTACAAGGAGATTATTCTATATCGGATTACGCGGATTACATTCCTAAATTGTTCTCTAAGACGCCTATAAATACCCCCCACCCATCTCCATTAACAGGTAATCAATCTTTCTCTAGTTAAACGCTCTTTCATAATCAATTCCGGTTACTGACTTGAGCGTCGGAGGGTGCGTCGCCGGGAACAACCCCGGTGTCTCGCACTTTTTGCAGGTGCACGGCGGGAGCGACGATCAGAGTTCAACGGAACAGGTATACAGGTTCTCCTATTCAGTTTCCCCAAAGAACTCACAAATTCATCTGTTTGCCCCCACACCGAATTTAGCGGCAACAAATATAATATGAAATAATTTTTTGAGAATACTATTTCTGAAAGACAAATAAAAAGGTTTTAATGATTGCTTTTATAAGTTAAAAAATGTTGGTACAAGTTATACTTAACAAGTAAGGTTATGTTTACCAAATCCATTTCACTAATTCAGTTATCAGAGCATCCACAGTCGTTTTGTAAATTGGTCAATTTGCCATTTTTTTGGCATGCTGCAATCGTTTTCTATTTTGCCATATTTTTGCAAATTGGCTACAGTCCATTTTCAAAAATGAGAAACAAAATAGTGATTCTTAAATTATAGAGCATGGTACAACATATACTGTCCCTCTTGTTTTAATATTTTTTAATCGAGTTGGACGGTATAACATATACCGTCCCAAAAATAATTTTTTTTTTAAATAGGGGTCAGACGGTATAACATATACCGTCCATTTTATTTTTTTAATAATTTTTTTAAAAAATCCAATGGCAAGATTTCATTTAAAAAAAAAAAAAATCCGACAATTCTCGAACGGTACGACATATACCGTCCTTGAATTGTGGCTTTATTAGTGGGTAGGTTAGGTTTAGTTAGTTTTTAATTAGGTTTAGTTATTATTATATTATTTAATTTATTTAATTAACATATTTTAATAGTTAATAAATAATTAAATGAGACGGTAATTAACATATTTTACTTATTTTTTTAAACGAATGAGACGTTACAACATGTACCGTCGCTCGCTTTTTCAAAAAAAAAATTGCGCGACGGTAAATGTTGTACCGTCCCATGAAAAATTTCTAAAAAAATGAGAAATATATAGCAAATAACTACTGCAGCAACTATTGCTATTTGCTACTACTGTAGCTGCCATTTTTCACAAAAATGAGAAACACCAATTGTGGATGCTCTCATTGAATCAACTATGTGTAAGTAGCTATTTAAAAATAAAACAGCATTAAAGAGTACTAACATACTAAAATACAAGCAGCCATGCTACGAATGCATTGTGCTGTTAATGTGAAATTTTTTGTATGACACTTTCCATGCGTGTTTTACGATATCATATATGTTATATATATATATATATATATATATATATATATATATAATATTTAATTATTCGGTACGGTACGGTAAAAT
Organism: Hemerocallis citrina; assembly: GCA_017893485.1. Taxonomy (NCBI): domain Eukaryota; kingdom Viridiplantae; phylum Streptophyta; class Magnoliopsida; order Asparagales; family Asphodelaceae; genus Hemerocallis; species Hemerocallis citrina. The sequence continues at coordinate 277,107,026 of CM030358.1, forward strand.
ACCGACTGAACCATATTCATACCGAAACCAAACCGAATTTTAGAATTCGGTACGGTTGTACCGTACCATATATATATATATATATAATATTTAATTATTCGGTACGGTACGGTAAAATACCGACTGAACCATATTCATACCGAAACCAAACCGAATTTTAGAATTCGGTACGGTTGTACCGTACCATACTTTTGGTAACCGAATTTTTCGGTACCTAATCGATTGGTTCGGTTGGAAAACCGGTCGGTTGGCTCATTTCGGTATGAGCGGCCACCCCTATAAAAAAGTTTCACACAAGGTAATATTCAAAATATATGTGAAGTTGTTATAGATACTAGAGAGGTATACTAAAATTTTCACCTCTCAAAATATGCCTTCTTGAGTCATTTTAGTGCACTTGGCGATGTTTGGTAGAGTTTAATTCATCAACAACTTCATCAAAATCAATGACTTTAACAAAATTTCTCTCAATAAAGATTGCCAAACAATCTGTTAGAAAATCATCCATCTTGATTTGAACTGTTGTTTTAACAAGTTTCAAAGTGAAGGATGCACGTTCTGTTGTTGCCGTTGAAACATAAAGAGTCAACACCAAGCGAATGAGTCAATCAAAAAATAGATCCTTCATTTTTTTGTTTCGAGCATCTTCCGACATAATTCAGAAAAAGAAGACATGTTCTGAAACAAAGGATGACGAATCACATCAACCTCATAATGTTGTAACTCCACTCTCAAAACATACAACTCAATTGTTGTGAAATGTTCAAGATATTACTTATCTGCAAGAGTACAAATATCTTCTATCTTGAATAATTTAAATCCGTCAATATGATCCAAAGCTGAACTGAGAATAAGTAGTTCAACTATTAGCTCGCGAAACCTGCTACACAACTCTACAATCTGAAAATCTATTCCTGCATTGAAGATATCAACATGATAATAATGTTGAAATGTGATATCACCTCGTTGTTGACAAGAGCGACTAGTACCATCCATGTAAAGGGCAATCGTATCAGGTATTAAAATACCATGTTTCTCACAAAATAAAATCATACCTCGAATAAAAGTCTCCCAACCATTTTCTCTCAACTTCTGAATAACTGCTTTTGTTGATGAGACTAAATCCATTGTGTTTAGGATGTTTAAAAATTTGTGCTGCAATTCTAAACAAAGTTTGTTGGTGATACCCATCACTTTAAATATTAAATGCAAGATAAATCAAAATTCAAATGACCTTAGCGCCTTAAGTTGACCTTTAGCTTCACCTTTAATTTTATAGCTATTTCCATTATGAATAATGTTACCAAGAACTATAGAAATTGCATCAAACATATCGATCAAGCTGCTCACTGAAGCACAGTGGGACCCCTAACGGATTGTTCTAGCCCATTGTAAAGTGCATATCTGATTAGCACCTATTCCAGAACCAAGTTTTCCAGATATTAGTTTATCTGCAATCTCAGCTTCTCGAACAAATTTTAATTTTATATGATGCTTAGCTGAAACACCAACGAAGTTTACAATTGTACCTAAGGTTGAGAAAAATAACTAAACATCATGTATTTGCTGAGCTCCTGCAAGTAGTGTTAGTTGCAATCTATGAGCAAAACAATGTACGTAATAGGCATATAGGCATTTTCTAAAAAACAATGCTTGTAGTCCATTCCACACCCCATACATATTGCTAGCATCATCGTATCCTTGACCACATAGATTTTCAATTTGAAGATTGTAACGAGCAAGAACATTGCATGGTTGTTTTGAGTGTTATTGTCAAAGTATGATGAACACTAGCAACATCAAAAAACCTTTCTCGAATAAATCCGGCAGAATCAGTAAACCTTAAAACAATAGCCATTTGTTCATTACCAGATTCATCAAGAGTTTCATCGACAAGAATACAAAATTTGTCGTCCCCTACTTATTCTCATATCTTACTCCACCATGTTGACTATAATGTTGGGATATGGTGTTTACAAACATTCCGATGGCGTAGCGGAACTAAATAGAGCAATGAGGAAATGATGTAAAACGTAATCTTAAATAGAGAATTTTCAAGAATATTAAAGGATTAGTTTTACCAATATGTAATGTGGATCAAAGTTAGAATTTAAAATAGTTAACCGGTTCGATGGATTTTTCAGAATTGAATTAAGTTTAACAAGCCCAATTAATAATTCAGTTCTAACAATCAATAATTATATCTCTAAGCATTCTAGCAAGTAAAAGATGCAATATTGATTTGTACTCTAATTAGGCAAGTCGAACACTCACTCTCAATATTTGTGGACGACAGTTAAATCAAATAATATGATAAAGACGATAGATAGTATTACAAATAATGGAGAAAGGAAAGAAGTTACCGGTGCGAAGAAAAATGTCTCGAATCTGAGTTGAAGCACTGTGATCCACCAAAGTTTGAAAGGTCGACTAGTGGTGGTGGCCGACGATTGCCGTCGTGATGCGACGGGGAAGAGGGGAACAATGGTGGCGGCTGACGGTCGATAGGGAGGGAGAGGAGAGGAAGGCGGTAAGGGGTTCAGGGACTGATGGCATCGCTGGTCGAGGTGCGGGATCGACTTGCAAGGGGAGGCACCGGGATCGATTTCGGGAGTAATGGAGATCAGGGGGAATATCGTGCAGATTAGGGTGAAGAGGAAGGGTTTTGGGTATTGGGGAGAGAGAGAGGGAGGCTCGGGGTCGAATGAAGAGGAGAGAAGACAGAGAGGGTGGGTGGTTGGGTTTCGGTGGATGGGTTTCAAGAGGTGAGAGGGAGGGAGTTCCGGAGTATGGTGGAGGAAGAAGAAGATGAAGAGAGTTAGGGTTTGCCTTTGGGGTTGGATTTGGCGATTAGGGTTTGGGATTTTAATTAGGGGTCATTTTAGAGTTTATCACAAACCCTAAATTTTTGTTAAGATTTCTCACAATCCCTAATAATTTTCTCTCAATTGTATTACACAAAAGAGGGAGGAAGAGCAATAACTCAACACAATATTTTTTTAAAATCAAGAATGACATAACTTCTCATTAATCTCAAGGTCTATATATAGACTTGATACAAATCTCAAAATATTCTAAAATCTCAGAAATATTCTAGTGCATAAAAGAAAGATTACATATGGCTATAATTGTCAAAAGCAAATATGGTACTGAAATAAAACACTAAACTAAATAGAAATAATGTCCTCATCATTCTCTCCGGGTGGGAGAGAGCTCGACCCAGTCGAGTCAAAACCAGTGATCCTGTCATGGTGCTCCAAAAGATCTGGATCCAGTTGCGGGAGCTCTTCACGATCACTACAAGTGTCACCCTTCTTCGGCTTATTCTTCCACCTCATCAAATACCTATGAACCACCATCTATTGTAGAGTTTATCTAATCATCTAAAATATTATTCAATTCTTCTGTCGGTAGGTAAATAGTATCATATAGAGGGGTAAATATGGGAATCTCACCATTAGGCTGCAGGGTAGGCTCGTCTATAAATGAATTTCTAAGGTTAAATTTTGAGCCTTTAAAGAGTACTAGATCCTCAATATTGAATGTTTTACTTTTGCTAAAGCCTTCAGGAAGGTTAACGACTTAGGTGTTATCATTGATTGTATTAGAATCTTAAATGGGTCTGCAACACGTATGTTCAAGTTCTTAATGGATTCAGCTGGAAACCGTTCCAGACGAACTCGAACCATCTCTTCGTCACCAACATCAAGAGTTATAAATTTCCTTCTCGTATCTGCTATTAACTTGTAGTTAAAATTATTCTCATTAATTTCCTTGGAAATTTCTCTATACAAGTCATGAATGTGATATACAAATGTGGGTGCAGACTCTGTGACTGTAGGATGTTCTAAGACATGGATAAAATCTATAGGCTGCCAAGTGACTTGGAAAAGAATGGGTGACTCAGGTACATTTAATGGATGTGACTGGATAGACTGAATACAGCTGAAGGACTAGTCATTCTCTTCTTCTTCCAAGTCATCACTTATATGAGGTTCATAGGTAAACTCATTGTCGGGCTCATCAGTGATGACAGCGGTACCCTCTACTATATTGATTCTACTTCGGCTGTGACAGTTGCCAGCAACATGACCATATTCTTGACATTTATAGCACTTAGTGAGAGGATCAATCTTAGAATAGTCTCGTTCAGTGTTTTTACTTGTGTTGTCATTTCTAAGTAAATAAGGATGTGAAGTGAGCTTGCTTGGGTAAGACTTGTTAGGGTACTGAGGAGAGTAGTGCTCAGGTCTAGAGGGATCAAGAGAGGTCATTCTAGAGGAATGATCCATCGAATCGCTGGACTTGTAATGTGAACTTGCTGTAAGGGAATTCATATCGAGGACAAGAGTATAAGCTGTTGTCAAGGAGTCCACATTTTTATGAATTAGCTCGTTTCTAAGATCGGCTCATAATCCAGCTCTGAACCTAGAGAGAGTTTGTTCTTCGTTCTTTTTACCTAAGGCATTGCACCGAATAAGGAAGTCATCAAACTTATCAACATATTCTTATGTGGATTTACTTCCTTGATAAAGTTGGTTCCACGAATCTAGCAATCGGGTGTGGAACGATAACGGTACATATCTCTCAGTGAGTTTCTCTTTCATGGCTTCCCAAGTGGCTATGGGTGTCAGGCTTCGGCCTTTGCGGGCATGTTCAAGATTGGTCCAATGTTATTGAGCTTTACCCGTCAATTTCATAGTGGCAAATTTAACCTTCAGGGCTTCGCTCATGTCAAATCACACAAAGCAGTGGTTCATGGTATGGATCCAATCGAGATATGCTTGGGGTTCCATATGACCTTCAAAATGGGGAACGTCCGTCTTAACGTTCTTCTTGTATTGTTCTTCAGGGTCATGATCTTGATGTCGGCCGTCGTTATCATTCTCTTGAGGGATCTGACGATTAGCATGAAGCTCAGGAGCAACAATTTGATTTAATTCCACTTTCTCAAGTCTCTGATTGATATTGACAAGAGTTGTTTGCATGAAAGCTAGGGTAACGAAAATATCAGAGTTGTCCATCTCAGTTTGAAGAGGTCTACAAAAAATCAAGGAGATTTTCCTGATGGACTAAGAGAGCAACAATGGTGAAAGGATTATTTGCGGTGCCGCTTAAATAATTATTGTTTCATTTTGAGAACTTTAATAATTGAACATTGTTGTATTTGTGGGCTTTTGACCGGAATAATGTTATTGTTGATTCCAGATGTTGGATTGTTATTTTGTTGGTTATTTCATGCTTAAAATTCAAGTATTATTATTCATGTGTTTACTCCTTTATTTCATGCGTGGTTGTATTACTTTCTGTTTATATTGTTGAGTTGAAACGATAATAGCTCATGGGTGATGCAAGTCATTTGTTGGTTTACCCTTAACAACTAATTCACAAACGACCATGGTAGTGATCATAGCTTGGGCTTGGGTTTCGTCTTCTCATTCAATCACAGGAGGAGCTCTATAGTATGCAGGAATGTAGTAGGGAAGAACATTTGCCTAACCCCTTTGGCTTTGAGAGAGAATGAAGAAAGAGGGAAAAGAAGAAGAGATTAATTATGAAAGGGTAAGGGTAAAATAGTAAATTAATAACCCATATTTAACAGAATTGATTAAGTTAACAGAGGAATGTGTATAATGTACTTTGCAAACTTTATGGGTATTTTGTACTCACTCACAAAGTTTTGATTCCGTATAAATTCACTCCAAAATTGTTTTTCATATACCCCACGCACAATGTGGGGCAGGTTCCACGTTATTCACTTGGTCAATTTTCCATGTTTTTAAATATAGTTAACCCTCAACACAGATTACCAAATTACATTTCACACATTTTTCTCTCCATCTCTCACTTTCTTAACCTAATAATAATCCTAACCCCACCACCTCCACAGGCTTCGCTCCTCTCCTCCTCCCTTATACTTCTCATCTGTTAGAGTTAGGATTATTGTTAGGGGACTAAAGAGTGACAGAAAATGAGGATACTTTGTCAGTTTATTATGTTCATTAAAATAATGGAATTTACCAATTACCATTTTTTAATGGTTATTAACCGCAAGGAGTTTATTGGAATGTGTCCCATGTTGTAAGTGAGATATATGAAATTAGACCATATGTGAGTGAGTTATGTGGGGGGAAAACCCAAGATATATGCTCCATATCTTGAGAAACTAATGTACTCCTTTCACTCTAAAATGTGTGCATTTTAAGTTTCTTCAAACTTGGGATATGTGTGGTACAACTATTAATGAAAAGTGTTGTAACAAAAACTATTGTTAGAAAAAAATTATGCTTAACTTCAAATTTGCTTAGCGAGTAAAAGTAGTTTTTAATTAAAGCTATGTGCTCATAGCAAAGTTTGAAAAATGTCCTTCTGTACAATTTTCTTAAGGACAAAGTTGGTACTTAATGAAGGTAAAAATAGCGGACAATCTGCACCGCTCGATCTTAGCACGAAACTCGAGGAGATCCCATAACATCTTGTCGGACGATTATCTGCCCATTGCCTAAATCCAACCCAACGTGAATCCCCCCTCTCCCCACCCCCAATCAACGATCATGGAATATTCTCTAATCAGGCTCTCACTAGCCCATAAATATAGTCCTACCTCTATAGTAACTAGATAAGCGCTATTTTCACCACTTAAGCCTCTCTTAATCATCTGGTTATTTACTTGAGAGTCAGAGGGTCTGTCACCGGGAATTCACTCGGTTCAGACTTTTTTACAGGTATCCTGCGATGGTTAATCGCTCCCAGATCCACCAGATTCAATCACACATCAGCACCACAATATCGTCAGATCGGCGGTCGTGATCTGAGTTTCCTCTTCACCAAAAGAACGCATTATCTATTGTTTTCGCACCTGAAAATAAGCAGCATCATATTAGTGCCATCTGTAGAAAAAATAGATCCGAACCTCTTCTTCAGACTCTACTCCATGACCAACACTTCCTATGGCTCCTAAAGCAAAGAAGACCACATCCGAGGGGCGTCAGTCCGACCCTCCACTTCCTTCTCCACGCCCGATGCGGATTCGAGCGACCACTCAAGGATCATGACAGCCGCAGGACCAAGGGGTGCAGAAATCCACCCTGAGCGTTTCATGATCGGTAGCACGGGTGTTTTCCCATCTGGTGGTATCTGACCTGAGAAATGTCATCAACAACCTACAAATTGAGAACGACCTCCGAAATCGTCTCAACTAATCTCGGAACGGAGGGGAGCCCTCGAACCACAATACGAGTCAGAGTCACCACTCCTCCCATGGTCGAGATAGAGAGCGCAACCGCTCCCCGAGGGACCATCGACTCTCAAACAATCGTGGGGATGGAGGTCATGTGACGAGGGTGGAGTTCTATGAATTTCGGGATGAACTCCTCCGGGCCCTCCAAGGTGGGACCCGGACCGAGTATCGCACTGACTAAGCAGGTGGGGCAAAAAACAGAAATGATGAGTCCCACAAGTCAACCTGGTTCGAGGGACGGGAAGACCCAATCCTCAAACAACTGCATGAAATGGAAGATCTCCTTGTGAGGATCAGCAAAGGTGGTGGGAGGCAGACCGGATAGTGACATCGGCCGAACAGGCCACCCTTCTCCTCCCATATCCTCCCATATCGGCCGAACAGTTTCAAACCTCCACCGCTCAAAACCTACAACGGTGAAAACGGATCTTGCTGATCACATTGAGGGCTTCAAAACCCTCATGATGATTCACAGCGCCTCGGATCCCCTTATCTGCCGTGTGTTACCGACCACCCTGAGAGGTCCCGCACGAGAATGGTTCACCAAACTCGCCCCTAATTCAATTTACTCATTCGACTAGCTCGAGGGAAATTTTCTCGCTCACTTCGTGACCAGCCAAAAGGCTGAGAAGATGAGCACCTCCTTACTGGACCTCATACAGAAGGACGGGGAATCCTTTCGAGATTTTGTCCAGAGGTTTACGGTCAAAGCACGATCGATCTCCTCCCTCGATGCTAGGGCATTAGTGGCAACTTTTCGACACAATGTCCGTCATGACTCGTTAAAGGCCTCCCTGGCCAAGAAGTCACCCATTGACTTTTCGGACCTTCTCCATAGGAGTGAGAAGTACATCCATCTGAGGAGGCCTTCCACTCCGGGGGTCAGAAGGGATCCCCCACTAAAGGAAGACAGACAACTTCGGCCTCCCAAGAAGGCCCAGAAAAATGCCTCGGGGTAAAGGTGCCTCCCAACACATCTGCAGTTTGATAAGTTCAGTCCGCTCAATGCAAGCATGTCAGCTATCCTGATGGAAATAGAAGGCGATGATATACTCCAACGCCCTCCTCGGTCCAACAATCCTAACAAGAAGAGAGACCAGAGGTTCTACTGCCGTTTCCATCGGGACCACGATCACGAAATCGATAACTGCTAAGCTTTAAAGGATGAAATTGAGGCTCTCATCTGGAGAGGATATCATGCCAAATTTAGTTGGAATGGTCCGAGAACCTCTCTCTTTGTGGAGCGAACAAATGCCCAGAGCCAGAGCCCGAGCACCAGGACACCAAGAGTCTGGCCATCCTCCAAGTAACACCCTAGAATTTTAAATAATGCTTTTGAAATTAATAAATGAATTATAGAGATTTTTGTGATTTAATAAAAAAATTCTTAAATTTATCTTTTTGCACGTGCAAATATTTTTTTGAGAAACTCAAAGTCAAAAATTATTTTGGGGAAACCTAATATTTGTTAGTAGGTATTATTTATGAGTTTTCTAGATTTTTCTCATATTTATTTGGCATATTTGCTAATATTACAAAAATAGGGGATTTTGTGCAAAATTACCAATTTGAGTAAAAACTCAACATTTTCAGTTTCTAGGGTGAGCATGATGGCTAGCAAACTCAGAGGTAAAGATTTTAAATTTTTGCTCTAATAGATTTGATTTATTTCACAAATTTGTTAAAGAAGGGTCTTTTGCAGAATTGCCACTTGGAGGCAAAAAGTTTCAAAATTGATTTTTCTGATTTGATATAGGTGCCGACCAGATCTGGGAGGTTACTTTTGTTTTAAATCTCAACTCAACTGGTTAACTTAGTTATCTAGTGTAAAGGATCTATATATATGTAAAGATATATTCTAAATGAATATTTTGTAAAATCTTCTCAAAAACCCTAATACCCAGATTTCGGCCTATATAGTGGCTGTTGCAGCCATCTCTTTACTGGACAAAACAAAAGTCTATTTTTATTATTGATTTCTTGGAGTTTCGAAGCGAGGGTGTTGGATTTTTGCGAAAGGAGGAGCTTTTTCTTATTCTTTATTATCTTCATTGATTCTTTAATAAGGTGAGTGACATATGTTGATTTCTTGTTGTTCTGTGCATGCTAAATATGATGATTTGTTTAGTAGAATGCATGTTAGATGATTGTATGATGATATAATGAATTATTGATGGATGGATGATTAAAAATAAAACTTTTCATGAAAACTATGGAATTGGTGAATGAATTTCTATATAGATGACTAGAGAATGTTAAGAACTTAGTAGGAATCATGGGTTTGTTGTTTTCTTTCACATTCTTAATGATTTGAGTATGTATATTAATATTGAATGATGTTTTATGCACAAGAAGAAATAAATGAGAGTTCTTTACTGTGTATGCATACATATAATCTGTTTTGATGTTTTGAATGAGTAAAATTTGACGAATAATTGTGGTAGACGCATATAATCATGGGCTAAGGGATCTAATCAATTGTACATATGTTTAATCAATTGGTAAGAGAGTTTTTGAATCGAGGGATCAAGTTTTGAAGGTTGAAAGGGGTTTTGATTTTTCGGGTCTGATGGTATGCAGGCCGAAGTGAAATTTTTGTGTTTTTGTGAAATTTTCGATTGGATCCTGATTTATATAGATAATGAAATTGAACTGAATATTGTACTACTCTTATACGATGATTCTTGTTGATTTTACTGATCTATACATACACATATATGCACATATATATTCCTTTAGTCCTGTTTTGAGGATTTTGATGAGAAAGATTGCTTTTTGTGAATTTGATGAGAGTTTGTTTTGAATTATAAACTCCAGTATATTAGACAAGTTGTATTTGATCATCTAAGGATTTTAATTTAACGAATTCAAGCTTTTAAAGATTATAAACTATATATCAGTTGAAAAGTGTATGAATATTAAAGCTGCATTTTTGAACATGTCAGTCGACCGCACAAAATTTACACATGAAATGTCGGTCGGCTGTCAGTTCTTGGGTTTTGAAAATTTAGCATGACAGTCGACCTTCGCCTTTTGAACTAGCTTGATAGTCGACCGTCAACTGTGCTGCTGATTGTTTTTGTTGAGTTTTACTGTTGTTTCTCGAACGATTATTTCTTCGAACTTATGGATTATTGATCTACTGTTTTAGATGAAGTTTTTACTACAGATTACTGAATGTTACAGAGAGTTATATTTTGATTGGTATTTCTATGACTTTAGAAAGAGAACTATATATGGATTTTGAGGAATGGATGTTTTGTGATTTTTCTATGGCTTTGAAAATTTGAAACTCAGTTGTTTAAGGGATTTAATCCCAGATTTGTTACTTCTAGAAACTTGTGATGTATTCAGATAAATTGGATTGGTTGATTTTAAGAAGTTTTCTTAATATAAACGAATTGATGATGGAATTAAAAGTTTTAATGAAAGGTTTTGCGTTGATAATCGATTTGTGAGTCTCTAGTGGTTAAGTGGGATTCCTGTAAACCGGCAGATGAGATTTTGTGGATATTTCCTAGTTTGGGCCTTGGCAGTTGACATGGTGAAATTAAGTCCGGCAGGGTACACCAACTCTAGAGAGGGAGAAATTGTGTTTTAATTAATAATAATCAACCGAAGGACATACACTAGTGGAGATGTGATAGTACTTGGAAAACGTAAGTATGGGCTCTGTTGTTAGTCCAATGGATGTATTCCACGACTGTGTGTTGTTGTGTCCCTAGAGGACAGTTGGTATGATCACGTGTCGAGGATCGGCAGACCTATTCACGGAACATACGGTGCATTCGCGTGTCGAGGGTCGGCGAGCCTATTCACGAGATGTACTATGTATCTGCACGTCGAGGGTCGGCAGGCCTATTCGTGGGGTACATGGAAGGAAGGCTATTCTCCGGTTTTAGAGCTATGCTTACATGATGCTTGATCATCAAGGGTTTTCAGGCCTATTCGCGGAGTATTCTAGATTTTGTTTCTATCACCGCAGTAGGATTAGTTGCATAACGAGAATTAAAGCCTATAAAGTGGAGAACGATAAGGGCTTGCACCGGACCTATGTAGTATGGAGTGCATAGAATCTGATAAGTATGAATTAGAGAGTCATCATACTACATTCGTGTTTTCTTGACTTGTATTATGCATAATGTTTTTTTGTTATCCTACACTTGACACTTAGCTTAGTTCACTTGATGTTTTCATGCTTTATTCATCGTTATTTCATATTCCGTTTGTTACTATTGTAGGTACGTGTTGATTATGAATTTGTTCTTTATGTTTCATTTATTTTGTATTTCTTTTGATGTCACTCACACCGTTATGGCTGACCCTGTAGTTTTGGGGGTTAGGGTTATCTTTAGACTCATGTTTTATAGGTAGGTACCGTTAGCTTGGGATTTGGATGCATGTGGTAGAATGATAATATGGCTTATGCAATTTATAAAAGAATGTGTTGTAAAAGAAAGAAATTGTAATTCAAGGTGTTTAATTTCTGCTGTGCTATGTAAAGAATTGATGTAATAAAAGTTAAAAATTTTCTATGTTTGGCTATGTTTACTATTACATTAAGGTAGATGCTGGGAATTGTGCCACGTATTTTCATATTTATTTATTGGAAATTCGGGGTGCTACACTCCACTGTGCCCATAGAGGACCCCTGGGGGGAGAGTCAAGCTCCTCCCGCAAGGCTTTCATCCGGGAAGTAAACTGTGTTCAGAATTTTCCCCCTCCTCAAGGTCTCGGGTTGGTGGTCTCTTTCTTGGATGAAGACCTCAAAGGTGTCTGGGTTTCGCACTGCGACGCCTTGGTCATCAGCCTTGTGCTGGCCAATCACGTGATCCGCTGTATCTTTGTCAAAAATAGAAGTTCGGTGAACATCCTATTCCTAGCAGCTTTCAAAGCTTTAAAGCTCTCTTGGGAGAGACTAACGACTTGTCTGGTGCCCGAGTCCAGATTAAGGGATTAGTTGCCCTTGACGTCGCCACATGGAAATCCCCGACCTCCTGAACAGAGGCAATGGATTTCATGGTTGTCAATGTCAAACCCGCCTATAACACCATCCTAGGCCATCCTAGCCTCGCCTCCCTCCAGGCGGTACCCTTGGCCTACCACATGTGCATGAAGTTCCTTACCAAGTCTAGGGTCGAGGTTATCAAAGGGAACCAGGAGGTGGCTCGAGCCTGTTACACCACCACTGTAGGGAGCGTTGTCCTCCCTCTCGAAGCGGTAAAAATCCCGTCGAACTGAAGTTCAATAGGCTTCGAGCCGGTGGACGAGTTGGAGGAAATTCTGTTCTCCTACGCAGATCCCGTTAAACGCTTCTAGGTGAACAAGTCTTTCCCTCCTGCCCTCAAGGGATAAGTTATCTTTTCTATTTGCCAAAATCGAGACCTGTTCTCTTGGACATCGTCGAACATGCCGGGGATATCCGAGGACCTCATCATGCATAAACTGAGTGTCCACCCAGACTCCAAGCTAGTGCAACAGAGACGCCAAAAGATCACCCGTGAAAGACAACAAGCGATGAAGGATGAGGTGGACAAACTCATCTCTGCCTGTTTCATCCAAGAGGTTAAATAACCAGAGTGGTTGGCTAACGTCGTGCTGGTCAAAAAGTCTAATGATAAATGGAGAATGGGCATCAAATTTACCGCCTCAACTAGGCATGCCCAAAAAATCCTTTCCCACTCCTCAACATCGATGCCCTGATCAATGCTACCTCCGGACACCTTCGGTTACACCAAAATTCGGTTTTTCCCTCCGGACATTCCGAATACGACTTTTATCACCGATCAGGGACTGTACTTCTACAGGGTCATGCCCTTCGGGTTGAAGAATGTGGGTTCCACTTATTAGAGGCTCATTAACTGGGTCTTCAAAGAGCAGATCAGCTGGAACATGGAGGTCTATGTTGATGACATGTTCGTCAAAAGCCTCTGGGGTAGAGACCGCATAAACAACCTAAAGGAGGCCTTTGGGGTCCTTAGACATAATATGAGGCTCAACCCCTTTAAGTGTGCCTTTAGCGTCACTACAGGAAAGTACCTTGGTTTTATGGCCAGCCAATGAGGGATAGAAGCTAATCCTGAGAAAATTCAGGCCATCCTAAACATGGCCCCTCCCAGGAATGTCAAGAAAGTACAACGGCTTACCGGCCGTCTTGCAGCCATCGGCCGTTTCCTTTCGAGGTCGTGGAAGAAGTCCCTCCCTTTCTTCAAAGCCCTCTAGGGGGCGAAGAATTTCGAATGAGGGGAGCCTCAGCAACATGCTTTCGATCAGCTCAAAGAGTACCTCTCCAATCCCCCTCTCCTCAGCAAGCCGAAGCCATGTGAGGTGCTATACCCCTATAGCTTCGGAGTAGGCCCTCAGTGCGGTCCTGATCTGGGAGGAAGATGGATCCCAAAGGCCTATCTACTATGTCAGCAAAATCCTTCGCGACGCCGAACTCTGATACACAAAAATGAAAAAGGCCACCTATACCTTGGTGAAGGCTGCACGAAAACACCTCGTATTTTCAAGCTCACTCCGTCCAGGTTATTACGGATCAGACTCTAAGGCAATTCCTCCACAAACCTGAGACCTCCAGCGGCCTAATCAAAAGGTCCATCGAGCTGAGCTAGCACGACATCGGCTATAAGCCGAGGACTGCCATTAAGAGACATGCACTCGCCGAATTCATAACTGAATGCACCCTCCTGGAGGTTCTTGATACTCCTGAAGGTGAGCCCATTTGGGAACTCTACGTGGACGAATCATCATGTGAAGAGGGTAGCGGGTCCGGAGTCATCGTAAGTGGTCTAGATAGCTTCGTCCTCTAATACTCCCTGCACTTCAGCTTCAAGACATCCAACAACGAGGCAGAGTACGAGGCCCTGGTAGCCGGACTCCTCCTAGCACGAAAAGCAGGAGCCAAACAGGTAAGAGCCTTCGGTGACTCCTAACTCATCGTCAATCAAATATGCGGAGGGTATGAAGCCCGTGACACCTGGATGGTCAACTATCTGACCCAAGTCATGCTCCTCTTGGCCGACTTTGAGGACGCCTCCGTCGTCAGGATCCCCCGAGAAATGAACAGTCAGGAAGACGCTCTATCCAAACTAGCATCCTCCTCATTCGAAGGTCTTGATTGTACAGTCCTGGTGGAGGTCCTTGTTCGACCAAGCATTGATAAGGAAAACTCCAAAGCCCTATGTCTCAACCCACCCTCCCAGCAACCAACTTGGATGGACCTGATCTTGAACTACTTAGGAAATGGTAAACTCCCCCGAGATGCCTATGAGGTTAAGAGGGTCCAGGTCAAGGCTGAGGTTTGTGCTTATTAACGGTGTGCTTTTCAAGCGCTCCTACACAAAGACCGATGGAAGATCTTACCTTCAATTCCTGTCACTGGAGGAGGCCAAGTATGCGCTCGAGGAAATGCATGCGGGAGTCGGCAGCTGCCACATGGGCAGTAGATCGCTTGAGTGGAAAGTGCTCAACTACGGGTACTACTGGCTGACCCTCCTGCAAGATGCTCAAGACCTCGTAAAGAAATGTGGCCCGTGTAAAAGGTTATCTTCAGTCCGACATCTACCCCAAGCCAATCTTAAGTCGCTCGCCCACCCAGCTCCCTTTGCCATGTGAAGGATATACTTGGTCCCCCCTTCCCTAAAGCTACATGCCAAAGACACTTCCTCATCGTGGCTATCAACTAGTTCACAAAGTGGGTCGGGGCAGAGCCCCTATCCACTATTACTGAGGACTAGGCCTAACATTTCTTCTAGAAGCACATTGTCTTCCGATCTGGGATCCCTCGGATCCTCATAACCAACAATGGTACTCACTTCACAGGAAAGGGCTTCCACAAATTTTGCGAAGACCTAGGAATCCAGCAGAGATTCTCCTCCATCTCACACCCCCAATCCAATGGCCAGGCCGAGAATGCCAACCTACAAATCCTCGATGGCCTCAAGAAGAGATTACACAAATCCTCAAAGGGACTGTGGGTCGACGAGCTACCCAACGTACTGTGGTCCTATCGCATGACCAAGAGGATCCCTACGGGCGAGTCCTTTTTCAACTTGACTTTCGGCACCGAGGCAGTAATCCACCTAGAAGCCAATTTCCATCGCCACGGATTATAAGCTTCGAAGAGAATTCCATCTCAGACGACCTCAGGGCCAACCTGAACCTCCTCGACAAAGTTTGCAAAAAAGCGATCATCAGAATAAACGTCTACCAATAGAGAATACAATGATTTTACAATCAGAAGGCCTGACTCGCCAACATCAAAAAAGGCGACCCAGTGCTCAGGTGACTCGAGATATCTGAACCGAGCAAAAAGGGAAAACTCGCGCCCAACTGGGAGGGTCCGAATAGGGTCTCCAAAGTGGTCCATACAAGCACATACCGATTTGAAGACTCAGGGAGCAGGGTAGTCAAGAGGACCTGGAACACAGATCACTTGATGAAATTCTACGAACTCCCCTAGGGGTCTTCACTTGTAATGAGGGCCCCAAAAACCTATGCATGTACTTGCCCTTCTGCATCCAATGAATATAAATTTAATTTTCATTCCAAATTCAACTTATTGGATCACTTGCAATAGGCACCCGAGGCCCGGCCTCGATCAGAAAAGGCTTTGAAGGATCTCCTTCGGGATGGCATCCAATGCCAAAGTTCTCGAAAGATATCTCCTTCAGCATGGCATCCGACATTGAAGGCTTCAAAGCCAAAATTCTTGGACTCATCCCCTCGGGATGGTATCTGACCACGAAGGCTTCAATGCCAAAGAAAATCCTTGAAGGATCCCCTTCGGGGTGGCATCCGATGCCGAAGGCTTCAACGCCAAAGTTCTCGAAGGATATCTCCATCAGCATGGCATCCAACGCTGAAGGCTTCAATACCAAAAAAACCCTGAAGGATCCCCTTCGGGATGTCACCCGATGCCGAAGGCTTCCACACAAAAGTCCTCAAAGAATATCTCCTTTGACATGGTATTCGACGCCGAAAGCGTCAACGTAAAAAATGTTTAAGGTTACCTCCTCGGACTCACTCCTTCGAGATGGAATCCAGCACCGAAGGACCTCAGTGCAAGAATCCTTGATGTCCGCTCAGACCCATCCCCCGGGGATGGCATCCGGTGCCGAGAGTTTGTGCATCAAAAAATAAAGTGCAAACAACACTCGTGCAAACAAATAGTTGGGGCAAAATGCTTTTCATAAAAAGGGAAATGATTACAAAGGGGGCAGTGGCCAGTCCGCAATTGGCAAGTCAAGTACCAAAAAAAAAAAGTGAACTACCACCTAAGCTCTCGCGTGGTCGACTTGCACTTCAGCATCATCTATCACCACCGGTCGGCCGTCATGTGGTTATTTCGCACTTCAGCATCTGCTGTCGCAACCAGTCGACCAGCGAATCCAAGACCACCATGCACCTCTGCTCATTTCCATCTCCAATGCTTCGAGTGCAATAAGAAACATCATAGAGATGGAAAGCGATGATAATGAAGGGTGCCGGACTAGCCAAGCAGGGCAATGATCCCTACAAGGGATTAACTTGCCATGCAGAAGAGGCACCATACACATACCCCTGCCCCGACGGAAATTCCTTCATCTGGAGAGAGTTCTCTGATGATGAGAACTCTCTAGCCTCAGCTTCGGCTAGGGATGTAAGATCCCAGAATCCGGGATACCCCTGTTGACCCCAAGAAGGAGTACCTCGATCCTCTCTGAGCCTCGGTGAAGTAGCAGCATCCGCACAAGGGGTCCTAGTCGGGAAGGCCTCACCAATTACCAAAGGGAAAGAATAGAGCAACATCGTTGCCCCTCGGTACCTGGTGGGCATAACTTCATATCTCAAAATTCGGGACAAGAACAGGTTCCCCGACTGAATACTGATCTCGATGGGACTGGGCCCAGTCTCTGCAGACACTTCCCCGCCGTCCTCGACCCGGACGATTATTTAGGCTGCTCAACATAGAGTCTGCTGAATACCGAGACATCACATGATGAAGATGGAGTTTGAGAAATTTGTTAGACAAGCACCAAGCGTCAAGGGATTTTATAGGCATCATGGAGAACCCACCAACTTCCCTCATTTATTACAGGCAGCGCTACAAATCCCTAGGCACTTCGAATGCCTCAACAGGTGATATAAGCAAACACGTGTTATGTCACACAGCTGTCGAAGCCCGGGTTTGCTCCTTGGCATGACGTCCGAGACCGAGCTCTGGTGGAAAAAGCCTGAAGATCCCCCCTCGGCTGTAACCCCCATTCCCATAAATGCGTATTTCCTAAGTATTTCTGTATTTCAATTTTTATAAATTCATTATTGTCAAATTAGTTTTGGATTTTTATATTAAAGTATTTTATAATCGAAAATTATATTTATCCCGAATAATAATGCATTTTTACTTTAACTCCTATTTCTAATTGATCAACTATTTACATTTTAGCCCAAATCAAATATATTATTATAATTGGATTATGTTAACCTTATTACTATTATTGTTACTACTTTGATTGCGACTATTATCATTATTATTGTTGTTGTTATTATTATTATTGTTGTTGTTATTATTATTAATATTTTTGTTACTATTATTATGGTAATTATTAGTATTATTATTATTCTTATTGTCATTATTATTATTATTACTACTATTATTTTCGTAAAGCTCGAACATTCTCCATCTATATGTATCTTATTATTTGATTTAATGTATATGTATATGTATATGTATATTTTATAAACCCCTATAATGCTTATTATTTTTCCCCTATTGAATTTAAACCTATTAATTTATTTATAACGCAAAACCCAATACCTACCCTCTTTTTGGATCCAAATCCTATTCAACCCGTTAACCCATATACCCTCATTCTACCCTATTTATACTAAACACTCCGTAACCCTAACCCTAATCCCCTATACTGTTTAAACCTCAGCTGCCTAACCCAACCCCTCATACACTATTCATTCATCTTCTCCTTCTCCTTCTCTGTTCGTCTTCCCCAACCCAGCCCTCGACCTCCGTGCCCTCATCGCCGCCTCATCGTCTCCCAATCACCCTCGTCTTCATTGCCACCTCATCGTTGACACATCGTCTTCCTCAACCCAGACCTCGCTCCCGAACCCATCACCTTGTTGACCACCGAAACCTTTACCCCCTCGACCCTGTGCATCTCCTCGTCATCATCCTCCATCACTACATCCCCCTCCGTCGCCTCGCCATTGTCGAACCTCCGAGCTTTTGCCGTTGCCTCATCCACATCACTTCCCATGTTCCTCTCCAAAATAGATCTCGTCGCCACTCCCATCGCCGTCGTCGCCCACCTTCGACTACTCCCAGTCGAGGTTCTCGACGCTACCGCCACAGCACCACCGCAGCTGTAGTCAAAGCTTTTCGTGCCATCACCACTGTTTGATCAGGGGAAATTGAGCTTTGAATCTCAGGCGTTCGATCTCCTCGCGACTGTCGCCATCATCAGATCAGAACGATCTTGGCCTCCAGATCATCATCATCAGGGCGCCAGCAATCTGAACCGTCCGATCTGATCATTATTTGGGCCATCATCATCTTCATCATCAGTAGGTGGATCTAGACCGTCTGAACTCATCGTCATCATCATCTTCATCATCAGCATCAGGATTATATCAGATCCCAGCCATCGATTTCCTTGATCTTGATCGCCATCAATGTAACACTCCATAATTTTAAATACAATATTTTGAATTAATAAATAATTTTTAAATGAATTTATTTAATTATTTTGAATTTTTGTGAAATGGTCATTTTTGCACGTGCGAAACACGTGCAAATATTTTCTAAATACAAGTTTCGGAATTTTGAGTTTCCAAATAAATTCTATTATTCATAATTAGATAAATTTGATTTTTTGAGATTTTTCTGAATAAAGAAACAAATTTTATAAATACTTCGAAAGAAATGGGCCTTTTTGTAAAAAGGTCGTTAGGGGTGAAAATTTAACTTAAAATTTTTTTGGATGCATTTAGGGCTGGCTATTCAGTAGAAGCCTTTAAGTAATTAGATTATTTCCATATTTGGTTGATTTTTATTGAATTAATTGAATAAATATGCAATTACGTAATTTTGGAATTATTGGGGACTTTATTGCAAATATTTCTTTCTGGAGAGTAAAAGTCAGAAAATCTATTTGGGAAAACTAACATTTATTATTAAAGATTATTTATAAATTTTCTAGATTTTTTCGAATAATTTATGACATATTTGCAAATACTAAAAATGAAGGACTTTTGTGCAAAATTGCCACTTGGAGTAAAAACTCCAGAATTTTCTTCAATTTTGGGTTGCATGTAGGCTGGTCAGATCTAGGTGTG
Source organism: Hemerocallis citrina (assembly GCA_017893485.1). Taxonomy (NCBI): domain Eukaryota; kingdom Viridiplantae; phylum Streptophyta; class Magnoliopsida; order Asparagales; family Asphodelaceae; genus Hemerocallis; species Hemerocallis citrina. The sequence goes on from CM030358.1 coordinate 277,126,602, forward strand.
AAGGGATTAAGTTAAATTATTTTAAATTATTTTGAATAACTAATAATTGGAAGGGATCCATATATGTAAATAATTAATCTTTTTGGGGAGTAGATTAGTAAAATTTTCTGGAACCCTACGACCAATCCCGGCCTATAATTAGGTCAACAGCCGGCCACCCTCTTTGTGCACTCAAAACATCTCTCTCAAATTAATTTTTTGGAGTTTAAAGCTTGGATCTTGGACTTTTGCAAAGGAGAAGGCCTTTCTTTATTTCAATTATTATTCTTCAAGTTGATCTTCTTTGAGGTGAGTGATACTTCTATTTTTTTAATGTGTTTTACTTATATTTTCATGAACTTATAGACATTTACATGAACTAAAGATGCAATTTTTATGAGAGATGATCATGTTTTATTAATTTTGAATGTTAAATATTGATTATAGATGAAAAATCTAACTTGGGATCTATGGATTTGATTGTAGTTAATAAAAATATGTAGAAATAATTAGAACTCGTTATATGATCTTAACTTCATGCTTGATTGATTATAAAGTTGAGATCTTTTCATGTTATTGATTGCTTTTAATCATCAAAATTGAAACTAAACATTAGGCTTTGAATAATTGTTATATGGATTAAAAGTAATTTATTTTGAAGTGGTTTATGCATAAGAGATTAATCTTTTTGCTTAAAATAAATATAATGAGAATATATATGATTGTAGATGTTAGATCATGGTGTATGATTCAAGAAACATGTTTTGGATGATTAGAAGATGAGATTTTGTAGAGATTCTACGGTCTGAACTATCATTTGATTCTGTTTGGAATGAGATTTCAACCAACCTAGTTGCTGGTAGAATTATCAAAAACTTATAAAATAGACATTGTAGCTTACTGTGTCTAGTTTCCAGAACATCTGAAGGATCCTCAATCCAAATTATAGATTGTAAGATATGTAATTTCTACCACGTTACCGTCGTAGTTTTAGGTTTTCAAAATAACGGCTAGTTTCCAGAATTTATCGAATATGAACCCTTTAATATAATATATTTGATTCCAGATTTTTATGGTAGATTCCTTGCTGTGTGCTGAATTTAATTTGATTTTTTCCATAATTTAATATTGATATTAGAATTAACTGTTTTGAGGAGCGAAATCATGTAACTTTCATATTTTTGGATGAAAGATAATTTTCAGAATTTATTGAATATCAACCCTTTAAATTAATTTATTTGATTCCAGATTTTTACGGTTGGTTCCTTGATATGTGATGGATTTAAGTTAATTTTTATAGAATTTAATATTGATTTTAGAGTGTACTCTTTTAAATGACAAAATCGTATAATTTTCAGATTTTATAAAAATCTATATTTCGTGGATGAAATGTGCTTACATACATATAAACGAGTTCTGATGGCAATGTTGGTCGATTAAAAGGAATGTGATTAATGAAGAGCAATTTGTATAATTTAAAGTTGGGTTTTGATTTGAGGCTTAGGGTTATGATGTGGACCCTAGAAAGATTGTTAATAATATTTTGAGTAATGTGACTCTAGAGGTTGAGTGGGACCCTAGTATGCCGGCGGATGAGATTTTGTAATTTACGGCCAGTTGGGACCATGATGTTGATTAGTTGAGTTAAGTCTGGTAGGGTACGCCAACTCTAGGGGAATTATGGTTAATTAAATGAACTTAATAAATAATAAGGACATGCACTAGTTGGAGATGTAACGAAATAAGAGGAAACATGGGTAGGGGGATCTCATATGATCTGCGGTGGGAGTTGGTTTCACTGATTATCGGGGTGTGAGGAAGAGACCCAATCACTTGCGATGTGGCTAGTCTTCTTGATTATCAGGATTGAGGCGATGTCCATGGGATATTTACGTGATGAGGTACCATGTTCTTTTGCGGTGTGAGTTTCATTACCTGACCTTCGGGGTGAAAGCACTTGCGTTGGGGGATTGATTTCACTGATTACCGGGTCATGGACTAGATACTCATGGGATATCTAAATCTTAAAGTAACCACGGTAGTAGGTTAGTTGCACGGCAAGGGATTAAACCCTATAAAGTGGAGAACGATAAGGGCCTGCACCGGACCTATGTAGAGTGGGATGCATAGAATCCGACAAGTATGCATTAGTAATCATCATGTGCATTGTGTTTTTCTTGACTTGTATTATGCATGCTTGTTTTTCTATTTTCTTACACTTGACACTTAGTCCAGTTTCACTTGATGATTTATGCTTCATTTATTGTTATTTTATCTTCCATTTGTTATTACTATGTTAACATGTTTCACTTGTTGACTTATGATTTTATTCCTTATGTTTCATTTAAGTTGTACTTCTTTGAATATCACTCACACCGTTATGGCTGGCCCTTATAGTTTTGGGAGTTAGGGTTATCTCTAACTTCATGTTTTACGGGTAGGTACCATTAGCTTGGAGTTGGGGGCATGTGGTAGATTAGTAAATGTTTATGCATATCTTGTAAAAGGATTGATTATAAAGAGAAAATTGTATTTATGGTGTTGTGTGTAAAATGAATTGTAATTCAAAGTGTTTAAAATTTCGCTGTGCTTTGTAGAAGAGTTGATGTATTTTAATTTTTCTTGTATTTGGTTGCTATGTTTATGATTACATTGATGTTGATTTTGGAAATTGTGCCACGTATTTCTAATTTTATTTATTGGAAATTTGGGGCGCTACAATCAAGATCCGTGTCGGATCCGATCTATCCGATCTCGATTGTCGATCAACGTCCTCATTCAACCAAGGCAAGTATCTTCTTGTACAATTTGTTGTTCTAGTACAACATTTTATTTGAAAATACCGCAAGTAGATTGTAGTTGTAACTCACCTTTGGCTTATCATTGATGATCTCATTTTTTTACTTGTTGCAGTCCTTATCAATTCCATGGTCATAAGGGTCACAACCTTTCATTGATACACTCGTTTCACAACTAGTTAGATTTATTCATTATCTAATTATTTGAACACATGAAATTAAGAATCACCTTGACTTGTAGATGTATGTTTGTGTGATGCATGAGTTGTTTTTGCTCTCTTTCGAGTTGAGAATAGCCATGGGCACTGATTTAATACTTGTGAGCCCCGGATTTGTATCACACATTTATTTAGACTCATAATAGTTACTAATCAAGTCACTTTTTATATGAAAGAAATCACTTTTATTGCTCTTCCTATTTTTGCCTGCCATTTTGACCCTGATAATTTCAGAATCTGGACTTGAATTCTAAACATGAAATGTAGCCCCAGATGTCTTGTTTACAACCCTTTTGACGGAAGAGAATTCCGAATTATATTTTGTGAGTTATGACTGTTTTAGTGCTGCTGGGTCTGGAATTCCAGACTCACAAATTTGTTGTGTCACCCTATTTTCCAATTTAATTTGAATATGCTATCTATACTATAATGACATGAAATTTAATATGCTGAGAGTAGACATGCTAGAGAATCTTTCCTAATTTTCATGGATTTATTTATCGTGTTTTCAGACCTGTTTTATGCATATGAACACAGCTTTGAGAATTCTGGCTGAACATGAAATCTGTGTAGTTTGCTGTTTTGACACTAGTTGCTGCAACTATTATGTATCTTATTTATATGCACTGAAACCGGCAGAGATTCTAGTTTTTAGATTTTCTGACGGATCCAGATTTTCATTCTTGTGGCAACGGGAATCTCAATTTTGGCACAAGAGGTGGCTCAGGAATTTGCTCGCCTAAAAGCGTTGTTTCCCTATGCTGACATAGCTCTCGCTCAGGCTGGCGTTGGCAGGACATCCTTTCCCTTCGACTGTCAATCCTCGGACTCCATCCTTATATGGATGCTTATGGAGAAAGACATTGAAATCTTCCAGTTGAGAGTCAGGTTGGGAGAGGTGAGCCAGGCGTCCACCTTTTATAGTCCCTTCTCGAGGTCGGAGCCTTACCCTAGGATCCGTTCGAGAGTGGGATGTAGCGCCTCGATTTCCGTACTATGAAAACTCGTGACACATACCCAGAATCTTTACTTCAAATGAGTACACAACACAGAAAAATTACAGGAAATTAAAACTTTTTATTATATTATCATAATGTATAATGTAGTCTTAATTAGATTTACATCACGAATTGCACCAATAAATTACATTGTACGAGGAACTATATCCTCCACTTGGATGCTCCATCACTCGAATCTCCTGCTCCCACGATCAGTCCTGCAACTAACCAACTATGAGCACGTCAGTTGAATGCAACTTAATTAATACGAATGAAGCCCGTTAATCTCCAAAATCTTCAACAACAATATTGATGTAATAGAAAAATATGGAAGTCATACAAACAGAAGTGTCGGTGTATGCTATGACCAAGAATCTAATGCACAACTCAAATGCACACGATGCTATTATTCTCGGTCGCCTCCTTATGAAGGCGGGCGATCATCGCCTCGGCCAGAGCCAACTTGCTATGAAGTGTGCGAACCCCAATATCAAGGTCTTCCTCCGAAGGTTCATACCTCACCACCTGTTCAGCAAAATGCATCTTGACTCAGATGAACACAATACGAATGGTCATGGCGAGTTGTGAAGTTTCATTAAACAAAATTTACAAGGTATGTGATGGCTAGACTGCGTTCGGTGTCTACAAAATTGAGGATATATATATAAACAAAAAAAAACTCTAAGTTAGGGAAGGAACTCCTGGGAAGGAGAAGGAGGTTGTTTAGCTTCAACCCTCGCAAACTCAACATGGTCATCAACATCGATAGGGATTTTCCTCAAGGTCGGGGGAGTGTCGTTAGAATATGATTCCGGGCCAAAGAAGAGGCCATCAAGATTGATGCCGGGATGCCTATCCTGGACATGTTGAAGGGCCCGCTGGTAGCCATCGTCTTGGGCCCGTGCAATCTAGCCCACCACATCGTCGATCTGTGTCTCCAACTCCATCCTTTTTTCGAGCCCATTGGCCCGGGTCTTGACCTTCTGCCACTTCGAATTGAACCACTGAACCCTCCGTTCGGTGAACTTCAGATTATCGTCGTATTGCCTCATGGGCTCACCCCGTGGAGTGTGGCCTACAACGAAGAGGAAAATTTTTTAAAAAAAGAATATACCAACAAAGGGATACGGTCACTCTAGAACGAGCACTTACCGCCAATAAGTGTTGAGCATATAGAAGGTAAGAAGAGTTGAACGTCTCCTTAGCAAGTGCTTTCCGGTCCCTCAGACGTGTAGGATTATTCACCATCTCGATGGCCATCTGGGACTCCATGATGGAGCCAACAACTTTCACTAACCAATCAGGCGTGAAGGTCTCCTAGGTTTTCTCGGGAATGATCTCCTCCACGAACGGGTGGATCAGTGGCACAAGAGATTCCATAAGTTCTTGAGATCAGATCAATCTCTCGCTCGGCTCTACCCAGGAAGAACCCTCTGGATCCCAGATAGTTAAGGGTCTCGCCCCTCATGCCCTCTTCAATCGCCCATTTGGGGACACTTCGACACTCGGTGTCGCCTCCATCTTCTTCCCTTTATCCTCGGTGGCTTGCTGTATTGCCAGAGCGGCCAAGAGGACATTGACATCATCATCTCCCGAGGCTGAAAAAGAAACACATCAGAACCAAATTGGAAATCCCATAGAAAAATAACCACATAAGAGTTATAAGGGGAGGAAACTCATAGGGGACGAAGGGCTCAACCCACTAACTGCAAGTGACATATCCGTCACCCTGGACTAATCGATGGTTAAGTTATCATCGAACAGAATTCCACCCGCTCCCTATTAGAGAGCTCTTCAAGCTTCAAGGCATTCTTTGGAGCAGGCCCATATGACCATGAGATCGGTATGTCCCAGGGCTAGGGACTGTAGATGATAAAGCACTTGGACCTCCAACCCTTTATGGAGTCTGGATGGTTGTGCACTACATACAACTTGGACCGGGGGGACTGTTTGGAAGCGCGCTCAACCCCAGACTCGCTCGGAAGTACCTGAAACTCAGAGGGGACCTTTGGCTGAGCATGATGAAACTGGTCAACTGCTTCCATGAGTTCAACATATACTGCAATGGATTCATTCCTGCCCAGTTCAAATCCTCCTTGATGAACGTGTGAAGGGGAAGATGCAGGCCCAAAACAAAAGCATCCAGAGGGAACATACAGAATTGCTCTGCCAGCTTATTAGTCAGATGAACACCGGATTTTTGGAGTATTAAAATGTACTCCGAGGGCAGATGGAACTTGTAACGCCTGTTATTTCGAAAAATCCTAAAAGATTCGTTTGTATATTTCTGGGATAACTTTGATTATTATGCCTATCTTATTTTATTTTAATTCATGTTATATTGTTGAAAATTAGTATTTGTTTTAGAATAAGAATTAGAATAAGAATTATTGAAATATAGGAGCTAGAGTTTGAGTTTTCTCAGAGTAGAAAGTTTTAAATTTAGCCGATCTTTTTCCTGAGTATGTACGATATATGAGAGGTTGAAAAAGAATGTAAATTAGAGGAGTTGAAAAGTAGAGAAACTTCGGGAGAAAAATAATAATTATTATTTCTCCTCCTAGAAAGTTTGTTATTCTATAGAGATGAGTCTAATAGATAGGACTCAAACTGTACTTTGTGATGGTATTTTAATTTAAAATTTTGGAGATTTATTATAGGTTATTTAAGTGTATTTTTATGCAATTTTAATATAAAGTTAATAGAGTTTGGGCTTTAATAAAAAATATTTAGCCAAAGATGGGCCTATAAGTAAATTTTCCACTGTTTTTCTTTTTTCCTTTCCCCTTCAATTCGTTAGGCAGCTAAAACATTTCCCCCATTTTTCCTTCGGTCGAAACCCATTCACGACAAAAATAGGGTTTTGAAATTCCATGAAATTTTGACCTATTTCCAAATACAATTTAGGGTTTTAGTTAATTGGAAGATGCTCTTCAACCCTACGGGGTTGGTATTTGAAAACATCAACCCTTTGGTGAGTTGGATTTTATTTAAATTGTATGTGATTATATGATTTGCAAATTTTGAGTTGTGAAATGGTGCAGTAGGAAGAATATGTGATTCTCTTTACAGTAGAAGTGATAGATTTTGCAATTTAGTGATAGAAATTAAATTGAAAAATAATCAGAGTGTTGGCTTAGTAATTGAAAGATAATAGGAGTAGTAATTGATGCAAATTAATAGTAAAAATCCCCATAAGTTATGGGAAATAATTTAGAATAAATGTTGGAAGATTTTATTGGCATAAAACCTAGTTAGGAACAATCGAGGAATGCGTGCATATATCGTGTGCACGCTAGGCGTTCGATGAAATACCTGTGAGGGATTAGAATGATTTTAATTGTTAATTATGAGTGATTTGGATATTTTTAATCTTAATTAGTGTTAACGCTTTGTAATAGGAAGGAGAAGCGAGTTTGGGGGAACTAGCGGAGAGCTTACACGGTCTTCGCGTTTCCTCAGGTGAGTATGATTTATTTTATTTTATATAGATTTCATGTGCTATGATAAATTTTAAATCATGGTTGGCTATGTGTAATGCTTAAAGTGTATCGTAGAAAGTCATAAGTATTAATGGCATGTATATTTATGATGTGGGGTTGTAATTTGGTATGTGTGTAAATATGTATGATATGGGGTTGTAATATTGAGAACTGGGAAGTTATGATAATACTGGTATATTGTGAATATGGAAAATGATCAGAGGTACTTATATATATATATAAATCTATTGACAAAACTATATTTATAAAGTTGTGTATTCTACTTGATAAAGAGGGTATATGAAGATATTACGGGAGACATGAATAAAATACGGGAGATATGAATATGTTCGGAAGATATATAAATCTATTAACAAAACTATATTTATAAAGTCGTGTATTCTACTTGATAAAGGGGGTATATGAAGATATTACGGGAGACAGGAATATAATACAGGAGGTATGAATATGTTCGGGAAATATATAAATCTATTGACAAAACGATATTTATGGAGTTGTGTATTCATATGAATGATATTAATGGCGTGTATATGCTTATGAAATTAATGGAGTTATATGCATTTATGTTATAAAGGTAAAATTATATTATAAAGGAGATATAATTTATATATGGAGATAAAAAGGAAATATATATATATACATGAAGATATAAAGGAGATTAAATGGTGAAATGATATGAGGTATTGTGATGAAATATATATAATATGGTGCATTCATGATATGTAATAATATGATGTAGCAATCTTATAAATTAAATAATATGATGTATTCATATAAAAGGTATAATGAGAAGATAAATAGCATGGTAAATGCCAAAGATGTGATAATCTGTTGAAATAAAAGATGAGATGATATGTGATGATAAAATGAGATAAAAAGATGTGATGAAGATGATAATAACTGTTAAATTTTGTTGATCAGTACCTACAGAAATCCTGGGAGTTTGGGCTAGACCTCCTAACACCCAAGGACCGGCTTGGGGTGCGGTGTTTATTACCCAACTATGTTTGGGGTGCAGTGTTTTTATCGCCCAAGCTATCTGCTTAAGGCCCGGTTATTACCCAACTCAGCTGGGGTGCGGTGATATTCCCTTGATGACAAATGTCGCGAGGAAGTATCCTAGTGAAACTAGGAGTGCGGTGTTTTCTTTCCCTCGCTGGCTTTACCACGAGGAAGTACCTACTTCGCTGGGGTGCGGTGTTTTCTTTTCCCTCGTTGGTTTTGCCGTGAAGAAGTACCCAAACTATGTTTGGGATGCGGTGTTTCCCTCACTGGCTTTGGCTGGGAGGAAGTACCCAAGTTCTACTTGGGTGCGGTGTTTCCCTCGTTGGCATAGGCTGGGAGAAAGACGTAGCCTTAGACGCGTAAGACCCCGGAGGGGCAGAGGTCCGCATGTATACTGGGCTGTCGGCTTTCAGTATATTGGGATACTATGGCTCACTAGGCGACAAATTGATAAAATGAATAAATGTGAATAAAAGGAAAATGAGAAAGTAGAGAAAGCATATGATGTGAATGTGAATGAGAAAGTAGAGAAATCATATGATGTGAAATGTGATATGAGAATGAGAAAGAAAACAAAGTATCTGATGTGAAGTAGAAATGAGAAAGTAAAGCAAGTATATGAGTTGAAATGAATAAGAAGAGTAAAAGAAAATATTTATGAATGGAGATAAGTATGAAAGAATATGAGTCATAAGTTGTAAAAAAAAATGGTAAATGAAGTATGTGGTTAAATAAGTATGAAAAGTGAGGAAATTGTATTACGTGATTATATACGAAAAATAAAGAAGTGGTGATATGAGAGTAATTATGAAAAGAGGAATATTTGAGTTATGTGATTAAATATGAAAAGTAGAGAAATTATCTATGTGAATTAATATGGTGTTGCATATATGAGTATAACAATGAAGGAATTATGTATGTAAAATTAATATGAATAACTTGAAAAAATTGCGGAATGGAAATGAGTATGAGAAGTAAAGAAAATGTGTATGTATGATATAATATTATATGAATGAAATGTAAAGTAATATATAATATTAATGTGAAACATGAAGTAAAATGCATTATGTGATGAACAATAAAAGTAAGTGGTATTAGGTGATGAGAATGGTTATTAAAGTAATATATGATATGATATGAGTTTGATGTACCTTGGAATTGTGTCGATGAACTACTCACCCACTATTTCATGAAAATGATGGGAACTACCTGCCTTGGCACAACTCCCATGGTGAATTGGCAGGTTGTTGAAATGATAGTTGTGTTGCAAGATAGAAATGAAGAGTAAGGAAAATTGTACGATGAAAATGAAAATAAAGTAATGTGATATTCCAAGCTAGCGGCTTGAGATGTGATGTAATATTACCCAAGCTATCGGCTTTGGGGTGCGGAGTATAATTTGATAAGAATGAAAGTTAAAGTAAATCGTAATATGAGACATAGATGAAAATGAAAGTATGATATATTATCAATAAGAATGAGAAGTAACTTAAATAGCATGATGAGGTGGGAATGAACTGTAAAGCAAAGTATGTGATAAAATGAGATTGAGCATTAAAATAATCTATATGATAAAATTAGAATGGAAAGAAGATAAGTTGTAATATATATATTGAGAATGAAAGTTAAGGTATGCGAGATGTTATGATATGTGTTATAAGATATGAATGAATGTGATATTACGAGATTGAATGCATGAGAATAAGATGCAATGAAAATGATTGAATGTGATGATATGCAATAAAATAAATACCTATGATGAGATGCTATGAGATTAAGTGACTGTGATGTTAGAGAAGATAATTAATGTGAATATATAGTGAGTGGATATGGATATGTTGATAGGACTTACAGCCCTCGAGGACTTACAGCCCTCGAGACCGTCTTGATAGGCCATCGGCACGCGCCCTATGTCAGAAGAAAGATTTTGCCTCTTCCTCTTAGCAGGGCGGCGCCCACGAGGGGCAGGACGTCTATAATGGGTTCCAAAGCTGAGGCTCTCGCTCCTCGCACAGAAGAGGTCCCTGCAACATCTCCCCCTCCTGACTCACGTCGTTGTAACTCTCCCCATATTCTTCCTCTGTCTTCATCGGTAGTAAGGACTCTCCTCCTGAGTCCCGGTCTCCACAAATTCTGAGCCTCCGCTTGTCACTTCTATCGTGGTCCCCTCTACTTGCAACTCGGGGTCGACCGCCCCCGTGCTCACCCTTTCGATATAAACGTCCTACGATGAGTGGTCTCGTGAGAGTTGCTATTCGGCCTCGCTAGCCCTCGATGATGATTGCGAAGAAGCCAGAGGAGGACCCATTGCCTCTCAAGGACGATGATGAAGCCGAGCCACTACATTGGCTCCTAGACATGTTCGCTCGAATTCTCAAAAAACTTTTGTTGAGAGAAGGAAATGTGGTCCCAGAAGGAGTGGGGTAGGACAACTTATAGAGGAAAGAAAGTGCAAATTCTCGAATGACAGGTTACGTGACGTCCCCTCGATAACCGTGAGCGAACTTGAAATATCACCTTGGTGACCAGTGTCACGTGATGAATAGACTCGAGGTCTTAACTCGTTGCACCCTGGTGTGACATCCGAGGCCGACCCTCATGAGGAATTCTCACAATGCCTCAATTTTCCATGCCTTCAGTGTGGCGTTAAAGGCCGATCCTCATGAGGAGCTCTCACAAGGCCTCAACTCGCTGTGCATCCGGCGTGGCGTCCTAGGCCGACCCTTTTGAGGAGTCCTCACAAGGCCTCAACTTGCTACGCCCTCGGCATTGTAACGTCCCATATTCCAAACACAGGTAGTTCGAAGCACAACAAGGATCTTTACTTCAATTTCGTAAAAATACAAGGAAAATAAAACTTTTCATTGCAATGTTATTCCTTACAATACACATCGGAAATGTACATATAAAATACAACTTATATCATCAAAATATTCAATCTTGCAACATCCCTTGACACCAAACTCATGCCCATGCTGCTCACTAATTCGAGTCCTACAAAACTTGAGAACTGTGGGCACATTAGTTGAAAGCAACTACCGCAATGATATAACAAAACGATCCTTAACTTTAACAATCACAAACTTGACACACCAGACAAAATCAAAAATGACAAAGATAAATAAAAACAGAAAGTGTATCTAATCTAAGTATACAAGTGTATGCCATGAAAAAAGAAAATCAAAATTCATAAAACAATGGCATAAAACAAGTGTCCAAGAAAGCAACAAATGCATACAATGCACACTAATGCACACTTGTTCGGATTCTATGCATCCCATACTACATATGTTGGTGTATGCCCTAGAGGCAAGTTGTATATTGACATTACTAGTTTGCATTGTATCATGATATTTATTTCATGTATGAGGCATTTCATTTATTGTGTTGTTTAATGTGATTAAATGAACATAATAAAGTCCTTAGAATAGTAGGTTCAATACCATGGGATATCAAGTGCATGACTTGACTGTGAGATCATATTGGTTGTAATTAGAACACTATTCTTAAATGTCCCTAGTCAAATATTATTTTGAATTAAGACAACAATATTACATAGAGAGTAGTATGTGCGTATACTGATGACCATATCTCACGGGTCATGTATATAAGATATCAAGTTTTCACATGGGTACATATTAGAGTAATATTGTACTGGATTGACCTACCATGAAAACGTTGTATGATCGTTATGTGAGTGTCATAATCGGTTCTCAAAGTGACCATGGTATATGTAGTCATTCGACTTGAAGTCACTACGGTCCCTTACATGAGAAGTTATATATTTTAATGTCGTCAAACATTGACTGTAATAAGAAATTATAAAGTCGACTATTGGATATACTACAAATCATGTAGAGGAATGCGAGTGACTTAGATAGAATTTGTCCATCTTACATAACATGAGCGATATCTACGGACCCCTTGATTGAGTGAGACTGTAAAATGTATGGCCGTGCTTAAATAAGTCAATATGAGTTTGTTTTAGTAAGTCTACTCGGGCATCAAGAAACCAAAGATTGAAGTATACAAGGGTGACATGCTCTATGCCTTGCGGTCAATTAAGATATATGGACAAAGGGACTAAACTACATGGTAACATTGGTCACAGATAGGTTATGTCAAATCACTGGCATTCCTATTACTTGAGTAGTAGTGATGTATTGCTAGATACCGCTCACTATTTGTAACACTAGAATATGATTTTAGTATTATTGTCAACGTAATGGGAACCTATTTGTAACACTTAGAATGGATCGAAATTGGATTTAAATTCTTGAGATGAATTTAATATGGGAATCATAGTAGGACTTGGACTCCTGGCATGGTTGGGTAATTGATTAGACTAAATGGGCAAAGTAAAGTTCAAAGGCCCACACACGAATCTGACCCAGGTCAAATTGTGAGCCCAACAGCCTCATTACTCTCTTAGGGTTGATGTTCTGCATCTATATATATGATATGTATATGTGGAAAACAAACAGTTGAGAAAACCCCTAGTCTTCATAGAAATTGTGAGAGAGAGATCGTGAGGAACATTCGCTTTCCGCAACTAGCACGGCGACATGAGGAGAAGCTTAATTTGATCCGTTCATGTGGATATTGTGGAGGCATCGCAATATTGTAGTGCTGTGATCGGCATACTGTAAGACAATAGGTCCATTTTTAAGGTATAACTTCTAAACACGATTTATAGTTTTTGCATGGATCCATGGCTAGGTTTCGATATTTTTTTTAATTTTTCTGCTACGTATTTATTCTAAGAGTGCCTTCGAAACCTAACAATAGGTCCGAGGGCAAGCCCGTAACGTACTCCTCATTATAGGGATGAATCTTTTGTTATGAAATCCTACTACGGTGACAAAGACATGGTTTAGACGTCTCATGAGTATTGGTCCCAGCCCCGGAATCCACCGCCCGACTATATAGAGTCGTCCCACACGCGTTTGTCTAAGCTTCATCACATCTCTTTTTCTAGTGTCTGCCCTTAGTTCAAACATAAATAATATCACCTAGAGCTAGCTTACCCTCCTACCATACTTAAATCAACACACGAGAACATTAGCCCATACTGGCCACTTCTCAAACTTTCATAATCACAAATTTTCCAGTACCCTGGGTCTCGCTTAGCCTCTACAATCCACACATCGCAACCACGTAGATCTTCTAGGTTATTCTTACCTCATTTACAAATTCTCATTCAGTATAAATCCCTTGATTCCTTTATTTATTCTCTTTAAATCAAAATCTCAAATATATAACTCCTTATTTAATAACACTTCAATTTGATAAAATCTTTCAAATGTCATCCTTCTACTTTATCACATTCATTCTTTGATTATTCGTCAATCTGAATAATGTGCATAACTCCAAATGAAAATTTATTTTTGAACAATATAAAACTCTAGACTGGATCTAGATTTAAACCAGTATATTTCACTATTTTAATCAAACTTAATCCAAAATTACTAGTTAAAGTTTACAACATAATTGATCCACACAATGAATCTTGATTTATATATATATATATATATATATATATATATATATATATATATATATATATATAATCTTGCCAAAATATTTCATTAACACCTTATATTAATTTTAAACCTTTTTTCTTAAGGAAAGTAAATAATTTATAAGGTAAAAAAGAAATGAAAAAAATATATACTAATCCGACCCCAACCGGGTTCGAACTAGAGTGCTCAATGCTCTAAATCGTTCCCAACAACCACAAATCCAAGTCACTGTTAGTATAAAATCCTCCTTCAAAATTCCTATTATGTCTCTGCCTACTATTTTAATGAGTTAATAATATTTTAAAAGAAAAATAGAGTCGCAAACTCGAACCCGCAATCTTTACACTGTACAGCACCCCAAAGCCACGCACTAACCAGAATTATCAATAAGAACCCCCTATTACTCCGAATGGTTTTAAACTACAAAAAATTGTCAATCTGCACTCAAGTGGAATCGAACTCCCAAGAGTGCCCAAGCCAGCATGCTTTAACCAGACTCCAAGTCTCACTCACTGCCTAAAAGCCTCTTGAAAAATGAATTAAGCTTTACTACTCTTTAATAAGTTTTCGTTATTTTAACATTCATGGTGCATACCAATCTAAATTTGTACAGTTTGAGTTCTAAGTTTTAATCACATTACACAGAATGAAAAATTTAACATCCATAATACAATTACATCTACCAAATTTAACATGATGCATCAACACAATTTATTCATATCACTACAAGCAACCAATTCTACAATTGCGCCTCATACAATTTACCAAAATCATGTGTATATTTCTTTTTAAATTTTGGCTAGCAAAACATTACATTATCACATTAATAATTTAACTAAATTTTAGCAACTCAACACATAATAATCAAATTTTCTTTTCTACAATCTCATATAACTTAATTAAATTAACATGCATTTGATTCTAAGATTAATTCACAACCTAAGAAATTTAGAATTGCACATAACATGGCTTATAATTATAACATTCTTCCTACTTAAAAGAAAATTTAGAGACTAAGGAACACCCACCTATTTGACTGAAAATCCTTGCAATTGATGATCCTAGGAACCTTCCAAGCTCCTCCCCTTCCAAAAGCACTCAAAAATAGCAATTCTCACCCCTCAAAGGAAATGACTGGGAAACCTTGTCTCTCTCTCTCTCTCTCTCTCTCTCTCTCTTTTGAATGAATGAGGGAAGAGGAAATGAAGGAGGGCTTTTTATTTACAAAAAATTAACTACCCATGATGCAAAATTAACCACCCATTACCCCCTACATTAACAAATTCAAATTTTCCCTCTTCTTCATGTTTGGCCAGTCAAGAAGGAACGTGGGGTTGTGCACATCCCGAATTTTCAATATACCATCTCAGAAATACGTGGCACAATTCCCAGCATCAACATCAATGTAATAGTAAACATAGCTAAAACACAGATAAATTTTTCAACTTTTATTACAACGATTCTTTACAAAGCACAGCGGAAAATTAAACACCTTGATTTACAATTCTTTCTTTTACAACACAATCTTTTACAATTACATAAGCCACATTATCATTCTACCACATGCATCCAAATCCCATGCTATAGGTACCTACCTATAAAACATGCGGCTAGAGATAACCCTAACCCCCAAAACTACAGGGTTCAGCCATAACGGTGTGAGTGACATCAAAAGAAATACAATGTAAATAAAACATGAAGAATAAAGTTATAAAAACACTTACCAACAGTAGCAACAGATGGAATAAGAGATAACAGTAAATAAAACATCAAGTGAAACTAAGCTAAGTGTCAGGTATAGGAAAAACAAGAAAACATCATGCATAAAACCATGTCAAGAAAACAAAAATGCAATATGATGACTCTCTGATGCATACTTGTTGGATTCTATGCATTCCATACTACATAGGTCCGGTGCAAGCCCTTATCGCTCGCCACTTTATAGGATTAGATCCCTCGTTATGCAACTAATCCTACTACGGTGACGGAAACAAGATTCAAAATACTTTGCGAATCGGTATCACACAATCCTCAACGCTCAAGAATCATGTAAGAATAGCTCAAAAACTGGAGAATCGCCCCCTGTCGTGTACCTCACCGCCACCCTTCGACTTGCATGTATACAGGCACATCCTGTGAATAGATTCGTCGGCCCTCGACACACGAATGTACATGTACGTTCCGTGAATAGGCACTGCAGACCCTCGACACGCGAACATACTAAATAGTCCTCACGAGACAGAACACACATAGTATAGTGCCCTGATTTTCCAATATAATATCTCAGAAATACGTGGCACATTTTCCAGAATCAACTTCAATGTAATCATAAACATGGCAACAAAATACAGGGAAAATTAAAACTTTTTATTACATCAGTTGTTTATAAGGCACAGCGAAAAATTAAATACCTTGAATTACAATTTCTTTCTTTTACAACACATTCTTTTACAATTTGTCTAAGCCATATTATCATTCTACCACAAGCATCCAAATCATAAGCTATAGACACCTACCTGTAAAACATTAGGCTATAGATAACCCTAATCCCCAAAACTACAGAGGTCAACCACAATGGTGTGAGTGACATCAAAAGAAAAGCAACATAAATAAAGCATAAAGGATAAAGTCATAAACAACATATATCAATAGTTGTAACCCCTGTTTTCATTAATACGTATTTTAAAATTATTTTTCCGTATTTAAATTCTCAGTATTTTATAACTATTTTCCCCTAATTGATTTTATTAAGTAAACTATTTTATAAAACCCAATTGTCTATTAAAAGCCCAAATTCGTATTTGATTTGATTTTATTATATTTAATCTGAGCCCAAAAGATTTGCCCAAAATCCTAATTGTTTATTTAAATATTTTGAGCCCCTTTTAAGCCCAAGCCCAAATCCAATAACCCAGGACCCATATCATTGTACAGATTATCTACCCGTATACAATTTTTCACATTTCTCCACTCTTCCCACATTCTCGTAACTACATCCCCACTATCTCTAACTACCCCTAATCAATATATTTTATTAACCCCCACTCTCTCTCTCCCCGTTACCATCTCTCTTCATCTCTGTTTTCTCCCCAACCAAAACGAAAACCAAAAACAGAACAAAACCACTCCTCCGCTTGCCTTGCCGCACTCCACCGCAGAGCCCCCGACCTCGACAACTCCACTTTCTCTGCGCGCCTCCTTCTCCGCTTGCAAAGCGCAGCCGCCTGAGCCCTCGCTCTGCCATTATTACCGCTGCGAGCTCTTCCCACTCGCCTTCCTCCTTCGCTCGACGAGCACCCCCGTCGCTCCGAGCCGTTGCCATCGCCATCGCCATCGCCATCCTCCCATTCCGCCATTGTTGCCGAAGCTCCGCAAGTCCTCTCCTCGCCTTGCACCTCGTCGACTACGCTCGCCTCTACTTCCGAGCGTCTCCCGCTCAATCCAGTGCCACCGTCTTCATCGCCATCGACAACTCCACTTTCTCCGACCACCTCCTCAATTGCCGTCGTCAACATCTCCACCCCTACATCCACCGCAGACCACATTTCCTCACCGTCGCCATCCAATCCCCGAAGACTTCGTCTCCGTCTTCCTCTATTTCGATCACGAAACAGAGCTTCGCTCTTTCGCCGAAGTCGTTCGCCGTTGCTTGTGGTTGCGTCGCTTCCCGACCAGCGCCGTCGTTCGCCACTGCCGCCAGTTGTTCCGGGAACCCCGCCGCATCGCATCGCAGTCATCGTGTCGTTCCCCTCGCGTCGTTCTCTCTCTCTCCGATCGAAGGAAGAAGAAGAAGAAGAACGAGTGGTCCGCCTTGCTGTTCTGTGTTCGGCTCGCCTGATCCGCTGCTTCGCTGTCCCGTGATTGGGATGGATCCGCTGCAGGAGTGACTTTTGATTGACCGCCCGTTGCTGTTCGCTGTTTTGCCGCACCAAATCCCGTTCGCTGTTCCGTGTTCTGGCCAACACCCGGTGTGAGGAAGCTATTTGACTCGCTGCGCTCGCTGTTCTGTGTTTTGGCGCAGCAAATCCACTCTCGCCGTTTGCTGTTTTGGCTGATCGGGTGTGAGGGAAAATTTACTCTTTGGTCGATCTTCGCATGTGCTTTTGGGAGACTTCGCCTGGAAATTTTCGATCCCATTTTCTTCAACAATCGGATCTATTCATCGTCAATCAAGGCAAGTATCCCTTGTACAATTTATTTGTTCTAGTACAAGCATCCCTTGAAAATTACTACAAATAGTTAGAATTGTGACTCATCCTTGACTATCGTTGTTGATCATTATCAAACCTCCAAAATTTTATAATTCTAAGAGTCACAAAAATCTCATTGTATTAAATTATAATTACTTGGACTCTTTTACCCCTTGAACACATGAACACATGAGATTAAGAAGCCCTAAATTTGTAGACACATGGTATATTTTGTATTTGATGAACTTGCAACCATTTGACTTGGAAAATAATTATTACTTGCTGTTTGGGTCACCAATATCATGTATTTATATCACACAATAACTTAGACGCCTAATAACAAATTTCCCTGAAATCTATACTAGTAAGTTATTCCCACATGTTGCTGTCCTGAATCTTCTTTTACTGTTTCGACCCATTTAACATTAAAATCTGAACCCAAGACCTGAATAGAAGATGTAGCCCTGGATGTCTAGATGTCGTTAGACTCCAAAATTTTTGAATTCGGAGTTACGGTCTAAGAGTTATTGCAGTTTTACTGCAGCTGTGTCGGTAGACGCAGATTCGCAAAACTGCTGCACACCCTTACTTTGCGAATTAATTTAGCTATGTAAACAGCAAGCATTGGACATGAAATTTTATATGTAGTTTCTGGACACCCTATAGGGCATCCCCAAATTTTCTTAGAATTAATTAACATTATTTCAACACTGTTTTACATGTATAAACTCAAAAACACAAATTCTGCCTGAACACTTTAGCTGTGCGATTCGCTGTTTTGACACGTGTTTCCCACCACTTCCTCGTACCTTGTTTCGCACACTTGCATACTTGCTTGATAAGAATTAATAAAAGTAACAAGCCGGGGTTATGGGAAAGACTATAGAGTGGACAATATAGGTAAGTGTACTCGGAAGGGGGCCCGTGTTTCCCAGTACTCGGTTCATGAACTTGTTGCACTTGATGTATTCATGGAGTCAGTTACTTGGCTCATAAACTTGTTGTATCATGAACCCACTGTGTGGTTCTTGAACTTGTTAGTATTCATGGACTCGCTTCGTGAACTTGTTATTTATTTTCGTATTCATGAACCGTGCTTGCTTGATACTTGATACCTGAGTACGCCGCCCTATAAAATCCATTACTAGGTCTAAACGAAATTGTTTTGACTGTAGCAACCATGTAGTAAAAGGATGGATACATGCAGTGCTACCTAGATAGTAATAACTATAAGACTTGAACATGAAACATGCTTACATGATTCTTGACTACTTGATACTTGGAACTCGACACATGAAACCCGATACATGAAACTTGAACTGGATACATGTTACTTGATACTTGATATCTTGTTACTTGATACTTGACAACTTGATACTTGAGACTTGACAACTTGACACTAGACTTGAGACTTGATACCTGACACTTGAACTAGATGCGTGTCACTTGAGGTTAGATACCCTATGTGTTCACTTGTCACTTGTTTTACCACTAATATTTGTTATCCAGACTGTTTACTTGAGTTATCCTTCTTGTTAGCTAGTTCTTGGTTCTTTCCACTACTTGTTATATCCCTGTTACGTTCTTGATTCCTATTCCCCATTACTTGTACTCGTTTTTACTATTTGTGGCCCTAGCTTGCACTAAAGGCATTTTCTCTTATTTTCTCTATGTTTTTCCTTTTATATTTGTTAAGCCAGACCTTGGAAATGAGCTACCTGCTGGAACTGGCGAGCAGACATTTCAGGTTTTGCTTGGAGCAAGGACTTGTTAAAATAATTGCTTCCTTAAGGTATTTATTTCTCCTGCAGTATAAGACTTGTAACGGGCTTACGTTCCCGAGTTTACTTTTGTTCCAGACATTGAAAACATTTTGGATATTATTAATGTTTAAATTGTTTCCTGTTGCTTAATGAATTATTCATGCACGCTTGGTTGTATATATATGTTGTTATATTCTTGTTGTGATGCTGAGTCGATCCTACAGCTTATGGATGATGTTAAAATCATCCGCTGGACTTCGTCACGTGCTCGTATTCCATATTTTTGGGAAGCGGGGCGTGACAATAGTAGTAACGAAAAGAATGTGAGATAATAATAAATAAAACATGAGAACATCGAGTGAAACTAGACTAAGTGTCTAGTGAAGGGAAACAGAAAACAACATGCATAAAACTAAGTCAAGAAAATACCAATGCTATATGCTACTCTCTAATGCACACTTGTCAGATTCTATGCATCCCACTCTACATAGGTCCGGTGCAAGCCCTTAACGTTCTCCACTTGATAAGGATTAATCCCTTGTTATGCAACTAATCCTACTACGATGACTACTACGAGATTTAGACATTCTGCAAGTATCGGTTCTCTCCCTTGGAATACTGGAGGCCAATCCCACTCCGCAGATCATTCTGTGGCCCTTGCGTCCATCGTCTCGGAAAACTGGGTATTGCCTCAATCCACAGGTCATCCTAGAACCCTCATTGCACAAACATCCCATGAGCGTCGCTCTCGTCCTCGGAATACTGGAGATCAATCCCACTCTGCGGATCAGTCAGTGGCCCTTACGTCCATCGTCCCGGAATACTGGGGAATATCTCACTCCTTGGATCATCCTGGAGTCCATTACTCATGTTTGCTGTTATTTCATCATATCACCATCTAGTGCCTGTCCTTATCTTGTTAAGTTAATTAATTATTTAATAGATTGCGAATCTCTTAGAGTTGGTGTACCCTACCAGGCTTAACTCAACTGATCAACAACCAAAATCTCAATCGCCGGTAGCTAAGGCCCCACTCAATCTCTAAAGACTCATAACTCAACCATCAATACCAAAACTTTTAATAAAACTCATAAACCCATCATCAAAATGATTATATGAAGAAAACTTCTTAAATCAACAAAAATCGAAATCTAGATAATGTACGCATAAAATTCCAGAATTCAAATAAAATATTAAATCCAATAAATAACAGAAAACCATATTTTGAAGACGTAGAATATCACAAAACATCAGTTCCTTCGAAAACTACGAATATATCTCTTTATAAAGTCATAGGAATGTAATTTAAATTCCATTATAAAGAAAAAATAACTTTCTGTAAAAATACTGAAATCTGTAGTAAAACATCATCTAAAAGAGTAGATCAATAATCCATAATATTGAGGAAATAACTGTTTAAACAAACGAAGAAAAACTCAACAAAACGACTCAAAACAGCAGGTGCGGTCGACTGCCCAAATAGTTCAAAAACAGGGCAGTCGACTGCCCCTTTTGAAAATTCTTAACAAATAACACAGTGGTCGACCGCTAGCTGTTAAACAGCCAGCTTGAAATCTGCACATGTTTTGATTGATACGTCGATAAATCTTTGAAAAATCAAAATAAAACTTCCCGAGATGCTAAAGTATGACTTCTATAACGTATATGAGTTTATAAAACAAACCAAAACAAACTTATATATATATATATATATATATATATATATATATATATATATAAGAGTTTAAGCATCAGTTGAGCATTAAAATTCACCAAACAGGAGTAATAAAATGTTCAAACTCATCGAAGAATCAAAACAACTGAATTCCAATCAATACCCCATCCAAATTCACAAAATCTTCGAAAAACAGTAGATATGAATGTGAATATGTATATGTGTGTATTTGTACATTAGTTAAACATCAAGAATCCTTTGTATATATGTAGTATATTGTTTCCAATCAACTCAATGCCAAAACAACTCAAATATCAATTAAAATTTCACCAAAAGCACCAAAAAAAATTTGGCATGCACACATTCAGACTTGAAGACAAGGCCCCCTTTCTAAACATCAAAACTTGATTTCTTTTGGTTCAAAAATCCTTCTTGCAATTCATTAAATTCATACACAATCACTTACATCAGTTTACCCATGAATATATGTGAATACAACATGTATTAGTCAAGTTCTACTTCTTCAAAAATGTCAAAACAGCGTGTGGACATACACAATAGTAAAGGGGTTCATCTTAATTCAATTTTTGTGCATCTCAACATATAATCTCAAAACAACAATCAAAACAGCAAGTATATAATAGAAAATAACATACCCATGATTTCTATTAGGTTCTTTAGCAATCTCAAATTATCTATTAGGGTTTTAATTCAATAATGGCATAGTTTCATGAAAAGATTCAATTTTTAGTTCATCCACTCATCGAAATTCATTATATCTTCATAAAATCCCTAACATGCTTTCTAATAGACAAATCATCACATACAACATGGATAAAACAATACAAAACAAACTTATGTCACTCACCTTATTGAAGAATCAACCGAAGATGATAAAGAAAATAAGAAAATCCCTCCTTTCGCAAGAAAACCAAGATCCTCGCTTTGTAATTCCAAGAAAATAATAGTAAGGAAATCCCTTTGTGTAGTGCAGCAAAGAGATAGCTGCACCTCACCTTTAATAGGCTGGAAATAGGGTTTTTAGGGTTTGTAAGTAGATTTGCAAAGTATCTCTTTTAAATATATCTTTACATATTTAAATCCTTATACTTGAAAATTAGATAAAACCAATTCAATTTGTATTTAAAAACAAAACCAACACTCCAGATCTGGCCGACACTGTTGTAAAACCCCAGAAAAACAAAATTGTACTTTTTGCCCTCTAAGTGGCAATTTTGCAAAAAGACCCTTCTTTATCAAAACTTGCAAAATAAACTAAATTTATTAAAACAAAAAGTATACTCTTTACCTCTGAGTTAACTAGGCATCATGCTCAGCCAAAAAATCCGGAAATTTAGAGTTTTCACTCCAAGTGGTAATTTTGCACAAAAGTCCCTTTTTAAAAATAATATTCGCAAATATGTCATAAAATATTCGTAAAAACCAAAAAAATTCAAAAATAATATCTAATAATACATATTAGGTTTTCCAATTAAAATTTCTGACTTTTACTTTCCAAAAAAATATTTGCACAAGATCCAACCTAAATTTCATATTTGCAAAAATACTATATTTGTTTAAATCTTTAACAAATCAACTCTAAATAAAATTTAAATAGATTTTATTTTCAGTGATGACCATGGACACCCCAAAAATAAGTAAAAACAAATTTTTATTATTTGTTTGAGATCCAAACGACTTTTTACGTAAAAGCCCCTCTCTTTCGAAGTATTTATAAAAATAGTTTCTTTATTCAGATAAATCCCAAAATTTAGGATATTATTAATTATAAATAGGAGAATTTATTCAGAAACCTAAAAGTGGAGATTTGCACTCCCAAAAATATTTGCACGTGTTTTGCCCGTGTAAAATTGACAAATTCATAAAATAGTCAAATAAATTCAAATAAATCTGAAAATTAAAATATCATAAATAAATGAGAAAAAATCAATCATTAACAATAAAATTTTAAGAATTCCAAAATTCTTAACTTTTCATGTGTGTTGCCCGTGAAAATTGCAATTTCAAGAAAGTAGTCAAAATGGTCAACTTTATTGATTTAATATTATTTAATAATGCAAAATAAATCATTTTATTTTGCGGGGTGTTACATCAATCCCCCCTTAGAATAGTTCTGTCCTCAGAACTACTCTAAGCAAAAGAAAACAAAATACAAAACTTACAAAACAGTTCCGAAAATTTACTCTATCATTATTTTTATAGTTGGATTTAATTACTAAGCAAAAAAAAAATAACATATAATTATACCTCGAAGAGTAAAAGGTGAAAATTGACATTGCAAAAGTATAAGAAATCCAGCGAATACACCATTAATCCCCAAACGTAAGAAAATAACAAGACTATTCTCATAGAATAAGAAGTCAAAAGTGAAGATATAAAACCCAAATATAAAAAGTTTGATAACCATACAAACAACAAAGGAACACAAAACTTAAAGGTTATATAAAAAAAATAGTTTTAGGGAAAATAACCAGTCAAGATATGTAGAAATACGAACAAATTTATCTAAGTAAAGAAAATATTAATAACAATGAATGTACAAGACAGAACATGAGTATACTAGTGAATGTTGACATTATAATCAATACTCTAAAAGCACATTAAAGGGTAACGAGCAAAATAGACCAAAATATATATATGCAAGAAGATTTAAAAGAAGTTCATTGAATATTACAAAAGTAAGCGTCAAATCATTAATTAGGACGTGAAAACAAAAGTAAGTGAGAAATCTAAAATGTTAAAGAATTGGAAAACGGTAGCAATAAATAGTAATTTACAAA
Source organism: Hemerocallis citrina (assembly GCA_017893485.1). NCBI lineage: Eukaryota > Viridiplantae > Streptophyta > Magnoliopsida > Asparagales > Asphodelaceae > Hemerocallis > Hemerocallis citrina. The sequence goes on from CM030358.1 coordinate 277,151,054, forward strand.
AGAACAAAAACTTAGACCATAATTGATGTACTCAATCTTAAGATAAATGTAAAAATTTTGTAAACACAAAATAGAGTCAAACCAGCTATACTAGTTCAAATTGTATGGAAACATAAAGCGTGATTGTATAAACAAAATGTCATAAATAAAATATTTCTTTACCATTAGTTTCATTATATAAGTAAAGTCTTGAAATATCAATCAGCAAATATGTAGAAAATCTCCTTTTTTTGTTGTGGTTTCGCCTCATTGATGTCTGGCTGCAGACTTGCCTCCTTAACATAAAGTTGCATACTGCCGTCTGGATATTTGGCTGCACATTCTGCCTCCTCGACATCCAGTTGCAATTTGCCTCCATTGACGTCTAGTTGCAAATTTGCCATCTCGACATTAGGTTGCACCGAAATGGTGAAATGGAAGATATAACCTTCCATAGGCACAGGGATATTGGACACTTAATTTAAGTATGATGTTATGTTTTGAAATTCGTAATATAAAAATAGTAGCAAAAGTAAAAAATGGAGTTGATAGTCACACGATGGAATATTAAAATAAATGTATAGATTATAAATATCAAACACAATAGTACAAAATAGTAGTAGTGAAAATGATTTATAAAAGTAAGGAGAAAAATGGAATGAAATACATGCATAAGCACAATTGCAAATGTGGATGAGAAAATAAATATGCAGTGTAGTAAATTTACACAATAAATATGTCATAAAATATACAGTAATATAGGGATTAAACAAGTATAAAATGATATGCATAGTAAGTATGTTGAAATATATGGTACATATGTAGTAATAGTAGGAAGTACATGTAGAAATCAAGAATGTAATGATAATAAAAATTAAGTGAAATATAAGTAGTGAATGCATATAGTATATTCGAGAAGTATAAAGCAACAAAATTAATAAGGAGCTTTAAATAGTGAAAAGTAAATATAACAAAAGCAGTAAACAGTAAGTAACAATAAAGGTATTGAATATAAGGTGCAAAAACATAATAAATAATAAAAATTTAAACGTGCAGAGATATATCATATTTTTATGAGTAAAATACTGCAGTAAAGTTTAAATGCTCCGAAATAAATAAGACAATACAAAATAATGGAAAATATAGTATCGAAAAATTCAGTATATATAAAATGAAAGTAAATATGCAGAACCAAATTTTATAATATAGTAAAAACAACAACGAAGGAAAATGGGAGTTGCGATAATAACTTAACACGTAGTAATTCAAAACTCAATGTAATATGTAAAAGTAATAGCAAAATATACGAGTAACGAAAAACGCATGAAAGTAAGATGAATAAAATGTCAAGAAAGAAATGAGTAAGAGTTGCAAAAATAAAAATGAGCATGTGAAATGCTAAATGATGCACTGTTGAATTAAAGCAAAAGTTGCAAAATAATAATTTGGACAAAAGAATAAAAGTAAAAACCAATAGTATAGTCATGGAAATAATTTTAAAAGAAAAAAAACAAGAAGATTAGTGAATTCTTAGGTTGCGTTTGGTTAGTTGTTGTGAAAACAGTTTTCTGAAAAGAGTTTTCTGAAAAATGTTTTCTGAAAATGAGAGTGTAAAAGCTGTTTGGTAATTGTTGCCGCTAAATTTGGTGTGGGGGCAAACAGATGAATTTGTGGATTCTTAGGGAAACTGAATAGTAAAACCTGTATACCTGTTCCGTCGGGCTTCGGTCGTTGATCCCGCCGTAGACCTGCAAAAAGTGCGAGACACCGGGGTTGTTCCCGACGACGCACCCTCCAACGCTCAAGTCAGTAATCTAGGGAGACTATGAATGGGCGTAAAAACTGGTGAAAGATTGATTACCCCTTAATGGAGATGGATGGGGGGTATTTATAGGCGTCTCAGGGAACAGATTGGGAATGTAATCCCCGTGATTTGATAAGGAATATTCCCCATAATCAGATGAGGAATGCAATCTGATGAGGTATATTCCCCGTAATCAGATAAGGAATTTTATCCCCAAATCCCGGTGAAAAGATAGATGTATATCTGGGCCGTTGATCAAGATTAATCAGGGACCCTGATTTTATCTTGTTGGATTGGGTGTGCAGCGGGTTAAAACCCGCACCCTCGTGTTGGTGGGTCCGTTTGTGGGTCCTTGGGGAGAAGACCCAATACCCATTTCGGACCCTCTTGTAGGCGAAATTACCATTTTACCCCCAAATCTCAAGATTCGTGCCCAATTTGGACGGTTCCGGTTTAACCCCATTTTTAGCCATATCACGAGCCCCCCACTCCTAGAGACTGAGTTTGATCAGTCTTTGAGGAGTAGTTTTGACTGTTTTAATGGCTGGTGGAGTTATATCGGAGTTCAAATGGAGGGTTGTGAATCTTGAAGGGGCAGTGAGGTGATTTGCCCAGTGGGTTGAGCTCCGAGTTGCTCATGAGCTCTGATGGTCATGTGGTATTCTTGCAGGGACATCCTCTTTACCCTCGCGAAGCGTCAATTCGTCGTTCGGGGGTCTCATACGTTTGTATCGCGCCTTAGACTCCCCCCAGGGCTTGCTGACTAGGAGGCCGAGGTCCATATGTAGTTCGGCAAGCTTTTCCGGAGAGAAAAGCGAGTTCGGCATAGCTACGAAGCACTAGGAGTGAGTCCGGCGATCTGCCGAACTTGTTTTTTGCCCTATAACAAGGTCGGTGTCACGAACGCTCGGCAGTGAGCGCCGAACCTGTTTTTTATCTTGTAACAGGGTCGGTGTCACGAATGCTCGGCAGTGAGCGCCGAACCTGTTTTTTACCCTGTAACAGGGTCGGTGTCACGAACGCTCGGCAGTGAGCGCCGAACCTGTTTTTACCCTGTAACAGGGTCGGTGTCACGAATACTCGGCAGTGAGTGCCGAATCTGTTTTTACCCTGTAACAGGGTCGGTGTCACGAACGCTCGGCAGTGAGTGCCGAACTCGATTTTTACCCTGTAACAGGGTCGGTGTCACGAACGCTCGGCAGTGAGTGCCGAACTCGATTTTTACCCTGTAACAAGGTCGGTGCCACGAATGCTCGGTAGTGAGTGCCGAACCTGTTTTCACCCTGTAACACGGTCGGTGTCACGAACGCTCGGCAGTGAGCGCTGAACCTGTTTTTACCCTGTAACAGGGTCGGTGTCACGAACGCTCGGCAGTGAGCGCCGAACCTATTTTTACCCTGTAACAGGGTCGGTGTCACGAACGCTCGGCGGTGAGTGCCGAACCTGACTTTACCCTGTAACAGGGTCGGTGTCACGAACGCTCGGCAGTGAGTGCCGAACTCGATTTTTACCCTGTAACAAGGTCGGTGCCACGAACGCTCGGCAGTGAGTGCCGAACCTGTTTTTACCCTGTAACACGGTCAGGTGTCACGAACGCTCGGCAGTGAGTGCCGAACCTGTTTTTACCCTGTAACAGGGTCGGTGTCACAAACGCTCGGCAGTGAGCGCCGAACCTGTTTTTACCCTGTAACAGGGTCAGGTGTCACGAACGCTCGGCAGTGAGTGCCGAACCTGACTTTACCCTGTAACAGGGTCGGTGTCACGAACGCTCGGCAGTGAGTGCCGAACTCGATTTTTACCCTGTAACAAGGTCGGTGCCACGAACGCTCGGCAGTGAGTGCCGAACCTGTTTTTACCCTGTAACACGGTCGGTGTCACGAACGCTCGGCAGTGAGCGCCGAACCTATTTTTATCCTGTAACAGGGTCGGTGTCACGAACGCTCGGCAGTGAGCGCCGAACCTGTTTTTACCCTGTAACAGGGTCGGAGTCACGAACGCTCGTAGTGAGTGCCGAACCTGATTTTACCCTGTAACAGGGTCGGTGTCACGAACGCTCGGCAGTGAGGCACTTGCTCAGTCGCCGATCGAAGGGGTGAGGTCTCTGCGGGTCGAGCGACGTGGCACAATCTGTCCCGAGGTGGTCCTGTTTTCGAGGGCATTAATGGTGCCTTGGGGTTTGTGCGGCGTTCCGCCTTTCCCTAGGGCATTAAATGTGGTTCCTTCAATTAATGTGTGGCGTTTCACCTTTCGAGGGTCATAATGGCCAGATTTTGGAGGAGGACTATAAGTACCCCATTCCCCTTGTCATTTCGATCGCACCAAATGTAGAGTTTCAAACCTTGGGGGCATTGGCCTTGGGTAACTTGTCTTTCGAGGTCCGGGGGTTGTCGCTCTTTTGCCTTTTTCTTCTCCCGTTCCTGACGGCCCCAAAGTGGATTTCAGGAGTGGGGGGGGCAACGAGGCAGTAGTGGTGACGACCGTAGTCCAGGACCCGAGGGATGAGTTAGTTCGGAAGGACGGGTGGTCGTTCTTCCACCAAGGTCTTCTGCCTTCCCTGTTTGCTCCGCAGCGGGTGTCAGGGTCGGCAGAGACCATGGTGGGAGAGGTGATCACCAAAGTCCGAATCCGAGGGGTGAGCTCGTTCGGTGGGACGACCGGTCGTTCCTCCATCACGATTTTTCCGGACCATCTGAGCTGGTTGTTAGCAACTGTGAAGGCGCGGTTGCCAGAGTCCTCTGCCAGGCCGAGCCTTCCAGTTGCAAACAACTAGCTCGGAATGGTGCGCTTCTCCAGATCTCTGAGTGTTGATGGGCCCCCTCCCATCTCTGTCTTCCTTCCGGGCTGATGCCTTCTGATGGATGTCAACCCGGGGGAGTCAGAGATGGGGGGAGTGCCGATCTGTTTTTGACCGGGGCCCGTGGGTCGGTCGGATATCGACCGAACGCTGGACCTGGGGGGTGCTCGCCGAGGGCGGTGCCTTAAAACTTTGAATCGAAATTTTTCCTGGTGCTTCTAGGCATAGGTCCACCTGCTGTTTGGCAGGCTTTTTTTTTTTTTTTTTTTTTTTTTTTTTTTTTTGGAGAGGCGAGTGAACTCGGCATGGCTGCGAGCGCTGGGAGTGAGTCTGGCAATCTGCCGAACTTGATTTTCGCCGTGTAACAAGGTCGGTGCCACGAACTCTCGGCAGTGAGTGTCGAACTTGTTTTTTGCCCTGTAACACGGTCGGTGTCACGAACGCTCGGCAGTGAGTGCCGAACTTGTTTTTTGCCCTGTAACAGGGTCGGTGTCACGAACGCTTGGCAGTGAGTGCCGAACTTGTTTTTTGCCCTGTAACACGGTCGGTGTCACGAACGCTCGGCAGTGAGCGCCGAACCTGTTTTTTACCCTGTAACAGGGTCGGTGTCACGAATGCTCGGCAGTGAGTGCCGAACTTGTTTTTTGCCCTGTAACAGGGTCGGTGTCACGAACGCTCGGCAGTGAGTGCCGAACTTGTTTTTTGCCCTGTAACAGGGTCGGTGTCACGAACGCTCGGCAGTGAGTGCCGAACTTGCAGACTTGTCGTTTTTGGGGGTTTGTTTTTTTCTGTGCGCCATTTGAACCTCTGACAGCTCTGACAGCTCTGACAGCTCTGACAGCCCTGACAGATGGGACGTTCATTAATTGCAGTGACCTCTGGGCTTCTATCAGACGTGATGCACCTTGAATTCAACTCATGATTCGTTGCGGTTAGCGAGGTGACGATTGGGATCGCTCCGCCGCTTGGTTTAGATGGGCCGGTCGTACGGGCCCATTAGCCTCGTTGGGAGTGCCCCCCTTCTATAAATCCTCACCTCCCTCTCTCATTTCTCATTTCTCCTCTCATTTGCTCAGGCATTTTCTTGTGCTTCAGGCGAGTTTTTCCGGTGGTCAGCGTTTGACTCAGACGAAGTTTTTCGGCAGCTCTCTCCCTTAAGGTAATTTATAAATTATGTCTGTAGCTTCTGTCTCAGACGAAGTCTCTTGGTCCGAGCCCTCCCTTGAGGACGTTGAGGACTCGACTCCGGCCCCGACCAAAGGCAAGGTGTTCGGCAAGGATTCAATTGTCGAGGATCCGAAGAGGATGGGGGAGTTCAGACAGCTGCCAGGTCGGTTGACGGGGCTACACCGAGTCAGGCAGCTCCCGGAGGATCAGGCCGAGCGAATTGTCCATGGGAGGGAGAGGTCCTTCGAGGAGAACGAAGCGAGGGAGACGACGGAGGCGGACGATGCGGCGTCGATCCTGCGCTAGGAGGAATTGGCTGCGATCCGGGACTCTTTTTTCATCCCGAAGGAGTACAAAATCATGCTGCCGGGCCTCGGAGTTAGGGCCAATTCGCCGCTGCCAGTGACCATGTGTTGCTGGCCGGTTGATGCCTTTATCGCCGGTGCTCGGCTACCTCTCCACGCGTTCGCTATTACCGTGGTGAGCTGGTACGGGGTCAGCCCCATTCAGCTCATGCCGAACGCGTGGCGAGTGATTAATGGTTTCGTTCTCTACTGCCAGGCCGCAGGGATCGAGCCGCAGCTGAACGTGCTTCGGACGATATACCGGCTCCACCAAGGGAACAAGTCGGAGTACCGGTATTATTTGACTCCGAGGCACTGCGGCAGGCTCGTCGTCTGCCCCGACTCTATTAAGCACTGGCGAGAGAAGTGGTTCGTCGTGCGGAGTCGAGAGGCCTGGCCGATCCCTACTAATTGGGCAGCAGGGGTGCCAAAGAGGGCGACGGCGTTGCCGAGGCTTACAGTGGAAGAAGGAGAGGCGGTCCGGACCCTCCTTGACCGGCCGAAGTATGATTGGAAGGAGTTGACGGAGGACGTTCTCTACAGGGGAGGGCTCTGCCGCGTAGATCCTAGTACGCGGCGTCAAGTTCTTTTTTCCGCACTTGCTGCCTTGTTGTTTTTTGTGCTAATCAACTTTTCTCTTTTGACGCAGAATCCATGGACTACGACGCGGTATTGGCACTGAGGGCAGGGCTTGCGAGTAAGGCGCCGAAGAAGCGCAAGAGGGTCGCGTCGAAGCTGCCCTCGACCTCGAAGACGCCGAGGATTGCTGCCCCTGACGAGGGGGTGGAGGTCCTCGATGCCCCGGTCGTCACCGTGGCGGGGACTTCTGCTCCCCCCCTGTGGGGGAGTTTCCCATTGCTGCCGCCCTCGCCATGCCGACACCGCCGCTGACCGTGGCAGGCGAGGAGCTCCTGACAGAGGAGCACAAGCGGATCCATATCCCGGACTGGCAAGTCCGGAAGCACGATGGGTTCCTTGGGAACTCGTTGGCGAGCATGCAGGCTGTCAAGCATCTCGCCACCCCGAAGGACCGAGCCGCCATGGAGGCGGGGAGGCAGGGCGACGACGTGATCGAGATCGCTCGTTCAGCGGTATCGGTAAGCTTCTCCACGTCTGTTGTATTTCTTGAACCGAAAGTTTTTTCTAACTCTTTTAGTTCTTCTTTGCTGCAGATCATTGTCCACTTCGGCCATCTCACCGAGAGGCTAACAGCTCTGGAGAAAGAGCTGAAGCAGGAGTCCGACCAAGCTCGGAATGATAAAGCTCGGATGGCGAACGAGCTCGACAAGCTCCGAGTCGAGCACGAGGGTTGGTCGGCGAGGATCAAGCATCTCGAGGCCGAGGTGAAGAGGCTGGAGGGCGAGCTCCTTCGGGAGAAGGAGGGGTCAGCCAAGCAGCTGGCCGAGGCAGAGGAGAAGCAGGCGGCAGCCGTGAAGGCGGCGAAGGGTGCGACCATGGAGAAGGCCCAGGGGTTCCTCGCACAGAACATGGCGAAGGCCTTTGCTGCCGCCCTCACGCGGGTGTCGGAGGCATACCCCTCGGTGGATGTCTCGGGATGGCGTCTCTTCCCCAAACACGTTGAGGGCTTCGACCCCGAGTCCGAAGGGGAAGAAGAGGAGGAGGGCGATGCTGATGCCGACGCCGGGGCTACTGGCGAGGTCCCCAGCGCCACGATCACTCCGCTGGCGGCGGCGTCTCCTTCGGCGAAGTCCACCCCTACTCCACCTCGTCGCCCGGGGAAAGAGGTCGGGCCTTGACTCCGCTCCTCGTCTTCTTCTTTTTTGCTCGTGTGTTTGTTTTTTTTTTTTCTTTTCAATCGTTGTAACGCCTAATAGCGGACTGGCCACCGCTACTTTTTGAAATGAATGAAAAGAAATTTTTTTGCAAGTATTGGTGTTCGACAGTCTTTGCCTTTTGCTCCCTTTTTTCGCCGAACATTCCCTTCTTGTCCTTAGCTTAGATTTTTCCAAGTGTGGTGCTTCGGCAGTTTTCGACATTTTTGCTGATCGCTTCGATCTCTTTTGCAGCTTATGTTGATTGCCCAAGACGTCGAACCTTTGGGCTCGGATGAAGGAGCTCGAGCCGAGGTCGGCCTAGGGGCGACGAGGCTATGTCTGGCGAGGTGCCGAGAGCGGCTCTACGAGGTCGAGCTCGGATTGCACCGAGCTGAAAGCGAGAGAAAGCATCTCCAGCTTGTCCTTGGCCGGCGACACATCGAGATTCGCCGATTGGAAAGCAGGATCGCGGAGCTCATCCCCGAAGGTGAATACTCGCCAACTGATTTCAGTAATGAGATTCGGGTTCAGTGCATCCGTCATAACTTGTCCAAAATAACAGCGGAGAGGGACGACTTGCTTTCCGAGATACAGCATCTGCGGTCCGTGGAGGCGATGCTTCGGAGTGAGGGCGAGGGGCTGACGGCCGAAGTGGCCAAGTTGACAACCGAACGGGTGCAGTTGACTGCCGAAGTTGATGCGCTCAAGAGGGCGACGGTGGATAAAAGCATCGAGGTCACCCACCTCCGGCGCCTCATCGCCAGCCGATCAGGAGTTCCGGACTCCACGATACCCCCACGGTTCGAAGTCAATGTCAAAGACGACTCGCTGCGGGATCGGATCTCGAAGTTGGAGGCAGAAGTGGCCCGTCTTAAGTCGCATTCGGGACCAATCAACGTTCGAAGCACGTCGTGCACTCGTGCTGAGAGCGAGCGGGGCATTACCTTCTACGAGATGGCGACCCGTCAGCAGATCGGCCAACCTAGTCCGGGGGACACGCAGAGCTCGGTGGTAATTTTGTCGAGCGGGGCGTCCGTCGGAGTAGCTACTAGGAGTGGCGCCGAGGATACGTCTCAATTTGCCGGCTTGGGATCGCGCTCTGGAGACAAGCGTCGCCACTCTCGAGTGTCCTTGAAGCGGAACGCTCCGGCTCCGAAGAAGCGCTGATGTCGCTGGCTCCGCGAGTCTTTGTGTTTTTCTTGTTTTTTGCTGAATGTAATAAGTCGGCATTGTAACTTTTTCTTCGATGAGTTGTAACCCTGTGATGTTTGCCTTTGTACCGCATTTGTTTCATCAATAAAAGTGTTGTTTGCCGAACTTGTGTGTTTTACTTTCGTGACTGTTGTCTGCTTGTGCCGAAGCTTTTAAAGTGTTGGACTCCGAATTATTCAACAGCTTTTGGGAGCAGTTCCGAATGGCGATCTACTTCTAGCTCGCTTGGGAGCGAACTTGCGAAGTAGAATCGAACCAAGTGTTGGACTCCGGAACCACTGTTAGTTTAAGGGCGTGGGAGCAATTCCGAATGGCGAACTACCCCTAGCTCGCTTAGGAGCGAACTTGCGGAGTAGAGTCGAACCAAGTGTTGGACTCCGAACCATTCAACGGCTTTGGGAGCAGTTTCCGAATGGCGAGCTACTTCTAGATCGCTTGGGAGCGAACTTGCGAAGTAGAATCGAACCAAGTGTTGGACTCCGGAGCCATCGTAAGATTAAGGGCGTGGGAGCAATTCCGAATGACGAACTACCCCTAGCTCGCTTAGGAGCGAACTTGCAGAGTAGAGTCGAACCAAGTGTTGGACTCCGTACCATTCAACGGCTTTGGGAGCAGTTCCGAATGGCGAGCTACTTCTAGATCGCTTGGGAGCGAACTTGCGAAGTAGAATCGAACCAAGTGTTGGACTCCGGAGCCATCGTAAGATTAAGGGTGTAGGAGCAATTCCGAATGGCGAACTACCCCTAGCTCGCTTAGGAGCGAACTTGCGGAGTAGAGTCGAACCAAGTGTTGGACTCCGTACCATTCAACGGCTTTGGGAGCAGTTCCGAATGGCGAGCTACTTCTAGATCGCTTGGGAGCGAACTTGCGAAGTAGAATCGAACCAAGTGTTGGACTCCGGAGCCATCGTAAGATTAAGGGTGTGGGAGCAATTCTGAATGGCGAACTACACCTAGCTCGCTTAGGAGCGAACTTGCGGAGTAGAGTCTAACCAAGTGTTGGACTCCGTACCATTCAACGGCTTTGGGAGCAGTTCCGAATGGTGAGCTACTTCTAGATCGCTTGGGAGCGAACTTGCGAAGTAGAATCGAACCAAGTGTTGGACTCTGGAGCCATCGTAAGATTAAGGAATTTAAAAGCAGAGAGATGTAGTAGCAGTGAAAATACGAAAAAACTTTATTTATTAATATCTAATGATCGGCTACTTCTAAAGTTGCTAGCCGTTATTACAATGAAAAAATAAAAGGAAAAATCACTACTAGTAAAGGGAAGGGAATGGTTCGACATCTTGAGTTACTTAGAGAGGCGTGGTTGCCTTCTCTTGGTATTTCAAAAGATGGTCGGCATTCCAAGTCCTGGGAATTTCTCTGCCTTCGAGATCTTCTAGCTTGTATGCACCTGGGCGGATCACTTTTGAGATTTTGTACGGTCCCTCCCAATTCGGGGCCAGTTTGCTTTTCTGTCCGGGGAACGAGATGGCCAATTTTCGAAGGACTAGGTCCCCTTCTTTGAGGTCCGTTGGTCGGACCCTTTTGTTGTATGCTAGCTCGATCCTCCTTCGGTAAGCTTGCTGGCGTATGGCAGCCCTCTCTCGGATTTCATCTATCAGATCTAAGCTTGCTCTGAGTTCTCTAGCGTTCTGCTCTTCTTCGTAAGCTATCAAACGAGGAGAGGGTATCCCGACTTCTAGGGGGATGATGGCCTCGGCCCCATAGGTGAGATTAAATGGGCTCTCGCCTGTTGGGGTCCGCTTAGTGGTGCGGTGATTCCAGAGTACGTTCGGCAGCTGATCGACCCACAGTCCATTGGAACACTTGTCTAATCTCTTCTTGATGCCCGAGAGAATCTGTCGGTTGGCATTCTCTGCTTGGCCATTCGACTGAGGATGGGAGACGGAGGAGAATCGGTGTTGTATGGAGAGGTCCTCACATAAGGCTCGGAAGGCGGCCCCAGTGAACTGTGTTCCATTATCCGTGACTATGACTCGGGGAACGCCGAACCGGCAAATCACGTTCTTCCAGAAGAATTGAACGACTCTATGTTCGGTGATTGTGGCCAGGGGTTCGGCTTCTATCCATTTAGAGAAATAGTCGACTGCCACGACTAGGAACTTTAGCTGTCCGGGAGCTGGTGGAAACGGTCCCAGTAAATCCATCCCCCACATAGCGAAGGGGATCGGACTTGATAGGGAGGTAAGCGGTGCTTGTGGAAGGCGTCGGACGTCTGCATACTTTTGACAGAAGCTGCATTGCCGAACGTGTCGCTCGGCGTCTCGTAGGAGAGTGGGCCAGTAATATCCGTAGTTCAACACTTTACGTGCTAGAGCCCTGGACCCGGAATGAGCTCTGCGAATGCCCTCGTGGAGCTCTTGCAGGGCGTATTCGGCTTGCCTGGGGGAAAGGCACCTTAGGTAAGGCCGACCGTCCACCTGGGTGAAGGAGCGTTTATATAAGATGCCTTCGATTAAAGTAAAACGTTCGGCTCGGGTCCTGATTCTTCTTGCTTCCCTCGGATCTTCAGGGAGGAGTCCATCCCTCAGGAATTCGACAACGGGTTTCATCCAGTTGTCTTCGAGGAGGACAGGCAATGTTTCAACGGAGTCTAGGGTTTCGTCCTCTATGCTTGGCTTTAAGAGGACTTCTATCAATATGTTCTGCTCAAGACCTTGAAGGGAAGAGGAGGCTAATTTGGATAGGGCGTCGGCCTGAGCATTTTCTTCTCAGGGGATCCTGTGGATGAGAGCCTCGTCAAACAGCGCCATAAGGCTCTTGACTTTAGCCAAGTATCTAACCATTCTATCATCGCGGGCTTCATACTCGCCGAGGACCTGGTTGACAACCAACTGAGAGTCGCTGAAGATCTGTAGCCGCTGTGCCCCTGCATTTCGGGCCATTCTTAGACCGGCTATTAGTGCCTCGTATTCGGCCTCGTTGTTCGAAGCTTTGAAATTTATACGGAGGGAGTATTGGAGGATGAAGTCGTCTGGGCCTGCCAGGATGACTCCTGCCCCACTTCCCTCATTGCAAGAAGATCCGTCAACATAAATTGACCAAATCGGCGGCCCCTTTACTGTTTGGCAGGGCTCAGGGATTGTACTCTCAACTATGAATTCGGCCAGCGCTTGAGCCTTGATTGCGGTCCGGGGCTGATAAGTTATATTATGTTGGCTCAGCTCGATCGACCACTTCATGAGGCGACCGGAAGTCTCAGGCTTGTGAAGGACCTTGTTTCAGCGGCTAGTCGGTAAGGACGACCACCGAATGGGACTGAAAGTAGGGCCGAAGCTTTGTCACGGCCATCACCAGGGCATAGGCCATTTTCTCAATCTTCGGGTACCGGAGCTCGGCGTCCCGAAGCACCTTGCTGACGTAATAAATGGGCTTCTGAGCTCTCTCTTCTTCTCTGACTAAGACCGCACTAAGCGTCTGTTCGGAGGCTGCCAAGTAGAGGTAGAGCGGCTCGCCAGGTATCGGTTTGCTGAGAAGTGGTGGATTGACGAGGTAGGCTTTAAGCTGGTCGAAGGAGTCCTGCTGCTACTGCCCCCACTCGAATCCTTTAACCCCCCTGAGGGCTTTGAAGAACGGGAGGCACTTCTCCCCGGACTTCGACAGAAAGCGCCCAATGGCGGCTAGGCGTCCAGTCAACCTTTGGACTTCCTTGACATTTCTAGGAGGGGCCATGTCCAATATGGCCTTGATCTTTTCCGGATTTGCTTCTATTCCTCGTTGGCTAACCATGAAGCCGAGGAACTTTCCTGATGAGACGCCGAACGCACACTTGTTCGGGTTGAGTCTCATATTGTGCTTTCTTAGGACGTTAAAGGCTTCCTGAAGGTCGGCCACATGATCAACACCTCGGATGCTCTTTACAAGCATATCATCGACGTACACTTCCATGTTCCGGCCGATCTGGGCCTGGAAAACCTTGTTGACGAGGCGCTGGTATGTCGCCCCTGCGTTCTTTAGGCCGAACGGCATGACTCTGTAGCAATAAAGGCCTTGGTCGGTAACAAACGATGTCTTCGGGATGTCAGGAGGGAACATTCTTATCTGATTGTAACCTGAGAAGGCATCCATGAAGCTGAGGAGCTCATGTCCCGAGGTTGCGTCAATCAGAGTGTCGATGCTCGGCAGAGGGAAAGGATCTTTGGGGCAGGCCTTGTTGAGGTCGGTGAAATCAATGCAAATTCTCCACGTCCCGTTGGACTTCTTCACCATTACCACATTCGATAGCCATTCAGGATAGTTCACCTCCTGGATGAACCGGGCCTTCAACAACTTGTCTACCTCCTCTTTGATAGCGAGCTGTCGCTCGGGGGTGAACTTACGCCTCTTCTGCTGAACCGGTTTGGACCCCGGATCGACGCTCAGGCGGTGGACCAAGAGTTCTTCGGAGATACCGGGCATGTCTGCTGCGGACCATGCGAAGAGGTCTCGATTGGTTCAGATGCATTTCACAATATCTGAGTATAGGGCGGTTGGGAGGGTCTTGCTTACGAAGAACTTGCGGGTCGGCTCTTGTTCGGAGAAGAGCACCTCTTCCAGTTCGTCCACCGGTTCGGAGGTCGGTTTTGCAGAGTCTTGGGGAATCTCCAGAGTCTCTAAGGAGAGGACGGGTCCGAGGGTTGAAGTCATGTAGCATTTTCGGGCCTGCTCCTGATTTCCCCTTACTTCCCCGACCCCGGACCGGGTGGGAAATTTCATCTTAAGATGGTATGCTGAGGGGACAGCTTCCAGTGCTGCGAGGCCAGGCCGACCCAAAATGACGTTGTAGGCGGCGGGAACATCCACTACCATGAAGTCCATTGACTCTGTTCGGGTGGTAGGAGTTTGACCGGCAGTTACATCGAGGGTAATCACCCCTTCAATAGTTACCGGAACCCCCGTGAACCTATGGAGAGTGTAGCCGGCGGGCTTGAGTCTGTCTTTGGAGAGCTTTAGGCCTTTAAAAGCGGAGAGGAAGAGGATGTTGACGGAGCTGCCGTTGTCTACTAAAATCCTCTCCACTTTGAAATTCGCCATATGGAGGCTAATGACGAGTGCGTCACAATGTGGGGTAAGAACTCCCTCGAGATCTTCATCAGAGAATGTGACTGGCACTCCGAGGCCTTTGGGAGGAGGGGTGGCTCGGACCGAGTTGACTTCTCTTATAAAGGCTTTCCGAGAGGAGTTCGAGGAGCCCCCCATTGGGCCCCCGTGAATGAGGTGGAGGACTCGTTCTTCCTCGAAATCTGGCGTCTCTTCTCTTTCCGGACGCTTGTTAGCCCCCCGAGGCGGAGGAGGAAGTTCTGCTCGGTCTTTTTTTACAAAACTAGTCAGCTGCCCTCTCTGGATAAGGGCTTCGATCTCGTTCTTCAGGGCGCGGCAATCGTTGGTATCATGCCCATGGTCCCGGTGATAGCGGCACCATTTCTCTTTATCTCTTCTCTTGGCCGGGGTATTCATCCTCGGAGCAGGGGGTAAGACTCCTTCTTTTTCAACTTCCATGAAGATGGTGGAGATGTTAGTGTTGAGGGGAGTGAATTTTTCAAACCTAGGAGGAGGTCGGCGCTGGCCGGCATTATCTTTCTGGAGCTTCTTGGCTCCTTCTTCTTCCGTCCCCTTCCTCTTAAACCCGGAGGTAGACCCCTCCCGGTTGGGTTGTTGCTCGGCCTCTTCGGCCCGGATGTACTTTTCAGTGCGAAGGAGGAGGTCCGAAAAGTCGTGTGGTGGTTTCTTGGCGAGGGAGGAGCGGAGGTTGGAATTGAGGACATTGGATTGAAATGCTACCGTAGCGACCGACTGGTCGAGAGATGCTATGGTCCTAGCTTCAGCTGTGAACCTCTTCACATAATCTCTCAGTTTTTCCCCCTTCTTCTGGTGAAGGTGCAAGAGGGAGATGCTGGTCTTCTCTGCCCTTCGGCTGCTTACGAAGTGCGTGACGAAGAGGGTTTCGAACTGTTCGAAAGAGAATATCGAGGAGGGGGTGAGACGAGAATACCACTCTCGGGCCGGCCCTTTGAGAGTTGCGGGGAAGGTTTTGCAGAGGAGGGCATCGGAAGCTTGGTGAAGGAGCATTAGAGTTTTAAAACTCTCGATGTGATCAACCGGGTCAGTCTCTCCGGTATAAATCTCGAATTGGGGAGGTTTGAAGCCGAACGGGACAGGTGCATCCACTATGGTTCAGGAGAAAGGGGGTCGGCTAGGACGCAGGGTTCTCCCCCTGAGCTCTTCTTCTCGGTTTATCTGACCCAGGCGTCTCTCTACTTCATGAAGACGGCGGTTCATGGTGTCATCTCTCCGACGGTAATCTGCCGAGCCACGAGACTCGTCTTCGTATGAGGGAGATCGAGGGCTGCGGCGATGGTAACTTCGGGAGCGGCGAGGACTTGGGGTACGCCGGGAGTTGGTAGGAGCGGGTCGAGGAGAGGGAGACCGTCGGCGAGGGCTTCGGACCGGAGGAGGGGACGGGAGCTTCGGCTCAATAGGATTCTGACGGAGGTTGAGAGCCTGCAGGACGGTCGCTTGGAACTGCTGGAACTCGGCACGGGTGATTGGTGCCTCATTGTTCCTGGGCTGTTGCCGACCTACGGGAGAGTGCCTTCTTCGGTAATAATCGGGGGACTCCTTTCTCCCTCTTCGGATGGGGGACCTCCTGTACTCTCGGCGACGAGGAGATCGCTCATGCTGGCGGGAGGCTTCCTCTCGAGCCCGCTTTTCATCCAGGTGACGACGGAGGTCATCATCTTTCTGGCGTTTGGTGGCTGCGTTGTGGCGACCAGAGGCTCGGGGATGATGGGAGGCCATAGAGTCAGTGGAGGCGTTGTGGATAGAAAGGTTCTCTTGGTGAAGAGGCTGTTTCTGAGGGTTAGGACCCTTTGGATCAGGAGGGGGAAGGTTCTGTTGGAGCGGCTTTTCCGCGGTAGGGGGAAGTTGTCCTTGTTGCTGTGCGGGATCAGGAAGGACTTCTTGCTGGTCAGGGTTGGGTACTCGGTTAGACCCCCTTGACCTGACTTTGCGAGGCGGCATGGCTGGAGAAGACCTGTTCTCGGGGAAGAGGAGAGGTTTCTATTCGTTAGTTTCCCACAGACGGCGCCAATCTGTTGCCGCTAAATTTGGTGTGGGGGCAAACAGATGAATTTGTGGATTCTTAGGGAAACTGAATAGTAAAACCTGTATACCTGTTCCGTCGGGCTTTGGTCGTTGATCCCGCCGTAGACCTGCAAAAAGTGCGAGACACCGGGGTTGTTCCCGGCGACGCACCCTCCAACGCTCAAGTCAGTAATCTAGGGAGACTATGAATGGGCGTAAAAACTGGTGAAAGATTGATTACCTCTTAATGGAGATGGATGGGGGGTATTTATAGGCGTCTCAGGGAACAGATTGGGAATGTAATCTCCGTGATTTGATAAGGAATATTCCCCATAATCAGATGAGGAATGCAATCTGATGAGGTATATTCCCCGTAATCAGATAAGGAATTTTATCCCCAAATCCTGGTGAAAAGATAGATGTATATCTGGGCCGTTGATCAAGATTAATCAGGGACCCTGATTTTATCTTGTTGGATTGGGTGTGCAGCGGGTTAAAACCCGCACCCTCGTGTTGGTGGGTCCATTTGTGGGTCCTTGGGGAGAAGACCCAATACCCATTTCGGACCCTCTTGTAGGCGAAATTACCATTTTACCCCCAAATCTCAAGATTCGTGCCCAATTTGGACGGTTCCGGTTTAACCCCATTTTTAGCCATATCAGTAATATTTTTTTCTGAAAACTGATTTTTGAAAATTATAGTGTAAAAGCTGTTAGGTAATAATTATTTCTTAAAACTGTTTTCTGAAAATGAGAGTGTAAAAGCTGTTTGGTAATAATTTTTTTTGAAAACAGTTTTATGAAAATGAGTGTATAAAATGCGTTTGGTAAACCAAAAAATCTGAAATTTTCTTTAAAATAGTTATTGGATAATGAGCTTATAAAAGGCGTTTGGGTATAAAATTAAATTCTCAAATTAATAGAATTTCAGTTTTTCTGACAATGAGATTATAAACGGCGTATGTTTAATAAATTTGCATTAGTTTTATTTTGATGTTTTTTTCCCTGCAGTTACAGAGCAAAGTTCTACAAGTGTACGAACAAGAAGCGTGAGAAAGAGCGAATGGAGCAAATATTATCAATATGAGGAGTTGTAATGTGAAATACCTTAAACTTGTTCATATGAACTGATATGCGACTATACTTTTTCCATTGAAGATGTTGTATTGGTATTATATTAAGAACCTTCCATAAACTGATATGCGATATGCAAAAGAATAATATGAAAGATGATATGAATATATTGTAATTAAAATTCTTATATCGCATCCCTTGTTATCTAACTTGTTACACTTGCTTTAATATCAAGTCACATAATATGAACAAAGCTGAAATACATTATCGTACATTGCGTCTCTCTGTTTTTTTAAGCTCTAATACATTTTATTATATCTACTTGAACATTTGGATTCCCAAAGGGGCTGAATTTCACTGATGCAACAGACATTGGATTATGCTTATTTTTATGTGGATGTTGTGCTATCTTTCGTTTCAACTTCTTTTTGTTTCTTCTTTGTATCTCCCCATCACTGGCAAGCTTATCGACTATGCTCAAGCTTATCTGAATTCTGTAAAAGTCGGCCAATACAGCAATTGTAATCTACAAATAATGATAGGGAAAAAATTAGCGGTTAATAAATGGAAGTGAAACTTCATCCTTAATCCGTTATAAAGCATCAGAAGTCATCAGAATCTGTCAAAAACATCAGAAACCATCAGGAGCAGCATCAAAAGCCATCACAGGAAGGAAATTGTACACAGTCTGGAAAATTTATAGGATCAGAAGCCATCATCTCCTAGGTTGCCTGCAACTCATTCTATTGCAAAACTATGTAAACTTCCTTACAAACAAGATCATTGAACTAAGAGAAACTGAACATTAAAGAACAAAGATTTTCATCTCAGGCACATGTACAAAATCTATTAGAAATTTGTGTTTGGTTACCAGTATTTGACAAACTGATTTTGCCCAAGCATGAGAAGTAATCACAAGCATCGGAAGCCTTCACAGTTATAAGATAGTAACAAGAAGGTAATTTGGAAGTGAAACTCAGACCTTAATCCCTTATAAAGGAAGAAGAAGCCATCGCAATCCATCAGAAGCCATCAGAAACCATGAGCAGCTGCAGAACTCATCACATGAAGGTATTGTACACAGGATAGAAATTTTACAAAGGAAGAAATCAAACAGTATAGTTAAATAGGATCAGAAGCCATCATCTCTAGATTCATGAGAGGCACATGTACAAAAATTTATTAAAAAATTGTGTTTGGTTACTACTATTTCACAAACTGATTTTGCCCAAGCATGAAAATCCATCACAAGCATCAGAAGCCTTCACATTTATAATATAGTAACAGAATTCAAATTTTAGAGTGTAAATCAGACCTTAATCCCTTATAAAGCAAGAAGAAGCCATCACATTCCATCAGAAGCCATCAGAAGCCATGAGCAGCATCAGAACCCATCACAGGAAGGAAATTGTGCACACTATGGAAATTTTAAAAAGGTGAATCCCTTATAAAGCAAGAAGAAGCCATCACGATCCATCAGTACCCATCAGATGCCATGAGCAACATCAGAACCCATCACAGGAAGGTGAATTTAACACAGTGAGATTACACAAAAAGGAGAAATGAATAGTTTAGTTAAATAGGAGCAGAAGCCATCATATTCAGATTCATCAGAGGGACATATACAAAATTTAGTACATATTTGTGTTTGGTTACTACCATCAGAACCCAAGCATGTTTGTGGTTACTTGTATTTCAAAATTTTCAATACTCCAAAGGTTATATAGGATCAGAATAAATCATCATCATCTCCGGATTGTGAAATACTAGTAAACAAACACAATATTGTACATGTGCCTGAGATGAATCTAGAAATGATGGCTTCTAATGCTATTTAACTAAACCATTGATTACTTTCTTTGTAAAATTTCCATACTGTGTACAATTTTCTTCCTGTCATGGTTTTTGATGGTGCTCATGGCTCATGATGGATTGTGATCACTAGCATCACTAGCATCACTAGCATCACAAACACTTATGTATAGAATTCAATTAATCGTAGGCTCAGAACACTTATGTATAGAAAAAATATTTGTATAAAACATGAAGATTAGTCAATGGCTGCATTTGAATGCCATGCCAACTAGTTCTAAACATGCATTTTAATGCATTTGAATTTCATGCCAATATATAAAATGATCAATGTGGATATGATGACTTTTATTCACTTATAAAGCATCAGATGCTTTCATTCCCCATCACATTGTATCATAAGCTTTGATTATCCATCAAAAAAAATATTGGATAATAAAATTTAGACGATTTTGACACGAAAAAATATATTGGCATGGATGAAATCAGTAATATAAGCTTTTATTAGTCCATTTCATCATTGCCTAGATTGATAGAGGTAAAAGAGTAAGGGTGATTTAAAGTAGAATTAAATGTAGCACTTCCTGTTAGATGGAGACTGACAACAAACATTTGAGAAGAAGCACTTTCACCAAAACTGCATGTATCAGAAGCATCACAGCATCAGAAATCAACAGAATCCATCAGAAAAAACCGAAGCCATGAGCAGCATCAGAAGCCATCACAGCAAGGAAATTGTACATAGTATGGAAAATTTTGTAGGTTCATAAAGCCATCATCTTGAGATTCATCTGAGACACATGTGCAAATCCTTTTATTAGAATGATTTTGCCCAAACATGAGAACCCAACACAAGCATCAGAAACCTTCACAGCCTTCACAATTATAACATTGTAACAAGACGGTTATTTTGAAAGTGAAATTCATACCATAATCCCCTACAAAGGTAGAAAAAGTCATCACAATCCAACAGAAGCCATCAGAATCCATGAGCAGCAGCAATACCCATCACAGGAAGGTACATGAGCAGCAGCAAAACCCATCAGAAGCCATGATAGTTATAAGGAATGTAACAAGAAATAAATTTTGAAAGTGAAAATGATACCTTCAAAAATACTTAAATCATAATGAAACCAGGAAAATAAAACCCCAAAGATTCAGAAGCCATGAGCAGCATCAGAACCCATCACCTGCTAGAAGAAGCTAACACAATCTATGAGTAGCAATAGTACCCTTCAAAGGAAGGTAACGCAATAGTCTAGTTGGGCAGGATCATAAGCCATCGTCTCAAGATTCATCAGATACACATAAACCAAAATTTAGGTAACATATTTGTGTTTCGTTACTGCCATCTAGCATGTTTGTGGTTACTAGTATATGAAAATTTTCAATACTCCAAAAGTTATATAGGATCAGAATATATCATCATCATCTCCAAAATTGGGAAATACTACCAACCATACTATGTACAATTACTTCCTGTGATGGGTTCTGCTGCTGATCAATGCTAGTGATGGCTTCTGATGGATTCTGATGGCTTCTTATTGCAAGTGAAATCATTTGCATATAACAAAGCAATGTGAATATTTTAAAGGATTTAATTAGTCGTGGGCTCAGAACACATTTTCATAGAACAATTGTTCTAATAAATCATCAAGATTAGTCTAGGGCTGCATTTTTTAAAATGCCATGCCAACTACTACTAATCATGTGTCCACCCTCTCCGTCACCCATAGTTGAATTTATCAATCATTTGGTCTGTACAATGGGAAAAGTCCACGTAGAAGTGTTGTGTGTTTACGTTAAACATAAAAAAATGGATCAGAAGCTACCATATCCATCATATCCAGATTGATCAGAGGCACATGATGATAGATGGGGATGGACACACAACCTTCTAATTAATAGTGTATTTCATCATTGCCCAGAACGACAGAAATTAAAAATACTTTAGGGTGAAATTTAAATGAGATGCACTTCATGTTATGAGATAACTCCATTCATTCTTCTAAAGCATCATAGTGCAGTGCATCCAAGTGCACTGCATGCATCCAAGTGCACTACATTAGCATCCAAGTACAACCTTCAAGCACATCAGTAGACCATGGAAACAAAACATCAAAACCCATCACATATCCCACAATCAGTATGGAAATAAAGCGACAAACTTCCCAAAAGTTGAAGATGCATTATAAACAACTATCTGACAACTATCTGACTATCAATTTTAGTATAGCTTTTTTAAACCCTTTTTTCAATTTCTAGAATCAAAAAAATGTTTGGTTGCCCTCTTCTCAAAACAATTTTTTGCTTATCTTTTCAGAAAAATCCAAAGGGGTCATTTCTTAATGCATAACCCAAACATGATTTTGTATGTATGCATCCAACTGAACCAAATATCGTTTAAAGGATTGAATTAGTTGTAGGCTCAGAACACATTTGTATAGAACATTTGTTCAAATAAAGCATCAAGCTTAGTATAAGGCTGCATTATTATGCCATGCCAACTATATCTAATCAAGTATCCACCCCCTCCGCCACTAGTATACAACAAAACCAGGCTTCTGAAAGGGGGACACACATGATTCTAAAAATTATATGTGAATTTCATCATTGCCTAGACAGACATAAAGTAAATAGGCTTTGTTGTGAATTTAAATTATAAACATGCACTTATAATCATCATCATAACCATCATACTTAAATCAACTTCAGATGCGATTATCAAATAGATGAAAAACAAAAGGAACAAATGCACTTATAACCATATATTGGAATAGCACAATGAAGCCAACTACCAGTACATTGGACTAAAACATTACATTAATGCCCTGCATTCCACATAACCATAGCAATTTGATCTCTTTTACTATTCATGCAATTCAATTGGGACGATGACAAATCCAACCCTTGAGATGTGGATGCATTATCTTCATTGTGTAGATGATTATTTAATTGTTCATCATATAAATCAGAAAAGAATATATCATCCGCTGAATATCTACGTATAAAATTATGAACTGCACAACAAGCTGGTACCATTAGAACCTGTCTTGTGAACATGTAGTTTGTCATATACTTGAAGATGGGAAACCTTTTTTTGAATACACCAAAGGTTCTTTCAATGACATTTCATAGCCTTTCATGCATTTTGTTGAAATGTTGCCGATATTGGGTTGGTGCATGATTAGGCCCTTCAAAGTCTTGCAAGTGATATGGCTCCCCGCGGTAGGGAGCTAAAAAACCGGGCATGTTCGTGTAACCACAATCTACTAAGTAATATTTGTCATCGGGAGGGATTTGCAACAGTCCTTGTGTTAATGCACTTTGTATTACCCGGAAGTCGTTAGCACTTCCTTCCCATCCCGCATAAACAAATGTGAACATCATATCAAAATCACAAACGGCCAGCACATTTTGAGTCATATCACCATTTCGACCACGACAAGTATTTTGTCAACTAGCAGGTACGCAAGCATCTATTAATGTGCCATCGGCAGCACCAATAGCTCCCTACATGCATGAATTTGAAACCTACTAATTTAGTGTACACATTTGAAATATTGAATAATATGGTAGTAATCATGAAGCTAACAAAATACCTTAAACCATGGATAAAAGTCTGTGGAACTACTGATCCTTTCATGTACATGTGTCGTGTTTGGGGGAGTAATGAGAACTGTTGCTGCTCTTGCCAAACCTTTCAACACATCAGTAAAATGTCGTTCGATTATTTCCAATGAGTGCTGAAACCGATCAGTAGCCTCTCTCATTCTATGACTATTACCGACAATGTACAAAAAAATGGCAACACTTTCCTCAATAGAGACGTGCCTATGTTGGGCTTCCTCGTGTGTTTCCTCGAGGTAGTTGCCATTTTTAATAAATTGACACAAAGCCAAAAAACAATTTTGATTCATGCAGAATATGCGATTACACTTATCCGGGGGACCATCTAGGATTTCTTGTAGATATTCACGGCCTGTTAGTTTAGAAGTGAAACGGGGATTTTTTTCAGACATACTCTCTAGAAACTGAAGTCTCAACAAGTCATCAAGCCCGTCACTATCATCACTTGACGTGTCGCTTGACAAGTCCATCAGTATGGTAGCAATTGCAATAGTACTTCACTCTAAAAAAGTAGAATTCATTTGCATAAAGAATATTCGAGTTTTAATACTATAACAATAATGGAGGTTATATAAACAATTACACTGCCATTTTATGTTATCTAACAAAGTTAAACCCAAAAAAACAAAATCAACAACAACAGCTAGTAATAGCAAATGCATATAAAATTAAATCGTTACGAATTAAAATCCAACACATTGTGCCATTAAATATTCACAATGTACTCATATAGAAATATTTCGATAAATTGTTAAAACATTTAACCAATACGTTGGGTTGGATCCACTTAAACAAATGAGATCCCTCTAGTCATTCGCAAGATTGTCCAACCACAAGAATCTAAGATCCGGTTTCATAAGAATGAAGCCACGACACCAACTAGGGTTTGCAACTATGTTGTCCATTGCCACACGAAGCATTTTGGAATCAAGGCCATCCATCATATTGATTATTTCCATGCACTTATCAATGGAGTACGGATCTTCTGCATCGGAGCGATCACTTCGGTCGGCCATTTTCTTCTTATAATATTCAGTTTTTGCAATACTCGCAGAGGTATTCGCATCAATACAAATATCCATACTCTTATTCTCCTAGCTTTTTGTTGGTCGACCACTAGACCCACCAGATCGCCTCTTGTGAGACCCCGAACGTATTGGTTCGTAATCATCCTCATCAACCAAATTTACATGTGGTGCATTTGGGGGGGGGGGGGGGGGGTAGGGTGGATAAACTCAAAATTGACGCTCCTCATCAGAGTCATACACCCTTTGAGTTGAAGCCCTAGAAAGCAAGCCCTGGGCAGTAGACTAGCCAAAAATTTTGGTCAAAGCATCATAATTGGCCAATCCCTTCGATTTGAATGGTTTAGCCGCAGGATGTGCCTAATAAAAAATTTTGTGTTGTTATTCCACAAATAGTAAAGTCATGAATAAGTATATTAAGATGATAATCACACACTGTTATAAAAATAAAGATATATGTGAACCTTGACATATGTGTCCCAAACATGGGGCTCGCAAGTGACTGTATGGTTGTCTTCATCCCACCCATACCACTCTGGTTCTTCAAAGTGTGAAACTCCCTCCACTTCATCCTAAGTCGGGAATGTTTCTCTTTTAATTGTTTAACCGTGTATGTACGATTACACATGAAATTCAAACTTGCAACAAATTGTTGCCAAACTTTGCCTTCAAAAGTCGAACTTTTTAGACTATTTCGGTTGACCTCCTCCGCCATCAATTCCACAAATATCCGCTCATTACATGTTGGCCATAGGACAATATCACTATCCAACTCCGTCTCCTTCCCCTTACCAGTCATCTATATTAGCGACAGGAACGGTAAATAAAATAAAACAATCATCAATTGTTGAACTATAACAGTGAATGGAAATTATTTTCTCAGGTTACTATACTAATTTGTAGATGATGTTTTCTTTCAACAATATTGGAACAAAATTTTTTTAATTCACAGTCCCAAATGGTATCTCTTTAATCCAAGCAATTCGATTTGGAAAGCCACTACTTAGGAGTGTAGTCGACGTCGACCATAGGATCAGAACTCATCATCTCCAAATCCAGTTAATAAAAAATCTTTAATTACTCAAATCAGTATTGAAAAAAAAACAAAAAAACAAAAAAAAAATTCACAGATATGGAATTAACACCTCGACGTCGATCTTGACGATCAGAACTCATCATCTCGAAATCCAGTTCATAAAAAATCTTTAATCCCTCAAATCAGACCGACAAAAAAAACATACATAAGACAAAAAAAACAAAAATAAACCACAGATCTGGAATTAACACCTCGCCATTATTGAAACCCTAGCAAAAAAATTGGTTCAAATTCAAACATACCTTGGTTTGCTTGCTTTGAAGAGTAAAGAAGTTGTCTGCGACCGATTCAAGCCTCAGCCGACGTTTGATTCGACTGCACCATTCTCGAAGACACCTTCTATTGTAAGCAAATTTGGTCTCACAGACCATGAACCCCTAATTTGTTGAGTTTTTTAGTACATTTTGAGGGATCAAAGACAAATCGAGCGTCGAGCTAGAGAAGGGAAAAAACAAAGCGAATCGCAAAAGATAGGAGATCGCTTTGATGAGAGTAAAGAGGGAGTAAAGGAGACGGTTGATGGGAGTAAAGGGGGAGTAAAGAGGTCTCGGGACGAGAGAGAGAAGTCGTCATCAAGAAAGAGAGAGGAAGGTGGTAACCAAAAAAGAGAGAGCACGTCTAAGAAAAGACCCCTTTGGAGTTTTTTGAAAATGAGAAGCAAAAACTGGTTTGAGAATAGGGTAACCAAACGCGTTTTCTAAAAAAGAAAACGAAAAAATGGGGTTAAAAAACTATCCAAACGCAGCCTTAATGTTTGTACTAATGAATAGAAATAATATAAACTCGATTAGAGATATAAAAACTAAAAATAAAATCAATCACTGACAATAAACGGAACCGAATAAAAGTAGAAATAAGTTAATTTACACAAAAGTTATCTAGTCAGCAAACAAATGTAAAACAGTAAAAGTGATAGTATACAAGAGTGAGAACTACAAAACTAAGAAACATTAAAAAAAATACGAGAAAATAAATGATTAAAAGAATGTAGTGGAAGATAATTAAATTTAATAATTGAAAAAAAAATATTGGCGAAAATCATCGAATCCAAAAATTATACACAATGAGTAAAATAGAAAAACATATAGTGAATGTTAGTAAGTAAGATAAAAATAATACAAGTTGAGGGGGTAATACCTTACATAATAAAATATCAAATACATAAAGCGAACATGAGAGATCAAAAGCTAGTGAGAAAGTATATGCTTTATACAAGCATAACCAATATAGTTGTGATAAAGAAATTTTATTCGAGTCTAGGCATACAAACAGTCTAAATCTCACTACAGGCCTTCATGATCAAACAATCAAGTCACATACATCATATGTCCACCAAGGTACTCACACTTCTAATGTTCACCTAGGTATTCATGCATTTAATATCCACTTGTGTACTCACACATCTAATGTCCACCTAGGTTCTCACACACAAAATATCCATTTATGTTTATTCCCCATACCGTATTTAAAATTACTAATTGAAGTATGCTCTGATACCAACTCAGTAGCGCCCCGAATTTCCAATATAATATCTCAGAAATACGTGGCACAATTTCCAGAATCAACTTCAATATAATCATAAACATAGCAACCAAATACAAGAAAAATTAAAATTTTTTATTACATCAATTGTTTACAAAGCACAGCGAAAAATTAAACACCTTGGATTACAATTTCTTTCTTTTAAATCACATTCTTTTACAATTTGTCTAAGCCATATAATCATTCTACCACAAGCATCCAAATCACAAGCTATAGGCACCTACCTGTAAAATATTAGGCTACAGATAACCCTAACCCCCAAAACTACAGGGGTCAGCCATAACGGTGTGAGTGACATCAAAAGAAAAGCAACATAAATAAAGCATAAAGGATAAAGTCATAAACAACATATATGAATAGTAGTAACGAAAAGAATGTGAGATAATAATAAATAAAATTTGAAAAAATCAAGTGAAACTAAACTAAGTGTCAAGTGTAAAGAAACAGAAAACAACATGCATAAAACCAAGTCAAGAAAACATTAATGCTATATGCTGACACTCTAAAACACACTTGTCGGATTCTATGCATCCCACTCTACATAGGTCCAGTGCAAGCCCTTAACGTTCTCCACTTGATAGGGTTTAATCCTTCTTTATGCAAATAATCCTACTACGATGACTACTACGAGAGTTAGACATTCTGCAAGTATCAGTTCTCGCCCTTAGAATACTGGAGGCCAATCCCACTTCGTAGATCATTCTGTGGCCCTTACGTCCATCGTCCCGGAAAACTGGGGATTGCCTCACTCCGCAGGTCATCCAATAACCCTCATTGAACAAACATTCCATGAGCGTCGCTCTTGTCCTCGAAATACTGGAGATCAATCCCACTCCGCAGATCACTCAGTGGCCCTTATATCCATCGTCCCAGAATACTGGGGAATATCTCACTCCTTGGATCATCCTGGAGTCCATAACTCACGTTTGCTGTTATTTTATCATATCACCATCTAGTGTCTGTCCTCATCTTGTTAAGTTAATTAATTATTTAATAGTTGCGAATCTCTTAGAGTTGGTGTACCCTACCCGGCTTAACTCAACTAATCCACAACCAAAATCTCAACCGTCGGTAGCTAAGACCCCACTCAATCTCTAAAGACCCATAACTCAACCATCAATACCAAAACTTTCAATAAAACTCGTAACCCATCATCAAAACGATTATATGAAGAAAACTTCTTAAATCAACAAAAGTCCAAATCTAGATAATGTACGCATAAAATTCCAGAATTCAAATAAAATATTAAATCCAATAAATAACAAAAAACCATATTTTGAAGTCGTAGAATATCACAAAACATCAGTTCCTTCGAAAACTACGAATATCTCTCTTTATAAAGTCATAAGAATGTAATTTAAATTCCATTATAAACAAAATATAACTTTCTATAAAAATACTGAAATCTGTAGATCAATAATCCATAATATTAAGGAAATAACCGTTTAAAGAAACTAAGAAAAACTCAAAAAGACTCAAAACAGCAGGTGCGGTGGACTGCCCAAATAGTTCAAAAACAGGGCAG
Organism: Hemerocallis citrina; assembly: GCA_017893485.1. Classification (NCBI taxonomy): domain Eukaryota; kingdom Viridiplantae; phylum Streptophyta; class Magnoliopsida; order Asparagales; family Asphodelaceae; genus Hemerocallis; species Hemerocallis citrina. The sequence goes on from CM030358.1 coordinate 277,178,902, forward strand.
TCGACTACCCCTTTTGGAAATTCTCAACAAATAACACAGCGGTCAACCGCTAGCTGTTAAACAGCCAGCTTGAAATATTGCATGTTTCGATTGATACGTCGATAAATCTTTTTAAAATCAAAATTAAACTTCCCGAGATGCTAAAGTATGACTTGTACAACGTATATGAGTTTATAAAACAAATCATAACACATCAAGATCACATAAGAGAAATTTTCCACAAAATCTTCAAAACAACCAACTTATATATATATATATATATATATATATATATATATATATATATATATATATATATATGGCAAATGCTCCATTGAAAATGGGTTTGTTTTCACCGGTTGGAAAACAGCGATCTGAGCCATTGGATCATTCTTGATCGTGGTCAGCGACTCAGATCGCCTCCGGCCATCACCCAATATGACTTAAGTGGCGGAGGGTTATTTTGGAAATTTCGTTCCAAATAACTCTACGCCTGATTCGCTCTGAAAAAATGATATAACCTAAGCCGTTGTTGGGAACAACGGCCTAGGTTATAAAAAATTGAATCATAGGCCGTTATTTGAAACAACAGCCTTGTTCTAAATTTTTTTATAACCTAGGCCGTTGTTCCCAACAACGGCCTAGGCTATAAAATTTTATATCCTACCCAACAACGGCCTAGGTTATAAAATTTTATATCCTACCCAACAACGGCCTAGGTTATAAAAATTGAGAACAAGGTCATTGTTCGAAACAACAGCCTATGATTCAATTTTTTATAACCTAGGTCGTTGTTCCCAACAACGATCAACGATCTACGTTATATCACTTTTTTTAGAATCCGTGAAGAGAAGAGTTATTTGGGAAGAAATTCCCAAAATAACCCTCCGCTTATCAATTGAAACGGGTGATGGAGAGCTCGTTCTGAGCTGCTGATCACGATCATGAGCGATCCAATGGCTCAGATTGGTGTTTTCCAACCCGTGAAAACTAGACTCGTTTTCAATGGAGCATTTGCCTATATATATATATATATATATATATATATATATATATATATATATATATATATATATATATATATATATATATATATATATATATATATATGGAAAAGGGGTAAGAGCAATTTGCTTATTTAGTAAATGAGCAAGTGATGATGTGGCATGCATGTGATTGAAAAATCCTAAATGTGGTTAGATACTCGAAATTCACAAAACTTCGAAAAACATTAGATGTGAATGTGAATATGTATATGTGCGTATTTGTGAATTAGTTAAGCATCAAGAATCCTTTGTATATATGTAGTATATTGTTTCCAATCAACTCAGTGCCAAAATAACTCAGATCTCAATCAAAATTTCACCAAAAGCACCAAAAAGCAACTTTTGGCCTACACACATTCAAACCCGAAGACAAGGCCCCCTTTCTAAACATCAAAACTTGATTTCTTTTTATTCAAAAATCCTTCTTGCAATTCATTCAACTCATACGCAATCATTTACATCAGTTTACCCATGAATATATGTGAATACAATATGTATTAGTCAAGTTCTACTTCTTCAAAAATGTCAAAACAGTGCACTGACATACACAACAGTAAAGGGGTTCATCTTAATTCAATTTTTATGCATCTCAACATATAATCTCAATACAACAATCAAAATAGCAAGTATACAATAGAAAATAACATACCCATGATTTCTATTAGGTTCTTTAGCAGTCTCAAATTATCTATTAGGGTTTTAATTCATTAATGGCATAGTTTCATGAAAAGATTCAATTTTTAGTTCATCCACTAATCGAAATTTATTATATCTTCATACAATCCGTAACATGCTTTCTAATAGACAAATCATCACATACAACATGTATGGAACAATACAAAACAAATATATGTCACTCACCTTATTGAAGAATCAACCGAAGATAATAAAGAAAATAAGAAAATCCCTCATTTCACAAGAAAACCAAGATCCTCGCTTTGAAATTCCAAGAAAATAATAATAAAGAAATCCCTTTGTGTAGTGAAGCAAAGAGATGGCTGCATCTCACCTTTAATAGGCCGGAAATAGGGCTTTTAGGGTTTGTAAGTAGATTTGCAAAGTATCTATTTTAAATATATCTTTACATATATAAATCCTTATACTTGGAAATTAGATAAAACCAATTCAATTCATATTTAAAAACAAAACCAACACTCCATATCTGGCCGGCACCGCTGTAAAAACTCAGAAAAATAAAATTGTACTTTTTGCCCTCTAAGTGGCAATTTTGCAAAAAGACCCTTCTTTATCAAAATTTGCAAAATAAACCAAATTTATTAAAACAAAAAGTATACTCTTTACCTCTCAGTTAACTAGGCATCAGGCTCGGCCCAAAAAATTGGAAATCTGGAGTTTTCACTACAGGTGGTAATTTTGCACAAAGTCCTTTTTTTATAATATCTGCAAATATGTCATAAAGTTTTCGTTAAAAATCCAGAAAATTCAGAAATAATATCTAATAATACATATTAGATTTTCAATTAAAATTTCTGATTTTTACTTTCCAAGAAAACATTTGCACAAGATCCAACCTAAATTTCATATTTACAAAAATGCCATATTTCTTTAAATCTTTACCGAATCAACTCTAAATAAAATTTAAATAGATTTTATTTTCAATGATGACCATGGCCAGCCCAAAAATCAGTAAAAAAAATTTTCATTATTTGTTTGAGGTCCAAACGGCTTTTTACATAAAAGCCCCTCTTTTCAAAGTATTTATAAAAATAGTTTCTTTATTCAGAAAAATCCCAAAATTTAGGATATACTTAATTATAAATAGGAGAATTTATTCAGAAATCTAAAATTGGATATTTGCACCCCAAAAAATATTGCACGTATTTTGCACGTGTAAAATCGACAAATTCGTAAAATAGTCAAATAAATTCAAATAAATCTGAAAATTAAAATATCGTAAATAAATGAGGAAAAACCAATCATTAACCATAAAATTTTAAGAATTCCAAAATTCCTAACTTTTCACGTGTGTTGCACGTGAAAATTGCAATTTCAAGAAAGTAGTCAAAATGGTCAACTTTACTGATTTAATATTTTTTAATAATGCAAAATAAATCATTTTATTTTGTGGGGTGTTACACACAGTCCTGAAACGCATCCGTTGGACTGGACTCCAAGAGCATATTCTCACGTTTCCCAAGTCCCATCACATTTCCATTAGTGCATGTTCTTAAGTTGATTATTATTAAAACACAAATTTCCCTCTCTAGAGTTAGTGTATCCTGCCAGACTTAATTCCAAAACAACAATCCCAAGATCCAACTGGTCATAATTCACAAAATCTCATCTGCCGGTTCACAGGACTCCCACTCAACTCCTAGAGACTCACAAAACAAATATCAACACCAAAACTTTCAATAAAACTCTTAATTCCATTATTAAAATGTTTATATCAATGAAAACTTCTTAAGTCAACAAAATCCACATCCGTGAAATGTACTCAAAAATTCCAGAACTGAAATAAAATATCAAATCTATTAAATAACCAAAATCATATTTTGAAGTCGTAAGATATCACAAAACATCAATTTCTTCAAAAAACCATATGTATGTCACTTTATAAGGTCATAAGAATAAAGATTAAAATTCTATTATAATCAAAATATAACTCTCTGTAAAATACTGTAATCTGTAGTAAAAACATCATCTAAAATAGTAGATCAATAATCCACAAGTTCAAAGAAATAATCGTTCAAGAATAACGACGAAAAACTCACAAAACAGCCAAAAAAAATGATGTCGATCGACCTTACAGTTGACCTTCATTTTAGTTCAAAAATGGACAGTCGACCTTCAATTCAAAAACAACAGCTTTAAGTTTCATGTACCTTTTTACTGATACTTCGTTAAAACTGTAAAATCATAAATTTATAAAAGGCAAAATTTAAAAAAACGTCACAATAGTTTGGCGCTGTTTAAAAAAACATCACAAAACTTTTATTTTTTAAAAAAACCGCACAAAGTTTAACTCTCAACTCACAGAGTTACCAACCGTTAACTGGGTTATACGTGCACTGCACGTACTCAAATTACGTGACAAAAATAGCCCTGACCTCTTCCTTCTCCTTACCGTAAAAACACCCCCAAATCGATAAACCCTAACTCACCCCATAGATTCAATCAACAACGTGCTACCAAATTGATGAACCCTGACTCTTCGATTCGGCAATAGCTCCCAAATCGAACAAGGTTGGTTGTGAAATTATTATATTTGTGTATGTTAGTATTGGTATTGGTATTCTGATGTTGTTTGAACCAATTGAAAGTGTTGTTTGGGTGGATGAATTTTGATAATTTTTTTGTTGTTAATGTGGTGTGGGACTAGATTTTTACAATCAACCCATATATTCATCTTTCTTACCAGATCTGATGCTATAATCGGAAGTGATTATTCTTTCCAAACGCTCCATGTCAGGTTGAATCTTTATTTCAACTTAAATCTATCATATAATTTTGATGTTTCCATGTTTCATATAATCTTTTTGTTATACAATTTAAATCTTTGCATACTTCTCTTGCAGATTCCACAATTTCGAAAGCTCCAATGAGGAGGTCCACAAAGAATTGCGATGGAGGTGGAACCCTATTGTGTCATCACAAGGAGCCAGCAGTAGTGAAGATAGCCAATACCTGTACCAATGCTGGAAGATATTTCGCTGGATGCCCAAAATGGAAAACTGATAATTGCCTTTTTTTAGGTGGGTAGAAATTGTGGGAGACAACAAGAGGGAGAAAGCACACTCTGATTTGATGGCAGAGAATGTGAAGATGAGTTTGGTAATTGAGGAAACAGCCAGTAGGTTAAAAAAATTGGAAGTGGAGTGCGACTCATTGCGTAAAAAGGTGGTCGATTTGAAGGTGAAGGAGGGAACAGTGAAGGGGTTTTCTTTGTCGTTGTTTGTATTTGTTGTTTTCATATTGTATGTCTTAAAATAGCAGTATTGTACTGTTCAATGAATGTATCTTGATGACAATGTAATCGATGTGTTTTGAAATGTGAACCATGCTTTAACTTGTCTGCTCGATGTTTATGAATGCTTGGGTTGTTTGCGGAGTTTCATTTGGTGCTTAAAATGTTAATAGATGTAGTGGTTATGATAAATAAAAGCAAATCTTTTCATTTTAGATGTAGTGTTTGAAATGTTAATAGATGTAGTGTTTATGAATGTTAATAGATGTAGTGTTTGAATTGTTAATAGAAGTATAAAAATGTTTAAAAAAACATCACAAAACTATTGTTTTGTTTAAAAAAACAACACAGAACTATTGTTCTGTTTAAAAAAAATCACAAAAGTAACAATTTGTTTTAAAAAAACATCACAAAACTATTAGTATCATTTACAAAACATCCCTAAACTGTTGATAATGTACAGAATGTACACATGATCAGGTTTTCTTTTCAAAATTGTTAGTGTGTATATTTGACATGATTAGGTTTTCTTTCAACTTTGTGGGTATATTTCACACATTCACTTATACTGACAACACATTTACAACAAATTGACACATTGCACATTCGACAAAATTCCAACACCTCAATTCTAAGACATCTCAATTTGGTGCTTCCCCAAGAATGCAAATCAGATCAATCTCATTGAACACATTGCGTTAAACACATTACATTAAATCAGATCAATCCATAAAAATGAGACAAAGACAGCTGAGATGTTCAACATATTGCATTAAATTTCATAGTACATGTTCAATACAAACTAGTTGAGTAACCATGACAGTACAAAAATTCTTATATCCCTTAGGAATCAAAAAATGGGGTAACCCTGTACACAAAACCATTGAAACTCATTGACCCACTGATGTGTAATATGGTAATCTGTACACAAAAAAACTGATGCAAAATATGCTAATCCCTTAGGAATCAATTGATCCCTTACATTTCTTCTCCAAAACCCACTGATCCAAAATTACAAAAAAATACCCAAAACCCACTGATCCCTCACATTTCTGTAGACAAAAAAGCTACATATCCACATTTCAAGCTTCATCTCCTAGCTTCATACCCAGGTACAAAAATTGGGTAACCCTGTACACAAAACCATTGAAACCCATTGACACACTGATGTGTAATATGGTAATCCTGTACACAAAAAAACTGATGCAAAATATGCTAATCCCTTAGGAATCAATTGATCCCTTACATTTCTTCTCCAAAACCCACTGATCCAAAATTACAAAAAAATACCCAAAACCCACTGATCCCTCACATTTCTGTACACAAAAAAGCTACATATCCACATTTCAAGCTTCATCTCCTAGCTTCATACCCTGTACAAAAATTGGTCTCACCACTTATCCAAACATTCTCCCTCTTCTTCCCTGCATTTGAAACAAACATTTGAAGTGAGAATGGGTGAAATGTGATTTATGATCCATGTGGCAAAAAAACTGAAAATAATGCACCAAATTTAAACAACATTGGAAGACAACTAGTGCATCAAACTCAAAAAAAATTGATACATCAACTATGACACCGAATGCACTTTCACTGAGTCTGGCTTCATTCTTGGGTAGGCTGAGTCTGGCTTTGACTCTTTGTAGGCCCATCTACCTTGTTTGACACCTATAAATTGTCACAAAAGAATGAACAAAGACATGTACAGTAAGCCATTGTATGATCTAATTCTTGCAATTTAAAATTGTTTCTTATACTTACCTTTTGCTTCTTATGTTGACTTCCTTGCACATATGGCTCCTTCTCCTTCCTTTTTCTCCCACACTTCTTCTTACCGGTACCAAATCCTAGTAGATTAGCATCAGCTGCACTTCCAGAAGACTTTCCATGATGGATAACTCTACCTATACCACTACCACTAGCTTCATTTCCAACCTCTCCTCCCCCAACATTAGCCAATGTCTTCCTTATCCTACTTACCTCCTCATCTGTCCTCTTTCCCTTAGGTCTTCCACCCTTATTGGAGGATCTTTCTGGTGGTGGTGGTGGTGGTGCCGCTTCATTTTTGCACCTCCTAATATTGTGTCCAAATTGTTGACACCTTGTACATTTAAGTTTATATCCACCCTTGCCTGCCCTTTGCATGCTAGCTTGGACTCCTGGGTTTTTTTTCTTTGACTCGTCAGGGTCTTTCTTCCTAGCTTTAGGTGGTCTACCTGCAATCCTTCTCATTTTTGGGGGTAGTATCCGCGCATATTCCAACTTGTCCCAAAGTAAGGAGTTTGGAATTGGGTCTATGGTGCCTACAAAAAATAAGATGTATTAAATTGAAACCTACCAAAACTTGGTTGTATTAGATGCTAAAATAAGTAGTGAGTACTTTAGGGAAAAAGGGTACCTTCGTATACTTTCACATACGTACTACTACTGTAGCTTGTGTCGCAGTACTCCTCCACATTCTTCATTGCATTGTTCAGGCACGCCAACGCATGCCTACACACCACCCCACTTAATTGACACTCTCCACAGTCGCAAGATCTTGCTTCTAGGTCGACCCCAAAATTGGTCTCATGCTCCATTATCTCGTACATAGTTTCTGATGATTTAAATATAAAACATGCTCTAGACCTTTCATACTGTGACCTCAACTTTTCTCTGATCTTTGGAGTGACAACACTAGTATACTTTCCAATCATCTCCCTTTTCTTCTGCAGTCTCACCATAACCAGTCGTCTGATCTTTTCCAACATAGTAATTATTGGGCAATCTCTGGCCTCCATAATGTACTTGTTCCATGCTTCGCATATATTGTTGCAGAGTAGATCACACTTGTTAGAGTCTTGAAAGTGTGATCTTGCCCATTTATCTGGACCTATATCCATCCACCACTTTGCAGCATCCTCATCTACATTCCTCATTGCTTTCATTGAAGTCTCCCACCCATGCTTCGTGTACGACCGGGCCGCAGCCCATACATGACCCTTGAGGTCTAGCCCCCTAAACTTCTTTGCAAAGTTGGCATATAAATGCCGTACACAATACCTGTAACGCCCCGAATCCCAAATACACTGAATTCGAGATGTTCTACAGGATCTTTTCACTTTCTTCAGTACAACTTTACAAGGAATTTAAACTTTTCACTTTACATCAGAGTTTACATCATATATTACACTTTTCATTTGCACAGCGGAAGTAAAAAATTTACAACATTTACATAAATGTACAACAACATGGTAAAATCTTTATGCATCCATTCCTCTTTAACATGCAATTTGTCCTGCATACAAAACTGTGGGTACGTCAGTTTATTCAACCGACGATAGTTATACATGACCATCCTCTCTATGCCAGAAATAGTATAACGATTCTCATTTCTTAACAGATCACAAACTTGTTCACATTCAAAATAAAAGAAAAGAGGGAAATCTTAATGATGTCGTGTTGTGATTGTGCACTTAACCCTTAATGCAATTATTTAATTTACATGACACTAATGCACACTTGTTCGGATTTTATGCATCCCATACTACATAGGTCCGAGGGCAAGCCTCTTAATCGTTCTTCATTTTTGTAGGGTTCAATCCCTCGCCATGACTTAATCTACTACTGTAATTACGGTAAGTATCCTAGATATTTTCCGACTTACGAACTCATGTCTAGGCACTCTGGAGGGAATCCCATCGCTGACATGACTCATCATGCAGACATCCTGTGGTAATTCAGCTCTCACCATAGACATGACACCACCCGTAGTCTTCAAACATCCCACGAGCGTCGCCACTGGGACGGTACTCTGGAGTAGTATCCTCACCCAGACTCATCATGGGAATTCCTGGGATACGCTCCCGCCGCTACCCAATAGCCCTCATACTCAATGTTTTTCTCTTACTTTCATCACATCTCCACTATGTACTAGTCCTTATTTTAATAGAATCATGAATAAAAATCAAAGTTCTGGAGTTAGCCTCTCCACTAAACCGGACTTATTCATTCATTTCAATACATGACCAACCTTGGTCTTTAAATTCTCATTTTTCATTTAATTTCCATTGCCGGGGAAGACTTAGCTACTCCTTTGTTCAATTTCCAATTCACAACTTCCAATTTGAGCAATTCCAACTCATGAATTCATTTTCATTGCCTCAGCATATCATGTTCTTAACTTTCATATTCATGCAATTATCAATTCAAAACTATGATTCCTTTCATGTACATTCATGCAGCAATAAATGGAGTTTATCAGCATCGATCATAAAGTTCACAACTTTTAACAACAATCAACGGAAATCTCTGACATATCAAAATAAATTCTGTACAGTCGACTTGGAAAAGACCAGTCGACTTGTACAGTCAATTCTAGTTCTTCATAATCACTCGGGAGAGTCGACTGTTGCACATGGCCAGTCGGCTGTTCTGCAGCTTTCTATGTTAAAAAATTATTCATGTGACAGTCGACTTTTATTCCATCAGTCGTCTGTCCTGGGGGTTTTTAACAGTACATTTCTATGTTCACCTCAGTCGACTTGGTACTCGCATTAAGTCGACTAGACAGATTCATATTTCAAATTAAAGGATTATCTTTCTTACAGGTTCATGCATCATGGTGTCAAATCACAATATACATACTTTCATGTTTCATAGGCACGAAATTTCTTAATTGTTCAGTAATATCGCAGTATGGAATTTCAAGTAACTAACATTGTCTTTTCTTCAAGGAAGTGCTTAAACATGCATTTATACTTGTTCATAACTTTCTTGCAGAGATGAAAATATAAATCTCGATCCATTACACTAGAATAACACAATAGAAAGATACCTCATTTCATGAAACTACTGGATTATTCATAGTTTAAACAAAGCATCGGTCGACTGTTCATAACACCAGTCGACTGCACAGGCCATTCTTAGTTTCATTAATCATCACTAGTTCTTTTTCCACATGCTCATGGCTCCTCAGTCATGTATACCATGAAGAATATGAGTTTAACCTTACTATTTCATTTTAATTATACACATATAGGTCATGAAACTTCTAACAAAACATAAAACAGATGTCTCGTACCAGTCGACTTATCCAAACGACAGTCGACTGTACCGACCCAATTTATCATTGATTGCAGTGCTATTATTTCACTATTAGTCTTCCACAATTATCATCATAAACATACTCAAGCAATTCTAGTACGTTTGAATTTACTTCTCATAAGCATAATAACAATCATCACAAATATGGCATATTTTCTACTTTAGAAGTCCTGAGAAACACCCACCTTATTGACGAAGTAATCGAAGTCCAGAAAAACTCCTTAATGCAACGCACCTTCCTTGTTCCTTGCTACTTGCTCCTTGCCGAAGATCTTCAGATGATGATGCCCGGTCTCCACACACACTCTCTCACAATAATAATCTCATAAAATAATCTTAGTGTAAAGAACAATGGATGGGGGGGGGGGGTATTTATACACCAAAAGGAGTGAGATGGAATGCTAGGATTCAGTAGATGGTTATAGGATCAAAGGCTAGGATTGACTAGGGGGTTGTAAAAACTACCCACACCTTGCATAACCGCCCATGACTCCAACCCACTACTTACTCCAACCGGCCAAACAAGGGTGTGCTCTACACGTGTATGCAACATGCACGTGTGTGCACCAATCACCCTACTAGAACTTGTACACAAATGACAAGTCTAAAAAAAAGATGCTACACATTCCATGTTGTAAAAAAAATAATAAAAGGGATTAAATCCATGGGCTTAAATTAATTGGGCCAAAATAATTATTTTAAAAGAAAGATAAGTAAATTGACATTTGGGCTTTAGGAAAATGCTTTATAGAAAACAACAAAATAATAGCCAAAATATTACACGTGCACACCATATATAAAAATAAATAATCTTTCATATATTCGAAAATCAGGGTATTACAATACCTGACTTGAGCCTCAGGGACTAGTTCCTTAAATGTCTCCAGTAACCCCTGCAATAGATGAAGCTTTCAGAGTAGTGAGTGCTAAAATAATAACATCTCATAAAAGTTAGTAAGTAAACTATTTAAGGAATTAAATTGTCCACAAGAATTAGTACCTTTTGCCTATCTGAGATGAAGGCCCATCCCCGCAATGATACAACCCCTATTGCTTCGATCAGGTTAGTCAAAACTATGTCCAAGTCTCCTTATTCTCCACGCCTACCACCGCCCACGCAATTGGCCATATTTGATTGTTGGGGTCTCTTGAACATCCCGTCAATAACACACCGCCAGAGACAATTTTCAAATGACAACCGTCCATCCCAATTATAATCTGACATCCATTCAACATTCCCTTCACAAGTGCGCCAAAACACACAAACATACCACCAAACCTTTTATCCTCACAACCTACAATCTCCTCGGTTTTGATTACCACTATAGTATCGGGCATTTTCTTCAACATTTCGTTCGTATAATTCTATAGTCTACGATATTGCTCCACATGCTTCCCATCTACCTCATCAATGGCCATTCTCCTTGCCCTATATGCCGTTTGTTTGTTGATGGTCACACTGTAATCTCTATTGACCGCTGAAATGAAGGCATTAACATTCCAGGTAGGATCATCAGGGAAGGACTCTAGTTACTTGTTAGCTAGCCAAGGAGCACTCACTTGACTGTTCTCCATTCCCCTCTCACAAGTATGTTCTTCACATAGAGAAACAATCCTAAATACCCTGGCAGCTTCTTTCCATGCACCTCCAACATAGAAAGGACATCCATTCTGAGATGCACATTCAACTGTAATCCTCACCGAAGTATTTCTTCTTCAAAAAAGATCATAACCATTCCTGATTACCCACTCTCGTAAACATGCTCGAAAGTCTCGAGCATGTGGGAACTCCATACCGACTAGAATCACTGGATCCACCAGATGTCTCTCTTCATTGTACTGTATGTTCCCCAGAGTGTCATCATCTGAGCTGACTACATCTCCCAATTCCTCACTATCAGCATAGTCTGACTCCAAAGAGGGTGCATCACATTCTTTTCCACATAATTTCTCCTCTACTTTATTCCTTGAAGTAGATGGCCTACCACCTCCTTTTTTCGCACCCATGCTGACATTTACTACATCTTCATGTAGAAATGTTGACTAGCTGGGGATATCAATGGGTACATCAGGTATCTCATTGGTTGTAACAAATTCGTTAGGTTTTTCTTGCATTGGAATATCACCTACAAAGTTATCAAAATCCAACAAGAGAAGATACATATATTAGAACATTGTTTGAAGACAAAATTGTATGCAGGGATGTCGATAAAATTATAAAAAAATTTACCTTCCATCTCCACAACCTCAATGCTGGTTTGTTCCACTCCCCCTACTGGGTATCGTCAACGATCATTACAACTTCGATAGGTTTATCTTCGATGGTAATATCATCTGCAAAGTTATCAAATTCCAAAAAGATAAGACACATATATTAGTACATTAATTAAAAACAACATTGTATGGGTTGTTTACAAAAATATAAAAAATTACCTTGCCTCTCCACAATCTCATTGCCGGTTTGTTCACTGCCCCCAGCTGCGTATCACCAACAATCGAAGCAACTTCTGTAGGTTTTCCTTCAATTGAAACATCACCTACAAAGTTTTCAAAGTCCAACAAGATAAGATACATATATTAGTACGTTAATTGAAAACAAAATTGTATGCAAGGCTGTCGATAAAATTACCAAAAAAATACCTTCCATCTCCACAACCTCAGTGTCGGTTTGTTCCACTCCCCTCAACTACGTATCATCAACAATCATGACAACTTCGAATGGCTTTTCTAGGACGGTAATATCATCTGCAAAGTTATCAAATTCCAACAAGAGAAGATAGATATATTAGCACATTAATTCAAATTAAAATTTATGCAGAGTTATGGAACAATATACACAGATAATTTACCTTCCATCTCCACATCAACAATGCTGGTTTGTTCTACAACACCCATTCGATTATCAACATACAAATACACTTCACCAACTTTGGGTTCCACATTGTGTTCATCCCACATCTCCTTAGTTTTGACATCATCATCTACCAACGTGAAATTGTAGGCAAAATCCCCTACTCCAATTTTGTAGTATACAAGATGTGTCTCATTGTAATCAGACACCTTCTTCAAGATGTTCTTCAACGCTTCCCATTTGGTCAATTCGGGGATGACGAATCTATATCTCCCCTTCTTCCCTCCCACGTATTTCCAAGTACGATTCTTCACAAAATACCCATTGCACTGAATGTTTAGGTTTAACATTTTCCTGCATCACATCCAATTAATTGATTTAACAAATGAGATCAGACCTACACTCACAACATTATTCATGTCAAACGTCACATCTTTAAAACCACTGTTTTCTATAACAACCACTATTTTAAAAAAGCAAACTTGCTCAACACCCACAGCCCGACATCCCCTTTATCAAAACCCTAGACCCACACCATATTAACTATATAAAACTGCTCAACAATGATCCCCCACACCAGATTATTATTAGATTCCAAAAAAGATTCATAATACAAAACCCACCAAATATAATGAAACGAACTTAATAAAAGGAAAAAATAGTAGAACTAACCTTCCTCGATAGCTCAACTTCGAATCGATCAGAAAACACCCTCAGAAATTCCAACTTTCGATAGATTTGCCCATCACACAAATTGGGTAAAGGAATCGCTGAGTGAGGCACCTTCAAAAGCTTCACCGCGTCTCGAATAGCTTCACAACGTCTCCAATTTGGGGCTTTCAGTGAAGTATCTCAAAGACGCTTTCTTTTCCAGGGTTAGGGAAACAAATCGACAAGATTAGGCTCCGAAATTAGGGTTCCTCTAATTTGGGTTTTTTTACGATTACTAATTGGGGAAGAAGAGGTCGGGAAACGATTCTAACCCTATTAAATATGGGGGTATTTTGGTCAAATTTTTTGAGTACGTGCAATGCACGTATAACCCAGTTAACGGTGGGTAATTCTGTGAGTTGAAAGTTAAACTTTGTGTGGTTTTTTTATTAAAAATAAAAGCTTTATGACGTTTTTTTAAACTGGGCCAAACTATTGTGACGTTTTTTTAAATTTTGCCTTTATTAAACTAACTTCCTGAGATGATCAAATACAACTTGTATAACATATAGGGGTTTATAAAACAAATCAAAACCACATCAAGATCATAAAAGACTGAATTTTCATCAAAATCTTCCAAACAGTAAATGTGAATATGTACATATGTATATAGGTGTGTTCTAGCATCAGTTAATGCATCAAATCCATCGAATAGGAGTAGTATAATGTTTAGATTCAATCTCAGTATTAAAACAATCAATATCCAATTGAAAACTTCATAAAAGTCACAAAACTCCACCTTTGGCCTTTCTCCATCAGACCCAAAGATTACAACCCCTTCTTTACTTCAAAAATTGATCTTTTGTTCCAACATCCCCTCTTGTAACTTATTAACACATATACAGCAACTAGACATCAGTTTAACCATGAATAAAAGCAATCACAACATGTTTTTAATCAAGTTCTTATTCATCAAAAATCCAAACAGAGCATATATACATATACACAGTAAAGCATAGTTTTTTATCCACTTTTCGAAATAACATCATGCAACTCAATAGTATATATTCAAATCAGCAATAATGTGAATGAAATCAAGATACCCATGATTTCTATTAGGTTCTTAACAATCTCAAGTCATCTATATAGGGTTTTAATCATCAATAGCATAGTTTCAAGAAAAGATTCAATTTTTAACTCATCCATCCATCCATAGTTCATTATATGAATATACAATCCCTAACTTGCTTTCTAATAGACAAATCATCACATACAATATTTATAGAACAATAAGAAAACAAATATATGTCACTTACCTTTTTGAAGAATCAACCGAAGAAAATAAAGAGAATAAGAAAATCCTTCTTTTCGCAAGAAAACCAAGATCCTAGCTTTGAAACTCCAAGAAATCAATAATAAAGAAAATTCTTTGTGTAGTCCAGCAAAGAGATGGCTGCACCTCAGTTATATAAGGCCGAAAATTAGGGTATTATGGTTTTTGAATAGATTTGTAAAATATCTCTTTTGAATATATCTTTACATATATAAATTCTTATACTTGGAAATTAGATTAACCACTTAGATTTGAGTTAAAAACCAAAAATAACTATCCTAGACCTGTCCGGCACTGTTGGTAAACCCAGAAAACGAAAATTTTAATTTTGCCTCTAAGTGGCAATTTTGCAAAAAAGTCATTCTTTAAAAAATTTGCGAAATAAACCAAATATATTAAAACAAAAAGTAAAATTTTTACCTCTGAGTTGACTATGCATCATGATTAGCCCAAAAATCTGAAAAACCTGGAGTTTTCACTGCAAATGGTAATTTTGCACAAAAGCCCCTCTTCTTTATAATATTTGCAAATAGGTTAAATAAATATTAGAAAAATCCAAAAATTCAAAAATAATACCTACTAATAAATAATAGGTTTCCTGAAAATAATTTCTAACTTTGAACTTCCCAAGAAAATATTTGCACGTGTAAAAAGATAAATTTCAGAAAAATACTTATTAAATCACCAAAAATTATTTTAATTCATTTATTAATCTTTAAAAAATAATTAAAAAATCTAGGGTGTTACATCAGGTTTGTATAATTTCATACATGCATATGTGAGTATAGGATTTTACACGTGTATAGCGCATTTGTTTACTATAACCTGGCTTAAATTGATTCTACCAAGGATTAAAAACAACATATTAAATTTATGCACTAGACATGAATATACCTATTTTATTGATTTCATAAAAAATATATACGTAATTGACACATGTATTGAAAGCATGCGTATTGCACATAATAAACAAATATATTTGAGTTGGCTCAAAAATGAATTCAAATACGAAAAATGAATTCGAAAAAATGATAAAAATAAATAATCAAAATATGTAGAAATACAATATTTATAATGTTACGGATATTAACGGTACAAAATATATATGTGTAATACACAGTAAAAAATTGTAATAACTCAATTTTACGGGGTGTTACAGGGGTGGCATCCGAGGTCGACCCTCATGAGGAGCTCTCACAAGGTCTCAACTCACTGTGCCCTCGGTGTGGCGTCCGAGGCCGACCCTTAAGAAGAGCTCTCATAAGGTCTCAACACGCTGCGCCCTCGGTGTGGCATCCGAGGCTGACCCTTAAGAAGAGTTCTCGCAAGGCCTCAACTCGTTGTGCACCCGCGTGGCGTCTGAGGCCGACGCTCATGAGGAGCCCTCACAAGGCCTCAACTCGTTACGCTCTCAGTGTGGCATTTGAGGCCAATCCTCATGAGGAGCTCTCACAAGGTCTCAACCCGATGCGCCCCCGGTGTGGCGTCCGAGGCCGATCCTTATGAGGAGCTCTCACAATGTCTCAACTTGTTGTGCCCACATCGTAGCGTCCTAGGCTGACCCTCATGAGAATCTCTCACAAGGCCACAACTTGCTACGTCCTCGGCGTAGCGTCCGAGACCGACCATCATGTGGAGCCCTCACAATGACTCAAATCGCTGCACCCGTGGAGTGGCGTCCGAGTCCGACCCTCATGAGGAGCCCTCACGAGGTCTCCCGATCTCCACGTCATCGGTGTAGCGTTCGAGGCCGACCCTCACGAGGATCTCGAGAAGGGGACATCCCGGCCTTGACATGATCGCCGACCCCAAGCCTCCTGTATATTCGCACCGTAGTGGGACACGTAAAAATAGCGGACTATTTGTACCGCACGATCCTAGCATGACACTTAAGGAGATCTCATAACAGATTATGAGCCCATCGCCCAAATCCAACCCAACGTAAATCCCCCCCCCCCCCCTTGCATTCCCCCTTCCCCCCCCCCCCCCCCCCAATAAGGGGATTGAGCGATATTCTCTAATCAGGTTTCACTAGCCTATAAATATATCCCTACCTTTACAGTAACTAGATAATCACAATTTCACCACTTAAATCTCTCTTAATTATCTGGTTATTGACTTGAGCGTCGGATGGTCTGTCGCCGGAAATCCTTCTAGCGTTTCAGACTTTTTTGCATGTATCTGGTGACGGCCACTCGCTCCTAGATCCACCAGATCTAATCACACATCAGCATCACAGTATGGTCAGATCGGGGGCCGTGAGTTTGCGTTTTCCCTTCACTAAAAGAACTCATTATCTGTTGCTCACACACCTGAAAACAAGCTGCATCAGTACTCTTGTAAAAATACTATTAATATTCACTGAACATTTGATGAGAGTATTCCCATTAAACCTAACCTGACAAATAATTTGGAAGGGAAAAAAAACTAGGATGATATACATTTTGAAATATGGGAGTATAAATATGGAATTTGATTGGACGAATATGCTTAAAAACCTAAAGAAATGATTTAATCTAAGCAAATACGTAAATGATAATGCAGAGGACGACGTTTTGGAGTAATTAATAGCGGTCAACAGGATTTCAAATAGGAACATGATGTCATTAGAAACAAAAAAAACTAAACGGAACATGATGGGTCTGAGCCGTCGATTCGATACCATTTTGAATGGGGACCAGATCAGGGGCACACATTTTAAAGAGATATTGTTATGTCTGTTTAGGGCTGGCATTCGGGTCTACCAAGCTGCAGCCCGGCAGGTTTGACCCGGTCCCAGGCTATGGTGGGTTGGGCCAGCGAAGATCCCGGGCCGGGCCGGGATGGAGGGGGAATATTGAGGCTAGGCCCCATCTCTTGGCTCCTAGCATGGGGGCGGGCCGGGCCGGTTCGGGTTTTTTTATTTTTTTAATGGTCTTAAATTATAAAAAATTTGTAAGAAACTTTTTCACAATTGTTAAGAACATGTAGAAACAAGAGATATTCATTTCATTAATAATATTTTATTTCATTCAAATACATTCAAATTACAATACGAAGGAAACAATTATATTTAGAGATCGAGATGACCGAGATATTCATTTCATTAATAATATTTTATTTTATTCAAATATATTCAAATTACAATACGAGGGAAATAATTATATTTAGAGATCGAGATGACCTCTATTTAGATTGAAGAGAAGGTAGCGGACTATTGTCGTACACTTCTACTTAACCTAAATGATATGGCTAAAAATGGGGTTAAATCGGAACCGTCCAGATTGGGCATGAATCTTGAAGCTCGGGGGTAAAAAGGTAATTTCACATACAAGCGGATCCAAAGTGGGTACTGAATCTCCTTCTCGCAGATCCAATAACCCACGAATGGATCCACACCTATTGGGTACGGGTTCCGACCCGAGACGAACCCAAACCAACAACAGACAAATCAGGATCCATGATTTGGCCAAGTCAATGGCCCTGATTTGCTCTCACCGGGAATCAAGGAAAGATTTCCTAAAACAGACTGAGGATTTTACTCCCGGCTGTTACACAGGAGATCAGATCCTTAAACGGCTCCCCTGGCGACTATAAATATCACCCCTCTACCACCATGACCAGGTTAATCACTTTTTCACCACTTTTAAGCTCTTTCTTAATCTCTTCTGATTACTGACAAGAGCGTCGGAGGGTGCGTCGCCGGAATCAATCCCTGTGTTTCGCACTTCCTTGCAGGTCGCGGCAGGAGCAAGAAGGCTGAGTCAACTGTTCAGGTTTTTCTCGGACTCACAAATTCTATCTGTTTACCTCCACACCGAAATCAGCGGTAACAGATTGGCGCCGTCTGTGGGAAAAACCACACGAACAGCCTCAACTTCTTCCTCGTCGTCCTCTGCAGCCATGCCTCCGAAGAAGGTCAGATCTAGAGGGTCGAACCGTGTGGCCAATCCCGCCGACCCTACGGAGGAAGCCCCTGTCAATCCTATTCCACAGTCCGATCTCCCTCCACCGGCCCAGCAGGTCCCACCTCCTCATCCCAAGCAACAACCCAACAACGGCCCTTCCGGCCATAACGGCCGGAAGCAGAAGCAGCCCCTCCATCAGGACCATGTCTCGGTTCATAACGGATCCTCGGATTCGATGGCTTCCCATCATCCCGACCTCCCTAACACGCTCCTGAACCGCCAGAAAGATGACGACCTCCGCACCCACCTTGACGAGAGGCGGGCCCGAGAGGGAGCCTCCCGCCAGCGTCAGGGTGAGCGGTCCCCTCGTCACCGAGACGGTAGGAGGTCTCCGGACCGCAGAGGCCGAGCGGCATCTCCAGAGCGCCGAAGGAGGAGGCCAAAGTCCCCCGCAGATCGGCATCATTGCAGGAACAATGACGCACCCATCACCCGTGCCGAGTTCCTACAGTTCCAAGACACTGTTCTGCAGGCTCTCAACCTTCGGCAGAACGTCCAAAATGCTCAGAGGGCTCCAACGCCCCCGAGGGATCCCAGTCCTCGTCGCCGAACCCGAAGTCCTTCCCCGGCTCCCGGCCGCCAGCAGCAGCAATACAGTCCTCGCCGATCCCAGGACTACCGGCGCCGCAGTCCACGCTCCCCTTCCTATGAAGAGGAGTCTGGGGGGTCATACGATTACCAGCGGAGGGACGACGCCCTCATCCGCCGTCTCCATGAGGTGGAAAGGCGTATCGGCCGCATGGACAGGGAGGAGGAGTCCCGAGCAGGAACCGTCCGTCCCAGCCGACCCCCTTTCTCGCGGTCGATCATGGAGGCCCACATACCGAGGGGTTTCAAACCTCCGCAGTTTGAAACGTACTCAGGGGAATCCGACCCGGTCGACCACGTCGAAAGCTTCAAGACCCTGATGCTGATCCATCAAGCTTCCGACGCCGTGCTCTGCAGGACCTTCCCTACCACCCTCCGGGGGTCGGCTCGGGAATGGTATTCCAGACTCGCCCCCTCCTCCATCTTCTCGTTCGAGCAATTTGAAACACTGTTCATAACTCATTTCGTGAGTAGCAGGCGAGCCGAGAAGACAAGTCTCTCCCTACTGAACCTGCGGCAGGAAAGGGAAGAGAAGCTGCGGGACTATGTGAAGAGATTCACCGCAGAGGTTAGGTCTATCGCCTCCTTAGACCAGTCAGTGGCAACCGTGGCGTTCCAGTCAAACGTTCTCAATGCCAACCTCCGATCGTCCCTAGCCAAGAAGCCCCCACATGACTTCGCCGACCTCCTCCTGAGGTGCGAGAAGTATATCCGAGCAGAGGAGGCCGAAGCCCTTCCGAGCTTCGGGGGGTCCTCCTCAGGGTCGAAGAGGAAGGCGACGGGAGAAGAGGGGCCCAAGAAAGCTCAGAAGGACAATGGCGATCAGCGTCGCCCTCCCCCCAGGTTCGAGAAGTTCACTCCCCTCACCACTAACGTCTCTACCATCCTAATGGAAGTGGAGAAGGAGGGGGTCATCCCTCTAGCTCCGAGGATGCACACCCCGGCAAAGAGGAGGAACAAAGATAAATGGTGCCGTTACCATCGGGATCACGGCCACGACACGAACGACTGCCGGGCTTTGAGAGATGAGATCGAAGCCCTCATCCGGAGGGGGCAGTTGGCCAAATTCGTGAAGGCTAACGATCGGGCGGACCGCAATTCCCCTCTGCCTCGGGGGGCTAACAAGCGTTCCGAGCGACGCGAAGAGACACCCGAATTCGAGGAGGAAAGGATTCTGCACCTGATCCAGGGAGGCCCAATGGGGGGCTCCTCTAATTCCTCCCGGAAGGCCTTCGTCTGAGAGGTCAACTCGGTTCACAGTGCCCCTCCACCCAAAGGTCTCGGCGTCCCTGTGTCTTTCTCCGATGCCGACCTCGAAGGGATCCGAACCCCACACTGTGATGCCCTCGTCATCGACCTCCGCATGGCCAACTTCAAGGTGCAGAGGATTTTAGTAGACAATGGGAGTTCGGTCAATATTCTCTTCCTCTCGGCCTTCCGAGGCCTGCAGCTGTCCCGGGACCGTCTCAAACCGGCCGGTTACACACTCCACGGATTCACGGGGGTTCCGGTAACTGTCGAGGGGGTGATAACCCTTGACGTAACCGCGGGAAGCGCCCCTACTATCCGGACCGAGCCGATGGACTTCATGGTCGTCGACGTCCCGGCGGCGTATAATGTCATCCTAGGCCGACCCGGCCTAGCCGCCTTGGAAGCTGTCCCCTCGGCGTACCATTTGAAAATGAAGTTCCCCACTCGGTCGGGAGTAGGGGAAGTCAGGGGAAGCCAAGAAACAGCACGGAAGTGCTACATGACTTCCACCGGGGGACCAGTGCTCTCGCTCGAGACACTAGAAATGTAATACCCTGATTTTTCAATTAATGAAAAATTATTTATTTTGCACGTGTTGTGCACGTGCAATATTTTGTTGAATTATTATATCATAATGTGTATAATTATTTAATATATTTTTCTCAAATTATTTTAGTACAAAAGCCTTTCTTTAAAAGCCTTCTTTGATTTAATTAAAAAGCCTTTTCTTAAAAAGCCCAAAAGCATTTTTATTTTAATTATTTTTATAAAATTATTTTGGCCCAAAAAGAAAGCCCATGAATTAATTTATTTTAATTAAACTTGTCATGTAGAAGACCTTTTTTAAACAAAATTATTTTTATACAATTTTAGAATGTACAAATTTGGCCTAGTTGCATGCACGTGCACTACACGTACACGTGCATTGCACACTTCTTTTGTGAGGCCGGTAGCAATCTTTTTGGAGGGAAATTGAATTTTTGGTGTGGAGAACATGGGGGTAGTTTCAAGGAGGTGGGTAGTTTTCCTAACTCCTACTTTGATCTAAGCCTTTCATTTTACAACCACCAAGATGATCTTAGCCCTCCATTCCCCTCATTTTTTAGTATAAATACCCCCCTTCTCATGACTAATTTTTCATATGCAAAGTATAATTTTTAAAGCTATAGTATTATAATTGTGTGAGTTATAAAAGATAAGAGAGTGTGTGGTTCTTTTGGTTGCTTGGAGCATTCGGTCAAGGACTTGGGAAGCATTCGGCTTGGGGAAGCATTCGGCTAGGCTTGGAAGCTTGGAGTGGTGCACTCATTTTGGCTAGGAGGAGGTGTTCTCATCTACTAGGACTTGTTGCTTTTGTGTTTCTCTCCATTAAGGTGGGTAAAATATTTCATATTTCTAATATAGGATTCATGCTAGTTATATTGTCAATACTATACATGGAAAATACTAATAAGAGTCCATTCTAATTAAAAAGTTAGTATGTGAATGGTTTGGAATGATGTGATTAATTGTGTATGTGAAATTCTAGCATGAAATTAAACTATATGAAGCACTTTCTATGATTGTTAGTTTAATTGAATAATGATGCAATATGGTTAGTATGATGTGTGAAAATCTTCATTAATTGCTTGTAAATTGTGTGGTTGAAACATGACAATTGATTAAGTTAATGACACACTATGAAATTTGAATAGAAAGTATATTGAATGCTTGAGTTATGAGTATGTTAAATTCATGTCTAGAAGTGGCATAAATGAACCAATGAATTGCTTGTTGTCATCAAAATAGAAATACCCAAAAAATTAGTAATTGTTGAGTTTCACCTATTCATGTGTTACATGAATTCTTTTGCTAATATGAGCATGGGAAAATCCAAAGTCGTATGTGGTGTGAATATAGATTAATAAACAGTAAATTATCATGGAAAATTTGGGAATAAGAGAGATTAGAAGATCAATTGATTTCTTTTTCCAATGTCGAAAATAAAAGATATGATAGTTTTAATAAACAAATTATTAATTTGGGTGGAGAAAATTATGTTTTTAGTACAAAATTTATTTTATACTTGCTGTATGAAGATTAAATAAAGATGAATTAATCTGGAATTTTTCAGTGGGTTGTATAAAGGCAATATGAACCAAATAGATTTGAACGTCGAGTTGTTTTCTAAAACAGTGCGAATATGAAACTAATAGATTTTAACCCAATATTGTGACAACCTGAGCCAGTGGCTCAGGCGGTCTGTGACTGCGCTCGGTTTCCCTGAGCGGTGTGGTTCGAAACCCGGCCTCACCATTTTTTTTTAACTGTGTATATAAGTATATTTGACTGCGAACCGAAAGCACATATACCTATTTCACCCTCTTCTAATCGCTAGCACACGATTGGCCTATTGGCGGGTGCTCTGGCCTTCTTCTCTACCGTGCTGGGTTCGAATCTTTCCCTTAGCACTTTATAAAAACATTTTTTTTGTGAGTTTGGGATGTCCAAAAAATGTGAGAAAAATATGGTAATTTTCATAAAAATACAAGGAATTTTATGGGATTGAGTTGGGTATTATTTGAAGAAAATATAATGTAGTTTGTGAACAAATAGTATAATTAAAGCTATGGTCCTAAGACACATGCTTATGAAATTTTTCAGTTTATAAAGATATAATGAAATGGGTTTATTAAGAAGTAATTGACACAAAGAATTTTGTGGTGTGACATGATGTTATTAATTTTTCACTTGAGGATATTGTGTAAAATGTGAAGTATGAGTGTTTAATTATAAAGTGCATGAGTCCATTGTATGATTATGGAACTTAGAAATCATGTTGATGAAATTGTTGGCCATGAATATGAATTTTTATGAGTTATAAGTATTCACTATGGACTTGTGAACAAAGAGTAATCATGAATAAGAAAGAATATGAAATTGTGACATGGAAGTGGTTATGACTTAAAGATTGTGAAATGAAATTTGAAATAGAGTAGCTAAGTCTCCCCGGCATTGAGAAACAAGAATTGAATTGAAATTAGACCAAGGTTGGTCATGTTGAAATAAATGAATAAGTCCGGTTGATGGAGAGGCTAACTCTAGTGATTATTTTGTTCATGATTTTTAAATAAAACTAAGGACTAGTACATAGTGGAGATGTGATGAAAGTAGAAGAAAAACATGAGTATGAGGGCCAACGGATAGCGGTGTGAGAGCGATTCACAGGTTGCCTGCTTGATGCGTCAAGACAGTGCGTGGGCGCTACTCCGGAATTATCGTCCCGGTGGCGACGCTCGTGGGATGTTCGAGTGGTTATGGGTGGTGCCATTGTTCCATGGCGGAGGCTGAATTGTCCATAGGTTGCCTGCTCGATGCGTCGTGACAGTGCGTGGGATTCCCCTCCAGGCTGCCTGGACATGGGCTCATAGATCATAGGACATCTAAGACACTACCGTAGTTACAGTAGTAGTTAAGGCATAACGGGGGATTGAACCCTATCAAGGTGAAGAACGAATAAGGGCTTGCCCTCGGACCTATGTAGTATGGGATGCATAGAATCCGAACAAGTGCGCATTAGTTTCATATAACATAATTAACTGCATTAAGGACTAAGTGCACAATCACAACACGACATCACTAGGGTAGTCCCTTCAGTTGAAATGTGACAAGTTTGTGTTTGCTAAATATGAAATGTTAAGTTATACTATTTTCGGCAAAGCGAGGACGGCCGTGTATAATGATCGTCGGTTGAATAAACTGACGTACCCACAGTCTAACATGCAGGTAAATGTCATGCTAAAGATTAAAGAGGATTTGGATGCTTAAAGATTTTATCAAGCTGTTGTACTTGTATTAAATTGTTGTATTTTACTTCCGCTGTGCAAAAGAAAGATGTAATTATGATGTAATCTCTGATGTATGATGAAAAGTTTTAATTTCCCTGTAAAAGTGTACTAAGAAAGTGAAAAGATCCTGTAGAACATCTCGAATTCAGTGTATTTGGGATTCGGGGCGTTACAGAGTGGTATCAGAGCCACGCTTTCTACACTTTCACACTTGTACAAATTTATAGGGAACGACACCCTAGAAGTGGACATTAGAGTGTGTGTTTGAATCTAGAGATTTAAATGTAAGTGACTTACATTTGTGTTGCTCTAAGATTTATGCCTTCTCCTCTCTATCTCTAAGATGGCTGATCACTTCGACCCTGCTGGAGGCGACGACTGGCACATCATTGAGGAAGAGTACCATCCTGGACAGGCAGATTCCGAGGACGAGTACTACCCTGGACAAGCTGATTCTGATGATGAGGAGTACCCTGAATCCCGAGAGATCACCCCACCTCCGGATTCATCTGATGATTCTTCTTCCGACGAAGAGGAAGTACCAGTTCCCAGTGGTCTTGTGACTTCTCTTCAGAGGCAAGTGGAAACCCTGAAGGAGAGAGTTGGATTGTTGGAGGCTCAGCTGGAGAAGCGGAAGGCTGACTATTCTGTTCTTAGCCATCGGATTTGGGAACTTGAGAAGAAAAAGAACCTAACTGATGTGCTGAAGGATGAGGTTGATGAACTGCGGGAAGAACTTCGAGCAGCGAAGAGGACCCGTAGGAGTTAGAGTGTTGTAGCTTCTGTTTCTTTCCGTTCTGATGTCAAAAAATGTTTTTAAATTCGAATGTATAAACTTTTGGAATTCAATGAAATGGAAGTTGGTTTAAATTCTTGTTTTATACTTCGAATTTGACGGATCTTTTGCATCAGAATATGTCGAGAAGAGGAGCAAGGAATGGGGAAGGTTTGGATCTGGAGACTGAACTTGCTAGGGTCTACCAGACGTTGAATGCAGTGGCTCAGAACCAAGCTAGGGGGCCGGCAAATCCAGTGCCCGAGGCGATAAAGCTGGTGGAATCGTTCAAGAGAATGAAACCACCCGTGTTCGAGGGAAAGTCAGACCCAGATTCGGCTGACAACTGGATACGGCAAGTGGAGACAATCTTTGAGGTATTGGAGACCCCTGAGGGTAGCAAGGTCAAGTTGGCAACCTTGCAGCTGGAGAAGGATGCAGCAGTTTGGTGGCAATCCGTGAAGAGGACCATGGGAGGTCTGTTGTTTGGTTAGGAGGAATTTCTGGAGGAGTTCCGTAGCCATTATTTCCCCTCCGACGTCCAGGAGAAGAAGGCAATGGAGTTCCTGTCGCTTCAGCAAGGCAGCATGTCGGTGAGAGCCTATGAGACCAAGTTCACTCAGCTCTCCAGGTATGCTCCAGAACTGGTGGCGGATGAGGCCAAGAAAGCTCGCAAGTTCGAGCATGGTCTGAGGCCTAGTTTGAGATCTCGTATGATACCCCTTGGTATCAGGAGGTTCGATAAGCTGGTCAAGAGGGCGGCAGCGACGGAGGCGGATATGGAGCAGTTCCATGTTGTTCAGAACAGGAGGAACAACTGGCAGTCTGGTAAGAGGCCTGCACATTCGGGGAGTTTCAGGGGGCAACCATCTGCACAGAGGTTCAAACCGACAGGGGCGAACGCTGTTAGTGTAGCTGGAGGACCTGGAAACAATGTGGCGAGACCTTCTGCGGTGACTTGCTTTAATTGTGGGGAAGCGGGACACTACCGATCTCATTGTCCCAAACTTCAGCGCAGTAATAGCGGCGCACCAACGCAGCAGGCTGGGAAGAGGCCGTACCAATCAGGGCGAGTATTTGCCTTGACAGAAGCTGATGCTGAGGAGACAGATCAGGTCATCTCTGGTACGAGGGCTGGTGTTTAGAGTCTTTGTCATTTCTTTTCCCTTTGTTTAGTGAGACTGTTATGTAATGATGTATATTATGTAACAGGCGAACTCTATCTTAATGGAATTAAAGCTGTCGTATTGTTTGATACTGGATCCTCTCATACTTTTGTGTCTCCAAAGTTTGCTAAAGTGTTGGGAGTTGAACCGAAGATTTTCCCAGGCAAGATCTTATCAGTAGCTACTCCGTCAGGGAAAACTTTAACCACTGATCGGTATTATGCTGATTGCGAGATTGTGATTGGGGATAGAATCTTTGGCATTGATCTGATCGAGCTGACTATCTTGGGAGTCGATGTTATCATTGGCATTGATTGGATGTCGGTGTACAGTGCAAGCATCGAGTGTAAGGCCAAGACAGTGACAGTGAAGGCTCCAGGTGGACCTGAAGTCGTGTTCCAAGGGAACCGGAAATGTTCTAAGCTGGTGGCAACTATCCGCAAGGAAGAGACTCCTGTGGAAGTGCAAGGGATTCCTGTGGTTCGGGACTATCCGACAGTGTTCTTGGAAGATTTTCCTCGGTTACCTCTGCATCGTGATGTAAAGTTCAGCATCACTGTTCAACCGGGAAGTGCACCCATTTCTAAGGCACCTTATAGGATGGCTCCAGTGGAACAGGATGAGGTGAAACGGCAAATTGAGGAACTGTTGGGAAAGGGCTTTATTCAACCTAGTGCGTCACCTTGGGGAGCACCAGTGCTTTTGGTAAAGAAGAAGGATGGATCGATGAGAATGTGCATCGATTACCGAGAGCTGAATAAGGTCACTGTTCAGAATAAGTATCCGATTTCTCGAATTGATGACTTGTTCGATCGTCTACAAGGAGCAGCTGTATTCTCCAAAATAGATCTTCGATCAGGTTACCACCAAGTTCGAGCGAAAGCTGAAGATGTGCATAAGACTGCATTTAGAACTCGGCATGGGCATTACGAATTCTTAGTTATGCCATTTGGAGTGACGAATGCACCGGCAATCTTCATGGACTTGATGAACAGAGTTCTGAGGCCGTTTATTGATTCTTTCGTCGTGGTGTTTATCGACGATATTCTCGTGTACTCCAAGTCTGAGGAGGAGCACACTGAGCATCTGGCAGCGGTGTTGCAGAAGCTGGAAGAGCAGCAGTTGTATGCCAAGTTATCCAAGTGTGATTTCTGGAAATCTGAAGTGGCATTCCTAGGTCACATCCTTTCTAAGGAGGGAGTGGCAACTAACCCTCAGAAGATAGAGGCAGTGAGAGATTGGGCAAGGCCTACTACAGTGAAGGAAGTCAGAAGTTTCCTTGGGATGACTGGATATTATCGGAGATTCATTCAAGGTTATGCTCAGATAGTTGTACCGCTTACAGGGCTGACCAAGAAGAATGTGAGCTTCAAGTGGACCGAGCAATGTGAGGCGAGTTTTCAGGAGTTGAAAGATAGACTGACTACTGCACCTATTTTGGCTTTGCCTAGAGCTGGTGTCGAGTATGACGTTTATAGCGATGCTTCACATCGGGGGCTTGGTTGTGTCTTAATGCAAGAAGGAAGAGTAATCGCTTATGGGTCTAGGCAACTACGACCACATGAGAAGAATTACCCGACTCATGATCTAGAGTTGGCTGCGATTATTTTTGCTTTGAAGCAATGGAGGCACTACGTGTACGGTGAGAAGTTGAATATGTACACGGATCACAAGAGCTTGAAGTATATATATCAGCAGAGGGATCTCAATCTGAGGCAGCGGAGATGGTTGGAAGTGCTCGAGGATATGCGACCTGAGATCAAGTATCATCCCGGAAAGGCTAATGTTGTGGCTGATGCACTTAGTCGCAAGAGCAGTTTGGCCTGTTTGATTACGACTCAGAGGCATCTGATTGAGGAGTTGGACCGAGCTGGTATTGAGGTTGTCTTGCAAGGATTGGGAGCATCTTTGGCTCAGTTGAGGCTTCAGCCTACTCTGAATACAAGGATCATTGCAAGTCAGGAGGTTGATGCTGATATTCTGGAGATGAAGGAGCAGGTTGGTGCTGGCAGGTTGCCCGGATTTCAAACCAGGGATGGAGTGCTGTGGTTCGGAGACAGGCTGTGCGTTCCAAATCAGGCGGACCTGAAAGAGAGTATTCTTCAGGAGGCGCATGCTACTCTTTTGTCGGTACATCCTGGGAGTACTAAGATGTACAAAGACATCAAGCAGCATTTCTGGTGGTCAGGTTTGAAGCGGGATGTGGCTGAATTTGTCGCGAAGTGTGAGGTTTGTCAGCAAGTCAAAGCCGAAAATCAGAGACCCGGAGGTCTATTACAGCCGTTACCTATTCCGGAATGGAAGTGGGATAACATCAGTATGGATTTCATCACGGGATTGCCTAAGAGTCCTAAGGGCAATGATGCAATTTGGGTTATAGTCGATCGACTTACCAAGTCCGCTCACTTTTTGGCGATGAAACTCACTGCTTCGATGGACAAGTTGGCTGAGATGTATGTTGGTGAGATTGTCCGACTTCATGGCGTTCCTTCGACTATTGTGTCTGATCGAGATGCGCGGTTTACTTCGCATTTCTGGAGGAGTCTTCAGGCAGCTTTGGGTACCAAGACGGATTTCAGCACTGCTTTTCATCCGCAGACCGATGGGCAGACCGAGAGAGTCAATCGTATTCTTGAGGATATGCTGTGGTGTTGTATACTAGACTTTGGAGGCAGTTGGGAAAGGCATTTACCTTTGGTGGAGTTTGCCTACAACAACAGTTTTCAGGCCAGTATTGGGATGGCGCCGTACGAAGCTCTGTATGGCAGGAAGTGCAGGACTCCTGTGTGTTGGTATGAAGTAGGGGAGCGTCAGTTGTTTGTTTCTGAGCTTGTACAACTGACTTCTGAGAAGATTGATCTGATCAGGAAAAGGTTGGTGGAAGCTCAGAGCAGGCAGAAAAGCTATGCAGACAACCGGAGAAGGGACCTTGAGTTTGAGGTTGGTGACTTCGTCTTTCTGAAGGTATCACCCAGCAAAGGTGTGGTTCGTTTTGGCAAAGGCGGGAAGTTGGCCCCGAGGTTTATAGGCCCGTATAAGATATTGAAAAGGATCGGGAAAACTGCTTACCGGCTTGAATTACCGGAAGAGTTGTCTCAGGTGCACAATGTCTTTCATGTGTCTATGCTGAGAGGTTATATTCCGGACCCGAGTCATCATTTGCCTGAAGTACCGGAAGGTTTGCAGTTAGACCTGAATTACATCGAGTCTCCTGTTGAGATTGTTGACCGTAGGGAGAAAGTCTTGAGGAATAAGACGATACCGATGGTCAAGGTAGTCTGGAGAAACCACTTGGTTGAAGAGGCTACTTGGGAATCTGAGGAGAGGATGTTGAAGGACTATCCTGAGCTTTTTGCTTGATTGTATTTTTGTATCTTTGTTTCTTGTTGAGTGTGTTGTATTTTGTTTGTTCTCTCGCTCTTGATTGTAGTTCCGGGGACGGAACTATTCTAAGGAGGGAGTGCTGTAATACCCTGATTTTTCAGTTAATGAAAAATTATTTATTTTGCACGTGTTGTGCACGTGCAATATTTTGTTGAATTATTATATCATAATGTGTATAATTATTTAATATATTTTTCTCAAATTATTTTAGTACAAAAGCCTTTCTTTAAAAGCCTTCTTTGATTTAATTAAAAAGCCTTTTCTTAAAAAGCCCAAAAGCATTTTTATTTTAATTATTTTTATAAAATTATTTTGGCCCAAAAAGAAAGCCCATGAATTAATTTATTTTAATTAAACTTGTCATGTAGAAGACCTTTTTTAAACAAAATTATTTTTATACAATTTTAGAATGTACAAATTTGGCCTAGTTGCATGCACGTGCACTACACGTACACGTGCATTGCACACTTCTTTTGTGAGGCCGGTAGCAATCTTTTTGGAGGGAAATTGAATTTTTGGTGTGGAGAACATGGGGGTAGTTTCAAGGAGGTGGGTAGTTTTCCTAACTCCTACTTTGATCTAAGCCTTTCATTTTACAACCACCAAGATGATCTTAGCCCTCCATTCCCCTCATTTTTTAGTATAAATACCCCCCTTCTCATGACTAATTTTTCATATGCAAAGTATAATTTTTAAAGCTATAGTATTATAATTGTGTGAGTTATAAAAGATAAGAGAGTGTGTGGTTCTTTTGGTTGCTTGGAGCATTCGGTCAAGGACTTGGGAAGCATTCGGCTTGGGGAAGCATTCGGCTAGGCTTGGAAGCTTGGAGTGGTGCACTCATTTTGGCTAGGAGGAGGTGTTCTCATCTACTAGGACTTGTTGCTTTTGTGTTTCTCTCCATTAAGGTGGGTAAAATATTTCATATTTCTAATATAGGATTCATGCTAGTTATATTGTCAACACTATACATGGAAAATACTAATAAGAGTCCATTCTAATTAAAAAGTTAGTATGTGAATGGTTTGGAATGATGTGATTAATTGTGTATGTGAAATTCTAGCATGAAATTAAACTATATGAAGCACTTTCTATGATTGTTAGTTTAATTGAATAATGATGCAATATGGTTAGTATGATGTGTGAAAATCTTCATTAATTGCTTGTAAATTGTGTGGTTGAAACATGACAATTGATTAAGTTAATGACACACTATGAAATTTGAATAGAAAGTATATTGAATGCTTGAGTTATGAGTATGTTAAATTCATGTCTAGAAGTGGCATAAATGAACCAATGAATTGCTTGTTGTCATCAAAATAGAAATACCCAAAAAATTAGTAATTGTTGAGTTTCACCTATTCATGTGTTACATGAATTCTTTTGCTAATATGAGCATGGGAAAATCCAAAGTCGTATGTGGTGTGAATATAGATTAATAAACAGTAAATTATCATGGAAAATTTGGGAATAAGAGAGATTAGAAGATCAATTGATTTCTTTTTCCAATGTCGAAAATAAAAGATATGATAGTTTTAATAAACAAATTATTAATTTGGGTGGAGAAAATTATGTTTTTAGTACAAAATTTATTTTATACTTGCTGTATGAAGATTAAATAAAGATGAATTAATCTGGAATTTTTCAGTGGGTTGTATAAAGGCAATATGAACCAAATAGATTTGAACGTCGAGTTGTTTTCTAAAACAGTGCGAATATGAAACTAATAGATTTTAACCCAATATTGTGACAACCTGAGCCAGTGGCTCAGGCGGTCTGTGACTGCGCTCGGTTTCCCTGAGCGGTGCGGTTCGAAACCCGGCCTCACCATTTTTTTTTAACTGTGTATATAAGTATATTTGACTGCGAACCGAAAGCACATATACCTATTTCACCCTCTTCTAATCGCTAGCACACGATTGGCCTATTGGCGGGTGCTCTGGCCTTCTTCTCTACCGTGCTGGGTTCGAATCTTTCCCTTAGCACTTTATAAAAACATTTTTTTGTGAGTTTGGGATGTCCAAAAAATGTGAGAAAAATATGGTAATTTTCATAAAAATACAAGGAATTTTATGGGATTGAGTTGGGTATTATTTGAAGAAAATATAATGTAGTTTGTGAACAAATAGTATAATTAAAGCTATGGTCCTAAGACACATGCTTATGAAATTTTTCAGTTTATAAAGATATAATGAAATGGGTTTATTAAGAAGTAATTGACACAAAGAATTTTGTGGTGTGACATGATGTTATTAATTTTTCACTTGAGGATATTGTGTAAAATGTGAAGTATGAGTGTTTAATTATAAAGTGCATGAGTCCATTGTATGATTATGGAACTTAGAAATCATGTTGATGAAATTGTTGGCCATGAATATGAATTTTTATGAGTTATAAGTATTCACTATGGACTTGTGAACAAAGAGTAATCATGAATAAGAAAGAATATGAAATTGTGACATGGAAGTGGTTATGACTTAAAGATTGTGAAATGAAATTTGAAATAGAGTAGCTAAGTCTCCCCGGCATTGAGAAACAAGAATTGAATTGAAATTAGACCAAGGTTGGTCATGTTGAAATAAATGAATAAGTCCGGTTGATGGAGAGGCTAACTCTAGTGATTATTTTGTTCATGATTTTTAAATAAAACTAAGGACTAGTACATAGTGGAGATGTGATGAAAGTAGAAGAAAAACATGAGTATGAGGGCCAACGGATAGCGGTGTGAGAGCGATTCACAGGTTGCCTGCTTGATGCGTCAAGACAGTGCGTGGGCGCTACTCCGGAATTATCGTCCCGGTGGCGACGCTCGTGGGATGTTCGAGTGGCTATGGGTGGTGCCATTGTTCCATGGCGGAGGCTGAATTGTCCATAGGTTGCCTGCTCGATGCGTCGTGACAGTGCGTGGGATTCCCCTCCAGGCTGCCTGGACATGGGCTCATAGATCATAGGACATCTAAGACACTACCGTAGTTACAGTAGTAGTTAAGGCATAACGGGGGATTGAACCCTATCAAGGTGAAGAACGAATAAGGGCTTGCCCTCGGACCTATGTAGTATGGGATGCATAGAATCCGAACAAGTGCGCATTAGTGTCATATAACATAATTAACTGCATTAAGGACTAAGTGCACAATCACAACACGACATCACTAGGGTAGTCCCTTCAGTTGAAATGTGACAAGTTTGTGTTTGCTAAATATGAAATGTTAAGTTATACTATTTTCGGCAAAGCGAGGACGGCCGTGTATAATGATCGTCGGTTGAATAAACTGACGTACCCACAGTCTAACATGCAGATAAATGTCATGCTAAAGATTAAAGAGGATTTGGATGCTAAAAGATTTTATCAAGCTGTTGTACTTGTATT
Organism: Hemerocallis citrina; assembly: GCA_017893485.1. Lineage (NCBI taxonomy): Eukaryota > Viridiplantae > Streptophyta > Magnoliopsida > Asparagales > Asphodelaceae > Hemerocallis > Hemerocallis citrina. The sequence continues at coordinate 277,212,083 of CM030358.1, forward strand.
AAATTGTTGTATTTTACTTCCGCTGTGCAAAAGAAAGATGTAATTATGATGTAATCTCTGATGTATGACGAAAAGTTTTAATTTCCCTGTAAAAGTGTACTAAGAAAGTGAAAAGATCCTGTAGAACATCTCGAATTCAGTGTATTTGGGATTCGGGGCGTTACAAGAAATCCCCGAGCCGAAAGCTCGGCCAACGTCTGAGCCGGTGGACGAGTTAGAAGAAGTTCTCTTCTCGGACGAGGACCCGAGCCGGAAGTTCCTCATCAGCAAGTCCTTGCCGACCGCACTGTGCTCGGACCTGATTCAATGCATCCGGGATAACCGTGACTTGTTCGCCTGGTCGGCCGCGGACATGCCCGGCATTTCCGAGGAGCTGCTCGTCCATCGCCTGAGTGTCGAACCGGGGTGCAAACCGGTTCAGCAGAAGAGGCGAAAGTTCGCTCCCGAGCGACAGCAAGCCATCAAAGAGGAGGTGGATAAACTGCTGAAGGCCAAGTTCATACAGGAGGTAAATTACCCCGAGTGGCTGTCGAATGTTGTAATGGTCAAGAAGTCCAATGGCTCGTGGAGGATATGCATTGACTTCACTGACCTGAACATGGCGTGTCCGAAGGATCCATTCCCTCTCCCGAACATCGACACCCTTATTGACGCCACCTCGGGCCATGAGCTCCTCAGCTTCATGGACGCCTTCTCAGGGTACAATCAAATCCGAATGTTCCCTCCGAACATTCCGAAGACCTCCTTCGTCACCGACCAAGGACTCTACTGCTACCGGGTCATGCCGTTCGGTTTGAAGAATGCGGGCGCCACCTACCAGCGCCTCTTCAACAAGGTCTTCCAGAGCCAGATCGGCCGCAACATGGAGGTGTACGTTGACGACATGCTCGTCAAGAGCATCCGGGGCGCAGACCATGTAGCCGACCTCCAGGAGGCCTTCGGCGTGTTGAGAAGGCACAACATGCGGCTGAACCCGAACAAGTGCGCGTTCGGGGTCTCTTCGGGAAAGTTCCTCGGCTTCATGGTAAGCCAACGAGGAATCGAAGCTAACCCCGAGAAGATTAAGGCCATACTAGACATGGCCCCGCCTCGGAACATCAAGGAGGTGCAGAAGCTCACTGGTCGGCTCGCTGCTATCGATCGGTTCCTCTCGAAGTCGGGGGAAAAGTGCCTCCCCTTCTTCAAAGCACTCAGGGAGGCTAAGGGTTTTGAATGGGGCCAACCACAACAGGAATCGTTCGACCAGTTGAAGGCATACTTGGTGAACCCCCCCTCTGCTCAGCAAATTGGTCCCGGGCGAGACCCTCTTCGTCTACTTGGCTGCTTCCGAGCAGACCTTCAGCGCTGTCTTGGTGAGAGAGGAGGATCGAACCCAAAGGCCTATCTACTACGTGAGCAAGGTGCTTCGGGACGCCGAGCTCCGCTATCCGAAGATAGAGAAGATGGCCTACGCCCTAGTCACAGCGGCGAGGAAGCTTCGGCCATACTTTCAGTCCCACTCGATCATCGTCCTCACCGACCAACCCCTAAAGCAGATCCTCTACAAGCCTGAGACCTCAGGCCGGCTGATGAAGTGGTCCATAGAGCTGAGCCAGCATGACATCACTTACCACCCTCGGACAGCAATTAAGGCACAGGCACTCGCCGACTTCATCGTGGAGTCCACTATCCCTGAGGTCGAACACATTCCGAATGGACCCCCCATTTGGACAGTCTTCGTGGACGGATCCTCTTATAATGAAGGAAGCGACGCTGGCATCATTCTGAACGGCCCTGACAACTTCGTCCTCCAGTACGCGATCCGTATGAACTTCAAGGCCTCGAACAACGAGGCGGAGTACGAAGCACTCATCGCTGGTCTCGGACTTGTACGAAGTGCTGGGGCGCAGCGCCTCCGAATCCACAGCGATTTCCAGCTCGTCGTGAACCAAGTCTTGGGCGAGTACGAGGCTCGAGATGAGCGGATGGCAAAGTACCTTGCTAGGGTTCGGGACCTGGGCCGGTTCGAGGAGGTGCTCATCCAGCGGGTCCCTCGTGAAGAGAACTCACAGGCCGATGCCCTCTCCAAATTGGCCTCGTCCTCCCTGCAAGGTCTCGAACAGACCGTACTGATCGAAGTCCTATCTAAGCCGAGCATCGAAGACGATACACCTGGCTCGGCGGAATCGTTGCCGGTCATGTTACAAGATAATTGGATGAAGCCTCTTGTGGAGTTCTTGAGGGACGGGCTCCTACCCGAAGACCCCAAAGAGGCTCGCCGAGTCAGAACCCGGGCCGAGCGGTATGTCTTGATCGAGGGCATCCTATACAAACGCTCTTTCTCTCAAATAGACGGCCGACCGTACCTAAGGTGCCTCTCTCCGGATCAGGCCGAATATGCCCTACAAGAGCTCCACGAAGGCATCGGAGGGGCACACTCAGGATTTAGGTCCTTGGCCCGGAAAGCTTTGAATTATGGGTACTTCTGGCCGACCTTCCTTCAAGACGCCGAGCGACATGTTCGGCAATGCAGCTCTTGTCAGAGACACTCCAGCATCCGACGCCTCCCTCAGGCCAACCTCGCCTCCCTATCAAGTCCCATCCCCTTTGCAATGTGGGGGATGGATTTACTAGGGCCCTTCCCTCCGGCTCCGGGTCAGTTCAAGTTCTTGGTCGTGGCCATCGACTACTTCTCAAAGTGGGTCGAGGCCGAGCCCCTCGCCACAATAACCGAGAACAAGGTGGTACAGTTCTTTTGGAATAGTATCATTTGTAGGTTCGGCGTCCCCCGCATCCTCGTGACGGACAACGGGACTCAGTTTACTGGCGCAGCATTCCGAGCTCTATGCGACGACCTGGCCATCCAGCAGCGCTTCTCGTCCGTCTCCCACCCTCAGTCGAACGGACAGGCAGAAAATGCTAACCGGCAGATCCTCGCAGGCATCAAGAAAAGGCTAGACAAAAGTTCCAAGGGCCTATGGGTCGACCAACTCCCCAACGTCCTATGGAACTACCGCACGAGCAAGCGGACCCCCACAGGCGAGTCCCCTTTCAACCTCACCTATGGGTCCGAGGCCGTGATACCTCTCGAGGTCGGAATACCTTCCCCTCGGCTCACAGCCTATGACGAAGCACAGAATGCCAGGGACCTCAGAGCAGACTTGGACCTGATAGACGAGCTGAGGGAAAGGGCGTCGATTCGGCAGCAGATTTACTGAAGAAGGGTTGAACTAGCGTACAACAAAAAGGTCCGACCCGCCAACCTTAAGCAAGGGGATTTGGTCTTGAGAAAGCTAGCCATATCCTTCCCCAGTCAGAAGAGCAAGCTGGCTCCGAACTGGGAAGGGTCGTACAGGATCACGAGGGTAGTTCGGCCCGGAACATATCGTCTTGAAGACCTAGAGGGCAGAGAGCTTCCGAGGACCTGGAATGCCGACCACCTCCTAAAATACCAAGAGAGCGCTCCGGCACCACTCTAAGTATCATAGGATATTGAGCCATTCCAGTCCTCCGACTTGTAACCTATTTTCATAAATTGTACTATGTAAAACGGTTCGCCGTCGATTATTAATAAAGAAAGCTCTTTCGTGTTTTTGAATTCGCATGCTTCTCTCTCCTCTTATCAACGCTTGTTTAAACTGAGATTTCAACCAACGATTCGGAGTCCACGTTCAGCTCGACCTCACCTCCTCGGCTCGTCCCCGGACGAACCAGGGGTAGACCGTCGTTCGGAACTGCTCTCACAACCGTTGAACTACACCGATGGTTCGGAGTCCAACACTCGGCTCGACTTTACCTCCTTGGCTCGCCTCCGAGCGAGCCAGGGGTAGATCGCCGTTCGGAATTGCTCCCACAACCGTTGAACTACACCGATGGTTCGGAGTCCAACACTCGGCTCGACTTTACCTCCTCGGCTCACCTCCGAGCGAGCCAGGGGTAGATCGTCATTCGGAATTGCTCCCACAACCGTTGAACTACACCGATGGTTCGGAGTCCAACACTCGGCTCGACTTTACCTCCTCGGCTCACCTCCGAGCGAGCCAGGGGTAGATCGCCGTTCGGAATTGCTCCCACAACCGTTGGACTACAACGATGGACCCGGAGTCCAACACTTAGCTCCCAGTCCCCCCAAGCTCGCTTCGCGGCGAACCGGGAGTGGTCCGCCCCTCTGCTCCGTCAGCGGAGGGACACCGAAGCTACGTTCGGCCACATAATCCGAGCTCTCCTACCTAATAGCCGAAGCCTGAAGCCCTACGCCTTCGGTCGGCTACCGAGCAAGTGCCTTCCCGAGCTCGCAAACAGAGAAAAGTCACTTTCTCCTCAACTTTCGCGCATGATCTCAATCAGGCGGCCCAGATCTCGCCGAGGACACTAAACGACAAGATAGTGTTTTCTTGAGAAATGTGCCCGTTTTGAGATGCGCATCGTCATCCAATGGCTCAGACTGCGCTACGTCGCTCGTCCTGCCGAGACCCCCTGTCTCCGGACGGATTCCGAGCAAGTGCCGTTTCAAGCTCGCAAACGGAGAAAACACACTTTCTCCTCAACTTTCGTGCCTGATCTCGATCAGACGGCTCAGATCTTGCCGCCCGCGCTAAACGACAAGATAACGTTTTCTTGGGAACTGAGCCGCCTCGAGATTCGTGCCTACGTTCAACAGCTCAGATCTTGCCGCCCGCGCTAAACGACAAGATAGCGCTTTCTTGGGGACTGAGCTGCCTAGGGATTCGTGTCGTACCTTGTCAGAGTCGCTAAGCGACGAAATACTGTACTCGTAGGTACCCCGTTCGGTTCAACACTCTCGCCGACGGAACTAACATGCTCGGTTCGAGGATCTCGGCGCGACCAACACAGTTATAAGCAAGATAAATATGCAGAACAATGAAAGATATTTTATTAAACAACCAGACCAGAATACAAAGCACATCTTTTTCATGGTTACAAAGTGTTGGCAAACAAAATACACGCCGCCGACCCACTATACTTGGCCCTCATATGGAAATATCTTCACTAGACTGTTTGGCCGACTGTTCGTCCTCCTCAGCTGGTAGCTCCCCTGCATCGTCCCGGAGCTTCGCTACCACAATCTGCAAATGTCGAATCTCCGAGAGCAAATCGTCCCGCTCGGCTATAATCTTCGACTGGTTGTGCCGAATACACTTGACCCGAAGAGCGTTGCTGAAAGCGGTTTGCGAATCTTCGTCCCCTTCTGCAGGGGTCAACTCGGCGATCCTGTTCTCCAGGCGTTGGATCTCGGTTTCCCGTAGGTCGAGGACGGACAAGAGGTGGGCCCACTCACTCTCAGCTCGGCGTAACTCCAGCTCGACACTCCTAGGACTCAGAGCCGCCGTCCCAGAAGTGGCCTCGGATTCAGAGTCACCATCCGAGCCGTGGAGATCAGCATATGGGTCGGCCGCCTCGAGCTGAAAAAAGGGAAAAACAAATAGCAAGACTTCAAAACATCGCCGAGGCCCAACACTTAAAATTTTTCCAAATCACAAATCCGGATTCATATTCAGACATGTTAATTCTACATACAACGAGACCGACCCTACAACAACGTTTTACAACAAATCAGAAGGGACATGAAGCGACATGATCAGGTCCTCTTCGGAAGGGGAACGCTTCGGTTTAAGGAAACGCGAGGACGACGAGGCCTGCCCTCTGAGCTCGATCCTAAACCAACGAAGCGCGACCCCCCTTCGCTGCTGGCCCTAACTGCGGTGCCGACCGAGGCCCCGCTCGACGAGACGACCGCACTGCTCTGAGCGTCGGCTGGACTCCGTCCGGTCATAGGCGAACGTGTCGCAAGTTCGTAAAAGGAAATCCCTCTCTCGCTCTCTTCACGAGTACATGACGTACTGCGGACGTTAGCCCTCTCCGGCACAGGCTTGAGCGACGCGACCTCTTCCTCCAGTTCAATGTTCTGTCTCTCAGAGCGTTGTCCTTCGCCAACTTCTTCGGACGAGAAGGCCTCGACGAGCCAGAGACGTTGGCACTATCGGTCGCGAGCCGTCGGAAGTGGGTGACTTCGATCCCCCTATCTATCGTGATCCTTTTGAACCTGTCGACTTCGGCCAATAGCCTCTTGCGCTCGGCCAACGCCTTCTCCAGCTCCGAAGTCAGCTTCTCTTCCGCCGCCGAGCGTTCTTTCCCCGCTAATTCCATGTGTTGGACCTCGGCCAAAAGCTCGCCATTCTTCTGCTCGGCGGCGGTGAGCTCTCTACGGAGCCGCTCGACCTCGCCCTCAAGAGCAGAGACCGGGGGTTGCTTTCGTAGCTGTGCCAACTCGCGACATTTCGCCCTGGCCAGCGTCTTTACCTCCCCCAGTTCCAAAAATAAGTGAAAGCGCTTATCATGGCTCGATGACAGCTCTTGCTTCATCTTGACCAACTCCTTACGGAGGTACGAAACCTCGGTGATCGGACCGAACTTCACCTGAAAAGCGGAGATGAGTCCGAGGGGACAATACATGGAAACATCTACAACTAGTCACACACAAATCCGAGACTCAACACTTGGACAAATTTTGGCCAAACAAATTGTTTCCATTCAAAACCAAGGAGAAAAGTTTTACAAAAGCGGTGGCTAGTCCGCAGTTAGGCTTACAAAAGAAAAAACTGAAGAGAGAGAGTAAAAGTGAAAAATGAGACTTGGTCTAAGGGGGGGTGAAGATTTATAGTAAAAATGGAACGTCCCTCGGACTTCCAAACGAATAAGCGCGACTTTTGGGCTGCTCTCGAAACGTCGTGAAGGCCCAACACAACTGCCTTCCTCACCAAGTCAACCAGCTCGGCGCAATGGGAATGAATCCGAGCCACACGCAATCCGAGCCAGATTGCACAGACTCCGGTCGGTCTCCGAGCAAGTGCCTTTCCGAGCCTGCAAACGGAGAAAACGCACCTTCTCCTCAATTTTCGTGCATGATCTCGATCAGACGGCCCAGATCTCGCCGAGGACACTAAACGACAAGATAGTATTTTCTTGAGAAATGTGCCCGTCTCGAGATGCGAGCCGCCATCCGACGGCTCAAATCGCGCCAGTTCGCTCGGACCGCCTATACCTCCTCCATACCTCACCTCAGTCTGAAGAAGCCAAAAAAAAAAGTTTTGATTCAAAGTTTTAAGGCGCCGCCCTCGGCGAGCACCCCCCAGGCCCCGGGACTCGGTCGGTATTCCGCCGATCCACGGGCCCCCGTTGAAAGCAGATCAACACTCAGAAATTGGGAGAAGCGCACCATTCCGAGCTAGTTGATTGCAACAGGAAGGCTCGGCCTGGCAGAGGACTCTGGCCACAGAGCCTTCACAGTTGCAAACAACAAGCTCAGATGGTCCGGAAGTCGGAGCCATGTTCTCCCCTGACGCTGGTACCCACGACGGGGCAGACAGAGTCCGAAGAAGATCATGGTGGAAGAACGACCGCTCGTCCTTCCGAACGAGCTCACCCCTCGGATTCGGACATGGATCATCACCTCTCCCACCCTGATCTCTGCCGACCCTGACACCCGCTGCGGAGCAAACAGAGTAGGCAGAAGATCTTGGTGGAAGAACGACCACCCGTCCCTCCGAAGAAGCTCACACCCCGGGGCCAGACTACGGTCGTCGCCACTACTGCCTCATTCTCTCCCGCTCCTGACATCCCCTTCGGAACCATGAGGAACGGGAGAAGAACAAGGCAACAGGGCGACCACCCGTCCTTCCGAAGTAACTCTTACCTCGGGTTCGGATCACAGTCGTCACTACTCCTGCCTCGTTCTCCCCCGACCCTGACACCCACAATGAGGGCCGTCAGGAACGGGAGAAGAAAAAGACAGTAGAGTGACCACCCCTCCGAACCTATCGAGGTCAAGACCCCACAAGACTGCCGTCCGCCAGAGGCAGACACCACCGAGGTCTAAAACTCAACATTACTGCGACTGAAATGACAAGGGGAATGGAGTACTTATAGCTTAACCTCCAAGAACCAGCCATTATGACCCTCGGAAGTTGAAACGCCACGAATTAATTGAATGAGTCATCCTTAATGACCTGGAGAAGGTGGAACGCCGCACAAACCCCGGAGCGCCATTAATGTCCTTGGGAACAGGATCGTCTCGAGACGGATTGCGCCACGTCGCTCGTCCTGCCGAAACCCCCTGTCTCCGGTCGGATTCCGAGCAAGTGCCTTTCCGAGCTCGCAAACGGAGAAAACACACTTTCTCCTCAACTTTCGTGCATGATCTCAATCAGACGGCCCAGATCTCGCCGAGGACACTAAACGACAATATAGTGTTTTCTTGAGAAATGTGCCCGTCTTGAGATGCGCGTCGTCATCTAATGGCTCAGACTGCGCCACGTCGCTCGCCCTGCCGAGACCCCCTGTCTCCGAACGGATTCCGAGCAAGTGCCTTTCCGAGCTCGCAAACGGAGAAAACGCACTTTCTCCTTAACTTTCGCGCATGATCTCAATCAGACGGCCCAGATCTCGTCGAGGACACTAAATGACAAGATAGTGTTTTCTTGGGAAATGTGCCCGTCTCGAGATGCGCATCGTCATCCAACGGCTCAGATTGCGCCATGTCGCTCGAAACGCCGAACCCCCTAGTCTCCGGTCGGCAGCCGAGCAAGTGCCATTCCGAGCTCGTAAACGGAGAAAAAAGACACCGAGCTACTACGACCGTTGGATCGCTTAGAAATTCGTGCTTCTAATGATGAACGGTCCAGATTGCGCCACGTGCGCTAAAAGACAAGATAGTGTTTTCTTGGGAAACGCGCTGCCATCCTATGGCTCAGATTGCGCCACATCGCTCGGAACGCCGAACCCCCTAGTCTCCGGTCGGCAGCCGAGCAAGTGCCATTCCGAGCTCGTAAACGGAGAAAAAAGACGCCGAGCTATGGAGACCGTCAGATCTCTCAGAAAATCACGCTCGACTATGATCAGAGGTCCAGATTGTGCCACGCCATAAATCAGTATTAAAAATCATTTTTTATCTATTTAAATCGCTTTATTTATTTAAAAATTGCAAAAAATTGCTAAAAATTCGGGAAATTTAACTAAAAATTCTAGAAAATAATTGAAAATTCGGGGGTATATTTTTGGGCCCCTGAACGCACAATTATTGCCCAGAATGCACTGTTAAGGCCCCCCGAACGATTAGTAAACACATCGCAAAATTAAATAAATAATCCGAAAAAAATAGATGAAAGATGCCAAATACTCGATATGGCTAGAGAACAACACATGGCGTCAAAAAGTTACCTCACTACCTCCTTCGAGATTCTAAGTCCTCCATATGGACTCCGATACAACTCCGCTAGCCAACAAAACAGTCAAACTACTCCTCAAAGGCTGATCACGCTCAGTCTTTAGGAGTGGGGGGCTCGTGATATGGCTAAAAATGGGGTTAAATCGGAACCGTCAAGATTGGGCACGAATCTTGAAGCTCGGGGGTAAAAAGGTAATTTCACATACAAGCGGATCCAAAGCGGGTACTGAATCTCCTTCTCGCAGATCCAATAACCCACGAATGGATCCACACCTATTGGGTACGGGTTCCGACTCGAGACGAACCCAAACCAACAAGAGACAAATCAGGATCCATGATTTGGCCAAGTCAATGGCCCTGATTTGCTCTCACCGGGAATCAAGGAAAGATTTCCTAAAACAGACTGAGGATTTTGCTCCCGGCTGTTACACAGGAGATCAGATCCTTAAACGGCTCCCCTGGTGACTATAAATATCACCCCTCTACCACCATGACCAGGTTAATCACTTTTTCACCACTTTTAAGCTCTTTCTTAATCTCTTCTGATTACTGACAAGAGCGTCGGAGGGTGCGTCGCCGGAATCAATCCCGGTGTTTCGCACTTCCTTGCAGGTCGCGGCAGGAGCAAGAAGGCTGAGTCAACTGTTCAGGTTTTTCTCGGACTCACAAATTCTATCTGTTTACCCCCACACCGAAATCAGCGGTAACACTAAATATAGAATCTCATCCCCCTAATTTTTCTAATTATTTACAATACATTATACAAATTACATTCTACTAGATGTTCATTCGTCGCTACATGTTGATCCGTTTTGTGCTTCTTGTAAATCTTGGGTTCTCTCTTCCGCTTTCATCCAATCTTCGGCGTATACTAACATCTCCTAATTGTTTGATATAATGCGATTCCTATTCGGTCTCATAATCCTGCCACCAAGAGAAAAAATACTTTCCGATGCAACAGTCGACACCGGTACAGTTAGCAAATCTTTAGCCATGCGAGAAAGAATACTAAAAATATTTTCATTAGTTTTCAAAAAAGAAAACACATCTACTACATTTTTGGGAGGTTATGCATTATACCAATTCAACTCATTTAGTGAAATGTTTCTAGGTTTTTTGATTTTATGAGATCTAAAACATTACTAGTTGCAAGACCATTTCCCTCTGATAATAGAAGAAGAAAAACTAACATTTTGTGTAGTGTAAGATGAATAAAATCTATCGAAACTATCATATAAACTAGTCATAATATTCTCAAATTTTGTAGTGAAAACAACATGATTAAAATTTTGTATTTCTTCGTGTGGAGCATAAGTATAAAAAAATCTCAATTAATTTTTTTGTGCCCTTCTAACTTAATCATAGGATTCATTACACTAGCAACACAATATAACATAGGAAGTGGATGAAAATATTTTAAAATTTTAATATAAGCGGCATATACCATTTCTCCAATAAAATAGTCATTTATCAAATTTTTAATTGTTGTCATCATATTGACAATTGCAAGTAAAATATCACTAGATATAGATGTATATGTTTTTTTAAAATTGTAAAGTAACTTCATTGAAAGGTTCTAAAAATTTGTACAAACTATCGGCAAAAAATCAAAAATCATCATCTAACATACAATCTTGCATACCCATTGCAATTCGAAATTCTCTAAGATTAAAACGATAGTAAAGAACAACACGTAATAAATCAAAAGTAGAATTCCAACGATGTCTAACATCTTCAGGAAAACGTTTAAATACAATTTTCCTAAGTTGACACCAATTATAAAAAGCTTGATATATTAGACCACTCAACGTAATAAAATGAACACAATTTTTCATTGCCTCAATTTTACCGTGTCCATATTTTAGTGCATCTTATACACAAATTTAAAATATGATAAGCACACATAGCATGAAAAATTTTCCATTATGTAGGATTTAGTATAATTAACAAACTAGCGATTGCCTTAGTATTATTAGAGGCATTATCAAAACCAATAGAAAAAACTTTATTAAAAATACCAAAATTGTTACATGCTTCCATGATGTGTGCGGCAATTATTTTATCCTTATATGGGTACCTAAAAAATTCAAATGAAATTATCTTCTTTTGAAGTAGCCAATCGGAATCTATCTGATAACATGTTACACACATCATTGGTACGTCGTTCACTCCTACTCACTCATCCGATGCCAAAGAAACTCTAGTGTTTAGTAATTTTAGTGTTGCTACTAAAAAATTCTTGTCTCATTGTAAACTAATTTACAATCACCCTTGGCTACATTGCTAGGAATTTTTTTATTATGGAGGTTTAATGTGGTTTGTGCAAAAGTCTCTACATTCTTACTTTTACCAAAAGAATAAGGTAATTCATCTCTAATTACTAACTTAGTCATTACTCTTCGAACGATATCGTGATGGTAGATATGACTATCTATTTGACCGGTCTTAGGGTGTGTTTTTTGTTGTGTGAAATTGTCTTTAGAAAATTCAGATTGACATTTATTTAAGTGTCGTTGATGTATACCCGTTTCCGATCCTATTTTAAACTTATATGGTGTTTGACACTTCTTACAAATTTTTTAATCCCACACTCTTATCATTTTGAGAAGGGTCTTAGTCAAAATATTTGTGTACTTCGGATGTGGTACCTCTTGATTTACGGGAATGAGAAGAGCCTTGTTCCGATGGTTGTGGTTCTATGTCTTCTACTTCTACTTCTTCCGTGTGTGTTTCATGAAACTAGGGAATACTATCATAATTCATAAGTGTTTCTTCACTCTCTACATATCGAGTTGAAATGGAAGAAATGCAACGACTACTAGTGGACTCTTGGCGACTATGTCTACCACGTGATTGGTTAGATGTCATCTAAACTAGTATATGTTATAAAAATTCTAGTGAAAGTTCTAAAAATTAATACTAGTGTATGTTTTACAAATTATTTGTAGTGTATGTTTTAAATTTTTAATTCTACAAAACAAGTAAAGATAGATAAACTAGTGTATGTTATAGAAAATGATTCTATAAAGCAAAGTTAAATAATATTATACTATAGCCCATGTATGTTAATAACAAAATCCTAAACAAAAAGAACAAATATTTCAATAAAACAACAACACATAAATGAATAAACTAGTCTATGTTTACCAAAAAAAAATTTTAAAAAATCTAAAAAGAAAAAGAAGAAATTCAAGAAAACTCGGTCTAATTAAGAGAAACAAATGAGAACATTCAACAATGCTAATTCTAAAATTTATACAAATACAAAAATACCGTATGAGTGTAGATTGTTTTTTTTTTTTTTGATGATACGGATAGAGTCAACTGACTCCAGCCATGCAATAATCAATCAAAAATATACCAACAAGGGTCTTACAAGTAGTAAAACAGGCTAACAAATGATAAAAATTATATAGAGGATAATATAGAAGCAAGCCGAATGCGACAAAATAAAAAGCCGCAGCCTCCGAGAGGAGAAACCAGCACTACAGAGTGCGGAAGCAGCCGCACTAACGGCCTTCTACACAGACAAATGAGACAGGAAGAAGGGAGGATAATCCGGACTCCGGCCTCGATCAACGACGCCACAGTCCCGACGGCAACGCAGCCACTTGACTGGCCACAGGCAACAAACAGAAGGAGGACGAAACGCAGCTCCCCATCAACTGGGGCCGACGCCAAGAGAGACCCACAAAACAGTGGAAGACAATATAAACGACTCAATAACTGCAATGCAATAACGCAACAAAGTAGATATAGTCCAGTCGGACCAACCCCATCGATTATCAAACAGACAATCACCGAAAAAGACATCAGCAACATCCAGATTGATAAAAACCTCAACCAAAAACCATCAGAACTTAACCATAGTATATGCAAGCTAGAAAAGAGGGAGCAACTAAACAGCAAGTTACGGCTGAACAATAAGTCACAAAACATACAAAAGGACTTCCAACTTAAGCCCACCATTGATAATTACACAACGGTCAGAGACACAGAATGGAAGGAGAAAAGATGGAAAGATAGCAGCCCAAAAAAGAGCAAGGGTGGAGGCGGCATACCCTCCAGACCAAAAAGACAGCAAAACACCCCGACACCATCTACTGCCAAATCCACCCACAAAATAGAGCAACCCTACTCATCAACCCTGCAATAATACAAAATGCAAGCAAACTTCATACCAACAAAAAACTCCATAGCAGTGCTAAATAGTAGCTAAAGCATGCTACTAAACAGGAACGAAAGAAAAACAAGCTACAAAAGGCAAAATACCAGTGTGACCAATAGTGAAAAGCTAGGAACATTAAATAGCATTGAGATTAAGAAGACAATGGAAAGCTTTTTCCAATCTCCCATACATCAGGGCTACTCTAGCTTCATCTTTTAAAGAAGAAGACCGAAATTTGAATAGAAACAAAAACTCATCAATAATCGAATGAGATGAAGAGGCTAATTGACGGAAAATTCTGTTATTCCTTTCCTTCCACAAAATCCAAACGATAATCTGAAAGGAAATGTGCCACGATTTGTGGAAAGAGACATACGGGGGACGCCTCGTCCAGCATTCGTCCAAGCTGGCCGGAATGGCTGGCGATTCCCAGGAAAGCACAGAGATTTTCCATAGAGAGCGCGAAAATTCGCAGTCCACGAACAAGTGGTTCACATTCTCCGATGCAGAACCGCAAAGCGGACACAATTGGCCCCAAGCGAGATTTCTCTTGTTGAGAATTTCAACGGTCAAAAGTTTATTATTGAGGGCTAGCTACGCAAGAATTTTGCCTTTAAAGGGGCACAAGAATTCCATACCAGGTCCGAGAGAGGCCATAAAATGCCTCTAAAGTTCAGGAATCGATAGAAAGAGCGAACCGAGAAGGTCCCTGAAGAGGTCTAACGCCAAAACAACTCCTCTTTATCCTTCCAAACAACATTGTTGAGGGAGGCTAGGAGTTCATTAAAAGCAGGAATTAGATGAAGGGGTAAAATTGTAGTGAGGGGAATCGACCATAGCCTTTGATTGTTGATGTTGCTATAGTAGTCAGCAACCAAGGCACGAGGATCGGAAGCCAGACGGTAGATAGCAGGGAAAGCGGTGGCTAACGTCGAACTACCGATCCATATGTCGGTCCAGAATCTCGTCATGGAGCCATCGGCACAAGCGTGGCTGAAGCCGCAATGAAATGCCGCCGACACTTTCCGCAATGAAACGCGTGGCTTAAGCGGTGGCTATGAGTGTAGATTGTAGATTGAAGAATGAAGATAGAAAGAGTTGAGAGCTTATAGTGTTGTTGTTGATGTTGTTGATTGTTGTTGATGATGTTGATGTTGATCCTTGCAAGATAGATGAGAAGTGAAAACCAATGTTGTTGATTGTTGTTGATTTCTTGAGAAATATGAGAGATAATAGAAAGAGTTGAGTGAATCTGTGGAGAGAATGAAATGAAGTTGTATATATAGAATATGTATATTTTGAATTTCAAAAAATACCCCCAAAACTAGCTAGTATAGATCCGTTAGGGGGTGTTTTAGTAATTATACAAACCCATTTTTTAATAAACAAATTCTGGAAAAAAAATACAGTGATCAACGGTCGGGACCGGACAGCCCCGGGCCGGTTCAACCTGATACCGGGTCTGAGCGGGCCAGGCCGCTAGCAGTTTTTTTGGAGATTTCAAGGACCGAACCGACCCCCTCATAATTGGCGGTCTAACCCCGGTTCAGTCCGAGTTTGGGCGGCCCGGTCTGTTCTACCAGTCTACATGATATAATCACATGCACTTTTATTTCTTTGATAATACTTGATACCTTGAGTGCTCCTAAAAAGAATTGGTTTTGTTGAATAATTATTGGGCGAAAAGTAAAAGTGGGAGGGTTGAGGCGAATTTATAAACAGGATAAGAAATAGCAAGTGCAACAATGTGTGGCTGCTGATTGCTGACCCAGGACGCAGAGGAGCAACCCGAATTTTTTCCAAACTGTCCCACTTTTTGAATGTTTTTTCCAAATTACCCTATTTTTTTAAAAAAAATTTCAAAGTGTCTCACTCGCTTTCTGAAAAAGCGAGTATGGTTAAACCTCATCGCCTTTTTCAGAAAGCGAGTGTGAGGCTTTTGATTTTCAAAAGCCTAGACTCGCTTTCTGAAAAGCTATTGGGTTTTAACCAAACTCGCTTTCTCAAAAAGCGATTGTGAGGTAGTTCATATCAATTAGTCACTCAGTCCTTATTGGTTAGTGGGTGCGTTTTAGGGCTATTACTGTTTATGGGGCTGTTGGGTTTGGGTTCGAATCCGACGTTTCCCACTTTTATTTTTTATGTATAGCACAAGTTCTTGTACCGAAACTTTCACTCCAGCTCTCAGGTCATTTAATGAATCACATACTATATTAAGCAAGCAAGTCGAGTTCCTTTAACAAAGAACAGTACCTATCAAAGAGTTTGCAATACCAACACTAGGCATATTTTGTCAGTTTAAACTCTAGTATAGCATTTGAAGAAGCTGGTTTGCTTGTATTTTTTCGGAACATAATTGATAACCATTTTCTTCATTTTGCATGCACTATCGAGCACAAATTTATGAATTAATTAATCCAATAGTGGTATAAATAATTCTCGGGGTATACTGTAACTTCAACCAGCGCATTCATGCAGTCAAGAGCTTTCTGTTTATCCCAGTAATGCTACATTGCTTCATACCGTGTACTTAATTGCAACTGATGTATAAAATTAACAACATACTAGTAAATAGACATACTTTTTTTTAATGGAAAAGTCTTGGTTCGAACAGGGACGCTGAATTCGATCCGTCACTCAATTACCCACCCCACTCAATACCACGTTGGTGTAAATAGACATACTTGTATTGATACAATTTCGAAGTGATTACTACAAACTACTGAAATTTAGTCAATGGTATAAATAAATGGTTCTTTTCAAAAGAGATTGAACTACTTTAGTTCAAGCAAGTTTCTTCGCTACCCAAGCTTCATACCCACCACCTTCCCTCTTCTCGAGCTTGTAGGGAACATAGGTCCCAAGAATTTTATCCCACATCACAAAGAATGGCTGTGAGAAATTATACTTGCTACCTGAGAGCTGGTGGAGGATCTCATGATACGCTGTGTTATTCCCAAATAACACATGCAACGGATTCCAAGGAAGCATTAGCCCGCAATGATCATCAATTCCCTTAATAGTCGCAAATGTGAAGAAGAAGATAGATGAAAAACGAAGTGGAAGTTTTGGTACAAGAACTTGTGTTATACATGAAAAACGAATTAAAAAATAGTGGGAAATGTTGGAATCGAACCCAGACCCAACAATCCCAAGAACAGTAACAGCCCTAAAACGCACCCACTGACCAATAAGTCATGAGTGACTAATTGATCTGAATTGCCTCACACTCGTTTTTTGAAAAAGCGAGTTTGGTTAAAACCCAATCGCTTTTTCAGAAAGCGGGTCTAGGCTTTCGAAAATCAAAAACCTCACACTCGCTTTCTGAAAAAGCGATGCGCTTTTAACCACACTTGCTTTTTTAGAAAGCAAATGAGGCAGTTTGGAAAATTTTAAAAAAAGGAGCAGTTTGGGAAAAACTTTCAAAAAGTGGAACAGTTTGGAAAAAAATTGGAGAAAATTGGAGCAACCCATGGCCATCAGCAGTTGGTCTTTAATTAATTGTACCTTGCTTTTGTGTATATATATTGGGCCAGGTAGGTGTTGCATTTTCATAGATTGGTGTGCAAAATAGAAAACATCTGCATGTGCTAACTAGCACTCTATCGGGTCCTATCGGATCCTTCACTATCCAGAACTAGTCCTTCAGTATCTAGATCTGGACCTGGCCTTCTACGGACTCAAAAAAGGGACGCAGACCCATACCCGTGAGAAGCAAATTCGGGTCCTTGCAAAAATTAGTTATCCATTCCTCTTCGGATCAGGGTCCGGTTCGGTTCCGGATCTGAAAAGCATAACCTGCATTGTCTGCAGATTCAAGTAAAAATCATACATCAGATTCAAGTAATGGAGAGAAAAGACTCTTCTATAGATTCAACTAAATCATACATCAGATTCAAGTAAAAATCAAACTTAAAAAGTTAAATCACAAAAAGAAAGTGATTTTCTTCTACACTCAAGCACAACACATAGATGCTTGTTACAGACATAACCTTACAGTTTACTCGAACAATTAAACTAGCGAATAAAGCACAATCTCTTTCTAAAGACGTGGCTTTGACAATCTCTGTCTTGGCCAGAAAGGATATCAGTACGTCCAGCTAAATTGCTTGAAGAAGGAAACATTTTCTGGAAGAAATCTTCAGTTAAACTGGCAGGGAATCTTGGCCACCAGTAGTCACTAGTCAGAAACTGGAGCCAACAAGGCTGCACTTGCAAGCATGCCATCAATCCAAAGTCCACCTTTAGATTTATGAAGACAAAAAAAGTGAATGATTTTTACATACATTAGTATAAATGAAGGAGCCCTTAAATAGACAGTTTGACAGAGAATTGTTTAAATTTTGGTTTACAATGTTCTAAATCCACTATATCAACTATCTGGAATCAAGATCAATGTTTGATATTCTTGATATGCAACATACAACTATGGTTTTGTTCAACCTGTTAACTTTTTGAAATTAAATGTCCTACTTCACAAATATGTGTCACACCCCCGCTTTCCATTATATGAAAACACGAGCACGCAACTGAGACCCAGCGGATATGGGTATATCATCCATAAGTTGTAACAATTTAACTCAACAATATGAAATGTAACAATAACCACGCATGCAATAAAATATTACATAAACATGAATAATCCATGAAGTCTCATACATAACCAACATCTGAAAAATAAATAACTTCGGGTCAATAAAGCCCGGAATACAAAGTACGAAAGTAATCCAATGCTGAAAATAAAATAACATGAATAAAATAACTATGACTATCAATTCCACTACAATCTTGAAGAGATCAGTTATCCAAGTCCTTCAGTTGCTCTTTCCATGATACCTGTAATCTCAGCATCTAGAGATGGAAAAAAATACCCGTTAGAGCAAGCTACGGACGACAAGTAGTAGCAAGCAGTAAAGTAAGAAATAAAGGATTACATAATAAGAGCAAGAAATTAGAACGATATCAGAGACGATAAATGATAAACGATAACAAAACCAAAAGTTGATAATCAATAATTCAGTAGTTGGGAATCAATGTTCAATAACCAGTATTCATTTTCAGAGTCAATGTTCAGTGTTCATCTTATGTCTATCAGCCTTTTATTAACATGTCTAATGTAATCCTGCGTCCCATACTACAGGTTCGGGTGCATTCAATCAAGTGAACATTTAAACTATAGTGGTGAATTCTACAGAATCATGTAGTCGAGTCTTGCATATCAATGACCGATGACCGATGACCAATACACGATAAATCGGGATACTGTAGTCAGTAATCCGTAATCAATCGATGACCAATATGACCGATAATAATAACCAATATGGGCTGTGACCAATATCCCCTTCCGAGTACACTCTCCTATATTGTCCACTACTAAGTCGACCCTTATTACCCCGGCTTTTAATTATTTTATTAACAATCGGATATGAACATGAAATCAATACGATCAATGAGAACGATAGTATCAAGAATTATGCAACGGGTACAATTGATGAGACCTGTAGTATTAATACAGTGTCAAGAAGATATCAAGGTTGTAAAATACATAAAATATACATGGTTCAATTCATTAAATATGAAAAATATCGGGTTTCTATGCAAAAACATAACAATGCAGGTTTTGGACAGCAGCTCTTATTGGTACTCAAACTCACTTTCCCGCTCCTACGGGAAAGCAAATCCGATTCCGTCAGAGATTCTAGAAAGTAGACTCTCTACCGGTTCCAGTGCATATTCACACGATACGTTATAGTTACAGTAATTAGGTCGATCAATCAACTCTTTACGAGTTTCGTGCATAGTCTCGGTTCTGGTAATTATAACATGCCAGTACTAAAACAGTGATAACTTACAATCTATAAGTCGGATTGAGAATTCATAAGATGTTCCGGATTCAAGACCCTGTGTACTATAATTTATATGTACAAAGTTTTAAGTTTTGATGTCAGAAACTGGGTCAAAACCTCAGTACGAAGTCAAGCAATTGACAGGGCAGCAAGGTTAAATGTTCCATAATACAATAAATTAACGTTTCAAGAATTTAATCAATAACAATGGCACGATAAGAAGACTATGAATCAATAAACATGGTACGATAAACAACAATGAATCAATAATGGAATTCAAGAAGATGCAATATTCAATTTGATTACTACTTGCCGGATTTCAAAGAATGTTTTCTTAAACTAGAATAATAAAAATGAGTTCAAGAGACGCTTGCTTATTAGATGACAATTCCAAACGTAAAAGAATAACGGGACGAGAGCCCCGACGAAAACACGTGCAAACTACGACACAACGACGTGTGCACACAACGGACTGGCACGTGCAAACAACGAGGGCAGTAAGAACAACAAACAGCAAACAGCACGTGCAGCAAGAACAGCAAACAGCACGTGCAGCAGGAACAGCAACACCAACAGCAAGAACGGCAGTTAGCACAACAAGGAGGTGGAGACTGCGGTCGGTGCTCGAGGGTGACGGCTGAGGTAGGGCTGGCGTGGGTTCGGAGTAGGCGTCGGTGGGGCAGAGAAACTCGGAGGTGCATGGGTGAGCAGTAGCAGGGGTTGCGGTGGTCGTCAGGAGGACGACAGTGGTTGCGGGGACGAGGCAGCAACACATTCGGGATTACAGGTGGCAATGGTGAGAGACGGCGAGGAGCAGCGGGATTTGCGGTGGAGAGGAAGAAGACGACGGGAGGCAAGGTGTTGCAGGTGCAGCGACGGGGTCAAAGGCGGTTGCAGGCGAGGTGTCAACAGCGGGGCAAGGCTGTCGAGGGATGCGGTGGTGGGATGCAGGGTCGCTGAGGTCGGAGGCAGGAGGCAGGAGGCGCAAGTGGCAGTGTAGGATTTGACGATGCTCGAAGTGCGACAATGGCGGTGTTGGCCATGGCAACGGCAGTCGGAGACTTAGGTGGTGGCAGTAGGGGAGAGCCTGCGCTCGACGAGGAAGGGGGTGCAGCGTTGGTGGCAGTCGAGGTCAGAGGGGTGACTGCGATGCGAAGTGCCGCAGGCAATGGCGAGGTGGAGCGAGCGGCAGCACCGAAGACAAGTGAGGATGTGATGGTGGTCGAGTTGGTGGGTCGACGAGGGCAGCGACAGCGGTGCGACAATTAGCGGTGGTGCTCGGAGGTCGAGACAGCAATGGCCGGAGGGAAAAGACGAGGAGGAGCTCGAGTGAAGGAGGTGGGGAGTTGCTCGGGAACTGGAGGGCAGAGATGAGGTGGTGCTTCGAGGTTCGCGCTCGGGAATGAGCGTCGAGGAGGAGCTCGAGCGAAAGGGTGGTGCAGCTCGACGGTGGGGCTTCGGGGTTTGGGACGAGGAAGGAGAGAGAGAGAGATAGAGAGAGTCGGGGAGAGATAAATAGTGGGGGAGAGAAAAAGAGTACGGCGTGAATTATGATTATAATAATAGATAATTAATAATAGGATAATTAATTAGGGATTTAGTTGAGATAGTGGGGGCGTGGGGTTACATGATTAAATCATGGGAAAAATAATGAGATAGTGGGGACCAGTTATGGAAATGAAGGGTATATTGGCTGTAATGTTTTTATTTGGATTTTGGATAGATAATAGGGCATGGGCTTAAGTTGTAGGCTCACAATAAAATAAGAAATTAATTTGTTGAGTAGGCTAGGAGGCTCCGCTTCCCTCATTGCACGAGGATCCGTCCACATAAACTGACCAGACAGGCGGTCCCTTCATCGCTTAGCTGAACTTGGGGATGGTACTTTCGACTATGAATTCGGCTAAGGCCTGAGCCATGATCGTGGTCCGAGGCTGATAAGTTATATCATGCTGGCTCAGCTCGATAGACCACTTCATAAGACAGCCAGAGGTCTCCGGCTTGTGGAGCACTTGCTTCAACTGTTGGTCGGTAAGAACGACCACCGAATGGGACTGAAAATACGGGCGAAGCTTTCTCGCGGCCATCACCAGGGCATAAGCCATCTTTTCTATCTTCAGGTAGCGGAGCTCGGCATCCCGAAGTACTTTGCTCACATAGTAGATGAGCTTTTGAGCCCAGTCTTCTTCCCTTACTAAAACGGCACTGAGGGTCTGCTCGGAGGCTGCCAGGTAGAGGTAAAAGGGTTCACCAGGAATGAGCTTGCTGAGGAGAGGAGGGTTGACGAGGTAAGTCTTGAGCTGGTCGAACGACTCCTTCTGTTGCTGCCCCCATTCGAAACCTTTAGCCCCCCTGAGGGCCTTGAAGAAGGGGAGGCATTTCTCCCCGGACTTCGAGAGAAAACGCCCTATGGCGGCTAAGCAGCCCGTTAGCCTCTGAACTTCCTTAACATTCTTGGGAGGGGCCATGTCCAATATGGCCTTGATTTTCTCAGGGTTGGCTTCAATCCCTCGTTGGCTGACCATGAAGCCGAGGAACTTTCCTGACGAGACACCGAACGCACACTTGTTCGGATTGAGTCTCATGTTGTGCTTTCTCAGAACATCGAATGCCTCTTGTAGGTCAGTCACATGATCGGCTCCTCAGATGCTTTTTACAAGCATGTCGTCAACATACACCTCCATGTTCCGGCCGATTTGAGCTTGGAAAACCTTGTTGACGAGGCGTTGATATGTTGCACCTGCATTCTTCAAACCGAAGGGTATAATCCTGTAGCAGTAGAGGCCCTGGTCGGTCACGAATGAGGTCTTCGGGATATCCGGAGGGAACATCCGAATCTGGTTGTAGCCTGAGAAAGCGTCCATGAAGCTGAGGAGCTCATGTCCCGAGGTGGCATCAATCAGAGTGTCAATACTCGGAAGAGGGAAGGGGTCCTTGGGGCAAGCCTTGTTGAGATCGGTAAAATCGATACAAATCCTCTAAGTCCCATTGGACTTCTTCACCATTACTATATTCGACAACCACTCGGGATAGTTCACCTCTTGTATGAACCGGGCCTTCAAGAGCTTGTCCACCTCCTCTTTTATAGCTAGCTAGCGCTCGGGGGCGAACTTGCGCCTCTTCTGTTGAACCGGTTTGGACCCCGAAACAACGCTGAGGTGGTGGACTAAGAGCTCTTCGGAAATTCCGGGCATGTCCGCAGCTGACCAAGCAAAGAGGTCTCGGTTCCTTCCGATGCACTGTACTATGTCCGAGCATAGGGCAGATGGGAGGGTCTTGCTAACAAAGAACTTTCGAGTTGGATCCTGCTCAGAGAAGAGCACTTCCTCTAATTCATCCACCGGCTCGGACGTCGGTCGGGCAGCATCTTGGGGGATTTCCAGAGTTTCTAGGGAGAGACTGGACCAAGGGTAGAGGTCATGTAGCACTTGCGGGCCGTTTTCTGATTGCCTTTTGCCTTCCCTACTCCTGCCCGGGTGGGGAACTTCATTTTGAGGTGATAAGCTGTAACACCCCGAATTTCAAATAAGGATAAATTCGAGATTTCACAGGATCTTTACTTCACTTCGTACAATTTTACAAGGAATTTAAAACTTTTCATTCACAATACATCAGAGTTCAATTACAACTTGGTTTTGCACAGCGGAAGAATGAAATTTACAATAAAACATTTACAACATCTTTAAAATAAAACAGCATCAGCATATCCACTTTATAGCTCCATGAATAGTCCTTTACCTGCATATCAATCTGTGGGCACGTCAGTTACTTACAACTGACGAAATGTTATACACGGCTATCCTCTCTATGCCGGGAATAGTATAACGATCTCATACTTTAACAAATCACAAAAAAAGATTGAATGAACAAATAAAGTGTCAAAAGTGATTATTCTAAATATAAGTGTATGTCATGCCTTAATGCCTAATGCACACAATTCTACACTAGGATGACACTAATGCACACTTGTTCGGATTCTATGCATCCCATACTACATAGGTCCGAGGGCAAGCGCCTACGTACTCCACATTGCAGGGTTCGATCCCTCGTCATGAGACTACCCAGTAATAAAACAAGTTTTAGAGTTATTTCACAGATACGGATCTCAGCCTCCCGGCTAGCCTCCCTGGCTTATATTAACAGATCCCAGCCTCCCTGGCTATTATATCGTGATGATAATCCCGTAAATGCCCTTCTAGCCCCAGTATATACATATTCTTTGGAGTATGGTAAACATCCGTCGACTACCCTAAGTCCCGGATAAAATACAGTCCATCTCCTATGGGGCAACCACAGTCCACCAACTGGGTCTATAGCCACGGAGATCCACCGCCGACTATATAGAAGCACCCATTTACGTTTGCACAAGTTTATCACATCTTCACTTAAGTGCCTAATTATTCTTAAGTTCAAGACATGAATAATTTCCATTCAAAGAATTAGTCTTACCTCCCACCGGACTTAATCAACAAATGCGAGATAGCCCCATGGCCATATCTCCAAATCATATCTCAAATATTTCTTTCAATAATGCCGGTATCGAGGTCTTACTAACTCTAGCTCATAAACTTTCATGTACAAGAAGCATGGGTATTCAGACCCTTTCATAATCATCTCTAAAACCTAAATAATTTCATCTTTCAATTCATTCACAAAAGATCACAATCTTGTCTTAACACTTATCTACAAGTATTCATTTCTTAGTCTTGCCACTAATCATGATCTAGCTATTCATAGCAAATAATAACTCATTCACAAATTTCAAACTCATATGATATCTTATTACATCACGATTTATGATTCCTTAATAATAATTCATTCTCATGAAACCATTTTATTCAACATCGATCTCCCAAAAATTTATCCTTTTCACAAACATGATTTTATCACTTGCAATCTCATTTGCATCTCTACTACTATAAAGGAAGAACCTCTTAGTGTAATTTGTCCTCAACCTAAATAATTTCGAAAGTGAACCAGTTCTGGACTAACTTTGGTAAATATTTTCAAAAGTGGACCAGTCGGGTAAATACTTTCCACAGTGGGTCAGTTTCGGGAATTATTTTCTTTTTTTTTTTATATAAAACTTCTTAAAACCCAAAAAAAAGTATTTGGGCACCGTGGGATTCGAACCAGGCAACAGCCAGCAACCACTTTAGTGGTACCCCACTGACCAAGAAGTCTTTGTGACTTTCTTGTCATAGAGGCAGGCCGAAACTCTCATGTATCAACTTTCGGGTTCTGGGTATTTTAAACAAAATCAAAACAAATTGAGGATTATAAGTTTCGAATCCCGCACCTACTACCAGCAACAGTGACAGCCCTATGGCTCACTCACTAACCAATAGATCTACTTGCAACTACTGATTAAAGATTGTATTACTTTAGTTTTGTTCATACTGTTCTCAGATTGTCTCTTTTTACCCCAAAAAAAAAATCGTTTATTCCAAGATCCAACACTTTATGATATTGATATAAACTTTTAGACTGAGATAAATTTTAAAAGAAAACAGTAGCAAAACTCATTTCAAACTCTTTTTAAAATATATTTCTATTTTTAAATAATCTCCCTTCTCATTCTAGATATAGATTTTGCCTTTATCTCAAAACTTGATTTCTAAGAGTTTTATTCATGAAGACTAGTTTATGTGCTCCCCATCAAACTAATTAAACTTGGCAATAAAGACGAACAAGTCTCTGAATCATCAAGGATAATTCTTTTATGAAAGAAAATTTTATTTTTACATAACAACATGCAATAGTAGATATATTTTGTGGTAGCATTCTAATTTATCTTTCTTCCTTCCTTCATTTGACTAATCATGGTATCAAGTATAAATTTAGTATAACACTATTACACATGAATCGTATATTCAACACATACAAATTTCCTAAGCATATAAACAAGATTCATAATATAAAGCATTTCTTCTTTTTAATTAGCATGATATTATCTATAATTAGAAAGTAGAGAACACCCACCTTAATTGAAGATTGAACAATAAAAAGATAGGACACATCTTCTAGCTCCAAGGCCACACTTAGAACTTCTCCTCCTAGCAAGACTTCTCCAAAGCATAAGAACACTACTTCTCTTTCTTTTTCTTTCTTCTTCTTATTTCTTGACTTGCTTTTGGTGTGAAGAATGAGGAGAAATATGGTGCTATTTATAGGATTTGTTGAGGGTCAAATTTGCAAAATTTCATAGCCTATTAAATCTCCATATTAATTCTCCATCTCTTCATATTTCATAACTTCTAAAACTCCCACCTTTTCATTTGTCCACCTCTTCACATTTGTAACTTTCATAACTTACAAATTCTTCTCATCCCCACTTTCTCACACTAACTCTCTCTTCTCTTCTCCACTACAAGAACCGATCCATTTTGGGGAAGAAAACCGGTCAAAATTGTGTGTACACATGTACAATATAACATTTGTAAGGTTGTAAGGTGGGCCCTCATTCACAAATACCATCACACCATTACTCAACACAACAGCACTAGTGTGTGCTGTGTATGAACCGATGGGTCCCCATTCATAATTCCCATTCATTATAATTTATTCATTACTTCTTCAAATCAACCAAACCAATCAAGCTATATATATATACACACACACTATCTATATATACTATGTATACACTATCTATACATATTTGTATGATAGTTTACCAAAAATTAAAAATATATTTTGCATAAATAAAATAAAAATAAACACTCCAAAAATTTATCTTGAAAACGGATACGATCAAACGCGCGCACCGATACACGTGCATCGCACGTAAAATATCGGAATACGAAAATTGACTTTATCAACGGGAAAATGTTAAATACAATATAAGAAAAATTATTTATTAATTTATACATTCTATGACGTAATTACTACGTGCGTAGGAAACACGTGCATCGCACGTAAAATATCAAAATGCGAAAAATTAATTTTATTGATGAAAAATTATTAAATATAATCGAAAACAATATAAGAAAAATATATTTACTAATTTTGTGTATTTCATGATGAAATCGCAACACGTAGAAAGCACGTGCATTATACGTGTAGAAAGTCTGAAAATGCATTTTAATCAAAACAAGGGAAAAATAAATTTTCGTTTTATAAAATATATTTAAATACATAAAAATAAATAATTTAAACCTATAGAAAATATTATACGTAGTGGTGGAAACACGTGCAACAAAACACGTAAAAAGCACGTAAATTATGGAGATTGAAATATTATATTTTAGTTGACTGAAGTCAACACGGAAAAATGTATAAATAGTACGAATCCAAAATATGTAGTGAAACACATTACCAAAATATACGTGCGTAACACCCAGGGGCAAAATTGTAATTTCAATTTTGCGGGGTGTTACACTCTCCCCCCCTTAGAGTAGTTCCGTCCCCGGAACTCGCTAGGGTAAAGATTGTATTTTGTACATGTCATTGAAAATATTATTCTTGTATTTAGGAAACAGCAAGTTTAAAATATGTAACGAGGAAAACAAGACAACTCTATATAGGAAAATTATGAATATTCAAATGTTACAAGACAGAACAAGAAAAATAGGAAAATGGCATAAGAAATGAGATGTGACAGTAGACAGAATAGTTTGAGAGAAACTTTTGTACAAAAATAATATTAGGTAAGCTATTGGATAAAAGGGAAAAGTCAATTAAGTTGTTACCTTCGAAATAGTTCGGAAAACAATGTGGCGAAGAAAACATTGTCAATAGGTAATTTATCAATGTAATAAACTGTAGAAAATTCGCAAACTGTATAATGAAATCTAATTAGCAATTTCAAACAAAACCATTAAATAAGATTTTGGAAAAAAAATAAATGGGAATGAGACTTGGTTGAAAGTATAGATAACATAGAATGACTTTGTATATCAATTAATAAAATAGTTTGTAAGGGAACTATAATAATTATACACACAATTTGAAAAAAAAAATAGAAAGCATACGTTGAAATACTTTGTGAATATACAAAATTTTGTAGTGATGAAAATATTTTATAACAATAAGACAAAATAGTGTAAAGCACATACACGAGATGGAAACACAATTGAAAACAATAATTATATGGTGCAGCAAATTAGGACAATAGACATAAACAAGTATATGCAAAAATATTAATGTAGTAATTAGATGAGGGTTAAATGATATGTATAATGGGAATATTGAAATATATGATATATATAGAAACCATTGGGAAAATATATGTAATAACTAAGAGTATAAAGACAGTTAAAATTTGAGAAAAGATAATGTATAAATAGTGAGTATATACATTATATTAAAGATGTGTAAAACTATAAAAAGTAATGAGTAGCGATTAATAGTAAAAAATCAAAACAAGTATGCAATAATAATAGTACCTAGTGTAGACAATAAAACAAATGTTAGGTCATATTTATTTAGGTAGAAAAATTTTAATCTTGTTAAGAACATATAGGATAAGATAATATAGTATCTTAGAAATCAGATCATATAAAATGAGAGCACATAAGAAAATTTCATAAGATAAATCCAGAATAATAAATAAGAAAATAATTGTTGAAACATTAATTTAATAAATGGCAATTTAAAACTTGACAAAATACATAAAGTAATAGTAGACATAGACGGGTAAACATAAAGTACATAAATAAATGAAAGACAAAATTTTAAGTTTGAAAAATAGGTTTAAAATATCAAGACTAAGGAAGATAGACAAATAATAAATATTCAAATCATTTACTAACATAAGAAAATATTTATTTGAAAAAAATATGGAGAAAGTAGCATGATAAAAATCTACAAAATAATTTGAGAGGGAAGTGTGTAAGGTATCACGAATGATGGTCCAAGCCAACCACGCTTCCACTGCGCCACTCTGATATCCAGGGGAATGTGCTCGCATACACTCTCATATCAATGTATACGAGGAGAATCATCATGAATGAAATTGAATGTAAGTTCAATAACAACTTCATTCACGACTCCAGTCATCCAAAAGAAAGAGAAAACATCAGTGCATAGAGCAACACAAATGTAAATCACTTACATTTAAATCTCTATAGACTGAAACTCACACTCTAGTGTCCGCAGGAATAAAATTGTAACTACTCACTAAGGTGTCACGGTTTCTAAACTATAGTCAATGGTCTTACTACTCTTCCTAAACAAATCTTTAGTCTATCAAGTTCGGATTCACTTGGGTTAGCCGTAAGAGTCGGTTCCCAGCTAGCGGTGGTCCGAAGACGCTTAAATACCGTGTCGCTTAGGGTTGTTTACACCCGGTTGACAGAAGGACTCTCTTGGTTTGTTCCCAAATTTATCGTCACTTTTTATCGTTCCTCATAAACTTGTACTACTTGTGAAGCATGCTCTGATACCATCTGTAACACTCCGAATTTCAAATAAGGATAAATTCGAGATTTCACAGGATCTTTACTTCACTTCGTACAATTTTACAAGAAATTTAAAACTTTTCATTCACAATACATCAGAGTTCAATTACAACTTGGTTTTGCACAGCGGAAGAATGAAATTTACAATAAAATATTTACAACATCTTTAAAATAAAACAGCATCAGCATATCCACTTTATAGCTCCATGAATAGTCCTTTACCTGCATATCAATCTGTGGGCACGTCAGTTACTTACAACTGACGAAATGTTATACACGGCTATCCTCTCTATGCCGGGAATAGTATAACGATCTCATACTTTAACAAATCACAAAAAAAGATTGAATGAACAAATAAAGTGTCAAAAGTGATTATTCTAAATATAAGTGTATGTCATGCCTTAATGCCTAATGCACACAATTCTACACTAGGATGACACTAATGCACACTTGTTCGGATTCTATGCATCCCATACTACATAGGTCCAAGGGCAAGCGCCTACGTACTCCACATTGCAGGGTTCGATCCCTCGCCATGAGACTACCCAGTAATAAAACAAGTTTTAGAGTTATTTCACAGATACGGATCTCAGCCTCCCTGGCTAGCCTCCCTGGCTTATATTAACAGATCCCAGCCTCCCTGGCTATTATATCGTGATGATAATCCCGTAAATGCCCTTCTAGCCCCAGTATATACATATTCTTTGGAGTATGGTAAACATCCGTCGACTACCCTAAGTCCCGGATAAAATACAGTCCATCTCCTATGGGGCAACCACAGTCCACCAACTGGGTCTATAGCCACGGAGATCCACCGCCGACTATATAGAAGCACCCATTTACGTTTGCACAAGTTTATCACATCTTCACTTAAGTACCTAATTATTCTTAAGTTCAAGACATGAATAATTTCCATTCAAAGAATTAGTCTTACCTCCCACCGGACTTAATCAACAAATGCGAGATAGCCCCATGGCCATATCTCCAAATCATATCTCAAATATTTCTTTCAATAATGCCGGTATCGAGGTCTTACTAACTCTAGCTCATAAACTTTCATGTACAAGAAGCATGGGTATTCACACCCTTTCATAATCATCTCTAAAACCTAAATAATTTCATCTTTCAATTCATTCACAAAAGATCACAATCTTGTCTTAACACTTATCTACAAGTATTCATTTCTTAGTCTTGCCACTAATCATGATCTAGCTATTCATAGCAAATAATAACTCATTCACAAATTTCAAACTCATATGATATCTTATTACATCACGATTTATGATTCCTTAATAATAATTCTTTCTCATGAAACCATTTTATTCAACATCGATCTCCCAAAAATTTATCCTTTTCACAAACATGATTTTATCACTTGCAATCTCATTTGCATCTCTACTACTATAAAGGAAGAACCTCTTAGTGTAATTTGTCCTCAACCTAAATAATTTCGAAAGTGAACCAGTTCTGGACTAACTTTGGTAAATATTTTCAAAAGTGGACCAGTCGGGTAAATACTTTCCACAGTGGGTCAGTTTCGGGAATTATTTTCTTTTTTTTTTTTATATAAAACTTCTTAAAACCCAAAAAAAAGTATTTGGGCACCGTGGGATTCGAACCAGGCAACAGCCGGCAACCACTTTAGTGGTACCCCACTGACCAAGAAGTCTTTGTGACTTTCTTGTCATAGAGGCAGGCCGAAACTCTCATGTATCAACTTTCGGGTTCTGGGTATTTTAAACAAAATCAAAACAAATTGAGGATTATAAGTTTCGAATCCCGCACCTACTACCAGCAACAGTGACAGCCCTATGGCTCACTCACTAACCAATAGATCTACTTGCAACTACTGATTAAAGATTGTATTACTTTAGTTTTGTTCATACTGTTCTCAGATTGTCTCTTTTTACCCCAAAAAAAAAATCGTTTATTCCAAGATCCAACACTTTATGATATTGATATAAACTTTTAGACTGAGATAAATTTTAAAAGAAAACAGTAGCAAAACTCATTTCAAACTCTTTTTAAAATATATTTCTATTTTTAAATAATCTCCCTTCTCATTCTAGATATAGATTTTGCCTTTATCTCAAAACTTGATTTCTAAGAGTTTTATTCATGAAGACTAGTTTGTGTGCTCCCCATCAAACTAATTAAACTTGGCAATAAAGACGAACAAGTCTCTGAATCATCAAGGATAATTCTTTTATGAAAGAAAATTTTATTTTTACATAACAACATGCAATAGTAGATATATTTTGTGGTAGCATTCTAATTTATCTTTCTTCCTTCCTTCATTTGACTAATCATGGTATCAAGTATAAATTTAGTATAACACTATTACACATGAATCGTATATTCAACACATACAAATTTCCTAAGCATATAAACAAGATTCATAATATAAAGCATTTCTTCTTTTTAATTAGCATGATATTATCTATAATTAGAAAGTAGAGAACACCCACCTTAATTGAAGATTGAACAATAAAAAGATAGGACACATCTTCTAGCTCCAAGGCCACACTTAGAACTTCTCCTCCTAGCAAGACTTCTCCAAAGCATAAGAACACTACTTCTCTTTCTTTTTCTTTCTTCTTCTTATTTCTTGACTTGCTTTTGGTGTGAAGAATGAGGAGAAATATGGTGCTATTTATAGGATTTGTT
Source organism: Hemerocallis citrina (assembly GCA_017893485.1). Lineage (NCBI taxonomy): Eukaryota > Viridiplantae > Streptophyta > Magnoliopsida > Asparagales > Asphodelaceae > Hemerocallis > Hemerocallis citrina. The sequence goes on from CM030358.1 coordinate 277,243,385, forward strand.
GAGGGTCAAATTTGCAAAATTTCATAGCCTATTAAATCTCCATATTAATTCTCCATCTCTTCATATTTCATAACTTCTAAAACTCCCACCTTTTCATTTGTCCACCTCTTCACATTTGTAACTTTCATAACTTACAAATTCTTCTCATCCCCACTTTCTCACACTAACTCTCTCTTCTCTTCTCCACTACAAGAACCGATCCATTTTGGGGAAGAAAACCGGTCAAAATTGTGTGTACACATGTACAATATAACATTTGTAAGGTTGTAAGGTGGGCCCTCATTCACAAATACCATCACACCATTACTCAACACAACAGCACTAGTGTGTGCTGTGTATGAACCGATGGGTCCCCATTCATAATTCCCATTCATTATAATTTATTCATTACTTCTTCAAATCAACCAAACCAATCAAGCTATATATATATACACACACACTATCTATATATACTATGTATACACTATCTATACATATTTGTATGATAGTTTACCAAAAATTAAAAATATATTTTGCATAAATAAAATAAAAATAAACACTCCAAAAATTTATCTTGAAAACGGATACGATCAAACGCGCACACCGATACACGTGCATCGCACGTAAAATATCGGAATACGAAAATTGACTTTATCAACGGGAAAATGTTAAATACAATATAAGAAAAATTATTTATTAATTTATACATTCTATGACGTAATTACTACGTGCGTAGGAAACACGTGCATCGCACGTAAAATATCAAAATGCGAAAAATTAATTTTATTGATGAAAAATTATTAAATATAATCGAAAACAATATAAGAAAAATATATTTACTAATTTTGTGTATTTCATGATGAAATCGCAACACGTAGAAAGCACGTGCATTATACGTGTAGAAAGTCTGAAAATGCATTTTAATCAAAACAAGGGAAAAATAAATTTTCGTTTTATAAAATATATTTAAATACATAAAAATAAATAATTTAAACCTATAGAAAATATTATACGTAGTGGTGGAAACACGTGCAACAAAACACGTAAAAAGCACGTAAATTATGGAGATTGAAATATTATATTTTAGTTGACTGAAGTCAACACGGAAAAATGTATAAATAGTACGAATCCAAAATATGTAGTGAAACACATTACCAAAATATACGTGCGTAACACCCAGGGGCAAAATTGTAATTTCAATTTTGCGGGGTGTTACATAAGCGGAAGGGACGGCTTCAAGGGCGGCTAGGCCAGGCTGACCCAGAATGACATTGTAGGCTGCAGGGACATCTACGACCATGAAGTCCATCGACTCCATTCGGGTAGTAAGAGTTTTGCCAGCAGTTACGTCGAGGGTGATCACCCCTTCAATAGTCACTGGCACTCCCGTGAACCCATGGAGCATGTAGCCGGCGGACTTGAGTCTGTCTCAGGAGAGCTTTAGGCCTTTAAATGCGGCGAGAAAAAGGATGTTAACGGAGCTGCCATTGTCCACTAGGATCCTCTCCACTTTGAAGTTCACCATGTGGAGGCTGATGACGAGTGCGTCACAATGGGGCGTTCGGACACCCTCAAGGTCTTCATTAGAGAATGTGATGGGCACTCCGAGGCCTTTAGGAGGAGGGGTGGTACGAACCGAGTTGACTTCCCTTATAAATGCCTTTCGAGAGGAGTTAGAAGAGCCCCCCTTTGGGCCCCCATGAATGAGGTGGAGGACACGCTCCTCTTCGAAGTCGGGCGTTTCCTCGCGTTCAGGCCGCTTGTTAGCTCCCCGAGGCGGGGAAGGAAGTTCGGCTCGGTCCTTTCTCATGAACCTGGTCAGCTGCCCCTCTGGATGATGGCTTATATCCCATTCTTCGAGGCCCGACAATCATTGGTGTCGTGGCCATGATCCCAGTGATAACGGCACCACTTCTCTTTGTCCCTTTTCTTGGTGGGGGTGTTCATCCTCGAAGCAGGAGGTATGATCCCTTCCTTCTCAACTTCCATTAGACTGGTAGAGACATTGGTGGTGAGAGGAGTAAATTTCTCGAATCTGGGGGAAGGTCGGCGCTGGCCGGCATTATCCTTCTGGAGCTTCTTGGCTCCCTCCTCTTCTGTTCCCTTGCTCTTAGACCCAGAGGAAGCCCCTCCAAGTTGGGTCGGTGCTCGGCTTCTTCGGCCCGAATATATTTTTCACTCCGGAGGAGGAGGTCAGAGAAGTTTTGCGGGGGCTTCTTGGCGAGGGAGGAGCGGAGGCTGGAGTTGAGGACATTGGATTGAAATGCTGCTGCAGCGACCGACTGGTCGAGGGATGCTATGGACCTGGCTTCGGCTGTGAATCTTTTCACATAGTCTCTCAACTTCTCACCCTTCTTCTGGTGGAGGTAGAGTAGCGAAATGCTGGTCTTCTCAGTTCGGCGGCTACTCACGAAGTGGGTGACGAAGAGGGTCTCGAATTGCTCAAAGGAGAATATCGAGGATGGGTGTCACGCCCTGCTTCCCAAAAATATGGAATACGAGCACGTGACGAAGCCCAGCGAATAATTTTTACATCATCCATAAGCTGTAGGATCGACTCAGCATCATAACAAGAATATACAAGAGAAATATATATAACCAAGCATGCATGAATAATTTATTAAGCAGCAGAAAACAATTTAAACAAATAATAATGTTCAAATAGTTCACATGTCTGGATCAAGTATAAACTCGGAAACAAGTCTTAAACAACAGAAGAAATAAATACCTTAAAGAAAGCAATTATTTAAACAGGTCCTTGCTCCAAGCAAAACCTGAAATGTCTGATCGCCAAATTCCAGCAGGTAGCTTGTCCCAAGGTCTGCTTAATAAATATAAAAAGAGAAACCAGGGGAAAAACAAGAGAGAATGCCCTTAGTGCAAGCTAGGGCCACAAATAGTAAAAACAAGTACAAGTATGAGGAACAGGAACTGGAACGAAGAATGTAACAGAATTATAATAAGTAATGGGAACAACCAAGAACTAGCTAGCAAGGGGGGACTTCCTAGTAAACAGGCTAGTTAACAACTGCTAATGGTAAAACATATGTCAGGTGAACCTGTAGGGGTAACTAACATCAAGTATCATGTTTCATGTGTCAGGTTTCACACATCAAGTTTCATATTTCAAGTTACAGGTGTCATGTTCAAGTTCCATGTATCAGATATCAGGTAACCAGGTAATCAGGTAACAGGATAATCAGGTAACGGATAATCAGGCAACAGGATAATCATGTATCACGTATTAAGTTCAAGTCTTGTGTGATTACTATCTAGGTAGCACGACATGCATCCATCTTTTTACTACATGGTTGCTACAGTCAAAACAATTGCGTTTAGACCTAGTAATGGAGTCTATAGGGCGGTGTACTCAGGTATCAAGTAATCAAGCAGGCACGGTTCATGAATACGAATTAAATAAAAGGTTCACGAAGCAAGTTCGTGAATACTAACAGGTTCAAGGACCACACAGTGGTTCCATGAATACAACAGGTTCATGAGCCAAGTAACTGACTCCATGAATACATCACGTGCAACAGGTTCATGAGCCAAGTAACTGACTCCATGAATACACCACGTGCAACAGGTTCATGAACCGAGTACTAGGAAACACGGGCCCCCTTCTGAGTACACTTACCTATATTGTCCACTCTATAGTCTTTCCCTTAACCCCGGCTTATTACATTTGCTCAGGCAGAATTTGTATATTTGTATTTGCATATGAAATAGTGTTGAAAAAATGTAGATTAATTCTAACAAAAATTGGGGATGTCCTATAGGGTGTCCAGCAGCTACATATAAAATTTGGAGTCAAACGCTCGCTGGTTGCACAGCTAAATTAATTTGCGAAATAAATGTACACAGCAGTTTTGCAAAACTGCGTCTACTGACACAGCTGCAGTATAACTGCCATAACTCTCAGACCGTAGCTCCAAATTCGATCATTTTGGAGTCTATCGATATCTACACATCCGGACCTACAATTTTTATTCAGGGCTTGGGCCCAGAATCAAATGATAAAAGGGTCGAAACCGCAAAAGAATATTCAGACAGTAACACAGGGAAATAATTTACTAATGTAGATTTCATGGAAAAATGCCATTTGGCGTCTAAGTTATTACGTGGCATAAATACATGATAATGGAGGTCAAACAGCAACTAATAAATGTTTTACAAGTCATAATGGTCGCAAGTTCTTCAAAATACTAAATATATATGTGTCAACAATTTTTTAGGGCTCCTTAATTCATATGTCCATGAGTTTCATGTGTTCAAGGGTAAAAGAGTCCAATTGATTATTATTTAATACAAGAAAGTTTTGTGACTCATAGAATTGTGGGTTTGGAGGTTCAAAATTGATTTACAACGATATTTCAAAGAGGAGTCACAATCTAACTATTTGTAGTATTTCAAGGGTACTTGTACTAGAACAATAAAATGTACAAGGATACTTGTCTTAATTTGACGATGACTAGATCCGCTTGTAGAAGCAATTTGGGTAGAAAAATCCCGGAAGAAGTCCTCAAAAAGCACGTGCGAAAAATAACCGAAGATCGAGTTTTCCCCGCGCACAGGATCAGCCCAGAACAGCAAACAGCAATTGAGATCTGGTGCGGCACGAACACGGGACAGCAACGGCAGCGAATCAGAGGGCACGAACGCAGCGGATCTGCGCCAGAACACGGGACAGCAAATCTGGATCCGTTGTGGGCGAACACGAAACAGCGATCACAGCACACAGATCTTGACGCGATCGGACAGTTCAAATCCGAGCCCGCCCTTTTCCCATTCTTCTTCTTCTTCGTTCGTTCTCTTCTTCGTTCTTCTTCGTTCGATCGAAACAGAGTGCGAGAGAGATAGCAACGGCGGGGGTTCTTCGTTGGCGGCGACTGCGGCAGCGACGGAGGGCGGCGACGGCGGTGGGTGCTCCTCCGTTCGTGGGTTCGAGAGCAGGGGAGTGCAGAGGATGGTGGCGAGCTCTGTTCTCGAGTTCGAACAGGGGAGGTCCAATGGCAGGGGCTCGGCGTCTGGTCGCCGAGGAATTGCGACACAGGAGAGGCGGCGACGGAGGTGGGTGACGGAGGTCGAAGTATGGTTAATGGCGAAAGTTGGGTTTGTTCGAAGGTGGGTTCGGAGTTGAGTTCGATGGCGAAGATGGAGGACGATGGTGGGGTTCTGTGGTTGAAGAGATGGCGGAGGCGATGGCGATGGAGTTGTGGAGGTCGAGATGATGGTGAAGGAGGCTAACGGAGGCGATCGGAGTGGGGAAAATGGGTTGTTATCGAAGGAGAAGGAAGCGGAAGAACGTGAGGGAGAAGGGGAGGGTAGGCGGTTGGTTTGTTTGGGGGCTGCACAATATACGGGGTTAGGGTTATAATAACCGGTTTAGTTATAAGGTAATTGGGCTATGGGCTTCAATTGGGTAAATGGGTAAATGGGTAATTGGGTTTAAAATACAATAGAGAAATTACCAATAAATGTAGGATTATATATATCAAGCTATATATATTTCAGTACAATATGAAAATTATTTGAAATCGCTACAAATACAAAAATCAATAGGAATAGGTTTCTAGATCATCAATCAAGATAATAATATTAATAACGACAATAATAAATTTTGATATACATATCAAGATGAGATGTGAGATAAATAAGTTTATAAAAACTCAGATAGTAATAAAATAAGATACAATTCGCCAATCACTTATAAAATATACATTAAGGTTGGAATACACTATTATTCGAAGAAAATACAATTTCCGGTCCGAAAGATTTTAATAGAAGGCCCAAAGTCGAGTTTACAATAATACTGAATTTATGATAAATCAAAATACGAAATTTACTCACAAAATACATATTTAGGGAAACAGGGATTACAATGGGGCAAGGCGAGAGTACCATTCTCGAGCTGGACCCTTGAGAGTTGCGGGGAAGGTTTTGCAGAGCAGGGCATCAGAAGGTTGATGGATGAGCATTAAGGTCTTGAAGCTTTCGATGTGATCGACGGGGTCAGTCTCCCCGGAATAGGTCTCAAATTGAGGAGGCTTGAAGCCGATTGGTACGGGTGCATCCATTATCGTTCGGGAAAAAGGAGGTCGACTAGGACAAAGGGTCTTTCCTCTTAGCTCCTCTTCTCGGTCTAACTGACCCAAGCGCCTCTCCATTTCGTGGAGACGGCGGAAGACGGCGTCATCCCTTCGACGGTAATCAGCCGAGCCTCTAGACTCGTCTTCGTACGAGTGAGAGCGGGGGCTACGACGACGGTAGCTCCTGGAGTGGTGAGGACTTAGCATATGCCGGGAGTTGCTAGGAGCTGGAGGAGGAGTTGGGGACCGTCGGCGAGGACTTCGGACCGGAGGAGGAGAGGGGATCTTTGGAGCATTGGTGTTAGGACGGAGATTGAGAGCTTGTAGGACGATCGCTTGGAACTGCTGGAACTCGGCACGGGTGATGGGTGCCTCATCGTTCCTAGGCTGTTGCCGACCTGCATGGGAGTGTGGTCTTCTTCTGTGATGCTCGGGGGGTTCTCTCCGCCCCCTTCAGATGGGGGGACCTTCTGTTGTCTCAGCGGTGAGGAGATCGCTCATCCGGACGGTGTTGGCGGGAGGCTCCCTCTCAGGCCCGCTTTTCATCCAGACGGCGGCGAAGATCCTCATCTTTCTACCGATTGAGGACGGTGTTGCGAAGGTCGGAAGCTTGGGGATTGTGAGAGGCCATCGAATCCGAAGAGGCATTGTGGATGGAGACGTGGTCTGGATGGAGAGGTTGTTTCTGTGGGTTGGGACCCTTTGGAGGTTGTTGATTCTGCGGAGGAGGTAGGTTCTGTTGAAGAGGGTCCATGGCTTGAGGAGGAAGTTGCCCCTGCTGTTGAACAGGCTGAGGGGGAACTTCCTATTGCTGATCGGGATTGGGTCCTCGATTGGACCCTTTGGATCTGACTTTCCTAAGAGGCATGGCTGGAGAAGATCTGTCCAACAGGAAGAGGAGAGGTTGCTATTCGTTAGTTTTCCCACAGACGGCGCCAATCTGTTGCCGCTAAATCTGGTGTGGGGGCAAACAGATAGTATTTGTGGATTCTTAGGAAAACTGAATAGCAAACCTGTTACCTGTTCCGCCGGAATTTGATGCTGAATCCTACCGTACACCTGCAAAAAGTGCAAGACTCCAGGGTTGTTCCCGGCGACGCACCCTCCGATGCTCAAGTCAGTAATCAGGAATGATTATGAAAGAGCGCAAAAACTGGGAAAAGATTGATTACCTCTTAAAGGATATGGATGGGGGGTATTTATAGGCACCGCTGGGATCAGATTAGGAATGTAATCCCCCTGTGGTTAGATAAGGAATGTAATCCCTAATCCCCAGTGAAGGGATAGATATGAATCAGGGCCGTTGGTTAGGATTTAATCAGAAACCCTAATTCTATCCCTTCTGGACCGGGTTTGCTGCGGGTTGAAATCCGCACCCAGTTGAGGTGGATCCGTTCGCGGGTAAGTGGGTCTTCGAGGAAGAGAACCAGTACCCGCTTCAGACCCATTGGTAGGTGAAATTACCTGTTTTATCCCTAGGCTTCAAGATTCGTGCCCAATTTGGACGGTTCCGATTTAACCCTATTTTTAGCCATATCAGGTTTTTTGAAAATATACTTCAGGGGAGTTTTTTGCACAAAAAATAGGTCAATACGGTTTTATGCAGAAAGGGTATAATTTATGGGTTTTTATAAAAAAAAAAATTGGCCTTAAATTAGTTAACGGCGTTGTATGGAATATGAAAGGCTCACTTCTTCAAAAAATTTGCCGTACTGCCCCCTTTTTTGAAAATATTTAGTGCCTTGCCCTACTTCCCAAAACAATTAGCGATATGCCCTTATTTAGGACACGTCAGCAACAAACGTTATTGGAAAAAATGGCATACGTTATTTCGATGCCGTTCTTCCCAATAACGGTACATGTTTGCCAAAAAAGTTTCATGTCGTTATTTGGAATAACGGCATCTGTTATTTTTGTCTAAAGATCGAACAGTCTCAATTGTGAGATGAGAGAGAATTGCAAAATGAAAACAACTAATGCCGTTCTCTCAGAGAACGGCAACGATTATACTGATGCGGTTATTTTGAATAACGACATCAGCTATATTTGTTTTGCACAGTTTTCTATAATCAAAAACCCCCTTCTCCTTTCTTTTGCCTTACGATATCTTCTTTCCTTTACTCCGACTCCCAAAACCCTAAACCCAAAAAAAAAATTCCGAAAATCCGAAGTATTTGAGTGATTTGTAAGTTGCCAATCATAAATTATACTTAGACTGTAACACCCCGCAAAATTGAAAATTACAATTTTGCCCCGGTGTGTTACGCACGTGTATTTTGTAACGTGCTTTACCGCATATTTTAATCACCGACTATTTATACAATTTCTATATTGATTTTTACCTTACTTTAAGTCAACAAAAATATAATATTTCAATCTTCATATTCTACGTGCTTTTTACGTGTTTTGATGCACGTGTTTCCACCACTACGTATAATATTTTCTATAGGTTTAAATTATTTATTTTTATGTATTTAAATCTATTTTATAAAACGAAAATTTATTTTCCCCTTGTTTTGATTAAAATGCATTTTTCGATTTTTTGAACGTATGATGCACGTGCAAATTTTATTCTCATTTGTTATTCTCAATTACAAATTTTTAGCATGCATAAGTTTTAATTAAGCCTTCTTTTGATCCATGGACCTATAAACTAAAATGTAGCCCATTAGGAGAGGAGCCCACTATATAATTAAATAAATTAATTAGTAATGAGCCCATGTAGCAAGCCCACTAGATAATTAAATAAATTAATTAGTAATGAGCCCATGTAGCAAGCCCACTATTAAAATCACATTTTTAGTTAAACATGTACTAATACCTGACAAGTTACACATATTAGTACACATTTAGAGTTATAGAAATGTGTTCATATTTGTTTATGCATGTGTGCATGCATACACAAATGTATTTGGACCATTTTTTGGGCAAGGGGAGGAGAAGAGTTGGTAGGTTGAGTTAGTGGAGAGTGGGGAGATGAGAGGTTGAGAGTTTTAAGAGTTAAGAATATGAAGAGGTGAGAATTAAAAAGAGAATTAAAATGAGAAGTTATTAGGTGGGAGATTTTGCAATATAGTCCCTAGCATTGTCCTATAAATAGCAACTCATTTCTCATTCTTTTTCACACCAAAAATAAAATAGATAAGAGAAAGAGAAGAAAGAAAAGAGAAGCAAGAGAGAAAGAAAAGAGGGAAAGGAAAAAGAAAGAGAGTAAGAAAGTTATTGTGCTTGGAGAATCTCTTGCTTGGAGCATTTGCTAGGAGGAGAAGAGGACTAGGAGTTGCTAGAAGCAAGAAGGAGCCATTCATTTGTAGTTTTCAACCTTCAAACAAAAGGTGGGTTCTCATGCTTTCTAATTTAGAACTATGCATGCTAGTGATAATATATGAACATTTTGTTTTGATGTGTAGTTAAAATTTCATGTTAGTGTTACATGCTATTGCTATGATTAAACAAATAATAGGAATTTTTGACTAAAGAGCTAATGCCATAGATCATGTTAGAATACTTGTAAAATGTTATGCATGTTAAAAGTGTGTGGTTGTATGAGAAATTTGTTGAAAAATGTTGGGAATACATTCTTTTGCAAAAATATTTTTGTGAAGAATCTTGTTATGAATAGATAAAATTCATGTTAGTTTAAAGTGATGTTGTGATTAAGTAGAAAAAGGAAGTCTACCATGCTAACTAAAGAAAGAAAATACTTGATTGTTGTGAACCATGCTAATATGTTTGCTTAGTCTTGTGTTTACAATAGTGTTAATATATGAGAATAACTTTGATGTGAAATTTACAAATGGGAATCATGCTATCATAATTGCGAAAGTAATCTTATTGTGACAATTACCATGTTAATGAAAAAAAAGACAAATTCTTGTATAAACCATGTTGGTAAATTGTAGAATTTTTATGCTTATAATATTATTGACCATATTAGATTTTATAATAAAATAAAAATGAAATTTCGTTAGTTTATAATATGTCGACATGTGTAGGTTCTATTTTTAAAAGAATAGGAACTATTGTGTGAAAGAGCAATTTTTATTTTTATAAAATATAATTTATGTCAAATTGAGATTTTAATCAAATAGACATGGATACTAGTTTTCATTTCTTTTGTAGGATTTAGTTCCTAAAGAAAAGTCTAAGTTTTGCAAAAGATGAGAAAAAGGAATTTCTTTAAATAAGTGAAAAATAGTATTTTTAAAATAATTGGAAATTTTATTAGTTACTATCTTTTTATTATTTGCTATCTTTTTATTAGTTACTATCATGGAAAGGATTATTTCTAAAATTGTAAAAGAATTGATCTTTTGGAATGAACACATTTTATGGAAAAAGACACACTTTGTGGATAGTTGAACAAAAGAACATTTGTGCCTTTTTAAACAGAGATTACACATAAACTTACTGGTTAGCGTAATAAACTTGGGTTTGGTTGAGAATAGTCACGGGTTCAAAACTCCCTGGTGACTTATATTTTATTTTGGGGTTTTAAAATGATTTGGTAAATAGTTTCGAAAGTGGGTCAGTTTGGTAAAAACTTCCGTGGGAACTAGATCTGTAATTTTGATAGTGAGTAGGTCAATTTGGTAAATAGTTTCGAGAGTGGGTCAGTTGGGTAAAAATTTTCAAAAGTGTTTCATTTTGGATAAATTTTAGTATTCATAAAACATAAATGAAGAATTTATTCTTAAAGATTGTTTTTGTGTAATTGATAAAGTTTTAACGAGGATTTGAGATAGGAAGAAAATAAATGACTACAAAAGTATTAGTAAAGAGCATGACTTTTAATTTACAAAATAATGATTTAGGGTGAATTGAAATCTCTTTATTTCTAGAAATGCAATATGGTTGAGTTATGTGACTTTTGAGATCATGAAAGATTTTGTTGTGAATGAGTAAATCATGTTTAGTGCTAAAGATGAGACATTGAAGCGTGTTAAAATGAGACATCGTATGAATTTGAAATTGTGAATGAATTATTATTTATTATGAATAACTAGATCACGAATAGTGGCAAGACTATGAAATGATTACTTTGTGGATAAGTGTTAAGACAAGATTTGATTATTTTTGTGAAGTGAATTGAAAGATGAAATTATATAAGTTTAAGACATGATTACAAAAGGGTGTGAATACCCATGTTTTCTTGTACATGAAAGTTTATGACTTAGAATTAGTAAGACCTCGGTACCGGCATTATTAAAAGAAAAGATTTGAGGAATGATTCGGAGATATGGCTAAGGAGCTATCTCGTATTTGTTGATTAAGTCCGGTAGGAGGAAAAACTGATTCTATGAGTAGAAATTATTCATGTCTTGAACTTAGGAAAATTTAGGCACATAAGTGAAGATGTAGTAAACTTAGGGAAACGTAAGTGGGGTGCTCTATATAGTTGTTGGTGGACTCCAAGACTATAGACCCAGTTGGTGGACAGAGGTTGCCCTGTGGAAGACGGATTATTATATTTTAGTCTGGGACTATGAGGACGGGTCAGCGGTGGACTCCGGGATCTTGAGTAGTCGGACGGATGGATTTTTGTGTTTACCGTCTCCAATGTATATATATATACTGGGCTAGAGGGTCACATACGGGACGGTTCGTACGATGTGGAATCTGTTATAACAGCTGGCGGTGGACTCCAAGGCTGGGATTCACATTCGTGGAATAGTCTGAACTTTGTTTTGCTACCGGGTAGTTTTCATGGCGAGGGATCGAGCCCTTTATTGTGGAGAACGTAGGCGCTTGTCCTCGGACCTATGTAGTATGGGATGCATAGAATCCGAACAAGTGTGCATTAGTGTCATCCTAGTGTAGAATGGTATGCATTAGGCATTAAGGCATGACATACACTTATGTTCAGAATAATCACTTTTGACACTTTATATGTTCATTCAATCTTTTTGTGATTTGTTAAAGTATGAGACCGTTATACTATTCCCGGCATAGAGAGGATAGTCGTGTATAACATTTCGTCAGTTGTAAGTAACTGACGTGCCCACAGATTAACATGCAGGTAATGGACTATTCGCGAAGCTATAAAGTGGATATGCTGGTGCTGTTTTATTTTTAAAGATGTTGTAAATGTTTTATTGTAAATTTCATTCTTCCGCTGTGTAAAACCAAGTTGTAATTGAACTCTGATGTATTGTGAATAAAAAGTTTTAAATTTTCCTTGTAAAATTGTACGAAGTGAAGTAAAGATCCTGTGAAATTCCGAGTTTGTCCTTATTTGAAATTCGGGGTGTTACAGATGGTATCAGAGCATGCTTCACAAGTCGTACAAGTTTATAAGGAACGATAAAAAGTGACAATAAATTTGGGAACAAGCCAAAAGTGTCCTTCTGTCAACCGGGTGTAAACAACCCTAAGCGACACGGTATTTAAGCGTCTTCGGACCACCGCTAGCTGGGAACCGACTCTTACGGCTAACCTAAGTAAATCAGAACTTGATAGACTAAAAGATTTGTTTAGGAAGAGTAGTAAGATCATTAACTATAGTCTAGAACCCGTGACACCTTATTGAGTAGTTACAATTTTATTCCTGCGGACACTAGAGTGTGAGTTTCAGTCTATAGAGATTTAAATGTAAGTGATTTACATTTGTGTTGCTCTATGCACTGATATTTTCTCTTTCTTTTGGATGGCTGGAGTCGTGAATGAAGTTGTTATTGAACTTGCATTCAATTTCATTCATGATGTTCTCCTCGTATACATTAATATGAGAGTGTATGCGAGCACATTTTCCCCTGGGTATCAGAGTGGCGCAGTGGAAGCGTGGTTGGCTTGGACCGTCATTCATGATACCTTACACACCTCCCTCTCAAATTATTTTTGTAGATTTTTATCATGGTACTTTCTCCATATTCAGTATTTTTCAAATAAATATTTTCTTATATTATTTATTATTTGTCTATCTTCCTTAGTCTTGATATTTTAAATTTAATTTTTTAAAATTTCGTCTTTCATGTATTTATGTCAATTTATGTTTACCCGTTTATAACTACTATTACTTTCCGTATTCTCTCAAGTTTTGAATTACCGTTTATTAAAATAATATTGCAATCACTATTTTCTTCGTTTCTTATTTTGGATTTTTCTTATGAAATTTTCTCATGTGCACTCATTTTATATGATTTTGATTTCTATGATACTATAGTATCTTATCCTATATGTTTTTAACAAGATTGAAATTTTCTTTGACGTGTACAAAATACAACCTTTACCCTAGCGAGTTCCGGGGACGGAACTACTCTAAGGGGGGGAGAGTGTAACACCCCGCAAAATTGGAAATTACAATTTTGCCCCGGTGTGTTACGCACGTGTATTTTGTAACGTGTTTTACCGCATATTTTAATCACCGACTATTTATACAATTTCTATATTGATTTTTACCTTACTTTAAGTCAAAAAAAATATAATATTTCAATCTTCATATTCTACGTGCTTTTTACGTGTTTTGATGCACGTGTTTCCACCACTACGTATAATATTTTCTATAGGTTTAAATTATTTATTTTTATGTATTTAAATCTATTTTATAAAACGAAAATTTATTTTTCCCTTGTTTTGATTAAAATGCATTTTTCGATTTTTTGCACGTATGATATTTCACATGGTATAATATTTGGAGGGATTCTATCTTCTCGGCTGAATGGTTGATGGGCGCGTATTTATATTTCACATGGTATAGACCACGATCTGATTTTACCGTCACGAATTCTCTGTGGTTCTTCACAGCATACATCTTCACTTGATGTTGTAGAGTATCTTTGGTTGGAAATCTTTGACCTATGAAGAGTTCATCCAAGTTGGAAGAACCAACGGAAGACTGTCCATGTTCATGTATGGTGGCACGAGACATCCATTCATTTGATTGAGATCCATGCATCGCTGCACTTGTGTCCTGGCTTGGCAACATGCGGCATTGTTAATCGGCACATCAAATTTGACATCAACAACCGGAGCTTTAACGACAATCTCCTCATCATCATCTTCGAGACCGCGTTCCTCATCTTCTTCCTCTTCGACCAAGTCATTATTTACAACGGCGTTGTCAAAGTCTTCCATAGCCATGCCAGCTAGCAAAATATTTTGTGGCAATAGCATAGGATGTACTTGCTCGTATTCGGAGGAAACATGTTCCGTTGGAGTTGTGCTAGTATCTTTGTCTGTATTTGAAATTCTAGCATGTGACTCTGCAGATGGTTTCAAAGTCCGTGTGGGCCTTGGACTTTCGATAACAACTCATGTAGTATTTGGAAGTCTCGTTTGATCGATATATAACTCAACTATATTCCAACTACAACTTGGATGAAGTGTCCTAAGCAACATAGACCTCAGAGAATTGTCATTGTCTACGGGTACGAACAAGAAATACTGCACATCCCCTTTACCAGCAACATAAATGGCTATGAGTTTTAGACTCATTTCACTTCTATCCCATTTGGTGACTTCATATATCTTATCTATTAATTCTACGTACGTAAAGTTGGGGGGAGCCCAAATAATTACCAGTTCAACATCACTATAAGAATATCCAATCTTGGGATCCTTAATTACTTCACCCCCAAAATATAACCAAATAGGAATATCAAATTCCATACCTATGCATAATAATTCAAACATATTCAAGTCATTCACTACTCACAATAAGCATAACATGGGAATACATATCAAACATATGGTTTAGATAATATTACCTTCAAATTAAACCGTACCACCACTAGCTTCAAAATTCGCCATAGATGAAGATTGCAAATGAGAGTGGGAGTAAGGAGGTAGGATGTATGGAATTTTAGAGGACTCGAATGGTTGGAAATTTTTGATTTTGGGATCTAGGGTTTGTGGGTAACACGAGTGATGAGAGAGAGAGAAGATTACGAATCACAAGGGGTAGGAGAAAGGAGAAGGGGGGTTTTGATTATAGAAAACTGTGCAAAATGAATATAACGGATGCCGTTATTCAAAATAATGACATTAGTATAATCGTTGCCGTTCTCTGAGAGAACGGCATTAGTTGTTTTCATTTTGCAATTCTCTCTCAGCTCACAATTGAGACTGTTCGATCTTTAGACAAAAATAACAGATGTCGTTATTCCAAATAACGGCATGAAACTTTTTTGGCAAACAGGTGCCGTTATGGGAAGAACGGCATCGAAATAACGTATGCCATTTTTCCCAATAACGTTTGTTGCTGACGTGTCCTACACATGGGCATATCGCTAATTGTTTTGGGAAGTAGGGCAAGGCACTAAATATTTTCAAAAAAGGGGCAGTACGACAAATTTTTCCACTTCTTCCTTCTTTTTTTTCCTTTGAAAATAAATAAATATTGAAATACAAAGTACAATATTAAAGTGGTGGTCGTCGACGTAGGGACGGCATCGACGGTGAATGGCACGATGGTGGAGGCTCAAGATAGCACTACGGAGACAGGAGAAGGGCGGCGCTCTATTGTTGTGCTCTGTTTGAGCGGGAAAAAGAGACAGCGGTAGTGAGAGGCGCGTTGCTTGCGTCGGGGGTGATGGGGACGGCGACTGGCGGGGTGGCACGACAATTGGAGGTGTCGCGACGGCTGCTTGTCGACGGAATTGGAATAGCAGCGAGGAAACATGGGGGGTCTGTTGTGGTGTCGAGAACCAGAGCAAGGGATCAGGGGAGGTGTTGACGGGGTCTGGGCAGCGCTCAGGAGGCTGGGGGAGGTTGATGGGATGGCTCGCCGGAGTAGGCCGGAGAGAGAGGCCAGAAAAGTAATGGGGTTTGGCTGATGGTGATTTGGGCGGGAAAACAAGGCAGTCGAAAGGTCGGGGAGAGAGAAGAGAGAGGAGAGAGAAAGAGAGGGATGACGGCTGGAAAATTGTATTTTGTGTTTTTAGGATTTGTATCAGGGTTGTATTTATAGAATATTATGATGGGTTTGGGTATAGGGCATGATCCAATAAGAGTGGGTTTGGGTCAAGAACAATTGAAAATGGGTTTTAGGGTTCGAATAAGAGATGGTTTGGAAGACAGTAGGGTTTAAATAAAATACCCGCAATCCAATAAATAAAATCCACAAGATATATAACCCAACAAAAGGAGAAAATAGTTCATCAAGAAGAACAAAGAATTTTGTGAACAAAATTTTAAATCCAAATAGATAAACAATTAATACAAATAAAAGAATATCAACTGGGTTTGAAAAATAAATTGGAGTTCACCACGAAATTTAGATCAAGTACAATAATAAAATAATTCGATAAATGAATATTAAATAAATAATCAAGAAATAACAATTAATAATCATAATCATAATAATAAAAAAATAAAAAAATCGTATCCAGGTTTAACTAACTTTATTAAAATAATCAAATAATAATAATATATTTGTTTTCGGGCTCAAATATAAATTTTTGATCCATAAAATGTAGAAAGTAAGATTAAAGCACACCGTTATTCGAATGAATAAATTTTCGATTAAAAAAATTCTTTAATAAAAATTCGAAATGAATTTAGCACAAATAACTTTATAAAAATCAAATTATAGCAAATACACGGAAAATACTTATTAGCAGAAATGGGGGTTACATTACTATAAAATTGAGGTTGATGTTGGGAATTGTGCTACGTATTCCTGAGATATTATATTGGAAATTCGGAGCGCTACATAGGGTGAATGAGAAATTATCTCCCAAAGTTAGACACTTGATAATGTCTAAAAATGGGTTGAGGGATTTTAGTCCCATATCGGAAAAATCATAAGAATTAGAAGGGTATATATAATAAACACTTTTTTGGCATTGTAAGAAAGCAAATCAGAATGCTCTCTCTCGCGCCCGCAGGAAAGTGTAAATCTTAGACCAATTACATGCAGCTTGTGTGCACCCGCACGTCCTGCGGACATGACTGTCACACTATCTGAACCCCACCCCATGCAGGGATTATTTTTTGCACATGTTTTGAATAAGAGACAAAAAAAAATTCAAAATAAGACTCGCTGTTGGAAACTGCGAGCATAGTTGTGTACAAATACCTAAGCCTACACTCGCTATCTCAAACAGCGAGGGTATTTTCACCAAACTCGCTATTTCAGATAGCAAGTGGGTCATTTTGTAAATACTTTCGAAAGTGGGTCAGTTTAATAAATACTTTCAAAAAGTGAGTCATTTAAAAAAATCAATGGACGTTACGTTAAACTCCTGTCTCACTGTCTGCCAACATCAAAATTATGCTGTAAAATATTATATTATTATTGGTATATTAAATTATGTGGATGCAGGTTTATAGAATCTTGGTAAACCGGATTCAATAACCAACCGATGGATTAGATGCTCCAGTTTATAGTCCCCCCCCCCCCCCCCCCCCCCCCCCGCGCGCGCTGTAATTTTTGATGGTGTTAACAAGTTAGCGAAAAAAATGATTTTGCATGTTTTTTTTTGCAGCAAGGTTGCAAACATTCTCATCCCATAATAATAGAGTGATGCAAACTAGGCTTGAATTCCCAACATCCTCTGCTCATTAGCGAAAAGACCTAAGACTAGACTAGTAGGGCACTTGTTCTTGCACATAGCCATAAATTTGATAAAGATAAAAAAAAAAAATTATAAAATGCTAAAAAACTCTAGTAGGAAAGCATTAAAGCATGAGTTATTGATTTTAAGTAGACTGCATAACTCCAACTCAAAAATATATGGTTGAATCAGTTGCAATTAAATTAGAAAAGCATTAAGCATGGGTGATTAATTTTAAGTAGATTGCTCACTTAAATCCTAGTTGAAAAATGAATAGTTGAGGGGATGGCAAATGGACCGGTTCGGCCCGAAACCGGACTGGACTGCTATTGTAGCGGTTCGGTCCTGGGCCGGCCCACCTAGTTTAGCGGGGCCGATCCAGTCCTTCCTTTTTGAGACCGCGGCCTAGTTGGAACCGAACCACTAAGGCCCGAGACCTGCCGGGTCGTGAACTGGAACAGCCTAGACCGTAATCGGGCAATTCAGCCCGGCGGGTCGACTGTTTATACTTTTTTCTTTTAAAATATTAAGGATTAATAAATGTCATTTTTACCATTCTCAATGACTATAAACGGCTAGTTTCAGGAGGTAAATTATGAAACACAAAATATATTAAATTCTATAAATAGACAAGCCTTCTAAATCATTTTCTTCACACCAAAAATTTTAAATAATTCTCTCAACTCTCTCAGTTTATTCAAAACAGTTCTCTCAACTCTCTCAATTTATTCTTGCAACTTGTGGAATCTCAAAGTTTGAAGAAGTTAAAAATTGCAATCTTAAAGTTTTTTTTTTTTTGAATCAATCAACATTCAAGAAGCATTCACAACAAAACTTTGAGAATTCTTCTAGTGTGGTATCTTTTTCATAATTCAATATTTGTTACTTGTTAATTAGTTACTTATTTAATATTAATTTTATATTTTGCAAACAATTATGGCATCATCACGTAGTCAAAATGTACAAGAGTCTACCAATCCATCTCACTGTGTTTATGTTACACATTTAGATACCGTTTTTTATTTTGATTTTTCCGGCCTTCCCACAATGATTATGAAATTCATTTAGACGATACCGAAACACAAATTACTGATACCCCATCTTCTTCCCAAAAATTTTTGGAGAAAATCTTACAATATGCACCAATTTTTTATATTTTTTTCATCTGTGTCCAATCTGAAAGAGGAAAATATGGTATGTAATAAGTGTCAAATGGCTTACAAATGCAAAATTAGGTAGCCAGATGGGTACACTTAGGCGCTACTTGAATACTAAACAAAAGGTAACACAACAAGATCTTACCCAACAAAAAATAAACCCCAAGACCGGTCAAGTAGATCATTTTAGTTATGATCATGAAATTGTACGTAGGGAAATGGCTAAACTCGTTATTAAGGATGAATTATCATTTACTTATTCCAAAAGTAAGAATCTAGAAATGTTTAACCAGCTCATTCTAAATCCTCATTTCAGAAGAATTCCTAGAAACATTGTTAAATTCGATTGTATCAAAATATATAATGAGCTTAAAGATACTTTAATTGCTACTTTGTCTTCTTTATCTTCTGAAGTTGCATTAACTAATGATTGTTGGAAATGTTGTAATGATATGATTAGATTGATAGTGATTGGATCATTCAAAAAATGATCATGCATTTTGGTTATTTGATGTATCCCCATAATGGTGCGACTATCGCATCACAAATTAGATAAGCATTTAATATTTTTGGTATTGAAGATCAAATTATTTCTATTATACTTGATAATACCGTCCATAATAAAAAATCGTTTCCTTCATTAATTGATGTGTTTATGCCTCCAATGTCTAAAAAATTTATACTAAATGTGCATGTCATATCCTCCACTTGTGTATACAAGATGCTTAGAAGATAGCGAACCATATATTAATGCAATAAAAAATTATGTGCATTTTATTAATTTAAATGGTCCCAATCTTCAAGAATTCCAACAATGGTGTAATATCCCAAGATAAGATAAAATATTTTATTTTATATAAATTATTTATTTTTCAACTAAATTTATACTTAAATTGAATTGGTGCATGATTGTTGAATTAAATAACCTTGCACATTTGTGCACTAGGGTTAGGGTTAGGCTAGGGTGACCTAGGGTTAGTAACCTAGGGTTAAGCTAATCCTCATCATGATCGAAACCCTAGCACAAATCTTGATGAAGATCTAAAGGTTGGAATTACACCATGAAGAGTTCTTCATGAAAACTTCAAATTGACTCGAGAAACTTCTAGTCTTGTGTGTTGGCACCATCTCATCCCTCCACCTCCACTCACTCCCACAATACGCATCCTAGCCCTCCATCTCCATCTCCCAAATCTGGCTACCTCTCCAAAACCCTAGCTCCCTCACTTCTATAAAACCCCCATTTCACTCACTCTCTCATTCTTTCATCTTATCTTCTTGTCTTGTGTACAAAAAAAATTGGGGGGGGGGGGGGGGGGGGGGGGGGGGGGGGGGAAGAGGAGAAAGGAAGGAAAAAGGTGAAGTCTATTAAAGTAGAGAGTAGTAGAGAAGGAGAAGAGCAAGGAGCATCTCAAGGAGCAAGGAGCAAAAGATCAAGGAGTTCTTACAACAACACAAGATGTGGGTGATACTCTAAACCTTGAAAGATTTTTTTTTTCTTTGTATGTAATGTTAGCATGTAAAAGTAGCTAAGAAAACTTGATGGCCATGTATTAATGTATATATGCTAAGAAAAGAAAAAGTTGTATGGTAGAACAATTCCTTTTCAAGACTTTCTTTAAAAAGAAACATATTCTTGATGTGCAACATAGGAATTTCTAACTCATAAACGGTTTGAAATTTTGACCTCAAATTTTGGGGACTTGCTTTGCTCTGTATCTAGAGCTTACATGATTTTTTTAATAATATTTAGAAGTCATTTAATAGCCCAAACACCAGCTCAAATTTCGGACAGCAAGTGACTGCAGAAACTGCCATTTTAAGAATTTCCTTCATACCTTCCAAAAATCACAACTAATTATTGGTTGATTGTTTTAGCTAAAAAATTTCATGGACGTTCTTGTATATGTCTAAAACCAAAATCCCAAATTTTGCATTTTTCTAAAGTTGTTTGATGCCTTAAAAAAATTGCCAAGTCCCACTGGTCCGAGAAGACCGAGCTGAAGATTTCTGTTTAGGGACTGAAGTTCTTATATACATAACTACTTGTGTATCTATGATATTGCAATGAATTTTTGCAAGTAACTTTTTGCATGAGTCTATTTTATGATTCCAAAATTTTATAATTTTTAGATGACTTTTGACAAAGTTTCAAAAATAAATTGTAAGTAGAAGTATAAACCTTGTCTGAAAGGCAGTGGAGATTTTGTGTTGTATTTGAAGAGCTATAACTCTCTGCGTAGTAGGAGTTTGGATGCAATTTTTGGACACAATGTAGTGGTATATGTCTAATTATATATTCTTAGATTTCATGAGCTTTGGAAAATGGCTTGATTTTATATGGAATTTAGACTAGACTGCGTTCAATACTTGGTGCTGATTACGCAGTCTGTACGTTTGTGATTTTCTGAAAAAGTGTGTACATTTGTGATTTTCTTAAAAAGTGTGTTTGGAATTGGCCAAGGTGATGAACTAGGGACTTGTAGTAGAGACTCTAAGTTTTCCATAAAACCTAGGAACTTGTAATTGCGAGTTGTGTAGTAATTGATATGATTTTTCCAAGTGCTGGACAGATTCAGCCACCCTTGGAAGTCGTCACATTGCATATGAGTAACTTGTTCTCAACTCTCAAGTGTTGAATTGAGAGTAGGGATATTCCTATATCCCAATACTTGGTTATTGGGTGTCTTAGGATGATTAAGACACGGGTAGAGACCTGAACGATATGTGAGTCGTCGACCTTGTCTGAGTTAGTTGCCTACACTTATCAACCATTAGGCCAACTTGGAGACTTCTGCCTTAACGATTGAAAGTGACTAACTCGGGCGCCGATGAAATCATGGGAGATGATCGCGGGCCGAGTTGAGGACGAGACTCAATGGGGGGAAGTGGCGAGCAAGTAATTGCGTCGCCGGAGCCGCAGGTTGATAAACGGGAACGAAGGTTTCTAGTAGGAAAACCGCTCGAGACTAGGCATGAATTAGACTAGGAAATCAGCTGGTTACCATGCCTGTAACCCCTGTTTTTCATTTTTGTATTTTTGGTGTATTTTTCTTTCTCGTGTATTTGTACTCTCTCTTGTATTTTTTTGAACCGTATATTGAGTTGTTTCAATATATTTTTATTTTTTTGTTCTCATTCTTGATTTTTACAAGTTATTTCCGATTTCTTGGTTGTTCTTGTTCATGGTAGTTGTTTCGCTCTTTATTGTTGTCTCGTTCTCTTTATTTGTTCTTTTGTGGTGCTCTTGGCGATTTGGTGTTCTACTCCATTCCTAATCCTATGATTTTGATCCCTAATTGATTACCAAAGCCATATTACCCAATCCTAGTTTGAATCCTATTCAATTTGATCCCCATTTGTCTTATTGGATCAATCCTATTCATACTCCTATTAAACCCATTAACCTTATTCACCTCCTTATATATCCCCTACATCCCCTCACACAAACCCTAACCCTAACATCTAAAACCCTAGTCCCCGCTTTCTCTCTCTCTCTCCTTCCCGGCTGCACACCCGAGCCCCCAACCCGAGCTCCCCCAAACCGGCCAACAACCCAGTTCGACAGCCCCCTTTCCCAGCCTCCCCTCCTCCCGGCAACACCCACACACGCCGACACCCCATCTCCTCCATCTCCGACCACCCTACATCTCCTACACCTGATCATCTACACCCCTTGCCGATCAACACCCTCTAAACCACAAGTACCGCAAGCACATCATCTTTCTTGTTGTGGGTTTTCTCTTCTCTTGCTTTGAGAAGCGTGCCGCGTGTTCGTGCGAGTTGTTCGTAGGTTCGTTGCATGGATTCGTTGATTTGTGGATATTCGTTCGTGGGTTTTGCTTGTTACTGTTGGTTCTTGTTGTTCTTCATCCCGATTTAAGACAAGTAACTTGTACTCCAATTCATTTGTTTGATACAAGTCCAAAAGTTCACCTATAGTGTAGTTGGGTCTAGAGACGACTCTTGTTTGTGTTTTCCTTGATGGATTTTGTCTCTATTGTGAAAACTTGACCATAAATGACTCACGACACAATCTTGACATGAATTAACTTAGGATTTGCCCGTTCTTGATTTTGATCTTGTATGTGAGACTTGTGCAAGAATTGTATTTTGGTTGAGACCCATGTGATATAATTGGCGTGGACATGTTAGATACCTTAATTCATGATGTTTAGACACTTGGTAGACTCGATTTCATATTTGGGTGTGTTTGGATCAATTTTCTTGAATCTATGTTGATTTTATTTTTACGGGAAAAATCTGTATTTTGTCGCTGTTCTGTTTTGTTTGCTGTTTTGGACTGTTTTAAAGTCAGTACCTTAATTTCGGTATAAAACATGAGTTTTAGATAATTTCTTCTATTTTCAAACCCCTCTGATCTTACTTGATTTTGATTTCGTATGACTGAGTTGTGACTGTTTTAGTACAGAGGTGTCGACCTTTTTCAGACGCTGTTTTTCGGTAATTTTGATGACAAATCATTTTGAAAACTATGCTACATATAATATTTTGATCCAAAACTTTGTTCAGTGTTTTTTTATCTAGTTAGGGATTATCCAAAATTTTGAAGATTTTATTGGTGAGTTTTATGTGTTGTTTCATACTCGTTTATGAAAAATATACTTGCTGTATTTTTCTCGCTGTTCTGTAAAGAATCTTATTTTCACCCTGATTCCTTTTACTGTATGAAAAAATATTTGTGAAATATGAAAGTTAGTTTATTATATCTATTTTCATCTCCCTTTGGCGGATTGGGATTTCGTTTCATGGTTTGCGAGATACTTCAGTTTTTGTACAGCAGTGTTGGGAATTCTAGATTGCCAAAGTATCGTTTCTTGATGTGTTCTTATTTTTGATGACTAAACTAATCTTTCTGTAAAATTATGAAACTTTATATCTTGATGCTAGACATATAGGAGAATACCCCAGATTTTTCCTGGAATTTATTATGATGATTTCTTGTTGTTTCCCTGTACTCGAATATAATTTACTGATTTCTAGCTGAGCGCATTTTCTGGTTTAGATTCAGTTTTGAGTTGTGATTTTGTGAAACACTATATGACTTATTTATACTCGTTGGATTTTTGTGGAAGTCTATTTTCCAGATCCTTCGACGGATCCATATTTGGGTATTTGTAGTAGCGGGAATCACTATTTTAGTATAACACTGTCGTGCTGTCCTGAATTAGAAAACTAGTTGTTTTACCCTGTCATGTGTTATCTTGTACCTGTACTTGTTTATCTTGCACCCTGAACCTGATGCACGTTTATACTCTTTTATCCTTGCTTTGTTTTGCGACACATACATGCATGCCTGATTATAACACTATAACACAGAAGCTATTCGTCGGCGTTTTTTTAGACCTTCACTGGCGGTTTTTTACGCCGGTGAAACATTCACCGGCGTTTATTAAAACACCGGTACAAATGCCACCGAATTGAGCGTCGCGGAAAGATAGGCGTATTCACCAGCGTTTCTACTGGACGCCGGTATATCTTCGAAATACACCGGCGGCCAGACAAACGCCGGTATATGGCAATTTCTGGGTGTCGTTCTTTCCCCAATATACATTCACCGGCGGTCACATACCGCCGGTATAAATCTATTCACCGGCGATTGTAAAAACGCCGGTGAATGTGTAATATTTACCGGCGGTCATAGAACGCCGGTGTATGCTTGTTTCTGAGCACTCTTCTTTCCCTACTTACAAGCACCGGCGTGTCGTAAAATGCCGCTATAGAGATATTCACCGGTGTTTTATAAAACGCCGGTGTTTCTTAGGACTGGTGCAACTTACGGGTACACCGGCGTGTGTGGAAACACCTCTCTAATGAAATTTTCAACTAAACAATTAGATACACCAGCGTTTTATGAAATGCATAAAATGCCGGTGTATCCCCGTTTGTTTTCCCTGCACCAGTTTTCCATTCGATTTCAATTCACAATTTCATACGCCAGTGTATGCCCGTTTGTTTTTTCTGCTCCAGTTTTCCATTCGATTTCAATTCACAATTTCATTTAAAAAACCTGTAAACTAATTCACAACTAATTCAACCAATTTCAGGTATATTAATGCGCAAATCACAACCAAACACAAGAATTAAAGATAATAAAGTTTCACACATAGTCCATTAATCGTCCAAATTCACCGCATAATTAACACAGTGTCATAATTAACAAATACAGTAATTAACATCCCAAATATCTCAACAATTACTTAAAACAACAATTCAGAACATAATAACAACAAGGACAACATAACAACAACAACTAGAGTAGGCCGACCACAGATTCATACCCCTCGAGTAGCTTCAGTGTTGATCATCAGAATTTCCTTCATCTGGGTGACCGCTCTATGAAAAATAAACAATAATTTAGTTCAACAGTAGACCATAATATAGAATATACATATTTTTTGAACTTGCAAAAAGATCTACCCAATTCATAAATTCTAAGATCAAAGTGCCAATTGCAAATGGAATTGTTAATGATATATAGAGAGGTAAAATAATTATATTGCAGTGCTAAAAAGCTAGTACTTAATATTGTTTTTGAATATATCTAAAACAGCAAAACAAATGAAAATCAAGTATCTAACTTGAAACCTTTATATTCTCCTCTGATAGGGAATATCCAGTATCTAAAACAGTAAAACAAATGAAAATCCAGTATCTGAGCATGTCTTTCGTGGATTGTTCAGACAATCCATGAAACTGTCATCGTGGAAGGAAACCAAATATAAGAAAAATAAGAAAAATAAGAAGGGGCTTATATCAAGTGTAGTTTTAAGGAACTGTCATCGTGGAAGGAAACCAAATATAGAAGCCAGAAATGGAAACAGGAAATGGTAGAGAATGAGGATACACCAGGCTAACATAGCGGCATTTTCCTCATCTCTCTCTCATCCCTTCTTTCCTTTCAGCACACGCACACAAAGAGACATCAGCAACAACAGCAAGAGCGATAAGAACAACAATAATAATAAATTATTATAAACGAGATGTCTCTATATGGGTTTCCAGATCTCCACTCGAGCCCTCTCTTCCTAATCACAGCCCAATTAAGAACATAGACGACAGCCACTAAACAATCCAATCACAGCCCAATCAAAATTTGCCATCCTGGATCTTAAATCTTCAGATGCACGAATTCAACTTCTTTAACAGTAAAAGAAAATGAAAATTTCCAGTATCTAAGCATATATGTTTGTCTATTAATTCTTCATCCCAACTAAATCATTGATGTTTGTGGCCCCAAAAGAAACCTGCACAAGGTTTGTTCAGCCCAATTCTTGTACAGATTTGGAGAATTTTGGTATACAGCTAGCATACTTAGATGACAGTCAACCCATTTTGGTAAAAAAATCATGCTAAGATGGCAATCAGATGCATGAATTCAGTTTCTTTAACAGTAAAAGAAAATGAAAATTTCCAGTATCTAAGCATATATGTTTCTCTATTAAATCTTCATCCCAACTAAACCATTGATGTTTGTGGCTCCAAAGGAAACCTGCACAAGGTTTGTTCAGCCCAATTCTTGTACAGATGTGGAGGATTTTGGTATACATACAGCATCCTTAGTTGACAGTGAACCCATTTTGGTAAAAAAATCACGCTAAGATGGCAATCAGATGCATGAATTCAGTTTCTTTAACAGTAAAAGAAAATGAAAATTTCCAGTGTCTAAGCAGATATGTTTCTCTATTAATTCTTCATCCCAACTAAACCATTGATGTTTGTGGCTCCAAAATAAACCTGCACAAGGTTTGTTCAGCCCAATTCTTGTACAGATTTGGAGGATTTTGGTATACATACAGCATCCTTAGTTGACAATTAACCCATTTTGGTAAAAAAACCATGCTAAGATGGCAATCAGATGCGTGAATTTAGCTTCTTTAACAGTAAAAGAAAAT
Organism: Hemerocallis citrina; assembly: GCA_017893485.1. NCBI lineage: Eukaryota > Viridiplantae > Streptophyta > Magnoliopsida > Asparagales > Asphodelaceae > Hemerocallis > Hemerocallis citrina. The sequence goes on from CM030358.1 coordinate 277,270,021, forward strand.
GAAAATTTTCAGTATCTAAGCATATATGTTTCTCTATTAATTATTCATCCCAACTAAATCATGATGTTTGTGGCTCCAAAAGAAACCTGCACAAGGTTTGTTCCGCCCAATTCTTGTACAGATTTGGAGGATTTTGGTATACAGCTAGCATCCTTAGTTGACAGTCAACCCATTTTGGTAAAAAAATCATGCTAAGATGGCAATCAGATGCATGAATTCAGTTTCTTTAATAGTAAAGAAAATGAAAATTTCTAGTATCTAAGAACATATGTTTCTCTATTAATTCTTCATCCCAACTAAACCATTGATGTTTGTGGCTCAAAGAAGATTTTAGATCCAGGATGAAAAATTTTGATTGGGCTTTGAATGGAGATTCTAGTCATAGATCGATTCTTTGGAGCCCGACTTTCTAAAGAAAATGCCATTTGGAAGAAAATAAGAATAGGGCTCATATCAAGTGTAGTTTTAAGGACCTGTCATCGTGGAAGGAAACCAAATATAGAAGCCAGAAAGAGGAATGGTAGAGAATGAGGATACACCAAGCTAACATAGCGGCATTTTCCTCATCTCTCTCTCATCCCTGCTTTCTCTTCAGCAAACGCACATAAAGAGACATCAGCAACAACAGCAAGAGCGATAAGAACAACAATAATAATAAATTATTATGAACGAGATGTCTCTATATGGGTTTTCAGATCTCCACTCGAGCCCTCTCTTTCTAATCACAGCCCAATTAAGAACACTTGTTGACAGTCACTAAACAATCCAATCACAGCCCAATCAAAATTTGATATCCTGGATCTAAAAACTTCAGAATTCCCAACATCTGTACAAGAATTGGTCAGAACAAACCTTGTGCAGGTTTCTTTTGGAGCCAGGAACATCAATGATTTTGTTGAGATGAAGAATTAATATAGAAACATATATGCTTAGATACTGCAAATTTTCATTTTCTTTTACTATTAAAGAAGCTGAATTCATGCATCTAATTGTCATCTTAGCATGATTTTTTACCAAAATGGGTTCACTGTCAACTAAAGATGCTAGCTGTATACCAAAATCCTCCAAATCTGTACAAGAATTGGGCTGAACAAACATGTGTGCAAGTCATAGAATGTCATCTAAGCATGCTATATGCCAAAGTGGGGTTGGTCATAGAATGCATGAACGACACGTATTAGTATTTATGAGTATGCAGTGGGGTGCAGCTATGATCACTAGTTGGATCACCAAAACTCCCAATTTTATTGAAGAACAATAAGAACAGGGCTCATATAAAGTGTAGTTTTACGGAACTGTCATCGTGGAAGGAAACCAATTTAATATAGAAGCCATAAATGGAGCCAGAAAGAGGAATGGTAGAGAATGAGGATACACCAGGCTAACAAATCGGCATTTTCCTCAACTCTCTTTCATCCCTTCTTTCTCTTCAACACACGCACACATCAAGAGGAGGTTGGTCCAACAATAATAATAGATTATAATAAACGAGATGTCTCTATATGGGTTTCCAGATCTCCACTCGAGCCCTTTCTTTCTAATCACAGCCTAATTAAGAAACATAGACGACAGCCACAATGCAGACTCACAAACACTAATACGTGTCTTTCATGCTTTCAAAATTATAATATCTTCAAAATTACCAATTTAAAGACTTATCGGTGGAATTATCTGTGGGTTCCTTGCTATTACCCCAATAAAGGATGAGAATTTGCTTGCATTATCACCAACCGGTTGCCCGACACTGTTTTCCTCCACCACAATCCTTTCGTCATTCTTAAGTTTCCATATGCCCGTCATCTTAGTTCTCCCTCGATGTTTTTTGACAGTGGGCGGTGTGCTACCCTCCCCCTCCTCTGTTTGACTGCCACAATTATCTAGGATTAACAAACCAACACAATTACAAAAAATTAAAAAAGTGAGATTTGTAACAAATTCAACTACAATGATAGTTTGATGCAAATGACACTAAGCATAGTTTAATGTAAATGACACCAAGCAATAGAAAATAGAAAGATAATTAAACCAATTATTAAATTCACATACAACATGTTCGGAATTACAAGATATAATATTACACCAAGATTTAAGACACGAAAATTACAAGACATATAATATTGAGCTATGAAAATCAAGTAAACTACAATACGACATCTTCCAATACATCGCCCTCTTCTCCATCCTTGCGGAGCCAAGTCCCGCAAATTTCGCCGTCGGTTGTGTTTACATCAAACATAGGAAACTCAGAAGCAATGTAACTGTTCATGACTTCACCGTTTATATCTTCTGAAGTATCGCCCAGTTGGAATACATCTCTTGGTTGCATAACGAGAGCCACATACGATTTTGGTAGGGTTGGATCTTCAATGTAGAACACTTGTTACACTTGGGATGGGAACACAAATGGTTTGTGGCTAATGTGTGTACCGATGTGAATCAATTTTGAGAAGTTTACAACTGTGAAGCCTAACTTATCCTTGTTATTAGAAAAATTCCTATCAAACTCAGCCCAATCCCCACGAAATAAGACAACATGAAAATGACCAAAATAATTCAACTCAATGATATCCGTGAGCACTCCATAGTAGTCGAGATCTCCATCTACCGGCCTCGTGTCCGACTTGGAAGCATAACTTCTAGTCTTAGAAGTCACTACCATTCCACTATTTTGAGACTTCAAATTACATTCACGATCCTTAGTACAAAATCTAAAGCCAATGAATATGTATCCTCCATATCTTTTGTCCATCTTATAGGGACCTTTGGCAAGTACTTGTATTTCAGATGACACACCTTCAGGATCCAAAGAATGTACCTATTAATTTTGCTCAAATTGTATCAGCACTATTGATAATGTAGATATAATGAAGATTAACTTGCATTTTCTTAATTCACCTACATGAGATTCAAACCACTTATGAAATTTTTCATTCATCAACTTGTTTTGTTCACGTGGTGGTAGTCTTCTTGGTCTAGCCCTTCGTTTGATGTCCCTGACAAATTCGCTAAAATACAAGCAATTGAAATAAGGAATAACAAAAGTAAGTTAATATCGAACTATGCGGTTTTCACTATATTCGATTTAAATTCAAAAGCAACTTACTTTCGAAATGGTTCCACTGATGCATGGTGGTCTAGCACATATCGATGTGCTTGTTCCCACGTTAAGTTATCTAGCTCAAATGCATCAACTTTACCAACAGTAGTGCCAGCGGTATCAAAAAGATATTTAGCACCATCAAGATTGGAAATGTCTGGATTTCTCCTTGGTCTAGTCAAAGATGTCTCTACACCTTGCAGATACCTAGAACAAAAATGTGAACACTCCTCTGATAGATATCCCTGAGCTATTGACCCTTCAAGATATGCTCTATTTTTAACATAACATTGAGCCGGTATAGGTACCTGAACATGTATAATTAATGAATTAGAGCGGAGTAGGGGATTAAAAGAAATGAGCTTTTGAAAATTCTGTTTTGTAAGATGCATGAATTCTTTTACCTCTCAATGGGGTACATCCACCGATAGTGAACAAGACCGTCGATTCTGGCTTCACCAGCAAGGTGGATTATCAAGTGAATCATTATAGTGAAGAATGATGGCGGAAATATCATCTCCATTTTACTAAGTGTTAATGCCGCCCGCTGCTCCAATTGGTCAATATCTTCAACACGAAGTATTCTTGAGCAAATACCTTTATATATGCTACAAAGATTTTTCAGGACAGTAGTGATTTGCTCACACATTGAAGACCTTAGGGCCACAGGAAGGAGATCCTGCATTAGGATGTGGTAGTCGTGTGACTTTAGACCCTGAAGCCTTTTCTCTTTAAAGTTGACACATCTTACTATGTTAGAAGAATAGCCATCAGGAACTTTAAGTTCCAGTAGAACTTTGCAAAACAATTTCAACTCCGATTTTGACATTGAATAGATTGCAGGAGGTATGAGTACTTTTCCGTTCGGTAATTCCTCTGGGTGCAACTCATGTCAGATGCCCATTGACTTCAAATCAAGTTGGCTCTTGAGATTGTCCTTTGTCTTCCGGTCATCTCCCATAACTGTTTCTATACAATTTTCACCAATATTTTTTTCGATATGCATCACATCTAAATTATGTCGCAATAAGTTGAATTCCCAATACGGCAACTTGAAGAAAATACTCTTCTTCTTCCATGCACCTAAACTCGTCATGTTCTGATCCTCATCTTCGCCACATAGATCGGTCTCCTCACCTTGCTCCGGCCTTGCCCTTTTCTTACCCTTTTTGCTGACTTGTGGTTCTTTTCCATATTTGAACAGATGACCATCTACCCGTCTCAAAATATCTGACCCAGAAGAAGCTCCAGGAGCATGTTCCAACTCGTCGGTACCATCAAATGTCGTTGTCTCTGCCCGAAATATATGTGTGTCAGGCAACCATCTCCTATGACCCATATAGCAACAACCACCTTGAACTAGTTTGGTCAGCACAACAAGGACATGCATAACGTCCTTTAGTGCTATATCCAGATAAATTTGCATATGTTGGAAAATCATTGATTGTCCAAGACAACACGACCCAAAGAGAAAATGTTTCTTTAGCCACAGCATCATAGGTTGGAACACCCACCCACAATTTCTTAAGTTCATCTATTAACAGTTGTAGGTACACATCTATATCATTTCCAGGACCTTTCGGTCCAGGAACTATCATGGACAAAATAAATGAGAACTGCTTCATGCATTTCCAATGTGGCAAATTGTATAGTATTAACACAACAGGACATATGCTGTATGTACTACTCATTTGCCTAAAAGGGTTGAAACCATCACTAGCTAGTCCAAGTCTCACATTTCGAGGATCTTCCGCAAAATCGGGATATCTTTCATCAAATTTTTTCCAAGATTGAGAATCAGCAGGATGTCTAAGAATCTCATCATTAGTGCGACCTTCAGCATGCCATTTCATATCAGAAGAAGTTTTTGTAGACATAAACAACCTTTGTAGCCTAGGAATCAGAGGAAAGTAACGCAGTATTTTGGCAGGCTTCTTTCTCCTACATCGCTTAGTAGATCCACTGGCTTGATCGTCTTGATTTGGTGTTTCTGTCCATTTCGAAGAACCACAGACTTCGCAATTCTCTAGACTTTCCTTACCTCCCGTGAAAAGCATACAGTCATTTGGACATGCTGCTATCTTCTCATACCTTAAATCAAAAGAACTTAGGAATTTCTTGATTTTATAGGCTGAGTTTGGAATACAGATTTCTGGAAATGCTTCATTCAACAGTTCAAGTAGCATACTGAAGGACTTAGCAGACCACCCGTTTAAACATTTAATCTGAAATAGTCTGACAATGAATGAGAATTTAGAGAATTTGGTGCAATCGCGGTACAGCAGAGTACTAGCATCTTCAAGCAACTTAGCGAAGGCTTCTTGCTGTTTATTTTTTTCAGGGGCGGGGTCAGGCATTTCCTCGTCCACCCCACCACCAATGTGTGATGTTTCTGTTGACTCATTATGAACTTGGGTTGTTGGATTATTGGTGTGGAAACAAACATTATGAATCCCCAAGGCGTCTTGCAACAAAGCATGCATCTCATCGGGAACACTTAAGTCTTCGTTCACTAAGGGCTCATCTTCATTTTCTAATACAACCGGACGAACAAGAGCTGACGTATGATCCTCTCCATGACAAAACCACCGTGTGTACCCTTGAAGAAAACCGTTGACAACCAAATGTGTATGTACTATGTCACATGTCCTCAAATTACAATTTGTACACCGGAGGCATGGACAAAGGATTAGGTTGGGATCACGGGAATGTCGTTTGGCAAAGATAATAAAATCTTTAATGCCATCACGGTACTCCTTGGATAATCGTGGTTTACTTATCCAACTTCTATCCATTATAACAATAGCACACAATCTGAAATTAAAATTTGACATATTAAATAGTATTAACAGTAAAAGGCATTTTGTATATTTAATTTCACCTTTTTTAAAACCATCCCTAGCGGCAAATAAATAAACGATGTAACAATTAACTGTAAAATAAAGAAATCGTGGTTCCAAAAATGTATAAAAAAACAATTAAATCTTAATACAATCTACTCTATTCATATAACCCTAAACTATCTTTGTAGAAATTATCACAACCACCTTAGTGGCATTTTATCGCACACCTTGTGTTCGAGTGTAATATCGATTCGACTATAGTCTCCCCTGTATTTGGCTTTCCGTTCAAGGAGATGATGATGGTAAAGGGTATTTGCTGAGGAAGAGGTATCGGACGAATAACGAGGGCGTCGTGCTGTAAATACGGTAACAAGAAGATCTGATGACTCATGAACTATTCTGTTCATGGCTACTAATAATCAGTTACTTATCCCAAAATAATAATAATAATAATAATAATAATAAACCTGCACAAAAGAAACTAATATGGCTACTAATATGTTTCTCTATTAATTCTTCATCCCAACTAAATCATTGATGTTTGTAGCACCAAAAGAAACCTGCACAAGGTTTGTTCAGCCCAATTCTTGTATAGATTTGGAGGATTTTGGTATACAGCTAGCATCCTTAGATGACAATCAGATGCACGAATTCAGCTTCTTTAACAGTAAAAGAAAATGAAAATTTCCAGTATCTAAGCATATATGTTTGTCTATTAATTCTTCATCCCAACTAAATCATTAATGTTTGTGGCTCCAAATGAAACTTGCACAAGGTTTGTTCAGCCCAATTCTTGTACAGATTTGGAGGATTTTGGTATACAGCTAGCATACTTAGATGACAGTCAACCCATTTTGGTAAAAAAATCATGCTAAGATGGCAATCAGATGCATGAATTCAGCTTCTTTAACAGTAAAAGAAAATAAAAATTTCCAGTATCTAAGCATATATGTTTCTCTATTAATTCTTCATCCCAACTAAACCATTGATGTTTGTGGCTCCAAAAGAAACCTGCACAAGGTTTATTCCGCCCAATTCTTGTACAGATTTGGAGGATTTTGGTATACAGCTAGCATCCTTAGTTGACAGTGAACCCATTTTGGTAAAAAAATCATGCTAAGATGGCAATCAGATGCATGAATTCAGCTTCTTTAACAGTAAAAGAAAATGAAAATTTTCAGTATCTAAGCATATATGTTTCTCTATTAATTCTTCATCCAAACTAAACCATTGATGTTTGTAGCTCCAAAAGAAACCTGCACAAGGTTTGTTCCGCCCAATTCTTGTACAGATTTGGAGAATTTTGGTATACAGCTAGCATCCTTAGTTGACAGTTAACCCATTTTGGTAAAAAAATCATGCTAAGATGACAATCAGATACATGAATTCAGCATCTTTGACAGTGAAAAGGAGAGAAATCAAGAGAAATTACCGAAAAGAGAGAGGGGGGCAATAAGCAGGGCGACGAGCGGTGCGACGAGTGGTGGTGTAGGAGATAGAGAGAGAGCGGGGCGACGAACGGTGGTTTTCGATCGCAAATTCACTGCGAAATAGAGAGAGGGAGAAGGGAAATCGAATTGGGCGGTCGAAGATGATGAAGGGACGGAGGCGAAGCGCGCAAAATAGAGAGAGGGAGGAGGGAAAACGAAGGCGGCCAAATTGGGTTTGGAAAATTAGCGAGCAAAATGTTAGGGTTCGCGGGGATTTATCTCAGTTAATTCACCGGCGTTTGAAATTACAAATTCCGGTGAATGTATCTATATATTCCCCGGCGTGTGTTATTAAAACACCGGTGAATAATATCATTCACCGGTGTTTCTAAAGAAAATGCCGGTGAATATCATGATTTTCCCGGCGTTTTATAAAGGCCGCCGGTGTATAACCATCCAATCTGACGCCCCATTCCTGGTCACTCCCTCCCCCGGCGCGAATAGTAAAATGCCGGGGAATATACGCCGGTAAATTGCACATGTGTTGTATTGTAATAATAAATGACCAAGCCGGGGTTAAGGTGTAACGCCCCGAATCCCAATTTACTGAATTCGAGATGTTCTTCAGGATCTTTTCACTTTCTTCACATACAATTTTACAAGGAATTTAAAAACTTTACTTTTACATCAGAGTTTACAACACATTACATTTAAATTTACACAGCGGAAGCAAAATATACGACATTTACATAAATGAACAACAACATAATGAACTCTTTGTGCATCCATTCCTCTTACATGTAATTATCCTGCATAAAACACTGTGGGTACGTCAGTTTATTCAACCGACGATAATTATACATGGCCATCCTCTCTATGCCAGAAACAGTATAATGAATCTCATTTCTTACAAATCACAAACTGGTTCAACATAAGCATGCAAATAAGGGGAACTTTTAATGATGTCGTGTCGTGATTGTGCACTTAAACCCTTAATGCAATTTACTTAAATAACATGATACTAATGCGCACTTGTTCGAATTCTATGCATCCCATACTACATAGGTTCGAGGGCAAGCCTCCTAAACGATCTTCATTCTTTTGTAGGGTTCAATCCCCCGCCATGACTTATTCTACTTCTGTAATTCCAATGAGTATCCTAGATGAATCTATGAGTACAAGCATGTATCCTGGCCCCTGGAGTAGAATTTCGCGCCATGTCTTGACTCGTCAAGCATGCATTCTGCGACAATTCAGCCTCCTCCCTGAACACACTCCTCTTGCAGTCACCAAAACATCCCACAAGCGTGACTAGAGTCCGATCATTACTGAGTTGTGCCCGCGCCATGTCTTGACTCATCAAGCATGCATTCTGCGGCTCACACACCCGTACCGTACCCTAGCTCTCATACTCATGTTTTTCTCTCACCTTCATCACCTCCACACTATGTATTTAAGTTACATTAGAATCATGAATAAAATCAAGCTCTAGAGTTAGCCTCTCCATCAACCGGACTTATCATTTCATTCCACTTGACCAACCTGGTCTAATTCTCAATATCATTTCATTCACTGCCGGGAAGACTTAGCTACTCTTTCGTTCAATTTCAAATTCACAATATCCAATTGAGCATCAACAGCTCATCATTCATTTAGAGTCTCACAGACTTTCTTATCATGATTTCACATTTCATAATTTCGTTTAATTCTCAATTCTCATGTGTGATTCATCTACACAATTCATACATCCATAAACAGAGTTCATTGACTTAAATCACAAAGTTCACCATTACTAACAGCAAATAACATGAATTCAAGTATGCCAAAGTTCCCTCTGTACAGTCGACTTGGAAGAACACCAGTCGACTTATACAGCCATACAGGGTTATCATAATGCTCGGGATAGTCGACTGTGTACACCACCAGTCGCCTGTCCCGCAACTTCCATGTTCACAATATTAACCACGAGACAGTCGACTGTTCACACATCAGTCGTCTGTCCTGGAGATTTCAACAGCAATATTCCTAAGTCCAGATCAGTCGACTTGCCACATGCATCGGTCGACTGGACAGATCCATTTTAATTTGGGAATTTACTTACAGTTTCTTACATATACTAGCATCATGATATCAATATACCAATTCATATTTCATAAACAGAGTTCCTCTTGTTCAGTAGCATTCACAGCACAATTTTCCCAGTTATTAACATGCTTTTTAGAGAAAACTACTCTAAACATGCATTCACATTGCTCATACTTACATACGACAATGGGGATGTAAATTTCAAGTCATCATCATGGGTCTACATAAATAGAATATCTTTATTCGAGGAACTACCAAACAGTCACTTTCAGAACGAGCACCAGTCGACTTAACCCCAAGTCAGTCGACTGAGCCGACAACTTCAGATATTTATCGCCTTTAGTTCTTTTTGTTTGTCTACCTTCCCTCCATCATATGTGTCATAGGGAAAACATACATTTGATAATCACGCCATCTTGGCTATTCATACATATTTTATCAGCACTTTATAAAATAAATGTCTCGTATCAGTCGGCTGGCTCATGTAGCAGTCGACTGTACCGACAGTCTCGCCTCAAGTTAATAGCATGTTCAAGCAATTTCTACCGCATTCAATTCTTTATTTGTAACATGGTATCCATCATGATAATTATAGTATTACTCCTACGTTAGAAGTCCTGAGAAACACCCACCTTTTATGAAGAAATAAATCGAAATCCCGCAAGTCCTTCAATATAGCGCAGCACTTCTAGTTCCTTTGCTCCACTCCGAAATCTCCAGCAATGTTGCTTGCTTCCACAGAAGAGCTCCCACACAACTCTCAGATACTCTTACAATCTCAGGAATTTTAGTGTAAAAAGATAGGGAAAGTAGGGGGTATTTATATTAGAAGATAAATAGAATGAAGGGTTGAGATCTATTAGGGAGTTGAAGAAACAAGGGCTGAGATTAAATCGGAAGTTTAGAAACTACCCACACCTCAAAGTGTAACCACCCATGATCTCACCCATCACTCCACAATCCGGTCAAGAAGTGTGCTCATTGCACGTGTACATAAAGTGCACGTGTAGGCACAAGTCACACTACAATATGTACATTAAATACCCGGGAATAAAAAGAGTAAGAAATGCTACAATACAAGTTATAGAAAATAGTAAGATGGTTTAAATTCATGGGCTTAAAACCAATTTGGGCCAAACTAGTTATTTTGTAGAAATAAGTAAATTAATGCTTTATAAAACGATGTTGAAAAATACTAGTCAATAATATTGCACAAGTATACTATATAAAAATGAATAATCTTCCATATATTAAAAGTCAGGGTATTACATCACTCCCTCCTTAGAATAGTTCCGTCCCCGGAACTACAGCCAAGAACGAGACGAAAAGAAAACGCAACAACAAGAGATACAAAATATACAGATACAAAAACAAACAATAAGACAATCAAGCAAAAAGCTCAGGATAGTCCTTCAACATCTTCTCCTCAGATTCCCAAGTAGCCTCTTCAACCAAGTGGTTTCTCCAGACTACCTTGACCATCGGTATCGTCTTATTCCTCAAGACCTTCTCCCTACGGTCAACAATCTCAACAGGAGTCTCGATGTAATTCAGGTCTAACCGCAAACCTTTCGGCACTTCAGGCAAATGATGACTCGGGTCTGGAATATAACCTCTCAACATAGACACATGGAAAACATTGTGCACCTGAGACAACTCTTCCGGTAATTCAAGCCGGTAAGCAGTTTTCCCGATCCTTTTCAATATCTTATATGGGCCTATAAATCTCGGGGCTAACTTCCCGCCCTTGCCAAACCGAACCACGCCTTTACTGGGTGATACCTTCAGAAAGACGAAGTCACCAACCTCAAACTCAAGGTCCCTCCTCCGGTTGTCTGCATAGCTTTTCTGCCTGCTCTGAGCTTCCACCAGCCTCTTCCTGATCAGATCAATCTTCTCAGAAGTCAGCTGTACGAGCTCAGGACCAAACAACTGACGCTCCCCAACCTCATACCAACACACAGGAGTCCTGCACTTCCTGCCATACAAAGCTTCATACGGCGCCATCCCGATGCTAGCCTGAAAACTGTTGTTGTAGGCAAACTCCACCAAGGGTAAATGCCTTTCCCAACTGCCTCCGAAGTCTAGTATACAACACCGAAGCATATCCTCAAGAATACGGTTGACTCTCTCGGTCTGCCCATCGGTCTGTGGATGAAAAGCAGTGCTGAAATCCGTCTTGGTACCCAAAGCTGCCTGAAGACTCCTCCAGAAATGCGAAGTAAACCGCGCATCTCGATCAGACACAATAGTCGAAGGAACGCCATGAAGTCGGACAATCTCACCAACATACAACTCAGCCAACTTGTCCATCGAAGCCGTGAGTTTCATCGCCAAAAAGTGAGCGGACTTGGTAAGTCGATCGACTATAACCCAAATAGCATCATTGCCTTTAGAACTCTTAGGCAATCCCGTAATGAAATCCATACTGATGTTATCCCACTTCCATTCCGGAATAGGTAACGGCTGTAATAGACCTCCGGGTCTCTGATTTTCGGCTTTGACTTGCTGACAAACCTCACACCTCGCGACAAATTCGGCCACATCCCGCTTCAAACCTGACCACCAGAAATGCTGCTTGATGTCTTTGTACATCTTAGTACTCCCAGGATGTACTGACAAAAGAGTAGCGTGCGCCTCCTGAAGGATACTCTCTTTCAGGTCCGCCTGATCTGGAACACACAGCCTATCTCCGAACCACAGCACTCCATCCCTGGTCTGAAATCCGGGCAACCTGCCAGCACTAACCTGCTCCTTCATCTCTAGAATATCCGCATCAACATCCTGACTTGCAATGATCCTTGCATTCAGAGTAGGCTGAAGCTTCAACTGAGGTAAAGATGCTCCCAATCCTTGCAAGACAACCTCAATACCTGCTCGATCCAACTCCTCAATCAGATGCCTCTGAGTCGTAATCAAACAAGCCAAACTGCTCTTGCGACTAAGTGCATCAGCAACAACATTAGCCTTTCCAGGATGATACTTGATCTCAGGTCGCATATCCTCGAGCACTTCCAGCCATCTCCGCTGTCTTAGATTGAGATCCCTCTGCTGGTAGATATACTTCAAGCTCTTGTGATCCGTGTACATGTTCAGCTTCTCACCATACACGTAGTGCCTCCATTGCTTCAAAGCAAAGATAATCGTAGCCAGCTCTAGATCATGAGTTGGATAATTCTTCTCATGCGGTCGTAGTTGCCTAGACCCATAAGCGATTACTTTACCCTCTTGCATTAAGACACAACCAAGACCCCGATGTGAAGCATCGCTATAGACATCATACTCAACTCCTGCTCTAGGCAAAGCCAAAATAGGTGCAGTAATCAGTCTATCCTTCAACTCCTGAAAACTCGCCTCACATTGCTCGGTCCACTTGAAGCTCACATTCTTCTTGGTCAACTCGGTAAGCGGCACAGCTATCTGAGCATAACCTTGAATGAATCTCCTGTAGTATCCAGTCATCCCAAGGAAACTTTTGACTTCCTTCACTGTAGTAGGCCTAGCCCAAACTCTCACTGCCTCTATCTTCTGAGGGTCAGTTGCCACTCCCTCCTTAGAAAGGATGTGACCTAGGAATGCCACTTCAGATTTCCAGAAATCACACTTGGATAACTTGGCATACAACCTCTGCTCTTCCAACTTCTGCAAAACTGCTGCCAGATGCTCGGTGTGCTCCGCCTCAGACTTGGAGTACACGAGAATATCGTCGATAAACACCACGACGAAAGAATCAATAAACGGCCTCAGAACTCTGTTCATCAAGTCCATGAAGATTGCGGGTGCATTCGTCACTCCGAATGGCATAACTAAGAATTCGTAATGCCCATGCCGAGTTCTAAATGCAGTTTTATGCACATCTTCAGCTTTCACTCGCACTTGGTGATATCCTGATCGAAGATCTATTTTGGAGAATACAGCTGCTCCTTGTAGACGATCGAACAAGTCATCAATTCGAGGAATCGGATACTTATTCTGAACAGTGACCTTATTCAGCTCCCGGTAATCGATACACATCCTCATCGATCCATCCTTCTTCTTTACCAAAAGCACTGGTGCTCCCCAAGGTGACGCACTAGGTTGAATAAAGCCTTTTCCCAACAGTTCCTCAATTTGCCGTTTCACCTCATCCTGTTCCACTGGAGCCATCCTATAAGATGCCTTAGAAATGGGTACACTTCCCGGTTGAACAGTGATGCTGAACTCTACATCACGATGCGGAGGTAACCCAGGAAAATCTTCCAAGAACACAATCGGATAGTCCTGAACCACAGGAATCCCTTGCAATTCCACAGGAGTCTCTTCCTTGCGGATAGTTGCCACCAACTTAGAACACTTCAACTTCCCTTGAAAAGTGACTTCAGGTCCACCTGGAGCCTTCACTGTGACGGTCTTGGCCTTGCACTCGATGCTTGCACTGTACACCGACATCCAATCAATGCCAATGATAACATCGACTCCCAAGATAGTCAGCTCGATCAGATCAATGCCAAAGATTCGATCCCCAATCACTATCTCGCAATCAGCATAGTACCGATCAGTGGTCAAAGTTTTCCCTGATGGTGTAGCTACTGCTAAGATCTTGCCTGGAAAAATCTTCGGTTCAACTCCCAACACTTTAGCAAACTTTGGAGACACAAAAGTATGAGAGGATCCAGTATCAAACAACACCACAGCTTCCTTTCCATTAATATAGAGTTCTCCTGTTACATAACATACATCATTACATAACAGTTTTACACTATGATCGGGAAGAAGAAATGAAAAAGAAATCACACTAAACATCAGCCCTCGTACCAGAGATAACCTGATCCGCCTCCTCAGCATCAGCTTCTGTCAAAGCAAATACTCGCCCTGACTGGTACGGCCTCTTCCCAGTCTGCTGTATTGGCACATTGTGATTGCCAGCCCGTGGTTTGAGACACCGAGATTGGTAATGTCCCACTTCACCACAGTTAAAGCAAGTGACTGCAGAAGGTCTCCCAGCATCGTTTCCAGGTCTCCCAGCTACACTGACGGCATTCGCCCCTGTCGGTTTGAACTTCTGTGCAGATGGTTGCCCCTTGAAACTCCCCGATGGCGCGGGCCTCTTCCCAGACTACCAGTTGCTCCTCTGGTGCTGAGCAACATGGAACTGCTCCATATCCGCCTCCGTTGCTGCCGCCCTCTTCACTAGCTTATCGAATCTCCTGATACCAAGGGGTATCATACGAGATCTCAAGCTCGGCCTCAGACCATGCTCGAACTTGCGAGCCTTCTTCGCCTCATCCATTACCAGTTCTGGAGCGTATCTGGAGAGTTGAGTGAATTTGGTCTCATACTCCCTTACTGACATGCTGCCTTGCTGAAGTGACAGAAACTCCATGGCCTTTTTCTCCTGGACGTCGGAGGGGAAATAATGGCTGCGGAATTCCTCCAAAAATTCCTCCCAGCCAAGCAACAAGCCGCCCATAGTCCTCTTCATCGACTGCCACCAAACAGCCGCATCCTTCTCCAACTGCAAAGTCGCCAACTTGACCTTGCTGCCCTCCGGTGTCTCCAACACCTCGAAGGTAGTCTCCACTTGCCGAATCCAGTTATCGGCCGCATCCGGGTCGGACTTTCCCTCGAACACTGGTGGTTTCATTCTCTTGAACGATTCCACTATCTTGATTGCCTCGGGTACTGGATTCACCGGCCCCCTTCCTTGGTTTGCAGCCACTGCATTCAGCGTCTGGTAAACCCTTGCAAACTCGGCATCCAGGTCCAAACCTTCACCATTCCTGGCTCCCCTTCTCGCCATATTCTGATGCAAAAGATCCATTAAATTCGAAGTATAAGACAAGAAATTAAACCAACTTTCATTTCATTGAATTTCAAAGTTTATACATTCGAATTTAAAAAAAAACATTTTAACATCAGAACAGAAGAAAAAGAAACCAAGACAATCTAATCTCTACGGGTCCTCTTCGCTGCTCGAAGTTCATCCCGCAGTTCATCCACCTCATCCTTCAGCACATCAGTTAGGTTCTTTTTCTTCTCAAGTTCCCAAATCCGATGGCTAAGAACAGAATAGTCAGCATTCCGCTTCTCCAGCTGAGCCTCCAAAACTCCAACTCTATACTTCAAGGTATCCACTTGCCTCTGCAGAGAAGCTACAGCGTTACCCAGAGCTGGTCCCTTTTCTTCATCGGAAGAAGAAGAATCATCAGGTGAGTTCGGTGGTGGGGTGATCTCTCGAGATTCAGGGTACTCTTCATCATCAGAATCAGCTTGCCCAGGGTGATACTCGTCCTCAGAATCAGCCTGTCCAGGATGGTACTCTTCCTCAATAATGTGCCAGTCGTCGCCTCCAGCGGGGTCGAAGTGATCAGCCATCTTAGAATAGAGAGGAAGAAGCATAAATCATAGAGCAACACAAATGTAAGTTACTTACATTTAAATCTCTAAATCCAAACACACACTCTAATGTCCACTTCTAGGGTGTCGTTCCTTATAAATTTGTACGAGTGTGAAAGCATAGAAAGCGTGGCTCTGATACCACTCTGTAACGCCCCGAATCCCAATTTACTGAATTCGAGATGTTCTTCAGGATCTTTTCACTTTCTTCACATACAATTTTACAAGGAATTTAAAAACTTTACTTTTACATCAGAGTTTACAACACATTACATTTAAATTTACACAGCGGAAGCAAAATATACGACATTTACATAAATGAACAACAACATAATGAACTCTTTGTGCATCCATTCCTCTTACATGTAATTATCCTGCATAAAACACTGTGGGTACGTCAGTTTATTCAACCGACGATAATTATACATGGCCATCCTCTCTATGCCAGAAACAGTATAATGAATCTCATTTCTTACAAATCACAAACTGGTTCAACATAAGCATGCAAATAAGGGGAACTTTTAATGATGTCGTGTCGTGATTGTGCACTTAAATCCTTAATGCAATTTACTTAAATAACATGATACTAATGCGCACTTGTTCGAATTCTATGCATCCCATACTACATAGGTTCGAGGGCAAGCCTCCTAAACGATCTTCATTCTTTTGTAGGGTTCAATCCCCCGCCATGACTTATTCTACTTCTGTAATTCCAATGAGTATCCTAGATGAATCTATGAGTACAAGCATGTATCCTGGCTCCTGGAGTAGAATTTCGCGCCATGTCTTGACTCGTCAAGCATGCATTCTGCGACAATTCAGCCTCCTCCCTGAACACACTCCTCTTGCAGTCACCAAAACATCCCACAAGCGTGACTAGAGTCCGATCATTACTGAGTTGTGCCCGCGCCATGTCTTGACTCATCAAGCATGCATTCTGCGGCTCACACACCCGCACCGTACCCTAGCTCTCATACTCATGTTTTTCTCTCACCTTCATCACCTCCACACTATGTATTTAAGTTACATTAGAATCATGAATAAAATCAAGCTCTAGAGTTAGCCTCTCCATCAACCGGACTTATCATTTCATTCCACTTGACCAACCTGGTCTAATTCTCAATATCATTTCATTCACTGCCGGGAAGACTTAGCTACTCTTTCGTTCAATTTCAAATTCACAATATCCAATTGAGCATCAATAGCTCATCATTCATTTAGAGTCTCACAGACTTTCTTATCATGATTTCACATTTCATAATTTCGTTTAATTCTCAATTCTCATCTGTGATTCATCTACACAATTCATACATCCATAAACAGAGTTCATTGACTTAAATCACAAAGTTCACCATTACTAACAGCAAATAACATGAATTCAAGTATGCCAAAGTTCCCTCTGTACAGTCGACTTGGAAGAACACCAGTCGACTTATACAGCCATACAGGGTTATCATAATGCTCGGGATAGTCGACTGTGTACACCACCAGTCGCCTGTCCCGCAACTTCCATGTTCACAATATTAACCACGAGACAGTCGACTGTTCACACATCAGTCGTCTGTCCTGGAGATTTCAACAGCAATATTCCTAAGTCCAGATCAGTCGACTTGCCACATGCATCGGTCGACTGGATAGATCCATTTTAATTTGGGAATTTACTTACAGTTTCTTACATATACTAGCATCATGATATCAATATACCAATTCATATTTCATAAACAGAGTTCCTCTTGTTCAGTAGCATTCACAGCACAATTTTCCCAGTTATTAACATGCTTTTTAGAGAAAACTACTCTAAACATGCATTCACATTGCTCATACTTACATACGACAATGGGGATGTAAATTTCAAGTCATCATCATGGGTCTACATAAATAGAATATCTTTATTCGAGGAACTACCAAACAGTCACTTTCAGAACGAGCACCAGTCGACTTAACCCCAAGTCAGTCGACTGAGCCGACAACTTCAGATATTTATCGCCTTTAGTTCTTTTTGTTTGTCTACCTTCCCTCCATCATATGTGTCATAGGGAAAACATACATTTGATAATCACGCCATCTTGGCTATTCATACATATTTTATCAGCACTTTATAAAATAAATGTCTCGTATCAGTCGGCTGGCTCATGTAGCAGTCGACTGTACCGACAGTCTCGCCTCAAGTTAATAGCATGTTCAAGCAATTTCTACCGCATTCAATTCTTTATTTGTAACATGGTATCCATCATGATAATTATAGTATTACTCCTACGTTAGAAGTCCTGAGAAACACCCGCCTTTTATGAAGAAATAAATCGAAATCCCGCAAGTCCTTCAATATAGCGCAGCACTTCTAGTTCCTTTGCTCCACTCCGAAATCTCCAGCAATGTTGCTTGCTTCCACAGAAGAGCTCCCACACAACTCTCAGATACTCTTACAATCTCAGGAATTTTAGTGTAAAAAGATAGGGAAAGTAGGGGGTATTTATATTAGAAGATAAATAGAATGAAGGGTTGAGATCTATTAGGGAGTTGAAGAAACAAGGGCTGAGATTAAATCGGAAGTTTAGAAACTACCCACACCTCAAAGTGTAACCACCCATGATCTCACCCATCACTCCACAATCCGGTCAAGAAGTGTGCTCATTGCACGTGTACATAAAGTGCACGTGTAGGCACAAGTCACACTACAATATGTACATTAAATACCCGGGAATAAAAAGAGTAAGAAATGCTACAATACAAGTTATAGAAAATAGTAAGATGGTTTAAATTCATGGGCTTAAAACCAATTTGGGCCAAACTAGTTATTTTGTAGAAATAAGTAAATTAATGCTTTATAAAACGATGTTGAAAAATACTAGTCAATAATATTGCACAAGTATACTATATAAAAATGAATAATCTTCCATATATTAAAAGTTAGGGTATTACATAAGGAAAAGATCTAGCAGTGGAAAATATAGAAACGTGTACTTAGAAGAGGACATGTGTCCTGCCTGCCTATTACGTGTTCATGACTACATGATTCACGATCCTGTTTACCTGTACTTGACTACATGTTTTCCTATAGGAAGATGTACTCGGAAGATAACCACTAGGTTATGCCTATTTCCTGTACCTAACTGCATACTTTCCCTAGGAAGGTGTACTCGGAAGAGAACCACTAGGTTCTACCTGTTCCTGTTATTCCTGTTTCCTGTACCTGAGTACACTGCCCTATGGACTCCACTATGAATCTAAAGCGAAACTATTTGTTGTAGCAACCATGTAGTAAAAGCTGGAATGCATGAAGTGCTACCTAGATAGTAATAAAACAAGACTTGACATAACCTGATACCTGTTACATGATTACCTGTACTTGTACCTGTTACCTGTATACATGTATACCTGATTACCTGTTTACCTGTTACCTGCATACCTGTTACCTGTATACATGATACATGTTTACCTGTTTGCTTGACACTTGATACATGTTACCTGTACCTGCTATTATACCATGCTACTTGTTTCTATTTTCCTGATTCATGTTAGATATTATATTTTTGTTGACACACTTATACCATACTAGGCCTGTTACTTAGAATTTTCTAACCCCTATACTTGTATCCTACATTATAAGTGGGTCGTAACTTGCAATTGACGGGTACTTGTTTTCTCTTTCCTTCTCCTGCAAATTTATTAATTGTAGATCAGGATGGACGGTTGCCAGATGGTATTGGCGAGATGATGTACTAGTACTGGATTTTCTGCTTTATTATTATTATTATTTGTTGCTTGAACCTGAATAAAATGTACTTGATGACTTGGATATTTATTTGTATTTGGGCGATGTGACCCAGGATATTTGACTTGTTCAGAACCTGATTATTTGAGATTATTGTATTTGATTTCAAGTAATTTCTGTTGGTATCTTGTTTCAATTATGCATGTTTGGTTGTATCTCTTGCTTCCAACTCCGATTATTCCTGTGGTATGTTGTAAAGATTCCTGAACAGCTTATAGATGATGAAAATCATTCGCCGGGCTTTTGTTACGTATCCGAATTCCGTATTCTTTTTGGAAAGCGGGGCGTGACAGTGCCTTTGTAACATGTCTGGATAGACTTAATATTAGTTAGTTTTTTCGTCATCTATAACTGTATTATTTTCTAGCGAACTAGTAGTCGGGTGTTGTACTCTCCTGTCATTAAGAATACGTGCTGCGGTGCGTATCTTTCACTGTTGATTCTTGAAGTACTGTGGTAAGAACGGGATGAGATTTCCTTATGGATAGGGGGAATTAGACCTTCAAGGCCATTAAGTTCTATGCTGGTGGACACGAACAGGTCATATGGGCTGCGGTCCTGTGAATCTTCGGTGCCATAGGTATGCTGCGATATATCTTTAAGTTCGTCACGGCTTTTGAGTGGGATCCAAGAGTCGGGCACCAGTGGCAAACCGAGACACCACTAAGTGACTGCAGAAATGGATGTGGCCAATTAATGTGCAACCTCATCAACCATGATCTATCTATCAGGAACAAGATGAGTGCAAGAGTAGGTTGTATGGCGAGGGTTCAAAACCCTGAACTTGGAGACAACGGCTTGATTTGGAAAGTATTTAGTATGGGATGCATACATTTCCAAAGTCTCGCCTGCATTAGATTAAGTACATTTGACCTGTGCGTTAGATTACTAGGGCATGTCATATACGGACACCTTGGACCCGACTCCACTTTCTCCTTTTTAAGTCACTTGTTCTATTTTGCTTTCAACCTGGATTATCTAGTTTGGAGATGGCTGCTTTTATCAGCCTCGCGTCAATAGAATTACTGACGTGCCCACTCTTTTAGGTGCTAGGTTGCCGACCCAGGGAGCCTGGGAAGCCCAAGATAGATGGTGTGCCCAAGTGATAGTATCGAGTGTTCATCCTTTACATTTTTTTTGTTATTTTTTGTGAAACTCTCATTTGTAAATTCTGAGACAGTGTAAAATTGTAACACTCAAACTTGTACATCATGGAATAAAATTGTTTAATTTTTTTTGCATTTTCCTGTATTGTGACTGTGTGAAGGAAAGATTCTGGTTTGTGTCACGAATCACCAGTGTGGGGATTCGGGGCGCTGCAGAGTTGGTATTAGAGCAACCTTCCGACTATAGTCCAATATAACAGGAAAATAGACTTGAATGTCACTAGGAAAGCCGGGTTTAGCCAGTAGTAGATTGTTATAATTCATATTGTTGTTCATTTTCAACATATGTTTTATAATTTTTTATATCTAGACTAATTTCTGTATTGTTTTCTCCTAACAGATGGCAGGCACACCAAATGGATTGGCAAACGGGACCCAGGCTGGACCGGATCCAGCAAGTAGTCCAGCTACTCCACCTCCACCTCCACAGTCCACTGCTGTGGAGCAAGCCATCAGCAGACTGTTCAGGGACCTTGCCGCTTACCGATGGAGCCATGGGCACTTGGAGGACTGCCAGAGAATTGTGGCCATGCCCTGATGGCCACTGACAGGCAGGTGGCTAGACTGAAGAGGTCGAAGAGGAGGCTCTCATGGAAGATTATGCTGATAAGGCATCAGCATATGGAGAGGATGGCACAGTTAGAGCTTAGGCTTGGAGAGCTGCAGGCCAAGGTTTCCCAGCAACAGACATAGTTAGAGCAGTTGGCGACCACCGAGCACTCTGCTACCAGTGATCACCATGTCAGGGACATGTGACCTAGCCCTGTGAGGGATCTTAGGGTGTCTTGTTTTGATATTTTGATGTATAAAAGATAATACTTTCTGCCAGAACATGGTGCATGGAGTAATGTTTTATGGTGTAATGTTTTGACTACACCGATGGTGGTAGTGTTTTGGTTGTACAGATGGAATGCTAAATGTAACCTTCTATTGTATAAATGAACTGAACTAATATTTTGACTACTTGTAGTATGAAATGAGTTTACACTATTATTGCTAGTTAGTAATAAGAATTAGCTTTCAGATGTTTGGAAGAACCCAAAATAGCCGGAGCGGGCAAACAGAAGGTGAAGGCAGCAGGGCCAACAACGCTGGCCTTGACATAGGTGCAGAATTTGCTCGACTGTATCAAATGCTAGGAGCGTTCGTGGAGGCGAACATAACCCAAGCACCACCACTAGCAGCACCGGGAGTCGCTCAAGGGCACGCAGCTACGATCCAGTGAATGGTCGAATCTTTCAAAAGAATGAAGCAGCCAGTCTTCGAGGGACAAGCTAACCCGACCACTACAGATGACTGGGTAGGCCAAGTAGAAATGGTGTTCGAGGTCCTGATAACACCGGAAGATAGTAAAGTTAGGTTGGCTACAATTCTACTGGAGAAAGATGCCGGGGTGTGGTGGCAATCGGTAAAGCACGGCTGGGGAGAAGAACCAATAACATGGGAGGAATTCTTGGAGGAATTCAGGGAACACTACTTCTCCTTGGACGTGCAGGAGAAAAAGGCAATGAAATTCCACAGTCTAAAGCATGGGAACAAGTCAGTCAGAGAATATGAAACCAAGTTCACACAGCTGTCACGATATGCACCCGAGATGGTTCAAGAGGAGACGAAGAAAGCCAAGAGATTTGAACAAGGGCTTAGACTAGGGGCATACGAAGGTTTGACAAACTGTTGAGGCGAACGGCTGTAACAGAGATGGACATGAACCAAGGTCAAGCACCACAAGGGAGGACCGAGACTTGGAACCGGGGGAAGAAGCCTGCCCCAGCATCGAGGTTCAAAAAGCACGGAAGGAACTAGAAATTTCAAAAGACAGGTGACAAGATGGGAGGACGCAAGCCATGAAGTTGTTTCCTCTGTAAGGAACAAGGGCATTTCAGAGATCAGTGCGCAAGGAATGAAAGGAGAACCGTTCAGACATGCTACCATTGTGGGAAGGAAGGGCATATCAGGCCAAATTGCCCCCAGTACCTGAAGAGCAACGGCAAGGCATCATTTGGAACCACTAGTAAAGGAAAGCAACCTGTTCGCCAAGGTCGAGTATTTGCCTTAAAAGAAGAAGACGCAGAGAACAATGAGGGCGTGGTCACTGGTATGTGAAGGGTCATTGTAATAAGTTTTGGTTGTATTTTGAAGTTTTGTTTGAAGAAGTGTAAATGAAGATTGTAACTCTTGTGAAACAGGAAGTATATATATATCAATGGAATTTTGGCTACTATTTTGTTCGATAGTGGATCAACTCATTCTTTTGTGTCCAAATCATTCTCAAGAAAGTTAAGACACACCCAAGCAGTAATTCCAGAGTTAGCCTTAATGGTAGATACACCATCAGGGGCAACTCTCACTACAGATCAATGCTATAAGAACTGTGAGCTTCAGATTAACGAAGAATCTCTGAATATCGGTTTGTTGGAATTGGGTTTCGCCGGAACAGATGTGATTATTGGCATGAATTAGATGTCGAAGCATGAAGCAAATATCGACTGCAAGGAGAAGAAGGTAGTCATCATAACTAAGGGAACGGAGCTCGTGTTCCACGGAGGGAAGAGGCCCAAGGAAGTGACTATTGCAGCCACCAAGAAGAAAACGTTAAGAGAAAGGAAATAAAAAATAAAAATAATAAAAATTCAAAAATCGGCCTGATCTGGCGCCTCAGCCCAAAACAAGGGGGACTAGGCTGACGGGCCGGTCCGGGCTCGCCTCCTTCTCTCATGCCCAACTTCCCACTATACGGAAGTACGGGCAGGCAATTGAGGCCCAGAGAATGATATAAGTATACCAACTCATATCATCCATAAGTTGTACAATACCAGTAAGCTCAACAATCCGGGTAACAATAATAATCACATGAACAATGCTAGAATTCAATAACCAATATCTGAGATACAAGAAATTCGGGTCAAAATATCTGAATAAACAATGCAATAAACAGTTTATTACAATGAGGTGGTAGAGAAATAGTTGTAGCAATTTCGTCTAAAGAGTCTGATCATCAAGTTCCTTCTGTAATCATCACATGTACCTATATAAATGTTAACTCAAAGAAAATGGATAAGTAACCGTTAGAGCAAGCTTCGGGAAGCAAGTAGTAACAAGCAGTAAAATAGTAAGATAACAAGATATAACATAGAAGAAATAAGAAGTGGCAGTACAATTACTGAAAAACAGTACAATACAATATGAAATGAGGCAAGGAACTGAAACAATATGATCATGTAAGTAACAACTGTAAACAAGTGTATTGAAGACTCCAAAGTATAATCAAGTGATAACCTAGTATCAGTCATGTAATCAAGAATCAGAAATCATGTAATCAGAAATCATGTAATCAGGAATAATGTAATCAAGAATTAAGAATCATGTAATCAAGAGTCAAGAATCAATTAATCAAGAATCAAGAATCATGCTTAGTGTCAATCTCGAGTTTATCGATTTTATTAACTTATCTAATGCACGCAATCCTGTGTTCCATACCACAAGTTCGGATGTATATCAATCATGTGACGTTTAGACTTAAGTAGTGAATTTTATAGGATTATGTACTCGGGTCTTCCAGTGACAGTATCAATAATCAAGACATGTAATCAAGGATCATGTAATCAAGAATCGTTTAATCAAGAATCAAAAATCAAAAATCACTATTCCGGAAAACACGGGCCTCCTTCTGAGTATACTCTCCTATATTGTCCACTACTAAGTCGTACCCTTATAACCCCGGCGTATTGTTCTTTTACAATAATTAATCGTGAACATGCAGTCGGTACAACTAGCGGAAACGGTGGTATCAAGACAGTTAATCACAAATCAGGAAAATATCAAGGGTGGTAATCGTGGGTATGTCGAGAGGTGAAACATGTACATGTATCAAGGGTAGTAATCATGGAATTATCAAGTGGTATAAAATGCATTATATGAGAAAATTTATCAATCTATTATATGGGTACAAGTTATTATTATAAGAACAACAATATATATAGTTAAATTCATTAAATATGGAAAATAACGAGTTTATATGCAAAAACGTAAAGATGAATTTCTAGACAGTAGCACCTATCTGCGTTCAAATTCACTTTCCCGTTGCTACAGAAAAGCAAATCTGATTCCATCAGAGATTCTAAAAAGTAGACTCCATTTTGGTTTCAACGCATATTCACACGATACATTTTAAGGACAGTAGCTATGCGTAAAAGTTCATTCTTTACTGGTTTCAATGTTTCGTGCATAGTTCTGTTTTGGAAATCCAAGAATCACGGTACTAAAATAGTGATATCTGAAAAACTATAAATCGGATTGAGAAGCCGTAAGATGTTCTGGATTCTAGACTCAGAGGGCTACAATTTATATGTACAAAGTTCATGGATTCAGTATCGAGAACTAGGTCAATCTCTCTGTTCTTTACGGGTTCGTGTACAGTTTCAGTGTTCTGAAAATTACAATATAACAGTACTAAAATTGTGATATCTCACAATCTATAAATCGGATTGTGAAACTGTAAAATATTCTGGATTCTACACTTGATAGGCTACAATTCATATGTACAGGGTTCTTGGATTCAGTATCAGGAACTGGGTCAAATATGCAGTGCAAATTCGGCCAATTGACAGGCCAGAGTTATTCGATATTCGATAACACGATTCAAAGTGTGTTAACGGTTCAAGATTTAAATCAATAGCATGAAAAAAGTAACTAGATAAGAAAATATGACGATAATTAGGCTACTTAATGAGAGTTCAAGAAAATGCTTGCCTTTTACAGGACGATTTCGAATATAAGTGAAATGACAGCAAGAAGAGAAACTTAATAGCTATAGTCCACTGCAATAAGAACAAAAGCAATAACGGCAGTAACAATAAGAATGACAACAAACAACAATAAGGAGGTAGCGACACAGCGTCGAGTGCAGGCTGTAGGAGACAACAAGAAGGCAGCGGCAACACGGCAGCGAAGCAACGACTACTAGCGACAATAACAACAACAAGCAAGAACGACGACAATGATCTTCGGTGGTGGAGATGTAAAGGTGGTGGCAATGGGTTGAGAAGCTTCGGGTCGAAGAAGGCAGAGGAAGAGGATGGCGGGAGGGGCTTGGGTTTTGGAGAAGCAAAGAAGAAAAGAAGAAGGGAGAAGTAGAGATGTGGTGGGGAGCCGCATGTGTATATATAGAGTAATATATGA
The DNA here is from genome assembly GCA_017893485.1 of Hemerocallis citrina. Taxonomy (NCBI): domain Eukaryota; kingdom Viridiplantae; phylum Streptophyta; class Magnoliopsida; order Asparagales; family Asphodelaceae; genus Hemerocallis; species Hemerocallis citrina. Next base: position 277,295,967 of record CM030358.1, read on the forward strand.
ATTTATATATAGGTAGGGATTAGGCAATATGTAGGTATGTATATAAAATTATAGGGATAGTAGGCTATAGGGGGAGGTTTTAAAAGTTGTAAAAATAAGTTAGGGGTTGAGGGTTGAGGAGTTGGCTGTTGGAATTAGGTTAGGATTATGATTATGATTATGATTATGATTAGGATTAGGATTATCAGGATTTAAATTTAAACTCCAATGAAAAAATTCACAAAAATTTCGAATGGATCGGAAAAATATTTGAGTTCTAATAAGAATGAAATAATGCCCAATAAAGAGTCCGAAGAGAAGAAAAGAAGTAAAAATCGATTGATAATAATAAAAAAATTACGTAATAAAATACGTACAACTGGAACAGGGGGTTACACCTTCCCCCTTGGAACAGGACCGGCACATATCGATTCTGACACGAACCGGTATTGGGACCGGCACAGACCGATTTTGACACGAACCAGTACCGAGCCCAGCCCGGTACAATGTCTGGCTCGACGGTCAATGACCTGGACCGACTGGCCGAACCTGTTTGCCATCCCTTGAGTGTAAGTGTTTTTTTTCTTTTCCTCACACACACACATTAAACCAATAATAGTAAGGGTTGCTACAAATGAAAAGGCTCATTGAACTCCTGAATTAGTTAAAGTCGAATTGTCTACAAACTACACAACTTTAACTCTCTAATTATAATAAACTAGTAATTTGCACGTGTCATACACGCATTCTGTTCTTATGCTTCCACTCTTCATGAATTACCTCCAGAACATCAACATTTGTTTTATATGAATGACATTTTCTTAAATAATTATGGCGTACATAAATTTGAATTTTGAGGATATTGTGGAAATTCGTTAATTAATTAGAATTTGATGGTTAGTACAACTCTCGCTTAAAAAAATATAGTTGAGATTAGATTAAGTTGGTTTGTCTACGTATTACTTAACTCCCACTTTCATAATAGTAGGGATAATAGAAATCATAATACAAAAATTTGGCATTATTTACCCCTTATACTCGTACGGTGTAAGATTTTTTTTGTTTAATTTGTGTATTGTTACTAGGGATAATAATGGGTAAGGGTTGGCCTTGGCGGCCCTGAACCCAGACCTAGAAAAAACCTGATCCAGCCCCGCCCCTCGTAAAAAACCTGATCCAGCCCTGCCCCTCGTAAATAATGGGTAGGGTAGGGTCTTTAAATTTAACTCGTTTAAAAATAGGGCCGAGTTAGGATTTGGAATAAGCCCGATCTGGTTGTAATGTTATATCTCATATAGAGTATATATTAAGGTAGTGTTCTTTTTCTCCGAGATTTATCTCTTGTAAGAGGTGGTCCACCTCTTACAAGAGTTTTTTTAGCGTTCTTTTTTTTATCTCTTATAAGACATTTTCTTCAAAATCTCTTATAAGCCTAAAAGACTTCTAGTAGCCTCTTTCAAATTCTTATAAGACTTCTATCACTTAAAAAGTCTATATTACCCCAAAGTCTATTATAATTGTTAATGAAGGTTTCTAATTTTCAGTATTATATATCTCATCTCCATGCATCTGCTAGCATTTTACTCAGGAGTGTCATTTGTTTGCATGGAATGTCTCCTTTTGAATGTTCGAATGACTTTTAGTTCTTCAATTATCATTGTTTTACTTTTAAAATTGTCACATTGCCTGCTAATATGTTGATGATTTATTATAATCCCTTATAACAAAGAGCTTCGTCAGATGGACTAGTTCGTGATTTTTATGCTTCCGCTTCATTTCTTGTCTTTCCTATTTTGATTGAACTGCTGGGTTAGGGCTGCGTTTGGTTGGACTTATTTCAGTCCAAAATGACTTTTGAGCTGGGCTAAAATTAAGCTCAACGAAATGGGCCCTTAGAATATACGCAAACTTATGTGATTGTAGTGGTCACTGTTCATAAAATAATATATGTGCATCATTGAAGTGGTCACTGTCCATGATGTTCTTGTATAGTTGATGTATTTGACACAATTCGCACTAGAACAAAGTCGACTCAAACTATTTTCAGACCCAATTTTTTTTTTAAATATTTTTTTGTTGTTGTGAATTTAACTTGCCATTAAACTAGTTTATATATTAGTAATTTGAACTTATCTTTTCTTGTCCTTCATCTCACTATTTTTATACTTTGGGGTAATATGGACTTTGGGATAATATAGGCACTTGTAAGAGGTGAAAAAAGAACAGAAATCTCTTATAAGAGGTTCTTATAAGAGGTTATTTTTATATAAAAAGAACACCTCAAAAAGAGGCTCTTACAAGAGGCTCTTACTGTAAATTTTTTATAAGAGGTAACCTCTTGTAACACAAGAGGTAAAAAAAAGAATAGTACCTAAGTATAACTCAACTAAGTTTATGTAAATCTGAATAGTCCAAACTCATTCTCAATCATAGATATATATACAAAGTATAACCCAATTAAGTTCGTGTAAATCCTAATAGTCCATACTCAGGAAACCCATCAAACATTAATCAAGCTAACCTCACCAAACCCGGAGTAGTAGTCTGACATGGACACCAAAATAATTTAAATGATTATTTTTAGTCAAGACCCAACTGAACCACAGAATAAGAGGGAAAAAATGCCCACTTTTTTCTACCAGCTTGCAAAATAAATCCAAACTATTGATTTCATGATTAATGTCGAGAACAACGTAATATTGAGCTAGCTGAAAAGTTGATGGAAGTCTCATTTTATTTCCAAACTTTATGCCAATAGCCTCAATATTTATGCATCATATTGTTATTTGCATTGCTAAATTGCTTTTATTGAGGCTAAAGAATGTACTTTATTTTTAAACTTTTCCTATTTTAAAAAATGTAGTCAATTTTGTGATAATTTCTAAGCCCCAACTACAATAAAATGTCATTAATTACAATAAAAGAGGGCTAGCCCAAAAGCCCAAACCTGGCCCTACAACCCGATGGGGCTTTCATCTGAAAATCCGGGGCCGGGTAAAATATTTAGGCCCTCAAGATTTTAGGCCCGGATTAGGGTTTATGGTAAACCTGATCCAACCCAGTCCATTATCATCCCTAATTGTTCCACATAGTTCATAGTTTAAACTATGTAATCATACATGCATTGGAATCATACATGCATTGGATGTAACCCGTTCAAACAATATAATCATACATGCACTGAATGTAACCCTGCTACTTCTCCCTCTCCATTTCTGGCCCACTTTTGCGGTCTCCCCTTCAGTTCATGTAAAATAGGTTGCAGGTCACCGACAGCACCTCTATTTGCTTAGTATTAGTAATAGATAAACATGACCAAAACCCCAAAACCAAGGCTGTAAGAAATTCTGGAATAGCTCAGCTTGACAGCTTGTACAGTGAACATACATAAGAACATCAGATAATCACATCAAGCTACCAAATCTTGCCATGTTTTTCAAAAATACGGTATCAAAAGTTTATATCCATATGTTGGAATTCTATTTCTTCGCTCTTTACTGAAAGATGAACTAAAAGTCAACAAGCTATGATATTATTTCATCTCTAAACTTCTATCATTACAACAAGAAAGCGAAGATCTCTCTGCTAAGTTGATGCTGAAGATGAGATCATATCTGAACGTCCACCAATCATCCTCTCAGCCATCTCACCACGTTCACCTGAGAATGCCAAATAACCAAAAAGCATGAAGCTAGGTTTAAGAGAGAATGCAAAGCCATGTCAAAACCAACTGCACTTTTCTAGTTGCAGTTTGTGAGTAGCAAAACAAATAAAGCTTACTAGTGATGCACAGTCACAGCTGAGAGAATAAACACTAATAGTTGAATCAGAACCAACAGTTTTTGCTTTAAAATACATAAATCAATTTCTGGAATCATGTTTCATATAAGCTCTTAATTTAAAGTTTATTTTTTTACTAGAACACCTAATAAATGTTAATATTTTATTCAGTGCTATCAATTTACTTATATTAGTCAAAAGAGGTCCTGAAATTAACCATCATCCTCAGAAACTAAGCAGAATGAAGAAATATCTTTGTCCTTTAGAGTATTCAAGTCCCATTAATTTGAACGGAACTTAGGCCTAACATACATCAATTTACTAGATATACCTATTTGAATCATCTAACAAATAAAGGAACCTAAATTACATTTGTTCATAGAAGATACTTATTAATTAGAGGGCTTATATTTGGGGGAGGGGGGATCTTTACGAAAACATGGATTAGTCAAACTAGAGGGTGACATGATAACTTAATATATAAATAATTGGTCTTACCAGTGCGGACTCTTATTACATCTGAAACAGGTACCACTGCAAAGAATAAAACATCATCAATTACTTTCTTCCATTCAAACCGTTGGTTTTTCAAAAAACCCCAAAATTTATACCCTTACAGGAAATGTTGTTAGGGTAACTATTCTTTTGTAGTAGAGGTCTAGTAACTTCAGCTGGCATACCTCTACCTATACTAAAAAGATGAGATTTACACAATTGAGAGACAAATGAAGTTGTGGAGTGGGATAACTCCTATTATCTTAACATTTTGGCTACATAAACGGTTGAGAGATAAATTAAGAAGTTGTATAGTTGAGATAACTCCCAAGTATCTCAACATTTTGGCTAAGATTAGTAGAATTATCTAAACTCCAAAAAAGGGCTCCCAGAAGGAGAAACTATAGTTATGTTAAGTAAGATTTATATAATTTAATTCCACAAACCATGGTTCTTTTTCTCCGACAGAAGGAAGATTTTAAAACAGAACAACTTGAAACAACATAGATGTGGGAAAAAGGAAAGTCATCTAGTCAAGTCTTTCCAAAGGAAACGATTTGATACCAATTAGAATTAAACAGCATATAGTTGTAGACATCAGAAAGATTAAGCACATACAGAAGATCTTGCCATCACCAATTTCTCCGGTCCTTGCTTCCTCAATTATTTTATCAATTACAGCTTCGACCTAGTAACATCATAAAAACAAACTGCATTACCTGATAGGTCAAAGAGATGGCAAAACAATATTAGATGAACCTCAGCCTAAGTACAAAGTATACCAAAGAACCTGAAGATCTTAAGACTGTACAAATATTATCCCAAGTAAGAAAAGATAATACAATAAGCAGGCTGCACTAGAATATAAAAATAGATCAAAGACAAAGTAGTTCCTATTATGATCTTGGGCCAAGCTAACTGAATTTTAAAGACAACAGAATAATCTATTTATTTTTTTATACATTTTCAGCATCTCAAAAAACCTGATTTACATGGCATTATGTTGCTCTACAATTATTACATTATTAAATTATCTCATGTAAGAACAATTATAATAAGCATGGAGCAACAGAATATAAAATTACAAGTTGGTGATCTTTGGACTAGCTAGATTGCACATTAAAGAGAACCGAGTGAAAATGACATTAATATTTTCAGCATCTCTTATCATTCCAAGAGAATAGACCGACAGTTAAGTGATCTAGCTATGGTAACACTATCAATACTTACAGAACTATAACGCTATATAAATGCATATTCAATATTCAATATAACGAAAGTACGTGAATTTCTTATCTACTTCAAAGTAACTTGGAAAACAAAGTTCAGGGTGTCTAGTTCATAGCACATTATGCCATCATTTCCAGAAATTTCCCAGTTAATCATTTAAATTACTGTTCATCCTGTTCAGTAATTAGTGATGAGTCAATTACAGCTACTATAAGGTCATGCATATGCTCTTCATGTCAAGCTATAATATTTACCCCCCACCCACACACACATACAAAACACCGCGCCCCAAAAAATAAGAAAAAAAGTCATGATAAATTCTGGGATTATCTTATCTCAAGTTCTAGTCATCCATTTCCGAGTCAAATTGCTTAACTGCCTAGTCAAAAACTTCAAACTCATCTTTTGGTATATGCATAAGAACAAGTTATTCATGTGATAAAGTTGGGTAAACATTTCCAAAAATCCCTGCTTGGTTTATGCCCTTACCTGGTCCTTGGATACCACTATCTCCATTTTAACTTTAGTTACAAATTTGTCTTCTGAAAACTCGGATCCTACACATCCAATTTGCAGCAATTAAAATCTAATCAGAAGCCAATTAGTTAACAAATAAAGTTCTAAAGGTAGAATGAACATAAATGCCCAACAATATCTTTTTGTATCTATTGACAGCATCTGTAGTCGTTGACTATATATCCAAAAAATGGATATTTAGGAAGAAAAAAAACCTCTGTTGCCGTCGTCTATATACCCATTTTTTGGGTTTCGAATGAATAGGAGACGTCTATATTTGGGCAACGGAAATGACATTATGCATATTTTAGAAATCGGAAGATGATCTACCGTCTTAGTGTCGGACGGTATATGATATGCCGGCTGAGACAAATTTTTTAATTGCGAAAGTTTGGGACGGCATATGATTTGCCGTTTGGGGAAAAAAAATATTTAAAAAAACCCATTTCAAATGAGATGCTGACATGTGAGGAAAAAAACAAAAAAAAAAAAATTGGGCCTTTTGTGTTGGACAGGAGATGATTTCCCGTCCTTCAAAAATAAAAATAAAAACTATTTTTATTTTTATTGATCACACACTGCACGTTTTAGAGGAAATTAAATATTAAAAAATAGAATTTTTGTGTTGGACGGGAGACGTCCTTCACAAAATTTATTATTATTATTATTTAAATTCATTAGACCACAGATGATCTGCCATCATTCATTTTTTTTTCTTCGCTATCTTCAGACGGTATATCATCTTTCGTTTCGTCCAAAAAAAACCATTTTTTGAGTATAGACGACTGCAGCGTTTACGCTATTTGCTATTTCCAAAATTTCCATATACCCATTTTTTAACTTAAACGACTACTCTGAGAAGCATGGATACGGACATGGCAGATAAAATGGCATGCGCACAATCTTTAAAAATATCACAAACATAGACAGCACTATACAAAAACAAACATATGCATGTGTACAAGCACACATCTAAAATTAATTAAGTAATATTAATTTTTACATCTATACTAAAAGTTATTCACATTTCATTTTACATAATTTTGAATGTGAAATAGGTCTTCATCTTTAACTGTCCATAAATGCATCACAAAAAGCATATTCGATATATTCTCAATTTAATTCAGTTATATGCATATGTTAATATGCAACGAGTACTGAGTATAAAGTGCTCGCAAATTATAAAAGAATCTACCAGTTTTAGAGATTAAAATTATAGATATAAGCATCTGACATGTGTCTAATGAATGTTCATAAAATTTTGGAATTCTGACATGTGTCTAAGTCTAACACATGTATGGCTTCATGTACTTGTCTAGAAACATTAAAGGGTCAAAATATTGATCTTGATGTAAAAGGAAGAATCAATTGCACAATTAGAGTGATAATAGGAAAATTCCACTATATTTAAACAAGCAACGAATATTTCATCCAAATCTTTAGGGTCCGGTCCATTGAACCTTTATTCTCATAGTCCGCTCATCTCTGTCAAGGAATACCCCAGCTCCTTCAGTTTGGAACAGCCAACCTATCATTATTTCTTTAATAAATATATATCTATCTCCATAGCACAGCATATGTCTTGCACATCTTATTCTATCAGAATCCTATCTTTTTAGTGTATTGAAAAAAAATATAAAATAAAAAATAAGACTGAAAATAAAATAATGGTTCATCTACTTGATGAGTACTTTTGAATATATTACAATAAATATTAGGCATAAAAAAAAAACTCCAGTTTAAACTTTATCTACTAATATTATCAAACACTGTAAACCAGGGTATAGAAACTTATTTTCTATTATTACTTTTCGCTTAGTCTAAACAGTTCTTTAGGAAAAAAAACCGGTTGCAAACGATGGGTACAAAGGAACTGTTTCGACTTTCGATCACCATTGCCAATAACCTTGTCCAGTCAGCTAATACTTTGTCTAACTGCCAATTTGTCCGCTAGCTTTAAATCGACCTCTCCAACCTGATTTGACCATACCATTAAGATTTTCCCTACGTGACCCCACAGCTGAGCTGCGCTGCACTGCTGGAGTCTTTGGAGTTTGGACCAACAACACCAAGGTTACGGAAACCAGAAACGGGATCACAACGCTTTCGCACCATAGGTTTTTTTTTTGTTTGTTTAAACGGAAAAAAAAAACGGATTTTTATTTTTCATATAAAAAAATTTTAGACGGAAAAATGAAGGATAAAATATTCAAAAAATTATAAAAAAGTGAAGAAATATGGAAAATGTCAGATTAATCAGTGATGTATCATATATATCAAGTATAACGGGTCGGGATCACTATATAGTAACACGTCGGGTTATAATAGAATTATTTCATAAAATTTCAAAACCCAAGCCCAAAACAGTTTTAAGAAAAAACCTGATGTAAAACTAACCCTAAAATAGAGAATTTCCAAAATCTTAACGGGTTAACTTTACCAACACGTTATGCGGATTAAAGTTAGAATTTTAAAACAATTAATTGGTTTGATGGATTTTCAAGAACTGGATTACGCTTAACAATCCAAATTAATAATTCAACTCTACGATCAATAATTAAATCCCTATATGTTTTTAGCAACTAAAAGATTCAATTTTGAGTCGTACTCTAATCTAGCAAGTGGAACACTCAATCTCGATATTTGTGGTCGACAGTTAAATTGAATAATATAATAGAGACGATAAAGCAGTATAACACAAATATTTAAAAGTGGAAAGAATATACCGAGGGTTCGAAGAACAATTGTGTAGATCTCGGGTAGAACACAGCAATCAAAGAGGTAGCAATGGCACACAGCAACTTCAAGAGCAATGACAAGGTGGTCGACGGCGTCACTAGTTGACGGCGACGATGGCAGTGGGCGGCGCGAGAGACGGCGGCGAAGTCGTCGGGAGGCAGGACGAACGGGGGGCACAGAGCCTGTGAGTGCAGTCGGGGCTGTTGGTGATCTGTGGGATTAGGATTTTGGTCGATGTGTTGCGGAAGGAGTCGGGGACAAAGGCGACGGGGAGAGGGCAAGGTGAGGGCGACGGTGTGAGAGCGGGGTGCTGGGATGTCGTCGAGGCTAGGGTTCGGGATGGGGGACTGGGGAAGACGAAGGAGTGGGTTTTCTTTTGGATCGGGATTTGGGTAGAGGAAGAAGAAGATGAAGGGGATTATGAATGGCGGCAGGTGTAGGAGTAGGGGATTAGGGTTTTGTATTGGGGATTTGGAAAATTAGGGTTTGGATAATTTTAGTTGGGGATTTTTAATTTGGGGTAAATTTTAGAGTTTATCACAAACCCTAAAATTGTATTAGAATTTATCACAAACCCTAATAATTTGGATCTCACTTGTATCACACAAAGAGAGAGGGAAAGAGCAAAAACTCAACACAATTTTTTTTAATCAAGAATAGCATGCTTTCTCATTAATCTCAAGCCTATAAATAGGCTCAAAATACATCTTAATACAAATCTCAAAATATTCTCAAAAACCTAAAAATACAAAAAAAGATTAAATATGGCTATAATTGCCAGAAACAAATATGGTACTGAAAAAAAATCCTAAACTAAATAAGCAGTTGTCCTAGACGACGCATGCGCTGATAGAAATGCCTGAATCGTCTTGAATCGATGTCCTCATCATTCTTCCCGGGTGGGAGAGGGCTCGACCCAGTCGAGTCAAAACCAGTCCTCCGTCATTGTGCTCCAAAAGGTCTGGATCCAAGCGCTGGAGCTCTCCACGATCTATCCAAGTGTTCTCCGACTCCGACTTGTTTTTCCAACTTACCAAATATCTATGAGTACCACCATTTCTAGTAGAGATTATCTGATCATCTAAAATATTATCCAATTCTTCTGTCGATGGGTAAGTAGTATCTGGTAGTGGAGGTAATAAGAAATCTCACCATTAGGCTGCAAGGTAGGCTCATCTATAAGAGAATTTCTAGGGTTAAATTCTGGGCCTTCATAGGGTACTAGATCCTCAACATTGAAAGTTTACTGATGCCAAAGCCTTCGGGGAGGTCAACAACATAGGCATTATCATTTGATTTTATGAAGAATTTTAAATGGGCCTGCAGCACGTGCATTCAATTTCTTAACGGATCCCGCTGGAAACCGTCCTGGATGAATCCGAACCATCACTTCGTCACCCACATTAAAAGTTTTAAACTTCCTTCTAATATCAACTCTTAACTTGTAGTTAAAATTATTTTCATTAATTTTCTTGAAAATTTCTCTATGTAAGTCATGAATGCAGGATGCAAGTGCAGATGCAGATGCAGACTCGGAGACTCGGTGATGTTCTAACATGGAGGCAAAATCTATGGGCTGCCCAGGACGATAACTGTGTACAACTTCGTGGGAGTCATGCCAGTGGTTCTATTCCTAGATGTGTTATAAGCAAATTCAGCAACCGTTAATTTTAAATCCCATATTCCCAACTTCTCTCCCACAAGAGTACGTAAAAGAGTGCCAAGACTCCGATTGACAACCTCAGTCTGTCCATCTGTCTGTGGGTGGAAGGCTGACGAAAACTTCAATTTTGTACCCAACTTGTGCCATAGGATATTCCAAAAATAACTCGTGAATTTTACATCCCTATCAGACACAATAGCTTTTGGCAACCCATGTAGCTTCACGATATTATCAAAGAAGATCTGAGCGATACGGGATGCATCGAAAGTTTTCGAGCACGGGAGGAAGTGGGCCATTTTAGAAAAACGGTCCACGGCGACAAGAATGGAGTCGTGTTTCTTTTGTGTTTTCAGTAAGCCTAACACGAAATCCATACTCACGTCTTCCCAAGGGCGACTGGGAACAGGTAATGGAGTATACAGGCTTGTGTTCTGTTTTTGTTGCTTGGCAAGTTGACAGGTGCGACATCTGTTAACAAGTCTCACAACGCCTCTCTTTAGCTTTGGTCAGTAAAACCTATGTTCCACAGCATCAATGGTCTTGCTATGCCCAAAATATCCAGCAAGGCCATCAGCGTGCAATTTCCAAACAAGATACTCTCGTAAAGATGTACTAGGAACGCACAGTTTGGAGCGATAGAAGAGGTAATCATCTTTCAAGAAATAATCATCTATCACTCGAGTTATGCCATCCTTCAAAGAAGTGTAGATCTCGTGAAAAATCTGGGCAGGAGGCATACTCATCTCTCAATCTCTCAAAACCAATAATTTCGGTGTGCAGCATAGATAAGATCATGTGACAACGACTTAGCGCATCCGCGACCTTATTATCAATCCCTTTTGTGTGCTTAATGGTATATGAATATTCTTGTAAGAACTCTACCCATCTAGCATGTCTCGGATTCAACTTTTGTTGAGAATTAAGGAATCTTAAGGCCTCATGATCTGAGAAGATAACGAATTCTTGCGGCAGGAGATAATGTCGCCAATAGTAAAGTGACTGGATGACCGCATAGAACTCCTTGTCATAGGTGGAGTATTTTTGTTTTACTTCGTTCAGCTTTTCACTGAAATACGCAACAGGATGACTCTCTTGACTGAGGACTCCACCTATACCAATACCAGAAGCATCACACGTTACTTCGAAGACTTTAGTGAAATCAGGCAACCTCATGACAGGTGTCTGAGTCATTCTCTTCTTGATCTCTTCGAAGGCTGTCGTGGCTTCTTTCAACCAGACAAACTCACCTTTCTTCAAACAGTCGGTTATCGGAGCCATGATCGTGCTAAATCCTTGCACAAACCGATAAAAGGTGGTAAGGCCATGGAAACTCCGCACATCACGAATATTGCAGGGCTCAGGCCACTCTGTAATAGCTCGTATCTTTTCTGGGTCAGCAGATACTCCTCTGGCAGACAAAATAAATTCCAAAAAGATAGTCTGATCGGAGAGGAAGGTACATTTGGTAGGATTAGCATAAAGCTGTTCCTTCCTCAAAACACCGCAGACCTGTCTCAAATGGTCAAGATGTTGCCCAACGGATCGGCTGTAAATAAGAATATCATCAAAGTACACCACAAGGAACTTGCCCATAAAGGGATGGAGTACTTGGCGCCATGATTCTCATAAACGTGCTCGGGGCCATTTATCATTCCAAATGGCATGACCATCCATTCGTACAGGCCATCCTTCGTCTTGAAGGCGGTCTTCCACTCATCACCAGGACGAACACGTATTTGGTGGTAGCTACTTTTAAGATCAATCTTGAAAAAGATTGTGGCACCAGACATCATGTCCAACATGTCATCCAAACAAGGAATAGGAAAACGGTATTTCACCGTGATCTTGTTTATGGCACGGCTGTCCACACACATACGCCAGGTTCCATATTTCTTTGGCATCAATAGAGCAAGAACAGCGCAAGGACTTAAGCTTTCTCTAATGAAGCCATTTGCAAATAACTCATCAACTTGTCTTTTCAACTCAGCATGCTTTGTCAGATTCATCCGATAATGTGGCAAGTTAGGAAGACTCGCTCCCGAAACCAGATCAATAGCGTGTTGGATGTCACGCAACGGGGGCAACTGGTTGGGGAGGTCAGCAGGAAATACATCTGCAAATTCCTGTAGGACAGGAGTAACTTGGGGCGGGATGAGTGTTTTAGGATCTTTAGGGACTTCTCTCGCTGTGAGTAAAAGAATGGTTGCCCTTTTGTCAATTTCTTTCGTAAGTTCCTTTTCACCCATATACGTTACCTCCTTGCCCTTTCTTGAGGGAGCTGGTATTGTTTCAACTGGACTAGTTCGTGGTCTCATGGGTATAAGCTTTATTTTTAGTCCATCGAGATGGAACACACATTGGTTGGATCGCCCATATATGGTCACATCATGATCGTATAACCAAGGTCTCCCTAAAATGACTTGACCCACATCCATTTTGAGCACATCACACCAAATTTCTTCTTTGTAAGTTTTGAAGTCCACAGGGACTAAGCATCGATGTGTTACTTGGAGTGCTGTTGCATCAATCCAAGATACTTTGTATGGGCGTGGATGGGGTTCAGCCTTGAGTCCGGTCTTAGCTAGACCGCAGAAGAGACAGCGTTGACGCAGCTCCCACTGTCAACAATCACCTTGCAGTTCTTGCCACCTATAGTCGTAAAGGTGTGAAATGTAGCAGTGCGCTTCCAATCATCTTCTTCTTTTGGTTGGAACAAAGCACATCTGACTACATTCAAGTAAGGTGATTGGATAGACCGAATACAGTGGAGATACTGGTCATCCTCTTCTTCACCGAAGTCATCGCCTTCAATAGGCTCATAAGAAAACTCATTATCAGAGTCGTTAGCAATTACAGCGGTACCCTCTACTATATTATCCTACTGGGGCTGGGACAGTTGCTAGCAACATGACCATATCCCTTACATTTATAGCACTTAGTGAGAGGGTCAATCTTAGTGTAATCTCTTTCGGTGTTCTTACCCTTATGTTCATCTCTATGTGAATTGAAATTTGAATTAGGTTTGCTGGGGTAAGATTCGTTGAGGTGCTGAGAGGGAGGCTTAGGTCTAGGTGGGTCAGTAGAGGTCATTCTAGGGCAATGATCTCTTGAGTCGCTGGACCTAGAATGAGAACTAGCTTTAAGGGAATCCATATCGAGGACTAGGGCGTAGGCTGCCACTATTGAGTCTACATTTCTATGGATTAGCTCGTTCCTAAGGTCAGCTCGTAGTCCAGCTTTGAACCTAGAGAGAGTTTGTTCTTCACTCTCTTTACCTAAAGCATTGCACCGAATAAGGAAGTCATCAAACTTATCAACATATTCTTGTGTAGATTTACTTCCTTGATAAAGTTGGTTCCATGAATCAGCAATCGGGTATGAACGATAACGGTACATCTCTCAGTGAGCTTCTCTTTCATGGCTTCCCAAGTGGCTATGGATGTCAGGCCTCGGCCTCTGCGGGCATGTTCAAGATTGGTCCAGTGTTGTTGAGCTTTACCCATCAATTTCATTGTGGCAAATTTAACTTTAAGGGCTTCGCTCATGTCAAACCACACAAAGTAGTGGTCCATGGCACGGATCCAATCGAGGTAAGCTTGGGATTCCATGTGGCGTTCAAACTGGGGAACATCAGCCTTAACGTTCTTCTTATATTGTTCGTCAGGATCACGTTCTTGACGTTGATCATCACGAATATTCTGACGATTGGCATGAAGCTTAGGGACAATGGTTTGATTTAACTCCACTTTCTCAAGCCTCTGATTGATATTGACAAGAGTTGCTTGGATGGCAGCTAGGGTAGCGGAGATATCAGGGTTGTCCATTTCAGGTCGGGAAAGTCTAGGGTTCCTAATTGGGTGATTTGGAAGGGATAAAAAATTTCAAAACCCAAACTCAAAACAGTTTTAAGAATAAACCTGATGTAAAACTAACCCTAAAATAGAGAATTTCCAAGAATCTTAACGGGCTAACTTTACCAACACGTTATGCGGATTAAAGTTAGAATTTTAAAACAATTAAATGGTTTGATGGATTTTCAAGAACTGAATTACGCTTAACAATCTCAATTAATAATTCAACTCTACAATCAATAATTAAATCCCTAAATGTTTTTAGCAAGTAAAAGATTCAATTTTGAGTCGTACTCTAATCTAGCAAGTGGAACACTCAATCTCGATATTTGTGGTCTATAGTTAAATTGAATAATATAATAGAGATGATAAAGCAGTATAACGCAAATATTTAAAAGTGGAAAAAATATACCGAGGATTCGAAGAACAATTGCGTAGATCTCAGGTAGAACACAGCAATCAAAGAGATAGCAATGGCACACAGCAACTTCAAGAGCAATGACAAGGTGGTCGGCGGCGTCCTGGTTGACGGCGACGACGGCAGTGGGCGGCGCGAGCGACGGCGGCGAAGTCGTCAGGAGGCAGGGCGAACGGGGGACACAGGGCCTGTGAGTGCAGTCGGGACTGTTGGTGATCTATGGGATTAGGATTTTGGTCGATGGGTTGCGGAAGGAGTCGGGGACGAAGGCGACGGGGAGAAGGCAGGGTGAGGGCGACGGTGTGAGAGCGGGGTGCTGGGATGTCGTCGAGGCTAGGGTTCGGGATGGGGGACTGGGGAAGACGAAGGAGTGGATTTTCTTTTGGATCGGGATTTGGATAGAGGAAGAAGAAGATGAAGGGGATTATGAATGGCGGCTGGTGTAGGAGTAGGGGATTAGGGTTTTGTGTTGGGGATTTGGGAAATTAGGGTTTGGGTAATTTTAGTTGGGGATTTTTAATTTGGGGTAAATTTTAGAGTTTATCACAAACCCTAAAATTGTATTAGAATTTATCACAAACCCTAATAATTTGGATCTCACTTGTATCACACAGAGAGAGGAAGAGCAAAAACTCAACACATTTTTTTTTTAAATCAAGAATAGCATGCTTTCTCATTAATCTCAAGGCCTATAAATAAGCTCAAAATACATCTTGATATAAATCTCAAAATATTCGCAAAATCTAAAAATACAAAAAAAGATTACATGTGGCTATAATTACCAGAAACAAATATGGTACTGAAATAAAATCCTAAACTAAATAAGCAGCTGTCCTAGACGACGCCTGCGCTGATAGAAATGCCCGAATCGTCTTGAACCGATGTCCTCATCAAAACCCTTTTAAACCCTGAACCAGTTTAAAACCACTTAAATCATTTTTTACCCCTTTTCACAAAGATGGAGGGATCCGTGAAAAAACAGTGTTGAACCCATAAAAGGAAAGGTAAGCTCAAAATCCGTTTAAACACATCGTTTAAACAGGGTTCTTACCGTTTTTTAAAGGCTAAAATTGAAAAAAAAAAACCCCCTTAAACTATCCCATATCTGCAGAAAACCTCACTCACCTTTTTTATATACAGAAAACCGCACTCAACTATGGGTGCGAAAAACACACCCGAACTCTGTTAGGGTTCTGTTAGTTTTTCAGTCATGTGCATTGCACGTGACTTACAAAATGACAAAATTACCCCCTTTATTCAGAACCCTTTCTTATTATCTTCTTCTTTTCTTATTATCTTCTCTTTTCTTCCTCCTTTATTCAGAACCATTATTTCTCCCCCCAAAACAAACCATAATCTCAAATCAGCCCCACTATCTACACTTTCCAACTCCAAAATCAACCCAATCAATCCGAAATCCTTTTTCCCCATCAACACTGCCATCTAGTCGACGACGCCATCTTGTCGAAGTCGGTGAAGCATCCTGTCGAAGTCGTCGCTCTCCACCCAGTCGAAGTCGAAGATCATTGACGTCGCTCTCCATACAGTCCAAGTCGAAGTCGGTCTCCATCCAGTGAACTCTATTTGGAGTAAGTGAGTTTTCTTTCTTCTTTTGTGGCTACCTATGGAGATGTCTTTAGTTGGTTTCAGTAGTCTAAAATATTAGCCTAGTTCGCGGTGTCAGGAAAACAAAAGGAATATTTTGCTTTTGGTCTCGGGAATATGAAACAAATGTGAAGGGGAGACCCTCAATGTTGGGTGCGATGGGGACACTTAAAAGTTTGTCTGCATATACTCTAAAAGTTAAAACCTAACCAAATTTTCTAGCTTTGTCATCAATAACTTGAAGTATTAGATATGAAAACCTAATTGAGAAGAGCCATACATTTGTTAGCCCAACTGAATCAAAGTTTGCAACTGTGTTCTCATTGAATTTTGAATCAATTTCTGAAGTGAATATTCTTATTGTAGCTGAAGAATTTAGTTTTATTTTCTCTTTTTGATCATGGGACTTGTATGTTAATCTTCATATGTTTTGAGTTTTTTCATGCATGCTTTATTTCCGTTGCACTAAGCTTGACTCTATACCATGATATCACTTCTTTGTAAGAATTACTTTAGCTTAATTGAAGGGTGTAAGTATTATTGAAGTTCACTTGTTTAATATTCTTCAATAGCAGGATGGTGTTAGCATTGTGGGTTAATTGGGATGGATACTTTCAGAAAAATTCCGAGAAGTGGGTATACATTGGTGGAAAAAAAGATTATATCGGTTTGTACTTCCGGAATTGCAAGGCTGGGAATCATTGAAAATCATTTTAACGAGATATGGCGTCTACACTGAAGAAGTTGGTATTTACTACAGATTAGGGGAGGGTGAATTGCCAAAGAATTTTCTTTTGGTGAATGACCAAACATCAACGAAGCAGGTGTAGGAAGCTTATAACATAGAGCCTGAGATAGGGTATGTAAATTTGTATCTTGATGGAACCAAAGGGCTTCATGGAGATGGGCATGGGGGTTATCCTCCGGGGTATGTGAAGATTGTGGACAATGGTGTTCGCATTGATAATCCCGTTCTCCCTCCAAGAGAGATTAGCAAGAGATCAGCAGGAGAGATCCGGGTGGATCAGCAAGGGTATCAGAGAAGGGAAGAAAGCTCAATTGATGGTATGTTTTCGTTAGTTTATTACTTTGTAATGATAAAATATGTTGTTACTTTTTGGTACGATATTACATTGTTTGACTATAATACATTTCCTTATTTTAATTCGGATGCAGATGAGATCCCAGATGAGCTAATGTCTCAAGCTCTTGATCAGCTAGGCACCCAGTCACAAGTGTCTCAGTCAGAAGTGGGAGGTTTGCAGTCAGAATACATTCCTACAAAAGTAGAGGCTGCTGTGGGTGGTGTAAAAGTGGAGGAGATAGATGAGGCAGTTCCTACTACTCAGTATTTTGTGGATGAAGGACCTTCCCAATCAAGGGAGGTAGTCACACAAGAGAAGCCCATAAGTAATGAAGGAATTTCTAAAAATTTGGAAGGCAGGCCAAAATCGTAGAGGAGGCAACCCAAAATATTCTGTGGCGATGACTGTGATTTAGAAGTAGTTGATACAAATTATGAAGACAATGATGTATTGGGGCCACTTTCAGTATCCGATGAGGAGGAATGTGAGATGAATGTACAGTACAATAAAGACAAACATAGTGAAGGCCCAGATTTTGATGATCTAGTATCCTATGAAGGCCCAGAATTTAACCCTATAAATCCTCTCATAAATGAGCCTATCCTGTAGCCTACTGGTGAGATTTCCACATTTTTCCCTTTACATGACACTACTTACCCACCGACAAAAAAATTAGATAATATTTTAGATGATTAGATAATATCTACTAGAGATTGTGATATTCATAGGTATTTGGTGCGATGAAAGAACAAGCTGGAGCGGAGAACACTTGGATTGATCGTGAAGAGCTCCACCGCTTGGATCTAGACCTTTTGGAGTACTATAACAGGAGCACTTCCCACCCGGAGAGAATAATGACAACATCGATTAGAGACATTTTAGGCGCTTCTATCAATGCATGCATCGTCTAGGATGACTATTTTATTAGCCTAGTTATTTTTATTTCAGCACTTTAGTTGTTTTGGCATATGTAGTAGTTTTGTTATTTGCACCTTTATTTTCTGCACATTGGATATATTTTGGAGATTTATTTTGAGAATTGTTTTGAGCCTATATATAGGCCTTTAGATTAATGAGAATATATGCTTTGATTGATTAAAAAATTTGTGTGATTGAGTTTTGCTCTTCCTTCCTCTCTTTTATGTGAGACAGTGGGAGAACATTTGGATTTGTGAGAAACCCTAGATCCCTCCCCCACACCCAATTCAAATCCGAAACCCTAATCCCCAAATCCAATTCAAATCCGAAATCCTAATCCCCAAATTCAATTCAAATCCGAAGCCCTAATCCCTAAATCTTCATTCAATCCCTTAACCTAATCTTCACATCAATAGAATGGTCTATGGAGGAGTACAACGTCATTGACGTCGACGATTAGCATCTTCTTCCTCTCCATCCGTGGCGGCAACACTTTCATCGAACCCTGATAATTTCTTTTCATTCATCCATTATTTGTGGTATTTCCTATCATCTCTAAAATATTATCTAAATTATCTGTCATCCACAAATATTGAGTGTGTGCTTCTACTTGCCAATTAGCATATGAATCATTATTGAATATCTTACTTGCTAAGAACGTTTAAGTATATTTATTGATTGTTAAGCCTGAATCTTTAATTGGGACTGTTAAACTTATTCAATTTCTTGAAAATTCATCATATCAATCACTAGTTTTACTTTCTAACTTAATCGACACTACTTGTTGGTAAACTTAATCTTTTAATATTCTTGAAAAATTCTTTACCTAGTGTTAAGTTTACATCAAGTCTCCATTATATCTGGTTTACACTATGTAAGGCCTTTTAGCAACACTAAGCACCCCATTCTGGCATTAGCCTTACTAAAAGCAAAGCTTGTAAAGTATTAGGCCCTCATGCGTCCAATCCATAATGCAAATCGGTTTATTATTCGCCTTCGCCATGCCAGTTTCACGAAGGTACTTCTACTAACAGCATTCAAATCACAAAATCCCAATCCCCTAAACCTTTTTTATTTTTGTAATCTGCTTGAAGTTGTCTGATATATTTGCCTTCAATTTGATTATAGCCCTGATAAAAAAAATCGTGCCATTGATTCTATCCAATGAAAATAAAAAATTGTTGCAATAGATACAAACTCATTAGGTATGAGGGGACCAAGAGAAGGAATGATTTGATAAAAGCTTCCATCATTGCATGAGATAAGTTCATTTTCCATCCACTATGTTTATCATAGATCTTTTCTATAAGAAACTAGTTAGCGAAGACGGATCTACTTTTAATGAAAGTGGTGCCCTTGGCCTCAAGATACCTCTCATCCCTATTCATGATGTGAACCCCCAAAATCCCGGCAATGCCATGTTTGGCCGATTGGGGCAGATAATTACTTACATGTATGGATGATTTTGAGTAATTGATCATCTGACCCAATCACCTTGAGTAACAAGTTAAAATGCCTTTCACGGACTCCACATTTCTAACTAACACTTCACCAAATATAAACAAGTTATTTGCAAATAAAAATGCCTGATAGTTGGTGCAATACGATTGACCTTCATGCCCTTAAATTCTCCCAAAACAATAGCCTCTCCCAGCAATTCCGACAGGACCTCCATACAAGGTTTTAAATATTCTCGATATATCTGATAGGGTTCGAGAGTAAACCGACACAACATATTCAAAATTTTACTTTATATCTTTTTGAGAAAAATATAGACGAGATACCGGATATCGGGATATATAACGACCAATATGTCCCCAAAATATATCGTTGATATATGTTGTGAAATATTTTTGGTTTTACGGGTTTGGATAAAATCAAACCCGAAACTTTTCTTGGATTCTTATAACTTATCGTTCTTTTTTTTGTTTTGAATTAGAAATGTCAAACTTTGTGATGGTTTCTATTTCTATAAGCTATATGTTTTGTTTGGTTTGGTTGATTTTTCAATTTCAGTATATTATTTTAGTTCATGTGTGTATGTTTGGATTCATATAATTTAATATTAATGTGTGTGTTCATTAATTCGCTTAGTTTCGTATTATTTGTGTTATTTATGTGATAAATGTGAAAATACAATGCATGTATATATCATGTAAATCATATCTAGGATATATTCTTCTATCCTACATAACAACACGATATATATTAGATATCCCAACATATCTTCAGATATATCCCAATATCCAAAAAAAAAAATCTAGGCCAACACGACACCTATATCCGACATTTAAAACCTGGCATCCATGTACATTATGAACGAGAAAGGAAACAAATGGTATCTGTGTTGTAGCATCTTATGGAGAGAAAAATCTGTCACCGTTACCATTAATATTCATCCTTTTTAATGTCAAAGTCACACAGGCTCCAACTAGCTCCACAATCTTCACAGGGAACCCAATCCTATGCATCACCTAGAATAAGAAGCTCCACTCCAATATAACATATGCTTTAGGCATACCTGCCTTCAACGCGAAAAATCTAGCTGAATTTGATCATAGTATGAATCAATTCCAGGGAAATTTTAGTGTATAACTGTTGATCTGTAATATATTCATTCAGGTATTGACTACTTTTAACATCTCAAATATACTTGGCTGGGGTTGTTAGGACCCTATCCGTTTCATCAAAAAAAAAACATCTCAAATATTGCACATGTATCTAATCCTATCTTTTAGAGTATATATGTTCATCCACTATCCACTATTCACCAAAAGATGAGCAAAGTAATAATTATGTTATTAGTTCTAAACAAGCTAAAGGCATGTTACACATTATTCTTGGTTTCACAAAAGGATGAGACGAACTAAAACAACTATATCGATGAAATGCAGATAAACAACATGAAGCAGCTCAGCTCAAATCACAATCGGATGAAACGATCAACATTACACAATAATATACAATAATATGATAAGATCGTGTAAATTATAGTAAAGATATCAAAGACCTTACCACCATGCCTCTCCGTAGAGCCTCCTTGAGCCCCAAATCCTCGAACATCTGAAACAGTCACTCCAAGAATTCCCATTTTCAACAATCCCTATTTTCCCAAATAGAACAAGTAAGCATTCCATCAAACATTGCATATGCAATCCCCAAAACCAACTCAAAAATTAGTTATTCTCCCCTTACCGACGAAACATGCGGCACTCTCCATGGCCTTCACTTCCCCCACAACAAACCCGCACCACAACAAGAAGCACAAATCCAGTAAATGTCATAGAAACCCAAATAACATTACCACTATTCAAGAGATTCTCACCTAAGAATTGCTTCAACCTTGTAGAACTTCACATCCGGGGAGTAATCTACTAAAAGAAATGGAACCCAATTCAAATTTCGCCGTAACTTAGAAACCTATATAGAGAAAATATGAGAATTCGGTACCTGGAGATGTCTGAGATTTGATCAGGGGAAAAAAGGAGCGAGCTTTTTGTGAAGTTTTGAGGCGGGTATTGAGATAGGGAGATTTGAGGAAGAGAGAGTATTGGTCGGGAAATGGAAGAAGGGATTTGATGAGGTGAGGTTTGAGAGGGTTGGGAGTTGGAAGATGGGTTAAGGGTTTTGAAAGGGTAGTCGCCATGGTTTGAGAGTTCAGTTTGTAAGTTTTGAGAGAGACAGAAAGAGCTGTCATGGAAGATCACTCGAGAAGAAGAAGAAAAAGAATTATTAACAACTAGTAATTTGATGTAATCTGATCTCAAACCTAAGATCTCTTTTACATTAACTATGCACAGCCAATGCACGTCTTAATAAATTATTATTATTTTTTTAAATAAAAATGCTGACGTAGTTTGGATTCGAACCTGAAACCTCCTCCATATTAATTATGTACGTGCATCACACGCGTTGGTAGATTGACAAATGACACTAAGGTCTTCTCCCATTATAATATTAGATATTGGAGATTAGAGATTTGGGCCCTCAATCGATGTTAAATTATATTTTAGTCCTCCAAATTATGAATTTTCCCAAATTGACCTACTTTTTGAAACTACGTTCCAAACTGACCCACTTTCCAAACTAATTCATAGAGTGGACCAGTCCTCATTAGCCGCAGTTCCCAACTACAGCCTATTCGATTGTAAGGGACTGCAGCCTTAGTACATTTTATATTTGGGCTAAGAGACTTCAATACTTCGTAAAAAAATCGATAAGTTAAAATGTATTTAAACTAAAGCCGTAGTAGCCTACTGCGTCCACGATATGAAAGTGGACGCATTTGCCACAGCGTACTCAATTATATCTCATCACTTAAAGAGCTGGGTCTCCCCCTCTCTCCCCCAACTCTGAAACCCAAATCTAAGAGCCCCAAGTCTCAAATCACTTTTCTCCAACTCCGTAAAATCTCTTACACTTTGTCAAATCTCTTCCAATTCCTCCAACTCCTGCAGCTCCGTCGAAGCACTTAGTGGTTACCAATTTCACATATCTCTCAAAATCAAAGTCCGAAATTTCACACTGTCACTCAAAAAACTAAAATCTAAAATCTGACATCATATCTGTCAAGCCCCGCTTCGCGTTATATGGAACCACGAGCACGTAACTGAGGCCCAGCGAATGATGTGTACATCATCCATAAGCTGTAATAGTTTACTCAACAATACGAAATATAACAATAACTACGCATGCAATAAAATAATCATATAAAACAAACAATCCATGAAATGTCTCATAAATAACCAATATCTGGAAGGAAATAAACTTCGGGTCACCAAAGGCCGGAATACAATGTACGATAATAACACAATGCTGAAAAAAAATATAACATGAATGAAATAACTATCGTAGACTATTAAGTTCACTCCAATCTTTTAGAAGAACAGTTCTCCAAGTCCTTCAGTTGATTCCTTCGTGATACCTGCAATCTCAACATCTAGAGATGGGAAAAATGCCCATTAGACCAAGCCACGGGCGACAAGTAGTAGCAAGTAATGAAAGAAATAAAGGAATATATAACAAGAACAAGAAATTGGAACGATATTAGGGTCAATAAATGATAGACGATAACAAAATCAAAAGTCGATAATCAATAATCAATAATCAATAGTCGATAACAATAATCAACAATCAATAGAAATAATAATCGAAACAATAGTCAATAATATGATCGATAAAAGATGCATTGATCGATAATCAATGATCGATAAACTATGGTTGATAAATAATGTTCAATGGGGCCAATAGTCGGTAAACAATAAACAATAATCAATAATCGATGACCAATAATCAATATCAATAAATTAATAGTCAATGTTTAGTGTCGATCTTTAAGTCTATCAATTTTTTATTAACCTATCTAGTTCACGCAATTTTGCATCTCATACCACAGGTTCGGGTGCATATAATCAAGTGAATGTTTCGATTATAATGGTGAATTCTACACGGTCATGTACTTGGGTCTTGCAATATCAATAACCAATGACCAATAACCGATGACCGATGACCAACACACGATGAATCGAGAAACTGTAGTTAGTAATCTGCAATCAATCGAAGACCAATATGACTGATAACAATGACCAATATGGGTTGTGACTAATATCCCCTTCTGAGTGCACTCTCCTATATTGTCCACTCTAAGTCGACCCTTACTACCCCGGCTTATTATTATTTCATTACGATCAATTATAGACATGCAACCAATACGATCAATAAGAACGGTAGTATCAAAAATTATGCCACGGGTACAGTCGATGAGAATGGTACTATTAATACAATATCAATAAGACATCAGGCTATGCAATAAATGAAATATACATAGTTCAATTAATTAAATATGGAAAATAGCGAGTTTATATGCAAAAACATAACAAATGCAAGTTCTGGACAACAGCACCTATCGGTACTCAAATTCACTTTCTCGCTCCTGGGGGAATGCAAATCTGATTCCGTCAGAGATTCTAGAAAGTACTATCTCCTATTTCCAACATATATTCACACGATACATTATAGTTACAGTAGCTATGCATATAAATTCATTCTTTACTGATTTCGTGTACAGTCTCGAATTTAGAATTTATAACATGACAGTACTAAAATGTCAATAACTTGCAATCTATAAATTGGATTGAGAATTCGTAAGATGTTTCGGATTCAAGACTCAGTGTGCTACAATTTCTATGTACAAAGTTCTAAGTTTTAGTGTTGGAAACTGGGTCGAAACCTCAGCACAAGGTCAAGCAATTTATAAGGCAGCAAAGTTGAATGTCGAATAATATGATAATTTAACGGCTCAAGCTTTAAATCAACAACAATGGCACGAAAAGAGGACTATGAATCAATAACATGATATGATAATGAATCAATAATGGAATTTAATTAGATATGATATTCAAATAAATAACTACTTGCTGGATTTCAAGAAAAATACATGCACAAGAATAATAAAATGTGTACAAGAGACGCTTGCCTATTACGTGGCTATTTCGAATGTGGATGAATCCACGGAAGGAAAAGAACCCCAGCAGGCAATGGCAAAGAACAAGCACTACAGCAATAACGGTAAGATGAAAACAACAATAGTGGCGACGGCAATACACGATAACAACCACAAGCAGGATAACAACAGTAAGAGGATAAGCAATCGGGGCAGCGAGCGAAGGTGTGTCCAGGTGTAACACCCTGCAAAATAAAATGATTTATTTAGCATTATTAAATAGTATTATATTGGTAAAGTTGACTATTTTGACTATTTTCTTAAAATTGCAATTTTGCACGTGCAACACACGTGCAAAGTTATGAATTTTAAATTATTGAATTTTTTATGTATAATGATTGATTTTTCCTAATTTATTTATGATATTTTAATTTTTTAGATTTATCGAATTTATTTGACTATTTTACGAATTTGTCGATTTTACACGTGCAAAACACGTGTAAATATTTTTAGGGTGCGAATCTCCACTTTTAGATTTATGAATAAATTCTCCTATTTATAATTAATTATATCCTAAATTTTGGGATTATTCTGAATAAAGAAACTATTTTTGTAAATATTTCGAAAGAGATGGGCTTTTATGTAAAAAGCGGTTGGATCTCAAACAAATAATGAAAATTCATTTTTACTGATTTTTGGGCTAGCCATGGTCATCATTGAAAATAAAATCTATTTAAATTTTATTTACAGTTGATTTGGTAAAGATTTAAACAAATATGGTGTTTTTTGCAAATATGAAATTTAAGTGGATCTTGTGCAAATATTTTCTTGGAAAGTAAAAGTCAGAAATTTTTAATTGGAAAATCTAATATTTATTTGTAGATATTATTTCTGAATTTTCTTGATTTTTACGAATATTTTATGATATATTTGCAAATATTACAAAAAAGAGGGACTTCTGTGCAAAATTAACACTTTGAGTACAAATCCGAATTTTTTAATTTTTGGGTTATGCTTGATGGTTGGATAACTTAGTAGTAAAAAGATTTGGTTTTATTTTAATTTATTTAACTTATTTAACTACTTATTGGAGAAAGGTTTATATATGTAAAGTAATAATTTGCTAAGGGATGTTTCCATAAACTTGTAAAACCCTAAAAACTCAAGATTTCGGCCTATAAAAGAGCCCCTACAGCCGTACCTCTCCCCTAAAAAAATAAAATATATTTTTACTATTCGTTTTTTTGGAGTTTCGAAGCGATGATCTTGGATTTTGCAAAAAATGGCTTTTTCTTATTTTCTTTATTATCTTCGGTTAATTCTTCAATAAGGTGAGTGACATATGTTTGATTTATTTTTGTTCTAAGCATGTTGTATGTGATGATTTGTTGATAAGAAAGTATGTTAGGGATTGTATGTTGATATGATGAATTTGATGAGTAGATGAGTTAAAAATTGAATCTTTACTTGAAACTATGCTAATGATGAGTAATCTACACCTAGATGATTTGAGATTGTTAAAGTACTTAATAGAAATCATGAGTATGTTGTTTTCCTTCATAATCTTGCTGTTTTGAATAATTACCATGAGTTGTACAATAGTTATTGCTTAAAGAATAAATAAAGATTAGGTCTTTACTGTGTATATTATACATATGATATGTTTGAGGCTCTTGATGAAGTAAAACTTGATGTATGGTTGTTATAATTGCTTTTATTCATGGGTAACTGATGAAAGGAGTTGTGTGTGTGTTTAACAATGTTCAAGAGGGGTTTTGGAACAAAAGAATCAAGTTTTGAAGTTGGGGGTTGAGTATTTGTTTGGGTCTGATGGAGAATGGCCGAAACTTGTTTCGTGACTTTTTATGAAGTTTTCAATTTAGATTGATTTGTTTTGATTCTGTGTTTAATTTGAACGTTATACTACTTTTAATTGATGAGATATCAAAGTTTTAACCGATTTATATACACACATATACACTTTTACTGCTTTTGAAGATTTTTTTGTGAAAAATCACTTCTTTGAGATCTTGATGTGGTTTTGATTTGTTTTACAAACTCCTGTATGTTATACAAGTTATATTTGATCATCTCAGGAAGTTTAATTTTGATTTTACAAAGTTTTATCATCGTATTAGTTTAAAACATGCACAGATTTTCAAACTGCAACCTGCTATAGTTGACAGTCGGCCTAACTAGAGTCGAAAGTCAACTGGTCAGTTACTGATTTTGTATTTTGTTTGCAATAACAGTCGACAACTTTGTCTTTGAACTGAGTCGACAGTCGACTGTCAATTTTCTTGAATTCTAGATTTTTGCAGGACAATCGACTGACCATGCTCAATAGTCAACTGTCACTATCCTGACTGATGGTTTTCTTGAGTTTTCGGATTTTTGCAGGACAGTCAACTGTCATTTTTCAACAGTCGACTGTCATTGCTCTG
Organism: Hemerocallis citrina; assembly: GCA_017893485.1. Lineage (NCBI taxonomy): Eukaryota > Viridiplantae > Streptophyta > Magnoliopsida > Asparagales > Asphodelaceae > Hemerocallis > Hemerocallis citrina. The sequence goes on from CM030358.1 coordinate 277,323,132, forward strand.
GCTAACGGATTTCTTAAGTTTCTGATGTTTTCTTTAAACGATTGGTTCTTCGATATTGCAGGTTATTAATCTACTATTTTTAAATGATGTTTTGCTACAGATTACAGTATTTACAAAGAGTTGTATTTTTTTTAATAGAATTTAAACTTGTATTTCTATAACTTCATATAGTAAAATAAATATGTTTTCTTTGAAGTAATTGACATTTTGCGGTATTCTACGACTTCAAAATATGGTTTTTTGTTATTTAATGGATTTAATATTTTATTTGAATTCGGAAATTTTTATGAGTACATTATATAGATTTGGATTGTTGTCGGTTTAAGAAGTTTTCTTCATATAATCGTTTTGATGATGGATTTATTAGTTTTATTGAAAGTTTTGGTATTGATGGTTGAGTTGTGAATCTATAGGAGTTGCATGAGAGTCCTGTGAACCGGCAGATGAGATTTTGTTGATTTAGACCAGTTGGGTCTTGGATTTGTTGTTGTGAAATTAAGTCCGACATGATACATTAACTTTAGAGATGAGGAATTTGTGTTTTAATAATAACCAACTTAAGGACAGGCACTAGTGGAGATGTGATGGAACTTGGGAAACGTAAGTATAGGCTCTTGGTTTAGGTCCAACGGATGCGTTCCAGGACTTGTGTGTTGTTCTGTCTCGAGAGGACATTTGTATGTTCGTGGGTCGAGGGTCTACAGGCCTATTCACAGAGCATGCAGGGTACATTCGCATGTCGGGGGTCGGCGGGCCTATTCACGAGATGTACCTAGTTTATCTGCACGTCGAGGGCCTCGCAAGCCTATTCGTGGGGTACACGGCAGGGAGATGATTCTCCAGTTTTTTAGCTATTCTTACATGATGCTTGCGTGTTGAGGGCTGTAATGCCTATTTCCGGAGTATTCTGGATCTTGTTTCCATTACCGTAGTAGGATTAGTTGTATAACGAGGGATTTAACCCTATAAAGTGGAGAACGATAAGGGCTTACACTGGACCTATGTATTGTGGGATGCATAGAATTCGACAAGTATGCATTAGAGAGTCGGCATATAGCATTGATGTTTTCTTGACTTGGTTTTATGCATGTTGTTTTCTGTTTTTCTACACTTGACACTTAGTCTAGTTTCACTTGGTGTTTTCATGCCCTATTATTTACTATTTCATATTCCTTGATGTTTTCATGTTTTATTTATTATTATTTCTTATTTCATTTATTCTTGCTGTTAATACATATTATTTATGACTCTATGCCTTATGCTTTATTTATGTTGTTTTCTTTTGATGTCACTCACACCGTTATGCCTGATCCCTTTAGTTTTGGGGGTTAGGGTTATCTTTAGCCTCATGTTTTACAGGTAGGTGCCTATAGCTTGGGATTTGGTTGCATGGGGTAGAATGATATATGGCTTATGTAAATTGTAAAAGAATGCGTTGTAAAAGAAAGAAATTGTAATTCAAGGTGTTTAATTTTCCGCTGTGTTTTGTAAACAATTGATGTAATAAAAAGTTTTAAATTTTCCTGTTTTTGGTTGCTATGTTTATGATTACATTGAAATCGATTTTGGAATTGTGCCACGTATTTATGAGATAGTATATTGGAAATTTGGGGCGCTACACCAGGTTGTAGATTGTCGGATTCCGAGGTAGTGGAGGAGTTGGAGGCAACAACGGGGTCGTCGAATGTTGGCGATGATGGCTGCGAAGGCGAGGTGAAGGGGAGGCGGGTCGAGGCGTAGCAAGGGTATGGTGGCATCAGGGTTCGAAGGTGGGGGTGCAGGGGTGTTGGGGTGCAGCGGATGACAGCAGCAGTGGGATGACGGTCGGGTGGCGAAGGCAGGGGTGCTGTCAGGTGTTGGAGGAGCAAGGTGGTGATGGAGAGAGATTAGGAAGTAGTGGAAAGAGATTGATTGTTAAGGAGATGAGGGATTAGTGGGAGTAATTAGTTGGGTGGTTAAGATAATTGAGATAATGGGGTTGGATTAATGGAAAGAGCGTAGTTAGGGAAAAGTGGGTAGTTAACGGATTGGGATTTGTATTGCGTTGGGTTATATTAGACAATTAGGATTTAATAGTTATAAGGTTAATGGGGTGGGTTAAGCTTGGGCTTCAATAAGATTTTAGAATGAGTTAGGATTTGTATGGGTTTGGATTTCTTTTTGTTTTTGCTTCAAAAATTACATAATACAAATATAAGGAATATAAGATTGGGCTTCAATCAATAATGATAAAATAATTATAATATGAAATAGGAATTAAATATGGTTTACAAAATAAATAATTTAGACAAATTATAGAATGAATTAGGATTGGGCTTCATAATATAATAAAGAATTAAACAAATTATAGAATGAATAGGATAAATGAAAATAGTTGCAATAATAATAGAATGAGCTTTAATAGGAGATTCAAAAGATGAACCTCATACAAAAAATAATAATAATAATTTAAGAGGTTAAGAAAATTTTAAAAAGAAATCGAATCAAAAAAATACGTAGAAAATTTTTGTATAGTCGGAAACGGGGGTTACAAATCCTACCCACCTTACAAAAAATTTCATTCTCGAAATTTATTCAGGTTGATCATAGGACAGTGTCAAAGCAGAATTATAAGATAACGAAGTAAAAAAACTGATAGTACTGAAATCAAGGGAACATGGTGGGAAGAAATAAACTAGCATGATAATGAATTGATGAATGGAGGTGCATGCCAAGATCGGAAATGAATAAGCAATGCTAGAAAAGAATATGCATGGCAAGAACAAAAAGTAATCTATTGCGGAATACCTGTAGCCATGCCTTCGGCGATTAGGTTGTAAGCCTGACCACGTACTTCAATCTGTCCACCACCAGAAATTGATCCTCCTGCTGGTGCATTGTACCTGTTGCTTGGGCAGTCTTGAACCATGTGATCACTTCCTCCACACAAAAGACATTTTCCGTTGGCTGCTCTATAGTCCTTGCGTGTGTGTCCAATCTTGTGGCAGTAGTTACACGTCTAATCCTTCATTGGGTCTGTAGGCGAGTAGGGTATTGTCCTTGCCGAAGGAGTCGGAGCTGGCCTCCTTATCGGTCCTCCTGATGGCCTCGTGACAGTAATGGGCTGCACTGTCTACTGAGATGCTTTCTTCTTCTTGTAGACTTGTTCCTAGATTCTCACTTCATCAAGAACTGCGGCGTAGGTACAATGTTGGTGGGCAACCAGACTATCCTGAATATTGAAATCTAGACCCATCAAGAACCTCCGGGCCATGATTTCATCATTTGCCACCATGACCGCTGCAAAGCAACTTAGCCGGGTGAATTCAGCGGCATACTCATCAACAGACTGACTCCTCTGGATAAGAATAATGTTTGGATTAATATTGTTGAATTTAATATTAAGCAACATTATTTGACAAACCTGCGTTAAAGAGAGGAACGGTCGCTCCATCTCGATTTTAGTGACGCTAGGGAAGAACTTCGTTAAGAAGCTCTCGGTGAAGGTGGCCTAAGTAATAGGCCTCTCCAACCTCTCCGTCTCTGCCCTCCACTAGATCTGGGCAAGATCAATGAGCTGGCTGCTTATTACATCCACTCGATCTACATCGGAGATCCGCGCCGCTTACAACAACTGTTCAGTTCGGATCAACCTCTGCTCGGCCTCTAGTGGTGTCTCGATGCCCTTGAACTTACCTGGGTGTAGTCTCCTAAAATCTTCCATTGTACTAGGCCTTGGCTGCAATAACCCTAGATTGGGTCCAACGGCGGCTCGGTTAGCGGCCTCTAAAGTAGCACTTTATCAGCTCATTATGCTCCTGTTGCAGTGCCATCATTTGATGCAATGCTTGAAGGATGGTCGTATTCTCCCACCGTTCATCCCTGGGTCGAGAAGTGGAAGAGCCTCTGTGAACCATAGTTTGCAATATGATCGAATCAGTAAGTATCCAGATTATAAGTTGGTTATTACATGTCCATGTGATCAACGTGGTGTGCAAATTGTTGAGTTGACTTTGCTAAACTCCAACATGGTTAGATTCTAGCCTAGCTCTGATACCACTAAAAACCATGTCACGCCTCGCTTCCTGTTATATGGAACCATGGGCACGTAACTGAGGTCCAGCGAAGGATGTGTACATCATCCATAAGCTGTAATAGTTTACTCAACAATAGGAAATATAACAATAACTACACATGCAATAAAATAATCACATAAACATCAATAATCCATGAAATCTCTCATAAATAACCAACATCTGGAAGGGAATAAACTTCGGGTCACCAAAAGCACATAATGCAATGTACGATAATAACACAATGCTGGAAATAAAATAACATGAATGAAATAACTACCGTAGACTATTAAGTCCACTCCAAATATTTTAGAAGATCAGTTCTCCAAGTCCTTAAGTTGATTCCACCGTGATACCTGCAATCTCAACATCTAGTGATGGGGGAAATGCCCGTTAAAGCAAGCCACGAGCGACAAGTAGTAGAAAGCAATGAAAGAAATAAAGGACTATATAACAAGAATAAAAAATTGGAATGATATCAGAGTCAATAAATGATAGACGATAACAAAATCAAAAGTAGATAATCAATAATCAGTAAATAATAGTCGATAACAATAATCAACAATCAATAGAAATAATAATCGAAACAATAGTCAATAATATGATTAATAAATGGTGCATTGGTCGGTAATTAATGATCGATAAACTATGGTCGATAAATAATGTTCAATGATGCCAATAGTCGGTAAACAATAAACAATAATCAATAATCGATGACCAATAATCAATATCAATAAATTAATAGTCAATGTTTAGTGTCAATCTTTAAGTCTATCAATTTTTTATTAACCTATCTAGTTCACGCAATTTTGCATCTCATACCACAGGTTCGGGTGCATACAATCAAGTGAATGTTTCGATGATAATGGTGAATTCTACACGGTCATGTACTTGGGTCTTGCAATATCAATAACCAATGACCAATAACCGATGACCGATGACCAATACACGATGAATCGAGAAACTGTAGTTAGTAATCCGCAATCAATCGTTGACCAATATGACTGATAACAATGACCACTATGGGCTGTGACCAATATCCCCTTCCAAGTACACTCTCCTATATTTTCCACTACTAAGTCGACCCTTACTATCTTGGCTTAGTATTATTTCATTACGATCAATTATAGACATGCAACCAATACGACCAATAAGGACGGTAGTATCAAAAATTATGCCATGGGTACAGTCGATGAGAATGGTAGTATTAATATAATATCAAGAAGACATCAAGCTATGCAATAAATGAAATAAACATAGTTCAATTCATTAAATATGGAAAATAGCGGTTATATATGCAAAAACATAACAGTACAAGTTCTGGACAGCAACATCTATTGGTACTCAAATTCACTTTCCCGCTGCTACGGGAATGCAAATCCGTTTCCGTCAGAGATTCTAGAAAGTACTCTCTGCCGGTTCCAATGCATATTCACACGATACATTTAGTTACAGTAGCTATGCATATAAATTCATTCTTTATTGGTTTCGTGTACATTATCGGTTCTGGATATTATAACATGACAGTACTAAAACGTTAATAACTTTCAATCTATAAATTGGATTGAGAATCCATAAGATGTTCTGGATTCAAGACTCAGTGTGCTACAATTATTATGTACAAAGTTCTAAGTTTCAGTGTTGGGAACTAGGTTGAAACCTCAGTATAAGGTCAAACAATTAATAGGGCAACAAAGTTAATTGTCCAATAATAAGATAATTTAAAGGCTCGAGCTTTAAATCAACAACAATGGCATGATAAGAAGACTATGAATCAATAACATGATACAATAATGAATTAACAATGGAATTCAATTAGATACAATATTCAAATAAATAACTACTTATCGGATTTCAAGGAAAATACTTGCACAAGAACAATAAAATGTGTACAAGAGACGCTAACCTGTTACGTGGCGATTTCGAATGTGGACGAATCCATGGAAGGAAAAGAATCCCGGCGGCAACGGTGGCGAGCAACCACTACGACAATAACGGTAAGACGACAACAACAATAGCGGCGACGACAATACACGACAATGACAACAAGAATGACGACAACCACAAACGGGACAACAACAGTAAGAGGATAAGCAATCGGGGCAGCGAGCAAAGGTGAGTCTAGGTTGTAGATTGTTGGATTTTGAGGCAGTGGAGGAATTGGAGGCAGCAACGGGGTTGTCGGATGTTGGCGATGATGGATGCGAGGTCAAGGTGAAGGGAGGCGGGTCGAGGTGCAACAAGGGTATGGTGGCGTCAGGGTTCGAAGGTAGGGGTGCAGGGGTTGCCGGGGTGCAACAGATACAACAGCAGCGGGACGACGATCGAGTGCGAAGGCAAGGGTGTTGTCGGGTGTTGGAGGAGCAAGGTGGTGATGGAGATGGCAGTCGGGGACTCGGTTGCTGCGACGGAGGAGCACAGTTAGGTGCTTAGGAAAGGTGGAGTTGTAGTGGTAGCCGCAGTCGGAGGTCGAGCGATAGGGATTTGGGTTTCGGCAACCAAAAAGGGAGAAGATGAAGGTGAGGAGTCGAGGTTGCAGTTGTTGGCGAAGACGGTGGAGCAGTAGGTCGGTGGTCGATGGTGCTCCGGTGGTGCTCAGAGATGGCGGGGAGAGGCGACGAGCGGGGTTGTGGAGGGTGACACTCGGGTGGAGTTCGGGTTTGTTAAAGTTATGGGGTTTTGTTCTGCAGTGAAGGCTCGGTGATGGAGTGAGGCACGGGGGTGGAGACTGCAGCAGTGAGGGATGGGCAGTGCTATCGACGGTGCTGTGGCGGCGGGTTGGAGGATGGGTTTCGGGATGGGAGAAGAAGAAGAAAGAAGAAGAAGAGGAGGTGGGGTCCGGTTTTTTTGGGAGAAAGAAAAGGAATTAAGGGATTAATTAATTGGTTAGGATAGAGATTAGGATGTAGTGGAGAGAGATTGGCTGTTAAGGAGATGAGGAATTAGTGGGAGTAATTAGTAGGGTGGTTAAGATAATTGGGATAATGGGGTTGGATTAGTGGGAAGGGTGCAGTTAGGGGAAAGTGTCTAGTTAACGTGTTGGGATTTGTATTGGGTTGGGTTATGTTAGACAATTAGGATTTAATAGTTATAGGGTTAATGGGTTGGGCTAAGCTTAGGCTTCAATAAGATTTTAGAATGAGTTAGGATTTGTATGGGTTTGGATATCTTTTCGTTTGGGCTTCCAAAATTAAATAATACAAATAGATAGAATATAAGATTGGGCTTCAATCAATAATAATAATATAATTATAATATGGACTAGGAATTAAATATGGTTTACAAAATAAATAATTTAGACAAATCATAGAATGGACTAGGATTAGGCTTCATAATATAATAAAGAATTAAATAATTTATAGAATGACTAAGCTAAATGAAAATAGTTGCAATAATAATATAATGAGCTTCAATAGAAGATTCAAAAGATGAACCTCATACAAAAAATAATGATAATAATTTAAGAGGAAGAAAATTTTAAAAAGAAATCGAATCACAAAAATACATAGAAAATTTCTTTACAGTCGGAAACGGGGGTTACGATATCCAGCATCGTCTTCAGCATCATCCTCAGTCATCTCATACATCATCTGCGTATATGTGCTCAAACTTTGGGTTTTTTTATAAAGATAATCATAGAACCCTATAAAGTAGATTCTGTGTGTGTTATGTTTGTGATTAAATAATTATTCGCATTCTCTTCTCTTTATGAATATGTATGGATTACAAAATTCTTATTTGGTTATATCATGGAGGATAAATTATTCGAGGCCCAAAATTAGGAGCTTGTTATAATGATGTCGAACTGGAAGTGGTTTGGGCTCCATGTAGTATATTACAAGAGAAGGTGAATGAAATTACTAACTGGGATAGAGGTAAATAGAGTGTTAAAATTCGAGCTCAATATGCAGCTGGAATATAAGAAGCAAAATATTTCATGGCGGTGCATGTAGTCGATGATGACACTCTTACTTCAGTCATTGCAAGATCACTTGATCTTGTTTCTAGTTGGACTGCTTTGAAGTTATATAGTGAGCATATCACGATTCCTAATAGGTCGGCCGCATGTTATTTGTATTTCAAACCTCGTACGTGAAGTGCCGACCCATGAGACGAGTCCCAATCCGACTCCTGAATCACATGCAAGATTGTCGCATTCACAAGAAGACATGTTCACAATTCCAACACAACCAAATCCCCGGAACATGAGTTGCCACGTCCTTCTAGCTTGATACGCGATCTTGTTGATAACGAAAATATTACTGAATCCTTCAATCATGCTGCGGTGAACAATGAGTTATTAGAAGATGAAGAAGGTGTAGAAGACGGTAGTGAGAGCAAGACTCACCTTCAACTTTGGGTGCTATCGGAGGTGCTGTCAGAGACGATGACGGAGATGCTATGCAAGACAATGTCGGGGGTGTTGTCGGATTAAATGTGGGTGGAGAGAGTTCGAGATTTTAGAAGAACTTTGTAATTAGCGTTTCGGGGTTTCGGAGTCGGAGGAGAGAGTGTTAGGAGAGATGAAGTAAATGGGAGAGAGAAGAGTATAAGATTATTAACAACTGGGCTCAAGTCTCGATATAACTGAGGCCGTAGTTAGCTAGTTAAAATATGAAGAAAGAAACAGAAAAGAAAGAGACCAAAAAGAAGAAGAAGAAGAAGAAGAAATCCAAGTTTAATTTACTACTAACATCTTTAGTTGATCAGCCATCTCTACCACCAACTAACCCCACCAATCATCTTCTCCTTCGACGGAAAAACAAATCCAAGTTTCGACTTAATCTGACTGATATTGAAGTGGCACACAAAGTATTTGGTGAATTGCCGCAAAGAAAAATTTCTACGATGTCAATGGAAAAAAAAGAGTACTATCGATTCCCTTTTTCAAAGACACAAGAATCAAACTGCAGGAGGAGTTAATGCACAATCGTCAATTTCTTTAGCTGAAGAGCCTTCTTTTAAATGTCCAAGAATTGAGTAGAGGACTTCTGAAGTTGATCGACTAGAAAATAATTATATTAGTTCATTAGAACGTGATCTAGAAAAATGCCGAAAAATGTGGGAGTTTCCAATTAACCGACAAGATGAGATTCTTTGACATTATTGATTATTAGGATCATGCCGTGGTGATGGTAATTATCCTTTCTCAAAGAAAGGGAATGATGCTCAACGTAGATTTCAAGCTCCTTGGTTTGAGAATTATGGCACTTGGTTGGAGTATTCCATTAAAAAAAGATGCTGCATTCTGTCTGCCTTGTTATCTTTTTAGCATACCAACACAACAAAATACATTCACTTACCAAAGGTTTGATAAATGGAAGAAGATTGTGAAAAGAAAAGATTGTCCGTTTCAAAAGTATGAAGGAAACCTCCCTACATCTACACATAAAAATAATCTAGAAAAATGTCGTGCTTTAATGAATCAACGTCAACATATTGACAAAGCAATTTCTCAACAAAATGCAAAACAAATTGTAGACAATTATTTGCGATTGAAGGCGTCTATATTTAGTGTTCGATGGCTAACTTTTCAAGGGTGTGCTTTGCAAGACAACAACGAAAGTGTACATTCGATAAACTGTGAAAATTTTATTCAATATATAAAAGGAATATCATATTTTGCTAAGGATGTTGAGGCAATTGTATTAGAAAAAGGCACCACAGAATGCCACATATAATTCTCCTGGTAATCAGAAAGATATTCTTATATGTCTCTCAAATCAAGTGAGTATAGCAATACGTGAAGAAGTAGGAGATGCTAAATATTGCATTATCGTTGATGACGCTCGAGATATTCCCAAAAAGGAACAAATTACACTTGTGTTGAGATATGTTGATTAAAAAGGCTTTATTATGGAACATTTTTTGGACATCTTCATGTTCTTAGTACTACAACAAAAACTTTGAAGAACATAATTTATTTTATCCTTAAAAGTCATAATCTTGGCATTTCAAATATTAGAGGTTAAGGGTATGATGGAGCAAGCAATATGCGTGGTGTGTTAAATGGATTGCAAGTATTGATTTCTCATGATTCGCCTTATGCATATTATGTACATTGCATGGCTCATCATCTTCAGTTGGCCCTAGTTGCAACATCTCATGATGTGAGTCTTGTTTACGACTTTTTCAGTGAAATGACTTATATAATCAATATCGTTAATGGTTCTTGCAAACGCACTGATTAGTTAAAAGCTTCAAAAGCTTCTGAAATGAATTCTTAATTGAAACTTGAGAAATTGAAACCGATACAGGGCTAAATCAAGTTCAGACTCTTCAGCGCGCAGGTGATACTCGTTGGAATTCTCAATTAAAGTCAATTATTAGCCTATTAAATTTGTTAAGCCCCACATGTGAGGTTCTTATTAATGTCATAAATGAAGGAGTCAACCCTCCTCAAGTTGCAGATGCAAATAAAGCTTATGAGCTTTTAACTACATTCGAATTTGTCTTCATATTACATGTTCTGAAAGAAGTTTTCGAAATCATTGATCTCCTTTGTCAAGCTTTGTAAAGAAAGTCGCAAGATATTTTAAATGCTATGAATCTTGTAACATATACAAAGAAAGTACTTCAACGGTTAAGAGAAACTAGATGGAATGCCTCACTTGATAAGGTAAGATTATTTTGTGAGAAGCGTAATATAGCTATTCCAGACTTGACTGCTCAGTATGTTAAACGGGTTCAATCTCGACGTGCAGAAACTCAACTTACCATTGAACATTATTATAAGGTAGATTCATTGCTACTATCGATTGTCAAATACAAGAGTTAAACTACAAGTTCATCGAAAAAGTAGTGGAATTACTGGAGCTAAGTAAGGCTTTGGATCAAAGAGATTAATTTGCTTCATTTGATAATAGTAATTTATACGTGGGATGCACGTCTTAATAAATATATTTTTTAAAGTAAAAATTTCGACGTTGTCTGGCCTCGAACCTGAGACATCTTTTATATTAGTTATGCACAGACAATGCACATCTTAATAAATTTTTTATAATAAAAATCTGACGTAGTGAGGACTCGAACCTAAAACCTCATTCATAGTAGTTATGTATGTGTGTCACACGCGTTGATAGATTTACAAATGACACTAAGACCTTCTTTCATTATAAAATTAGAGATTGATAAAATTTGTCAGCTTGCAACTAAATTTTATCCTCAAGATTTTTCAAAAGAACACCAATATTCTTTGAGACATTAGTTAGAACATTATCATAGTGATCTTCGTCAATGTCTTGAATTTAAGGGTTTATCATCTCTTTCTGAATTATGTCAAGCATTAGTGAAAACAAGAAAGTTCATCATCTATACACATGTTTGTAAATTAATTAGGCTTGTCCTTACACTACTAGTTTCCACAGAAACTACTGAGAGGGCATTTTCAACAATGAGCATTGCAAAAAATAAGCTTCGCAACAAGTTGGAGGATGATTTTCTTTCAAACTATTTGATTGTTTACATTGAGAGAGAAATTGCTGAAACTTTCAGTTTAGATTCAACTGTTAAAGAATTTGCTTCCATGAAGAAACGTAGATCACACTTCTTCTAACATTCATGTCACTATAAAAAACAATGATTTTCAGCCATACAATTTTGTAACACTTCAATGGATGGGCAAATGAATTTCAAATGATTTAATTTTACATATTTAGACTAATTTAGATGTGTAGATCAATGTGAACGGTTCGGATCGTCGATATGAACGCCCGAAGGCCTAGTGCACACGAGTACACACGGAGGGGGAGTGCACAACCGAAGCTTTCCCTATATATATATATATATATAATGTTTTTCTATCAAAAATTTACAAGTGTAGAATATATATATATATAGAGAGAGTAATGTTTGGTTGTGCACTCGTCTGGTGCACACAGCCGCGTGCACTCGCCCGGAGCTGTTCGATTGCCCTTTAGATCATGATCGCAATCTAACGGCTGTTAGAACCCCCGCTCTTCTCACTTGCATTGAGCGGTATTTTGGTCATCTCCCCTACCCCCAAGTGAAATCCCCCCTCAACTCACGAGCTTTCCTTCTCATCGTTCTAACTTCTCACACTCTCTCTCATGCTCTCCTTATCCTTTTCCTTCTCATTGTGCGCCAGATCGAAACCCTAGCACCGAATATTCCTGCAAATCCACTGCGAGCTACTTCAGAAACCCAAACCCCCTACCTTATCGACTCTCTCTTTATAAACACCCGTCGATTCTCCGTTCCAATTCCACCATTTTAGGAAATCGACGAAACCCTAGCTCCGAATCTCATTTCTCCCCCTTCACTATTGCTCGCTCGCTTCCACCATCTCGAATTGATCTCAGGTATAAATATTTCTTTGATTTGTGTAACCCCCATTCCCGATAATAAGTATTTTCCATGTATTTTCTATAATTTGATTTTTATAAAGTTATTTTGTGCTAAATTCATTTCAGATTTTATTAAAGTATTTTCTGATCAAAAATTTTAATTATTTCGAATTATGGTGTATTTTAATCCTACTTCTATTTCTGATTGACCGGCCATTTATATTTGAGCCTAAAACAAATATATTATATTATTGGATTATTTTAGTGAGTTCGTCAAACCCGAATACTATTTTGTTATATAATTTTATTATGCTTATTAATTGTTCCTTCTGATTGTTTAATTTATTTTCATTTACCGAGTTATTTTATTTTCGTGATTGATCTGATTTTTCCTCGCGAATTCCAATTTATTTTCAAGCCTAGTTTATATTCTTTTCATTGTATTATTTATTTGTTTATCTGGATTTAAATTTTTGTTCATGAACCCATCTCGTTGGGTTATCTATCTTTTGGATTTTATTTTATTGGATTGTGGGTATTTTTATTTGAACCCTATTGATTTTGATCTATCTCTTATTGAACCCTAAACCACTAACCCAGTAATCTAATTGTACCCTGCAAATACAAACCTAATGCAAACTCTAAAAGTTGCACACCATCGAACCCTAGCCACTTATTCTCTCTCCTCTCTCTTTCTCTCCTCGCCGTTCTCTCTCTCCCGGTGTTTTCCCGCCAAAAACCAAGTAACCCATCTCCGTCGTCTTCTTCGGCCTGCTCCGGCCATCCCCCCCTCGTTGCCTTCTGTCGCCACACCTCCCGGTGCCGCCTCCTAGCGCCACCACACCGAAACCCCCAGCGAACCTCCTCCTCTGTCCTTATCAGCAACAACAGCCAGAATCCCCCAAATCCCGTCGACCCACTGTAGCGCCGCCACTCTGTTCCGCGCGACGGCAACTTCGTCGATGTCAACCTTGACGCCTCACCCTTGCCCCCGCCGCATCGACATCAACTAGTGATGCTGCCACCCCTGGCCACTATGCCGCTGTCTCTTTGGTTGATTGCTGCAGTTGTTGTCTCTTTGTGCTACTGTGTTGCTTTGGGTCTTTGTGTGCACATATATTGTACGTGCTATTGGTGGGTTGTGCTAGTTCGTGAGTACGTTGTTTCGGGATCCTTATCCCGTTATTCTTGGTATTCGTTTTCGCCGTCTAGCAGGAAAGTCATCGTACTCTTGAATTGCTAATTGAATCAAATTCAAGTTTGTTTGAAATTCTTGCAAATAGATCTCTTTGTTATCATATTATCCATTGTTCATCTCTTCGTTGGGTTTATTGAGGGTTTACACGAGCTAACCCCAATATTCTTGACATCGTGCCACTTTTGACTCTAAAGTTTTGATCTTTCATGAGTGCATATAGAATTGATAATAGGGTTGTTCATATAATTAACACACAAATAAACTATTGTAGAGACAATTGCTAGGTTGTATGTTATTTGATTGATTGATAATTGATTGATGATAAATTGATGTATGAGCGTGCTCTAATTTTATTTATCTTGTTTTGACACTTATCATGCTGATTACATAATTTATTGGCTAAAGAATCGATACCCATCATGTTTAATTAATTTATTTTCATGAAAATATACCTTAAAAACTGTATACGCTTGCTGACCTGAACATTGACCACTATTTTCGAACCAGTAAACGATCTAAGAGTTGTAGCCTATTCTTTCTAGTTTCCAGAACATCCTAAATTTTGAATTCCGAGTTTTGTAGCAAAATTTATGCCCATTTTACTACAGCTGTGTTTTTATTTCCAAAATTATACTTTTCCAGATTTTCGTGAATTAATTATCCCTATATCATACTATTGCATGAATTAATGTATGTATGTTGCATTGCATGATCATAATGTCTTATTGTCATCATTCTAATTTTCCTACTTCAAGTTATCATCCTATTGTTTCTATCATTCACCGAAATGTCTCTAGACTGCATATTGTATCATTGCATTGATAAATTAATTAACAAGCCGGGGTTTAAGGGATTGACTTTTAGTAGTAGACAATATAGGGACGGTACTCGGACGAGGGGCCCGTGTTTCCCTATTTATTGGTCTATTGGTCTATTGGTCTATTGGTCATATCAGTCATCGATTAATTGTAGATTACTGACTACAGTATCTCGATTGATTCGGTCATCGGTTACTATTGAATATTGATTATCGTTGCCGAGTACATGAACTATAGAGCCCACCACTAAGTCAAAAACGTAAATTGATTGTATGCATCGAACCTGTTGTATGGGATGCAGTAGTACATGCGTTAGTTCGGATTAAGATGAATAATAGACTTAATGATTGACACAACACCGACACTGCATATTGTTCCTCATTGTTCCTAATGATATCGAATTGATCATTGATTATTATTACCGAATATTGCATCATTGTTTATAGCCATTATACCGATTATCATGATATCAATTATTGTTATTGTCCCGTATTATTGATTCCTATTGATCCATTGATTCATTATTATACCGTTATTCCATTGATCCCTGATTTCTCTACTTACTGTCCATAACTTGCTCTAAAGATAAATTTTCTCCTCTTTTTAGATGAAGGGTTTACAGGTGTTAATGGAAAATTGCCTGATGGGTTGGGAGAACAACATTGGTGAAAAAATTGATTGCATCGCCGCTTAATAAATATTTATTGCTTTGTTATGAAGACTTAATTATTGGATTATTGTTATTTCATTGTATTGGGCTTATGACCCGAATACTGCTATTTGTTTCCAGGCCTTGGATTATTATTGTATTTGGATATTTTTATTGCTTCATTCAAAGTATTATTGCTCATAAGATTATTATTATTGCCTGCGCAATTGTTCTGTAATGATTATATTGTTGAGTTGATCGGATACACAGCTTATGAGTGATGTTAGTCATTCGCTGGGCCAATGTTACGTGCTCGTATTCCGTATTTTTGGGAAGCGGGGCGTGACAATTTGAGTTCAATCGAAACCCTAATTTCTTCCAAGATCATTAGGAAAAAAAATTAGGGTAAAGGAAAAATAATATATAATCAAGAAAATTCAGGATTGCATATTATAAGTTAAAAAAATTTAGGGTAAAGAAAAAAAATTATAATCAATTAAAAATTAAATTCTTAAAATATATTGTAAATTAGGGTTTCATATTTCACATCCTATAAATTATGGTTTCATATTTTACATTCCTTCGTTACATAACTTTTGTTGTATTATGTGAATGAGACAATGTTCTTTTGCTTTGATAATAAGCATTGGATTGATTCTTGCGGTAATGAATTGATTCCTGCAGCTATTGGACCACTATGTTCTTTCCTATGATCTTATCAGGGAAGTATTTGACCATACGAATCTTATTTACCAATTTGGTCCTTTGTTTGTGTGTGTGTGACAGTTGGCAGTGACGAACTAATGCATATTTTTGCATTTGAACTGATGAATCCCTATTGATATGAATCCCTATTTTTGCATTCTGAATTTTTCTGCTCTCTGTATATATGTATATATATGGGGCGCCTTCGGTTGCGCACTCTTATTTGTGCACTCTCCCTCCACCACCCGATCAATGGAGAGCAACATTGTTGTTTCCTTTCATTTGATCAGGGAAGTATTTGACCATATGAATCTTATTTACCAATTTGCTCCCTTGTTTTTGTGTGTGTGTGACAGCAAGCAATGATGAACTAATGCATTTGAACCGATGAATCCTTATTTATATGAATCCCTATGCATTTGAACCGATGTATTTGACCATATGATTCCCTATTTTATATGTAGGGTGTATTTATGCATATGAACTGATGCTTGATTATTTATACATTTGAACTAGTTGGCATGACACTCCAATGCAGCCCTAGTGAGAATATTGTGTTCTGAGCCTACTATTTTTTTTAATTTTTAAAATTTGTTTGGGTTAATGAAAATTTGTTCCTGCGTCAGTTTTGAAGAGTAGTAGTAGCTAGAAGAAGTTCAAATATTCATAGAAGAAGTTCAGTTTTGAAGAGAAGATGTGTCATGTGCATGTGTCAGGACACGCTCATAATTCAATATTACTGGAGTTATGATGATAAAGATATTAATGTAATTCATGTTCATAAGGTTATTATTAAATTTTTGACCATTCTAAACTTTGTTTATGAGATTTTTTGGAGCTAGGGTTTCTTTTTTGCGCACGATGAGAAGGAGAAGGAGAGCGATGAGAAGGAGAAGCATGCAGATGAAGCAGATGAAGCATGCTGGCCCAAAATTTCAAGCACCAGCAGCAATTAACCAGCATCAATTGAGCTGAAAAGATTGTTTGTGCAGCACATTGTTGTTTGATTTCATGATTTTGTTGATCTTATTAATACCTTTTTCATGTTGTTTATGAGCATTCTGATTGAGCTCTGTTTATGTTGTTTATGAGAATCTTGAGACCTGTTTATCATAAACAGAGTTCAAATTGTACAGGAAATATCATAAATAGAGTTTAGTGTTCAGAAATACATAAAGAGAGCTAAATATCACTCTTTTGGCTCAAAACATGCCTGGAAGCAATCTCAAAACAGATCCAAAGAACAGAAAATATCATAAACAGAGTTTCTATTCAGAAATACATAGAGAGAGCTAAAATAACACTTTGGCTGCATCTCAAAAAATTGTATATTTTACTGCTGCATGCATCAACTGCTTCATCAGCTGCTGGTATGTCAATTTTCTTTTATGCTGCATGCTTCATCTGCAATTCCAAAAAAAAAAATGAAAATAAAAAAGTTTAGAATGGCATCACTACATATCTAATAGAGAGCATGATGCATAAACAACTAGAATTTAGGTAAAAATAGTGTAGGCTCAGAACATGAATTCACAGAGAGCATAATGCATCAAACTTTAACAACTTAGGGACTTGGGAAGCATACATGTATCAAGCATAAATGTAACCCCCACCTAATAGCTGTTGTCCAATTTGTGAACCCCTACCTCTTCCGTATAACACAACGCCATGACTAAAGTAATCGAAATCAAATATTTGACTTGGGAAACAAACATAAACAGAGCTGAGAGAACTCAGAAACTACATAAAGAGAGCTTAATAAGTGTAACTACCGTTCCCGCTATTTTCATTCCCCCCCCCCCCCCCTTTTGTAATATTTTATTTGTAATTGAATAAAATACTCTATTTTGTGTTACTTGATTATTTTAATTTAATCTTGTTCATGAAATTCTCCGTTCCTCTTGTTCAGCTGTTCTTACTGACATTATTTTCTTCTATTTAATTGTGGGCATTTTTATTTGAACCCTATTGATTTGGATATATCTCTTATTGAACCCTAAAACCCAATTTCATTTGTTCTTAACCCAATTCCGCTATTATTGGACCCTAATTCACCAACCCAGTACCCTAATTATACCCTATAAATACAACTCTACTGCAAATCCTAAAAATTGCACACAACTGAAACCCTAGCCGCTTATTCTCTCTCTTCTCTCTCTCCTCGCCGCTCTCTCTCTCCCTGTGTTTTCCTGCCTAAACCACCGAAACCCAATACAGCCCCACCTTCGGTCTTCTTCTCCAGCGCTCCTTGCTGTAGAGGCATCTCCTGAGCGCCGCCCCACCACTCCCCGACCTCCGGCGACCCCCTTGTTACCGTCCGCCGCCAGCATAACCCCCTGACCCTTCTTCTCTGTTCTCGACATTAGCGACAGTACCCAAAAACCCCCACCTATCTCTCCTTGCCCCTCCATCCCGTCGACCAACATAGTGCCGCCCTCCGTCCACGTTGCGCCATTCGTCGACCATCGCCCATGCCCCCATCGGCGACACTGTAGCCCGCTCTGACTGTGGTGGTCGCTGTCTCTTATTGACTGTTGCTGTCTCTTTGGGCTACTGTGTTGCTTTGGGTCTTTGTGTGCATGTATATTGCACGTGCTATTTTGTGGATCTACTAGTTCATTGGTTCGTTGCTTCATGATTCTTATCTCGTTATTCTTGGTATTTGTTTTCACCGTTTATAAGGCAAGTCAACGTCCTCTTCAATTTTTAATTGTATCAAATTCAAGTTTTGTTGAAATTCTTCCAAGTGAACCTATTCGTTATCATATCGCTGTATTGATTATCTTCGTTGGGTCTATTGAGGGTTTACACGAGCAAACCCCAATATTCTTGACATCGTACCACTTTTAACTATAAAGATTGGATCTTTCATGCATTCATGTAGAATTGATAATAGGGTTAACCGTATAATCATGACACAATTAATTATTGTAGAAGAACTACTAGGTTGTATGTTTTGTTGATTGTTTGTTGTTTGATCGATGATGATTTAGAGTATGCGTATGATTTTATTCTTATTCATCATGTTATTTCACCCCTCATGTTGCTTACACAATTTATTGACTAAAGAATCGATACCCATCATGTTTAAATTAATTTATTTCAAGAAAACTACACAAAACCTGTATATTGCTTGCTGGCCTGTATGTTGACTGCTGTCTTTGAACCAGTAAACGATCTTAAAATGAATTACATTATGAATAAGAGTTGTATCCTTATCTTTCTAGTTTTCAGAACATCTTGAATTTCTAAATTCCGAGTTGTGTGGCAAAAGTTATGCCTATTTTACTACAGCTGTGTTTTTTATTCCAGATTTTCAGATTCTTGTATCTTTCATGTTTAAACAGTAAAAAGGCTGGTCAAATGATAAAATTTTACTCTGATAATTTCCAGCTTGTTTCTTAACTTGGTTAAGAGTCTAATAAATATTTTTAATGAATTTATTATTGATTTTTTGCTGTTTCTAAAATTATAATAACATGATGTCGAAATTCTGCCTGAACATGAAATATGTAAAGAATTGTGTGGTTGACCTAGCTACTATTTTCGGATTTTGAACTTTAAATATGCGTTGGAACCGTGTGAAAGTCTACTTTCTAGAATTTCTGATGGATTTAGTTTTTGATTTCTAAAACAACAGGAATTTGTATTTTTGTACAGACTACTCTTGCTGTCCAAAATTTGACCTTCTAACTTTTAATGAATTAATTATTTCCTATATCATAGTATTGCATGAATTAATGTATGTTTGTTGTATTGCATGATCCCAATCAGTTGTTTTCATCATCCTAGTTGTCCGACTTCATGTTACCATCCTATTGTTTCCCTATTGATACCATCGTTCATCAAAATGTTCATTGATTGCATATTGTATTGTTGCATTAATAAATAATTAATAAGGCGGGGTTTAAAGGGTGATTTAAGCAGTGAATGAAGTAGAGACTGTACTTGGAGGAGGGGCCCGTGTTTCCCTAAATAATGTTCCGGCTATTGTTTTTATTGTGTGATTGTGGATTACAGCCGTAATCCTAATCTATTGTGTACCGTATCTTTGCCGATGACCGTATTGTACACTGAAAGGTGAATAGTGTTTACCGTTGCCAAGTACATGATCTACGGAGTACACCACTTAAGTCTAAACGAAATTTACTGTATGCATCGAACCTGTGGTATGGAACATATGAGACACAGTAGTACATGCATTAGTTAGGATTTAAAATAATTAATAGACAAAAGGATTGACACATCACCGATATTGCATATTGTTCATCATTGTTTCTGTTGATATCGAATATTGGCTAAGTGTTACCATTATTGATCATTGATTACTGTTGCCGAATATTGCATCATTGTTTATAGCCATTGTACCAATTATCATGATATCGATTATTGTTATTGTCCCGTGTTATTGATTCCTATTGATCCATTGATTCATCGTTATACCGTTATTCCATTGTTCCTTGATTTCTCTACTTGCTATCCATGACTTGCTCTAAGGACAATTTTTTTCTTCTCTTTTTAGATAAAGTATACACAGGTAATGAAGCAGAATTGCCTGCTGGGATTAGAGAACAGACATTCTAAAGACTTAATGCTTTTTAATTGCTTATTGCTCTAATGAAATTATTGTATTGAGATCTATTGCTATTGTGTTTGAGACTTATTAATTGTATTGGGATTATTATTGTATTGGGCTTATGTCCCGAATTTTATTATTGTTTCCAGATGTTGGATTATTATTGTATTTGGATATTTTATATTGTTTCATTCCAAGTATTATTGTTCATGATATTATTATTATTGCCTGCGCATTAGTTCTGTATTGATTATATTGTTGAGTTAATCAGATAAACAGCTTATGGGTGACGTTAGACATTCGCTGTGTCAATGTCATGTACTCGTATTCCGTATTTTTGGGAAGCGGGGCATGACAATAAGCCTCTTATGCATCTCATAAACAGAATGGTCATACATAGAGCTTAATTTAGAATGGTCAGAAACAACATAAATTGAGCTCATACATGCCTGAAAGAAACACAACCAAAGTACAATAGGCTTAAACATGCCCAAACAATTTATGCTCAAATGCTCAAATTTATGCTCAAACAATGCTCAATAGAATCAAATCCTCAAATAAAAAATAACCTCAAACATGCCTAAACAACTGATCCAAAGAAACAATTGCACTTAACAATCATGCGTCATAGAAGCACATAATTATTCTTGTCCATATAGGTGGGGGAAACACACAATTAAACTTGAAAATTGCATGCATTCATCATTGCCTACAAACACAAAAAGCGAAAATAAAATACAATGGCAATAAATTTACCACATATCAGCGAATCAAATATGAAATATGAGATCGATTCGAGATGGTGCTACGTATGCAGCTTAAGATCAATAAGAAAAAAGTGGAAGCGAGCGAGCAACGGTGAAGGAGCAACGATGAGTTTCGGAGCTAGGGTTTCTTCGATTTCCTGATTTTCTAGAGCTAGGGTTTCTTTTTGGAGCACGATGAGAAGGAGAAGGAGAGCGATGAGATTAAGAGTGATGAGAAGGATAAGGAGCGCTCATGAGTTAGGGGGGATTTCACATGGGGGTAGGAGAGATGACCAAAATACCCCTCAACGCAAGTGAGAAGAGCGGGGGTTCTAACAACCGTTACACGATCATGATCTAAAGGGCGAGCGAACGGCTGCGGGTGGGTGCACATGGCTGTGTGCATCAGACGAGTGCACAACCGAGCATAACTCTCTCTCTCTCTATACACACACACACACACACACACACACACACACACACACACACACACACCAGTATAATGTACGTGCAATGCACGTCTAAAAAAAGTAAAGTCGTCAAATTAAATGAATATATATTGAATAAGAAAAAAATAGTTTATATTTGAATGTTTTGATTTGGGCTACACGTGCGGTGCACATTTATATTTGTTGGATATAGTTTGGTCGTGTATTATACGTGTTTATATAGTTACAAAGTTAGGGTTTGTTTGTTACAAACCCCAACTCTCCCATTAGAATAGCTTATATATATATATATATATATATATATATATATATATATATATATATATATATGACAACTTTAAATATATTTATGATCATTGCAAAATAATATCTATTATTTGTGGGTTTTTTGGCCAATGGAACAATTTATGAATTTGTTGTCAGCTACGCTGTTAGGATTCGATGGTAGTCTCAGATCAAATTCACAGCGGAAAAATTACAAAGAAATATCGAAACCTTGCCATGGTACCATGCGAAAACCATAAATCATGTTTAGGAGTTATACCTTGAAAATGGATCTGTTGTCTCCAATGAATGTCATCACGGCACTGCAATATTGCTGTGCCTCTACGGTATCCACATGAACGGATCAAATCAAGCTTTCCCTCACGCCGCGGTGCTAGCTGCGGTAAGGGGATGTTCCCCACGATCTCTCTCTCTAAAAATTTTTGTGACGGCTAAGGTTTTCTCATGTAACACTTTTTCAAAGATATGTATTGTAACGCCCCGAATCCCAAATATACTGAATTCGAGATGTTCTACAGGATCTTTTCGCTTCCTTTAGTACAATTTTACAAAGAAATTTAAACTTTTCACTTTACATCAGAGTTTACATCAATATTACATTTTACATTGCACAGCGGAAGTAAAATTTTACAACAAGTATGCAACAACATTGAGTAATCTTTAAGCATTTATTCCTCCTTAATCTTTATCAAGCTATTTACCTGCACATAAGACTGTGGGTACGTCAGTTTATTCAACCGACGATCATTATACACGGCCATCCTCTCTATGCCGGAAATAGTATAACTTATTTTCCATATTTAGCAAACACAAACTTGTCACATTCCAAACTAAAGGGACTACCCTATTGATGTCGTGTTGTGATTGTGCACTTAGTCCTTAATGCATTGATTTATGTTACATGACACTAATGCGCACTTGTTCGGATTCTATGCATCCCATACTACATAGGTCCTAGGGCAAGCCCTTAATCGTTCTTCATCTTTGTAGGGTTCAATCCCTCGCCATGACTTAATCTACTACTGTAACTACGGTAGGTATCTTAGATGTCCTATGATCTACGAGCCCATGTCTAGGCAGCCTGGAGGGGAATCCCACGCACTGACACGACGCATCGAGCAGGCAACCTATGGACAATTCAGCCTCCGCCATGGAACAATGGCACCACCCATAGCCACTCGAACATCCCACAAGCGTCGCCACCGGGACGATAATTCTGGAGTAGTGCCCACGCCATGTCTTGATGCATCAAGCAGGCAGCCTGTGGATCACTCTCACACCGCTAATCCGATGGCCCCCATACTCGTGTTTTTCTCCTACTTTCATCACGTCTCCACTATGTACTAATCCTTAGTTTTTATCAAAATCATGAACAAAAATCAAATCTCTAGAGTTAGCCTCTCCACTAAACCGGACTTATTCATTCATTCAAACAGGACCAACCTTGGTCTTTCATTTCAAATTTTCATTTCATTTATTTCCAAATGCCGGGGGAGACTTAGTGTAACGCCCCGAATCCCAAATACACTGAATTCGAGATGTTCTACAGGATCTTTTCACTTTCTTCAGTACAACTTTACAAGGAATTTAAACTTTTCACTTTACATCAGAGTTTACATCATATATTACACTTTTCATTTGCACAGCGGAAGTAAAAATTTACAACATTTACATAAATGTACAACAACATGGTAAAATCTTTATGCATCCATTCCTCTTTAACATGTAATTTGTCCTGCATAAAAAACTGTGGGTACGTCAGTTTATTCAACCGACGATAGTTATACATGGCCATCCTCTCTATGCCAGAAACAGTATAACGATTCTCATTTCTTAACAGATCAAAAACTTGTTCACATTCAAAATAAAAGAAAAGAGGGAAATCTTAATGATGTCATGTTGTGATTGTGCACTTAATCCTTAATGAAATTATTTAATTTACATGACACTAACGCACACTTGTTCGGATTCTATGCATCCCATACTACATAGGTCCGAGGGCAAGCCTCTTAATCGTTCTTCATTTTTGTAGGGTTCAATCCCTCGCCATGACTTAATCTACTACTGTAATTACGGTAAGTATCATAGATATTTTCCGACTTACGAACTCATGTCTAGGCACTCTGGAGGGAATCTCATCGCTGACATGACTCATCATGCAGACATCCTGTGGTAATTCAGCTCTCACCATAGACATGACACCACCAGTAGTCTTCAAACATCCCACGAGCGTCGCCACTGGGACGGTACTCTGGAGTAGTATCCTCACCCAGACTCATCATGGGAATTCCTGGGATACGCTCTCCCCGCTACCCAATAGCCCTCATACTCAATGTTTTTCTCTTACTTTCATCACATCTCCACTATGTACTAGTCCTTATTTTAATAGAATCATGAATAAAAATCAAAGTTCTGGAGTTAGCCTCTCCACTAAACCGGACTTATTCATTCATTTCAATATATGACCAACCTTGGTCTTTAAATTCTCATTTTTTATTTCATTTCCATTGCCGAGGGAGACTTAGCTACTCCTTTGTTCAATTTCCAATTCACAACTTCCAATTTGAGCAATTCCAACTCATGAATTCATTTTCATTGCCTCAGCATATCATATTCTTAACTTTCATATTCATGCAATTATCAATTCAAAACTATGATTCCTTTCATGTACATTCATGCAGCAATAAATGGAGTTTATCATCATCGACCATAAAGTTCACAACTTTTAACAACAATCAACGGAAATCTCTGACATATCAAAATACATTCTGTACAGTCGACTTGTACAGTCAATTCCAGTTCTTCATAATCACTCGGGAGAGTCGACTGCTGCACATGACCAGTCGGCTGTTCCGCAGCTTTCTATGTTCAAAAATCATTCATGTGACAGTCGACTGTTATTCCATCAGTCGTCTGTCCTGGGGGTTTTTAACAGTACATTTCTATGTTCAGCTCAGTCGACTTGCTACTCGCATTAAGTCGACTGGACAGATTCATATTTCAAATTAAAGGATTATCTTTCTTACAAGTTCATGCATCATGGTGTCAAATCACAATATACATACTTTCATGTTTCATAGGCACTAAATTTCTTAATTGTTCAGTAATATCGCAGTATGGAATTTCAAGTAACTAACATTGTCTTTTCTTCAAGGAAGTGTTTAAACATGCATTTATACTTGTTCATAACTTTCTTGCAGAGATGAAAATATAAATCTCAATCCATTACACTAGAATAACACAATAGAAAGATACCTCATTTCATGAAACTACTGGATTATTCATAGTTTAAACAAAGCATCGGTCGACTGTTCATAACACCAATCGACTGCACAGGCCATTCTTAGTTTCATTAATCATCACTAGTTCTTTTTCCACATGCTCATGGCTCCTCAGTCATGTATACCATGAAGAATATGAGTTTAGCCTTACTATTTCATTTTAATTATACACATATAGGTCATGAAACTTCTAACAAAACATAAAACAGATGTCTCGTACCAGTCAACTTATCCAAATGACAGTCGACTGCACCGACCCAATTCGTCATTGATTGCAGTGCTATTATTTCACTATTAGTCTTCCACAATTATCATCATAAACATACTCAAGCAATTCTAGTACGTTTGAATTTACTTCTCATAAGCATAATAACAATCATCACAAATATGGCATATTTTCTACTTTAGAAGTCCTGAGAAACACCCACCTTATTGACGAAGTAATCGAAGTCCAGAAAAACTCCTTAATGCAACGCACCTTCCTTGTTCCTTGCTCCTTGCCGAAGATCTCCAGATGATGATGCCCGGTCTCCACACACACTTTCTCACAATAATAATCTCATAAAATAATCTTAGTGTAAAGAACAATGGATGAGAGGGGGGGGTATTTATACACCAAAAGGAGTGAGATGGAAGGCTAGGATTCAGTAGATGGTTATAGGATCAAAGGCTAGGATTGACTAGGGGGTTGTAAAAACTACCCACACCTTGCATAACCGCCCATGACTCCAACCCACTACTTACTCCAACCGGCCAAACAAGGGTGTGCTCTACACGTGTATGCAACATGCACGTGTGTGCACCAATCACCCTACTAGAACTTGTACACAAATGACAAGTCTAAAAAAAAAGATGCTACACATTCCATGTTGTAAAAAATAATAATAAAAGGGATTAAATCCATGGGCTTAAATTAATTGGGCCAAAATAATTATTTTAAAAGAAAGATAAGTAAATTGACATTTGGTCTTTAGGAAAATGCTTTATAGAAAACAACATTCTTATTCATCATGTTGAAAATAATAGCCAAAATATTACACGTGCACACGATATATAAAAATAAATAATCTTTCATATATTCGAAAATCAGGATATTACAACACTCCCTCCTTAGAATAGTTCCGTCCCCGGAACTATAGTCAAGAGCGAGAAAAACAAAGATGCAACACAACACAAGAACAAAAGAATACAAAGATACAATCAAGCAAAAAGCTCAGGATAGTCCTTCAACATCCTCTCCTCAGATTCCCAAGTAGCCTCTTCCACCAAATGGTTTCTCCAGACCACCTTGACCATTGGTATCGTCTTATTCCTCAAGACTTTCTCCCTATGGTCAACAATCTCAACAGGAGACTCGATGTAGTTCAGATCCAACTGCAAACCTTCCGGCACTTCAGGCAAATGATGACTCGGATCTGGAATATAACCTCTCAGCATAGACACATGAAAGACATTGTGCACCTGAGACAACTCTTCCGGTAATTCAAGCCGGTAAGCGGTTTTCCCGATCCTTTTCAATATCTTATACGGGCCTATAAACCTCGGGGCTAACTTTCCGCCTTTGCCAAATCGAACCACACCTTTACTGGGTGATACTTTCAGAAAGACGAAGTCACCAACCTCAAACTCAAGGTCCCTTCTCCGGTTGTCTGCATAGCTTTTCTGCCTGCTCTGAGCTTCCACCAACCTTTTCCTGATCAGAACAATCTTCTCAGATGTTTGCTGCACAAGCTCAGGACCAAACAACTGACGCTCCCCAACTTCATACCAACAAACAAGAGTCCTGCACTTCCTGCCATACAAAGCTTCGTACGGCGCCATGCCAATGCTAGCCTGAAAACTGTTGTTGTAGGCAAACTCTACCAAGGGTAAATGCCTTTCCCAACTGCCTCCAAAGTCTAGTATACAACACCTAAGCATATCCTCAAGAATACGATTGACTCTCTCGGTCTGCCCATCGGTTTGCGGATGAAAAGCAGTGCTGAAATCTGTCTTGGTACCCAAAGCTGTCTGAAGACTCCTCCAGAAATGCAAAGTAAACCGCGCATCTCGATCAGACACAATAGTTGAGGGAACACCATGAATCCGGACGATCTCGCCAACATACAACCCAGCTAACTTGTCCATCGAAGCAGTGAGTTTCATCGCCAAAAAGTGAGCGGACTTGGTCAGTCGATCGACTATAACCCAAATCGCATCATTGCCTTTAGGACTCTTAGGCAATCCCGTAATGAAATCCATACTGATGTTATCCCACTTCCATTCCGGAATAGGTAACGGCTGTAATAGACCTCCGGGTCTCTGATTTTTGGCTTTGACTTGCTGACAAACCTCACACTTCGCCATAAATTCAGCTACATCCCGCTTCAAACCTAACCACCAGAAATGCTGTTTGATGTCTTTGTACATCTTAGTACTCCCAGGATGTACAGACAGAAGAGTAGCATGCGCCTCTTGAAGAATACTCTCCTTCAGGTCCACCTGATTTGGAACACACAGTCTATCTCCGAACCACAGCACTCCATCCCTGATTTGAAATCCGGGCAACCTGCCAGCCCCAATCTGCTCCTTCATCTCCAAAATATCAGCATCAACTTCCTGACTTGCAATGATCCTTGCATTCAAAGTAGGCTGAAGCCTCAACTGAGCCAAAGATGCTCCCAATCCTTGTAAGACAACCTCAATACCTGCTCGGTCCAGCTCCTCAATCAGATGCCTCTGAGTTGTAATCAAACTGGCTAAGCTGCTCTTGCGACTAAGTGCATCAGCAACAACATTAGCCTTCCCAGGATGATACTTGATCTCAGGTCGCATGTCCTTGAGCACTTCCAACCATCTCTGCTGCCTCAGATTCAGATCCCTCTGCTGATATATATACTTCAAGCTCTTATGGTTCGTGTACATGTTCAATTTCTCACCGTACACGTAGTGCCTCCATTGCTTCAGGGCAAAGATAATCGCAGCCAACTCCAGATCATGAGTCGGATAATTCTTTTCATGTGGTCGTAGTTGCCTAGACCCATAAGCGATTACTCTTCCTTCTTGCATTAAGACACAACCAAGCCTACGATGTGAAGCATCGCTATAAACATCATACTCAACACCTGCTCTAGGCAAAGCCAAAATAGGTACAGTAGTCAGCCTCTCTTTCAACTCCTGAAAGGTCGCCTCACATTGCTCAGTCCACTTGAAGCTCACATTCTTCTTGGTCAGTCCAGTAAGCGGCACGGCTATCTGAGCATAACCTTGAATGAATCTCCTGTAGTATCCAGTCATTCCAAAAAAACTTTTGACTTCCTTCACTGTAGTAGGCCTAGCCCAATCTCTCACTGCCTCTATCTTCTGAGGGTCAGTTGCCACTCCCTCCTTAGAAAGGATGTGACCTAGGAATGCCACTTTAGATTTCCAGAAATCACACTTGGATAACTTGGCATACAACTTCTGCTCTTCCAGCTTCTTCAACACTGCTGCCAGATGCTCAGTGTGCTCCTCCTCTGACTTGGAGTACACGAGAATATCGTCGATAAACACCACGACGAAAGAATCAATAAACGGCCTCAGAACTCTGTTCATCAAGTCCATGAAGATGGCGGGTGCATTCGTCACTCCGAATGGCATAACTAAGAATTCGTAATGCCCATGCCGAGTTCTAAATGCAGTTTTGTGCACATCTTCGGCTTTCACTCGAACTTGGTGATATCCTGATCGAAGATCTATTTTGGAGAATACAGCTGCTCCTTGTAGACGATCGAACAAGTCATCAATTCGAGAAATAGGATACTTATTCTGAACGGTGACCTTATTCAGCTCTCGGTAATCGATACACATTCTCATCGATCCATCCTTCTTCTTTACCAAAAGCACTGGTGCTCCCCAAGGTGACACACTAGGTTGAATAAAGCCTTTCTCCAACAGTCCCTCAATCTGCCATTTCACCTCATCTTGTTCCACTGGAGCCATCCTATACGGTGCCTTAGAAATGGGTGCACTTCCCGGTTGAACAGTGATGTTGAACTCTACATCACGATGTGGAGGTAACCCAGGAAAATCTTCCAAGAACACAGTCGGATAGTCCCGAACCACAGGAATCTCTTGCACTTCCACAGGAGTCTCTTTCTTGCGGATAGTTGCCACCAGCTTAGAACATTTCTGCTTCCCTTGGAAAGTGACTTCAGGTCCACCTGGAGCCTTCACTGTTACCGTCTTGGTCTTGCACTCGATGCTTGCACTGTACACCGACATCCAATCAATGCCAATGACAACATCGACTCCCAAGATAGTCAGCTCGATCAGATCAATGCCAAAGACTCGATCTCCAATCACAATCTCGCAATCAGCATAATACCGATCAGTGGTCAAAGTTTCTCCTGATGGAGTAGCTACTGCTAAGATCTTGCCTGGAAAAACCTTCGGTTCAACTCCCAACACTTTAGCAAATCTAGGAGACACAAATGTATGAGAGGATCCAGTATCTAACAATACAACAGCTTTCATTCCATTTAGATAAAGTTCGCCTGTTACATAATACACACCATTACATAACAGTTTCACAATATGAACGGGAAGAAGAAATGACAAAAACCACTAAACATCAGCCCTCGTACCAGTGATGACATGATCGACCTCATCAGCATCAGCTTCCGTCATGGCAAATACTCGCCCTGGCTGGTACGGCCTCTTCCCAGTCTGCTGCGTTGGTGCATTGCTATTACCATTCTGTGGCTTAAGATATTGGGATTTGTAATGCCCCGTTTCACCACAGTTGCAGCAAGTCACCGCAGGAGGTCTCACCACATTGTTCCCAGGTCCTCCAGCTACACTAATAGCGTTCGCCCCTGTCGGTTTGAACCTTTGTGCAGATGGTTGCCCCTTGAAACTCCCAAAATTGGCGGGCCTCTTCCCAGACTGCCAGTTGTTCCTCCGGTTCTGAACAACATGGAACTGCTCCATATCTGCCTCCGTCGCTGCTGCCCTCTTGACCAACTTGTCAAATCACCTGATACCAAGAGGTATCATCCGAGATCTCAAGCTTGGTCTCAGCCCATGCTCGAACTTACGAGCCTTCTTAGCCTCATCCATCACCAGTTCTGGAGCATACCTAGAGAGCTGAGTAAACTTAGTCTCATACTCCCTCACTGACATGCTGCCTTGCTGAAGTGACAAAAACTCCATAGCCTTCTTCTCTTGAACATCGGAGGGAAAATAATGATTGCGGAATTCTTCCAGAAATTCCTCCCAGCCAAGCAACATGCCTCCCATGGTCCTCTTCATCGACTGTCACCAAACAGCCGCATCCTGTTGTCAGCCGCATCTGGGTCTGACTTTCCCTCGAATACAGGTGGTTTCATTCTCTTGAATGATTCCACTAACTTAATCACCTCGGGCACTGGATTCACCGGCCCCCTTCCTTGGTTCATAGCCACTGCATTAAGCGTCTGGTAGACCCTTGCAAGTTCGGTCTCCAGATCCAAACCTTCCCCATTCCTAGCTCCTCTTCTCGACATATTCTGATGCAAAGATCCATTAAATTCGAAGTATAAGACAAGAACTTAAATCAACTTGCATTTCATTGAATTCCAAACTTTATACATTCGAATTAAAACATTTTTGACATCAGAATAAAAGAAATAGCAGCTACAACAATCTAACTCCTACGGTTCCTCTTCGCTTCTCGAAGTTCTCCCCGTAGTTCATCAACTTCATCCTTCAGCACATCTGTCAGGTTCTTTCTCTTCTCAAGTTCCCATACCCGGTGACTGAGAACTGAAAAGTCGTCCTTCCGCTTCGCCAGCTGGGCTTCCAATACTCCAACTCTATCTCGCAGTGTTTCCACCTACCTCTGAAGAGAAGCCACAGTGCTACTCAGAACTGGTCCCTCTTCTTCATCAGAAGAAGAATCGTCAGACGAGTCTGGAGGTGGGGTAATCTCTCGAGATTCAGGCCACTCCTCCTCATCAGAATCTGCTTGCCCAGGGTGATACTCATCCTCAGAATCAGCCTATCCAGGATGGTACTCTTCCTCAATGATATGCCAGTCGTCGTCTCCAGCAGGGTCGAAGTGATCAGACATCTTAGAAAGTAGGGAGGAAGGAGCATAAGTCATAGAGCAACACAAATGTAAGTCACTTACATTTAAATCTCTAAACTCAAACACACATTCTAATGTCCACTTCTAGGGTGTCGTTCCTTATAAATTTGTACAAGTGTAGAAAGCGTAGAAAGCGTGGCTCTGATACCACTCTGTAACGCCCCGAATCCCAAATACACTGAATTCGAGATGTTCTACATGATCTTTTCACTTTCTTCAGTACAACTTTACAAGGAATTTAAACCTTTCACTTTACATCAGAGTTTACATCATATATTACACTTTTTATTTGCACAGCGGAAGTAAAAATTTACAACATTTACATAAATTTACAACAACATGGTAAAATCTTTATGCATCCATTCCTCTTTAACATGTAATTTGTCCTGCATAAAAAACTGTGGGTACGCCAGTTTATTCAACCGACGATAGTTATACATGGCCATCCTCTCTATGCCAGAAACAGTATAACGATTCTCATTTCTTAACAGATCACAAACTTGTTCACATTCAAAATAAAAGAAAAGAGGGAAATCTTAATGATGTCGTGTTGTGATTGTGCACTTAATCCTTAATGCAATTATTTAATTTACATGACACTAATGCACACTTGTTCAGATTCTATGCATCCCATACTACATAGGTCCGAGGGCAAGCCTCTTAATCGTTCTTCATTTTTGTAGGGTTCAATCCCTCGCCATGACTTAATCTACTACTGTAATTACGATAAGTATCCTAGATATTTTCTGACTTACGAACTCATGTCTAGGCACTCTGGAGGGAATCCCATTGCTGACATGACTCATCATGCAGACATCCTGTGGTAATTCAGCTTTCACCATAGACATGACACCACCCGTAGTCTTCAAACATCCCACGAGCGTCGCCACTGGGACGGTACTCTGGAGTAGTATCTCACCCAGACTCATCATGGGAATTCCTGGGATACACTCTCGCCGCTACCCAATAGCCCTCATACTCAATGTTTTTCTCTTACTTTCATCACATCTCCACTATGTACTAGTCCTTATTTTAATCGAATCATGAATAAAAATCAAAGTTCTGGAGTTAGCCTCTCCACTAAACCGGACTTATTCATTCATTTCAATACATGACCAACCTTGGTCTTTAAATTCTCATTTTTCGTTTCATTTCCATTGCCGGGGGAGACTTAGCTACTCCTTTGTTCAATTTCCAATTCACAACTTCCAATTTGAGCAATTCCAACTCATGAATTCATTTTCATTACCTCAGCATATCATGTTCTTAACTTTCATATTCATGCAATTATCAATTCAAAACTATGATTCCTTTCATGTACATTCATGCAGCAATAAATGGAGTTTATCATCATCGACCATAAAGTTCACAACTTTTAACAACAATCAACGGAAATCTCTGACATATCAAAATACATTATGTACAGTCGACTTGGAAAAGACCAGTTGACTTGTACAGTCAATTCCAGTTCTTCATAATCACTCGGGAGAGTCGACTGCTGCACATGGCCAGTCGGCTGTTCCGCAGCTTTCTATGTTCAAAAATCATTCATGTGACAGTCGACTGTTATTCCATCAGTCGTCTGTCCTGGGGGTTTTTAACAGTACATTTCTATGTTCAGCTCAGTCGACTTGCTACTCGCATTAAGTCGACTGGACAGATTCATATTTCAAATTAAAGGATTATCTTTCTTACAAGTTCATGCATCATGGTGTCAAATCACAATATACATACTTTCATGTTTCATAGGCACGAAATTTCTTAATTGTTCAGTAATATCGCAGTATGGAATTTCAAGTAACTAACATTGTCTTTTCTTCAAGGAAGTGTTTAAACATGCATTTATACTTGTTCATAACTTTCTTGCAGAGATGAAAATATAAATCTCAATCCATTACACTAGAATAACACAATAGAAAGATACCTCATTTCATGAAACTACTGGATTATTCATAGTTTAAACAAAGCATCGGTCGACTGTTCATAACACCAATCGACTGCACAGGCCATTCTTAGTTTCATTAATCATCACTAGTTCTTTTTCCACATGCTCATGGCTCCTCAGTCATGTATACCATGAAGAATATGAGTTTAGCCTTACTATTTCATTTTAATTATACACATATAGGTCATGAAACTTCTAACAAAACATAAAACAGATGTCTCGTACCAGTCGACTTATCCAAACGACAGTCGACTGTACCGACCCAATTCGTCATTGATTGCAGTGCTATTATTTCACTATTAGTCTTCCACAATTATCATCATAAACATACTCAAGCAATTCTAGTACGTTTGAATTTACTTCTCATAAGCATAATAACAATCATCACAAGTATGGCATATTTTCTACTTTAGAAGTCCTGAGAAACACCCACCTTATTGACGAAGTAATCGAAGTCCAGAAAAACTCCTTAATGCAACGCACCTTCCTTGTTCCTTGCTCCTTGCCGAAGATCTCCAGATGATGATGCCCGGTCTCCACACACACTTTCTCACAATAATAATCTCATAAAATAATCTTAGTGTAAAGAACAATGGATGAGAGGGGGGGTATTTATACACCAAAAGGAGTGAGATGGAAGGCTAGGATTCAGTAGATGGTTATAGGATCAAAGGCTAGGATTGACTAGGGGGTTGTAAAAACTACCCACACCTTGCATAACCGCCCATGACTCCAACCCACTACTTACTCCAACCGGCCAAACAAGGGTGTGCTCTACACGTGTATGCAACATGCACGTGTGTGCACCAATCACCCTACTAGAACTTGTACACAAATGACAAGTCTAAAAAAAAAGATGCTACACATTCCATGTTGTAAAAAATAATAATAAAAGGGATTAAATCCATGGGCTTAAATTAATTGGGCCAAAATAATTATTTTAAAAGAAAGATAAGTAAATTGACATTTGGGATTTAGGAAAATGCTTTATAGAAAACAACATTCTTATTCATCATGTTGAAAATAATAGCCAAAATATTACACGTGCACATGATATATAAAAATAAATAATCTTTCATATATTCGAAAATCAGGGTATTACACTTAGCTACTCTTTTTGTTTCAATTTTCAATTCATAATTTCCAAAATGAGCATTTCCAATTCATAAATTTCCATATTGAGTCATCATACTCAAAAGTAATTCTCTTTTCAAATCATGATTTCTAATTCGTTCAAATAGTCCATAACTATATATGAAATTCATATGCTTTATCAATTATCACTTCACATCAAAATTTCACATCACTACGAATATTCACAATTCATATTTTCCACATTATTCTCAAATGAGAATAAATTGCATCATGTCACACACTAAAATTCCTTTTTGCCAAATTAATCTTCTAATCCTTCATTTCAATTTCTTCTTGTAAGTTATAATTTTTCACAAAGTATATATATAGAACCATAGTTCTATTTATGCCTTTTATTCTCATATCATAGTTTATTTCATGCAAATAATTTCCAAATTATTTTTATAAAGTCCCTTATATTTTTAGGAGAATAACCATATTTTTTTCATAATTTTTGGCCAATTAAAACCCCAAAAAAAAAAAAGATTTTTCAATCTTGCCAAGGGCAAGATTCGAACCCAGCGCCCCAGAGAACCCAACCGAAAGCCACGACCACTAGGCCGATTGCTACTGGCATCATAAAGAGGCACTGAGAGCCATAAGAGCTCTCGGCTGCTACTCTTCTTTTATTTAAAAAAAAACATGGAATAAAATGTGTTGGCTAGGGGATTCGAACCGATCACCACAGGGAACCCAACCGTACCCTATGACCACTTGAGCTACGTGCTCAGGTTGTCACTAATATAATTTCATATTCATTTAACCCGTGCTCTCTGTTAATTAGAACATTTCGATGTTCAACTAGTCCCAATTTCATTTGGTCTTCATAAAATTTACTGTACAACTCCAGATTATTACTACTTCACATAATTTGCATACCAGTATGAGCAAAATAATTTTTGTAATAATTAAAACGTATTTTCATATACTAATTCAAATTATACATTATAACACAACATTTCTTCTCTTTTCGACATTTCTTCGCATAGTAGCATTCCAATCTTTTTATCAATAAATTTTCACCTTAATTCTCTGACTTTAATAATTTTCCTAACATCAAACACATATTTTAATTTACTCATGCCCATATCAACTCAAAGGATCTATTTAACACATGAAATGGTATAATCAACCTACTAACTTTTGTGTGTAATTTTGATGGTAATAAATGTGTTTTCTATCAATCAATCCATGATTCTAATCAATTCACATACAACTCAAATAATAGAACCACATATCAATTTGTATGTCCACCTTTCAATTATTCAAGAAGTCATTTTTCCTAATTCAAGTGTGCTCTTCTTAATCATTTTCATGCTTCATTCTTTCTAATTAAACTAGCATGCCTTCCTATTTTAGAAATAGGGAAAATTTTACCCACCTTGTTGAAGAAAGTATAACTAGTGGTCTCCTATACGAATGTACTTGCAACGAAATGCTTCTCCTCCTTGTACACGCGCGCACAAGCCTCAAAAGCACCAAACCCGAGCTCTCCTCCTTTGAATAGCCGGCCTCTCCTTCTTGATTGAAAGCAAGCACAATACCCACTCACAACTCAATCTTTTAACTCACAAAATACTACTAGATAATACTATTAGACTATAGGTTTGGAAGAGAATATTAAGCACAAAATAACTAGCCATGGGAGGGGGTATTTATACTAAAAATCAAGGGAAATAGATGGCTAGGATTGAAGTAGGAGTTAGGAACAAATGGTGGAGATTTAATGAGGAGTTACACCAACTACCCATGATCCAATAACCATCACTCCATGACTCCACTCAAAATTTGAGTTTTCCCTCCAAAGAATGCAACCGGCCATGCATGGGAAAAAGTGCACTTTGCACGTGTACGTGGAGTGCACGTGCATGCAACTAGGCCTAAAAATTGTACATTTTATTCTATATAAAAATAAACTCTAGTTTGTATTCTACATTACAAGTTGCTTTTAAGAATAAATTAACTCATGGGCTTTAGTTAATGGTCCAAAATAATTATTATAAAAAATAAAAAATTAAATTAACTTTGGGCTTTTAAAGAAAAGACCTTAAAGATCTATTTAAAAGAAGGCTTTTGTATAAATTAATTAAAAACACATATTAAAATATCTTTACTCATCTTGATGAAAATATTAAACAAAATATTGCACGTGCACACTACGTGCAAAATAAATAATTTTTCATAAATTGAAAAATCAGGGCATTACATGTATCATATATATAACTGCAGAAAATCAACCATAAGAGAGTAATAAGGCTGTTGGACTCACAGTCTGACCTGGTTCAGATTCGTGTGTGGGCCTTTAAACTTTAATCAGCCCATTTAATCTAATTAAATATCCAACCAATGTCAGGAATCCAACTCTTACTTGGATTTCCAATTAAATTCATATTATGAATTTAAATCTCAATTTCGATCCATTCTAAGTGTGTAACCCTGTAGGTTCTCGTTACGTTGATAGTAATACTAAAATCATATTCTAGTATTACAAACAGTGAACGGTATCTAGCAATACATCACTACTACTCAAGTAACAGGAATGTCAGTGATTAGACATAACCTATCCGTGACCAATGTTACCATGTAGTCTAGTCTCTTTGTCCAGATATCTTAAATGACTACAAGGCATAGAGCGTGTCACCCCTTATATAGTTCAATCTTTGGTTTCTTGATGTCCTAGTAGACTTACTAAAACAAATGAGATCAATATCTCATATTGACTCTTTTGAGCATGGCCATGCATTTTGCAGTCTCACTCAATCAAGGGGCCCATAGATATCGCTCCTGTTATGTAAGAGGGTCAAATCCTATGTAAGTCACTTACATCCCTCCGCATGATTTGTAGTATATCAAATAGTCGACTTTATAATCACCTTATTACAGGTAACGTTTGACGACATTAAAACATATAACTTCTCATGTGGGGAACCGTAGTTGTAGCGCCCCGAATTTCCAATATAATATCTCAGAAATATATGGTACAATTCCCAGCATCAACCTCAATGTAATAGTAAACATAGTCAAAATACAGATAAAATTTTCAACTTTTATTACATCAATTCTTTACAAAGCATAGCGGAAAATTAAATACCTTGATTTACAATTCTTTCTTTTACAACACAATCTTGTACAATTTACATAAGCCACATTATCATTCTACCACATGCATCCAAATCCCATGCTATAGGTACCTACCTGTAAAACATGAGGCTAGAGATAATCCTAACCCCCAAAACTATAGGGGTCAGCCATAATGGTGTGAGTGACATAAAAAAAATACAATGTAAATAAAACATGAAGAATAAAGTTATAAATAATACATACCAACAGTAGTAACAAATGGAATATGAAATGACAGTAAATAAAACATGAAAACATCAAGCGAAACTAGACTAAGTGTCAAGTGTAGGAAAAACAGAAAACAAACATGCATAAAACCAAGACAAGAAAACACAAATGCAGTATGATGACTCTCTAATGCATACTTATCGAATTCTATGCATTCCATACTACATAGGTCCGGTGCAAGCCCTTATCGTTCTCCACTTTATAGGGTTAGATCCCTCGTTATGCAACTAATCCTACTATGGTGATGAAAACAAGATCCGGAATACTCCGCGAATCTGTATCACACAACCCTCAATGCGCAAGCATCATGTAAAAATAGCTATAAAAAAAACAGAAGAATCACCTCCCTGCCGTGTAACCTACCACCGCCCCTCGTCGTGCAAGTACATAAGCACATCCCGTGAATAGACCCGTCGGCCCTTGACACGCGAATGTACCTGTATGTTCCATGAATAGGCACTGCAAACTCTCAACATGCGAACATACTAAATAGTCCTCTCGAGACAGAACACACACAGTCCTGGAACGCATCTGTTGGACTGGACCCCAAGAGCATATTCTCACGTTTCCTAAGCTCCATCACATCTCCATTAGTGCTTGTCCTTAAGTTGATTATTATTAAAACACAAATTCCCTCCTCTAGAGTTAGTGTATCCTGCCGGACTTAATTCCACAACAACAACCCCAAGATCCCAACTGGTCATCATTCACAAAATCTCATCTGTCAGTTCACAGGACTCCCACTCAACTCCTAGAGACTCACAAAATGAATATCAACACCAAAACTTTCAATAAAACTCTTAATTCCATTATTAAAATGTTTATATCAATGAAAACTTCTTAAGTCAACAAAATCCACATCCGTGAAATGTACTCATCAATTCCAGAATTGATATAAAATATTAAATCTAATGAATAACTGAGAATCATATTTTGAAGTCACAGAATATCACGAAACACCAACTTCTTCAAAAACCATATATATTTTATTTTATAAAGTCATAGAAACACAAATTTGAATTCTATTATAAACAAAATATAACTCTCTATAAAATACTCTAATCTGTAGCAAAAACATCATATAAAACAGTAGATCAATAATTCATAAGTTCGAAGAATTAATTGTTCAAGAGAAACGAAGAAAACTCACTAAAACAGCCAGCAAAACAACTGGCGGTCGACCGCCCAAACAGCGCAAAAATAGGGCAGTCGACCATCAAGTTGAAATTCCCAAATTAAAGAATGTCGGTCGACTGCTCGGTCGACCGTTGGCTGCTGTACAACCAGTTTTGAAGTTGTGCACATTTCGACTGATACATTGATAACTTTTTGTAAAATCAAAAATTTGGAAGATAAATTTTCTGAGATGGTTAAATACAACTTGTATAACATATAGGAGTTTATAAAACACATCAAAACCACATCAAGATCATAAAAGAGCAACTTCTCATAAAATTCTTCAAAACAGTAAACTATAGGCATATAGTGTATATATGTGTGTTAACATCAGTTTAAGCATCAAAACTTCATCAAATAAGAGTAGTAAAAGGGTTCAAATCAATCCAGTATTGAACAACTCATATCCAATTGAAAACTTCACAAAATCACAAAAATCCTCTTTCGGCCATGCACCATCAGACCCAAAAGTCACAACCCCTTCTTTACTTCAAGAATTGATCTTTTTGACCCAATAACTTCTTCCACAATTTTTTATACACATACACTAATGATTGCAACAATTTACCCATGAATATGCGTGAGTACAACATGTAAATAACCAAGTTTTGTTTCATCAAACATCAAAACAAAATGTATGCCTATATATACACAGTAAGGTTAGGTCTTGTTCACTTGTGAAATAATCATCATGCAAACTCAATTTGTGTAATCAAACCAGTAAGGATATAATGCAAAACAACATACCCATGATATATAAGCGAATTAGTCATCAAAACCACAAACAGTGTGTATGTATATTCAACAGTGAAAGAATTCCTCTTCATTCAAAATGTGCATCTCCATCATATAATATCAATGCAAACAATCAAAACAGCAAGAATATGAAAGAAAACAACCTATCCATGATTTCTATTGGGTTCTCTAACAATCACAAGTCATCTATATAGAGTTTTAATCATCCATAGTATAGTTTCATGAAAAGATTCAATTTTTAATTCATCCATCCATCAAAATTAATCATATCATCATATAACCCCTAACATGCTTTCTAATAGACAAATTATCACAAACAACATGCATACAACATCAAGAAATTAAACATATATCACTCACCTTCTTGAAGAATCAACCGAAGTAATAAAAAGAATAATAAAAGTCCTTCATTTTGCAAGAAAACCAAGATCCTCGCTTCGAACTCCAAGAAAATAATAATAAGGAAAACCCTTTGTATAGTGCAGCAAAGAGATGGCTATACCTCACTTATTAATAGGCCGGAAATTAGGTTATTAGGGTTTTTGAATAGGTTTTACAAAATATCCCTTTTGAATATATATTTACATATATAAATTCTTATACTTGGAAATTAGATAAACCAATTAAATTTAGGTTTAAAAATAAAAAAAATTACTCCAGATCTGGCCGGCACTGTTTGTAAACCCAAAAAAATAATTTTGTAAAGTTTTGTAATTTTGGCCTCTAAGTGGCAATTTTGCAAAAGACCATTCTTTAAGAAATTTGCGAAATAAACAAAATCTATCAAAACAAAATGTAAAGTTTTTACCTCTGAGTTGGCTAGGAATCATGCTCGGCCAAAAAATCTGAAAATCTAGTGTTTTCACTCCAAGTGCTAATTTTGCACAAAAGCCCCTCTTTTTAAAATATTTGCAAAAAAATGTCAAATAAATATAAAAAAATCCAAAAAATTCATAAATAATACCTACTAATGAATAATAGGTTTTCCTAAAATAATTTTTGACTTTGAACTTCCCAATAAAATATTTGCACGTGTTTTGCATGTATAAAAAGATAAATTTTAGAAAATATTTATTAAATCATCAAAAATCATTTTAATTCATTTATTTATCTCAAAAACATTATTTAAAAATCTTGGGTGTTATAGCAGTGACTTTAAGTCAAAGGACTACATACATCATGGTCACTGTGAGAACCGCTTATGATACTCACGTAACAATCCATGCAGCGTTCTCATGGTGGGTCAGTTCTGTAACGCCCTGACACAATACTAAGACAATTTTATTTATTTATTTATTATTTATAGTACAACTGCCTATCACAGGCTGCCTCTCAAAAGGTGGTTAGCCAATTAGGTGACTCTTGATCATAGGCAATTATATTTATTATTAATTAATCTTGTTAAACTCCCGATATGGGACAAATCCAATCCACACATCCCGCTGTTCTCTTTCTTTTGAGCTTGCTGACATCAGGCCCCCGCGGGGCCCACATGCCAGCCCATGCACACGCAAAGAGAGACAGTGCTCTCCTCCTCTACCTGCACGTGGGCCCCCCATCGCCACGTCGGCACACCAGACAGAGCACAGCAGCAGCTTCATCTGTCGCTGTCTCTTTCTTGGGCCCCCTAATGCTGCAGAGATTCCATACATTACCCCTATAGAAGCTCTATAGGGCAAGCCTCCAAATCATATATATATATATATATATATATATATATATATTGAAATTACGGGGTGTTACAAGTTCAGTACATTATTACTCTAATATGTACCCATATGAAGACTTGATATCTCATATCCATGACCCGTGAGATTTGGTCATCAGTCTACGCACATACTAGTCTCTATGCATTATTGTTGTCATGATTCACAATAATACTTGACTAGTGACATTTAAGAATAGTGTTCTGATTACAGCCAATAAGATCTCACAATCAAGTCATGCACTTGATATCCCATGGTATTGAATCTACTATTCTAAGGACTTTATTATGTTCATTTAATCATAATAAACAACACAATAAATGAAATGCCTTATGTATAAAATAAATATCATGATACAGTGAA
Organism: Hemerocallis citrina; assembly: GCA_017893485.1. Taxonomy (NCBI): domain Eukaryota; kingdom Viridiplantae; phylum Streptophyta; class Magnoliopsida; order Asparagales; family Asphodelaceae; genus Hemerocallis; species Hemerocallis citrina. The sequence goes on from CM030358.1 coordinate 277,364,713, forward strand.
AACTAGTAATGTAACGCCCCGGCCCCGATCAGCAATTTTTAGCAAACAACTGCCCACCACAGGCTGCCTCATAAAAGGTGCTATAGCTTATTGGTGACCTCTAATCCCAGGCAATTATATATATATTTTTTTAATTAATAAGTCAAATCCCTATATGGGACAATTTCTCTCATTCTCTCTTTCCTCACGTGTACAGCAGAGCCCCCTGGCGGGCCCCCTGAAACCTATCAAACAGATCATCAATCCGTGCAAGCGGATACTTGTTCTGAATGGTCACCCTGTTCAACTCTTGGTAGTCAATGCACATCCTCATTGACCCATCATTCTTCTTCACTAGCAACATTGGAGCACCCCACGGCGAAGTACTTGGCCTGATGAACCCCTTACTTAGCAATTCCTTAATCTGTTTCTTCACTTCATCTTGCTCTACAGGTGCCATCCTGTACGGAGCATTAGAAATTGGAGCACTCTCCGGCTGAATATTAATGTAGAACTCCACATCTCTCCGTGGCGGTAACCCCGGTAGCTCCTCCAAGAACACAGAAGGAAACTCTCTTACAACTAGAATGCCTTTGACCTCATCCGGAATCATCAACTTTAATACTGTAACGCCCCTGCCCCAAGCTCAGACAATTTATACAATTTATAAGACAGATTAGATACTATGTAGTACAACTGCCCACCACAGGCTGCCTCTCAAAAGGTGGTTAACCGATTAGGTGACTGTTGATCATAGGCTATTATATTTATATTATATTATATTCATGTTCATTTCTGATGTGGTACAAATCCCACACCTATCTCCCGTTCTCTCTCTCCTGAGAACTTACACAGCAACAGGTGGGCCCCTAAAGCAAAGCCACGTCATCGAGACCAAAGTCAAATAGCACAAGGCTGTGTTTCCATCACGTATGGGCCCCGTCCAACATCAACTATTCCTTTTTACTATTATTTACCTATATTCAATCACACTTTTTATCAACAGCCAACTTTATATATATATATATATATATATATATATATATATTTTTTTTTTTTTTAATTTATTTTTATTTTTTTTAACCCGGGGTGTTACAGACACCCCCCTTCAGAAATCAGCGTCTTCGCTGAGCACGTAGCATACACAGTCTAGTGCAGGATCTCCTTTTAAGCCGATGTGGAGTGGATTATCCTGATTCTGCTAGCTGCACCGTATCCTGATTCTGCGGGTGGTCCATTATTCCAGGGCCGCCACCTCGCTCCCTCTCAGGCATACCTGTACATCTGCTAGCTCCATCTCAGGCATACATCTCGTCCACTCTTACCCATACTCGGTGTTGAAAGTCGGCTCTGATACCATTTGTAATGCCCCTAGCACAGACAATTTATACAATTTATAAGACAAATTAGATACTATGTAGTACAACTGCCCACCACAGGCTGCCTCTCAAAAGGTGGTTAACCGATTAGGTAACTCTTGATCATAGGCAATTATATTTATATTATATTATATTCATGTTCATTTTCCGATGTGGTACAAAATCCCACACCTAACTCCTGTTCTCTTTCTCCTGAGAACTTACACAGCAACAGGTGGGACCCCAAAGCAAAGCCACGTCATCGAAACCCTTTTGACCGAAGTCAAACAGCACAAGGCTATGTTTCCATCACGTGTGGGCCCCCTCCAACATCAATTATTCCTTTTTACAATTATTTACCTATATGCCATCACACTTTTTATCAACAGCCAACTCTCTCTCTCTCTCTCTCTCTCTCTCTCTCTCTCTCTCTCTCTATATATATATATATATATATATATATATATATATATATATATATATTTAACATGGGGTGTTACAGATACAGTTGCACCCACCTTTGAGTTCCTCTTATTCCCCTGAAAAGTTACTGTGGGGCCTCCTGGTGCCTTCACTAACACTTCTTTGATCTTGCATTCAGTTGTGGCATCATATATGGCCATCCAATCAATGCCCATGATCACATCTACTCCCAAAACCTGCAGTTCGATGAGATCAATGCCGAACAACCTCCCACCAATCTCGATATCACAACCCTCGTAATACTGATCAGCAGTCAATTCTTCTCCTGATGGTGTTGCCACAGAAAAGACTCGGCTTGGAAATATCTTAGGATCCACACCTAAAACTTTAGCAAATTTGGACGACACAAAAGTATGCGAAGAACCAATATCAAATAAAACATTTGCTTCTATTCCATTAATCAAGACAAATCCTATTACATGAAGGATAATACTCAAAACTCCATTTTATTCTTAAACAATGTCTTACTTAATACATTAGTAAATAAATAAATTAAAAATTCTTGTAGACCCTGAACAACATCTTTTGAGTTACCCACATCCTCCTCAGTCAATGCGAAAACTCGCCCCTACCTCAAAGTTTTGCTCCCATCCGCATCATCCTTCTTAAGTTGTGGAAAAAACAACTTAGTATGTCATTCTCTCCTACACTGGAAACAAGTCCACTTCCCCAGCTTGGGACATGCCGACCTGAATTGACCTGCCTCACCACAGTAATAACAAGTCATCCCCCTGAGCTGCAGTGTAACTACTGTTCACGCTATTTTTCATTTCCCCCCTTTTGTAATATTTTATTTGATATTGAATATAATAATATATTTTTGGCTCTTGATTATTTTAATTACACTTGTTCATGAAATTCTTCGTTCTTTTGATCGGGCTATTCTTGTTGATCCTATTGTTCTCTTATTCAATTATGGGTATTTTGATTTGAACCCTATTGATTTTGATCTATCGCTTAATTGAACCCTAAAATCCAATTTCATTTGTTCTTAACCCTAATCCGTTGTTATTGGACCCTAATTCACCAACCCAATACCCTAATTGTACCCTATAAATACAACCATAATACAAATCCTAAATTGCACACAAATTGAAACCCTAGCCATCTACTCTCTCTCCTCCCGTTCACTCTCTCCCGATTGGGTTTTCTCGCCAAAATCACCCAAAACCATCCCCTTCCGATCGTCTTCCCCGGCCAGCTCCGGCACCCCTGTCATCGTCAACTCCCTCCCGGTGCCGCTCCCCTAGCGCTGCCAGCCAAGCTAGACCCCAATACCCCCCTGCACCTCCTCCTCTTCCGCTCTCGTCGGCAGCAGCGCCAGACCTGTAACACCCCGAATTCCAAATAAGACTGAATTCGAGTTCCACAGGATCTTTTCACTACACTTCGTACAATTTTACAAGGAAATTAAAACTTTACTTTACATCAGAGTTACATTTACATTAACACTTATACAGCGGAAGCAATTTTACAACAATGAATGAAATACAACAACACTTGAATAATCTTTAAGCATCAATTCCTCCTTAGTCTTTTTCATGTGCTTTACTCTGCATAGAAACTGTGGGCACGTCAGTTCATTCAACTGACGAAATATTATACACGACCATCCTCTCTATGCCGAAACAGTATAACGATTCTCAATACTTAACAAACCACAAACTTGTTCACAAATAAAGCTAAGGGGACTATCCTATTGATGTGGTGTTGTGAATGTGCACTTAAACCTTAATGCAATTATTTATGTTATATGACACTAATCCGTATTTGTTCAGAGTCCAAGCAGTCCATACTACATAGGTCCGAGGGCAAGTCCTTAACCGTTCTTCATCTTGTAAGGTTCAATCCCTCGCCATGACCTACTCTACTACTGTAACTACGGTAAGTATCCTAGATGTTCTATGAGTTACGAGCTCACACCTAGGCGCCCTGGAGAGAATCCCAACGTACTGACACATGACTCATCATGCAGATATCATGTGGTAATTCACCTCCTACCATAGACATGACACCACCCACAATCACCAAACACCTCACGAGCATCGCCACCGGGACGGCACTCTGGAGCAGTATCCATGTCCTACTCATGACGCATCATGGGACATCCTGTGAATACTCTCACGCCGCCAATCCAATGACCCTCATACTCATGTTTTTCTCTTACTTTCATCACATCTTCACTATATATCTAGTCCTTACTTTAATTGAATCATGAACAAAATCAATCCCTTAGGGTTAGCACTCCCACTATACCGGTCTTATTCATTCATTTCACATGACCCAAATCTTGGTTTTTTCATTTCAAATATCATCTCAACTTTTCTTTCATTGCCGGTATGAGGCTTAGCTACACCCTAGTTCTTAATTTCAACTCATAATTACAACATCGAATTTTTCATACTAATAAAGTCTTTTTCATGATTAACAATATTTTTTATTTCATGTTCATAGCATTTGTATATTCACATTCTTTCATAATTCATCAAGTCATTTAATTTCGATTTCATGTACAATATCATGCATAAACAAATAAATTCAACTTGTCATATTCAATAGTTTATTCTTTCTACATTATTCTCTTAATCATATTTTAATCAATACTAATTTCATTTGATTCTCATACTAATGTTCATTTCATTTATTTAATTCAAAAGGTCACAAAGTCGTATTTTCATTCTTAAGATTTTGCTTGTCCTCGAGCAAAAAGTAGAATCATAAACAAGGGAATAATAATAGTAGACTCAACCCATCACACCAAGAAATCTTATCATGCAAGCATCAAAATTACAATTAAAAATATAAACAATTGCAAATAAAGTAAAACTAAGCATACCCACTTTCTCCAGTGCAATTATTTATTCATAACTCCCAACCCAATCGCATTTGTCATGCAATTAATGTAATTATATTATGCAACAACTCAATCTGTGATTATCCCTTCTCTCTACTACAAACCGAGTAGCAAACTAGAGTTTTTTTTTTTAGTCTCTTCTTTAAGTTGTCACTTGCCTTTTTACGCGAATGCAAAACATTTGTGATGAATTCACCTGGTTACTCAACAAGTCACAAACTTAAAGTGCTTTGCATACTCATATTTCAAGTTGCCGTTTTACGTAAAAGTAAACATTTGTGATGAATACCCCTAGTTACTAAGCAACTCAAAACATTGGAGTAGATTGACTTTATTCATAAATTTTTTTTTTCTTTCATTATTACTCTATTTACTTAAACTCTGTTTAGGACTAGATCAAAGGGGATAATCACGAGAAAAAGCATCACATTTGTCTTTTATGTATAATAGCATGACTCACACAATTTTGTAAGGAATTTTGAAACTCAATAATCCTAAAGTAAATAAGTATGCTTAATATTGCTTTATAAAAAAAAAATTGTTTATACCAAAAAAATTGTTTCAATGCTTATCACAATAAAGAACTCAAAATGTGTAATGGTGAGCCTAATTGTAATCCTTTTGTTTTGTTTTTCTTTTCAAAAATAATAAAAATAAAAATAAATTTGTAAACCTTCCCCCCAAACTTAAATATCACATTGTCCTCAATGGGAAAGAAAAAGAAAAACAAAAAGAATGCAAGAAGTTGAGAATATCTCCCCTGATTCGTCTTTAAATTTCTGCACGCGCAGTGTTCAGTATTTTGGCGATATCTGGAGCTGTAGATGTCGAAATGGGCTGAATTTTTTTTTTGCTGGAAAGCTAAGACAATTTTCTACAACTCCTCTTTGAATCAGTTTTCCAGATTCTGACTCTATGCTGCTCAAAAACAGCCATCAATGCAGGTGTTCAAAACAGCTCCGCCCGGCAACTTTCAAAATTGATGCAATCCTACAAAATAAAATCAAAAATTAAAATAAAATAACTAAAAGATAAATGAAAACTGAATGCAATAAAAGAAAACATGGGTTGCCTCCCAAGAAGCGCTAAGTTTTAAGTCTTCAGCCAGACATGGGGGTGAGATGGTTAAGTAACGCCAAGATCCAACAACATTAGCACATCTTTTCTAATTTTTCTCTTCAGATGTGGATCTGGTTCAAGTTCCAATTTGAGGCGTTTCCTTTTAGATGATGTTGTCTTTGATTCCCCCACCTCTTTGAATTTATGCTGCAAAAATGAATAAATAGAAGGTTCAGCATCCAAGTACATTACATGTTCAAAAATATTTTCTTTTTCAGGTTCAAAATTTGTTGAATTTGTTGGACATACTTCAATTGGTGATTTTTCAAATTTAGCCTTATCTTTCTCGCCCACAATTAAATAAGTTTCACTTACTTGAATAGATGACTGTTCTTCAGGAGGAAAATTTATGGAATTAAAAATATCAAAAGTTACTTGCTCATGCTGAATGTGTTCCTCCACAATTTGTTCAATCTCACTTTGCTTTTCAACCACCTTTTGTTTGGCAATTTCTTCTTGTGGTTGCTCAATTGTCCTCCCACTTCCTAGTGTTATAGCCTCAATATGCTCCTTGGGATGGACAACTGTATTGCTTGGCAATGATCCTGCAGTTTTTTCATTAAGAATATTTAAAATTTGACTAATTTGTACCTCAATATTTTGAATGGAAGCCGAAGTTGAATTTGCAACATTGTGGATTGCCAAATCTGTCTTTTGTATGTAGTGCTCAAACATATCTTCAAGCGTCGACTTCTTTTCTTGCTGTGGAAAATTTGTGGTGGTATAACTGCTTCTTGATTGTAGTTCCATGGATAATTGGGGGTGTTTCTCCATTCTTGATTGTATGTGTTTTCATAATAATTGTTTTGCATTTGAAAGTTTGACACAAAATTTTCTTGTTCTGTATTTGATGGAGCAAAAGGGTTCCCCACTTGACAATCTGAACTTGCATGATTTCCTGCACAAAGATCACAAATCATATTAGATTGCATAACATTAAAATTTATACTTTCTACTTGTTTATATAAAATATCATTTTTTGCATTTAAAGTAGAAAAAGGATTAAGTTCAAAAACTCCAGCCACTTTTCTTGGCATCGTTCTCTCTGAAGACCACTGGTAATGATTTGATGCCATCTCCTCTAAAAGATCATAGGCTACTTGGTAAGTTTTGCTCATCAGTGCACCACCAGCTGCTGCGTCAACCATAGATCTATGTGTAACTCCCAAACCAATATAAAATGTTTGCATTTGCAGCCATTTTGGTAGTTCATGATGAGGACACTTTCTCAATAACTCTTTAAACCTTTCCCATGCATCATACAAAGACTCGGTCTCAAATTGAGTAAATGTGCAAATATCGTTTCTTAGCCTTGCGGTCTTTGCTGGTGGAAAATACTTCGCTAGAAACTTTTGTGCAAGTCCCTCCCAAGTAGTAATACTACCGGGTGGTAGATAATGTAGCCAAGCCTTCGCCTTATCTCTTAGGGAAAAAGAAAAGAGTCTCAGTCTAATTGCATCGTCTGATACACCGTTGTGCTTGAAAGTGTCACAAATTTCTAAAAAATCTGCAATGTGAGCGTATGGATCCTCGTGTGGTAGTCCCCAAAATTGAACAGTCTGTTGAATCATTAAAATCATCGCCGGTTTAATTTCAAAATCGTTAGCTTCAATAACCGGCTTCTTTATGCTTGACTCATAAATCGAGGGCATAGCATAGTCTTTCAACGGCCTATTTTCATCGTTCGCCATGATACTGCACTGTATGTCCTGAAATGTAAATATCGAAAAAGAAAAAGAAAAGAAAGAAAAAAAAAATAGAAAAACTAAAAAAAACTAAAATAAGAAAAATAAAATAAAAAATAAAAGTTAGTCAAAAGAAAAAAATAAAGATGTAAAATGATAATAAAATAAAAATAATTACAAAAATCCAAACTAGCAATAATCTAGCAATTTTCAATATCAATAAAAGAATAACTAGTCCCCGGCAACGGCGCCAAAAACTTGATGTTGATATTTGCAAGTGTACAAAATCGCACAAGTAATATAGATAGGTGAATAGAGTGTCGAACCCACAGGGACTAGATATTTTATTGAGTACCGATATCACTAGATTAATCACTATTTGGAAGATCAAATTTTATAAGGATAAAATTACTAAATTAAATTAATCTAACTAAATTGGTGAAGAGGGAGAGGGCTGTAAAACAGTGAAGCTCTTGTAATTTGTTTAATGGTAAAATTAGTTCTAGGGCTCTTGATTCACCTTGTTTATCACACACACAAATTATAATTCCTTATAAATAAAAATATTATCTTTCCCAATTGTCAACCAAAATCCTAAAGATATTAACCACTCTATCAACGTAGTCTAAAAATTATTCTCAATTAATCATTCGTCTATCCACCAAATTATTAATTGAAAAATTGGATTTCTTAACGGCCACGTCCTCCAATATACGGTCTTAATTTTTATTAATCACAAATTTCCTGTTCGGTCTCTTTATGATTTGAAAAATCATACAAATGTCTATCCACCATGTTGTACGCATAAATAATAAAAATTAAAACACAATCAGGAAAAATAGAGAAATAACAAGGAATTAAAATCTGTGTTCAAAACTTGGCTACATCTTAGCCTCTAGAATATTTAAATTCAGTTCATGTTTATTTGGGATTGCATCTAAAAATATTTAGAGAAGGAGAAGTACATAAAAATTATAATAAAAAATATATGCACCCCTGTCTAAAAATACCGAACCCAGCTGATAGAGTCGCCAGTCAGATCGTGCACGCCAGGTCAGCGTTCGTCTGGGTGCACTTCGGAAACCGCGCCGAAGACAGCAGTCCCTACTGCCCAAAACGTGCTGTCCTTGTTCGTCTTGAGCCGCGCGTCAAAGTCATCTCAGCAGTATATCCACCTGCTGTTGCTTCAGGAGCCGTGCGAACGTCACGTCTGCTCGCCTTGGGAAACGCGCCCGTTCTGAACGAAGAAGAAGCAGCTACCATGTGGGGCCCAGCGCCTGTCACGCGCACCTGAGCCCAGCCACGTCAGCTGCCCAGGAATTCGGTCGTTCTGTTCTTGTCGCTTTGTCCACACCAGAGAGAAGAAGAAGGAGCCCAAGTCGCCACCTGTCACGTGTGGGTCCCGTGCACCCTCTTCCTTTGTTTCTTCTGAACGGAAAGCAAGAGAGAGAGAGAGGCTGATGACTCTCTCTCTTACTTTCTGTTAATTAATTATAATATTTTCTTTTTTATAATTCTTGTTTTGATTGAATTGTAAGCCGTCACCTCCTAAATTTATCCCTTCTCCTTTGCTTTGTATTTATAGAGAACGAAGAGGAGTTTAGGGTTTGCACTTTTGCAGAAAAGTCCACACACTTTCTTTATTTCCTTCCTTTAATTGATCAGAATTTATTTATTCCTCTTTCTTTCTTTTCTGCCTTTTCTGCCCACCACGTGCTTCTGCATACACAAAATAATACCTGAAATTAGGATTTTTTAAATAAAATAAATTTAATTAGTTTAAAATTAATTAAACTAACTATAAATCAGATTAGCATATAAAAATCCTTTTAAACATTATTTGTCGCAATTTTAACTCAACAAAACAATAAAATCGATAAATCAATTATTTTGCTTTGTTTGTTGATTTTTTTTTCACAATTCTTTACTTTTTGTATCAAAAATATTATTTCTTCAAAAATAATTAATTAAATGAAATCTTATAGAAATATAATGAATTATAGACAATATCAGCGAAAACAAGTCATTTTAATAGGTAAATGAGTACAAATATTTGCATATAAATTCGACACATCAATAAACAATACTCAATTTAACAATGAGAGTCCATAAATAGCACATTTAAATTTTCTTTCATTCAAAATTCTCGTTTATCACTTAGCATAATGTTCTCATAAAAATAGATTACTTTTATAATTCTCCAAGAGTAAATTTCTATAGCATTCTACACAAATTTCATTTCTAACTCACTTTTATTTTTTTCAAATAGTACACAAATATTTTTCATAGGATCTACACATTTTTAGAATAATTGTAGTATTTTTTTGGATATTTAAAAAGCCAAGAATTCCATTTAAAAACTCCAAAAAATCAAATAATTCAAACCTGCCGAAGCCAGGTTTCAAACCTGCGACCGAGGACTAACCGACAGCCACAGAAAGCCAACTGAGCCAAGGTGCACATGCGGTAAGTGAAAGGATTTAATAGGTAAGTGTATCGGGTTTTGAGTTTTGGGTTTTATTCAAAAATGGAAATAAAAGGCAGAGCCTAGGTTTCGAACCCGAGACCACTAGAGTCACCCGCACGCTACAGTAGCGGCCAAAGCAATCTTATTTTACGGCAAAACTCAAAATAAGAAAACATTCAATTGTTTTCTTATTTTACGACAACCAGATCTTGATTCTCTTTGCAGTAATCTTCTTTTAGCATCCTGCAAATCTCCTTTACAGCCTTCTTCACTTCATCGTCGGCAAACACAAACTCGGTTGCATTTTGAGTGAGTTCAATCATTTCTCGCTTGTTGAGAGCCCTTCACAAACAAAACAAAGCAAAAAGAAGTCATCAACAAAGAGTCAATATTCTTTTTTGTTATCACACATTCAAACATATTAAACACAATGGAAATATATCAATAACATTAAGGATGTCAATAAACAAAAATAACTGTCAGAGAACATGGAGGAACATGAATGGTTTTCAATGACTTATCACATTATCACTAAATATGGATTTTAAGTAGGACTACCTTATTTTGTTCTTTGAAACAATGATATACTGGTTGAAGAAAGAAACAATTGATAGTAGACTTCAAATAACATGATCTCAAACATGTTTAAATCAGCCACCTTTGTTTCAGGAGTTTTCAACCAAAAATGTTCGAATAGTTTCAAATAGTAAAAGGAGTAGAGGATTTTTGTCATATTCTCTTTTCTTCAATCTTTTAGACATCTGCCAAATTCATGCAAGGATAGAAAAAATAGCAGAAGCAAGGTGAATAGATGCATTTAGTCTACATAATACTAACACAAATGACAAAACTAAGAGGAAAGAAACCTGATAGCCAACTCGCCCTGATGAGCAACCATTGTTGCCAACTGTGTGAAGATCCCTCCTAGTTCTGATATTGTTGACTCTACATTGTGAAGAGCAGCTGCTCTGCTTTGGGTATAATTTTCTTGACCAGGAACCACCTGCTGCAACATGGACATTTCCATGTGCTGGGATGGTGTGCTCTCCACTGCTAATCGTCGTCTAATTTGGTAAGATTAACATGATGTCATCATAAAATTATCGAAGTTTTGTTAAAATCAAACAAGCAATACATAAGAAGTATAAAGAACCAAGATGTAAATTTAAGAAGAACTGGTTTCATATACAAGTAGAGTTTGGAGCTTAAAAATAACGAATACAGCTAACAGTTAGATACTGGCTGGAACTTAACCAGAAAACTGATAATGTATGAAAACAACTAACCAAAACAGCTTTAACACACAACTGTGCTTTTAGGCATAAAAAACAAATGTTTGCACTAAAGATGAGTTAACAGCAACAGAAAACATGCTTATAGTGTCCCCACCTTAAAATTAGTTTAAAAGCTCGAAAACATCTATATTTATGTTAACAAGTATCAATCACTTGCACATAAAGAAATTCATTGACTCACTGGATGTGTAACATTGTATCGCAGGACTGCATTTCGAATGGCTTCTAGGTCTTTTTCATTATCAAATTTTGCAGAATGTACCCCAACAACTGTAAACTGCAAAAAGCAAATTTACACAAGTCATTATAAAAGTAATTATATTCAAGATTTATTGTCTATTAGACATGATAATAAGAATAAAAATTGATTTGGCATATATAACAAAAACAAATTTATGTTAAGGATAAATGACATTTGCCAATGCACTAATGAACCATACTTGATGAAACAAAGGGCTTAGGAATTCAAATGTAATACCAAAGCTAAAGTATATTCTTTTCAGAGCACCTTCTAGTCATAAGACATTTGTCCACAACAACACCAAATACAGTCTTAGATTTTGCTCAGAGAAATAGAAAACTTCTATATAAAATTAGATATAACATATAACAGATTTAAGAAGTTTATTCGTGAGATAAGAATAGGGTATTTAAGTTTCACATATTATGAACCAACACTTTTAATACTTGAAATGTGTCGATTCCTAAAAGCACTCAAAACAGAAATTTCTCATTCAGATATAATCTTCCCCTTACTCAGTTTTAACACACAACTCTCCCCAGTTTACCTAATTTAAGCCCAATAACAACAATTTCGACATTTTCCGAAACCCTTGATTCCACAGATCTCGTTTCTCAAGCCAAGATCCAGATCTGACACCAACCAAATCCAATAAAAACTATAACGCACGATCGAATCAACAAGGAAAAGGATGAATCTTTGTCGATACCTGAGTCGGTTCATATCGGGAAGAAGTGGGGGAATTGTCGGGAGGGGAAGAGGCGGATGGGGAGTCGGCGATCTTATCGGCCAACTTGTCCCTCCATGTCAGCATCGTGTACCTAGTAGCAACAGCTTGGGATCTCGGAATCAAAACCCTAACCCTAGATCGGTATTACCCTAACCTCGGGTGAGAAAGAGAGAGGAGAGAGAGAGAGATAGGTGTGAGAGAGAGTGTATAAATTGGGTGATTTGGAATTTAGGGGGAAAATGAAAAAGTTGGGGGGAAAATAAATTATGGAATATACCCACAGTGTTTTATCCCGTTAGTAAAACTTATAGCTACGGATTAAAAGCTCTAAAGCTATAGGATACCTATACCCACAATTTACTATATGTCTGTAGGTATATAATACCTATACCCACGGTTTTAGTGATCCGTCACTATAGGTGTCCGTTGGTATATGGCAAATTCCTTGTAGTGCAGGTGCACAATGTCTTTCATGTGTCTATGCTGAGAGATCACATTCCAGATCCCAGTCATCATTTATCCGAAGTGCGAGAATGTTTGCAATTGGATTTGAGTTACATTGAGCTTCCAGTTGAGATTGCGGATCGTCAGGGAGAAAGTCTTGAGGAATAAGACGATACCGATCGTCAAGGTAGTCTGGAGCTATGTGGTTGAAGAGACTACTTGGGAATCTGAGGAGAGGATGTTGAAGGATCATCCTGAGCCCTTTGTTTGATTTGTATTTTCCTTTCTTTCTTCTTATTGTGTTTTGTTTTCTCACCCTTTAATTGTAATTCCGGGGACGGAACTATTCTAAGGAGGGAGTGTTGTAATACCCTGAATTTTTTATTAAATGAGAAATTGTTGATTTTACGTGTTATGCACGTACAAATTTTTGTATGTATGTTTTCTTATAAAATTATCTTTTATAATATGAACAAACAATTATTTTCTCTCTTTCTCTTTATTTTCTAGAAGCCTACTTTAAAAGCCTAAGCTTGTTTTTCTAATTTAAGCCCAACCTAATTAATTAAATATTTTATTTTGACCCATGAGTAAGCCCACAAATCAATTACCCTTTTAATTATCATAACTCATAGTGTAGACACAATTAGTAAACAATAAATAAATTAATAATGTACAACTTATTAATGGGGGACACTAGTTGGGGCACGTGCATGCACTAGTGTGTGCATTGCACACCCTAGGGGGTGACCGGATTATGGCTAGAGAAGAGAGAGAGAGTGGAGTTGAGTTGAGGGGTGGTTATGAGATCATGGAAGTTACTACAACTTCCTATTTCATCTTGATCCTTGATCTCTAACTCCTTGATTAAATCCTAACCATCTATTCTCATCCTAAAAGTGTATAAATACCCCTAGTTTTCTTCTCATTAGTACACTAAAAAATTTATTAAGAGAAGAAAAGACTAAGTGAGCAAAAGATTGAGAAGTATTAGTGAGTAAAAGATTAGAGTGTGCATTGTGTGTGTGTGTTCCTTCAAGTAGAGGCCGACCATCACCAAAGGAGCAAAGGAGAGGCTCGAGTTCCAATCAAGCACAAGGAGGAGACATTTTGGCAACACAATCTAGAAAGAGAAAACCACTTTCTTGCTTTCTAGGAGATTCTAGGAGCTTTCATTTCATTTTCTCCTATAGGTGGGTGTTTCTCATGCTTCTAAATCTAGATGCCATGCAATGAATGATTTGATAAAATTACTAAGGAACAACTAAGTGAAATTGGACTCATGTTTGCTTAATTAGAGATGAAATGGTAATTTAGAGACTGATTGATAAAATGATTTCTAGTTGATAAATTGTGAACTAAAGTGCTAGAATCTTTCATGTTGTCATGCTATGTGTCAGTGAATTATGCTTTGTGGAGAAATTTATGTTTATGAGACAAATTGCATCATGAAAATGTTGATTTCTTAAATTAGAGTAACACTATTGTAGAAAAGATGGAAATTTGTGTTCTAAAATATTGTAGATTGTTAATAAGTGAGAGAATAAAGAAATAAAGTATTTTCGTAAAAATCTAGATTGTAAATCGTGTACAAATGTGATTTGTTCTCAATGTCAAAATTATGGATATAGAATATAAAATAAGATTATCTCTAATCTGTTATGAGATCATGCAAGATTTTGAATATCTGATTCCTGACTACATACTAACTTATGAGAGGGTGTACTTAGAAGGGGGCCCGTGATCCCATCTGTTACCCAACTACATACTTCTTACGGGAGGGTGTACTTGGAGGAAACTTAGTCCTATCTGTTGCATGATCGTCTGTTATCTGTCTATCTGGATCTGTTATCTGATATCTGTCTGTCTGAACCCTGAGTACACGGCCCTATATTATCCCCTACGAAATCTAAAGCAAAATTGTTTGTTGTAGCAACCTTGTGTTATGTTTTTGGGATGCATGAAGTGCTACCTAGATAGTAATCATACAAGACTTATAAGAACATGACATCTGTATTTATATCTGAATCTGAATCTGAATCTGTTATATGTATCTGGCTATCTGTTATCTGATTATCTGATTACCTGTTATCTGTCCGATATTATCACTTGACACCATTTTTTGACACTATCTGTATATCTGTCTTCATGCTTTTGACTTTGATACTTGACCCATGTTAGTATATCATGCTAGTTGATTCTGCTATAACATGATATATCTGTTTATGCTATTATTTAGATTTGTTTAGTTTTCCCTTTGTACTTGTATCCTACATTATAAGTGGCCCGTAACTTGCAATTGCCGGGTACTGGTTTTCTTTTTCCTCTCCCTGCAATTTGTCAAATTGCAGATTTTGGTGATCAACGACCCGATGGAGTATGTGATCTAAAGTTCTAGTTGGCTGGAGCTTTTGCTATCTTCATTTATTTCCTATTACTCATTTTGATCAAATGTATCTGTTACTTGGATATTTATTTTGTATTTGGGCGATATGACCTATCATTTTTGACTTGTTCAGATCTGATTTATTTGAGATTAATACATTTTGTTTCAAGTAAATTCTGTTGGTTTATTAATTCAATTTTGCATGTATGTGGTTGACTCTTTTGCTTCCGACTCTTATTATTTTGTGAGATGTTGTAAAGATTCCTGAACAGCTTATGGATGATGAAAATCATTCGCTGGGCTTTTGTCACGTATCCGTATTCCGTATTCTCTTTTGGGAAGCGGGGCGTGACACCACCTTTTGAGAGGCAGCCTGTGGTGGGCAGTTGTACTACATAGTATCTAATTTTTCTTATAAATTGTATAAATTGTCTGAGCTAGGGGCAGGAGCGTTACAAATGGTATCAGAGCTGACTTTCGACACCGAGTGTGGGTAAGAGTGGGCGAGATGTATGCCTGAGATGGAGCTAGCAGATGTACGGGTATGCCTGAGAGGGGGCGAGGTGGCGGCTTGAAATAATGGACCACCCGCAGAATTGGGGTACGGTGCAGCTAGCAGAATCAGGATACTCCACTCCACATCGGCTAAAAAGGAAATCCTGCACTAGATTGTGCATGCCCGTGCTCAGCAAGAACGGTGATTTCTGAAGGGGGATGTGTGTAACACCTCGTAATTTTCAAAGAGTAATATATATATATATATATATATATATATATATATATATATATATATATATATATATATACGTGGAAAGGTAGTGGGCTGTTAGTAGTAAAAATATAATCTATGAGATGAGTAAGATGGCATTATGGTAATAATTTGAAAATGGATTAGTAAATGGGAGGGGGGCCCACTGTTCTGAATGTGCAGCTTCAATGCTACTGTTGCTCTTGTCTTTGAATGGTGATGTGGCGAACAGGTGGGGGCCACCCGGTTTGGTACTCTTTCGGATGAAAGAGAGAACAGAGGAGAAATGTGCACAGGAATAATCCCATATCGGTAAATCATTAGAATAAAATAATAAATAAATACTAAAAGCCTATGATCAAGAGTCACCAATTTGGTTAACCACCTTTTGAGAGGCAGCCTATGGTGGGCAGTGGTACTACATAGTATCTAATTTGTCTTATAAATTGTATAAATTGTCTGAGCTAGGGGTAGGGGCGTTACAATTACCATGTTATTGATTATTACTATCGTACCATGTGATTGATTCCTATTGATCCATTGATTCATTATTATATCGTTATTCTATTGTTCCCAGCTTTCTCTACTTGCTGTCTATGACTTACTCTAAGGACAATTTTTTTTCTCTTTTTAGATGAAGTGTTTAAAGGTAATGAAGGAGAATTACCTACTGGAATTGGAGAACAAACATTCTGAAGACTACTGCTTTCTAATTGCTTATTGCTTTAATAAACTTAATGTATTGAGACTTGTTATTATCTTGGATTGGATTATTATTGTTTTGGTCTTATGTCCCGAATTTTATTATTGTTTCCAGATGTTGGATTATTATTATTGTATTTGGATAATTTTGTTGCTTCATTCTGAGTACTATTGTTCATGAGATTATTATTATTATCTGCGCATATGTTCTGTATTGATTATATTGTTGAGTTAATCGAATAAACAACTTATGGGTGATGTTAGTCATTCGCTGGGCCAATGTTACGTGCTCGTATTCCATATTTTTAGGAAGCGGGGCGTGACATGCAGGTGCCTTTTGCCCGGGCTTGCTGAACCTACACTGCTTCACTGGAAACATCCTCCCACTCTAATTTGTTGCTGGCTTTTTGTTCCTATTCCAGGTTTCCTTCTTCTTCTGGAACTGATCCATATCTTCCAACATCATGGTTGCTCTCCTGACCAGCTTATCAAACCTTATAATGCCCAACGGTATCATCCGAGAACTCAAATTCGGCTGCAAGCCTTGCTCGAATTTTCTGGCCTTCTTTGCTTAATCAACTATCAGCTCTGGTGCATACCTTGACAATTGGTTGAACTTGGTCTCATATTCGCGTACCATCATATTGCCTTGCTGCAGATTCAAGAACTCTACTGCCTTCTTCTCCTAAATATCTAGGGGAAAGTAGTGGTCCCTGAACTCCTCAAGAAAAGCTTCCCAAGTCATTGGCTCTTCCCTAAAAGTCCTCCTCACTGATTGTATTATTGTTTCCAGGCGTGGGATTATTATTATTGTATTTGGATATTTTTGTTACTTCATTCCAAGTACTATTGTTCATGATATTATTATTATTGCCTGCGCGTATTCATTATATTGTTGAGTTAATCAAATAAATAGCTTATTGGTAACATTAGTCATTCGCTGGGCCAATATTATGTGCTCGTATTCAGTATTTTTGGAAAGCGGGGCGTGGCAAGGTTTTTAGTGGTATCAGAATCCGGGTTTGGATAATATATCAATCAATCATGACTAATGAAAGGAAGTTTGGCTTTGATTGATATATTAATCAGATTTGGAATTTTATCGGTTTGACTCAATAGTATGAGGAATACAGTGATCGCATGAACAATCGATATCCAACTTATGATCTGGAAACTAGCCTTATTTGATTCCTCTTTGATCCCTTCCATTTGTTGATTCCTTATTGGGTATGCTTTCATCCTTTTCATACCCATATTTTTTTAATTCTGGTGTCATCCGTTCATCTTCTTCCTGCTTGGTCCTTCGATCGGCATTGCTTGGTCTACAATGACATGTCTACAGCTTGGAGTTTTACCATCAGAGCAGCGCAGCGGAAGCATGGTGGGCCCATAACCTACAGGTCCCAGTATTCTCATGTTGCTCATCCTTCCTTACATCGTTTGCTTTCTTTTCCCTTGCTATTTATTCTTCTATCCTGTTGTTATTCATGTTAGCCTTCCATTCATGCATGTTTCTTGCATTTTGTTTTCACCTTTTGTGTTCTCACTTTGACTTCTTGCTAAACATTATCCTTGTTCATTCCTTTCCTGCTCATGCTCTTTTTGACTTAGATGCTACTCATTCATTTGTTTCTTTTCGCTTCGTCGACCTGCATCTCTTGGCTAGCAGCGCTATGCCAGTGTCTTGAAACATTTCCACAGGTGGTGGTGTTGTCGCGTGTTCTCAAATTTGTGAGCAGAGTCCCTTGATTATTGGTGGTGTGGATTTTGTTGCCGATCTGATTATCTTTGGCAATTTTGGTTTCAATGTGATTCTGGGGATGGATTGGCTTGGTGCCACTCATACTGTGATTGACTACCGCAAGAAGAAGGTGGTGTTTTGAATGTCAGAATGTCAGGAATTTGAATTCTGTGCTGGTGAAATGTCGCTTGCTTGTGTTGAGAAGTTAGCTAGTGAGGATGTTGGAGTTATGAAGGAAGTGTGTGCTGATGTTGTTGTCGCATCATTGGTGGTGCGGGATTTTCTGGACTTTTTTCCTGAGGAATTACTGGGATTACCACTAGATTGTGAAGTGGTGATCAGTATTGATGTTCAGCCAGGAACAATTCCAATCTCTAAGAGTCTGTACAGAATGGCTCCTGTTGAACTAGCTGAGTTGAAAGAGCAGATTCAAGAGTTGTTGGATAGAGGTTTTGTCAGGCCAAGTGTTTCGTCTTGGGGAGCTCCTTTTCTATTCGTCAATAAGAAGGATGGTAGTCGGAGGTTGTGTATTGACTACCGCGAGCTCAATAATGTCATAGTGAAGAATAGGTATCTGTTGCCAAGAATTGATGACCTATTTGATCAATTGGGAGACACTTCTGTATTTTCGAAGTTGGATCTTCGTTTGGGTTATCATCAGGTTAAGGTGAAAGCCGAGGATGTACAGAAGACTGCTTTTCAAATGAGATATGAGCACTATGAATTTTTGGTGATGCCTTTTGGAGTTACTAATGCTCCAGCTGTGTTTATGAGTTTGATGAACCGGGTTTTCTCTCCCTTCCTGGACAAGTTTGTTGTGGTGTTCATTGATGACATCCTTGTCTATTCTCGGAATCGGGATGAGCATGCTGAGCACTTGAGGGTTGTTCTGCAGACTTTGAGAGATCATCAGTTGTATGGGAAGCTTAGCAAGTGTGAGTTTTGGTTGGATCGAGTGGCTTTCTTGGGCCATATTATTTCTGGTGATGGTGTTTCTGTCGATCCGTCCAAGATCTCTGCTGTTAAGGATTGGCCGACGCCGAAGTCTGTATCGGAGGTTCAGAGTTTTCTTGGTCTAGCGGGTTACTATAGGAAGTTTGTTCAGGATTTCTCGAAGATTGCAGGGCCTTTGACCAAGTTGACTGGGAAGGATCAGAAGTTTGTGTGGGATGAATCTGTGAAGAAGCCTTCGTTGAACCGAAGAATCGGTTGACATCAACACCTATGTTGAATATATCGAATGGATCAGGAGGTTTCGTAATTCACTGTGATGCTTCATGTAGTGGTTTGGGTGCTGTTTTGATGCAACGAGGCAAGGTTGTTGCATATGCATCTAGGCAACTGAGGCCGCATGAGAAGAATTACCCCACACATGATTTGGAGCTTGCTGCTGTGATCTTCGCCTTAAAGCTTTGGAGGCATTACTTACTTAGAGACCGAGTGGAGATCTTTACTGACCACAAAAGTCTCAAGTATGTATTCACTCAGAAGGAACTGAATATGAGGCAAAGGCAATGGCTAGAATTGATGGCAGATTATGATATCAGTTTACAGTATCACCCTGGCAAGATTAATTCAGTGCCTGATGCTTTGAGCAGAAGACCTATTGCTATGGTTCTTATCGAGCATAAGGAGCGTGTGGAAGCTATGAAGAGGTTAGATTTGGATGTGGTATTTTCTAGTTCTGAGCGGAGTTGTATGGTGCTTCAGTTGCATTCGTCTTTGGTGGATCAGATTAAGGATGCACAGTCTAGTGCTGCAGGGATGAGGTTGAAGCTGGTTCTCGAACTGATATGATGATTCATGAGGATGGATCTCTTCGCTTTGAGACTCGTCTATGTGTTCCGAAGGGAGAAGTCAGGCAGAAGTTACTTGAAGAAGTTCATTGCTTGTCATACTCTATTCATCCCGGTGGTATGAAGATGTATCGGGATTGGAAGTTGCATTTCTGGTGGCATGGTATGAAGAGGGATGTTGCAAGATTTGTTTCTCGGTGTTTGAACTGTCAGCAAGTGAAGGCAGAACATCAGAGGACTACTGGACTTCTTTAACCACTTCCTATTCCTGAGTGGAAGTAGGAGAATATCACTATGGATTTCGTGACTGCTTTGCTTAGAAGTCCCAAGGGTCACAATACCATCTAGGTGATTGTGGATCGCTTAACGAAGAGTGCTCATTTCATCCCTTTCAGAGTTGGTCAGTCTACTGGGAGCCTGGCAGAAAGGTACATGCAGGAGATGTGAGATTGCATGGTGTTCCTGTCAGTATCATATCAGACAGAGATACTAGATTCAGATCTCAATCCTGGGAGAGTCTCCAGAATAGTCTTGGGAGTAAGTTGAAGTTCAGTACTACTTTCCATCCACAGACAGATGATCAATCAGAGAGGACTATTCTGACCTTGGAGAATATGTTGAGGTCCTGTGTGCTTTAGTTTGGAAGTTCTTGGGAAGATCATCTACACTTGGTGGAGTTTTCATACAACAATAGCTACCAAGCTAGTCTTCATGCAGCTCTGTATGAAGACTTGTATGGTCGGAAGTGTAGATCACCAGTGTGCTGGGATGACATTGGTAAGAGAAAGCTTTTGGGACCAAAATTGATCATGAGGACTGTTGATTTAGTGTCCCAGATCAGGAAGCATTTGCAAGCCGCACATAACAGGCAGAGAAAATAGGCAGACATGCACAAGAGACCATTAGAGTTCGAAGTGGGTGATCATGTGTTCCTCAAGGTGTCTCCATAGAAAGGTGTGATTCGTTTTTGTGGTGGGGGCAAGTTGAGCCCTAGGTTCATTGGTCCGTTCGATGTGGTGGAGCGAGTAGGCAAGGTGGCCTATAGACTCGCATTACCACCAGTTCTTGCTGGAGTGCATGACGTCTTCCATTTTACTCAGCTCAGAAAGTATATTCAGGATGATTGTCATGTTATTGACTATTCAGAGTTGTCGGTTTGACCTGATTTGTCTTGTGAGATTCATCCAGTGTCAATAGTGGATCGGCGGGAAAAGATTTTGAAGAATAAGGTTATCAAGTTGGTTCGTGTTGCTTGGAATCCTCACTCGCCTGGTGAGTCGACTTAAGAGCTTAAGAGTGTGATTCGGAAGAGATTTCCCCATATTTTTTAGTAGTTCTTGTTCATTTCTTTTCCCCAGGGTTACCCTACTACCACTTGCTTAAATTTCGAGGACGAAATTTTATTTTAAGGTGGGTAGGATTGTAACTACCGTTCCTGCTATTTTTCATTTTTCCCCTTTTGTAATATTTTATTTGATATTAAATAAATTACTCTATTTTTGGCTCTTGATTATTTTAATTAGACTTGTTCATGAAATTCTTCGTTCTTTTGATCGGGCTATTCTTGTTGATCCTATTGTTCTCTTATTTAATTGTGGGTATTTTGATTTGAACCTTATTGATTTTGATCTATCTCTTAATTAAACCATAAAACCCAATTTCATTTGTTCTTAACCCTAATCTGCTGTTATTGGACCCTTATTGTACCCTATAAATATAACCCTAATGCAAACCCTAAATTGCACACAAATCGAAACCCTAGCCGTCTACTTTCTCTCTCCTCCCGTTCTTTCTCTCTCCCGGTTGTGTTTTCCCGCCAAAATCACCCAAAACCATCCCCTTCCGATCGTCTTCCTTGGCCAGCTCTGGTGCCCTCGTCGTCGTCAACTCTCTCCCGGCGCCGCTCCCTTAGCGTCGCCAATCAAGCCAGACCCCAATACCCCCTGCACCTCCTCCTCTTCCGCTCTCGTCGGCAGCAGCGCCAGACCCTGCTGCTGTCGTTGACCCTCTGAGTGCCACCCACCATCGCCACCGACGCTAGTGACGCCGCCGTTGAGATCGACCCCAAGACCCTTGCCCTATCTTGCTGTGGTTATTGTACAACCGCCATTGTCTCCTTGCTATTTGTTACTTGTTGCTTTTATTGCACGTGCTAGTTCATGTGTTCGTGGGTTTGTTGCTTCGGAATCCTTATCCCGTTATTCTTGGTATTCAAATTCACCGTTTATAAGGCAAGTCACCATCCTCTTGAATTATTAATTGTATCAAATTCAAGTTTTGTTGAAACTCTTGCAAGTAGATATCTTTGTTACTATATTATCCACTGTCCATTTGTTCGTTGGGTCTATTGAGGGCTTACAAGAGCTAACCCTAATATTCTTAACATCGTGCCACTTTTGACTCTAAAGTTTGGATCTTTCATGAGTGCATATAGAATTGATAATAGGGTTGTTCATATAATCATCACACAAATAAATTATTGTAGAGACAGTTGATAGGTTGTATGTTGTTTGATCGATGGATGATTGATTGATGATAAATTGATGTATGAGCGTGTTCTAATTTTATTTTTCATGTTTTGACACCCATCTTGCTGATTGCACAATTTATTGACTAAAGAATCGATACCCATGTAGTCTAATTAATTTATTTTCAAGAAAACTACCCAAAATCCTGTATATGCTTGCTAACCTGAATGTTAATTGCTAATTTCGAACAAGTAAACAATCTTAAAATGAAAATACTTTATGAATATGAATTGTAGCCTTATCTTTCTAGTTTCCAGAACATCTAAAATTTTTGAATTTCGAGTTTTGTAGCAAAAGTTATACCCGTTTTACTACATCTGTGTTTTTACTTTCAGATTTTCAGATTTTTGTATCTTGCAAGCTTAAATAGTAAAAAGGCTGATCAAATGTTAAAATTTTATTATGATAATTTTCAGATTGTTAGTAATTATGTTGAGGAGTCCAGAAAGTATTTTTACTGAATTTAATATCGAGTTTTTGCTGTTTCTAAAATTAAATTAACCAGATGTCGAATTTCTGCCTGAACATGAAAACTGTAAAGAACCATGTGTTTGACCTAGCTACTGTTGTTGGAATTTGAACCTTAAATATGCATTGGAATTGTGTGGAAGTCTAGCTTCCATAATTTCTGACGGATTCAACTTTCAATTTCCGAGTCAACGGAAAACTGTATTTTTGTACAGACTGCGCTTACTGTCCAGAATTTTAGATTCCACTTTTTAATAGATTAATTATTCTTATATCGTACTATTGCATGAACCAATGAGTTATTGTCACTATTCTAACCGTCCTATCCATGTTATCAACCTATTGTTTTCCTATTGATACCATCGTTCACCGAAATGTCCATTAATTGCATATTGTATTATTGCATTGATAAATAATTAATAAGCCAGGGTTAAAGGGAGATTTGAGTAGTGAAAAAAAGTAGTGAATGTACTTGGAGGAGGGGCCCGTGTTTTCCTAATTACCGTTCCGGCTACCGTTTTATCGTGTGATTGTGGTTATGGCAGTAACCCAATCTATCGTGTACCGTATCATTGCCAATGACTATATCGTACACCGAAAGGTGAATATTGTTTATCATTGCCAGGTACATGATCTACCGAGTGCACCACTTGAGTCTAAAACGAAATTGATTGTATGCATCGAACCTGTAGTATGGGATACAGTATTACATGCATTAGTTAGGATTAAAATGATTAATAGATATAAGGATTGACACATCACCGATATTGCATATTATTCATCATTATTCCTATTTCTATCCAATATTGTCTAAGTATTATTTATATTAATTGTTGATTACCATTACCGAATATTGAATCATTGTTACCATGTTATTGATTATTACTATCGTGCCATGTTATTGATTCCTATTGATCCATTGATTCATTGTTATACCGTTATTCCATTGTTCCCTGCTTTCTCTACTTGCTGTCCATGACTTGCTCTAAGGACAATTTTTCTTCTCTTTTTAGATGAAGTTTTTACAGGTAATGAAGGAGAATTGCCTGCTGGAATTGGAGAACAAACATTCTGAAGACTACTGCTATCTAATTGCTTATTACTTTAATAAACTTAATGTATTGAGACTTGTTATTATCTTGGATTGGATTATTATTGTTTTGGTCTTATGTCCCGGAGTTTATTATTGTTTTCAGACGTTGGATTATTATTATTGTATTTGGATAATTTTGTTGCTTCATTCCAAGTACTATTGTTCATGAGATTATTAATATTGCCTGCGCATTTCATCTGTATTGATTATATTGTTGAGTTAATCGAATAAACAGCTTATAGGTGACGTTAGTCATTCACTGGGCCAATGTTACGTGCTCGTATTCCATATTTTTAGGAAGCGGGGCGTGACATGCAGGTGCCTTTTGCCCGGGCTTGCTGAACCTACACTGCTTCACTGGAAACATCCTCCCACTCTAATTTGTTGCTGGCTTTTTGTTCTTATTCCAGGTTTCCTTCTTCTTCTGGAACTGATCCATATCTTCCAACATCATGGTTGCTCTCCTGACCAGCTTATCAAACCTTCTAATGCCCAACGGTATCATCCGAGAACTCAAATTCGGTCGCAAGCCTTGCTCGAATTTCTTGGCCTTCTTTGCTTCATCAACTATCAGCTCTGGTGCATACCTTGACAACTGGTTGAACTTGGTTTCATATTCGCGTACCGTCATATTGCCTTGCTGCAGATTCAAGAACTCCACCGCCTTCTTTTCCTAAATATCTAGGGGAAAGTAGTGGTCCCTGAACTCCTCAAGAAAAGCTTCCCAAGTCATTGGCTCTTCCCCAAAAGTCTTCCTCACTGATTGCTACCAGACACCAGCATCCTTCTCTAGCTACATTATAGCCAATTTCACCTTGTTGGCTGCAGGGGTTTTCAAGACTTCAAAGACTACTTCCATCTGCCTGATCCAATCCCAGCCGCATTTGGGTAAGCTTGCCCCTTACTTCATCCGTTTGAAGGACTCCACTTGCTTGATCGGGTCTGCAATAATGGGTACTGGCCCTGCTCCTTGATTCCTGGTCATGTTAGCTACCATGAATGCCTTTAGGGTTTGGTACACCCTGGCAATTTCAGTTTCCAGATCAAGTCGGGCCCCGTGGGAACCCTCAGCCCCATCATCACCTCCACCATTCCTAGTCCTGGGTCCTGCCATCGTATTGAATACTGCAAAACACAGGAAAATGTTAGAGTATCACAACATAAACCACATTCATACTACTGCTCGCTACAGGAACCTTATTCATACTTAAACCATTTCATGTGTTTTAGTTGCATGTTTTAATACTCACCCTATAATGTCCCCACCTAGGTACTAACGCTCTAGTGTCCACACCTAGGTTTATTCCCTCTATCATGTTCAAAATTACTATTGAAGCGTGCTTTGATACCAATTCTGTAGCACCCCGAATTTTTAATAAATAAAATTAGAATTATGTGGCACAAATTCCCAGCATCAACTTCAATCGCAATAATAAACACAGGATAATTTAAAACTTTCATTTCAATGTTTCTTTTACAAGCACAGCAGAAATTATACACCTTGATTTACAACTTTATTTTTGGCACACACAATTCTTTTACAACAAGCATAGGCATCAATTGTTTTATCACAAGCTCTCAACTTCATGCGAGATACCTACCTTTAAAACTTGAGGCTAGAGATAACCCTTACCCCCAAAACAATAAGGGGTCAGCCACAAGGGCATGAGTGAAAAATACAACTCAAATCTTAAAATAAAACTCAACTCAAATCCGAAACAGTCTCCGGAATTTAGATTACTTTAAGATTTTTAACTCATTGTCTACAACAACTTAAAAATTTAAAATTTCTCAAAAAACTAATATGTAGTATAAAGCCATCAGAAAACACAATTTCAAGTGATCAAGACCATGAGATATTCCATTACCTCTTGGCCAAAACAATGCAATCCATATACCAAATCAAATCTTCTCAGAATCAACAATATTAAAAAAAACTTGAAGAGATACTCAATGTTTACATATTCTTGTTAAGAAATCTGGAACCATGCCATATCAAATTTTGCAAGATATATATCAGTGAATCCATGGAGAAAATTTTACTACACATAAGTTATATGCGGTTCAACTCATCTCAGTTCAACTACCAAACAAGTCCATTTGAAAACTTCATCACCATCAAACTCAAAGTTTCGGCCTGCATTTGCAGACTCAAAATTTAAAGGTCAACCTGTACATATAGTGGTTGATCCTTCCCTCAAAATCCATTATCATGTGATTATCAAATTCAAACACAAGTTATTTTATCACCTCAGTTCTTGTATTTGCCACACACCAAAAAAACACTCGAAACATGCACAAAAATCTGTAACTACCGTTCCCACTATGTTCATTTTTCCCTTTTTGTAATATTTTATTTGTAATTGAATAAAACACTTTATTTTTGTGTTTCTTGATTATTTTAATTTAATCTTGTTCATGAAATTCTCCGTTCTACTTGTTGAGCTGTTCTTGTTGACTCCTTGCTCTTACACGTATATTGCACGTGTTAAATTCCTAGTTCGTGTGTTCGTTGCTTCGGAATTCTTATCCCGTTATTCTTGGTATTCGTTTTCACCATCTATAAGGCAAGTCACTGTCCTCTTAAATTTTTAATTGTATCAAATTCAAGTTTTGTTGAAACTCTTGCAAGTAGATCCCTTATTATCGTATTATACTTTGTTCATTTTTTCGTTGGATCTATTGAGGGTTTACACGAGCTAACCCCAATATTCTTGACATTGTACCACTTTTTAATCTAAAGATTGGATCTTTCATGCATTCATGTAGAATTGATAATAGGGTTAACCGTATAATCATGACCCAATAAATTATTGTAGAGACAATAGCTAGGTTGTATGTTGTTTGATCGATTGATGGTTGATTGATGATAAATTGATGTATGTATGTGTTCTTAATCTTATTTAACATGTTTGGACACTCATCATGTTGATTATATAATTTATTGACTAAAGAATTGATAACCATCATGTTTATATTAATTTACTTCAAGAAAACTATACAAAACGTGTATATTGTTTGCTGACCTGTATGTTGACTACTGTTTTTGAACCAGTAATCAATCTTAAAATGAATTACTTTCTGAATGAGAATTGTAGCCTTAACTTTTTAGTTACTAGAACATCTTGAATTTTTGAATTCCGAGTTGTGTAGCAAAAGTTATACCCGTTTTACTACAGCTGTGTTTTTACTTTCAGATTTTCAGATTCTTGTATCTTCCATGCTTAAACAGTAAAAGGCTGATCAAATATTAAAATTTTGTTCTGATGAATTCCAGATTGTTATTAATCATCTTAGGAGTCTAGAAAATATTTTTAATGAATTTAATATTAAGCTTTGGCTGATTCGAAAATTATAACAACATGATGTCGAAATTCTGTCTGAACATAAAATCTGTAAACAACATTGTGATTGACCTAGCTACTTTTATCGGATTTTGAACTTTAAATATGCGTTGGAACCGTGTGAAAGTCTAGTTTCTATAATTTCTGACGGATTCAATTTTTGACTTCTAAAACAGCGGAAAACTGCATTTTTGTACAGACTACTATTGCTGTCCAGAATTTTATGTTCCAGATTTAATAGATTAATTATTCCTATATCGTAATATTGCATGAATTAATGTATGTATGTTGTATTGCATGATCCCAATAAGTTATTGTCATCATTCTAATTGACATACTTCATGTTACCATCCTATTGTTTCCCTATTGATACTATCGTTCATCGAAATATCCATTGATTGCATATTGTATTGTTGCATTGATAAATAATTAATAAGCCGGGGTTTAATGGGTGATTTAAGTAGTGAACAAAGTAGAGAATATACTTGGAAGAGTGGCCCGTGTTTCCCTAAATAATGTTCCGGCTATTGTTTATCGTGTGATTGTGGATTATGGCTATAACCCAATCTATCGTGTACCGTATCGTTGCCGATGACCGTAGTACACCGAAAGGTGAATAGTTGCCAAGTGCATGATCTACGGAGTCCACCACTTAAGTCTAAATAAAATTGATTGTATGCATCGAACCTGTGGTATGGAACATATGGGACACAGTAGTACGTGCATTAGTTAGGATTAAAATGATTAATAGACATAAGGATTGACACATCACCGACATTGCATATTGTTCATCATTGTTTCTATTGATATCAAGTATTGGCTAAGTGTTACCGTTATTGATCATTGATTACTATTACAGAATATTGCATCATTGTTTATAGCCATTGTACCGATTATCATGATATTGATTATTGCCATTGTCCCGTGTTATTGATTCCTATTGATCCATTGATTCACTATTATACTGTTATTCCATTGTTCATTGCTTTCTCTACTTGCCGTCCATGACTTGCTCTAAGGACAATTTTTCTTCTCTTTTTAGATGCAGTGTATACAGGTAAGGAAGCAAAATTTCCTGCTGGGAATGGTAAACAGACATTCTAAAGACTTAATGCTTTTTAATTGCTAATTGCTTTAATGAACTTATTGTATTGAGACTTTTTACTATTATATTGGGATTTATTATTGTATTGGGATTATGTCCCGGATTTTATTATTGTTCCAGATGTTGGATTATTATTGTATTTGGATATTTTTATTTCTTCATTCCAAGTATTATTGTTCATGAGATTATTATTATTGCCTGTGCATTTGTTCTGTATTGATTACATTGTTGAGTTGATCGGATAAACAGCTTATGAGTGACGTTAGTCATTCGCTGGACCAATGTCATGTACTCGTTTTCCGTATTTTGGGAAGCGGGGCGTGACAAAATCTTAAAATTTGTAAATGCACTTACAGACCGAAATCAAGAATCCCATCGTCACTCATACTTTTGATTTCTCCTGCCAAATTCCACATCTTATGATTGTTATACACATACTAGTTCATGTCTAATGTTTATATCCTATTCGATATTCTGATCCAAAAAAAAATCAAGTTTTATTCAAGGAAAATCCAAAACCGAAACTTGGAGTCATGAATAGTGCCAGAAAAATGCATACGCAAGTTGATTGCAGGATCAGTTTTGTTTGACAGAATTACTTCTTGAAATGTGTAAATATATTGATCGTAAGTATGTGTAAGCATCAAACTCAAGTTGTTTTATCACCTTAGTCCTCATATTTTCCAAAAACCAATCGGAAACATGCACAAAATCTCAAAAAAATTCATTTTCAGCTATGCACAGACCCGAAATTTATCAAACTCAATCTACACTTAAATTTTGATTCTTTATCATCAAAACCCACATCCCATGATCTTCATATACATGCCAATCTATTGGTAATCATTTATACTTGTTTGTGTACTCAAAACTTCACCATCAATCAAGTTTTAATTCATTAAAAAGTTCAAAATAATTACCCCAGGTATGAACAGTAACCTGAAATTCAATATACACTCTTATTTCAAATAACTCATTAACCATCCATTTTCACATGATCAACAACTATAGATCTAATATCTCATGAGTATTACTAAGTCTCTACAGATCACAAATCGTTCAAGCACAAAGATTACTTATGATTTCCTATTTTGATCATATATCTTGCTTTTAAAATCATTCATTCAATACAATACCCATCACATCAATATACGATTCTTCTAGCATGTATCTACTACATAATCGTCAGTATAAAAAAACAAGAAAGTAGAGTACCACTCACCTCAATGAAGAATCCAACGAAGAATAAAAAATAATAATAGAAAAGCCCCCTTCTTTGCAAAATCCAAGATCCTAGCTTGAATCTCCAAGAAAACCAATAATAAAGAGTACTTTTGTTTGTACAGGAAGAAGATGGCTGTAGCACTCTTAAAATAGGTCAGGATCCACTATTTTAGGGTTTTGAGAAGATTTGCAAAGATATCCTTTTGAAACTTTACATACTTAGATCGTTATTTTAGGAAATCAACTAAATCAATTAAGTTAGGATTCAAATCCCTCCAAATCCTCTCTAAAAGTTGGCTGGCCTCATAAGTAGCCCCAAAAAATTCAACTCTTTTGAAAAAAAACTGCCTCCAAGTGGCATTTTGCAAAGAGACCCTCCCTTTTAGCATTATTTGCAAAATTTCCCAAAATAAATTTATAAAATCCAGAAAATTGAAATTATTATTCACTAATAGATATCGTATCCTCCAAATAAATTTCTTGACTTTGTGTTTCCTCAAAAATTATTCGCACGTGTTTTGCACGTGCAAAAAGGTAAAATTCACCGGCTCTTTGACCATAGGTATAACCTTATTCCTCAACACATCCATTGACAGTCAACAACCTCCACCGGCTGCTTCTTGTTGCTCAAGTTCAGCTATGGCCCCTCGGGCACCTTCGTCAGCTGATGACTCTAATCTGGCACGTACTTCCTCAACATCGACACATGGAACACATCATGTACCTTGCCAATTCCTCAAGCAATTCCAACTTATATGCCGTCTTCCCGATTATTTTCAAGATACTGTATAGCTCAATGTACCTTGGCGCCAACTTGCCTCCCTTCCCGAATTTGATAACTCCTTTAGTCGGGAACACCTTGACGAACACTGCATCCCCAACCTCAAACTCCAATTCCCTTCGCCTAGTATCTGCGTAGCTCTTTTGCCGATTCTGAGCCTCGACCAACCTCTTACGAATCAACTCGATCTTCTCTGACATCTGCTGCACAATCTCGGGCCCAAATATCTGCCTCTCTCCAAATTCATACCAACAAACGAGTGTCCTGCACTTCCTCCCATACAAAGCTTCATACAGCGCCAAACCGATACTAGCATGATAATTGTTGTTATAGGCAAACTCGACCAATACCAAGTATCTCTCCCAGCTGCCACCAAAATCCATGATGCAAGCTCTCAGCATATCCTCCAAAACCCGATTCACCCTCTCGGTCTGTCCATCGGTCTGCGGATGGAAAGCAGTACTGAATTCGGTTCGAGTACCCAAAGTTGCTTGCAAACTCTTCCAAAACCTCGATGTGAACCTCAAATCTCTGTCGAAAACAATCGACGCTGGTGTAACCCCCATTCCCGATAATAAGTATTTGCCGTGTTTTTTTTTCTATAATTTGATTTTTATAAATTTATTTTGTGCTAAATTCGTTTCGTATCTTTTATTAAAGTATTTTCTATTCGAAAAATTTATTTTTTTTGAATAATGGTGTATATTAATCTTACTTTTTATTTCTTATTGATCGGTTAATTATATTTGAGCCTAAATCAAATATATTATTATTATTACATTATTTTAATAAAGTTGTTAAGCCAGGATACTATTTTATTATATAATTTTATAATTATTATAATTATGATTATTAATTATTATTTCTTACTTATCTATTTAAAGTTCATTTATCGAATTATTTTATTTTTGTACTTGATCTAATTTTCTTAGAGAATTCCAATTTATATTATTTTTATTTGTATTATTTATTATTCTATTTGGATTTAAAATTTCTTTCATGAAATTCTTTATTCTTCTTGTTGGGCTATTTTTCTTGTTGATCCTATTTATTTATTGTGAGTATTTATTTGAACTCTATTGTCTTCAAACCCATCTCTTATTGAACCCTAAAATTCAATAGCAGTTTGTTCTCAACCCAAACCCACTATTATTGGATCCTAACCCATTAACCCAATAATCCACTTGTATTCTATAAATACAACCCTAATACAAACCCTAAAAAAATGCAAAAACATAATTTGTATCCATCATCTCTTTCTCTCTCCTCCCTCTGCTTTCTCTCTCCTCTCTGTTTTCTCTTTCCCGACCGTTTCCCGCTCAAACCCAATCCCCTGTGCTCCTTCTTCGGCCAACTCTGGCCACCCCCATCGCGCCCTACCGCTGCTACCAGCCCCGATCGCCGTCCTCGCCTAACGCCAACATAACAACCCACCAACCCCCCCTCGTTCTTGTTCCCGATCGCCGGTGCCCAAATCCTAAATCCCGATGCCCCTTGCTCTGTTCCCGTCGCGCTGCCGCCTGCGTCGTCGACGACCCCAGTCGACGCCGCCGTCCGCCAGTCCCCCCTTGCCTCTGCTTGCTACTGCCATTGCTGTCTCTAATGTTGTTGCAGTTGGTGTGTCTCTTTGCTTTTGGGTTATTTTATTGCACGTATTATACATGTGCTAATTTGTGTTAGTTCATGGGTTCGCTTCGGGATTCTCATCCCGTTATTCTTGGTATTCAATTTCGTTGTCTATAAGGCAAGTCACTTTCCCTCTTGAATTGCTAATTGTATCAAATTAAGAATTTTATTGAAACTCCGCAAGTAGATCATATTTGTTATCGTATCATTGTATTGACTATCTTTCGTTGGGTATATTGAGGGTTTACACGAGCTCACCCAATATTCTTGACATCGTGCCTCTATTGACTCTAAAGATTGAATCTTTCATGCATCCATATAGTAATCATGATAGGAGTACTCATATAATTGTCACATAATTAATCTATTATAGAAATAATTGTTAGGTTGTATGTTTGGTTGATTGATTGGTGTTTGTTGATGGTAAATTTATGTATGTGTGTGTTCTAATTTTATTTATCATATTTGACTCTCATCATGCGAACTAAGAAGTTTATCGACTAATAGAATTGATACCCATCATGTTTAATTAATTTCTTTCATGAAAATTATCCAAAAACCTGTATGTTGCTTGCTGGCTGTATGTTGTCTGCTATTTTCGACCTAGTAAATGATCTTAAAATAAATTACTTTTTGAATAAGAATTGTAGCCTTATCTTTCTAGTTTCCAGAACATCTTGAATTTCTGAATTCCGAGTTATGTAGCAAAAGTTATGCTCGTTTTACTACGACTGTGTTCTTATTTTCAGAATTTCAGATTCTTATATATTTCATGTTTAAACTATAAAAAGGCTGATCAAATGTTAAAATATTGCTTTGAAAATTTCTAGATTGTTACTTAACATGTTTAGGAGTCTAGAAAATATTTTTAATGAATATATTATTGATTTTTTTTACTGATTCTAAAAATAAAATAACATGATGTCGATTTTCTGCCTGAACATGAAGTCTGTAAAGAATGGTGTGTTTGACCTAGCTACTGTTGTCAGATTTTGAATTTTAAATATGAGTTGGAACCGTGTAGAAGTCTAGTTTCTAGAACTTCTGTCGGATTTAGTTTTCGAGTTCTGAAACAGCGGAAAATTACATTTTTGTACAAACTACTCTTGCTGTCTATTTCCCTTTTCAGTTTTTAGTAGATTAATTAATCCTATATCATTGCATTGCATGAATCGAAGTGTGTATTTTGCATTGCATGATCCTAATGAGTTACCGTCATCATTCTAATTGTCCTACTTCATGTTATCATTCTATTGTTTCCCTATTGTTACCATCGTTCATCTCATGTCTCATATTTGTATATTGTATTACTGCATTGATAAAATATTTAACAAGTCAGGATTTAAGGGATTGACTTGAGTAGTGAATAATATAGTTCTGTGTCGGCCAGTGTTTATCGGTTGATTGTGGAGCCCTGACTACGGCACCCCAATCTTTCGTGTTGTGAACCTGTGAACCCGTGAACCCGTGAACCCGTGAATCCGTGAATCCGTGAATCAGTGAATCAGTGTATCAGTGTATCGTCATAATGTATCGTGCAATAATATTGAATCATATCAGTGATTATTGTACCGACACATGATCTATAGAATTCACCACTTAGTCTAAACGAAATTGATTGTATGTATCGAACCTGTGGTATGGAACATATGGGACACAGTAGTACGTGCATTTGTTAGGATTTAAAATGATTAATAGACTTAAAAATTGACACCACATCGCATTGCATATTATTCATCATTATTCTATTGATATCAAATATTGGCTAATTGTTATTGTTGTTGATCATTGAATATTGTTATCGAGTATTGAATCATTGTTTATACCAACTGCATCGATTATCATGATATTGATTATTGTTATTGTCCCATGTTTTTGATTCCTATTGATCCATTGAATTCATTGTTATATGTTATTCCATTGTTCCTAGATTTCTCTACTTGCTGTCCATGACTTGCTCTAAGGATAATTTTTCTCCTCTTTTTAGATGAAGTGTTCACAAGTAATGAAGGAGAATTGCCTTATGGAATTAGAGAACAAACCTTCTGAAGATTTAATGTTTTCTAGTTGCTTATTTTTTTATTGAGCTTCCTGTATTGAGACTCATTATCATGGTGTTTGGATTTATCATTGTATTGTGGGCTTTTGACCCGAATTGCTTTTATTTGTTTTCAGATGTTGGATTATTATTATATTTGGTTATCTCATATTGTTTATTCCAAGTATTATTGTTCATGAGATTATTATTATTTCCTGCACAACTGCTCGGCATTGATTATATTGTTGAGTTGATCGGATAAACAGCTTATGGGTAACGTTAGTCATTCGCTGGGATAATGTTATGTGCTCATATTCCGTATTTTTGGGAAGCGGGGTGTGACAGCTGGAATCTCGTGAAGTCTCACAATCTCATCAATGTACAGTTCTGCCAGCCTCTCCAATGACCAAGTAATCTTCATAGACAAGAAGTGAGCTGACTTGGTCAAACGATCCACAATAACCCAGATGAGTCGTTGCCCTTTGGGCTCCTCAGCAACCCAGTGATGAAATCCATGCTGATATTCTCCTATTTCCATTCCGGGATAGGCAATGGCAGCAACAAGCCTTCAGGTTTCTGATTCTTTGCTTTGATCTGCTGGCAAGTCAGGCATCTCGCGATAAAGTCCGCAACAACCCTCTTCATTCCTGGCCACCAAAAGTGATGTTTGATGTCCTTGTACATCTTTGTGCCTCCAGGATGTATTGACAACAAAGTACTGTGTGCTTCCTGCAAAATGCTCTCATTCAAGTCTGCCCTCCTCGGTACACACAACCTCTCACCTATCCATAGAACTCCATCCGGGACACGAAATTCTGACAGTTTGCCAACTAAAATTGTCATGCCCCGCTTTTCAAAAATACTGAATACGAGTACATGACATTGGCCCAACGAATGACTAACGTCACCCATAAGCTGTTTATGTAATTCCCGGTCGGATATTATATATGTATTATTATTATTTTTAAAATTAAAATATTTTTATAGAAATTTCTTGGTTTTACTAATAAAAACTTATCTGTATATATATACTAGTAAGTATATATATGTATTGTATCAGTTTTGTGCACTTGTACAAAATCTTGTAAAATGCGTTTTTTGAGAAAATATCTTTAAAATCTCGGGCTGGTATTAAAAAGTATTATTTTATTATTATTTTCAGAATTGAAATATTTTTGGTGGATATTACCCGGTTTTGTTAAAACATTATGAGCTTTACAAATCCCAGCAGCCAGCTTTTTGGCTGAAGCTCGCTGTTTGGATGGTTCGAAGTTTTTGCACCTGTTATTGATTGAATCTGAAAAAGTGTTCAACTAGAGAGTTGTAGTAGATGTTTCCAACTTTCCAAAATGGCCTATTTTGTTAGATTCCGATAAGTATTGCAAAAGTTATGAGCTTTACAAATCTCAGTAAACAGCTTTTTGGCTGAAGCTCGCTGTCAGGATGGTTCGAAGTTTTTGCACCTCGTATTGATTGAATCTGAAAAAGTGTTCAACTAGAAATTTGTAGTAGATGTTTCTGGCTTTCCAAAATGGCCGATTTTGTTAGATTCCGATAAGTATAGCAAAAGTTATAAGCTTTATAAGTTTTAGCTTTTGCTGTGCTTTTTCGTTGTTCTTGAGTTGCGTTCAAAGAGCGGGGAATTGAATTCCATAAGGAATCTGAGAAAGTTGTTAACAAGGAAGTTGTATTAGATGTTCTCCCCTTTCCAGAAATTATAATTTTGTTAGATTCTGACAAGTATAGCAAAAGTTACGAGCTTTACAAGTTTCTGCTTTGTACTGTCTTTTGTTGTTCTTGAATTGTATTCAAAGAGCGGGGAATTGAATTCCATAAGGGATCTGAGAAAGTTGTTAACTAGGATGTTGTAGTAGATGTTCTCCCCTTTTCAGAAAGTATAATTTTGTTAGATTCCGACAAGTATAGCAAAAGTTATGAGTTTTACAAGTTTCAGCTTCG
This sequence comes from Hemerocallis citrina, assembly GCA_017893485.1. NCBI lineage: Eukaryota > Viridiplantae > Streptophyta > Magnoliopsida > Asparagales > Asphodelaceae > Hemerocallis > Hemerocallis citrina. The sequence goes on from CM030358.1 coordinate 277,400,907, forward strand.
TACTGTCTTTTGTAGTTCTTGAATTGTGTTCAAAAAGCGGAAAATTGAATTCCATAAGTAATCTGAGAAAGTTGTTAACTAGGAAGTTTTAGTAGATATTCTTCCCTTTCCAGAAAGTATAATTTTGTTAGATTCCGATAAGTATAGCAAAAGTTGTCAGCTTTACAAGTTTCAGCTTTGTGCTGTCTTTTGTTGTTCTTGAATTGTGTTCAAAGAATGGGAAATTGAATTCCATAAGGAATCTGAGAAAGTTGTTAACTATTAAGTTTGATTATAAGTTCTCCCCTTCCAGAAAGTATAATTTTATTAGATTCCGATAAGTATAGCAAAAGTTGTGAGCTTTACAAGTTTCAGGTTTGTGCTGTCTTTTGTTGTTCGTGAATTGTGTTCAAAGAGCAGGAAATTGAATTCCATAAGGAATCTGAGAAAGTTATTAACTAGGAAGTTTTAGTAGATTTTCTCCTCTTTCCAGAAAGTATAATTTTTTTAGATTCCGATAAGTTTAGCAAAAGTTGCGAGATTTACAAGTTTCAGCTTTGTGCTGTGCTTTTGTTGTTTTGAATTGTGTTCAAAGGACTGGATTTTGAGTTCCATGCGGAATCTGAGAAAATGGTCAACTAGAGAGTTGTATTAGATTCTCTCAACTTTCCAAAATATTCTATTTGGTTAGATTCCGATAAGCAGAGCAAGAGTTACGACCCTTACAAAATTACAGCAGCTGGCCTTTTGGCTGAAAGCTCGCTGTTTGGATTGTTCGAAGTTTTTGTACCTTTTAATGACTGAATCTGAGAAGTTCATCAACTAGAGAGTTGTAGTATAGTTTCTCACCTTTCCAAAATATCCTATTAGGTTAGATTCTGATAAGCGGAGTAGGAGTTATGACTGTTACAAGTCACAGCAGGTGGCCATTTCGGCTGAAGCTTCGTTGTTTAGATTGTTCGAGGTTTTTGTTCCTCTTATTGACTTAATCTGAGAAAGTTTTCAACTAGAGAGTTGTAGTAGATGTTCTCACCTTTCTAAAAAGTCTAATTTTGTTGAATTCTGATAAGAGTAACATGTTTAATTGGTTCAGGGTATTAGAAAACTTTTATGTTGCTTTTGTGTATAAAAGATCAAGTTTTTCTAGTAGCATGTTATTTTGCTTCTAGGTTGTTAGAAGACTTTTATGGTTGCTTCTATATGATTCATTTATCGCATACATAGCCAGTTGGCTCGTATGTAATTCGTTTGGCTCATACATAGCTAGTCGGCTCGTATGTAGCTTATTAGTTAGTACGCAGTTATTGTGCTCGTCTAGGGTGATATCATTATCCTAGGAGCCATCAACCATCAAGACGCATATTTATTTTACTCCTCGTGGACTGTGGAAGAGTCACCCATCGTGCACTGTTAGATCTTAACCGGTGTAGGTTGATCGCGGGCCGGGAATGTAGAAGGAATCCAAGTTCAGGGCAGTAGCATGCAAATACGTTCATATTGCCGGCATCTTGGATAGATAGACTATGAACAGGATCCTTAGGGATGCTGGTAAGTCTAGGTTGAGCACCTAGTAGAATTATCTTGCGAAGTCTAACTTAAGACCTAGCATGTTGTTTTAGAACTGTTTTCATCCCTCAGATTGTTTAGGGTTAGTGACATTGTTAGGGCAGTAACTTATGGCTATTACCACTTAACCTTTATTTATTATCATTTTCACCGAAGGGAAAGAGTTGGTATTAAGGGTGATACCTTATGATCCGACCTGTTCTATAGGCCAACACTAGGTGGTGTTATTGGTTGTACCCTTCCTGTCAAAGGGATACAGTCTGTGCCTTCTCACGAGTTGGGAGCATGGGATACATATCTCATCCGTTAATTTCTGAAGTGCCATGATAAGGGCGGGAGAGATTTCTGTCAGAGCTAGGGGATGGACCCCCGGAACTCCGTCATGCTCTATATCAAGAAAGGAGAATAAGCCATAGACTATGATCTATCTGCTAGGGGGCCACAGGGGATGCTTCGAGCTAACCTATGTTGTAGTTAACTCCAAGGGTTCGTCAGATTTTTGAGTGAGGCCCGGTACGCTGAGCAATAGTGGCAAACGGAGACACCACTATATGAATGCGAATGGCAAGATTAGACCGTTTCAGAGAAACCTCATCAGTCACGCTGTATCTTCAGAAACAGGTTGAGTACAAGAGTAGAATTCATAGCGCGGGTTCAAATCCCTATATATGAAGAAACGACTTGTTATGGGCGTATGTTGATATGGGCAGCATACTGTTCCGGAGACTTGCTTGCATTAGAATAAGAGTATCCTTGCATTAGTTAATCTTGCATTAGAGTCTAAGTCATAGCATACACTGACACATCAATTATATTTATATATATATATATATATATATATATATATATATATATATATATACACGTTTCTTTTTTCATCAATCTGTTTCTTTAAAGTTGAGAATCACTGCTAGTCATCGACCTTAAAGCGTCAGTATATGTACTGACATCCCCATTTCAATAGGTACTGTATTGCAAAACTACAGGTACAGGATTCAGGAGGACTCAAGGCAAAGAGAAGCAAAGGGTTGATTGTATTTCAATTGTAATTTATGTTGTTACCGTTGTTCCTATTGTAATTTATTTATATTGAAGAGCATCCAAGTGAAGTACCAAGTGTTATATATTATTCATTGTACTCTGATGTAATTTTTATTGAAAGTTTGTAACACTTGGGCTTGTATGGCATTATTGTAATACTGATGTAATGTATTGCAGTTTTATAACATTCACACTTGTAATACATTTGTGTTGAATAAAAAGTTTTAAATTTTCTTATTTTTCTGTGTATTGTGGCTAATTGAAGGAAAAGATTCTGGCTTATGTCACGGTTTCCCTGTATATGGAAATTGGGGCGTTACAGTTTATCCGATCAACTCAACAATATAATCAATACAGAATAATTACGCAGGCAATAATATTAATCTCATGAACAATAATACTTGAAAGGAAGCAATATAAAATATCCAAGTACAATAATAATCCAACATCTAGAACAATAATAAAATCCTGGACATAAGTCCAATACAATAATAAATCCCAAAAACAATAGAAACAAGTCTCAATACAATAAGTTCATTAAAAATAGCATTTAATTATAAAGTAATAGTTCTTCAGAAAGTTTGTTGTCCAATTCCAGCAGGCAATTCTCCTTCATTACCTGCGTACACTTCATCTAAAAAGTGAAGAAAAATTGTCCTTAGAGCAAGTCATGGATAGCAAGTAGAGAAAGCAAAGAACAATGGAATAACGGTATAACAATGAATTCAATGGATTAGTAGGAATCAATAACATGGGACGATAATCAATAATCAAATCCACGGTAATCGATGCAATAGATAAAAACAATGATTCAATATTCAGTAACAATAATCAATGATCAATAACAATAATATTTAGCCAATATTCGATATCAATAGGAACAATGATGAACAATATGCAATGTCGGTGATGTGTCAATCCTTATGTCTATTAATCATGTTAAATACTTACTAATGCACGTACTACTGTGTCCCATATTTTCCATATCACATGTTCGATGCATACAATCAATTTCGTTTAGACTATAGTGGTAGATTTTATAGTTCATGTACTGGGTACGATGATGATAACGGTAATAACACGGGCCATTGAGACAATTTCTTGCACAATGAAGATAACGGCAATAACACGGGCCATGGCATAATACTTACACAATGATGTTAACGGTAATAACATGAGCCATCATCCGAGTATATTCTCTATATCATCAACTACTCTAGTCAATCCCTTGAACCCCGGCTTGTAAATTATTTATCAATGCAACAATTCAATATGCAACTGAAGACATGAGATGAACAATAGTATTAATCAGAGAACAATAGGATGGTAACATGAATTAGGACAATTAGAATGATGACAATAACTCATTAGGATCATGCAATGCATCATACATACATTAACTCACGCAATAATACGATATAGGAATAATTAATTTATTAAAATCTGGATTATAGAATTCTAGACAGTAAGAGTAGTCTGTACAAAAATGCAGTTTTCCACTGTTTCAGAAATTGAAAACTGAATCCGTCAGAAGTTCTATAAACTAGACATCCACACGGTTCCAACTCATATTTAAAGATCAAAATCCAACAACAATAGCTAGGTCAAACACATTATTCTTTACAGATTTCATGTTCAAGCAGAAATTCGACATCATGTTATTATAATTTTAGAATCTGCAAAATCTCAATAATATATTCATTAAAAATATATTCTAGACTCCTAAACATGATTTCTAACAATCTGGAAATTATCAGAGCAAAATTTTATCATTTGATCAGCCTTTTTACTGTTTAAACATGAAACGTACAAGAATCTAAAAATATGAAAGTAAAAACACAACTGTAGTAAAACAGACATAACTTTTGCTACACAACTGAGAAATTAGGAATTCAAGATGCTCCGGAAACTAGAACGATATGTCTACAACTCAAGAGCAAAAGAGAACCCAAACAAAATCAGCAATAAAGAGAACTCAGCAACAACAGACAGCAGCAACAGCCAAGAGCAATGGCATAAGCGAGGGCTTTGGTGGGTTTGGCGACTGGCTGACGGCGGCGAGGTGGGTCGACGGCGGCGTCGATGTCACTGGCAATGCGGGGGGGGGGGGGCGAATGGAGACAAGAGATGGTGGGGGTCGGGAGATGGCTGCTGGCTATCGGAAGGGAAGTTAGGGTTGGGGTTTTGGGTGCTGGGCATCGAGGACAGAGGAGGGCAGTGCCGGGGAGGGGTCGACGGGAGGTGGCGACGGCGGGGGTCGCCGGAGATGGTCGGGGAAGGAGAAGCATGGATGGGTTTGGAGATTTTGGGTAGGATTTCGATCGGGAGAGAGAGAACGGGAGGAAAGAGGAGAGAAGAGAAAGATTAAGCGGCTAGGGTTTCAAATTGTACCATTTTTTAGCGTTTGTAATAGAGTTGTATTTATAGGGTACAATTAAGAACAATTGAAATTGGGTTTTTGGGTTCAATAAGAGATGAGTTGAAAATACTAGGGTTCGAATAAAAATACCTACAATTAAATAGAAGAAAATAGAATCAATAAGAACAGCTCAACATGAAGAACAGAGATTAATTAAAATAATCAAGAACGAAGGAAAATAGGGTATATTATTTAATTACAAATAAAATATTACAAAAGGAGAAAAATGAAAATAGCGGGAACAGTGGTTACAACCCTACCCACCTTATAATAAAATTTCTTCCTTAAAATTTAAGCAAGTGGTAGTAAGGTAACCCCGAAGAAAAGAAAGGAACAAGAAATACTCAAAAATATGGGGAAACCTCTTCTGAAACACATCTTCGAGCTCCAAAGTCGACTCACTAGGCGAGTGAGGATTCCAAGCAACACAAACCAACTTGATAACCTCATTCTTCAAAATCTTCTCTCGCCGATCCATAATCAAAACTGGATGAATCTCACAAGACAAATCTTGTCGAACCGACAACTCCGAATCGTCAATAACATGACTATCATCCCTAACATACTTCTTGAGCTAAGAAACAGGGAGGACGTCATGCACTCCAGAAAGTGCTGGCGGCAACGTGATTCTATGGGCCACCTTGCCTACTCCCTCCACCACATCGAACGAACCAATGAATCTAGGGCTCAACTTGCCCCCACACCAAAACGAATCACACTCTTCCATGGAGACACCTTGAGGAACACATGATCACCCACTTCGAACTCTAACGGTCTCCTGTGCATGTCTGTCCATTTCCTTTGCCTGTCCTGTACGGCTAGCAAATGCTTCCTGATCTGGTCCACCATATCAACAGTCTTCGTGATCAACTCTGGCCCCAAAAGCTTTCTCTCACCAATGTCATCCCAGCACACTGGTGATCTACACTTCTGACCATACAAGACTTCATACGGAGATGCCTAAAGATTAGCTTGGTAGCTATTGTTGTATGAAAAATCCACCAAGTGTAGATGATCTTCTCAAGATCCTCCAAACTGAAGCACACAGGACCTCAACATATCCTCTAAGGTCTGAATAGTCCTCTCTAATTGACCATCTGTCTGTGGATGGAATGCAGTACTGAACTTTAGCTTACTCCCAAGACTGTTCTGAAGACTCTCTCAGAATTGAGATCTGAATCTAGTATCTCTGTCTGATATAATACTAACAGGAACACCATTCAATCTCACAAACTCCTGCATATACCTTTCTGCAAGGCTCTCTGTAGACTGACCAACTCTTAAAGGAATGAAATGAGCACTCTTCGTCAAGCGATCCACAATCATCCAGATGGCATTGTGACCCTTGGGACTTCTAGGCAAAGGAGTCACGAAATCTATAGTGATATTCTCCCACTTCCATTCCGGAATAGGAAGGGGTTGAAGAAGTCCAGCAGTCCTCTGATGTTTTGCTTTCACTTGCTGACAGATTAGACACCGAGAAACAAATCTTACAACAGCCCTCTTCATACCATGCCACCAGAAATGCAACTTCAAATCCGGATACATCTTCGTACCACCGGGATGAATAGAGTATGGCGAACCATGAGCCTCTTCAAGTAACCTCTACTTGACTTTCCCCTTCGGAACACATAGACAAGTCTCAAAGCGAAGAGATCCATCCTCATGAATCACCATATCAGTCCTTAAACCAGCTTCAACCTCAGCTCAAAATTGCTGCAACTGAACATCACCAGACTGTGCCTCCTTAATCTGATCTACCAAAGACGACTGCAACTGAAGCACCAAACAACTCTGCTCAGAACCAGGCAATACCACATCCAATTCCAATCTCCTTATAGCTTCCACAAGCTCCTTCTGTTCAGTAATAACCATAGCAATAGGACTTCTGCTCAAAGCATCAGACACTGAATTAATGTTGCTAGAGTGATACTGCAAACTGATATCATAATCTGCCATCAATTCCAACCATCGCCTTTACCGCATATTTAGCTCCTCCTGGATGAACACATACTTGAGACTTTTGTGGTCAGTGAAGATCTCCACTCGGCCTCCAAGTAAATAATGCCTCCAAAGCTTCAAGGAAAAAATCACAGCAGCAAGCTCTAAATCATGTGTAGGATAATTCTTCTCATGCAGGCCTCAACTGTCTAGATGCATATGCGACAACCTTGCCTCGTTGCATCAAAATAGCACCCAAACCTCTACCTGAATCATCACTGTGAATTACGAAACCTCCTGATCCATCCGGTATAGTTAACACAGGTGGTGATGTCAACCGATTCTTCAGTTCAGAGAAGGCTTCATCACAGGACTCATCCCACACAAACTTCTGATCCTTCCCAGTTAACTTGGTCAACGGCCCTGCAATCTTCGAAAAATCCCGAACAAACTTCCTGTAGTAACGCGCTAGACTAAGAAAACTCCGAACTTCCGATACTGACTTCGGCATCGGCCAATCCTTAACTACAAAAATCTTTGACGGATTGAAAGAAACACCATCACTAGAAATAATATGGCCCAAGAACGCTGCACGAACCAACCAAAACTCACACTTGCTAAGCTTCCCATACAACAGATGATCCCTCAAGGTTTGCAAAACAACCTTCAAGTGCTCAGCATGCTCATCACGGTTCCGAGAATATACAAGAATATTATCGATGAAAACCACAACAAACTTTTCCAGGAAGGGAGAGAAAACCCAATTTATCAGACTCATAAATACGGTTAGAGCATTAGTAACTCCAAAAGGCATCACCAACAATTCATAGTGCCCATATCTTAAACAAAAAGCAGTCTTCTGCACATCCTCGGCTTTCACATTAACCTGATGATAACCAGAACAAAGATCCAACTTCGAAAATACAGAAGCACCTCCCAATTGTTCAAATAGGTCATCAATCCTTGGAAACAGATACCTGTTCTTCACTGTGACATTATTGAGCTCACGGTAGTCAATACACAACCTCCGAATACCATCCTTCTTATTGACGAACAGAACTGGAGCTCCCCAAGGGGAAACACTTGGCCTGATAAAACCTCTATCCAACAACTCCTGAATCTGCTCCTTCAACTTAGCCAACTCTACAGGAGCTATTCTGTACGGACTCTTAGAGATTGGAGCTGTACCCGACTGAACATCAATACTGAACACTACTTCACGATCTGGC